>OX352762.1:122047141-123410810 GCA_947095585.1 Nephrocerus scutellatus
CAGGAATTTAACCATAACATCAAAGCTGCTGGTGTATAAGACAATAGTCATACCAGTACTTATATATGGATCCGAGACTTGGGTGCTTAGCAAAAAGCATTCCGATCTCTTAGTCACGTGCGAGAGAAATTTTTTACGGAGAATTGTTGGACCCGTATGTGATGAAGGACGATTCCGGAGACTTTATAATGATGAGATCTACGAGCGATACCACGATGTCGATATCGTGAAGAGAATCAAGCTCAGTAGGCTTTGGTGGGTAAGAAACCTAGCTCGCATGAGCGAAGAGCATTCTGCTCGGAAAGTCCTTTCCGGTAGAATTTATGGAACACGACAGCGAGGCCGGCCAGTCCTACGCTGGAAGGATGGCGTAAATCAGGAAGCCCAGAGTTTATGGATGCCAAACTGACATCGGCTCGAATTGGGGAACGGTGGAGAGATTTTTTGCGGAAGACCAGCACCGGCCACCAGTTGTAGAGCCAAATATAATGATGATGATGAATGAGATCAATACTACTGTACAGGGTAAGCGTATGGTGGCCAGCTCTGGAAAAAGTTACATATAAAAACATAATGGAGAAGGTGCAAAGAGCGACCTGCATGCTCATAAACATGCCATTGAGATCAACACCAACGCACACCCTAGAGGTTAAGCTCTACCTCATTCCAATATATATATTTGTCAAACAGAAAGCGGCATATTCTTCAAAATTAAAGCTAGAACTTTCGAATCTCGACTGCATAACATCAATGTTATGGTAAGGATTTCCGGACAACGATACCCTCCAGAGAAGACGGAAAGAGTGAATCCAGAGTCGATATTAAAATAGCACAGTTTTTCATGCTCTAAGCTAGACGGTAAAGTATAAGCAGGAGTCTTCTGTGCAGGCTGAAAGTAATCATCTCCTTCAGACTCCATGATCAGAAACAATAGAACATCTTCTTTGTTCCTGTCCGGCATTAGTATTGAGAAGACACAAAAGCGGTTAATAAATAACATATCAGATCTCGAAAACAGTAAATTGCGAGATTTACTCCGATTTATAAAGGGCGCAGAATGGATCCTTTTGATAAAGGAAAAGGTATAATATCCATGTGCTAACACAAAGTGCTGCTAATTTTGCTTTAGAAAGTGATCAGAAACTCTGACGTAACGGCAAGAGGAACAATGTCCATTCAGATATATCGCCATCGTTGGTAGAAACCATAGAGCTGTACAGGAAGATCACAAGATTCTACCAACCGAAGTGAAGTGAAGTTAATATAAGGAAATTAGAAATATACATTTTTTGATTTAGAAGACTTAATTTTCTTTTAAAAAAGACCACCAGTAGACATGTATCTAGAAGCATGCAAGAGTTACAGAGTGTGAAGTGATGTAAGGTGAAAAATACGTTTCTTCGCAAAAAACGCTACGTCCACCGCTAGTTGTTAAAATAGACCCCTCTCCCATGCGATTTTTTCTCCTAACTGCCCCCTTAAGTATTTGCCACGTAAACAAATACACCCTGTATATATAGATTTTGTCTCTATTACTCTCTCTTTCTCTTTCTATCTCTTTCTTTCTTTCTCTCTCTTCTACCAACCTGCTTAGGAAATTTTCCACGAACACTCGACCCACTTACGATTTCTGACCGAACATCTCGACGCGAATGCCATTATCTCGTCAACGGTGCCGGAACGCCTACATGAAAGTCTCTGGATCAACTATCGGAATGGCGGTCGTCATGCTCCGTACTTTATATATGGCTCTCATGGCACCGGCAAGAGTAGCCTTATCGCTGAAATCTACAAACAGGTACCAGAATGGTTCTGCTCAAAGGATCATCCGAAAACTGCATCAATGCGAGTGCATCGTGTTATTCGATTTGCAGCTGCAACTCCACGTTCGTCGTACAACTTGGAACTGCTGCGCGTTATTTGCCAACAAATCTCGATAATATTTAACATTCCCGAGGGTTACCTGCCAAAGGACGCTTCCTTTGATCCACTCTACATTAACAATTGGTTTCAGAATCTAATGCGACGCTGCGAAGACATGAACAATGACATCCTCTTTCTGTTCATTGATGATTTGCACAGATTGAATCCTTTAGATTGTGATATTGTCGCTGCTCTGTCGTGGCTGCCTATTAGTCTGCCATGGAATGTCCATTTGATTTGCTCCACGACAACGCCCATTGACCAGCTGAAATTCACACCAATTCAGAAGGACCGCTTCAAGTCGACGGAGTATTTGTTTGATTTATCGCTGGAGGTTAATCATACCGAGCTAGCGAAATCCACCATCAAGTGGGAGGGATTGTCGTTCGAGGAACGTATCGTCAGGCAATTTGACACCCTCGAAGAACTCTATGGCAAGAAAGGATTCCGACGGCTGGCCGCGTACATTACCTGTGCCGTCTACGGACTGACAGAAACAGAGCTACTGGAATTATTGCAACCCACCGATAGTCCGGAAATGTTCATTGAAACGGAACGTGGCAACTTTAGTTTCTCATCGCTGTGCAGAATTCGCAATGAAATGAGTGAGTTCATCGTCGACAATGATGAGTTTCAATTTGAATTTCTTTTGTTTTTAATTGAAAATGAAAATTATTTCTCCTCGCAGAATTCCTTATTCGTCAGAAATTCATGTCCGGCAAAATACTGCTACAATGGCGACATAGCTACTGTGCGGAAGTTGCCAATGAACGTTACCTGAATGCCTGTCGCACTCAAATAATTCACACTGAGATTGCGAATATATTCTTCAACCAGGAGACTGAGGAAGGCGAAGCAAATTCCAATTCGGAAGACAATAGTAGTGACAAAAAGTCTGGTAGGTGTTATTTTTTGGTGTCATCACTGACAATTTTCTTATTTCCTTTCTTTCTTTCAATTGATTTCCTTCTTTTCTTTCCAAAAAGTCGCCAGCCAAAAGGAAAAGGACGCAATATCCAGCCGCCAGCCATCAACCCACCAGCACGATGATTCCTCAACGTTCTATAATCCAATATCGTCGGACGTCTCGTATAGCATACGACATGTCGAAGAGTCATGGCATCATTTGATGCGTTCCGATGACACTACGAAGTTCAAGCAAATTGCAGTTTGCAACTTTGATTTCCTTCTTGCAGCGGTAAGTGCTTACCTAAGTATTTCAATTAAATCAACTTCCATCAAGGTGATTAGTGGCAATTCTACTGCTCTTTTTCGTTTTTTTGTTAGCTTTTTGTCCAAAAAAGCTAGAAGTGCTTTTGATGCTCAATCGGGCGAATGTGTCTATCCAATAAATTTACTTCCTTGTGTGTCTTTAAGTACTAACTTCTTGAAATGTTCTTCACGTGACTGACATTTTACTGTTGACTTCGTCCTTATGTGGGTTTGTGGACTTTTATCTTGCAAACACTCAAACGCACTTCGAATGGAATTTCAACTCAAATTCAATTACCTTTTCCTTATTTCTGAAAACAAAGGGAGCAAAAGGTAATGCAAATTGGAGTTCTGCATTCGACTACATATGCGAGCATCTGATTGAACTTGCAAATTGTGATGTAACCACACAGTCTTGGATCACTGGCATGAACAGTGGTCTATTAATGTCAATGTCCATTGTAAGTAGATATTGATTGAAGAAGTTTTTTCCTAGCTTCTTATAACATTCACAATCATGATCATATTTGGCTCTACAACCGGGGTCCGGTACAGGCCTCCCGCAAAAAGTCTCTCCACCGGTTCCGATTTTGAGTCGATGTCATCCTGTTTTGCATCTTTAAACTCTGGGCGTTCTGGTCTACGCGATCCTTCCAGTGACCGGCCTCGCTGTCGTGTTCCATAAATTCTACCGCAAACGACTATCCGAGCAGGATCCTCTTCGCTCATGTGAGCTAGGTGTCCTGCCCACCGGAGCCTGCCGAGTTTAATTCTATTCACGCTGTCAAAAGCGGCGTAACGCTCGTAGATCTCATCATTATGGAGTCTCCTGAATTGTTCTTCCTCACATATGGGGCAAACAATTCTCCATAAGACTTTTCTCATGAACGCGGCTAAGAAGTTAGAATGCTTTTTGCATTGACCATTGTCTAATATACCAACACCTTGGATGTTATGGTTAGGTCTCTGGGTTTGAAGAGTCTTGACAGGCTATAGTAGGCTTTGTTGGCGTTAAGCAACCGTGTGCGTATTTCTGGTTCCGCATGCTGTTATCGGCTGCTACAGTTGACCAGAGATAGTTTAATGATTGCAGTACTTGAAATTCGCGCTCCACTATTTGAATTGAGGGACTAATGTTTGATCTGCTATTCAGAGACGTGGCCACCATGTACTTTGTTTTGCTCTCATTTATGTGCAGCCCCAGATTTCGTGCCGCCTGCTCTATCTGGATGAAAGCTGAAAGATGAAAGAGCTGTACATCTTTGGTTTCTACCAATCTATCCTGTAATGAAGGATAGAGGAGAAAATTTTATACGCGGTACTCAACATGCATGTTGTGATATCTATCTCCTTTTTTATGTATGGGGCACATCATTCGTAGAGTGGGACTTGCTTGCCTAGCTTTCGCCATTAACCATGCTCATGAAATATTCCCATTTAGCGGTCCTCTATTCGAGAGTAAACCGTAATCCCCCGTGTTGCATCCCCAGAACAAGCTGGGTCCTCAACCACAGTTGTCCTCAGACCGGTCAACCTTATTGTCTGTTGGGCACGGACAACTCCCGTTGTACCAACGCCACCTTTGTGAGATCTGACATCAAGGGACTCAGTTCGTTCAGTATGAGTGCCTGGGCATAGGTACACTACAGCCTTGGCAGCACATCGTCTGGAACTTCGAACCCTATCATTTGTCACTAAGATGGACACCTATCCTAGGCCGCCTGTAAAAGAAACTATCCCAGGCTCGTACGGTCCTGCAGTTGTACGCTTGGAATATAAACTAATCCCTTTTTCCCACACAGTCCCTACAGTTTACGAAATGAACTACTAAATACGAAGAGTCCCCCATAAGTCTATTCTAAGTACCAGTAGTCCACTTCGGGTCGCAAAGTACGAAGACATTGCCAATAAAGAGCATACTCTAAGTACCCGCGGCCCTTGATTAATATCCCGTGTTCAAGTCCTGCACCATTCCAGATAAGATTTTATGCCTGAGATGGACCCCACGTTGATGTATGGGGCACAGGATGCCTCTTCGCCAGTCTTCTGACATAGCTTCTTGCACTATTATTTAATGAATTGCTTGGTGTAATGTGGGGCCTCCTATTTATATCAGTTCCGCTGGGATCCCACCAGATCCCGGGGCCTTATTATTTTTGAGCCGATTTATCGCTCTGCTAACTTCGCCTATGCTTGATGGCGGCAGCATGGTATGATCTTCAATCATCGGTGGAGCCTCCAATTCCTCAGTTAACTGGCCATTTAGCAACTCATGAAAGTGCTCTTCCCATCGCTCTAAGATGCCTTTAAGATCGGCGATCAGATTACCCTCTTTGTCATTGCAGTCTATGAAAAGCGTCATACCGCGGACTCTGTGGTATAACTTCCGGGCATGGTGCGGTTCTTGCTCTCTGTACTGTTCTAGTTTACGGACGAGATTCTTCTCCCAGGCTGCTTTTTTGCGCCGGTGAACTGTTTTTTTTTCAGATCTTCTGATTGTTGCATTGCTCGGTACGCAACATTCCTACATTCGTCATCGAACCAGTCGTTCCGATCCCTACGACTACTGCCTAAGATGGAGTCAGCAGCACTAATGACAGTATTTTTAAATGCGTGTCCATTTCTCTTCTACGTCTGTCATCTCAGCTCCAGGACTTACTCTAAATCCTGTAAATACTTTAGGTATTTTTAAATAGTTTTCTCTTTCATCTCTCTCCGTCTTTCTCCCTCTCTCTCTCTCTGCCATCTTACTATATACCTACACATCGTTAACATTTGAAGTTTATATTGGCAAAGAAGTTTCACTTCTGAAACGTGTATTTTGCACACACGCATTTGTTTATTTTTTATTTTTACGAGTACGTCCTGTCTGCTGCAATTAACATCTATTTGCCCTTCAGCATCCCACTCACTGTTACGGGTACACTGTAATTAACCAGCTGCTGTGGTACACATACAGATAATGATAAAAGTTTTCACGTTAAAATGCAGTTGGTGTGAAACCGCAGTTATAGCCAGATGAATCCTTTTGGTTGTGGCGTCAATGTAATCAAGGTTAGTGCAAAATACCATTCAGAAATTTCGTATAAACTCATACGACGCAACTTTTGTTGACCAAATGTAAATTTGTGCTTGTGCCTGGCGTCTATAGGGTTTTATAAGCCGCAATTAAAAAAGTTTTCTTTTATGGCTTACTGTCAGCGAAGGTATTTATTTTAGTCTTAAAATTGCATATAACCAAATTGCGAGCTTTTTTATGGAATGTAAGAACAATTTTTATAGTCGCTTTAATGGCTTACTTTTGGTTATGAAGATTTCATATGCATAGTAGAGCAAAATTGTTGCAGATTTTATTACTTGCATCTTTTTAAAAAAAAATATATTTAGATTAACTACATCTGCAAAAGGCAACTGGAATTGTACTTTATGGTATATAGTCTTATAGTTAATGTATCGTATAGTTACTGTTACACAGTAATATACTTCTTTATAACATTTGTACAAGAAGGTAAATTATTTCCGTCTTCTATGTAAAATATGTAAATATGACAAGACGGTCAGATTTGAAAGATTTTTTACATTTTTTAAATTCTCTATATTAACTTCGCGTGCCCGTGGCTGGTTGGCTGGCTGGCTGGTTGGTAGAATCTTGTGATCAATTTTTAACCCAATTCGTAAAGCCTGATTTTATTGAAACTTGGCACACATGTGTATCTCCGATAACAACACTTTCTATTAAAATTTGGGCCCCCTCGGGCCTCGAGGACGGTGGGCTCCAATACAAATATTTTACAAAAATTAACCGATTTTCTTCAAATTTTAAACGCACGTGTATCGCGTGGCTTTTTTTATGAATTTGGTAGTGATCGGGCGCGATTTAATTCAAATTTTATATGCATGTATATCTCCGATGAACAACACTTTTTGTAAAAATTTGAAAGTGATCGGGCCCCGTGGGCTCCAACCCTTTTTTTTAAAAAATTTTACCCGATTTTCTTTAAATTTTATACACACGTGTTTACTCCGATGGACCACAATTTTTGTAAAAATTTTGAAGTGGCCCAGGGCCAAGGGGCTCCCATATAATTTTTTTAAAAATTAATCTAATTTTATTAAAAAATGTGTATCTCCGATGGACAACACTTTTTGTAAACATTTTGAAGTGATCGGGCCCCATGGCCGAGGGGTCCCATAAAAATTTATTTCTAAAAGATCACGTTCTTGGAGTCTGTGCGTCCAGTTTTCTCACCAGTGATAAGGATACTTCGCAGATCACGTTCGGAGGAGTCAGGAGCCAGTGTTCCGGCCAGTGATAAGGATACTTTGCAGATCACGTTCAGAGGAGTCTGTGTGTCCAGTATTCTGATTAGTGATAAGAATACTTTTCAGATCACGTCTTCAGAGGTCCAGTGTTCCGGCCAGTGATAAGAATACCTCGCAGATCACGTTCAGAGAACTCTGTGCGTCCAGTATTCTGATCAGTGATACCTCGCAGATCACGTCTTCAGAGGAGTCTGTGTGTCTAGTATACTGGTCAATGATAAGGATAATTCGCAGATCACGCCTTCAGATCAGTCTGTGCATCCAGTATTCTGGCCGTTGATAAGAACACTTCGCAGATCATGTTCAGAGGAGTCTGTGTCGGTCTATTGTCCAGAAGAAAGAGAGTGCTTGAAGGATTTCTGCCTTCTTTTATACCATTTGAAACGGTTCAGAAATCGTAGAAACCGTGAGAACCGCAAGCATGCTTCGTTCCCACGATTTGTCCAGAGTCCCGTTGTATCTTTTTTATGTCTTTGCATCTTTGATCCTTTGCTAGTGTATTGTTGTTATTGCATGCGCATATGTTTCCTTTTTTGTTGTTGTTTTTTCCGAGTTGCACTTGTTCTGTGTTATTTATATGCCCATATGTTGGCGAGCTTCCAGTTTTAGTTTTGTCGTCGAGTTGCACTTGTTTTGCATTATTTTTGTAATGACAATTTGTTACATCGGTTGCTTCCCTCGCTCCTGTGGCGGTGCATTGGGTTCTTCGCCATAGTTGGCGAGACTTACTAGAGGTGTGGTGAGTTTCTAACCATTATGTTACTGTTCTTCGTTCTAGACGGAGGGGTACCTGCTAACTGCCTACTCAAAACGTCAACAGCATTTTTTGAAAAGCGTAATTTTTGTGTGGGAGAAATTCATCCCACTCCTTGACGAATTTGTTCCTTACAAACTTTTCTTGAACCATCCAATTACGTTTTTCTTTTTCATTCTGTGCTGACGCTATAACACTTTATAATCTGCGACATATGAATAGGACCAGCCACCAATTCTCTTTCTACAAGACAATTGACAAATCTTCTTTTTCTTCGTCTTTTTCCCATTAATACTACTCGTATATCAGCTCCTATATATCACTGTTCCAAATTAGTTATTAATTTCTTGTTTCGAAACTTATCTTGGACTCATATCATTTCATTCCCCCTTTCTCGTTTCAGGTACAAACTGTTTCGATTAGTTATCTAAGATGTCTAATCGAGCACGTTCGATGCTATTTACTCGACCGTGATATCGAATTAATTTACTACACAATTCGTAAATCCAGTGATGTCCTGACGCGTGATCCAATGCAATTAGGATCGCAGGTTAGACTGGGAGCACGATTGGCATGCAAAGAAAAACAGGAAAATATTATTATCCTTTTTTTTTTGTTTGGTCTAAATTTAGTTAATTTCATGGCTTCGACCCGTAAGCGAACATGACGATAATGATAACTCACTGCTTAGTATTACTGTACGTTCGGCAACGGCATGGTGTGACGGATACACAGTACCATTGTTGGTGCCATTAACCGGCTGGCTGCCAGCACCGTTGCCTTCGCAGATTCGCACAATGACAGTTTCCGGTACTGGACCCATCCGGGATATTGTTGTGGCACAAACCAAGCAGCACTTGATTCTGGCCACCAAGTTGGGCGATGTCCAAATGTGGCACATAATGAGCAACTCTTTGGTGCATACATTCAAAGGTAAGTCTATGCGTTCTACGTGAATGCCTCTGTGTCATTGATTTTCCATCTGTCTCTCTTCCCCAGGACATGTTGGAGCAGTTACTTCCATGATGATGGCGCCCCAATCGGATATTCTTTTGACCGGCTCCGAGGACTCATCTGTGATTGTTTGGGACGTGAGCAATCGTGAGATGAAGGTTCATATAAAGTAAGGGAGTTCGTTTACGCGTCGTCGATCGAAAATTGATTCTAATGGATTAATTTATTTGTGTGCGTGCTTGTCTGTGCCTTTGTTTTATCTTTTCTTCCTATGTGCGTCTGCTGCTACTCTCATCATCTGTGTAACTCTAGGGCGCACACAGCTGCTGTTACGTGCGTCGCTGCTGGTGTCAACAATACGTTGGCTATTAGTGGCAGTGAAGATTCAACTATTGTCATTTCGGACATGAACGATGGAAAGATGGTAAGTTGTTCGTTGTTTATCTTAAGATATTGACTTTACCATGAGCTTTATTGGTGATTCTAAGACGACAGGACGGGATACTAATGTGATGTATTGAAGGACATTGTATGTGTTCATGATTTATCTTATTTGGTTCTGTAACCGGGACCGGGGTCTGGCATCACGTATATGTTCATTAGTTCAATAAATAAGGGACCAAATGTATTATTATTCGTATTCCGTATTGTCTTCTTGCCTTTTGTATATGAGAAGGATTTATTTCAGAGTCTCTGATTTGCATTTCCATAATTACCCCTGAGACTATGGTTAATGGGCATGTGGCGGGCATAAGATATCTTGAAATATGCTATACAATATTTTGCTAGTTAGGAATAGAGTTGTACAATAAAAGCTGGTACATGCTCCTTCAATATTAGCTGTTAAGTCTGACCAGAGTGGTCAAGGAAACAAAAAAAAAAAAAAGCGGAGTCTAAGACTTCACAACATTTCCTCTTGTATTGAGAGTGAACTTTCAACTAATCGTTTGAATGCAACGCCGCTTATCAGTGGCCTGCACTTGGAATGCACAAAGTTTTGCATATCAGCAATGCTGAACATTCACAAATCAGTTGGGCCAGTCGGTGTTCATGTAAATGTGTTCTTCAACGATGGTGCTACCATTGCTTAAGCTTTTTCGTCTCTCCTGTTCTTCTAAAGTCTTCCCAAAGAGTTGGAAAATAGTCTTTTTCCAGCCTGTAATAACATATCTGTTATCTCTTTCCCCGTACCGACCTATAGCGATAACATCCGTACTATCCAATGACATTGAAACGCTGATTAATCATCTCCTTATGCAATATCTTGAATCACTGAAAATCCTTAGCGACCGGCAGGACGGTGCTCGAAGGCTACGTTCTACTGTTAATCTGATGGCATATTTCACTGAATAGTGGAATCGGTCTATTCACAAAGTTGGTGAGAGCTCGATGTTTCCAACACATTTGAAAGAGTCCGAGCATTATGCTCTTCTGTCGAAAATGAGTGCCTATGGAATCGATAAGACAACGCTTGAATAGCTTTTAGCTACAATTCTGACCGCTTAATTCAAATCGTTTTTGGACGGGGTCCAAATCCAATGTTTACCGCATAAACGCTGATGTTCCACAAGGTTCTGTTTTGTCCCCCACACTCTTTTTAATTTTTGCACTAACCGTCAGCGATAAACACTTTTTTCATTAATTTAGATAGATATCTTTTCCTTCAGGTGTGTTTAACAGTGTACCGCCTGCAGACGGGATTGCCTTATGTTAAAGAAAAAAAATCAGTATAACTAGGATCGTAGTCAGGGTGCCCTTAATTCTTGCACAATGTTTGGTCATTGAATGTTATATAAAAACATAGTTGGTTTGACATCAAGCACGAGAGGCAAACTTGCAAGCTTTTCTGTCGTGACATGATATTTTTGATTCTTGGACTCATTATCATTAGCAACCTCAAGTAATGCCAATTGTGATCTTTTCTGATGTTTTTTGCTACAATGAACAGGTCCAAAAACACCCTTACTTGGGATGCTCTTGTTGTTAGTTTTTTACCTTCGGCCGTCGACGTATGTTGGTCATATTGATTCGTTTATTCGTGATGCTGTTAATTCTCCAGGTAACTGGAGCAGCTCCAGAGCTGGTTGAAAGCGAAAGCTGGTCCAACGAGGTATCGACTCAGGACGCGAGATATTTTGTACACTTAACGATGGGAATCTGAAGTGGAATCTGGTGTCTTAAAACAATGTTAACTAGGCTGGGTGCCAAGCTAGCCCGGATAAAAGAGCCAGGGCTGGCTTAGCAACCAGTAAATTGGGATCCTGCCACAGCAACCATTATCTCTTAAAAGACTGCTTAGTTAATCTCATTGGAAGAACCTCAGGGCTTAGACAATCTGTGAAACTATTCAAGATATATTTCTATAAGGAAGTCTATGAACGTTAGTGGGCTTTCTGAAGCGTTAATAAGTGTTGCCTGAGATGTCATCCTTATAAAATGAACGTATAATCTTAAGGCTCTTCCTTACTCCAGTAAGGCGTAAAAACTTGAACTCACTTTTATAAGAGAGGTGACGAGCTGTCTGGATTAATCAGCAATGCTATTGGCACAATAGGCTTTTAAGGCATATAGTAACGGTCATTGGGCTGTTATTTATATGTCGGTTTATTCGAAAATCTTTCTCCGTGATCTTCAGCAGAAGTGTCATACAAACCTATTTGCTCGTCATCTAGATTTGAATTTATACCCAAGTGACAAACAAGGTACATGAGCCAATCTAATTCATCTTCCGATATATCTGAAAATCTGAACTTTTCCGGATCCATAGTTCTAAATGAAAACTCAAATACTTTTCTGTCTTAATTCGTGTTCGATCTTTTCCATTCACATCAAGTAATTAAGTGATCGCGAGCTATCGAATTCGAATCTTTGCTTGTAATATGGTCTTTTTTGGGTTTTCCCATTCTGCTAATATTACTACCGAAACTAAGCGGTCAGCCATCAGCAGAATATGGCGAAAAAGACAGAATGCTCTAGAATTGCAGGTGGCCGTAACTTTTTCTGACTGGTGGAAGAGCGATCAAATCTACACGTGGTGTCCGTCGGTAAAGTTTCTCCAAATACAGGAAAAGCTGAATGATCGGGCTAGTCCCTTCAAAGTAAGTTTGGCGTGAGGCCAATAACCTCGCCCGTAAAAAAAACTATTATTACGGAACCCAAAATCAGTTTCGGATATATGGATCAACGACGACAACCACGGCAACGAAAACGGCTGAACGATTGAAGAATTTTCTCATGGAACGTACGCTCACTCAATTCAGATTCGAGTCAACACGGCTGCCCTTTGCAGAGAAGAGACCAGAAACAACTATGGTCAAGCGATAGGACTCGCCCGTAATGCGGGGAGGGTAAATCTTGGGGCTGAGATGTCGGGCGTAGAAGAGAAATGGGCACTGCATCTTAGAACGATGGGAAGAGCACTTTCATGAAATGCTAAATGACCAGTTAACTGAGGAATTGCAGGCTCCACCAATGACCAAAGACCATACTATGCTGCCGCCACTAAGCATAGACGAAGTTAGTAGAGCGATAAATTGGCTCAATAGCGGAACTGATAAAAATAGGAGGCCCCGCAATACTCGAACCAATTCATGAACTAATAGTGCAAGTATGGGAGGAAGTAGCGATACCAGAAGACTGGCGAAGAGGCATCCATCGCATCGCATACATAAGAAGAGAGATATCACAAAACGCAGCAATTATCGTGGTATAACGTTGTTGAGTACCGCGTATAAGATTTTCTCCTCTATCCTTCAAGACAGGATAGCCCCATACGCTAAAGTCATCATTGGTCAATACCAGTGTGGCTTCATCCCAGGCAAATCAAAAACTGATCAGATTTACACCCTTAGGCAGGTCATGGGAAAACGTCTAGAGTTTCAAAACTCACTACACTATCTTCTTATGGACTTTAAAACCGCCTATGATAGCATAGCCAGAGTAGAGCTTTTTAAAGCCATGATAGAATTCGGCATCCCAAATAAACTGCCAGGACTATGTAGGTTGACCATGACCAATGTTATAGAAGACACCAGCACCTATCCCACCAACAAGCCTCGATACTTCCGTGAAGAAACTCATTTCCTCTATTTTCTGTAATGAGCCTTCACTTCATTGCTTTCTAGAAGAGTAGATGACCCCGAAACCCTTGTTAAAGCCTAACATCGGTAGTGTATAGTCTAAGTTCGCTAGTTCTATCTTTCGCGAATTGTTAATTGTCGAGTGAATAAATTTCAACTGACCTGTTGCTGTCGTGTTGGCCGCTCTTTGTCTACCGTATATGTCTAAAGGAGAAAGGTGCAGCATTACCTTTAAGGCATGTGTAGATGCTCTCCTTAGAACTCCACTTATGGCTGCTCTTTATGCCTTCTCTATCGTTTTTATGTAAGTGGATTTCCCAATAGCCGGCCACTAAACATAAGTATTGGCCTTACTACGGCTGTGCATTGCCAGTGTACCATCGCCATCTTTTACCGACAGCGCTTTTAAACGCGTAAATAGCTTTGTTAGCTTTGTTTACCCTCTCTAGAATATTTGGTATTCTATTCTGAACTAAATAATTGCCATAAACAATTGAGGGCAATAAGAACATTTAATGTGAAGTATGAGAACTCTATTAGACGTGTTGAGAGTAAACTTTGGATATTGCAGCGTTTTGCCTGTCTGGAAGTATAATTAAATGAAATAATAAGAGTATTGCAATTTAGCTTTTTTTGTTTTGTTAAATAAATTACCCAACGAGTTTTACTTCTCTCACATGCTCTGGGATACACGTATACTCGTTTTTTGTTGCAACTTTCAATCAAATGCAAGCGTTGAAAAATTCCACCTTACTCGATGCAATTCTTCCGAGAAATCTCTTTGCTTTGCTCACATGATCGGTGGCATCATCATGTCTACAACGGAACATCTTTCATTTTGAATTTTTCATTCTGCACACGAAAGAGTACATGATGTGATGATGTGGCAGCATAACAACATTTACTTGGCTATATGAGTGACATGCAACATTATTATTATTCCCCATTAGTGTGTCATGTATATCCATGTAGGATGCATGCATAATGCCACCAACGATTCATGTATTTATTTCTATCATTGGCAAGGGCGAATTGTTCCGGGAGCCAAATCATAAATTATTTTTAATGCCAACAGGGCTGCTTCACGTTCGTAGGGGGTTATACTTTTTTTTTTTTTCTTCTTCATATTAAACATGAAGGGGATAAGGATAATGCTTCTACTATAATTACCTTTGAAGCCAATATGGAAAAGATTCCTTATAGAATCTCCCAGATGTTGAAGAACATAGGTAGCTTAAATCGATGCCACTATGATGATACAAAAATGAACAGATCTGTAGACATGTTCATCTGGTTCATGTTTAATAATTGGAAATGCTTAAGGCACTAGACTGAAATCCAATGTTGCATGGTAGAGTAATGTTACGCCAATGCAGAATGGATATTCCATTGCCAGCTGCTCCCTCCGTAGATGACAGGCAAACATTAATACTAATAATTACAGCATCTTTGCTGGGATAAAACAATAAATAAATCTTTAACGTCCTTTTTGGAATTATATGTAACGTTGGATGGGATATACATAAATGTATACTTCAGAAGCTCCTCTCCTACAATAGGAGGTAATGAATTTTTGCTTCCACTCCCGAGTTATAATTTGAATGTTAGCTTTCACGTTGTGCTGAACAAATTTTCTCGTGTGAATTATTTGGATTAAATTCGCTCCGGGCTCCCTGCTTGGAAATACCTTAAAAAACACACCTCTTGTAATGCCCAGAAATAGGCGGTGGGGTTTGTTTAATAATCGCTGTTAATGTAAAGGATAATAAATAAAACACCCACCCAAACATCTGTAATAAGCAGCTACTTAATACACATGCATATGTCGTCGTCCCGGTGTATAATTTATGCGTGAATTTCTGAATTTGCGAAAGTTTCTACCAAATTTGAGATTAATTGAACTTTGGTGAAGCGTGTAAAGCCATATGTTGCGAGCTGGTGTGCGTATGATACGCACAATTAGAAGTGACAGCTTGGAGCACAACTGTTGTTAGCGATCAACTATTTTATACAGAGGGGAATATTCGTCATTGCTGTTGAGAATTTGGAATGGGTCTGTCTAAGGTTTATTTTACTAAAAACCATGTATTACGAGTACATTTTATAATTTAATTTATAATATACCTTTATTAAAGGATTATAGGATATACTGTTTACGGGGGACTATTGGGATATTTTAACTTAACAGATTACAGCTATTAGACATAAATGCAATAATGCATTAAAGACATCGTAATCTGTAATGCCTAAAACATCTTATTTTTGTCTCTGCGAATGGCTTTAGTTTTGACTACTGTGTGTTGTAAAATCTACATATTTCAAAGTCAAAGCAAAAAGTTTCTCCACCGGTCCAGATTTTGAGCCGATGTCATCCACTTTGGCATCCCTAAACTCTGGGCGTCCTGGTCTACGCCTACCTTGCTTGGCCGGCCTCGCTGTCGTGTTCCATAAATCCTACCGCAAAGGACTTTCCGAGCAGGATCCTCTTCGCTCATGCGAGCTAGGTGTTCTGCCCACTGGAGCCTAACGAGCTTAATTCTCTTAACGGTGTCGACATCGCGGTAACGCTCGTAGATCTCATCGTTATAGAGTCTCCGGAATCGTCCTTCCTCACATACGTACGGGGCCAACAATTCTCCGTAAGACTCTTCTCTCGAACACGGCTAAAAGGTCCGAATGCATTTTTCTAAGCACCAAAGTCTCGGATCCATACATGGGTACTGGTATGATCATTGTCTTATATACCAGCAGGTTAGATTTTATGGTTAAATTCCTGGATTTGAAGAGACTATAGAAGGCTTTGTTGGCTTTAAGCAACCGTGCTCGTACTTCTGAGATAGTTAAAGGACTGCAATAATTCAAATTCGCGCTCCACTACTTTAATTGAGGCACCAATGTTGGATCTTCTACTCGCAGACGTGGCCACCATTTACTTTGTTTTGCTCTCAATTATGTGGAGCCCTAGATTTCGTGCCGCCTGCGTGATCTGCATGAAAGCTTCCTGTACGGCTCTTGGGTTTGTACCAACGATGTCAGTATCGTCTGCGTAAGCCAGTATCTGAATGGACTTATAGAGGTTTGTTCTTCTCGCCGTTACGTCAGAGTCTCGGATGTCTTGAAGAGGATGGTTGAAGAGGACGCAGGCCAGTCCATCCCCTTGTCGGAATCCGTTATAGATGTTAAATGGGCTTGATAGTAATCGGGATATTTTTACTTGGCTTATAATATTGGTCATGATCAACCTACATAGCCGTGTCAGTTTATTTGGGATTACGAATTCTCTCATGGCTTTATAAAGTTCTACTCTGGCTATGGCGGCTTTAAATATTTGTTTTATTGGACTCGTTAAATTTCAATTATATTACTTTTTTTGTTGCGCCGCTGTCGCTCTAGGTTCTTCGGCCGCGGACTCGGGTTTAGTAGCCGACAAGAACGTTGCTATGCGCTCAGCCGAGTGTATTGGGGAATCTCACCCTACCGGATTTAGTAGAAAGCAGCAAGTCTTTCATTGCTCGCTCTCTGCTAAAGAGATCGAACTTTTGGATGGATTCCTGTAAGGCTCGTCAGAGTCCTGACGCCGAAGGGTTCTAACAAGTGAAAATCTCACAATATCAAGATTTTCCGGGTTTAGGGATGGAGTGTTGTAAGGCCCGCCAGAGTCTCGAAACCAAGAAAGGAGATTTAAACTAACTCACTGAGAGGACTGGACTAACCTGATTATAGCGCTGATTAACGTTGCTTGATCAGTATCCCGTCGCCAAAACTCCTCCGTCGTGGACTTCGATATCAAGGATTTATTTTTAGCTCCATGGCCTGAGCTGTAGTTGGTGTTCCAGTGTTACTATATGTGTACTATTGTAGCCGATGCCGTCCTTGTGAACCGTGTCACTGATCTCGCCGGAAAGAGAACAATTCTTCCTGTGTTTTTTATTTTATAAGATTTGCCACTCGGTGGACTTTTCTGATCTCTAAGCTCTCTCAGATCTCTTGTGTTGTTGGTGTTTTCTCTTCTGATTATAGATTGCAAATCTTTTGGGTTTTTTCCATTCCACATTTTGACACTATGGCTATGCTGATTTTGTCTAGCTCATGTGTGCACAGTGGATGTAAGATGAAATTTTATGCCCAAATTTTCGAGTCAGTGGGTGTAAGACAAAATTTGATGCCTTAATTTCGTCATTACAGGGCTCCCCTGTCTTGAAGAATGGAGGAGAAAATCTTATAGGCGGTACTCAACAACGTTATACCACAATAATTGCTGCATCTTGTGATATCTTCTTCCTTATATATGGCGCACAGGATACCTCTTCGCCAGTCTTTTGGCATCGCTTATTCCTTCCATACTTGAACTATTATTTCATGAATTGCTTGGTGTATTGTGTGGATTTATATTTTAATCAGCACCGCTGGGATCCCATCTGATACCGGGACCCTATTATTTTTGAGTCGATTTATCGCTCAGCTAACTTCGTCTATACTTGGTAGCGGCAGCAAAGTCTTCGGTCATTGGTGGAGCCACCAATTCCTCAGTTAACTGGCCATTTAGCAACTCATGAAAGTGCTATTCCCATCGCTTTAAGATGCCTTTGAGTTCGGCGATCAGATTACCCTCTTCGTCTTTGCAGGATGTGCAACGCGGTGTGTATTGCGTTATGCCACGGACTCTTTGTTAGAAGTTCCGCGCCCGGTGCGGTATTTGCTCCCTTCCTTCAGTCACATTCGTCATCGAACCAGTCGTTCCGATCTCTACAACTACTGCCGGAGATGGAGTCAGCACATGCTAATGACAGTATTCTTAACGCGTGTCCATTTTTCTTCTACGCCCGATATCTCAGCCACAGGACTTACTCTCCCTACATTTAGGGTGAGTCCTCTCCGTAGTTGTTTCTGGTCTCAATGTTGCGGAGGGCAACCATGTTGACTCGAATCTGATTCGCGGATGCAATCCGCGCTCGGAGCACCATACCAACAAAATAGTGGCCCGAGTCGACTTTGGCATCTCGGTACGTTCGTACTGTCACTAGGTTCGGGTTATGGCGGTGGTCTATTTGGTTGCGAGAGTCTCCATCAGGAGATACCGTAGTGGCTGTGTGGATATTTCTACTCCTTGTATAACGACCAAATTATTGCTTGGTGGCATCACTATGCCTCGTTGTCGATTGTCATTAATGTTTTCGTGTAAGCTATGCCAATGTACTATGTGAATACTGGCTCCCTATCTATTTTTGCATTCGCGTCACCCA
This sequence comes from Nephrocerus scutellatus, assembly GCA_947095585.1. NCBI lineage: Eukaryota > Metazoa > Arthropoda > Insecta > Diptera > Pipunculidae > Nephrocerus > Nephrocerus scutellatus. Next base: position 122,065,630 of record OX352762.1, read on the forward strand.
GAATGATTTTTACATCATACTGAGGACAGGCATGCAGTTCCCGTTCGAGTGATTCAAAGAATTTTTCTTTTTTATCGTCTGGGGAATGCTCCGTAGGTGCGTAAACGTTTATGAGGCTTATGTTTTTAAAATCTGCCTCGCACTCGAAGAGTGCAAAGCCGTTCATTTATTTCTTTAAAGTTGATAATGGTGAGTTTCATTCTTTTGCTAGCTAGAAACCCTACCCTGAGCAAATGATATCTTGCATGACAGCTGTAATATATGTGATATTCTGATTTTTTTAAGACACCATTCCCCGTCCACCGCATCTCCTGGTTTGCTGTTGTTTCAGCATTGTCTTAGCAAATGGAGCCGCAGCTAAAAAAAAGTTTGAAAAAGCCGCGGCTAGGGAATAAGCCTCACACCAACATTACCTTGAAGGTCATTCAGCTTTCAGAAAATTATCCTACTGATGACTAAACACCTAAGCGCTATGCCACTTACGCAAATTACTGACTTCGAAGAATCTTCCTTCAAAATAAATTCAATGTTCTTTACCATTCTTGCTATTGAAACAATTTGTGCATTTTTTCGTATATTCTGCCTTCTTATTTTTTCCTCTTTTTATGTAGGGTTTTAAACATTAAAGCATTAATTAAATTGCCATTTTCGAAGTAATTTTATAGTCACGCGTACTCTTAGGTCTCCTTCTTTACTAACCAACGCAAAGACGTTAGAAGATATTCTGCGGAATGGCTTCTTGATTGAACGAAACACCAACCCAGTTCTTTAGGCGAAAGGTCACATGCAAAAGTAAAATTAATCAACGTGTAGTGAATTATGCTCAAATTGCACGATTTATAGAGCGACGATAAATGGGTAATTTCACTGGCACACGAACGAAATAAGTGTGTGTCAGGATGAGCTGATGGATGTCTTACTTCTTGTCCTGATAAATTACAATTTTTGTGGCATTAATTTTTTTGTTTTGTCTTTGCAGATACACAAAATCGAACGCCATCATGGTCCAGTGTCATCGGTCAAAGTCAGCAATGCCTGTGATGTGCTGATCTCTTCAAGTCACGACAAAACAATTTGCCTGTGGTCCTTGGATGATTATACCCTCCTGAATAGCATGCAAATGTCGAGTCCTGTTCTTCGCTTTGACATTTCTTGTGATTCGGTAAGTCTACGATCTATTATGTATTTAATCCAGACTACATCACCTCATACGCTTTCATCCATGTAATCTCGTTAAAAAGGAAGGCACATATATTTTTAATCAACTTGTCAGTCTACTCTGGGACCGACACAACGCTCGCGGCAATAAAACAAGGACAAGAAAGTATTATGTTTCATCGACGTTGACGTCTCTTTTGATGATGGTTACATGAAGTGATGTAACGTTTAATACCCTTCTTTATCGTGTGGAAGCATCCTTTTTGTCCTAAGTGCTGACGCTTTATAATTTCGAGAAAAAAAAGGAAGAATTCACTGATGCTCACGATAAGCTTAAATGAATACAGGGTGCATTTCCTACAGAGTGTCGATCAATTGCACGTGCACATTTCTGCTTTGATGAAAATGAGAAAGAATTCCGGATAAAGTTACGATTTCTACCCTTGGAGGTTAAAAAAACTTAAAAATAATGCCACACACACAAAAGTGCTTTTCATCGCATGTGGTTTACGGTTGACCGTTTCTTCGTCTGCCATTCTTTAAGGACTAAAGAAAGTGTGGAAATAGAAAAATCTTTCTACTGAGTGAATGCAGATTGTTACAATGGATGAACGAGAAAAACGGATGCCGGCATTTTCGGATCGTTTATATTCAAATGACAGAATGAAAAAATTTCAACTCTTACGAAGGGAGCTCTGCTTTAGCTGGAGCGAAAAATTTAATTTATTGATTTGAAAAGTACTTTGCTACTACTTCGAGTATACTGGAACTGGTACTCTTCAAATACTTATGCGTGTTTGCGTACACACGCGTCTAACATAAAACACGACCAAGCTTCATGGTGTCCTTTGTCTTTTATTTTATCAAACCATATAATAGCAGTCAAAGTGTATTTCCATGTCAAATATCAGTAACAATTTTGCATAATGTATATATGTGCAGATGTATCTATAGGTTTGTAAATTGGATAACGAGTTGAAAAGTTGAATGAACCATAAAACTAAGGGGTTTTTTGTTATTCTTTGTTGGATATCTTTGACAGATAACAGTAATTATGGAATTATTCCAATGACTGTTATGGCTTTCATTTCTTTGACTCCATTTGGGATAACTATGTTAATTATTTTTCACACGCCCATAGACGAAAGTGACTGTTTCATGCACTATAAGATAGCTTCGAAAGTAGCCGTTATACACACTAGTAAGTTAACATATAAAATACTTTTGTTATTTACTGCAGTCACAGCGAACACACACTCCCAGAGTAATTTTGCATTGCGCATAACCGGTTTAGCAGAAAAACCGGTTTTGGTCGTGTGAAAAATAGCGTACATTACTCGCAGGCTACCGCCTCGTGCTTCAAGATTCTAACTCAATGTAAAACACTCTCTATGGTTAAGCATAATGACTTTACTTCATAACTCACTCAATATAAAAAAGTCTTACGGTGTCAAGTTTAAACGTTTTTGTCGTTCAATATTGAAAAGTCGACTTTTTGAAATAATCGATCGATACACCTTAAATCTCCTGCAATAAATTGATTGTTTCGTTATCTGTACGGCATGTAGAACCGTCTGGTTGAAAAAAATTTCAATATCGCCAATATTTGGAAACAAAAGTTAATTGATCATTGCTCTCTAATGAATTCCAATGACATTTCTTTACCATTGTCGGTGATGCAGTGGCTAGCACTGTAGGCACCCAATCGAAGCCCACAGGTTACAATTCTTGGCGTTACCAAGATAAGCACGACGTCCAGCCGCTCTTGACTTGTCCTGCGCCACAATTCCTCGTTTGATACAATTTGTGGCCAGCGAAGCTAAGAATGTGTCTGAGACAGCGATTCACAAAAGCTTGCAATTTCCTCGAAATACTAGACGTAACTTTCCAGGTTTCGCAGGAATATAACAACACGGATTTCACATTGGATTCGAAGAATCTCAACTTAGTGCGTAAGGAGATTTGACTGATGGATTTCCAAATTGGGGTCAGAGTACCAAAGGCAGCACGAGCTTTATTAATTCTACTTTTAATGTCCAGATCCGTACCGCCATTTGCAGAAACAATACTGCCGAGGTAGTTAAACTGTTCGACTTCTTCCACTGACTACTCGACTCTCCCTTCACTTTCAGTGTTTGGCACATCCCGTTCAGCCCATTGATGTTATTAGTAAGGAGGCATATGTCATCGGCATAGTCTAAATGACTGAGCCTTTCTAACGGTCTCCATTGAATGCCCTGTCGCACCACTGTACCAACACTGGCCGTTAGTACGTCGTCCATCGCCAGCAGGAAGAGTATTGTCGATAGAACATCCACCTGTCTAACGCCCTGTTGCACTATGAAGGAGTCGGATAGCTGCCCATTGTGTAAAACAAAACACCTTGCGTTGTTGTAGGACTCTCTAATAATGGCAACAATTTTTTAAGGAAATTCCTCTACAAAGCAACGATCTCCATATACATTCTCGGCTAGCTCGATCAAAGGCCTTCTCAAAATCGACGAACATGAGGTAAAGCGGTGATTGAAATTCCATCGACTGCTCAAGGACGATACGCAGGGTGTTGATATGGTCGACACATGATCGACCACTGCGGAAGCCAGCTTGATGCCTTTTGATTGTAGACTCGATTCTGTCCTTTATCCGCACGAGAATGATGGTTGCCATTAGTTTTGGGAAAACAGACAAAACGGTGATACCACGCCAATTGTTGCAATTCTTAAGGTCACATTTCTTTGGCAGCTTAACAATTACACCATCCTTCCAGTCCTTGGGATAGCTTTCGTTTTCTACTCCCCAACTGTTCTGCGCCATGTATTTCTCGGACGACCGTTCTTCTACCATCCTGAGATAACGGATTCAATTGCATTGCGTAGTTTGCTATGGAACTGTCGCCTTTCCGGAGTGTATGACCAATCCACTGCCAATTCCGTCGGTTGGATGGCTGTGCCTATTGGTTCCTAACCCGTTCTCTGGTAAAGATGTTCGTAAGAGATACGGTTAGGCCAGAAAGCCCTTAAGATGTTCCGTAGGCACCTATTTACGAATGTTTGCAATCTTTTTGTGATAGTAGAGTCACCTTCCAAGTGCTTAACCCATACAACAGCACAGATTCAACATTTGAACGGAACAGTCACAGCTTGGTGTTTAAGCTGATCGCATTGCTTCGTCATATCATGGACATCATTCCAAACACTGATTATGCTTTGCCGATTCCGTTGACAATGTCCTGTTCGGTTGCACCTTCGGTCGAGACAATACTCCCAAGATATTGGAAACTCTCTACTCTATCTACCGGCTGTCCAGCAATGTTAACTTGAGTTACTGAGTTAGTGCCGGAGTATATGATTTTGGTTTTGGCAGTATTAATCCTCAAACCCACAATATTTGCCTCCCTTTCCACATTTGTTGTCATTTGGTGCAGCTCCATAATCCTGTGTGAGAGTAAACAAACGACGTCAGCGTAGTACATATGTTTGACTTGAAATGTAAGTAAATATTACGATTGAAATGCCAGCATTAAAAAAAAATTTCGGAAATTCGGTATTTATCACAATGTTTTGTGATAACCATTTTAATAGAAAGTTTTAAGAATATCGTATTTCTACCGCAAATAAATTAGCCTGAGCTAAGAACCTTTAGTTATTCACCAAATCGCCTGGCTTGCATTATTCATCAGATATTGAATGAATACAAACCTTGCAGCCTATTATTTTAAAAGGTTATGACAAGGTGGTAGCCCGACGATAGTTGATTGAGTTGCACAGCCTTTCAGTCTTGTTTGGGTTAAGATCCCATGTATCCCATGCCGTATGGCCTGTGAGAGACAAATTCATCAAAGCGTGGAACGAATTTCTCCCACACAAATTTAAAGCATTTTTCCATTTTTCTGGTACACCCTGTACCAACAACCATCCGCAACAAGGCTATAATATACAAGCCACTATTTTGGCCATCACTGTGATTGCCATAAAACCACTCAATAGGTATCCGCTCCACTTTAGGACAACACCATTGGCATAAAATCTTCAAACTCACCACACCGAGTAGCCACTCCCACTTTGGAAAGAAAACAACCACCAAAATGCCCTGCCAGAATAACGAAGGAGACAACATTATTGACGAGCTGTCGACTCAGCGCACACTTAGGAGCCCAGAAGTGTAGAAACCAACACACGACAGCGGACGATCATGATTCAGTACAACACAAAGACAGAGAATAAATTGGCAAATTATGGAAGAAAAACGAACTGGATCAACGAACCTACTGGAGAATTCAATGAACTGAGGACCGATGGCAACCAAATCTTATCAAGAATATGCAAATGCGATACCAAACATCAACACAAGGAGTTTTGTATACGCAATACAAGCGTCAACTAGTAAAACAACACAAGGGGGATTTTGTGTCAACATACGCACACGCAATAAAAAGCCCATGCATTGACAAGCGCATAGCAACAGCGATCATAAGTGGACCACATGACAACTATGGAAATGGAACAAGCCGGCTCATAGGATATGAACCGTTTCAAGTTCTATAAAAGGGATCAGAAAACCATCAAACGGTCTCTATTACTTCTCGACTCTAGATAAGTTCAATAGCATCCAAGTGACTACGCGTAGTATCTTTTATCACTGTTCAGCACATTGGCCAAACTGAGAGCTCTAAACCACTGATTAAAAAGCGTAGTATTATTTTCACCATCTACACAATACAACGAACACGAAGCGCCAACATATCGAATCACAATCTTAGCATCACAGGACAGGTCATTCGCATCGTACCATAATCATATTATAATCATTTATTTTAGGGAAGAATAAATATTGAAATCCTGCTTTCCTGAAAACAAACAAGTTTTTATCGTAACGACCCTTAAAACAAAGAAACCCTGGTCCTCGCTGAGGATACTCCGGCTGGGAAAAACATCGTTACAAGGCGCCTGCTGGCCTATGTAACGATCCAATTTAGCTCCTTATTTAGCACAACACCTAGTTACTCGACCTCGACTAGAATACGTAATTAGAGTACCACTAACTCGGCTTTTCTTCTCTTAGTAGAGAGTACCATAATGGTCTTTCTGACGTTGGTCAAAAGACTCTCCCTTTCACGCCAACCAAAACATTTGCCAACATCATAATATTTGGCTCTACAACCGGGGTCCGGTCCTGGCCTCCCGCAAAAAGTCTCGCCACCGGTCCCGAATGCAAAACTGGATGACATCGGCTCAAAATCGGCATATATTGGACCTTGAAAAATCTTTTTGTGTGTTTTTCTGTGATTCGAACTTGGAACCTCCCGGTCAGTAGTCCAAGACACCAACCACTTAAGCCAAGGCGCACAAAAAAAAGCCTAGTTAGAGCATTACAATACAGTGACTGCATTTTGTTTGAATGGTTGTCGAATCTTGAGGTTATTTCAGATGGTTTGTTGATTTTTCCTAACTGTATGCGTTTCTGCGCCTGTATCTGTTTCTATGGTTTACATCATGGTTGAATCTTGTGTTAACTTATTATGAATATAAGCCCAAATCTTGATGGAAACTTTCATTAACATTTGCACGGTTGACTGTACAGGCTCTTCATTTCATATGCCACTTGATTCGAATTTATTATTCCTGAAATTCACACCTATATTAAAAACACGTTCTTTAAAAATGACAACAATGAAAAAATTATTAATTTTAGTGTAGGATGACTAATTGATTGATATGCGTTTGGCAAACATTGCTGCTCGATTAACTCCCTAATGCTCTTTAATAAATTGATTAAATTTATCCCCATCCTTCTTTCGCAACACGTAATATCCCCTTTTTAATTAATTTACGATTATTAATAACTCCACCGTCGTACTATCATCTCTCATTTAATCTCTACACACAACAGGTATTCCTATTGGCCCATTGTGATGACAATGGCTTGTACTTGCGTACACTTGCCACTGGAAAGGCGTTACACACACTAAAAGGACACAAATCGCGGGTAATTATGATAACAAGTAACCCTAATTGATTTTTTGTGTTTGTGCGTGTTGCCTCACCAAGAGTCCTAGATAATTCGAAAACGAGTAATTTTGAAATTCATCACAGATTCGAACGCTCTTGATTGCTAAAGACAGCCAGCGGGCAGTCGTGGGCTGTGAGGATACACGCGCTCTCATCTACGACATGCATTCGGGCAGACTAATCCGCTCGATGCCACCAAATCCGGGTCCTGTCACTGCTGTCTATGCAATGGATAATGATGATTTCCTAATCACTGTCGGTGGCAACAAAATCACATTCTATTCGTTCCGCAACGAGGAGTTGTACGTGCATCCATACTCACACAATCATCGACGCAAACGGTCACTGAAACGGTCATCGCAGTCACAACGTTCGCCGTCGACATCGCTGCCGCCCATCACATGTTTTGATGTGTCGCGTGATTCACAATTTGTCGCCATTGCATCGGGGAAAAGTGTCCACCTAATGAAGATTAATACGCCCGAATATCAGATGTCTTTCGAGGGACACGCAGGTTCTATCACATGCATGAGTTTCGCTCCAAATGGGGAGTTCCTCGCCACCGGATCCGAGGATAAGACTGTTAACATTTGGGGCCTTACATCAGGTTTGGTTGCGAACAATTTTCAGGTATGGGTGTGGGTGAGGGAGGATGATGATTGATGATTACCATATTCGGAGGGTCTTTTCAAATTGCAGGGTCATAGTGCCGTAATCCATTGTGTCATAGTCCTGATGGATTCACGTCGCATCATCTCTTCAGATCGCGATGGGTTCATATATGTTTGGCTGTGGGATACCGCGAATGTCATGCAGACCGTTCAGGGGCCGTACGCAAGTCTTGCATCGACGAACAATATGAAGTTTGCAGTGAGTATGATGGATGGTGGCAATTTATTTTTAGATTAAAATGTTTGCCCATACTGCCGAAAACTCTAACGCTCCCCTCTCCTGCGCTACTGTCACAATCAGGTCTGCACGAATGGCGACAACAATCTGAGAATATGGTCGCTAACGCGTGAAGATGAAAAATACACCGTTTCCCATTCAGATGACATCACTTGCTTCACGACTACCGCTGACAGCTTGTATGTGATAACCGGATCGAGGGACATGTCGCTGAAAGTTTGGCAGGCAACAGGCGGCAAACTCGCTCAGGTCCTTGTTGGCCACACAGATGCGGTCACATGTGTTGCCGTGTCGGTCACAAATAAAACCCAAGTCATCTCTGGATCAAAGGATTACAATTTGATCATTTGGGATCTGCACACTGGCGAAGAGATTCACACATTGGCCGGCCATTTGGGTCAGGTTACTTGTGTCAAAGTGTCGGCTGATGGTAAGCTTTACAGGGAATTTCAGGGAAAAGTGTATAGGTTTTTTCCATGCAATTTCATGGGTGTTCTCCATCAGGTACCACCACCGTCTCGGGCAGCGACGACAAAACGATAATCGTGTGGGAGACCAAACGTGGCCTTGCACTTACATCGCTGCAGATGCATGTGCCATTTACCCGCTTCGACATCAGCCTAGACTCGTCGCGTATACTCGTCCAGCTGATGGAGAGCTTCAATTTGCCTGTGATCTGCTTGCACAATACTCCTGCGAGCTATATAAAGTTGCCAACGTACTCGGCACCGGCCCAAAACATGGAAGGTAGGTTCAGTTGATAATTCAACTGATAAGGAATCCCATTTCACTAAGTAGATTTCTTCTAATTCTTCTTAATCCTCATATTCTTCTCATTCTTATTCATCTTGTTCTTTTTATTCCTCTTACTCTTCCTATTAATCTTATTCTTCTAATCTTCTAATTCTCATTATTCCTCCTATTCTTCTTATTCTTATTATTCTCACTCTTCTTATTCTTCTTATTCTTCTTATTCTCCTTATTTCTTCTTATTCTCCTTATTCTTCTTATTCTTCTTATTCTTCATATTCTTCTTATTCTTGTTATTCCTCCTATTCTTCTTATTCTTCTTATTCTTTTTATTCTTATTATTCCTCTTATTCTTTTTATTCTCCTTATTCTTCTTATTCTTCTTATTCTTCTTATTCTTCTTATTCTTCTTATTCTTCTTATTCTTCTTATTCTTCATATTCTTCTTATTCTTATTATTCCTCCTATTCTTCTTGTTCTTCTTATTCTTTTTATTCTTATTATTCCTCTTATTCTTCTTATTCTCCTTATTCTTCTTATTCTCCTTATTCTTCTTATTATTCTTATTCCTCTTATTATTTTCTTCATACTACTAGATCTCCGCCCACAGGGAGCTAAACGTCAAACGAAACGCCTGCTTAAGAAAGAAGTCTCACTGGACACGTACACATGGCAAAAGAAATATGGTCATCTGACATCCTCGGTTATGATGGCTCAAGTCGATGAACGTCTTAAACGTCGCTTCTCCGTATCGGCCAGCATGGAAGAGATTTCGAAAATTGCCGAAATGAAAACGATCAATTCACAAACAAACCTCGGACCCGAACAAGCAGCGTTGGCGCAATCGCAACACTTTGACCAATTAGAGGCATTGTGGAATAAACGATCTCCCCCACGAAGACGCCTTAATGCGGTAAGTACCCCTGTTTTTCCCCTTCTTCAAAAATTCATCTATAGCTCAGTTTCCATTGCATTTCTATATCTTACCATCTGTCCAACTTCCAGGGCATCTCTCGTCAAACATCTCTCGTCGAGGATCGTCTTGAATCATCCGATGAAGAATACCATGACGAAAGAGCAGGTATGTCTTACACATTCTCAGATAGTGTTGATAGAATAGAACCTCCGACACTTCCCGGAATGATGAGAATGCGTCCAATATCGCTGCCAATTGCCGCATGGGGAACCTGTAGTTTAAACACAAGCACAACAACATCCACAACAGATAATGGCGGTGTTGTCACTGGGGGTGACGTTGAAAGTGCTAGTAAAATTTCTGGTGAAACTGTTGGTACACGTGCTGGTAAAAATGTTGATAAAACTGTTGGTACAGCTGTTAATAAAACTGCTGGTACAACTATTGGTACAACTGTTGACACAACTGCTGGTAAAAGTGTTGATACAAGTGTTGGTACAAGTGTTGGTGCAAGTGTTGGTACAAGTGTTGGTGCAAGTCTTGGTACAAGTGTTGGTGCAAGTGTTGGTACAAGTGTTGACACAACTGCTGGTAAAAGTGTTGGTACAAGTGTTGATAAAACTTTTTGCACAACGGTTATAGGTGTTGGTACAACTGTTGGCACAACTGTTACAGGTGTTGATACAACTGCTGATACAATGTTGATACAAATTTTTGGTACAGCTGTAAATAAAACTGCTGGTAAAACTGTTGGTACTCTACTAACATCTGAAACTACAATTGCCAGTGCTTCTGCAAAAATAACTACAAGTGCATGTGTATGCGCAAGATCAGGGGTAAATGGTGAATCAACTGCTAGTGTAACTATTGATGAAACCATTTGTGAACTGACTAAGGCCCCCACTGATGCAATTGCTAATATAACTGCAGGTGAAATTGTTCATGCATCTGGCAGTGCATTTATCACAACTTCTGTTGCAACTGCAAATATCACCGAGGATCCTTTGTCGTGCAATACTTCCGTCTCTCATCATCAGCCAGATCTTGTTAAGGATTTACTAATCGAAGGTGCAAGTAAATCGCCGATGGTAACTGCTACAGCACAGCCATTATCGTGCGATTATGTGACGACTTCTTCTTCTACTTTTTCTCCTCGCCGTCGAAGGATCCCTAACATTATCCGTTGGAAAAATTTCAAATCGAAAAATTGTCATTCGCTAGAGCAGCATGCTAGTAGCAATTCGTCCAATATCCAAAATGATGCAGTTAGCGCTCCTATTATCATAGTCGAGCACCACCAACAGCAACATTCGATACTTCACCAGTGCAAAAACAACGTTCCCAACGACAACGCCGCCATCGTCACCACCACCAACACCACCACCGCCACAACGTCGTCGTCCTCGCCGACGAATGAGCATGTTACGAAATATTTGCACCGTAGATTTAGAATTTTGAAAATTTTTCACCGCACCAAAAGTAATAACGATGACGACATAATTGTTGTTGGTCCTTCTGCTCCGGGTGATAGCGATGTCCATTTCCCTACCACACTTAACGCCAAGAAGAATAAACGAAAACGGGTTAAATCATCATTGTCACCTTGTGGAGCAGATTCATCAAGATCATCGTGCATAACACAGTAGAATAAGGTCGAGCAGCACTGTAAATATTTTTTTTTTCTCTCGACATTTTCCTGGTTCATGGACCTACTTAATGTGTGATTTCATTACTGTTTCATAAATATAATGTTAATGTCCTTTCATAAGTAAATTTGTATCTGAAATAATGGTAGCTGTTGTCATATTGTTATAAAGGGTGCGGCAACTGTTAGTTCGTTTTAAAAACCTATCTATACAAAAAAAATTAAATTTTCTGCGGTTGTTATCTATGGAAAGCCAAATTTACCAACCGATTTTTATCAAATGCACAATGTATATTGTTAGCAGGTTGAGAATGGTTATAGACTAAAGTACACACACACTTCCCCCTCCATGGTGGTGTGTTTATATCAGCCACATTTACAAATCGGCGTTTTTTTTAAATTTCAATCTTAAACATTGGCAGGTGGGGCAAGGTTATAGGCTATAATACACCGCCCATCCCGTTGGCTTATGTGTACGTGTGCCGAAGCACCATGGAAGAGCTAGTGTTAAATAAAATGTAACAGATATTTTCAAATGACTAGTACTGTTTTATTTCCAAGAGTACACCTTCCGATTAATAATGGAATACTATTTCATTCAAAAGACTGCCTCGACTGGACCTGTAGTACCCCATACTGTCGAGCCAATTTTTCAGTAAATTTTCAATCGTATGGGCCTTTATTTCACTGCAAGCTGCAACCTTCACCAAATGATCAGGATAGCATTTTTCCTTGACGACTCCCCACAAAAAATAGTCCAACCGAGTCAAATAGCACCTCCTAGGGGGCAAGTGGACATCCCCATTTGTGTATCGTTGACTATGTGGGTAGTGGCGCCATCCTATTGAAACCAAATAACGGCCAAGTTTTTCTTTTCAATCATCATCATCATCATCATCATATTTGGCTCTACAACCGGGGTTCAGTCCTGGCCTCCCGCAAAAATCCTCCACCGGTCCCTATTTTGACCCGATGTCACCCAGTTTTGCACACTGCGACCTAATACGATCTATTGTATCTTAGGGTGTAATTAGTCTAATAGACGTACTATCTTCCTAATGAAGGATCGTATGTCCTTAGTGGCGTAGTTTCTTATCTCCGCCGACGAACATAATTCCTTATGGAAAATACGTCTCCTTAATCAAAGAAATGCTGAGCATTCACAAAGAATGTGCTCGGATGATTCATCTAATTCTGAACAGGACCTACATTCCGTGTCTAAATCTAGATTAATAATAACGAAATAAGATGACCTGTGAAAAAGCTCGTCAGCTTTCTAATGCTATCCTTGTCTAGATTAAGGAAACGGCCTTATTAATCGTTTGGATTGTCTCATTCCTGGAACATTTTCTCAGTGGGCTAGATGAAGCGTGTTTTCCGATTTGTTTATCAGCGCTGTGGCGACAGCTGTTGACACCACATGAACGTAGATTGCGAGGCAGCCCTAACTAGTTCATTTACAGATTCGATGCCTGCAATTCCTTGACCAGGGACCCATCTGAATTTCACCTAGTTATTTCTGGTAGAGAGATAGAGAGTCCATTAAGTTGGACCACAACGTTTTATATGCTCCTTATTATTCATCATTGGTAGTTAATGCTTTTACTAAGATTAATCCTAGCATAGATCTCAATGGCATGTGGTTCCACCTGGACTACTGTGGGACTCATTCACATTGGTACCGAGTCTTTAGTGCTGGGTCCAATGACACCAGCTTCAACTCCAAATTCCATCTTCAATTCATCTGTGAACTAGACCAGACGTTTAGTGCCCAGCGCCGGAAAACGATTAGACCAGTCTGCACGGTCCAATATTGTTACTTCAAAAAACCTATCGAAACAGTATTTCCTGACCATAATGTCAGAGAAATCAAGTCTTTTCTGGAATTGAGTTAGAAATTTTCAGGTGTCCTCCATGGTCACCTGGTTTCTACTTGTATTCTAGCTGAAGCTTAATAGCGCATCTAGCGACCGTCTTTCTAATGAAGAATTGCGGGGGTGAAAGCCCTACGACACCTTTTAATGCTGTTGCAGGGCAGGTACGCATGGCACCCGTGATACCGAGACAGGTAATTCTTTAAAGCTTCTGGAACTTAGTTGCTGTTGTCCGTTCCAGTAATTTTGGCCACCAATCGATGGCGGTGATAACAAGTCTGACTATCATTGTATACCACCAGTGTATCTTTTTAGGATTTAGACCCTAAGTTCTGCCGTAAAGGCGTCTACTGGCTCACATGGCCCTATAGGCTCATTCCATGGCGGACTTGATGTGACAATTCCAGTTAAGTCGTTTATCAAGGATAACTCCGAAATATTTAACCTAACTGGAATAACCTTAAGTGGTTCGTTTGATAATGATCTCTTTCTCTTTTTGAAAGGCACTAGAACCGTTTTGCAGTGATTAATGGATAGTCCTTCTCTGTTGCACCATTCTAAAACGTGTAGTAAAGCACCTTACATAACACTAGAAATTGTCGTACTGTGCTTACCACTAACAAGAATCTTCAGGTCATCCGGATTACCAATGGCGAAGTAGCCTTATCTATGCAGATCGACTAGAAGATTGTCGATTACTAGTGACCACAGAAGTGGAGAATGGACTTATCCCTGGATACAACCCTTAACTGCGGTCATAGACTCTGACACACCTCCTAAGGAGGAAGTAATATCTCGACTTTCAAGCATGTTCCTTATCCATTGATTGGTCGGGTCTTCGATACCTCTTTTACTAATTGATCTCGCTATTAGTCGTAGTCAGTGTTATCGGATGTGCTCTCAATTTCAAGGAATGCACACAGAGGCACTTCCTTAGAATGAAAAATTCTTTCTGAATGGATCACCATTCATTTACTAAGAAGCACCTTCTGTGCTTTTACCTTTCCTGTATGCAAGCGGACTTGAATATGCAGAGGGGTTGACAAATCTTGCCAGCCTCTAATATGAACATCAATAAGAGTCTGTTTTTAAGGACAAATGATGTTGGACTTATAGGTCTATGGGATTTAGGCAGCTCACTAGGCCTATTGCCTGCTTTGGGTATAATTATTGCATTTACCTGTATCCAGGTAGTAGGTATGTACTCCCAGTTGTAGTTAACCAATCTTCCAACAGATAATTGGCCTATTCAGGAAAGCGAAAACGCAATGGATGGTCAACTGTCTTGCACCCATACCGAGGTCTTTGTGTAAAATTCTGCGCAAAGTTTTATCGCTGGATGGATGTGAACGATATCGGGTTGAGGTGCTCGGATGTTGACGCACACTTTCAGCTACAGCAGGAATATTTTCCATCGAAGAGCTGGACGGCGATGCGAAGCGTGTGTACTGTCTATAAGCATGCCAGTCGAATGAACTTTATTCACAAATTTCTTCAGTTGGCCTTCATTTCTAACAATTTTTGTATGCAATTTTCGGCAAGTTTCGGCAACTTACTCACTACTTTGGATATAAGTTTTCAATATTTCCCAACATTGATCAAGCGCATATCGACCCATTTTGTTCACAGGGAATTTCTGTCACTTGACAGATGACATATTAGAGCTATGAGCGGCGAAATAAACGCTGGTTCAAAAACGAACCAAAAGATGCCGCAACCGTTATATAGGGTGTCGCAAAACCATGTTACCACAAAAAAAATGTTAACACTCTTTGATTGTTGGACTGTGACATTATTTCTCTCAAGGATTAAAAAAATAGAATTCAGCGTAAACAAAGTTTGTGGTAAAAAATTTTGCGACACTCGGTATATGTATATGGAATTGTAATATATTTTCATTATATCTTAATATAGTTGTTATATTATAATGTCCTTTGATGAAGAATGCACAACAAACACTTGCACTCCTCTTTACACTAAGCGGATATCCTGATGTATTTAGCACTTTCGTTCTTTTACCCTCTCGATGTCCCCATTTTTTCCCCTTTTAACTGCAAATGTAAATGGTATGCATGCTTTTTAATTTATGTTTTAATAAAAAAAACAACTTAGGCGACGGAGCATAACTGTAGATGCGGCTTTGCTCGATGGTTCGCTCCTCTCATACAGTTACAGTACAGTACGTAAGTTTATAATGATTGTACGATATTTATACATATACATGTATGTATATAGATATACATAGTAAAACGAGTAATAAAAAAGTCCTTCGTCGGCAAATAAACCACATTTTCTTTTGAATTGTTCTGTTACTTTTTCGTTCTGTGGAGACTCTAAATTTTAATTGGACTTTTTCCTGATGCATTTGGGCAACCGTTGGTAAGTACGTTCATTTGAATATTCCTTGTGTAGTTTTGTAAAGGAATTATATTTGACATACAAAACAAACCTAGAAAATGCTAAAGAAACCTAAAATTATTTATTTTAAATTTGACTTAAAGAGGTAGGCTACATTTTAATAAAATCTTAAACCTTAAAAATTCTCGACGAATCATTAAAACATAAGTTTTTGGAAGCAATTTGTATGGTGTCCGCATGACCAAGATATCTGACAGCTAATGGTACCTTTGAAGTTTTAATTCCATGCTCTCATTGCAGACATTAGATTTTGAGGATTAATAGCAATAACATGAAAAAGAGTTGTATTGGTTCCATGGAACCAGGGGTCCTGTCCCAAAGAAGACTGGTTCGTCTTTTCTTTTTTTTTTAATGTACACACGCTCACGTTCACGTTTGCACCCTTATAATGCTTAGCACAGCGTGGGCGTTCGGAAATTAAGGTGAGGAAAATGTGAGATGTCTATGCACATGTGTCTTAAATGACTGTAGATCATACAAATGTGGAAGCATCTGGATATTTCTTTTGAACACCGCTTATGACAAAAGCGATAAAACAGTGACGAGCAGGAAACATTTCTACGGTGTTCAAGCGATTCGATTGTTTTCGCGATATTTACAGCACCAATGAGTTATATATATCGTTGGCGCCGTGGCTCAGTGGAAGTGCGCGCGGCTACTGAGCAGGAGTTTCGTGGTTCGAACCCCAGTAACACCAAAAGTATTTTTCACGGTGTCCCACCTCTCGCGAATGTTTGACAAACGTTCCGAGAGTAATAATTTGTCACGGAAGGCTTTTCAATTCGCCGTTCGGAGCCGGCCTTAAATTGTAGGTCCCTTTCATTTGAGCCAAAAATATAAATGCGCAACACAAATGGTCGCGAGAAGCTAGGCCTTGGACCGCAATGGTCTGTCGCGGCGAATATTATTATTATTATTATTGGGCTTTTAAGATAATTCAGTGTTTAGACTGACTTACAACTATCCATATGGCGAGCTGGGAAGCTCGCTTTTCTATCTTAACACTAAAGCATTGACGATGTTTTGTAATGACATTTGAATTTGAATAATAAAAACACGAAAACATTCCCAACAAAGAACCTTATCCCATTTCTCCTCACAAGCATCTGTTTTACCTGAAACAATTTCCTTTCCCATTGTTTTAATGACAAACGTAACCAACGTACAAGTGACGACCATTTAATTGGAAAAAATCAATTGTTGAATCGAAAAATTTCCAAATGATAAAAAATTCGTAATTTCCGGATGATAATCATCACTATTCCACGTTCCATATATTCATACAAATAAATAATGTTCTGCCCACTAACAATTTTTATTAGCAGCCGTGTGACCGATCTTTAATGTGCATTTTAATGTAAATTTCAATTAAAATTTAATAACTTTTCAACCATTCAACCAGTCAACCATTTATCGTAAATTGAATTCATAATTATCACACACGAGGAAATTTTTCCGAAATTCCAAATAAATGCCGCAGGACATTGTCACTCTATTGTTGTAAATTTACTCGATAATTTGTGAGTTTGTCGTTATCACATTACATTTCATTTAATAATTTTAATACTCAGCTGCCCGATGTGAAAATTATTTCACTTTTCAACTAAACCGATTCTTATCTAATTCGTTTTTAACTACACACTCCGCATCAACATAATTATCAACACGACAGAAAAAAGCCACATTTCCTTTGCTAGGAATGGAAAACGCATAAAGAAATAAGCTAATGGTAATGGTTCTTCGTTATTCTGTTTGTTTCTTTTTTTAAAAAAATTTTATTTAACTTGACTTGAACCTTTTTTGTCCTTTTAACCTTTAACCTTTTAACAGGTCCATCTTCCACATGACCTAGAGATCTGAACTTTTGTGAATGTCTAAGTCAAAAATAGCATTTTTAATATTTCGCATATGATGAGTGTCGCGTGTGGCGTGTGTGATGGGTTGAATGTTTTTTCGACTTCTTTGAGGTTCTTTTTAACCACCTTCCACACGATCTAGAGAGCTGAGTGAGTGTCTAAGTCCAAAATAGAATTTTTTTAAATTCCAACTATGACACGTGTCGCATTTTGTGTTTGGCGCATGTGATAGGTTGAATTTGCGCGATTTTCTCGTTTTTTGATGTCTTTTTTAACCACATTTTGCACTATCTAGAGGGCTGAAATTTTGTGAGCAGCTCATAATGACAGAAGCAAATTTTGATATCCCGCGTTTGTGCAGCGCGTGTGATGCATGAAAAAGGAAGATACTTTGAAGTAGCCCACGACCTCAAAAACATATATTTTGGCGATTATTACCAAATAATAAAGGACTGTGGGTGTGCTTCGATGTGTACATAAAAGTTTGTACCAGAAAAACTAAGTTTTTTTTACATTTTATCAAAATTAACCGCTTACATTGTGCTGCACACAAAATTTCAGCCCTCTAGATCGTGCGAAAGGTGGTTAAAAGGACCTCAAAAATGGTGAAAATAGCTGCATTTCCAACCATAACACGCGCCGCATGGTAAAGGCGACAGACGTCACAAGCCGAAAACTTGTTTCGATAATGACTCTTTTGGAAAATCACACAAAAAAGTTCCTTCACAGGCGTTGCTTAGCGCAATTATCTCTAATCGTGAAAATAATTTGAGTCTCTATTTAAGTGAGACGGAGATTATAATTGGGCGTTTACCTCAGAGCCAAATGGCTCAATTGCGTAAAAATTTGCTATATCCATGTTATTATCACATTATTATCAAATATCATCATTCTCTGATTCATCTGCATCTTTTAAGCTGAGTCTGCACTTTGTCTCTATGTGATCTCCTTGAACTTATTGCGAGCCCGAATGGCGAAGCTTATATTCAGACGACATGAACATTTTTCAGCGAACGTGTGTACATTTGTACGTTTATACGTTTGTACGGGTGTACGTTTGTTTGTCGTGTCGTATTTATCAGCTTCTACCAGTCAAAATTTGATGGGACTTATTTTTAAACAATTAGTTAGCGCTCGGCTTGCGATAGCGTAATTTTTTCTTTCATAGGGGTTACTACCCCTGAGAAAACTGAAAAAACTACTCAATCTACGCCTAGTTCCAAGGGTAAACTTTAGATAAAACAAGGTAAGTGATTTTTGTAAAAACTTTTCTATACGTATGTTAATTAACTACATATTTTCGTAAACATTTTTTTTTCCGTAATAATATTAAAGTAACTTTTCAAGCAAAGTGTTTTACTAAATTTTTGTCTGTTTTACTCTAAATGTCAACATTAAAAATTTTCTTCTTAAAATTGGTATCCTAGAGGCAAACATAGATTAAAAATAATTAACTTACATACTCTTACACGTTAAAAGTATAAAAAATAACCAAAACTTCCTTTTCCCTTCCGAAACATGTAAACCCGATATCCCCGCAGCAGTGCATTCGAAAACCAGCTCGAGAAGTTCATTGCAACAGCCCATAATATAGAGAAAAACAATAACAAATGCTTAAGTAAAATTATGCAACTGAGCAACCAACCCATAAGTTTGTGTTTAAGTGTATGTGTAACAAAATTTTTATCAAAGTCTTTATAACCTTTCCTAACGAACTAGCAGAAATTGCGAACAAATTAAAGAAAATGTAAGGAAAGTAATCAGAGAAGGACACTTTTTGTATCTTTGCATCGTCAGTCGAGTTTGAAGATTTCTCTTAGAACTAAATAGAAGAACTCTATTTTTATTTTATTTGTAATGTAAAGAGCTGATTACAAAAAGAGTTATTTAGTTTAAAATTTATAAAGAGATAAAAAATTCTTTAAAATAAAGAAACCCTAAAAAATGTATAACTTCTAAATAAAAAAAAATTATGAAATTTATAAAGCACCTAAAATTACCAATAAGTGCTCCACTGTGCAACGGAAAATTATTATTGGAAACACTCAGGATAAACCACATGGATGATCGAAGTAAGTAAAGTGCAAATCCTTCTATAACAACAAACCCCATCATAATATTAGTTAGCTGTGTTAAGTAGAAAACGATTAGTAAAAAATATGAAATATTTGCATAGAAAGCTGCTGTTTTTACATTTAAAAATAAAACAGAAAACAAATTTCCTCTCACCCTTTTTGCCCTTTTGATTGTGCAATATGCGCTGTGAGGTGTCGTATGGATCTCATATGCCAACATTATTGCTTATCTATGTTAGTTAAGTTACCTACCTGCAATCTGTGTATCACCTTAGACGCAAATCGCTTCTGTTCAATTAAAATGTAAACTGTTCTTTAAGTTGCACCACATGCTAATAAAAACAATTTTCCAATTTGCTTCATTTACATTTCTTGTTAAAGATCAATTCGCCACAGGATCAGGATATTACTGACACAGACCAATGGAGTAAGCAAATACATAAATACAAAATTAGTTATTAGTCTAAGATTTGTTAATTTAATGCAAAGCTATAGAATTATTAAAAATCATATCTCTTATTGTAGATGGTAAAATCTAAGTACTAAGTGTTAGTGTGTTTTGAGTTAGCATCGGGTGGTGTGCTTTCTTTTAAATTATTTAAAAACAAAAAAACAAAAAAGGCGTGCATCCCAGTACACGTAATCGAAGTGAAGCTTCTTTAGAGGTCCGCTTTTTATAATAAATTCGAACTAATGGAGTTTTCACTAAGTATTCCCCATTTTATTTTTTTAAATAAAACAGCTTGTGTTTAGGATATCGGAAGTAAATTAGTTTCAATTAATTATTGAAGGTAAATCGTTCAAATGTTCTCCACGGAAACCTCGTGCAGACGTTTCCTGAACATGAATGCCATGAATACTGAACACTGACTTTTTCGCATAAATCGGCCGTTCGATGTTGCTTCTTATGTCGTCTTAGGTCTCTGGGTTATAGGCATATACTGTGGACTTAGCATATAGCACCAACGAAAAAATATAGTGCGTGTTACCTTACGCGCGGTTAAAGTTAAACTTTTTTGACGTTGTGGCCGGTATTATAATTAAATTAATAGAATAAAATAAAACAAAAAAAATATTTTGAAACAAAGACTAAAGGACTAAAGTTATTTGTGAGATTTTTTGATAAAATATTTTTGTAGTTTTCTGTGTCCTTCGTTAATACGTGAAAGCATTAAAATCGTCAAAAGACCCTCAAAAGACCCTAAAAGACCACCAAGAGACTCTCAAAGGACCTTCAAAAGACCCTCAAAAGACCACCAAAAACCCCAAAACACCCCAAAACACCTCAAAGACACCACCAAAAGAGCCCAAAAAGACCCCCAAAAGACCATAAAAATCCCCAAAAAGACCCTTAAAATATGCTTAAAATCCCGGTAAAAACTCTCCAAAAGACACGCAAATGGCCCGAAAAGAATCCCAAAAGAACCTTAAAAGACCCACAAGACCCCCAAAAGACCAAAAGACCCCCAAAAGACCCTCAAAGTACCCTCAAAAGATCCCGAAAAAACCGTCCAAAAGATCCGAAAAAGACCCCGAAAAAAATTCCAAAGGGCCTTAAAAGACTCACAAGATGCTCAAAAGACCCAAAAGACCCCCAAAAGACGCTCAAAAGATCACGAAAACACCGTCCCAAAGGCCCAGAAAAGATATCAAAAAGATCCTTAAAAAACCCCCGAGACCCACGAAAGTCCCAAAAGACTCCTAAAAGAACTCAAAAAATACCCTAAAAAGACAAAGAAAGGAAAGAAAGGAAAGGACTCCTCCGTAACCGGTGCCCCATCACGTACCTAACTATTTCCCTCATGCGATCAGAATTTTTGTAACGAGTAACGCTAGAAAATTGTAGCCCCGTTAGCAAAGAAGTTTCACTTCAAAAAGTCCAGAGGCGTCAAATCACATGAACCAATGAACCATGAGTCGTCCAATTGACTAATTTTCCATTTCTGAAGATAACATCGTTCCTAATAAATCGATTGGTTGGCCACTGTAACGTCATCTTGTTGAAACTTGGTACTACATGTACCAAGTCGGCCTCTTTCACTTTATCTTTAAAAAAACGACGATCTCTATTGACTGCATTGCCAGTATCATTGAAGTAGAAGTGGGCCAACAGCCCTTTCCATGTGAAACTTGCAATGATATTTCTCGGGCGACGTGGCTCAAGCGGTTAGGACGTTAGACTACTGAGCGGGATGTTCAAGCTTCCAATCCCAGAGAAACACTAACACAAAACTCTTTTTCACGGTCCCACATCGCGCGAGTGTCTGACTGTCCAACTGGCATGGAGAGCTTATCAATTCGCCTTTCGGATGTGGTTTTTAAACTGTAGGTCTCTTTAAAGTTTCTTGCTTTCTTCAGTAGATTCGTCAACGGATTTGATCTGCCATTCCGCCATTTTGTACCAAAATATAGCACGAATGGTCGCGAGCAGCTATGCCTTTATCATATGACTTTAACTGTCAAATTCTTAGATGTCACTGATATCCAATTTGCAATAATGTTAAAACTTTCCCAAAACTTATGTCATTAACTTACATTCATCATCATATTTGGCTCTACAACCGGGGTCCGGTCCTGGCCTCCTGCAAAAAGTCACTCCGATGTCATCCAGTTTGGTACTTACATTATATTCATCATTTTGTCTCTTTTAAATTATCGAGTACAATTTTTCATTACATCCGTCACTTTTATTTCATAAAACGTCACAAAACGTCACAAAACGTCATCTGACCTTAATATTTTTTCTATAAAAGCACCTAAAGAAGATTTACTTCGAAATTGTAAAAGCGATTTTCTCAATTGTTTCACTTCCTTTTGTGTATATGTAGAAGTATTTAATGTTATCACTATAATATAACAGCAAAATTAGGAGAAACAAAAAAGGGGTTAAAAGCTAAGGCTATGCTTAAATGTTTTATTTTGAAATAACAAACAATTATTGTTAGCTTTGTTCTCTGTGTATGGGTAATGTACACTGTGGGGCATACATTATGATCAATCACATAAAAATGTGAAAGCCTTTTTGTAAGAAATGCGACAGTGCTGTCCAGTATCAGAAAAAAAACACAAATGGTAAAAATGTGGTCCAACAAAGGATTTTATAACTTTCTTATAAATCATAAAAAAAATTCAAGTCGCGCCAAAATGAGATGAAAAGTTTTGAAAGGTGAAAGAACGAGGTTTTATGCTAAGAAGAAAAACACTTTGGTGCGCTGAGCAACACTCCTTTTGGGAAATTTTAAAATTAAAATTTCTATAAATTCCGAAAATACAAACAGAACATTTACCGCTATTTTATACTCTTGGAAAAATTTCAAAAGGTAGAATTTTTATATTTATCTTCTTTTGTTTTATTATATACGTGCCATTTAATGAGCCCACAAAAAAAAATATTTACCTGTTATTTACCTTTATACCACAAATATTGATAAAACTTACAAAACTTGGAACATTTTTTTAAGATAAAACGTAAGAATAAATATTGGAATGACAATCACGAAAGATCAATGAGAGTTCTATAATTAAAATAAATTTTGTTAAGTAAAACATAAATGCAAATAAAAAATAAATATAATATAATATTTATATCTGATAAAATGTTTTAAAATATTAATTAATTCAAATAAATTTTGTTAAATAAATGCAAATAAAAAATAAATATAATATAATATTAATATCTGACAAAATGTTTTAAAATATTAATTTTAATTTAAAAAAATAAATGATCTAATTTCGTTTCGTACCTGATGACAACACAGATTACAAATATTATTAATAAATATTTAAATTTTAAATTATCCTTTTTTATTATCACAAATAATGTTTATAATAAAATTATTTAATATGTTATGTGGTTAAATAATAACAAGTAGATGTATGCATGTATATGTATGTATGTATTTATATGTAAAAAATGAAATAAAATAAAAAATAAAAAACGAGATTAAGTGAAATTTTGCTGGGTCTTTTCTTTTTTTTTAAACTCGTATAACTTGTCCATTATAATGCTCGGCATATGTAAGCCAAAGCGTGGGCGTTAAGGAAAAGGAGGAGAAAAGAGGAGATGTCTATGAGTTGGTGTTTTTTAATGCCTGTGGATTATAGCAATGTGGCTTACCTTAATGTTAATGCTTGAGTATGAGTACCACGTTAGGAGAGATGAGCCAACGTGTAGCCTTCAACTACGAGATCAGCTATATGATACCGTACTCAGTAAGCGCTTTCAGGTCACCAATAAATAGTTTGATCAATATGCAGAGTCTAGGCTGAACATTTGCAAAGATAGTGAATGAGAGTTTCTTTCTCATTTACCTCATTACAACTTCTACAGAAGGTGTTACGCGGAAAACTTTAAATACATGGCTGCCTACATACTGGCCAGTGACCTTTATGTATTGCCGCAACTCTAGCAATATCATTCCCCGTAATCTGAAGATCAAATCCATGGTGGGCTTTTTATTCTTTGATCGCCCTATCGTTCTTGGTATAGCACAGTTGGTAAAATTGCCCACTTAAGTTGTGATTTATTAGAATAGAGAGAGAGAAAGAGAATTAGTTCCCTGACTGAAAGGAGTGGAAAGATAACTCTTTCTATAGAGCCCGTGTCCAGAGCGACGTTCTTCTTCGCTAGTTTGTCTGCTTTCTAAATATCCAGCTTTGTTACGGTGCGAAGTTATGTCCAGGTTTCAAGTCTGTTCTTCTTGGCACTGTAGCAAGTTTTGAGTTATTTACGATCACATAAATGACTCACTGCGAATTGGCTTTCTACACATATTTCAATCTGGCTTAAGACCCTACAACCCACCCTTATAACTAAAAGTCAGGAAGTAAGTATGAATTATACAGATTATTAAGACCCTACAACCCACCCTTATAACTAAAAGTCAGGAAGTAAGTATGAATTATACAGATTAAGTTTATCTGAAAAATGCACCTGTACCAACTTCATCCTTCATCTTGTGCCCGTCGTTATAGAGTGTTAAGTTAAATTGCCTTATCCCTTCCTATTTCCTTTCTTAAAACTCAACAGTAAAATTGGAGTAGAAATTTAGTTTTGGGTGCAGTAGCAGATCTCTTAGTACTAGCTGCACTATATAACAGTCTAGTGACAAGATACTCAGATTCTCTGAGACGCATGTCGCGACGTATTTGATACATTTATAAAGAGGTTATAGATGTGAGATGGTGTTTAAGGCTTTAAGTTCGCGTTGTGATTCTAGCTGCTGTTGATCTTTACAAGAGGAAGGCGCGCGTTTATGTGTACGGATAGTGAACACTCGGGAACAGCCAGTATCAAATAAATTATAATATTTATTAAAAATAACATGTATTGTGATGTTTTCGTATAAATCGTATATTCGTAAATTTCGTATAAAATGTTAAACTTCCTTAAAGATTGAAGACCTCTTGGAAGACATCTTCCTACATAATGTGGAAGATGAAAGAACTAAAGGAAGTATGTCTGAGAGCAAAACGGGAAAAATTTATATGAATTTTCTCAATACGTGAAGAACCATCAAGCGTACAAGGACTCCAGCTTACACTGCAATATTCTAGAAAAGGGTGGACAAGACTACAATAAATTTTTTGGATTTTTGAAAACAAGAAAGTTACGCTTTAGAAAGCCCAAAATAGAACTAGCTTCGGTACAAACTGGTCAAAAGAAAGGCTCTTGTCAAATATTACTCCATGATATTACTTAACTCTTAAAAGAATATAGTTATTTAAAGTATAAACCGCCAAAAGAAGGACATTTTATTCTATGAAAAGTGGTCGTTCCAACGAAGCTTGTTTTTGACGCATATACCGAGAATTGCATATTTCTCAGTTAGTTATATGCAAGATCCATTCATGGATAAAGGTTGGGTGCTTAAATTACGCTTGGAGGACAGAGGACAGCATTGTTAACAGTTTTGGAAGCGTTAATTTCAACTCTATTGTGTAGTCCCCACCTTGTTATGCTGACATACATTGTTGTTCAAGCTCCACTTGTGATGAAGAGAGTGGAGCAGAAAGTGCGAACTCATATGAAAACCTAAGAGTGCTGTTGTCAGCGAAAGAATGAATTGGTTTAGAAGTAGCGGATAGGAGATCGTTAATGAAAATGAGAAAGAGTGTCGGAGACAAAACAGAGCCCTGGGGAACACCGGCGTTTATACGCTGAACATTGGATTTGAAATCGTCCAGAATGGTCAGAAAGGTAGTTACTAGTCCAATCGAGGGATTCATAAGGATTCATTTTGGACAAAAGAGCTTGATGCCAGACTCTTTCAAATGCCTTGGAAATGCCTTGGAAAAGTGAAAACATAACGCTTAGGATAGCCGCATATTAAGACCGTTACAGGCCTCATTGGCTGTAATTCTGGTGTAGCTTTCAGAGAATGGTTTTTCACATTGTTCTATGCAAACAAATCTCGCATTAAGACAGGTCGAAAAAGAGGCAAAAGCCTGTCCCATATCTTGTCACTCCCTGTATAAATACTAATTGTAGTTTGTCGTATAACTCAGCAATTAACGCTCACATATCAAGAACAAGGACAGGACGTGCGAATTGGTAACTACCAACTTTTTCCTAAACAAAACTAATCACCAGCTATTAGCAGTAATGACGTGTGGGTCGGTATCTGTTGTAATAATTGTATCGCAGATAGGATATCAAAGCCAACACATGGCAAACTTTTCAGATTTCCTATGACCTTCGTCGTCGTCGGCATCCACCGAAATACGCGTATCACTTTTAATGAGAAAAGTTCTTCCATTCGCTGTGAGATGATTATTTTGACATAATGGACAGAGGATGAAACATCATCAGAATTAAGTTATCAAATTGCTGATGTTGAAGTAAGCACAGTTAATATTTTCGTTTGCTTGAAAAACCATTTATTTTCTTTCTTAATTTATTATACTCACCCGTAGATAGCAAAAGGCTAGCAAAAAAATCAAAAAAAAATCCTGTGAGCTTACTTTCATTGTCCCTATAACAATCATTGATTGCTTTACCAGATCGAACGAACCAATCAGGACAAAAGGATAAAAGGATTCGGTGAAGAACTTTCTTTCCCATACAATGGAGATATTCTGCTTTTAATTAACATCTAGGATCTCTTCATAGCACAAACAAAGGTTCAGCAGAAAAGGGAAGGGAACTCGTAATAAAACCAAAGGAATCTTCTTTTCCTATTCATTTTCCCTTTATTTAACTACAAAAGCTTAATGTCCATTGTCCTTCGCTTTTGTATTCGGTTTGAATTTAATTGCTATGCAAATTTGAATAAATAATTTGAAGAAAAAAAATCTGAAAATGTAATTAAGTTTTGTTAAGGGATTGTGATCGATGCACAACCGATTCGATTAAAAAAAGAACAGACAGAATCATATTTTATTTAGGTTTAGGGTCGGTGGCTGCTTTTGCATATTACGACCGCTTACTGTGCCATCAGGATCAAAACCTTTCCCCTTTTATCACTGTAACGAAGTATTAGGCATTAGCCAAATTACTTTATCACAAACCGTACATCTAAGAGCGAATACATAAACAATATGCACTACCGCTTGCACATAGCACAGTAGCCTAATCACTTAGGCTACCGACTACCATCCAAATGTCTCACCAAGTCATGGATTCAAATCAGAGACGGGTGAAGGGCTTTTTTTTAGGAAAAATATCAGATAAACGTGAATATAAAACCGACAAATACTGAAATCTAATGAAGATAATACCAATCAAGCAATAACCAACGATTGTATAAAATATTCTTTTTTAAGAGAAGCCACCGACGTAACTCCCAACCAGTCTTTGAAAGCATATCCTGATATTGCGCGGAAAAATTCCTTGATGTGTGTTACTTCATACAGATGTTACCGTTTCACTCAACAAAAAGAAGTCAACAGTAGCGTGTTTCCTCGATATCGAAAAGGCGTTCGATTCTGTATGGATAGAAGGGCTTGTTTATAAACTGAGAAGGATGGAATTCCCGGTTAACATTACCAAAATTCTACAGAGCTTCTTAAAAAATAGGACGATCTACGTGCAAATAGATGAAGCCAGCAACATTAAAGCACGAGTGGCGCAAGGATCACGACTTGGACCGGTGCTTTTCAACATTTTCAAATCAGATCAGATTGATGAATATGACAATAACGACAACCTTGATATTCGCAGACGATTTGAAACTCACATTCGGAAGTTTCAAGAATATTACCTAAATTTGATAGTCCAAATCACCGCTATGAAATCCGAACTAATATGCTTTCGGTTACCCTAAACATCCCACAGCAAAAATGCTCTAGCCAGTATAGGAAGGAGAAAGCTTAGGCTGGATAACAACACGGTCATCAGCTCATCATGTATAGTTCGATACCTCGGAATAAAGTTCAGCGACCGTCAAGCTCGAATCCGTCCGCAAAGAATCTCATTGCCTCGATTTTCTGTAACGTGCCATCACTCTATTGCCACCTGGAGGGGTAGATGGCTCAAAAATCCTGGTTAAACCATAACAGTATTAGTGCATAGTCTAAGTTCGCCAGTGCTATCTTTAGCGAATTATTAATTGTCGAGTGTCCAGTTTGAATACATTTCACTGACCTGTTACTGACAGTTGCGCAGCCGTATTGGGCGCTCTCTGCCTTCCGTATGAGTCTAAAGGAGTAAGCTGCCAGCATCACCTCATGTAGGCGTTGTCCTTAGGACTCAATAATGTGCAGACAGACTACTGTTTGTACCTTCTCCATAATTTTTACGTTAGTGGATTTTCCAAAAGCCGGCCACCAAAAGTTAATCCCGATCATAAATTACAATGGCAGTGTATGGCCAGTGTACCAGTTCTGGCTTTTTAATTTCTATATTTTACCAATAGCGATTTTAACGCGTTGTTAACCTTCTCTACGGTTTCGGTTTCCAACTTAGTTTTTCATCCAGGATTGTTCCCAGAAATTTAGCCTTATTGGTTAAAACTAGACTGGGACCATTCAGAGTGAGTGGGGTAATTGTTAAAACTTTATATTTATTTGTTAAGAGGACCAATGCTATCTTGGAAGGGTTTACTCCAAGTCCGCAACATCTGGTCAATTTTGTGACGCCTTTTGAATTTGCACAACCTCCTTGGTCGTACTAGGAACCTTACTGATACAGCTATAGCTACATCATCAAAATAGGAAACTACGCTCGTGCCCTATCCTTCTAGCTCTCTTAGAAATCCATTGATTACTACATTCCAGATTAGAGGTGAAAAAACGCTTCAATGAAGCGTTCCTCTAGCTACATGCCTTCTATTGGTGAAATAGCTCGGCGTAAACGTTATTTATTAAAATCATTTATTTAGGAACTTGACCCCGTTTTGTCTGTATTTTCGACTAGTTTGAGGACCTTTTTAAACACCTTCCACATGACCTAGAGACCTGAAATTTTGTGAGTGTCTAAGTGCAAAATAGCATTTTTATATTCCGCATATGACGTGTGGCGCGTGTCGCGTTTGGCGCACGTAATGGGTTAATTTTCCGGGGCTATCAGCTTGTATTAAATATTATTCAACTTAAACGACCTCTGACTGTCAATTAATTCCAGTCAATGAATAAACAAAAACAATTTCACTTGCGGTCATCGACCTATTACTGATTCATCAATAATTATTTTCTGTACAATTGGTTTATGTAATTATTTACTACTGTCCAGCGCCTGTCTTGGATACTAAAAGTTCGTCTGTCATTCCCTTCTTTCTTCTCTTTTGCTTTAACTACAAACAAATCCACAAAATAATCGAACCGAAATCAAGCAAAAAAACATTCGAATCGGACTGTAATTAAAAGTCTTCATCATCTTGCGGGTCAAGCGACGAAAAGGAGAAAGATTGTTGGGATTCGTTAGTCACCACAACCACACTTGCTGGTACATTGTGGGACGATGGCCAAGTGACAAAGAAAACCACATAGCCGAAGAGGAACAATGAAAATAAAAGAACTCCAACTATTTTCGTCTCAAGAACAATTTCCAATTTGAAATTTGTTTCACACCACAATTTACAACAACACTTGGGCATCTTGTGGAATCGTCTTTCATCAATTTCAATTCGGTCTTTAGGATGCAAAATCAAAAATTCCTTAAATGCGGTGGATAACATCGCCAGCTTGATAAATAGAGATTAATAGATAAATGATTTTTCTAAAATGGTCCGTACCGCAAAGGGATGGACAATCTTGTGAAACTTGGCATTGGAGAAAGTGATGCAAGATTTTGACAGGCCATACTGATTTATGTTATCATTGAAAGAACATTGAAGGCTATGCATCTTAATCAAACTTGAAAATGCCCACGAAATTTTCAAACAGAAGATTTAACGCACGCATTTTAACCGCCAATAGCAGTATTGAACTAAAAATATGAGCACTGTTGATTCAAGCTAACAAACCCTAATTGCTGTGGAGATTTTCTAATTCAAGAAACTAACCAAGCAGCTGATGTGCAGAGTTTAACGAAAATGTCCTTCAGTTAAAGGAAAATTCTTATGTTCTCAAAAAAAAATTAGTTATTGAAAGGTGGCCATCTGGAGGTTTCTTTTTAAAATACATATTATTTTGTCATTAACACGACTAGTGAGCACAAAATTATTGACAGATTTTGAATATCAAACTTTAATACGTTACGAAAGGAATCGATTTACGCTCGAACAACGTTGAGAAATTCTGAAAACTTTTCTTTCAAAGTGAGTGTTACTGAAACTATGCGAAAATTGAAAGGAAATCGGTTGATTTGCACCACAAGTTTGTAAAGACAGCTCGTGAGATTGTTATACTAAATGATAACAAAGGTTATTCCTATAACCTGCGGAGAATTTTGCATAAGGGCCACGGATTATTCGCTCACAAGGTTCAAATTCCTTAGGCATTTCAACAAAATGACCACCCGCTACATTATCGCTTCTGTGCTTGAGAGTTATATTCATCGAGCTATTTGTGAAACATGGCCTCAAACAATAAGATAACAGAATGCGCTACTGCAACGCCAATCGAGGCAGCAATTTGAATGAAATTATTATTAATCGAGAGATTTAGTCTTTCTAATTAGCGTCAAAAAAAAAATAGAACAATGTTAATTATACGGTCTACCCATAATTTAACGATATTTCAATTAACAAGTGGAATAAAACTAATAGAACCTCTAACCTTAAGCATATATTACAATATCAGTTACTGATATCATATTATACCTTATACAGGTCAGTGCTTTCTTAATCGCTGTAACCTCAGCCTTATACACGCTGTAATGTTCCGGGAGTGGAACGAAAATGTTTGTCCTAGGTTTGTCACAGAAGACTCCAGCACCTACTTTACCGTCAAGCTTGGATCCTTTCGTGAAGAATCTTATTGCCTCGATTTTCTGTAACGTGCCAGAACTTTATTGCTCCCTGGAGGGGTAGATTGCTCAAAACCCTTGTTAAACCATAACACCATAAGTGCATTGTCTAAGTTCGCCAATTCTATCATTAGCGAATTGCTAACTGTCGAGTGTCCAGTTTGAATGCATTTCACTGACGCAACCGTATTGGGCACTATCTGCCTACCGTATGAGTCTAAAGGAGTAAGGTGGCAGCATCACCTCGTGTAGCTGTTGTCCTTAATACTCACTAATGTACAGACAGGCTGCTAGGTACAGCCAATAATACGTTCCATGGTGATGGAGAGATGTGCGGGTAATCTTCTTATCAAAAAGTGGAAAGAAATCCTCCGAGGGTACTAAGTCTTACCAGCCTATTACCCTCACATCATTTATACTTAAAGCCATGGAGAAAAAATAGGCAACTTCATAAGGTCTGCCGTACTCCAACTATACCCACAAAACCCCTGTCAACACGGATACCAGACTGGCACATCAACCGAAACACGATTACATGAGCTGTCAAAATCAAAATCGAAGACACACTTCGAAACTAAGAAATGTTGATGTACGCCTTCAGTGACATAGAAGGCGCCTTTGACAACACGCATGCAGTTTGCTGTCAAACTAGTAAAAGACTGGTGCAAAGAGGTCGGCATAAGTATCTGCACCTTATTCACGAATAAAAAAAGTAAAGCTTCCTGCACTACGGCTCCGACGTAAAACCTTTCAAATAGCGCCGGAAGCCGGCCTAGCTGTCGTGTTCCATAAATCCTACCGCAAAGGACTTTCCGGGCAGGACCTTCTTCGCTCATGCCAGCTAGGTTTCCTGCCCACCGGACCCTACCGAGCTTAATTCTCTTCACGATGTCGACATCGCGGTAGCGCTCGTAGATCTCATAATTATAGAGTCTGGGGGAATGGAATAAGCATGATGAGAACAGCGATAGTTTTGAGTAAATTAAAATTAAAAATGTAACTTCAATCAGTTTATTTTATATTAAGAATAACTCATACGCCCCGAAGTTTCATTTTATTCTCGTTATTAGTAATTACGAGTAAGTAATAATCAACTTGATCTGCGTCATTGGCACTATAAAAGTACGGCGAATAAATTATCCGTAATAACAAAGAAAAAATCTTTTAACCAATCACTATTTCTTCACATACGGAGCAAATGTACAACTATAAAAAAATTTATTTTGCACGACATTTCTTGTTTATCCTCGTCGTTGGCGCCAGATTCATAGCTGCGAGTATACTCGTAGTCATTGTCGCAAATGCGTAAACAACAGCATAAATCTTCCTCGTTCATTGTGCTACAGACGACAAAACCACAATGAGACTTTTGCAGAGCGAACTTTATGTTTCCACAAAAAAGTAGTTGGCACATGTATTTATTGTGCATAAAGAACATCATTTAAACTTTTCAACTGCCCATCAAATAAGTTACTTTACGACTGGCGAACAAGCACATTTGGAGAGTACCACCAGAACGCGTAACAAACACAATCGCAAAAGGTAAGGAGCAAAGGGTTGCAAATAGGTTTTTAAATATTTTCTTTTCTTGGGAACGGATAGACAATTATTTGATGGTTTAGTGAAAGGCGATAGTTTTGTTAAACTTATACATAATTCCCTCAGGACAGAACAGAAAGAGTAGTGGTATACAAGGGTATACCACATTGTAGATTGTAGATTGTTCTGGTATTTTCTAGGTGGTTCTCCAAGAATAGAACCTTCTCAAAATTTTGATTAGATATAATTCAGGCGGTAAGCCATCAGTAGAATAGGGGGAATAACACAGAATGCTCTAGAATTGTAGTTGGCCGTAACTTTCTCTGACTGGTGGAAGTGCGATCAAACCGCCACGTGATGGCCGCCGGTAATTTTCCTCCAATGCAGGAAAAGTGCAGCTGGCAGATACCCTGTCTAAATATAAGAATGAAACCCACACGCAGTAAATGAACGGCTATGCACACTTCCCGTGCGGGACAGATTTAAAAACATAAGCCTCATAAACGTTCACGCACCTACAGAGGATTCCCCTGATGATGTAAAAGAAGAATTCCTTGAATCAGTCGAACGGGAACTCAATGCCTGCCCTCAGTAAGATGTAATAATCATTCTGGGGGATATAAATGATAATATAGGTAGGGAGCCAGTATTCAGGCAGTACATTGACACTCATAGCTTACACGAGAACACTTATGACAATGGACAATGAGTCATCGATATGGCAGCAAGCAATAATTTGTTCGTAGCGAGTACAAGGTTTGCGCGTAAAAATATCCACAAAGCTACCTGTTGTTAGACCTCCGCCACAACCCGAACCTGATGGCGGTACGAACGTACCGAGGTGCCAACGTCGACTTGGACCAATATTTTGTTGGTATAGTGCTCCGAGCGCGGAATGCATCACAAAAAACTGCATGCACGAAGATGAATATAAAGAGCTCAGACGATATCAAAAAACAGTTCACCGGCGAAAGAAAGCAGCCTGGGAGAAGAACCTCGTCAGTGAACTAGAGCAGTACAGAGAGCAAGGACCGCACCAGGCGCGGAAGTTCTACCGGCATGATATGACGCAATATACACCTTCTTTCACAGACTGCAATTACAAAGAGGGTAATCTGATCGCCGATCTCAAAGGCATCTTAGAGCGATGGGAAGAGCACTTTTATGAGCTGCTAAATGGCCAACTAACTGAGGAATTGGAGGCTCCACCAATGACCGAATCGACCATACTATGCTGCCCCCACCAAGCATAGACGAGCAGAGCAATAAATTGGCTCAGGGATGCCCGGGAGCAGATGGCATGGTATGGATTAAAATAGAAGGCAATTCATGAAATAATAGTGCAAGTATGGGAGAAGAAGCGTTGTCATAAGACTCGCGAAGAGGCATCCTATGCCCCATACATAAGAGAGAATATATCAAAACCTACAGCACTTATCGTTGTATAACGTTGTTGAGTACCGCGTGTAAGATTTTCTCCTCTATCCTTCAAGAAAGGATAGCCACATAATCTAAAGTCATCATTGGTCCATACCAGTGTAGCTTCATCCCAGGCAAATCAACAACTGATCAGATTTACACCCTTAGGAGGCAGGTGGTAAAGAAATGTCAAGAGTTTCAAAACTCACTACATCATCTTTTTATAGACTTTAAAGCCGCCTATGATAGCATAGCCAGAGTAGAACTTTATAAAGCCATGGGAGAATTCGGCATCCCAAGGAAACTGACACGACTATGTAGGTTGACCATGACCAATGTTATAAGCCAAGTAAAAATATCCGAATCACTATCAAGCTTCAACATCTATAATTGGCTCCGACCAATGGATGGACTGGCCTGCGTCCTCTTCAACCTGGCTTTGGAGAAAGTGATCAGAGACTCTGGCGCAACGACGAGAGGAACAATCCTCTAAAAGTCCATTCAGATACTGGCTTAAGCAGACGATATTGACATCGTTGGTAGAAACCGAAGAGCTGCACAGGAAGCTTTCATCCAGATCGAGCAGGCAGCACGAAATCTGCGGCTGCACATAAATGAGAGCAAAACAAAGTACATGGTGGCAAAGTCTGCGAGTAGAAGATCCCACATGTGTCCATGAATAAAATTAGTGGAGCGCGAATTTGAAGAAGTGCAACCCTTTAACTATCTCGGGTCAATTGTAGCAGCCGATAAAAGCATGAAACCAGAAATACGTGCACGGTTGCTTTAAGCCAACCGTCCAGCCAACTTCAAGTCCAGGAATTTAACCATAACATACAAGCTGTTGTTATATTAGACAATGATCATACCAGTAGATATGGATTCGAGACTTGGCTGTTTAGCAAAAAGCATTCTGACCTCTTAGCCGCGTTCCAGAGAAAAGTCTTACGGAGTATTGTTGGCCCCGTACTTTCTTCTTTGCGGGAGGCCAGGACTGCACCACGGTTTTAGAGCTAAATATGATGATGATGATTTTTAATTTCGTCGTTTAATTCACAACCACTCAGCTAAGCATTCCAATCGCAACAATGCCAATGCAAATTCTTCCCGCTTAACTCCGTCCCAAAAATCTAGAAATGATTGTCTCATATTCCTCTTTTCATTCTGTGTATCAATTTGTTTTGCAGCTCTCACATCAACGAATTTTCTTTAAACTTTGAACAAATACCTCTTGACATTTTTAGAGGTAAATGGATACAAGCGCTCTGCATTCCATCCGCCAAACGATAAACATAAAAAAGATAACTTTCTCCAACATTATTTATAGAGACTACAGCGGGACAGCGGGTCTCCTCTGATGGCTCTGATTTTCTTCAAACGTTCATTCTTTGACTTAATCCAGGAGTTGTTGTTCCAAGTATCGGCATCGTCCGTCGCTTCAAATGGATTCTATGCAAATTTTACGCTACGACAATACGGCACAAGCAAGAATAGCACCAGCTCGAAGATGACGAGTTTTTAAACACAAAATGGCCAAAGAGAATGAAAAAAAAACGGTTTGAAGGATATTCGTGGATAAAGAATTCCTTGCAGTTTTCCTTGTGCGTATATATTGAGATGTCTGTTTCAACGGTAGCTTTGAATGCTGACAGGAATTTTTTCCTTTGTTTTTCACTATCCTTTTTGGGTGCCACCTGCATAGTGCTGTGAACGCCACGTTCATTTGTCATACTGGCTGTAACTTCTACGCTTTGAATTTATATAGATGTACATATATCGATTATATTAACAATCCAGCATCCTATATGAATATCAATAACAAAGCAACACATTTTTTAAAAAAAATTCAACACATAGAGAAGACGAGATGGAAATGAGCGTAGAACGAAAACAGACAAAGAACTTTTTTTTTCGTTGTGGTTTTGGTGGAAAATTCCTTCTCTCGTTACTCGTGATAAGCTCCAGCAAAATGCTTCCAGTCTTGGACATTTTACTTCCGTTCTTTTTGTTTGAACTAAAATTTGGCATTAGTTTCACCGAAACGCGCAGCATTTATCGAGATATTACGTTGTTGTCAACCGCAAACAAGACAGGTTAACCACATCAGTCTGGCTACTTCCCAGCCCACCTGATCAATGGGTGGGATTTTAACTTTTAGGAAAGTGATGGAAAATAAAGTTGTGTTCAAAAACGCATTACTCTCCTCTCGTAAGTAAGCTGTATTCAAACTAATTCCGACAAAGAGAAGCACTGAACTTTTTTAAATGTGGCGCGAATGAATTCAAAAAACGAACTGCTTGCTTGGAAAAAGTGATAAGACTCTGGCGTAAAAACGTGGAGAATGACACTACTAGATACTGGATTACGCAGAAGATATTAAACTCCACTTTCTGGCTTGGAAAACGATTTTACAGAAAATCGGAAATCGGAAGAATCTGATATTGTGAGGAACAAAATTCGTGCGGTTGAATGCCTCTTCCTAGACATCGAGGAGCATTGGACAACGCATCTCATGAAGTGATAAGAAGTGCTCAAGAGAGAAAGAAAATAGACAGCTCAATCACTAGAGATGCTGTGTACCATAAAAGCGGATACGATAGTTTGGTGACATTATGGTTGTTATGACAAGAAGATGAACAGGAGAAGGGGTATTCTCTCCCCTTTTGTGGAGCAAATTTGTAGATGAACTACTCCAGGGACTAGCTGAAGCATAGTTCGAGGACATAGTCCAAAATGCATTAACCACCACGAGCAGATGGTGCCAAGAGGTGGGACTCAGGGTAAACCGAAACAAGACCACACTAGTTTCCTTCATCAATAGCATGCAGCTGGGGCGAATATCACCAATTATACTCAATGGAGAAGAGATGGCTATCAGCAAAGAGGTCAAGTACCTTAGACTGATATTTGATAGTAGACTGCTATTCAACTACAAATTCAAAAAGAGCACTTATTGTGTTCAAAAGGTTGGCGAGTTAGTCCCAGAATTGGATGTTGTTCCAATGATTTCATACGGAGCAGTGGCATTGGCGAATAGGACCAAACTGAGCATCACCACCAGAAGGAAGAATAGAAGGGTGGCAGGAAAACACTGGCGAGTTACTCCCAGAATTGGATGTTGTTCCAATGATTGCATACGGAGCATTAGCATTGGCGAATAGGACCAAGCTGAGCACCACGAGAGAGAAGAAGGAAAGGGTGGCGAGTTAGTGCCAGAATTAACATCCAATTCTTTGATTTTATACGGAGCAGTGGCATTGGTGAATAGGACCAAGCTGAGCACCAAGAGAAGGGCCTGTGTTTTAACTACGGGGGCCGTGAGAACCAGCCCCACAGCGTATATGGAGGCTATCGTTTGGCTACTCTCACTACACAAGGTGGTAGAAAGCTAATCCTTTGAAACTAAGTTGCCGTGGAGCAAGGTCGGCTGCTTCACGTACGGTAGGGAAAGAGGAATAGTGAAATCACTTGCCAAGCTGATTCATAGCATGCGAGCACGCCATGTGATAGCATGGTGCAAGAACTTGAATTCAACAAGAACTTTGAAGTCAAAATGATCACCGAGAAAGACTCTCAAACTGAATACAAGATATATCCGGGAGACATACAGTGGTGTATGCACAGATCAAAGAAAGTAGAAGGCACGGGTACAGGAGTCAATAACTCACTAACCAAGTACTCTAAGGCAATGGAACAGTACCCGAACTTATTCCAGTCAAAAGTACATGCCATCGAAAGATGTGCTCACTTTAATCTAGAAAGGATCTACATGAAATCGCTGTCATGGCAGACAACCAAACTGTGCTAATGGTCCTGAATGCATTCGACATTATGTGAAGACTGGTGGAGGGCGTAACAGACTTAGTGCAGGCAATAAGGTATGTCTGTACTGGGTGACGGGATGCACTGGCATAGAAGCAGTGGATAGGCTCGCGAATAAAGGGGCAGAAACTTCGCTAGTAGGCCAGAACTATTTTGTGCCATAGCTTGCAGCATAATGTGGGAAGAGTTACGTAGAATACGTAATGCAGCCGCTTCCATAAGATGGAAAAATCTCCCAGCCCTACGACGAGCAAAACAAATTTTGGGGAGCTATAACCCATAGAGGTTGGCGCCGTGGTTCAGTGGAAATGCGCACGCCTACTGAGCCTCGTGATTCGAGTCCCAGTAACACCAAAAGTATTTTTCACGGTGTCCCACCTCTCGCGAATGGGTGACAAACGTTCCGCGAGTAATAACTTGTCACGGAAAGCTTCTCAATTTCCCGTTCGGATCCGGCCTTTAATTGTGTCCCTTCCATTTGTGTCCAAAAATATACATGCGCACCACAAATGGTTGCGAAAAGCTAGACCTTGGTCTGTCGCGCCGAATATTATTATTATTATAACCCATAGAGGTCTCGCTCGATATTAGGTATAAGCAGAACTAAAATAAGAATTATTCCTGGGTTCCTAACAGCACATTGTAGGCTTAAGGGGCACCTAAAAAAATTAAGAATAGAAGAGGTTAGCAGCTGAGGGCTCTGTGGAGAAGCAGCGGAGACCCAGTGGAATCTTCTCTCAACGAATGCAACGATCCAACGATCTGACAAGGAAATCGAAATCGAAAATAATCTTTTCTCAGAAAATTGTTTTCCTTGCTATCATTGTCGTCATCCTGAGAGCGAAAACCATACTCCATAGATCACAAAACCAAAACCAAGAAAGATAAATCTTAACTCAACTTCCATATGCTTCTTGAAGTGATAGTAGGTATTGAGTTGTTCAATTTAATTCTTAAAAAGGATAATGTCAGTCAACCGACTGTATGTGTCGTTAATTAAAACTGCGCGTTCCAACGAGCTGCAACCTATAAACACTCACGGCACATTATCTTCCATTCCTCCTTGGTACACTACTGCTCTGCTGGCTCAAGGGAGAAAACAACGCGAATGGACGATATTTAAATTGCAGTTTTTTTAGCTGGTATGCTTTAGAATTCACCTCCAGTCCTATCCTCGTACTCGTCCAACAGTTCGGAGCTTATTTGCAGGATGAGCTGGATAGTTTTTCGTGGTTTTTCTTTTTCTAATTTTCCACTCGATTGAACAAAAGACAAATTGTACACAAAAAGACTGAGCTAAGCTGTGTACAGTTAGTGTTATTTTATTCCCATCCAATGTACTTAAGTGCGGTTATGTTCTGACAAGTCCATAGCCAATAAATTAAACGAAGTACACAAATTGTTCGAGCAATACTCATAATTTACTGTATTTTATGTATGAGATATTGAGCAAGTAATTATTCAAAACATGAAACAATTATTTTTAAGTATAATGCGTTTTCTTTTCATAATAGTTATGAACAAACCTTTAAGTATTGTAACGAACCTTGGCCGGGGTTAGATGTTTAAGTAGATAGTAATACCCTACAGTCACCATCACACATATAAAAATATGTTATTCTGCGATCCAATTTATAAATAACCAAACAACAATGGATCATTCTTATTATAATTCAACATATTGTTACGAAATTTAGGCTTTAGAGTTACAAATAACTACTTTAATAAACAAACAGTACAAATAACACAAGTTATATTGGTGATAACTTTAAATGTAACAGAAATATCCAGAAAATTGTGGAAAATTCCCTTATTTACAACTAACGATACTCATATGTATCATTTTCATTCATTTTCTAAAAATAAACTACATGTACAATCATGTTCTATCACAAAAACTAGGTAAACCACATAAACCGGTTTGAATCCATTTTTGACCAGTACATAATGATTTAATTTTACATTTCAAATAATCTAACAAATCTTACAGCCTAAAAGTATGCTAACCAAAAGTGCTTAATTCTAATTCAGTGCATATTTTTAGTATGCAGTATGTACATTGCGATTTATCTTAGGATTCGAATTCCATTATTCTCTAACTACTTTTCATAACAATACAAACAAACACAATTTCATTATTATATAATAGAGACCGTTCACTTCTTACAGGCTTAGGCCACCCAATTTTACGAAATAATTTCTGTCATCCATTATAATGTAACGAAAATAGTTTACATCGCCATGTAAGGATAAATGGAACAAGCATACTTGCAGTGCATGCTTTTAGGCTAAGTGGAGTAAATGCCATTTTGTACCTAAAGGTATATAAAAATTATTTTTATAAGTTTTACGATATATGACTCATATGTACTTGCGAGTATGGTTGTTGTAAATAAGAGAAATTACTAGAATCTTCTGGTCTTTGCTATAGGTATTTATTTATATAAGATTGGAAATCTCTAGAAATAATTCTATGTGTATCAATATCCCAGGACTCTGCCGCAGAACTCACGACTGGACCGATTTTGCTCGTTGTTATTTTACAATTTTCGTCATAGTCCGAGTAAGGTTTATACGGAAAGTTTCTAATTAAGAGAGACAAGTTGTAAAGTACTTGCAAGTAGATAGAACTACCAGCTAAGAGAATAGTAGGACAAGTATTTTAAGTGTTTTTTTGTGTGCATTATAAGTTATCACCAGTGTGCTTTTTATTAATTAAAGTTCCCATTTTTTAAATTAATAAACTTGTGTTGCAAAATCCCTTACGAACCCGAAAGCCCAAATTTCATAGAAATACGTTACAATTAAGTACTTCAGATTGAATAAAAGATAAACTTTTAGATTTCAAAGGTAAATAATACTACGTGAAACAAAATCAAATACGGTTGCTTGTTGCCAGAATTAGGATAATTGCTGTTTCATATTATCTAACGAAGGGAAAAAGTAGATGATAAAAGGAATGCGACTTTCAAATCTCTACATTTTATATAAAACGCAAAAATAGGCGATAGATTTTACACTGGACATAAATTCAAAACGAGCCAAGACGTATGAATAACTGTACTAAATATTTATATGTTTGTAGTATATTAAAGCTACAAAGTAGTAGCTACTCAGAGAGAAGTTATCGCGAGCTGTTGTCTGTACTCTGTATATATTGGAATACAGCAAGTAGCAATGCTTAATGGAAACTGCAAATAAAAAAGATAGCAATTGTGATATGTTTCATTAAATACCGAAGCATCACATTATGGCTTAACGAAACGTTAAAGACGTTAAACATGCACTAAGAAGTAATACATTTTTTTATAGAAAGAACACTAAAATACCCCGACCATTTGGAAATTATAAGGTACACAAACCGTTTCGTTTTCTAAAACAGTTTGGAAGGAACTGTAGTAGTTCATTTGGTCGAGGAATTGGGATACATATTTTGTCATGAACTTGATTGTACTAGATTTGAATTTAAATTGAATTTAGATTGTATGTATGTATTTTATTGAGATTTTGTTTTTTATACATTTTTTTAAATTCTATGTTTACATAGTCACTTAGGATTACTTATGAATATTTTGCCGACTTAGAATTGGTCACAACACAACTTAGATATTAATTTAGTTTTATTTTAGAGTACATTGATGTTTTTAAGACTGAGTCTTTTCGTTTTATTTAAATTACGTC
The DNA here is from genome assembly GCA_947095585.1 of Nephrocerus scutellatus. NCBI lineage: Eukaryota > Metazoa > Arthropoda > Insecta > Diptera > Pipunculidae > Nephrocerus > Nephrocerus scutellatus. The sequence continues at coordinate 122,107,047 of OX352762.1, forward strand.
CACTCAAAAAGACGATGTCTAATATATAACTTAACCTAGAAATAATAAAATAACTAATAAATAGAAATAAATAATAAAGATGGTGAAAAAATTGAAACAACAGATAGGAACACCTATAGGTGTCTCTATCCAAATTACTGATGCCAGTGAACGATTATGATGGTAGAGAACCCAAATAAACTATAGCACTATATTCAATTTATATACATTGCTTTTTTGTTAAAAAATCATCACATTACAAGCTTCTGTGTGAATTTTTACATAAGACTATTTAGTATAGGAACTTATAATGATAATTTATTAATATTAGCAACAAGGTTACTTGTACTTGTATGCAATAACATTTCTTTAAAAATTTTATTTGTACATTTGTACATATGTTATTTTGTCAGTCTCAATTTGTTTTTGTATATTTTTTATTATTTAGAAAATGAATTGCTTAGCCTCTGTAGGTGTTAGGTAGTTGTTTTTGTAAAAAGAGGAAGTAAACAAACTTATAAATATTAAAAAATTTCGTGTAAATTCTATAATGGGAGATACACAATGTGCAAAGTTTGAATAAAATCGGGTAAATATTTTAAAAAAAATTGTTTAAAGCCCCAAATTTTCACTCCAAAATTTTAAAAAAAGTGTTTCCATAAGAGATAATGTGTATAAAATTTGAAGAAAATTGGGCTAATTTAAAAAAAATATATATCAGAGCCACTCGGCCCTGGTGCCAATGCCAAAAATTTTTACAAAAGACGAGAAGAGAAGACAAAAGAAAATTTGAAGAAAATCGGGAATTTTTTTTATTTGAAGAAATTTGAGGAAAATCGGGTAAATTTTTAAAAAAATTATATGGGCACCCCTCTGTCCTTAGAGCCCGATCACTCTAAAAAATTTACAAAATATTTTGAACATCGGAGATACACAGGTGTTAAAATTTGAAGAAAATCTGGTTGAAATTAAAAAAAAATTATATATAAACCCCTCGAGCCTCAGGGGCCCGATCACTTCCAAAATTTAACAAAAAGTTTTGTACATCGGAGATACATCGGTTCTTAAAATTTGAAAAAAACCGGGGTAATTATTAAAAGAATTATATGGGCATACTCGGGCCTCAGGCCCCGCTCACCGCAAAAATGTTACACAAAGTTTTGTACATCGGAGTTACATGCATAAAAAAATTTCAAGAAAATCTAGTAAATTTGTATGGGACCACCCCGACCCGATGCCTGAGGTGCCCTGAATTTTAATAGAAAGGGTTGTCATGTGTGGAAACACACATGTGTTAGAAGTTTGAACAAAATCGGGCTTTAGGAAGTCGGTTAACAATTGATCACAAGATTTGGTGTGTCCGCCAGCCAGCCAGCCACGGGCATGCGAAGGTAATATAGAGAATTTAAAAATTAAAATTGTTCATGTAAATTATCCAATAACCAAAAGCGCACCACGCACACGGAATACAGTCATCATAGTATGACATGATCTGATGCCGCTAAATGACATGTATTGTAGTATGTATTGGAGCCCCCCGACCCCGCGGGAAGTTGTTGACGGCTATTCTGAAAGTCTGTAGATTATAAGATTCGGGAAATACGATGATTCCACATCGAAGTCACTCTCGGATAAAAGGAGGATTTAAAATGTTGGGTTTTACATGAAATCGGTTTTAAGGCAAATCTAAGTTGATTAGACCTAAAACGAGTATTTACGTTGCTGACAAAAGGACCTGAAACTAGATAACGGGTTTCTAAAGATTATCTACCGTAGTAAAATCTACTTTAGTGCGGCCATCTTGACTTTTGTGTTGCACGATTTTCAAAAGAAAAATTTATATTTCGTAAAATCATGAATAAAAATTTCATTAACTTGGTAATTAATAATAAATAAATAATAATAATAACAATAATTTCTTTTTTACATTGTACTTTTTTGGTTATAATCGTCAAATTTTGTTTTTGATGTTGGAGCTATTTTACAATTTAACCTCTTTTCATTTTTTGACCATTCTTTTATTTCTTCGGAATGTTTAGAACGTATTCTTTTTATATATCGGATGGTAGAATAAACAGAATATTCTTAGGTCATGTGATTGATATTCTGTTCCTTCTATTCTTTCTGTATAATGAAAATAAGAAAACACACTCCAATTAGAATTCTACCAGTTGTAACAAATGTTTTCTTCCCTTGCCTAGCTTAGTAGTTCAAAACAAAACAAAAACTAGTACATTCTTAAAATACTGACTGCGCGTTCGAGTGTGAGTGGTGCCGCGATAGTTTCATAAAAGTATTTATACAGGTTTGCTGCTCTTGGTTAATTCACCAATTTGGTTATGAAAAATTCACCAGCAAAGTACTATTCTAGCTTTCTAGCAATTACATACCACAATCGTACTCAGTTACTCACAAGTAAGAAGTAACAACAAACTGGACTGGACGAAAAGAGCTATATATACAGTATACACTATACACTGGACCATAGACCAAGACCATACAGGATACAGCATATAGGACAGGAGCAAGAAGTCTTTTGGTTTACCCACCACCATGACGATTACGCATTAATCCAAATAATACCAATAACGAAGACAGACGGTGACGGATCCTCCCGTGTTATTTCAACAAAGTGTACACCAACATAAAAACCCTGCACCTGACGTCACCAGGAAAATACAAAATATGGCTGTTCTGCTATCTTGCTTTTCTACCGATTACAATAATTAAAGAACGGTATTTGCAGTTGTGTACTCTGTAGTGAGCAGTCGGGTTCTATGCTGCTTCTCTTTTCGTTATACTAAATACTACTGTACTGGATGCTTCCTGTCGGCAGACAAACATTTTCTTTCAAGCTCCAAATTCAACAATTTATCCAACTTTAACAAAAGAAAAATAACTCGTACTCGTTGTTGTACCTTGAACCACCGTCATACTCGTCATTCTCGTTATTCGTTTCGTAAATCGTAATCGTATACCTTACCTGTCGGTCGTCTCGTCGCGGGTGAAAATATTTATTTTCATTGCCTAGTTTCTCATTTCAATTTTGTTTGTGTATTTAAAGGCAAAAGTGAAACATTTCGAAAAATGTTCAATGCACAATAAAGAATCTGTAAATGTAATGAGTGCAAGAAATTATTTCGACTAAATAATCCAAGTGATTGGGGGGCCGAAGAAGTGAAGCACCACCAAAAAAAAAACCCTCAATTCACCGTGCCAAGTACCAAGTGATGTTTTACAACTCAACTCCAACTCCTACTCTGTCGAAACGTCAAAAAACGAAATGAAACAAAAATCCACAAAGGAAAATTTCGGGGTTTACGTTATTCGTCTCGGTTTCGTTAATAAGAAATTTTCTTTTATAAACTAATATTAGTTGCCAGTGTAAATCGAAGCAGAAAAGGCAGAGAAATTTGTATTTAAAATAAAAAAAGTCGGTTTTTTGTTCGTGTGAGCTAATCAAGAATTTAATCAATAGATGAGAAAAAAAACGAATAAGCGTCAATAATTAAAAGTCCTACCGTTCCAGCACCGGACTATACATCCACCCTCTGAAGTAAGTTTCTTCCTTTGAGATTGGCTTTTTTCGTTATTATAGTTTTTTTAATTTACTATTCTCCCCAACTATTCTCTTCACATAAACCAAGAAAGTATTTGGAAAAACTTTGAACTTCTCCTTATTACCTTCCTACCTATACTTTTTGTGCTTATGCTTAAGCCATTAGGAAGGCAGCCATTCTGTATGTCCAGCGTTCTTGCTATAGGTAAAGGTACTTACAGGAAAAAAAAGAAAAACCAAAGGAAGGAACTAATGACCAAGAGGTTCTATCTTATATGTATGTATATCACTAATCCCAACATTAAGTCGGCACTCTTCTGTTGCTTTTTGTTACGCGAGATCATTTATGGCCCTTTTGATGTTGCCATTATCTATTTTTCTGTACCTATCTGTTTTCGTCCTGGTTTGTGTTCGTTGTGCCTGTGTCTATTACCTTATAATGCTGTGTCATTTGCTGCTGTTGCTATAAAGTTAATGTGACAATCAGACCCCTCGACTATGGTGGCCCAATTTATATTGGGTATGTCTTTTATACGGTACGATGGCGGCTGAAAAGTAATCGTTAAGGGTGCTCTCACAACGAAAAACTTAATCTTACAGGATTGTATGGATTTTGGATTTGACACCAAAAAATATCTGCTCGTTATGTTGGTAGATCTTAGGTTCTTAAGTTTACAAACTTTTAAAGAAATACAGAAAGAAGTTCGCAACATTTCAAAACGGATGTGAAATATTTGATTTTGTTGTTGTTTACACTTCAATATAATAACAATGAAGTCTGTCACAATTTAAAACTTTCCTGTCAGATCTTCAAACTTATGTTTTCATTGTTTGAGCTCATCTAAGGCTTAAGTTTTAAATGTTAAGTCTTAAGTTTTTCATTGTGAGAGCAGGGTAAGTAAGTTAAGAGTTAGCTCTACCAGGATCAAAGTAATGTTTGCTTTCGTACAATATTATCCTTCAAATGTTTTTTGTCAAATATTCTGCTAGCTGCGTCATTAAGATTTTGTATGACAGTTACTGAAAGCGACCAACTTTTATGTTTTTACAACAATTTATCAGTGCTGTGGCGGCAGCCTAGTTGACACCGACTCCAGCGAGTTTAATTTAATGAATCCACGTCGTGGTGTTGGATCAGTAGTCAATATAATGCCTTCCCAATAGAAGAAATGATTTCTTCAAGATGACGCTACATGCATGCATTCACGATTGTGAACGCTTCATAACTAGCCCATTCCACGTCCTCATTTCTGACACCCTCGTGAGTTACAGGTGGGGTCCGTATGACTACGCCGTCTGAACTCTGTGTAGGGTTCGGCTGTTTAACAGCAGACCGAGCAGTTAAGGCCAACGTGGGGTTGCCCATCGAGAGCTCAACAGCTTCTCTAAATGGAGCCAGTTGCTCAACATCAGGACCCGAGATTGATGCTCTTTGAGATGCATCGATATCATTGTTATAAAAATTCAATCAATAATGACCCAAGTGTGTGCGGGAATGGAGGTCACCCATGACAGAGCCCAATATGCCATGGGAAAGCCAGTTGAAACCGAAAGTCGCCAGGTATTCAGAGTCCGCATACTATCGATTAAGCACCCTCTTAGCCATGCATCCATCGACGTATGCTGTTCCCTTTGATTAGGAATAGCTTTTACTGAGGATAGGAAAAACCCTTCTCCTCTACCCGGTCTTGGGACCTGCATGTTACCATCATAACAAGGTGGAGTTTGTCACCAAAAATACAGATGTGTACGAAGTTTAAAGAATATCTGGTTAATTTTTAAAAAACACCTCGGGTCCCCCTCACTTCAAATACAGCAACATATATGTTCGTATGTTAACTCATATAAGAAATTGGTTTGCTGGTCTTTCGGAGTCAAAAGCAAGGGGATATAATATAGGCCGGTTTTCATTTAATACCAGAGGGGGAAGGTGAATTTTTACAAAAAGTGTTGTCATCGAAGATACACATGTGTGCCACATGTTTAAATAAAATCGTGCTTTCCTCCAGCTAATAACAAACATATACACAGACACGCGAGCTTCTCGTAATATAGAAAATTTAAATAGCAGAGCGCTATATTTTTGTGTTTCAGCATGATTCGATTCGATCGATGATTCGTGTAAAAAGGTACATATATGAAAAACGTGTAGATTATTTTTAATTTATTTCTTATCGATTTGTTATCTTAGCTCAGACGGAATGATATTAGCTGATAGGATATTGAATTCATTGTTGTTCTATATACATCAAAAGACCACCGCATTTGCCACCCTCCAAAAAATTCCATCCGAATTATATAAATTACCAAATAGGGTGGGGGATATCCATTCGACATTCGAAGCTTTTTTTTTCAACGTTTGCATTTCTTGTGTGAAATAGTTGCTCAACCTGGATTGAGGATTTCTGGGGAATAGGAATATAAAAATAATTCAAGCAATCAGTTGTGTATCCAGCTAGTATTAATAACTTACGAAATTCCATCTCCTTTAGCAGCTGAAGAATTGAATCTGTCGAGCAGGTGTTTCTTCATCGCTGTTCGTGCAGATGCAGAAGGTACTCTGTGTGTGTGTGTTGTGTGGCATGATACAATATTGTGCCATGGTATTAATGTAAAAGCGGGGAAGGAATAAGAGGTTTCTTTTTGCAACGTTTTGCATAACACTAAACTTATTCCGCATAAATTAAATGCACGCTTGAGCTCGAGTGCTCTTCTTTCATTATAGTTGTTTCATTACAGTCTTTCACATACTTAGTATTTATTAGTAACTGTTGTGGTGTTGCTATTGTTTATAAACAATTGCGAGTTTTTCGTTTATGTTAAAAGAAATCGTGTAGTAAGTTTCTGTAGTCTTCCTGCTTTTATTGTTTTATTATTAATACCTCTAAGTTAACTGTTTTACAACGGCAGCCGAAGCTATAACAACTAAATAGATAACCATAGAAGGAATGTGCTTGGGAATTGTAATTTTAATTAGGATTTGTTCATATTAACTTTGCCATTAATTAAAAGATAGTGAGATAATAAAAGCGTAATAATTTTAGGTGGGAATAAGAGGGACCGAAGAAACGGCAAATGCATATTTTAATCAGAGTTAAGATTAATTTTGCAATTCTCTATATTAACTTCGCGTGTCTGTGGCTGGCTGGCTGAATGGAGGACTGGCACACCAAATCTTGTGATCAATTTTTAACCCACTTCCTAAACACTTTCTGTTAAAATTTGGGGCTTCGGGGTCGGGGGCTCCCAAACAAAAATTTTCTTCAAATTTTATACGCATGTGTATCTCCAATGGATAACATCTTTTTGTAAAAATTTGAAGGTGATCAGGCCATGGGGTCCGGTGGCACTCATACAAATACAAATTTCGTAAAAAAAAGTACCCGATTTTCTTCGAACTTTATACGCATGTGTATCTCCGATCGACAACACTTTTTGTAAAAATGTTGGCGTGATCGGACCCCGGGTGTCCGAAGGCAACATTAAAATTTTAAAAAATTGACCCGATTTCCTTCAAATTTTATACACACATGTTTAATTGTATGGAACAGCTTTTTGTAAAAATTTGGAAGTGGCCCCAGGGCCTAAGGGCTTCCATATAAATTTATAAAAATCAGCCCGATTTTCTTTAAATTTTATACACATGTGTATCTCCGATGGAAACACTTAGTGAACATTTTGGAGTGATCAGGATAAGGGGGCTCCCAACATTTTTTTTATACGCATGTGTATCTCATTTTTTAGTGTGATCGGGCCCTGAAGCCCGAGTAGTGCCCATATAAATTTTTTAAGAATTAACCCGATTTTCTTCAAATTTTAAACACCTGTGTAGCTCCGATATACAAGACTTTTTGTAAAAATTTTGCAGTGATCGGGCCCTGAGGCAAATATGAGGTCGTTCCAACGAAACGTATTGTTGACAAACATACCAAGAATTGCGAATGCGTCCAATACGACTTGAATTGAACGGACAGAAAGGTAGTTACTAGTCCAATCGAGAAGGGCCTTATTAATTCCATAGGCATTCATTTTCGACAAAAGAGCTTGATGCCAGATTCTGTCAAATTCCTTGGAAATATCGAGTGCAACAACTTTGCTTTTACCAAATCTGTGAGCTAAGCCATCAGGTCACCTTACGCAAAAACCGTACTGCTGCTGGTCGCTAAGGATTTCACGTGATATTTACTTCCTTTGGGACATTGAAGTATTTTTTGTCTCAGTTTTTGGTCATAGTCGAACTTGGCGGGTTTAAGGTAGGCATTGCAATCATTTCTGACTCGTCTAAATTTGGTTCGTTTTCTTTGTTAGATCGGATTCTTGTGGGACTACCCTCGTAAGCGAAAAAAGTCATGAAGTCATCTCTCTATCCGTAGCGCATATCGATGACTGATTTTCAAAGTACGTGTTAATTTTAATGATTTGGTAACGTTCTTCATGTGTATTCGTGATGATTGGATATGCCAGAGTATACTGTATACTGATAGATAATAAATGTCAAACAGTGAGCGCACTATGACAGATTGTTTAACAGTTAACCCTTGACTAAGTTCTATCTAAGCATAAAACATCCTTTACATCGTTCTAATGTCCTTTTTTCCTACGTATTTCTTTTCTTAACATTTTCAGAACTGAACTTTGTCTGGAACAAAGCTGTTGTATGAATCGAAAATCGGAGCAATTCCATTCATATGTGCATGTTTGTTAAATAAAGTAATTAGAAAAATCGATTCGCAAATGCAAATTATCAAAACTCTAAGCAGGCAGCAGTATAGCAACAGGCATTAATGTGGCCGACTATTGAGCAGAAAATACTATGGATATAATTTCAACAGAACGTCTGATGCCATCATCTGGGGGTAAGTGTGTGATGACATTTTTAATTGAATATATTATATATTTGAAATTTTCCTGCTTTCCAATTCTATCATCAGTGATCACTGCTAATGGTTAGACAATAGGAATTAATTAAGTTGAAAATGTAAATTATTTTGCTAATTTATTAATGATGTGGAAAGATCAGAGATAGTATTCCTTTCCGTGATTTATCTAGGATTTAATGAGTAGAGCATTTGCACATAGTGCCAAATTTTAGGTATTGAGGAGATCTATGTACGGGTACATGCCTCGAATGTTTGTGGATTTTAGTGGTAATCAAATAAGAAGAATAAAAAAATATCTTAAATTCTAAACAGTATGTAGGGAGATTGAGGATAGAAGGCAAACTTATGAGTGGTACTAGTATTGCAATTGAAGAAGAGTAGATAGACACATTGCCATGAAATATTATATGAGATGCTAAGAATCATACAACAACTCAGAATGTTTCGTTTTGCACCATAGACATCTTTCCGACTCCATTGATTCTGTTTTATTGGCAAGTGATGATGTGATGGGCGGTCAGCCATCAGCAGAATAGGGGGAATAACACAGAATGCATCAGAATTACAGGTGGCCGCTGGTGATTTTCCTTTAATACAGGAAAAACTATCCGCCTCGGATACACTGATGAACGGCGACGACCACGGCAACGAAAACGGCTAAGCGATTTAAGAATTTTCTCATGGAACGTACGCTCATTGTATAGAGCTAGAGTAGCTAGCCGATCATCATCATATTTGGCTCTACCACCGGTGTCCGGTCCTGGCCTCCCGCAAAAAATCTCTCGATTTCTCTTCTACGCCCGGCATCTCAGCCCTTGCTTGCTGCCATCTCTATGACTCGTTGTCCATTGTCATTAGTGTTCTCGTGTAAGCTATGGGTGCCAGTGTACTTTCTGAATACGGACTCTCTACCTATTTTAGCATTCATATCCCCCAGAATGATTTTTACATTATATTGAGGGCAGGCATGGAGTTCCCGTTGGACTGATTCAATGAATTATTCTTTATTATCATCTGGGGAATCCTCTGTAGGTGCGTGAACGTTTATGAGGCTTATGTTTTTAAATCTCCTCGGCACGTTAAGGGTGCATAGTCGTTCATTTATTGCTATAAAGCCGATAACGGTGGGTTTCATTCTTTTGCTGACTAGAAAGTCCACCCCGAGCACATGTTGGTCTTGCATGACAGCTGTAATATGTCATATTTTGATTTTTGTAAGACACCGTTCCCCGTCCACCGCATCTCCTGGATTGCTGTTATGTCAGCCTTATATTTAGACAGCGTATCAGCCAGTTGCTATGCAGCTCGAGCTCTATCCATATAGCGTACGTTCCATGAGAAAATTCTTAAATCGTTTAGTCGTTTTCGTTGCTGTGGTCGTCGTCGTCGTTCGTCATCAATGGTGTATCCGAGGCTGATTTTGGGTTCCGTAATAATTGTTTTTTACGGGCGAGGTTATCGGCCTCGCGCCAACTTTACTTTGAAGTGACTAGCCCGATCATTGAGCTTTTCCTGCATTGGAGGAAAATTACCGGTGGCAATTCTAGAGCATTCTGTTTTATTTCCCCAATTCTGCTGATGGCCGACCGCCGTACGGATGTAATAGTTAGACTAATTCCAACTTTCTTTAAGCCATCAGATCACCAGTAGACCATCGTGCAAAATCATCGATCAGCCAATCATCGAAAAAATTTCCCAAATTCAAGATATTACCTAAGCTTAAGATTGTGATCTGCGTTTTTATTGCACTGAAGAAGAAGGTTCGTCTTTTTGGGCACATGTTCGGCAAATGTTTTTCTTTAGCTACTTCACAAAGAGTCACTCTCGCTCGATTCTAGAAGTAAAGCAGGGATTGAAAATCACCTTCGAACCAACACCGAAATACGGAGCAAGCTGATTGGGCTTATCTATGGAGCTGAGAGCTGAAGTGCCCTTGTAAATAAGCATTGTAATCAAAGAGTATTCGGAATTTTTTATTCGTTCTACAGTGACTTTCAAATGTTGACTACCTTTATCGCTTTAGCTGTTCTGTGATACCTGTAAATGTTTACATGATTTACTTTTTTACTTGATTCAATTCATTCACCGGCACCATCTCTTGATGTTCGCTTTTCTGTATTAAACAATCAAAACTTTTAGTTTGCGAAGTTACCAAATGGGAAAGTTCTTGCTCGTTTTGCAAAGGCCTTCATTTACCCTTGCGCGCTTGCTAGATAGCAACTCAAACAAAAATGCAAAACAGAACAACTAATCTTATCGGAAAAACATACTCACTCATAATGGTTGTTGTCACACTGCTTGTCCGCAGCTATAATCAATAATGGGAGAGAAATTTGTAAGAGGATTTTGTTGCCAATAAATATGTTTCTGTGCCAAACACAGATCAGTCAGGGGTGGTTACGTTGTAGTCGAATCACATATGCATAGGGGTAAGGTGTTAAGTGTAGGGCAACAATAGCACACAACAGGTTGGATCACTAAATAGGGTTGATTGCTTCTTCTTTGTTACTTTTGGCTGTCAGCTTGTACCGGCATTACACTTTGCAGTCATTTGAAGAAACAAAAAAAGAAACTAAATTATTAAAAATGGAAAAATGTTGTTGATTAATATTTTATCATCCCTCGCCCCTAATAATTAAAATTACCGTTGTCTGTTTGTCTGTTTGTCTTACTGTATGAATATAAAGCTGAGTAGGTGGCGCTGTAGCCGATTTATTTACGAAAATGTGTATTTATGGTCAGAGAGTTGCACCGCGAGGACTTATGAAAATTTATGGTGAGAAATGGTAAGAAATGGTGAAATGGTGAATGGTTAAATATTAAATACTACATATTAGTATTTAATTATCTCCGATATCTTTTTAAAGATAATCGAGTAAACAAATTTCAACTTTCATTAAAAATAAACAAAACGGGCGATGATATCTTTGCTTTTGTTACGAAAATAGATATGATACCATCAGTGCCATCATTAGATCAGTTAAAGAATAAGCATTGTATTGAATTGTATTAGAAACTAGCTGTTCCCGTGCGCTTTGCTACCCGCCCACTGACGCCACGCCCACTTACACCCGCGTTTCCCAGCTGCCCCATCCCACTGACCCCCGCCCACTGACCTCCCGCCCACTGACCACCCACCCATTGACCTCATACACACTGACCCACCGCCCACTGAACTCACACCCACTGACCTCACACCCACTGACCTCCCGCCCACTGACCTCCCAACCACTGACCTCCCGCCCACTGACCACCCACCCATTGACCTCATACACACTGCCCACCTACTGAACTCACACCCACTTACGCCACGCCCACTTACACCCGCGTTTCCCACTGACCCCCGCCCACTGACCTCCCGCCCACTTACACCCGCGTTTCCCGGCTGGCCCATCCCGCTGACCCCCGCCCACTGACCTCCTTCCCACTGATGCCACGCCCACTTACACCCCAATAACTAACCAACTCATCAATCCAGAAAACTATAGAATCGACACTTATACAGGCAACAAATGTACACTTGTTCGAATATTCTATGAAGATTATATACAGGGAAAACTACATTTTCCACCCCAGCGCCACCTATCGGGTCCAAATTTTGTCAACGACTTTCTTTTTATTTAAATATTATATGGTTTGAATTTGAGCCAAATCGTTCCATAATTAAGAATTTTCGGAAAAAAACGACACCAGCGCCACCTATCAGGTCCAAATTTTGTCAACAACTTTCTTTTTATTTAAATATTATATGGTTTGAATTTGAGCCAAAACGTTCCATAAATAAGAATTTTCGGAAAAAAACGATACCAGCGCCACCTAGCGGGGCTTTTAAACCTTTTAAACCTTCCCGTAGCAATTAAAAACAAACTCGCAGAAGGAAGTATCCAATTTGGTCCAGCCATTCTCGAGTTTTAGTCAGTCTAACGCACAGCAATTGATTTTTATATATATAGATAAGAAAATACTAAAAAACATTGCATAAATTTATGCTCAGTAATACTTTGCTATATTATTCGAATTAAACATAATAGAATAAAAAAGAATAAAAGATTCTCGAAACGGTTTATTTGGTTTAAATAACCTTATACTTTGTCGCAGGTAGTTGGTCATCATCATCAGCGCTCTTCTTCGAGACACTTCTGTGGTAAAATAAAAGAATCTTCTAAGGCGTCTTGGCTAAGAAAAATTTTGTCAACCAATCCAATAGTGCCGAGCTGCCTGAAAAACCGTGGACTACTTCAAGCGAAGAATCGTTTTTAGACACCCACTTCACGGGCAGCTCCCATGTATTAAGTAATGTCAGCCTTGATAGGGCAGACACTCGAACAACTAACTCCAATAATCTGACAAATAAGGACAAACTGCTTTGGGTGCTACAAACCTTCGAACCATAAAAATCTGCAGGACGGCATAATTCCAGCCGAGCTGAAAAGGACTTCAGATATTATCCGTCCTTTGCTTGAAACAATTCTAAAGCGTTGTAAAGCAAATGCTCGCATGTTAGTCCAAAAGATCTCAGACCAATCAGTCTTTCATCATTCCTGTTAAAGACACTGGAAAGACTGATCGATATCTACATCCGCACACGCATTGACGAAAGACTCCTGTCTACAGCTCAGAACGCGTATTGTAAAGGCATGTATTGAACATTCCCTTCACCACAAGGAGTACACAATTGTGGTATTCCTAGACATTGAAGGCCTTTTTAAAAACATCTACACGTCTGTGATTACGGATGCACTGTCGACTTTGAGGGTGGTCGACTCATTTGGCTAATTGATGGGCTGGGCGTGTCGTCTGCCAGAACATCTGTTTGCAGAGGAACCCCACAAGGTGGATTCCTATCCCCCCTTCTATGGAACTTAGCAATGAATGAGCTGCTGGTACGCCTAAGTGGTGTGGGCTGCAAAGTAATCGCTTCTGTGGATGACGTTGCTATTGCTGTCTCAGGAAAATACCCGAATACCTTAAAGGAACTCCTGCAAACTGCTCTCAACAAGCTAACTTGCTGGGCAGATCGCTGTAATTTAGGGGTAAATCCTAAAAAACTAAGCATGTCCTATTCACCAGAAAATAAAAATATACACTTATTGGGCGTCCTTCTATAAAAGGTCTTGGGTCTTATTTTGGACAAAAAGCTAAGCTGTAAACCTAACATATAAGAAAGAGTTCGTAAAGCAACAGAGGCACTCTTCTAATGCAAAAAAGCCATTGGTAGCAGATGGGGTCTTCAACCCTATGTAACTCATTGGCTATATTTACCGATAGTAAGACCTACTCTTCTATATGGTTTGACTGTATTGTGGACTGCCTTAAATAAGAAAGTAAACCTTGACAAATAATAAGCAAAGTCCAAAGATCAGCTAGTCTATGTATGAGCGGAGTACTTCGTACAACCCCATCCGTCGCATTAGACATTCTGTTCGACCTTACACCAGGCAAGTAGCTGCTAGTTCGGCTATTCGCCTTAATGCTATCTCTCAGTGGACTAGAAATGAAATCGGTCACTCCTCTATCCTGAATTTAGTCAGGATCCCAGACAACATAGACTATGCCATTCCGCAACTCCATTTCAAGAATAACTACCAGGTCACGTTTCGCTCCAGATCATTCTGGGACGAAGACGCTTACTTGGAAGATGAACACATTCATTTTTACACAGACGGAGACGGGTTAAAAACTGATGACGGATTCGGCGGAGGTGTTTTCTCAACAAAGCTAAATCTTAGCCTCTCTTTTCGTCTTCCTAATCACTTTAGTGTTTTCCAGGCTGAAATTATGGCGATCAGTGAAGTCTCGTCTTGGATAAAGAGAAACGTCACATCCGCTAAGGATATACGTATATTCTCGGATAGCCAAGCTGCACTTAAATCAATAGAACCAGTTTCTATAAACTCAATTCTAGCCCTTAACTGCCGATCATCTCTTTCGGGGCAGTTCAATATCCACCTGTGTTGGGTGACGGGGCACAGAGTCATTCCGGGTAACTGTATGGCTGACGAACTCGCTAAGCAAGAAACAACATTACCCTTCTTACCTGAATATGGTTCCATAGCCATACCAATCGCTATATGCAAACTCTTGTTAAAGCGGGATGCTGATGAAAAAAATAACCGTAGGTGGTCAAACAGTACAACTAGCATAGCCAAGCTGGATCCGAAATGTTCCAAGTGTTTGATCTCTCAAAAAAGATCGCACATCGATGCTATTGTAGGTGTCATCGCTGGACACTGTCTCATAGCCAGGCATGCAGGAGTTTACTCGAATAATTTCTGCGAAAGCTCCATGACGAGGAGAAGGACAACATCGTTCATCTCCTCTGTACTTGTCCAGCCCTCTCCCAAAAACGTAAACTTCATATGGGAGCTTTCTTCTACAACGACATTAATGATCTCATCAACATTGACATTGGTAGAGTCATACGAAGCAATAATTTTTTCTGATCCGTGTGGTATCACAATGGACCATTACTGGTCTAAATGTGTCGGTTTCACTGACAGCCACCTTAACCTAACCTAACCTAACCTAGTTATCATTTGGATTTGTACCTGATTACTTGCAATTACATAGATAAAGCAGTGTTGTTAGTGAATATACTCGTACATATGTGTTTTTGTGAATATAAGTATTATTTGTGTCAATAATAGGTAATCACCAGTGTACATTTGTGAACTTTTGCTATTTGTGAGTTAAAGTTGTAATTTGTGAATAAACGAACTTGTGTTGTGTTTTTATTTGCAAAGTCCACTACGAACTCTAGAAAGCCTTAATTTAGTAACAATATTTTTAATTATTTGCTTAAATCTAATCTTCTTCAGAAACATTTTTTTGGAAGAATTTTTAAAATCATACAAGCCGTTTTCTTGGATTTGAGTTGTGGGTGGTGAATCACCGCGGGGGAAAAATTGTAAAATTGTCAAAATGGCAAGATAATATTCGGGCTAAAGTAATTATATTCTGCGACGAGTACATTGCATAGATGAAGCCCATTTATGTTGCAACCACTTACAGAAATGTGGCCGAAAAGCATGCCGCACCAACGAATCCACCGTACCCAGAGAAGGAAATCGTAAATTATTAAGCAATTTCAGTTAATGTTTGGAGTGGGTGGGTAGGCGTTTTGATAAAATGATACAATCGATCGTATTGATTTGAGTAAAACATAAAGGGGCTGGGAAGCAGCATATGAAAAATAAGAGAAAACAGCAAGAGCCAAGGTTGAAAGCATTTCTAAATAAAATCCCACAAAATTCCTGCCATTTACGAGATGTCGTTCATTGTTCGTTGTGGTGGTTTTCGCGCTTGGTTTTTGTCCCCCCCACCCCCCCATCCCGCACTATTTCGTCTTACCACAATATAAACCTAAAATATTACATGAAAAAAAGAGCTTCTGAGAAGGATGAACAAATCTCTCGGGCCATTTAAGCTTTAGGCCAACTTGGACTCGGTTCATTCGCATTAACCTTGGCCTACTTGCGGAGAGAATTATCCATAATTTTGTCCTGAACCCGTGAAGGAAAGACTGCTCACTAAATTGACAGAGGGAGAGCAACATAGTGCACACGAGGAAAGAATAGTAAGAAGTGCGAAATAACAACAGAACCATCGCAGAGTCCAATCGTATACTAGACAGATCATAGTGAAATGCAGGACTACACGCTTCTCCGAGCATCAAAAAAGGTGAAATAAAAAAACCGAAAACATCATTCAAGGTAAAGGGAAACCTTTTCATTTTGTTTCCTTGTCATCTGGCATAGAAAAAGCAGTTTGTGGTGCTGGAGATGGAGTGTAGCAATGTTCAATAATTCGCTTCTACCCATCCTCCTCCAAGTCGTTACATGTTAAGTATTTAATTCATGATGTATCTACGTGAATGCGAAATCCGTGGAAACTTTGTTTACCCCATGTTTATTGGAATCCATTGCAAACCACATCGCACACACACAAAACTGACACATAATCGTCGTGGAGGGTTTTCTGCGGAAATGAAAGGATATGCAATGATGAAGATACTGATGTGTCCTGTGAAGCGGTGTTGGTAGTAATCGTTCTTCTTACACTGGGCATCAATTATGTATTGTTCTTGAGAAAATCATTACCAAGATGAGTGTTTTTTGCCCAAAAGTGTAGGCTTAGTCATTTCCTGCTGTGAAAGTAAGACTAGAAGCGTATAAATCCTAAAATATCTACAGAGTTATAGAAAGGTTGCAAACATTCAATTCGGTTTAAATGGACATAACTTTTAAAAAGATGCACTATTTAATAAAAATTAAAAGACAATAGACACAGTTGTTTCTGGCAACGAAGAGACTACTAACAATTATGGGGGCGATGTCGGGCGTAGATAACAAATGTACACCGAGATTAACCCGAATTCTCTTTTTATAGGATGGTTGATGAATTATATGGTGATTAGGCCTAGCTTCTCGCAACCATTTGTGTATATTTTTGCACACAAACGGAGGACACCCTACAATTTAATGCCGTATCCGAACGGCGAATTGAGAAGCTTTCCGTGACAAGTTATTACTCTCGGACATTTGTCAGACATTCGCGAGAGGTGGGACACCGTGAAAAATACTTTTTGGTGTTACTGGGATTCAAACCACGAACCTCCTGCTCAGAAGCCATGCTCTTATCCACTGAGCCCACATAATTTTGAATGATTAAGGAATATTACGACTACTTACTTATGTCCTATATCCCCCTGTGGGTCCTAGAGCCTCTACTACGCCTTCACGCCATCGCGTGCGGTTCCTGGCATTAAGCTTCAGAAAGTAAAACTGAAAACAAACAATATTTTTAATGAAGGAATAAGAGGAGAAAGAACTCTGTAATCTATGTTACAATACACTGATCTGTAAACATAATGCCAAGACAAAGACTGTAATTTTATCACCGGTCTTAAAGGCATCTTGAGCGATTGTTAAATGGGCACAGATTATTGAGAAAGGTAGTAATAAGAGACTCCAGTTACCGATGACAATACAATCTAAGAGCACCAAGCGTAAAAGAGGAAGAAGATCAAAGTCTAGAGGACAGGATACCACCGGAAAGGTGATCTGAGCGAAGAGAATCTAGTATACCAAAAGGTCCCAAGCTGAAAAGCGGTCTTTGATCAGACTGAACGGGAGATTCTTTGCAGAAGATTTCTACCGCGTGTAGAGCTAAAAAATAAAAGGAGAACAAAGATTGCTAATTGATTTGTATTTTAAGCAATAGGTATCACTGCACCATGAAAAAAGTAATTCTTTTGCATTTATAAGAAAAAAACAATGTTCCTTTCTCGTCGCACTTATTCCATTGCAAATCCACATGAACACAAATGAATAAATGCACCAACATTGTGTTCGAATTGATGTGAAGACAACTTGATAAGTTTTCTTATCCTCCGGGCTACAATATACTATGTAATGATAATGGGAAAACTTTAGATACACAATGAATTGCTTAGTATTATGTCTCTGTGATGGGCGCAATCGATAGAAATGCAAATGAGGATGTGCCATGAATGACACAACTTCATAAAAGATGGATCTGGGGCGGAAAGTGAAAAGCGGAAAGCGGAAAAGCAGCAGTAACAACAGCAGCGACAACGGCAGCGATAAAGAGGATATTGAATCGATAAAATTAAAATGAAGAGACTGTAACGTTGCGTATATTTAAATTTTTATCTCGATGTCATGTCATCCCTCTCAAATATTTATTATTTTGATATTCGTCGTACTTTACTGGTACTTTGTTGGGGCTATGTCATAGCTTTTATCTCTCTGCACAATGATACGATAATTGTGTGTTGTAGTATTTGAAATGTGCAAATTAGTCGTAATTCGTATTACGTCAGTTGTGAGAGATATAAAAGTGTCGTTGAATAATTATGTGATCAATTTGCTGAAAATTGAGTGCACATTCTTCTTTGTAAAATTTACGGATACATTATACTCGTGAATGAGCTGCTGGTTTACCTGAAAATGGAGCGCTGCGTAGCGATCGCTTATGTATATGACGTTGCTATTGCCGTCATCCTTTTCACACGCCCATAGACGAAAATGACTGTTTCATACACTATAATTTAGCTTCGAAAGTCGTCGTTATGTACACTAGTGAGTTAACATATAAAATACTTTTATTATTTACTGCAGTCACAGCGAACACACATTCCCAGAGTAATTTCGCATTGCGGATAACCGGTTTGGTCGTGTGAAAAAAAGCGTACATTACTCGCAGAAAAGTGCTCATCGTGCTCCTTAGATTGCCGCACTCGGCTACCGCCTCTTGGTTTAAGCTTCTAACTCGCATAATAACATCCACTTTCCTTGTTCGTTATTTAATGTACTATAAAGGAACTCCTACAAAATGATCTTAACAAGCTAACGAGATGGGCAGAGAGGGCTAAACGCCAATAAAACGAAACTTATCCTGTTCACAAGGAAATACAAAATCCCGCATGTAGACCCTCGCCTTATTAAGGGTCTCCGAGAAACCCAAATATCTAGGTCCTATTCTTGATAGAAAGCTAAGCTGGAAGCCAAATAAATAAGAAAGAGTTCGTAAAGCCGACACAGTGGCAGTCATCTCATGCAAAAAAGCCATTGGACACAAATGGGGTCTTCATAGCCATATCACTCATTGGTTATATGTAGAAGTAGTAAGACCTACGCTTCTATACGGTGTGGCTGTAAATCGAGACAAGCTAAGAAAAGTCCAAAGATCAACTTTTTTATGTATGAACGGAGCGCTTCGCACAACTCTCTCCGTCGCACTAGACAGTCTGTTCAATCTAACACTGCTCGAAATCTTCAGTAGGCAAGTATGTAGCTGCTAGCTCGGCTATCCGTCTCAGTTCAACCTCCCAGTGGTCCTGGAATGAAAACAGACACTCCTCTGTTCTGCATTCGTTTAGGTTTCCACTGGACAATACAGACTACACAATTCCTCAACTCAAATTTAACAAAAACTTCCAGGTCACCATCCATTCCAGATCATTCTGGGAAGAAGATGAATACTTACATTTTTACACAGACCGATTAAAAAACCGATGATGGAGTTGGCGGAGGTGTTTACTCAAAAAGGCTAAATCTTAGTCTCTCTTTCCGTCTTCCTAATCACTGTTAGTGTCTTTCAGGAAGAGCTCATGGCGATTCATCATCATGTTTGGCTCTACAACCGGGGTCCGGTCCTGTCCTCCCGCTCATGGCGATTAAAGAAGCTTTATATTAGCTGCAGAGATATATCCACTAGGATATCTGCTTCTTCTCGCAGCTTGTCTACAGCTGCGTTAAAATCCCTGGAATCAGACTACGAACTCTAAACTAAACTGCCGATCATCCTCTCAATGAGATGGCGGAGCAGTCTAACATTTACTTGTGTTGGGTGCCGGCGCCGGGGCATAGAGACATTGATTTGACGTAAAAACTTAACATAGATGCTCTGCAAATGTGTCTCCTTTTTCATCGTCGGTTCTTGGCCAGTTTTCCAGTAGTCTGATTGGTCGTGTTGCTTTGGAGGTTTTCCTTTCTTCGCCACTTTTTAAAGTAAGTGATCGGTGATCGTAGGTCGCATTTGGTGAGAGGTCTTCGAGATATTTTTCTACTCTCCTCTTATTTTGCTCTTTGAGGTATCTTTGGAGGGCTTTCGTCGCCTTTGTCAGCTTTTGCTTCGTGAGGGGAAATCTATATTTTTTGCCACTGTCATCTTATTTTATGTTTCTCACGAATCTCAATTATTCAATTCTAGCTGAAGTGTGTGGAGACTTTTATCTGGTAGTTTCAGGTGTGTCAGAATTTGCTGCAAGAGTTAATTTTTTGTTGAATGCCAGAATTGCAGTGTCTAAGTCCTTGTGTTGCATCATCGGAGTTAGCATGTTGAGGTGAGAGCTTATGTATTTTTTATATTTAAGCCAGCTTATCGATTTGCCTGGGATGTTTTTGGGACTTTGCTCTCTACGCTTCTTAGATTGGTCAGTGATAACCACAGGTCACAGTGGTCAAATGAAAGGTTGTATTTTGTCTCGGCTTTTAGGTTGCGCCTATTAATTTTTTTTGTGATTCCAAATTCTATAAATTCCAGAATTTCTCTTCAATCTGTAGATTAGTAGGTGGGTTGACTTCCTTCACTTAGTATAGATTGGCAATAAAACAATCACGGAACCCTCAACATTTCCTGGTTTAATAAATTTGAACCAACACCATGATCCGTATAGGCAGTGTATTTAAAGTTGACGTTAAACATATATTCACTGTAGATATAGAGGAGCTTTAGCTGCCATTAGCTGTCACAAAGATGTCAACTTCAAGCGATACGATGGACGAAGAATGGAATTTGTTTAACGGAGACCCTAATAGCATGCCATAAAAGTCCTCGTTCGTCTGCTGAGCCTTTGAAGTAGACAGTCGTTGGTCACTCAGACATTGAATGGAACTGCAGGACGGACGAACGCGCGGGAGCAAAGTACGACTCTCCAGGTTACACGGGAAAGATCCATTACGATTGGCATTTTGGGAAGAGGCGAAATAAGCCATGGGACAAATAAGAGGTGAAAAAACACACACACACATGTGACATAGCAAGACAAGTTTATTGGGGCGCTTTAGTGCATTGATGTCCCTGCAAAGAAGTGACACTGCTTTTTAGGAGAACATTACAGGAGACTGCTTTTTTGTAAAGAGAAAGCTGAGTCTGGAATTTAACGACTTCTGTTGAAACTGTAACGACGTAGAGGATGTGAAAACCGTAGTTCACTTTATCTGCTCCTGCCGGCATTATCACACAGAAGGTACAAACATTTGGGTAAATACAGAATGGACAATTTCAGATCTCAATAAGGTACAAAGTACAAACATTTAGGTAAATACAGAATGGACAATTTCAGATCTCAAAAACCGTAAAGTGCGAGACATTTCAAGCTACATAAAAAGTTTCAAATGGGATTTTAACAGGTGGAAGAGGAATAAGATCTTGTGACATCAGAACAGACCAGCACCGGTCTAAGAGGCCGAAGCAGTCACTGCTACCTAACCTTGTTATTTTTAAAATTGATTGAGGTACACAATGATAAGCATCATGTTGTCTTATGCAATTTTATCTAATCGGGAACAGTTGAAATATTTTACAGAAGAATTTTTGGCAAACCATTTTTAAAAATTTCCTCATCGGTGGATCTCACCCAAAGATAGTGTCTATATACAACGAGGCGAACGTTACGCTTGGTCAAAGTGTTCTCCTTTTTTACCAAGAAAATTAACCGTCATGCAACATAAATTTCTGTTCAAGTTAATTACAAATTTCTTTTGTTGTACTGATTCATTGTTTTGTTGGTTTAGATAGCCAGTTGCTCTCATAGGGCTCGGGTCGCGCACCTCAGTTTACACTTTTTTCTATAGTGTGACGATATAAGAACAACAACAACACTTACAACTACAACATACGAACACTTTGACTTTTGGCTATTTAAAATATTTTCTCCACCACCAAATGCCATGCAAACCGAGGGAGGAAAATTGAATCGGCTCAATGCGCTTTCTTACTTGCTTGTGTTTTTAATGAAATTACGCTCGAAACAACAGCAAAATGATGAGATTATATGGGTGATAGTTAAGTGGACGCAGAAATGGATCTACCAAAGGTACTGATGTGTTTGTACCTTATCATTAACCGCTTGGAGCTCGGTGACACATTAAATTGGCTTCAGTTTGAGTGAGTATGGTGTTGTGTATGTAGATAACGCTTACATAGCAATGTAATGTATGACCGAAGAACAGCTCCTCCCTTTACCTGTCGCCACTTTATCATCATCCCCGTATCTTATTTTCTGTTGTTATCGATTTTTTCTTTTTGATTTGGCTTTTCCAGCAGTTAAGAGTTCTATTTAATGAGCTTAATTCTGAAGAATGGTATGACATGTAAATCTGATGCGCTAGCAATATTTAAGCCCCTATTACCTTTTTCTATAGATAATGGCAAAGGGGTTTTTTCAAAGGAAAAACCTTTGGTTCGGCCGCACCGCTGCACAACCGAAGCTGTAGAACACAAACGCGGTACGATGAAACCTGTTGACAGCGACTTAGCCTATTTTTGTCTATTGGTGCGTTTTCGCACCATTACTTTTGCAAGTGTGAAACTAGCTTAAAAATTCTAACTAAGCACTGCAACCCAACCACAAAAAAACGCTAATCGTAAAGCAGTGTTGCACACAGCGCACCAGCGCATATAGAAAACAATTATTATAGTATCGCGTGTTCTGTTGCCGCTATATGGCATGCTTATTAAAAAAAAATATCTATGGGAGTTTCCCGACCCCGCGACCCGATCACTGCCAAATTTTAATAGAAACTGTTGTCACCGGAAATTCACATTTGTGCAAAGTTTCAATAAAATCGGTATTTGGGAAGTGGGTTATAAATTGATCGCAAGATTCCACGACAGACAAAAGTGGTTTAAATGGTCAGAGGAAGCGTCATACTAGCTTAAGCCTTAAGCTATTATGGGATTTTTTTTTGGGATTGTAAATTGGCTGAAATCTAGCGGCAGATAAACGAGATAGCATGTTATTTTTGTAAATAAGGAAAGTTGCCACAATTTTCTCAATATAAGATTGGAAGTTTCTGGAATGAGAATAAAAGGTGGCGTTCGTGAAGTACAAGTGTTGTTGTAATAAGTGTTTTTGTGTACATTTAAAGTACCAATATAAATTGTGAACTTCTGTTATTAAAAACTTTTATTTAACTAGACTTAACCCCTTTTTGTCTGTATTTTCGACCATTTTTTCGACTTCTCTGAGGTCCTTTTCCACCTTCCACACGACCTAGGGGGCTGAAATGTCAGGGTCTCATTTTGATAACCCGCTTTCGACGCGTGTCACAAGTCGCGTGTGGCACGTGTGAAGCGTGGAAAAAGAAAATTCTTTGACCTCAAACACAAATATTTTGGCGATTATCGCCTAATACATAACATAATTGCCGTGTTCTGTTTGTTTGTCTGTATGGATGTAACACGCTTTTGTGTCCCGCATCATCCCGCATAAGCCACTAAATGTATCGGAGCCCTATTTACACAATATGATCGTTTGGTGCTCCGATAAATTTAAGTTTTTTTTGACCCGTTAGGTGGAGCTGGAATTGAGGTATTAACGAAAATTGGTGCTTGGATTGGGTTGGATTTGGTTCATATTTACACCATATGTTCGTTTTGTGCTGCGATAAGTTCAATTTTTTTTTTACCCGTTTGGTGGCGCTGGAGTCGAGATATTTACGAAAATTTGTGTTTATGGTTGGATTTGGTTCATATTCACACCATATTTTCGTTTTGTGCTCGGATAAGTTCCATTTTTTTTGGACTCGTTAGGTGGCGCTGGAGTCGAGATGTTTACGAAAATTTGTGTTTATGGTTGGATTTGGTTCATATTTACACCATATGTTCGTTTTGTGCTGCGATAAGTTAAATTTATTTTTTACCCGTTTGGTGGCGCTGGAGTCGAGATATTTACGAAAATTTGTGTTTATGGTTGGATTTGGTTCATATTCACACCATATGTTCGTTTTGTGCTCGTATAAGTTCCATTTTTTTTTTGACTCGTTAGGTGGCGCTGGAGTCAAGATGTTTACGAAAATTTGTGTTTATGGTTGGATTTGGTTCATATTCACACCATATGTTCGTTTGGTGCTCCGATAAGTTTAAGTTTATTTTTTGACCCGTTTGGTGGCGCTGGAACTGAGGTATTTACGAAAATTGGTGGTTATGGTTGGATTTAGATATTATTCACACCATACGTTTGTTTGGTGATCCGATAAAAAATTGTGAAATGGTAAATGGTTAGGTGGTAAAAAAAGATTCCGTCATTACTGGCGGGCACTCACTAGTTACCAAATAATAAACGACTGTGTGGCGTGTTTAGATGTAGGTATATATAAAAGTTTGTACCCGAAAAACGAAGTATTTTTTACATTTACTTGTTATTAATTATTTATTATTATATATTAATTTACAGATGACGATAGTGACGGCGATCTTGTGATTGATTTTCTAAGCTCCAATGGAGGTACTGGTGGCTCTGGTGCCTTGCATGCTACCACTGGTAACGGCAGCAGTGATAACCACACAACAAACTCGAGTTCAATTAAAACTTCGACAAGTAATGGAAAAGTAGATGTCACGACCTCAGCAGCACAAATATTAACTAACAATTTGCCAAAGCACAGTAATCAGTTACCAAAGCCGTTCAGTAATTATTCAAACAAACCGACAGCAAATACTTCTGGCAACGGCGGCGGCGGCGGCGGTACCCACCAACATCATCCTCCTCCACACCCACATAATATTCCCGTAATAAATACTCCACCAGTGGCAAACAACAATCACTGCAGCAACAATATGGTGC
Organism: Nephrocerus scutellatus; assembly: GCA_947095585.1. Lineage (NCBI taxonomy): Eukaryota > Metazoa > Arthropoda > Insecta > Diptera > Pipunculidae > Nephrocerus > Nephrocerus scutellatus. The sequence goes on from OX352762.1 coordinate 122,131,840, forward strand.
CGATAATAAGTGTGACGCCGCATAGTCCAGGAGCGAAGTACAATAGTATTTTAGGTGTGCATATAGCATTAAACCTATACTTACCTCTTTAATTTGATTTATTTTATATCCGCGCAGAGGATACCCTCAATCAATTACAAAATATCCGTGAAAGTGTGGTTCAGATGAAGAATTCCACAGTTCACATGCAGGGATTTCCAAATTATTCACTGGTGAATAGTGCTGTGGTGAGTGTATTGCAAAGAGTTCATTAATTTACGAGTGTGATAAACTCTACCTCTTCTCCCTCTTTCTATTTGTAGTTGAGTTCATCGCGTCTGTTCTCGTCATGTCCGTCACTGCCGGATTTAACATCCGGTTCCGCTGGGGGCGGCGGTCCAGTTGGCAATTGTAATATGTGGTCACCGCAGCAGTATTTAATTAATTCCGACAGACGAAAGTCATGGACTGCTATCGAGGATCTCACCGAGTGCACGAACAAAAGTTCACACAAAAGGTAGGTGGAAGGCATTGTTCAGTACAAGTCTAAAAGTTTTAATCGTTTCTTTCTTGCCGTACCTTACCTTATCTTACCTTACCACACCACAAGCAGTGTTAGCCTGTCGAGTCTGGACAGCGAAGAACAGGAATCGATTCGTGTTGCCGAACGTCATCGCTCGAGTAGAAACAGCACCGGCGGCATTTCTACGCACTCACTAAACGAAGCTGAATTGGCGGTAAGTGTGTTTGACAGGGGGTCGAATTTCCTTCTCCCACACTCCTGTTTTTCTTGGTTAATTTCCACACTGATGAGATTTTCCCTTCTGCTTACCTTCGTCGATGTTTTTATTTTTCTTTCTATAGCGCGACTTTGAACGAATCGCAGCCAAACGGAATTTAGTTCCGGCGCTAATTAGCCGCATTCCATTGCAGAAAAGTATTTCGACGCCATCGATAGCTCCGCTCCGAATACCGGGTGCCAAAGAAGAGAATAACATTTCAACGTAAGTTTATTTAGTTGAATTTTCAATTGCTGCTGCTCAATTGCTGTGTTCTGCTTTTGGAAAGTAATGTGGTATACAATTTTTGCCAAATCGCATATTTTTTGTTGCTTTTTTACTCAAATATTAGGCTGCTTTTTGGTCCCGCTCTCAATTTTTTTTATCTGAGTGTTTGCTTTTCAAGTTTTTCACACTTTAATTCTATAATCGTTTACTACACATATATAAATATTTTTTTTATATTTTTAAACTTTCTGTCAAATCAAACAGTGATAATAATGTTTGCTCATAATTTAACATAACTCATTATTACATTATGTAAGTTACGTCGTTGAATTCAATAACAGATTGCAGAGGTAAATTTTGCTTTCAATTTAAATTTCCGCCTGAAAAACACTAAACACTTTTAGCCGTCCAACTGATCATGTATTAGCCTATTTTTGTTAATAAAGCGCGCCTTACAATGTCAATTTCAAATTTCCAAAAAAAAATCGAAATCCAGTAGCACAGATCTGGATATTTTTAGCAAATCTAGTCCCACTTTTACTAAAAGCTACAACTAGATGCGCCTATAAAAGGCCAAAATCGTCAGACATGTGTGCTTTTATTATTGGTCCTTTCTTAATATAGGGCTACTGGCCGTTCAGAATTTATCAAAAATTCGTAATAGACCCTCAAAAGACGCCCAAGAGACCCCTTCAGAAGACCACCAAAAGACCCAAAATATCTTTAAAAGGCCCCAAAAGACAATTAAAAGACCCTCAGAAGACCCAAGTTAAATGCTTTATTGAAAAGTAATAAGAATATATTTCCTAAGGTGAATCAAGCGATATTTCAAAGGCTTTTGATAGCGTATGGCATGATTGTCTTATAAATATGTTTTGTTCGCTCAACTTACATACCTCTCTCATTGCATGAAATTAACGGAACCGTCAAATAAAAGTTGGGTATCTTTTCAGCTTTGCATGGGATCAATGCTGGGATGCCACAAGAGTCACTCTTGTCGCCTACGCTCTTCTTAATATATATCAATGACCTAATGTGTTCTACAACCTGTGATATCCATTCTTTTGCTGATGATACGGCTTCCATTGAGTTTGTCAGTCAAGAAGAATGCAATTATACCGAATAAATTTCAGGTTTGTCTTTTTTTCTTAGATGGCAGTTTAACACTAAGTACCACCAGTAATTAATGGTGCTCCTATTGCGAGATCTGATTCACTTAAAATGTTATTTTTGAAAGTTTCAAGTGAACTTTCTTGGAAGGAACATATTTATTAAATTTCAAAAAGAACTAGCCAATGTTTGGGCTTTAAAAGATGTTGTAACTTTCATTTCACCCCCTCTGAAGTATTAAGATTATAAAGGGTTTTTCAATAAGTACATAACAACTTTGTATTTAAATAAAACAGAATAATTGACATATCGGACTGATAAATATTCCAGATGTAGTACACATGTTAAATTTAAGTATGGAATCTCGTTCATATAAACATCGCGAGCACGTTTGCAGCGATCGATTTTTTGGAGCCAATTTTCCATCACTCTTCCACACATATCGGCTGGAACATTGACAATTTCGCGTTCGATATTGTTCCTCAGCTCCAACTTTATTAGATTGTTGGCATAAACTAACTACTTAACGTACTCATCAATTAGCTAGACTATTAAATGATCACAAAATTCATAAATCTGCTGAGCCTGATAGTATTCCTGCTATAGTTTTGAAGAGATGTTCTTCAACGTTGACTTTGCCACTGCACAGGCTTTTCTATTTCTCTTATTCTTTTGGAGTCTTCCCAAGGAATTAAAAAACAGCCTTTGTTCAGCCTGCTCCTAAAAAAGGCAAACCGTCATCTCTTTCCTCGTACCGACCCATTGCTCTAACATCCATACTTTATAAAGTCATTGAAACACTGATCAATCCTTATCTTATGCAATACCTTGAATCACATGAAATTCTTAGCGACCAGCGGTACGGTTTTCGAATGCAACGTTCTACAGGTGATCTGATGGAATATCTCACAGAAAAGTGAAACCAGTCTATTCACAAATTCGTTGAAAGCAGAGTTGTTCCACTCGATATTTCCAAAGCATTTGACAGAGGCTGGCATTAAGCTTTTTGTCGAAAATGAATGCCTATGGAATTGATAAGACTGCTTGATTGGACTAGTGTAACTACCTTTCTGACCGTCCAATACTAGTCGTATTGGATCGTTTCAAATCCAATGTTCACCGCATAATCGCCGGTATTCCGCAAGGCTCCGTTTTGTCTCCGACACTATTTATCATTTTCATTAATGATCTCCTATCTTAAGCCCAGAGCATGCTCTAAGATGACACCAGTTCTCACAGCCATTGCATTTGACGGAAGAGGCATTGCCGTGTATGCGGCTTTGGCAAACTGAGCAGTGTTGGTGGTGGTGTCGTAGTTGGTTGGCTGAACTAGTGTCCTGCAGTCCGCAATGAAACTCCGATTCCAGTCTCTGATGTTGGCTAGGCCTGAGCATCGTCGAAAATGGCACCACTGTCCGCAGTTTTTGCATTTAACTGAGGAGATGTTTTTATTGATCCTTGTGTTGCATACAGAGCATGTCCAGATCGAGGACCTCGTTTCGGCTCGATGCCGGTTAGTAGGAGTAGTGTGAAGAGCAAGGATGCCGGCGTAATTTGCTCCATTATGGAAAAAACGTTTGGAGTGTACGAATTGTAGTTGATTGATCAGAAACCCGTTGCACCTTATTGCCCTGGCGCAGGTCATTCAGGGAGTTCTCCCTTGGCAATGAGTTTAGGTAGAAAACACAAAATTAAATGACTGCCTCGGGCACTTTCGATGGTTTGAGGCAATATTTCACGAATAACTCAATTATTATTTTGGCTAAGTCTACGAATGGACTGGATAGGGAGCTTAAGAGCACCTTACAAAAAAATGAAACGTCGTCAAATTGCAGCTTCGCTTTGGCCTAGACTGACTGATTACATTATTAGTAAACTAAGTGCTCAAAAGATTGCTTGTTGCACGGCCTGTATATCAATTCGTAGCTTCGCTTAGGGCTAGTCACCAAAATGGCTGATTACATGATTAGTAAACGAAGTGCTCAAAAGATTGCTTTTTGCACGGCTTGTATGTGTCATGTAGCGCCATCCTGCATGGAGTTACTGGAGGGTTACAGATTATTCCACAAACAAACAAAAGCAAACAACCAATTGGCTATATATCCACTATTGTGTCCATATGTGTGTACATACAAAATTTTTTTATTTCTTTATTTTTTTGGCTCTAATTAATATAACCGATCAAATCAAAACATTGCGATGTCGTGTGATGTGATGATGTGATGTTGATCGTGTGATTAATATATTTTGACGACATAGATCAAGACACCTGTCTGATAGCGAAGACGACAACCAAGATGATCGCTCCTTGCTATGTGTGCATGACAAAATGTGAGTATCCAATGACTTTTGTTTCTTATTTACTTTCAAAATATACTCCTTCCTAATCGATTGCATATTAAGTAAATTATATAGATCCACTTTAAAACTGAAATGCACAAAAATGTCCTCAATGTTTTTCACTGTTGGTAGTTGTCAATGAAATATATTTTGTCCGGTTATACTAATTGTAAATGTATATATGTATACAGACACTTAACTATTTATATATATATATATATATATATATATATATATATATATATATCTGTATGTAAAATATATTATTTATTCGCTTGATTTAATTTTCTTTTATTAAATTAATGTACACTGAAGTGAGGTCTACGATCATCCGGAGAAGCGACGAAAACGAGGCTCTCTATTCTTTCGCAAGAAAAAGGATAAAACAAAAACCAAAGGACAATCGACGACATGTGAAGGTGGGTGGATGGGCTGGAGAAGAAAATAAATCTTAATTTTGGTACAATAATAAAAAATTTACATTGCAGCATGCGGCACCGTTATTAACCTGTCTACGGTCAAAGATCATCAATTGGAATGTAAGGGGAAATCCTCGACAAAGCATTCATCTAAATCCGGTTCAGGAAAGAAGAGCTCAACAAACAGGTATTGTTTACATTTTTGTTTAAATTGTAATTAGATAGCAAACATTCGATGAGATCAGGTCAGATCAGTGGGAAAGTATTTGTTTTTGTCAAAAGACTGTTGTTTTTATTAATTTTAAAGTAAACAATTCGTTTAACAAATGAATAAATCTGCATAACCGCTACTCTTACGCCTACGCTCGAACAAGATTTTTTTCAGGTTTTCTCAATTAAATGCAGAAATAGTTTGTTAAAAGAAATATCGGCTGACTTCCAAAACGCATCACAGCAGTTCAACTGATCGTTCAAGTAATCGTGCGGCGGGTGCTGCGTAGTGACGGAATGTGAAGGATGTTTTTGTTATGTTTTGCAAATATACTACGTTATATACTTCCATTAGTCACTTACTGTATTTGTTGACGAAAATGTCTGTGCTAACGCTATTCATCGCACTGAGCAAATGTTTGTATTGCAAAACAATTTCCAAATGTTGCTAATCAACTCTTACCAAGTCTCACTCTATTATCGCCTCAGTCACATTCCCATCGGCATAACGATTTAATTTATTACTTGGCTTTGATATTTCAATAATGCAAGCCAAAATCCATAAATAATTCAATCTTAATGATACAAGCTGGCACTGCTATCTTAAATACTCACTACTGTGTTCATAGTCGTAATGCACGATCACTTAAAAAGCGGTTCATCAACATTCTATGAAAACCAAAACTACTTTAGCCACTAGCTGTGCAGTATGTATTTACGTCGGATGTCCCATTAAAACCTAACCGATGTCTCGGGGCTACATGTGATATACGACATACCCATGTCACTTGACACCTAGTGGAACGTCCACTAAGTGAACTTTTTCGCATAAATCGTGCGATATGCCGGCAGTGTCGTGTGCGATGGTCCTGTGGTAATCTCAAGTCTCTGTCTTACTGGCATAGACAATAGTCTTGATATAGGTAGTAGGTAGGTAGGTAGAGTGGTGAACCTCGCTGCACTTGCAACTTGCTCATTTAGCACTACAATGTGCCATTTTGATGCCTGATAGCTCGAGGGACCAAACAATGTATTTTTGAGTGCTTTAAATAAAGCCTCTAACGTACGAGATCAATTCCATCCACCTGTAATCTGAGGGCTCTTTAAGGTCGACAAAGTGCGGAGTCCCTTTAAATACAGAGAAAGTGTATGAGAGTTTCTTATTTTCATCTTTGCAACTTCTGCAGAAGTTGTTATGTGGTATACCCAACTTTGTAGCATGGCTGCCCACTGGCCAGTGGTCCGTGCTGATATACCCAATTCTGGCAATATTCTTTGAGGTTCTTGATATCAATTCGGTGGTTTTCCTTTTCCATACAATTCTTGATATGGCACATGTGATAGTAGTAAAAAAGTAAAAAAGGCCACCATACTATCGATCCCTAGGTAAGAATTGGTCGTACAACAGCTGTGTACAAACAGAGAGCCATCCTTGTTTGAAGGCCACATTTCCTGCCGATGGTTTTGTTGCTGGCAAAGAGAGCCCCGCATGTGCTTTCTTTCCCTCTGCTCTTATTAGCCTTCCAGCTAAGCTTCCTCTTTAAGATTACTTACTGGCGGTGGGGTGAGACTGAGACTATGATCATTGAGTTTTGGGAGGAAAAAGGCCGGTATTTCAGATTTGGTGGTTGACAGTACCATTTCAGTCTTTCCTGAGTTAACTCCAAAGCCAGAGCTTGTTGCCGTGGAGCTAACTTTACTCAGGGCACTTCCCATAACTTTGCTATTCACAGAAAGGATACGAGTATCACGAAGTCATTTGCGTACGCAACTACCTTCATGATGACCGAGATATGCGTGTTGAGATCTCAATGCTTGTGGGACTTTGAATCGTCGCCTGATGTCGTAGTCTAGAATATACGCAGAGCCTTTAGCAAGAACGATGTAAGACTGAGAGGCCCAAATTCCTTCGCTGATTCAAGGCCTTTTCTACCTGCTTTGCATATCAAAACCACCCGAACTCATTCCAGCTTCGGGGGACTTAGTTTAGTATAAGACAGCTTCTGAAAATCTTCATTAGCCAGGAAGTCGACAGGAAGTCGAAGCGGTATGCATTTTTATTTGTTTTGAAGTTCGACATTTTTAAACGAATTATTTTGGTTTGACTTTACTGGTAAGTGTCGTGGTCTGAATGATGTGCGACATGTAACAACACGAGGCTCCAAATATTATTATTAGAATTAATTTTCCTGCATATTTACTCCAAACATTTAAGTTTCTTTGGCCATTCTCTGCACACTTTATAGCGTCATTTTTATTGTCAACCAGATTCAATTTGACTGAGGTATTAAAAGACATAAAGATAAAGTACCAAGGGACAATTGACCACCCTACAGAAGAATGTTTCGTATAAAGTGTGTAGCAGACAATCACAAATTAATGCCATATTTTTATATAAAAGAAATAATATAAACGAACATTCATATACATATTTTAAAAAATGTCCCTTGTATGATACGTAAAATTGTTTTTTTCTTTTACTTTTGTTATGTTACAAAAAATAATGCAGTCAGCTCATAACATCCATTAATAAATAATGCTTCCCATATATTATGAAACCTGCGAGCACACTCAACATGAAAGTAGTTTTCATAACCATTTTTTTTTCTTTGCATATTGATTCATTTTGTTTCTGAGTTTTTTTGTTACATGGTTTGTATGGGTGCTGGTTTTGGTTCTGATAAAGGGAACATAGGTCCTTTATTGTCATCTTATGCGTCTTATCATATTTATTATCTAAGTTATATGAGTGGGATAGGGATGCAATTTTATCCACTTTTAAAAACGTATTTTCTATGTTGTATTTAATGCTGGCTTTATACTCTAGGTGTTCGGTGTCCTATTTACGAGAGTGTAACAAAACGGAACATTGGTTTTGTGATGCCGAATTCTCTCATGGCTTTACAAAGTTCTACTCTGGCTATGCTATCATAAGCGGCTTTAAAGTCTAGAAAAGAGTCTATAAAAAGATGGTAAATCTGATTAGTTGTTGATTTGCCTGGGATGAAGCCACACTGGTATGGACCAATGATGACTTAGCGTATGGTGCTATGCTGTCTAGAAGGATAGAGAAGAAAATCTTATACGCGGTACTCAACAACGTTATACCACGATAATTGCTGCAGCTTGCACTATTAGTTCATGAATTGCTGGGTGTAATCAGCTCCGCTGGGATACCATCAGATCCCGGGGCCTTATTATTTTTGAGCCGATTTACTGCTCTGGTAACTTCGTCTATGCTTGGTGGCAGCAGCATAGTGTGGTCTTCGGTCATTGGTGGAGCCTTAAACTCCTCAGTTAGCTGGTCATTAAGCAACTCATGAAAGTGCTCTTCCCATCGCTCTAAGATGCCTTTGAGATCGGCGATCACATTACCCTCTTCGTCTTCTATATGTATGTGTATGTATGTGCAACGCGGTGTATATTACGCTATACCGCGGACTTTGGGAGAACTTCTAGCTCTATGTACTCTTCTAGTTCTCTGACGAGATTCTTCTTCCAGGCTGCTTTCTTTCGCCGGTGTTTTCGACTGTTTTTTCATATCTTCTGAGCTCTTTATCTTCTTATCTTTGCGTGCCCGTGTTCTATGAGATTTTTGCATTGCTCGGAACGGAACATTCTTACGTTCAGTTTGGTAGGGGCAGCCAACGTTGGGTATTTCAGCTAGTATATAATAATCCTCTTCGCCTATATAAATTAATTGGCGCACAAAGTTATTCTAAAACTGTGATGAAATATTATCAGCATCCCAATTCAGTGGTTCACAAATTTTAACAGAGACACAAACCATAATGGGAGCAATACTTTCTGCGACTCTCAAATAAAAATGGTGATATATTTTCGTTGTAAGGCAATATAAAGCGTTGCTGCCATAATCGTAAAGTAAAATAATTTGATTTTCTGTAGCTTGAGCCTTAAGAGTTGGCAACCATGTTGTCGTGTTTATGGCTGTGTTGTGTTAGAGATTAATAGCTCTTTCGATTTGCAGGGTAGAGTTAAAATGTCTCTCTCGTCGTTTTGGTTTGGTGTTCTATTTGCAAACTGTACCCGGGGTACGGTTTGATTTTGTGTTTTATTTGCAACGTTTTGTAACCAACACTGTAACTTTGCTACCCGTCGGCAATCGACGGGTAAGGTTTCGTTTACTCAGCAAGACGGCGAAGAGAGAGCAAGCAGACTAATTTCTCAGTTTGTTGTTCTTGTTAAATTTGGTTTCGGTTTGGCGTTCTATTTGCAAAGCATTCACCACGAAAACCATGTCGTTTTGGTAGTTTACCCGTGGGTACGGTTTCGGGTATGGTTTTACGTAATCGAAAGAGGCATAAAAAACACAAGTTCCGGGTTTTTCGTTATTTTCTATACACCTTTGCAATTACAATAATTGTTGCGGCACGTCGCTTCTGAAATCAAAACTTGTCCTTTGCAAGGTGTAAACACGGTTGGCAACCAAGTTAAAGTGTCAGTGAATGATCACTTGGTTTACAGCAATGTTCGTTGTCGGTATATAGTGTTTTATGCATAAAAACTCAATAATTCCTGCCCAATTGAATTGAGACCGAACATTTTAAATTTTTTATGTATGTATTATTAAGTTGCTCCCAATTGTTATTTTAATTTTTCAAAAGATGATATTGCTTATTGTTGCTTACAGAAATACACCCACTCGTCGAGTGAAAATTCCACAGCTTCATTTTTATTTGATTACGAAAGGTTTATCATTTTACAATTTTGTTCTATATGTAGATTTCATATTTTGCTATAAAAGAAACAAAACATTAAACATCCTTTACAATTTTTTTGTATTTTATCATAAAAAAGTGTAGTGGGCACACACAAATTATTATTGACGACACGTGTAACATAATCAATCAGTCCTTAGTACATGCGCACTACCAGCAATGCATTTTATTGAAAATTAGATTAGTAACTCTTTTTTAATATTAATAATAAAGTTGAAATATAAAGTAATGTGCGTGTGCATATCTATCTATCATCGGTCCAATATCAGAATGCTACAGAAAGGTAACTATGATTGCATCGCATATTTAAATATTGTTTCCAATTTACAATATAACTTTTATAATATTAATAAATTAATTTTGCGCACATCATTGAATTGGAAAATATAAAATTCAGTTTTTAAGTTTTTTGTTTTCGTAATCAGTATACCACTTGTTGAGCGTGATGATTATCTGCGATTTGTCTGCTCATTATTATTAAGTACCTTGCGTTTATGATTTTTTACTATGAATTGCGATTTTGCTAATCGAATTTAAGTTTGTAGTTTTTTTTTGTTAATTTGGTTTTAATGAGAGATGCTATAGCCGCCCCAGTTAGACAGAGGATCACTCGCTATTTTTAGATAGAAAAATCGACACACACAACTCGCACGGCAGATACTCTTACGTACAACAAGATACATTTTTACCACAAACTCCTCTCACCAGACATAGAAAGGCATATACTGGAAAAAGCCTTACCAATATTTCCACCTCACAACCTACGAGTACTCGAAATTACTATCACAATTCTTCCAAGGACATTTTCTCGCCCACTACGCTTTTTGTTTTCGTTCAGACCCCCCACCCCCAATAAAAAAGAGTGATACTTTTTGTTGTTTGTTTTGTGGTTGTCCGATTATTTTCTCTGGTTTCGTTTCGTTCCAATTTGTCTCGTTCCTTTTCGCGTCATTGCGTTTTGTTTTGTTTCGTAATGTTTTGTTTCGTTCTGTTATGTTTCGTTCCATTCCGTTTTGTTTCGTCTCGTTTCATTCCGCTCCGTTTCATTTCGTTTCTTGGTAAAGTTGATAATGAGCAACACGTTTCTTGTCACTTCATGCTTTGAAGAGAAAGAACATTATTAACAGTTTACATTTATACATTTGTTATCTAATTTGACCAAAAACAATTCAAATTCAAAATTTTTTATTATAAATTTATACTTGTATTTATTAAAGCGGCAAGAAAATGACCGGATGCTACTCCCCTTGGAGATTGGTCGCTAATAAATTAGGCGTGACTTCACATCACGCTAGGTAAAAACAACATGATATAATAATACAACAACAAAAGACAACTAAAAAAAAAACAAACAATCAAAAATACCATCATCATCATCATCATCAATCGTCTATAATTGAGTGAATAAGGGCGCTTTTGAGAAATCGAGATGAGAGCATTTAACGACTTTTCGCTATTATTTCTTTTTTTAAGATTTGTGAATTTCTCTTTGTTTAGTTTCGTTATTGAATGAGAACACTCTCTCTCTCTCTCTTCGTTTTTGAATTTCTCTTTGTTTAGTTTCGTTATTGAATGAGAACACACTCTCTCTCTCTTCGTTTTTGAATTTCTCTTTGTTTAGTTTCGTTATTGAATGAGAGAACTCTCTCTCTCTCTCTCGTTGTTAATCCAAACGAAGACGGAAGATTTTGGGTTTCATGTTCAGAAGAGTTGTTTATTTAACATTATTATTCTCTCTGACATTTAAAATCGCAGTATTTATCTCTTCGTTGTTTAATTTTGCCCTCTTTTCATATAATTTAAGTTTCTCTTACATTTTGTTATATTTTTTTTCCTCAGGAAATGTTTTTAAAATATTAACCTAGAGGTTGTAATTTCTGTTTGTTGAACAAATTGTTCTATTCCATTTTTTCTTTAATCTAATTCCTATGTCTTCGAATTCTTTAATCAATTCTTCTTTTAATTTTTTATCGTTCTCCTATTTAATGGAAAATTATCAATGATTCAGGCCAGGGTTAATATTTTAATCGCAAACTTTTCCTTTTAATCTCCAGCTATCATTTCTCTTTGTATTGCTTTTTTTACGATTTTGTTCCTTTTAAAAATATCCAAATCGAGGTTAAAATTGATAATTTCTTTATGTTCAACAGATTTTCTCTCTTTGTATCCTTTGTTTTGATTTTTGTTGCTTTAAAAGAAAACCTTTTTTAAAACGTCAATTTTAAGATTTCTTTCCTTATTTTGGTTTCACAAATTTATTAATACCATTTTTCTCTTTAATCTTGCTGTCCTCTCTTTGTATTTTTTTTTTTTTTTGCTTTGAGAGAAAAGCTTTTTTAAAACGTCGAGTTTAAGATTACTCACCTTATTTTTCTTTTACTCTTAATTATCCAAATGTGCTCTCTCTTCGTATTCCTAAATTCTCCCTTTTTCTCGCACTCTATTTTATACTCTTTTAATTCACAAGACACACTCAATAAACTTTACCTGCTCTGATTTCTTAAAGAACAACAAATTTATTCATTCGTTCATTCATTTTATGCCTTGAAATTGATGTCTTTATCTAAACTTACGAAGAACAAAGCTATTCTTACGTTTACGTTTGTTGAATTCTCGTTTCTCGTTAATACATTTAATTAGTATTTCTTGTATTGAGTCTAATTAGTGAGAAAATTATGTGTCGTTGTTGCTATTTTATGTATTTGTTCTTATCGGAAACCGAATCAATTTTATTCACCAGACATTTGGCATTGCTTAAATGTTTCGATAAAATGACATGGACCTTATATTAAGAACATTTCAAATGACAAAACGAATTTCTAAAAAAAAAATTACAATTCATATTCTTAGAAAGGCTTTTTAAAAATGTTTATGCTTTTCATTTTCCATATTCATTTCATTTCATTTTCCTTAACTTTCTTTCTTCTTTATGTAATGGATGTTCTTTGAAACCCGTAAGAGCTCATGTTCGAAGTTGAAATACGTTGACATGGGTTTTTTATTCTACTAAAAATTTGTGGAAATAATTGAGAAAACAGTACTTATTCGAAAATGGAATATCACCAACAGATATTCTCCATTCCTTTAAAATAGATTTTTGATTTTTTCTCTCTCTTCTCTCTCTTGTAAATGACGAAAATTCATAAGAAAAAAGTCTTGACACGTTGACACATTTACTTGGACTATTCTTGCTCTGATTATTCCTCTCTTTGATTGACGTTTCTTATATAATTTGTACAAGTAAAGTTGTTTTTCCTCCAAACTGTTTTAGTTAGTAGTGACACAAACTGTTTCTTTTCTTGTTTGGGTAACTCATTTACTAATTCACGATCTTCTCTCGTTGTTTCCGATTTTCTTAATCTCTATTCAGACATTGTTTATTTGTGGTGTGAATGATTTAGAATCTCTAAGCTCAAAAAAGATCAGTGGATTCGTCTTCTCTTCGACTTTCAATTCTTTGTCTCTTCTCAGTCTACTCGTTTTAGTTGTTGATTTACTTGACACTGTGCAACTTTATTGTGTAGAATTGTAAGACCCTTATTTAAGAGGAATACCAAGGCGAATGTTTTACTCTTTTCTATATCTTTTAATATATATCTCTCTCTATCTCTATCTCTTTATATATCTCAATCTCTTAATATCTCTCTATATCTCTTTTTATCTCTCTCTATCTCTTATATATTATATATATGTATATATTATATATATATGTATATATATATATATATATATATATAAGGGGGATATATATATATATATCTTTATGTACATATATCTCCCTCTCTTCCTTTCTCTATATTATATATATGTATATATATAAGGGGGATATACGTATATCTTTATATACATATATCTCCCTCTCTTCCTTTTTCTACATTTCTTCCTATATTTTGCTCTCTTTTTCTCTTTCACTCCCTCTTTCTCTCTCTTCTCTCCATTAAATGATTTTCAATCAGACTTTTTCGTCAGTGTATGTACATGTTACAAGAAGATCTCTTTGTTTCGTTGTCTCTTTGAATTCTCTTAAGAGCGATAATCAAGTATTAAGGCGTTTTTTTTTTGTTTTTTTATTTTACTTCTTAAAGTGCCTTGCCTTCTATGTAGCCCCTTTAACCGTTACACATTCAAATTAAACAACAATTAGTAAACTTTATTATCAACAACAAAGGAATAGTGTTCGTTAACTTACTATTTTAGTTGTAAATCGCATTATTTGTTAAACTCTTTATCGATTTACGTCAAAAATTTAGTACATAGTTTTGTTAGTAGTACTCGCTAAAGGAATAAAGTTATTTATTCAGTTTTTTTTTTGTTTTTGGTTTATTGAAGTTTTAATTTTTTAATTTTTTAATTGGATATTGAAAATTAAAGCGATCTGGATTGCGTTTTTAAAAAGTAATCTATAGTGTTGCATGTAATTTCCAACTTTGGTAAATTTTTTTGTAAATGAATAATTATTAACTCAGCTAAACTATAGTTCAACAAGAAGTAAGTTTTACTAACTTTTTTTTCATTATTAATTAGATAATGCATAACTATGTAACCTAATACACCTTACATTTTTATAAATACAATAAAATTGGTAAATCAGTATTTAGTATACTCTTTCAGTTAATTAGTCTGAAATGCTGGAAAAAATAAAACTGTCTTGGGTCTTTGGTTAATTTTGAAGAGTTGATATTTTCTTCCAAATATAGTAACGACATGGATCAAGTAGGTTAGGTTAGGTTAGGTTAGGTTGCGGTGGCAGCAATGGCTTATTAAGACCAGTAGCGGTCCTTTGCGTTAGTTGTACAACATCTAGCTAATTCGTCTCTGAGACCGCTTCCAACAATTTTATGGCCGCCTGCCTGTCCAGATAATTGATAATGTTGTTTGAAGATTAAGCCAATATATGACCTCCTCAAGCGCTATAACCTCAGCCTGGTATACGCTGCAGGGATCAGGAAGTCGGACAAAGATGCTTACTTTTAGCTTGTCACAGAAGACGCCTGCTCCTACACTTTGCTTAGAGCCATCCGTGAAAAACGGTACGATTTCCTTATCGGTATCGGGACCGTTCTTCCAGTTTTCTCTGGAGGGTATTGTTGTCCGAAAATCTTTACCGAAACATATCCGATATTCGTCAGTTCTTTCTTTAGCGATTTAATTATAGTGGAGTGTCCCTTTTGGAGAGTTTTACACTGATTAACAGCTAACAGTCACGTAGCCGTATTTGCCGCTTTTTGTTTGCCAAATATATCTACTGGGAGTAGAAGAATAATTTATTCTTAAAGGTCATTACATTTTCAACCTTCGAACCCGTATCGGATTTATAAAAAAAAGGTGTTTTAACACGCTGGCATTACCATTGCGCAAGCTTTTCCACATATCCTTATCCTTTCGACTCTTCCCGAAAAGTTGCAAAATAAGCCTTTCGCCAGCCTATACACAAAAAGAGGCTATGTGTCGTCTCCTTTCTCGTACCGACCCATAGCTATTACATCAATTTTTTTCCAAAGTTAAAGTAACGCATTTAAATTATCAGCTCATGAAATATCTTAAAACTATCGAAATCTTTAGTGACCGACAGTACGGATTTCGTGGACAACATTCTACTGGCCATCTGAACCTGTTTATCCAACCATTTGGTGAAAGTCGTTGCACTTGATGTTTCCAAGGCATTGGCCTGTTCATGGAGTCGATGAAAAACTCCTTCATTTGATTGAAAGTTTTCTTCTGGACCGCTCAATCCAAGTTGTTTTGGAAATTCATCGCATTAATGCTGGCTTTCCACAGGGCTCTGTTTTGCCGCCAACACTCTTTCAGATTTTTTTTGTCTGTTACTTCTAATCACATTCACTCTTTCGCCGATGACAGCACTCTCAGCTTTTCATATGAGTTTGAGGAACGTCCTTCCTGCTCTCATGTAGAACTCAAACAATTGCATAGGTTAAGCGTGTTAAATTCTGATCTGGAAAGCATAATAAAATGGGGAGAAGATACTAGAGTAGAATTTAACGCTTCTTAAACTCACTGCTGTCTCCTGTCGTCCAAGCGAACCGTAAAACCTCAGCCATTATCCATGAGGAAACTGAAAAACTCGCAGTTTTTGGTAGGTACGTCAACGTCAAGCTTTGTTGGAAACAGACATTGCCAAAAATGCTGCGAAATGTTTAGGTTTTCTCACAAGGTGCAAGCCATCTGATGTAAAATAGCCAGATGGATACCACCACTCCATGAATTCAACCATAATACTCGTGGAGCTCTAAATGGTCATCAGTAAGCTTCAGTTCATAAGCTCTGTTTTTCCTCATCACTACAATCCGCAGGCATTCAAAGCTCAAGCTAAAAGACATCTTCTCATTTCCTCCTCCTAAACCTTAACGCCCACGCTGTGCTGAGCCTAGCATTACAAGCCCGCAAATTAAAAAAAAATGACATTTCAGTACCCGCCATCTACGGCTTCCAGAATGACTCAGAGGAAGAAAGGGATGAGTTGTGTTACTGTTGTAGCAACGTTTTTTATCAAACATCAAACTTCAGTAATGATGGAAAGATGAGATGAAGAAATGAAGAAGAAGGGCAAAAGACTGTCACAAAGCAGCAACAAAATCAGATTAGAAGAACAAGGACACTACCAAACTGAGTTGTGACGTTATTCTTTCACGTAGATATGGCATACCTCCTACAGCTATAAATTGTTTTGAGTTGTAACAGTATTCTTATATTCTTATTCGAGTGTAACTTGTCAGCATAATGGAAAACAGCAATTTAGATGCTTTATAGGTGCTAAAGGGTTTCCTATTAAAAAAGCAACCTTAAGCAGGCGACCAACAAAAGGGCGACTATCAAAAAGCCGCACGATCAAAAATGCGCGCTATAAAAAAGTCGACCAACAAAAAGACACAACATATAGGTCGCTGTTTAGAAGGTCTCTTTGTTGATGGTCGCCTTTTTAATAGGATGCCACAGACTCCGGCCTATTAGTTTTTTTTAGTTATTAGTAAAAAAATCTCTTTTTAAGTTTTGCCAAGCCCTTCCTTTTAAGTAAAACGTGTGTACTGATTTACCAATTATTATAACTAAAAGGTGATCCAATTTCAGTTTTCGAACTTTCTTTTTCTCTGAAAATCTTAATCTTTCAAAGTCCTACAAGCTATCCGACTCTGCCAGCATTTTCCAGGTGGAGATCTTAGCAATAAGGGAGGCATACAGGGCCCTATCTCATAGTACAGCCAATCCGCGATAAAAGCCATTATTGCGACAAGCAATAATTTGAAACTTGTCAGACAGTGCCAAGCCGAACTAGCTTTCATTAGCCAAAGCATAGACCCCTGACCCTAGTTTGGGTGACGGAAATGAAAAAGCAGGTGGGCGCCGTGGCTCAGTGGATAAGAGCATCGCTTTCTGAGCAAGAGGTTCGTGGTTCGAATCACAGTAACACCAAAAGTATTTTTCACGGTGTCCCACCTCTTGTCACTTGTCACTGAAAGTTTCTCAATTCGCCGTTCGGATCCGGCATTAAATTGTAGGTCCCCTCCATCTGTGTGCAAAAATATACATGCTCAACACAAATGGTTGCGAGAAGCCTAGGCCTTGGACCGCAATGGTCTGTCGCGCCAAATATTATTATAATGAGAAAGCAGACTCACTGGACATGGACTACCTTTAAGTTCCGTCAGCGATCGTGTTCTCACTTTCCTTGCCACCAAAGCACAGCTAAGGTGGATTAACTTGACCAATTGTACCACGTCGAGTGCCATAGGTGCTTCCCATAACAAAGGCAAATCCATCGAACTGATCTCCAGATCACGGAGGGATGTTTCAAGAGTGGTTGCCGTAATCACGGTTTATTGGCCAGTAGGCAGCCACGCAGTCAAACTGGGAACCCCCATAATACCTTTTGGATGTTAATGAGAAGGAAACTCTCATTCATTACCTTTGCAAGTGTCCGAGTACGCAAAATAAGTAATACCTCCTTCTCCGACCTAAGGGCGCTTTTGGAGTGCGGCATCACCGATCTCATATCGTATCTGAAGGTTGGATATAATTAACTCAATTATCTTTTTTCCCACTGATCTCCTGAGGTTTTTGGCGCTTTCAAGCGTTTTTTGAGGTCCTAGCTAAGACAGCGCGGACAACCACTCTACCTACCTTCCTAACAATATATGCTGCAATTTTGCTTATTAACATACCCAGAAAGTGTGAAATGTGCCTCTTTAGAAAAGATTTTCTGATTTCCGGCTGATCTAAGGGGCCAGTATTCTGGCAGTACATTGGCAACCATAGTTGACAGGGCTAATGGCAATAGTCAACGAGTCAAAGAGATGAGACCAAGCAATAATATGGTCCATCCGAGTACAAGATTTGCGCGTACAACACTCAATTTGTGATCTATTTCGTAAATGTCTTGTTCCAAACTACTCCTAACATTTGACACTTACAAACAACATATGCTTCTTGACAGCTGTTTGATTTACATTGCTGCCAATATACGAAACTCAAATTGGATCACTGGATTTAATTTCTTATTCTCCATTTCGCATTAAAAATATTATTACTTTTGTAATAAGTTATTTTAATTTATTTATGTTTTGTGAGTTGTGCTGTACTGATTGAAATTCCTTTTCATTTTGATTTTATTTTTGCTGAGACTTGTTTTTTGTCAGTGTTTTTCAAAGTATTGTTATTATTTTCATTATTACATATTGTTCGTTTTATCGCTTGCATTTTATTTAGCCATTCTTCTTCGCATCATCATCACGACGATGGCCGGGATTACTATGATGGACATTCCCATAATGAGCATTCAATGTAAGTAAACGAAAGTTCTTCTAGAAACAACCAACACCACAAGCACGAGTGAACTAATAAACTTTTATAATCGCAACTACAACTATGAGTAGAGCTCATCTAACTCGCTAACTCATGATAACATTTTCTCTTGCAATTTATAATCTTCTTTGCTGTTAAGCTACTATTACTACTTACTCTACACTCATTGTTTTGTTTTTTTAAATTTTATTTAATTTTATTCCATAAGAAAAGTTCAACAAAAATACAGAATAACTCAGTTTTTTTAACTAAGTTTCTTTCAAATTTCAATTTCAGTACCTGAGCTTAACATAACGATAATCTGAGCTTGAACTTTGCTTATTACCGTTTGCGTTTTCTTCTTTTTTCTCTCTTGTTCTTGTATTTCTGCTGTATTTTCCAGCTACTCTGATGATACGCCGCTCATACGTGTTGAATTCCTTAATGAACCGCCAATTGGGCCGCACGATTTAGGTGCTGATCCAGCACTAGGCATAGCTCTCGATGAGCATGACTCGTGGAGTCCCAGCGTGCCTAAGGAAGTAGTGAAATCTTTAAAAGATAAGCAGGTGAGGAGGAGGGAGGAGCTTTAAAATTTCTCATCTTCCAATTGACCGATTATTCTTTTAGGTAAAACGTCAGGAGCACATTTATGAATTTATTATGACGGAAAAGCATCACTGCCAGACTCTACTAGTCATGCAGAAGGTATTCGTTGAGAGTTTGGAAAGGCATTTCACTGGTTTGCATATAAATCGAATGTTTCCCAGGCTTGCCGAACTGACTGAATTACACACAAAGTGAGTCGTCCTCTATTTATTCTTTGTTTTACCAAATCATATTGTGCACTGTTTTTACTTTTGCATCCTTTGTTTTTTTTTTGTTTCCTCCTGACGACAGCTTTCTAAAGAAACTCCGACAAAAGCAACGCGAGAATTATATCGTTGACAGTATTGCCGATATCCTCTTGGATTTATTCTCATCGTCAACGGCCCAGAGATTGAAGGTGGCTTATGGTGAGTAATTGTGAGAATCTTTGAACGCATTCAATTTATAGGTCGCCTCGTAAGCGATTTGCATTGGTAAATAAACAATAAACAATAGAATTGTTGGTTGGTTGGTTGGCAGGCAGTAAGCGACCGACACCATTTCGGGGTAATTAAATTCAGCATTATATGCGATATCATTTGACTCCTCCAGGGGTAAGTCAGTCTGCTGTATGTCAGCAATTAAAATGCAATTAAAATGCATATATATTTGCCTCCACCGACCAGGCGAAAGAGTTGTGGGCAGGGCCGTTTCATTAATTGTTTGGCCGGCCAGGCCAGATTAGGCGAAAGTGTATGGGATTTTCACGACTAACCAAAACCACAACGGATGAGTCTAGTAGTTATGGGATCAATTTCAATGGTTTGCTGAGTTCCCTTATGATCGTACCAGCAGAAGAGACGCCGAACGTTTAGGTCGCCAAAAAGTAATCGTCAAACTGAAAATGGTCGATAAAATCAATGATTTTGGACGACCGGAGAATGAAAGTCCGTAATGTGGCTGAGGCTGTAGGCATCTAAACTGATCGGGTACATCCATTTTATATGAATATTTGGACATAAAAAAGCTATCTGCGCGATGGGTACCGCGATTGCTCACACTCGACCATAAGCGAAACCGTGTGACCCCTTCAAAGGAGTGTCTGGCGAGGTTCAGCCGCAGTCCGAACTAGTTTTTGCAGCGATTGATCACACTCGACCATAAGCGCAACCGTGTGACCACTTCAAAGGAGTGTCTGGCGAGGTTCAGCCGCAGTCCGAACTAGTTTTTGCGCTTGTAAGCGTGGAATCCATGTACTGCCCGCCAAGGATTTTGGACTTTGTTTCTGAACATTACTCGTTTATTAATGTTTTTTGAATGAGTGGAAAATGTCAACAGATTGTTTTGATTGATATTTGATTGAAGGGGGATTGTCCTGCCGTGTATCAAGATGTCGTGCTGTAGGTTGACTTCTTTGGCCCAGGTGGCGCCAAGTGTAGTGGATGATTTTTCTGGAGACAGGATAAGATTTCGATTGGTAAAGAAATCTTCTAGTAAATCGAGGTAGGCGTTGATGTTTCTGCAGATGGTGGGGATATACTTGCCCGAGGCAAGAATGGTGCAGTCGTCGGCGTAAGAATTTGACTCCGGGAGGCTGTGCGGGGAGTTACGCTATGTGGTGTTTGAAGAGGTTCGGTGAGGTGACCCCTCCTTGGGGTACACCTTGCTTAACTTACCTGTATTGCAATTTGTTGTTCCGGAATTTGACATAGGACTTCCTGCCATTAAGGTGTTTGGCAAGCCATCGTTTCGTGGTGTTGGAGAGGTGTGAATCTAGGATGTCTTGGAGTGAGATGCCTAGGTCAAAGGTGTCCAACGCCTCCGATATGTCCAGTGCAACAAGAACTGTGCGGTCACAGCGACGCTGTTGGTTAAGGTCTTGCGAGATGAGTGATGTGATCTCCGAGAGGGCTGTGGTTGTGCTGCGTTGCTTTCGGAATCTGTGTTGATGTTCGGCTAACTGGAGTTTGGAGTGAAGCTGAGGAATTAGTAGAGCTTCGAGTATTTTCGCAATTGGAGATAGTAGAGAAATTCTTGGTCTGCCTGTTTACCTTGCTTGAGTAGGAGAATAATTCTACCCACTTTCCAATGGTCAGGGATGTCCAATGTTTGAAGTGAAAGGTTGAAAACTTGTGTGAGGTGATACCTGTTGCGTCTAGATGTTTGAGCATAATCGTTGCGATTCCATCCGATCCAGTGGCTGTAGACGGGTTTTCTCCGTGTATAGCTGATTCGACTTCAGAGGGAAGTAGAGTACGTTGGATGTTGTCGTGGTCGAGGCTGTGCAATTTCCTATTTTGTCACAACGATCACTGCAATCATTTTAGTTAAATTGAAAGTGAAAGGGCTTGGTTGACTCTTTTTCAATTTTCATCTACGGGCCCGAAACACTTAAAAAACGGCCCTGCTTTTGGCGGCATACAAGCACAGAAATGCCACACAATGCCACACAATAATTATTTATTATTTTCAATTGTATTGTAATTTGATGACGGACGGGATTTAGTATCTGGTAGCAGTGGTTGGTTGGTTGGTCAAATTGCCGCTCGGCATCTCTTCTACTTGCAGAATTTTAATCATTATTTTGTTAATCTTCGTTGTCGTCTTTTCCTTCTCCTCATTTTAGGTGAATTTTGCTCAAATCATCGTTCGGCACTTGACAAGTTTAAATTTTGCATGACAAGTGATCAAACGTTTGCCGAATGGTACAAGCATTGCTTGGCCAATCCGCTTCTCAAGAAGAAAGGAATACCCGAGTGTATATTGTTTGTGACACAGGTAAGAGAAAAAGTGGCAGCCCACCCACCCTTTATTGTATCAACCTTTCTTTCTAATCCTTATAATGAATTTTTGTCGTAGCGCCTCACCAAGTATCCATTGCTTATCGATCCGCTGTTGAAAAGTTCACGCGAGGATCGTGTCGAGCAGGACAAACTGCAGCGTGCAATGAATTTAGTCAAATCAATGTTGGTCGATGTTGATGCCTGTGTTGCCGAAAAGGAAAAACAGGATCGTCAGTTGGAGATTTTCCGGCGCATCGATGTCAAGTCATTTGCAATGTACAAGAACAAACCGTTTAGGAAGTCAGAGATATGCGTTGGTCCGCAGCGCCGGCTGAAGTGAGTGAAGGAAGAATGAAGAATGTCGTGAGATGACGAACGAATTGATTAATTGTCGCCCGTACTCATTACAGATTTGAAGGCTATGCCACACTCATGCAGGGACGTTCCAAAATGCAAGTGGTATTGGTTGTTGTCCTGTCGGATTGTCTGTTCTTTTTGCTCGAGAGTTCCCATAACAAGTACACTTTTTTCACGCCGGAAAATAAGGTAAATATATTTTTTATTTTGTTGTTTAAAATGAACAATGAATACATAATTTGATGTTACTCTCTAGGCTGGTGTTGTATCGCTGCAAAAACTGTTGATTCGTGAAAAAGCCGGAACGGAATCTCGGGGAATTTACATTATTTCATCGAATCCAGCTTTTCCGGAAATGTACGAATTAAAAGTGCAACAGCCAAAGGACAAGAACGTTTGGATTCAGGCGATAAGGTAGAAAATGTGTTAACTGTAAATTCATATTTGGGATTTAAAATTCAAACGTTCCTCTTCATGGTCTTGTTTCATAATATTTCGTGGCTCAAGTGGTTAGTGGGATTACTGAGCGGAAGATTCCAAATACAAATCACAGAAAAACATCCAAGAGATTTTTTGAGGTCACATCTTTCGCGATTCTCTGACAAATGTACGCTTCGTAGAACACTTCTTAATTCGCCTTTCGAATATGACTTCAAATTGTAGATCCCTTCCACTTGTGTGAAAAATTATAACACTCACAACACAAATATTCTCGAGAATGTCTATGTCTATTCTCGAGAATATTTGTTTCCTCCTTTTCTCCTGTTTTCTCCTCCTCTTCCTAAACGCCCACGCTGTGCCAAGCATTAGCCGAGCATTATAAGGGTGCGAACCCCTTGAAGCGTGCGCGAATTATAAAAAAAAAAACCAGGCCCTCGACCACAACGGTCTGTTGTGCCAAAATATAATGTTTTATAAAGCATTGACGATTATCTTCTTTAGCTATACAACTGGTCTTCAGAAAAAAACTCTCTCCGAAGGGTTCGTTAAGTTTTTAAACAGTTTAAGACGATCAGCTTGGCTACGGTACTTTTCCGGCAATGACATGGATATTATCATGGATATATTATATTTGGCTCTACAACTGGGGCCTGGTCGTGGCCTCCAGTAAAAATTCTCTCCACTCGCTGTGTTGTCCCATTAATCCTAACGCAAAGGACTTTCCGAGCATGATCCTCTTCACTCATGCCAGCTTGGTGTCTTTTTCGCCTACCGAGTTTAATTCTCTTCACGATGTTGAAATCGCGGTAACGCTCGTAAGTCTCATCATTATATGGTCTCCGGAATCGTCCTTCCTCGCATGGTTAGGTTAGGTTAGGGTGGCTTAGACCAATAGATGGTCACTTGAGATGTCACATGGATCGAGAGGAATCGTCCTTTCTCACATACGAGGCCAACAATTCTCCGTAAGACTTTTCTCTCGAACGCGGCTAAGAAGTCAAAATTCCAATTCTAAGCACGCAAGTCTCGGTCCACATGTGAGTACCAGTATGACCATTGTCTTATAGACCAGCAGCTTGGATGTTGTAGTTAAATTCTTGGATTTGAAGAATCTTGCGGACTAAAGGAAGCTTTTTTGGCTTTAAGCAACCATGCGCAAATTTCTGAATCCATGCATACTTGGATTATTAGTCCATAAATTGCTTTGCTTGGATATTTATAGCTGTGCTAACTTCGTATATGCTTAAAGCAGCGTCGGTCGTTGGTGGGGCCTCCAATTCCTCAGTTAGCAACTTTTACCAACTCATGAAAGTGCTCTTCTCATCGTTCTAAGATGCTGTTTTTTCACATCTTCTGAGCTCTTTATATTCATCTTCGCGTGCCCGCGTTCTTTGAGATTGTTGCATTGCTCGGTACGCAACATTCTTACGTTCAGTCTCTAGCTTACATTCGCCATCGAACCAGTCGTTGCGATCTTTACGTCTACTGCCTAAGATGCCTATCGCTTGAACATAGTTGTTTCTGGTCTCTTCGTTGCGAAGGGCAGCCGTGTTGACTCGAATCCGATTCGCGGATGCTGTCTTTTTTGATGATGATGCAATCCGCGCTCGGAGCACCACACCAACAGGATAGTGGTCCGAGTTGACGTTGGCACCTTGGTGCGTTCGTACCGTCATCAGGTTCGAGTTGTGGCGGCGGTCTATCAACACATGGTCCCATCAGGAGATACCCAGGTGGCTTTGTGGATATTTTTACGCGCTTACCTTGTACTCGCAACGACCATATTATTGCTTGCTGCCATCTCTATGACTCGTTGCCCATTGTCCATTGTAAGCTATGGGTGCCAGTGTACTGCCTGAATACAGGCTCCCTAACTATTTTGGCATTCATATCCCCCAGAATAATTTTTACGTCATACTGAGGAGAGGCATGGAGTTCCCGTTCGACTGATTCAAAGAATTCTTCTTTTTCATCATCTGTGGAATCCTCTGTAGCTGCGTGAACGTTTATGAGGCTTATGTTTTAAAATTTGCCCCGCACGCGAAGGGTACATAGCCTTTAATTTACTACTTTAAAGCCGATAACGGTGGATTTCATTCTTTTGCTGACTAGAAACCCAATCCCGAGCACATGATGTCTTGCATGACAGCTGTAATGTATGTCTTATTCTGTGTTATTCGCCCTAGTCTGCTGATGCCTGACCGCCTATCATGGATTTCACGACAGTTTTACTTGGTGCGAAGCGATATTTTGCTGGAGTTCCACACTAGAGAAAGGATTCCAAATGTACTACGGAGGTTATATTTATTCTTTTGCCGACATCCAGGTCCGTTCCACCATCGAGTAACACAAAACTACCCAGATGATTAGACTAAGTGACCTTCTCTCCTGTTCTCCTTCGGCTCCTGTCACAGAACGACCTGTTGTCGTTGGTTTCGGATAGTGTTCATTATTTTTGTCTTTTTGGCATTAATCCTCAATCCAGCCACCTCCCCATTCTGGTTGCAACGATTGAACAAATGTCGTCAGCGTAGTCCTAATGGCTTAGCCAATCAAAAGGACTCTTAGGGATTTTAAAATTAAATTTTATTCATTCTATCTAAAATATAAATGCCTTTAAAATTTATCTTCGTCTGCAGAGCTGCTGTCCTTGAGTGCCCATCGGACGACATCGAAACAGATGACCTAACAGCTGAAGAAAAACAAAAACTGATCGATGCCAAACAGGCAAATATGCGGGAGCTGATTGGTGAGTAAAAAAATTGTATTTTTTTTGTCTTAGTTTTGCTTTTTAAGTTGCATTTTCCCTTGTTCCCACCACATTCCGGTTATAATCGTTATATGTATTACCCACCTTCCATCAGTTTCCTTTTCTTTTTGCTTTTGTGACAACATTGGATGTTGTGTTATTGTGAAGGGACGCTGCTTAAGTTGCAGATCCAAAAGAGGCTTTATTATAATATATACTATCCACATATAGTTTGCTCTCCCATTTGTTTTCTTTCTTTTTCACTTTCGTC
The DNA here is from genome assembly GCA_947095585.1 of Nephrocerus scutellatus. Lineage (NCBI taxonomy): Eukaryota > Metazoa > Arthropoda > Insecta > Diptera > Pipunculidae > Nephrocerus > Nephrocerus scutellatus. Next base: position 122,157,629 of record OX352762.1, read on the forward strand.
TTCTTTTTTAGTTCTTTCTTCCAAAATAACAAAACCAAAATATAACTCACTAATAATGTAAAAAATAATATTACTATGCTTCTGTATATTTTCTGTAAATGGCTTAAATTAATTGTAACCAAAAGCTATGGGAAATAGCGAGCTAGAAGGTAAGACAATGTTGCCACTCACTATTATAGAACATGTAGTGCTTAAAGTATTTAGTGTAAAATTATGTATGTAATATGTATGTATCTATGTATGTATTAATGTAAATAGACACGCACAGATGCTAGTCCTCTAAAATAAAAAAAATAAGTGTTGTATTTTTGGTGCTCCACATCATCGCATCTCATGGGGTGGCATGGCGGTTACCGTCACCACATCGCCGTACGATGGTGGCGGTGTCTCTGGGCGAGATGAAGCTATCGGTGCTGTCGGTGATATTGTTGGTTGATTGCAGACCAGCCTTTCGCTTTCACCTTCTCCAGCAGTTGCTGTCTCAACCTGCTGACTTCCTGATGCGCTGTCATGTTGGCTCAAGCGACTGTTGAACAAATTGCTGCGACTTAAACGTCGAATCAGAGTGGCAGTATTCTGGTTTAATGTGCGATAGTACTGATGCCTCGTAGGTCTTTCGAAAAGACGTGCTATGAAAGTGGCAAAATCGCCTCCTTGAGTGACCGCCGTCGACTCCATTGCATTGTTGCATCCACGGCGTACTGGGCTCGATAGAGACCTGTTGAGTTGAGGTGGTGGCACTGTCGATCGGTTTCGTATTTGCGGCGAGCGTCTTATTCGTGGTGGCGCTGCTGGTGGGATCGTTACTTCGATTGGGCGGCGGTATTCTATTATGTTGATATCTGAAAAGATTGATTTTTAGGTTCGAGATGACAGCAAAGCTTGTTTCTGACTTCGTTTTGCTTTATTTTATTTGGTAATGAGAAAGGCTAAGTAAATACCTCCTCCTCATTCTACTCACCTCGCATTGCATCCAATCCTGTGTGATATTTTCTTCTTGCCTCACAGCATCGTTTAATGCACAGTGCACAGGATAATATGCAAATAACAATGGCAATTCCCAAGGACATTCCCGTAAGGAAAACGAAATTCAAATCATTTGCTGTATATCTGCCGCGCCAAATTTCCTCGCCGGCTACTTTGTCTTTTAGCAGGGTGCTCATATTTGACAGACACATACGATACTTCTGGCACATCTTACTCCAAGATTCTTCTGCGCATTTCTTCTCCTCCCCATCATAATAGTCGTCAACATCAGCGTTCAGATGATTTTTCCAAACCAGCTCAATGTTTGTTTCAACGCGATCATCTGGCTCTTCACTAATGACATCTCTCGTCCTTGCCATTTCCATACGTTCGAACATTAGTGGCAGTCTTTCTTCTACTGTGGTGCCACCTTGAAGCTTCTTCTTCTTCTTCCTCTTCATTTCAAAAGCACACGCATTCAATTGCACTTGAACTCCACGCCGCTTCAGACTTTCAGTTGTCGCATCCAAGTTCTTGTCGCAAATCCATCGATTACCCTCCAAGTTGACCATTTCCAATTCCTGCATCGTATTGAATGCGGCCACATTCAATGTTATCATGAGATTCCTTGAAATGTCCAATTCACGCAGTGCAATCAACTCACTGAACAGATCCTGATAAATGTGTGTGATTTGGGCGTTTTGCAAACCCAAAATGCGAAGCGATGCGCTTTTTAGCAGTGGTTTGTTCTGCAATGACATGAATTTATTGCCAGACAAATCGAGTTGTGTCAGTTGAGTGTTTGTCTCAAAGATCCTTTCATCGAAATACTCCAAGCGATTGTACGAGAGATCAATTGAGCGCACACTTTGCAGCGGACTAAAGGCGTCCAAATAGATGGTGTGAATTGCATTGTGAGCGATCGTCACGTTGACTAAGTAACGCAGCGACTGAAAGAGAAGAAATTTTTTTCCAAATAATTAGTTCGTTACATTTTTGTTGGAAAAAATAGTATTTAGTTAAGGAAAAGTTCATTGCAAAGCTTGGTTTGCCCACTTGTCGTTTCCAATAAATTTGTCGAGTGCTTTGGACTTCAGAGCGGGAAGTTCCAAGTTTCAGATCCACAAACACAAAAATCACAAAAAATCTTAACCATGGAAGTATTAACTAATCAGAAAGCTTCTCAATTCGCCTTTCGAATATTTCTTGCTTCTTTAAATTCCCGGCCTGGCCTCTCGTGTTCCATAAATCCTACCGCAGGATCCACTTCGGTCATGCGAGCTCGGTGTCCTGCCCAGCGGAGCCTACCGATCTTAATTTTCTTCACGCTGTCGACATCGTTGTATCGCTCGTAGATCTCATCATTATAGAGTCTCTGGGATCGTTCATAGTCGTGTCAGTTTATTTGGGATGCCGAATTCTCTCATGGCTTTATAAAGTTCTACTCTGGCTATGCTATCATAGGCGGCTTTAAAGTTTAAAAAAAGATGGTGTAGTGAGTTTTGAAACTCTAGGAATTTTTCCATCACCTGCTTAAGGGTGTAAATCCGATCAGTTGTTGATTTTCCTGGGATGAAGCCACACTGGTATGGACCAAGGATGACTTTAGCGTATTGGGCTATCCTGTCTTGAAGGATAGAGGAGAAAATCTTATACGCGGTACCCAACAACGATAATTGCTGCATGTTGTGATATCTCATTTCTCAGGATGCCTCTTCGCCAGTCTTCTGGCATCGCTTCTTCCTTCCATAATTGCACTAATATTTCATAAATTCCTTGGTAAATTGCGCGACCTCGTGTTTTAATCAGCTCCACTGGGATACCATCTGTAGTTACGGCCACTTGCAATTCTATTGAATTCCCCCTATTCTGCTGATGATGGCTGACCGCCGGACGTACATTTTAGTTTTATTTTTTAATTGCGTATCTTTTTGAATTTGTTTAGTTCTAGATGCGTTAAATAAAATGTCATCTGCATTTATTATAAAAAGAACAAATAACGGATAGATGGTGAGATTATCAATTATGTTATGTTATGTTATTGTTGGTGGGCTGAGAAGCCTTGTGCACTGCGACCTTAAGGTCTATTGTGCGTCCCAGATGTCTACCACATTATGTGGTTCTTTTATAAGTGCCAATATATCCGCCAGTTCGATAGGTCTGCCATTCTGCCATAGAACTGTATGAGCCTTGAGGTATCGAAGTCTTTTCCGGGTGAGGGCATCACATATAAATAGTATGTGTTCTGGCGTCTCCTCTGCCTCGCCGCAAAAGCGGCAGCGATCTGTCTGAGATTTCCCCATTTTTGTTAAGTGGCCATTAAATGGACCATGTCCTGTCATGTACCAGACAAAGGATCTCAGTGTTTGTCGGTTTAGCTTGATTGCTTGAGATTGTCAATTGAAATGGCAAGCAATTGGAAAATGGGAAGAATTTCGATTGCAATAGGGGAGATTTTCGATTGAAATTCGCCTAAAATGCATGGAGATTACGCGTATGCTGTGTTCCCAATTAATTCACCAAACAAATCTCGTAAACTCATTCACAAATGACTATAATTCCACAAAATGTTGTCACTCAATTCATTTAACATTCTCCTAAATGAGTGACGTCGAAATTATCAATTTTCCTAATTCATTTCAATTGAGATCCATTAATTAATTCGACTGGCAACAGAACTTACAGCCAATTAACAATTCCAGAAATTGTATGCTGGTCATGCGTTGTCCCAATCTGTCCCAAATTCATTCCAAATAAACACACAACTGCGTCACTAAAAATTCCCATTGAAGTAACCCCTTATTACTCACACACACACACACCCACATACTAACCTGAAAGCAATCGTTGTCCAAAATTGTGATACCATTGAGCGTCAAATCGAGCAATTCCACAGCTGTTGGTACCTCGACATTTGCATTTACCAATAGCTGACCACTGTAAGCGATAAAAAATAATAATAATAGAGTGGACTATTTGTAAAGAGGGTGTTGGTGGGTTATCAGTGTTAACCTGCAATCAGCTCGATTAAGACCTCTAAACAAATCACACTTGCAATACGACGGACAGAAGCGGCGTACGACTAGATCATCACGGTCACCACTGATTAGGGTCACACTGTCACTAAATTTTAAACTACAGCTAACTACGAGAATGCAACATGAAAATAAATTAGGCTTCATTTTGAACAAATTTCAAAAAAACAAAAAGGTTATAAGTAAAAACACTTCACAGACATCACATTGCATTGATTGATGATATTCCGCTTAACCGATTCTCTGATACGGGTGTCAAAGTGTAACTGATTCACAGTACCGACGGAATTTCCAAAAACCGACTTGTCAGTCTTATCTTCCACTTAGTTGGACTTTATCTAATCTTATCTTAGCCCGATAGTATTTCGTTTGCTTGCTGTTTATTAATTTTTCTTTTAAATGAAATGCACAAGGCGCTGACAAGACATTTCTATTCACCGCAGAATTGAATCTGCTATTGTGTGGGGAACGTTGTTTCTTGTTTGTGCTCCGAACTTCGTGCGCGTGCGACATCACCATTCACTTACACTCAATTGCCTTGTAATGGCGCAGATGCAAATGATGAGAGACACCATTTGATTGTCTTGTATCATGGCGGGAGGTTTATGGAGGAGGGGTGTTTGTTACCAGCTATTTGATCACCAACAGAAAGTCTGGCATAAAAATAGGAACATTTTTATTTAATTGAAACTAAGGCATAGGCGTAATTGACACGACACTTTTGTGCTCAGCGATAGCTGAGTGTGTTTGGCCACTACCAGTGGAATTAATGAAATAGCTCCAAATATTTTTCCATTCTTTTTGTTGTGTGTTTACAAAATTTGTTTAGCTGATTAGGCTTTTTGCAAGCAGACGACGCTCACGCTCTCTATTTCTGTTTATATTCCCCGATTCAATTTGCTCTGAATGACGTGGATTCCAATGACTTAATCTACTACAGGGTCGGTTTTTCTAGACATTGTAAAAAGGAGCTTTTTTTGTAGTTAGTCGCACTAATGTTTTTAAAAATTATGTAGATTCGTATTAGTCCAAACGTTGGATTGTGGTTTTTATGTTGCTGCGGAACAGTCCAGGCCCAGAAATGTGGATGTGTCCATAGGGATAGCGGTGTGAGTAACGTCGGATGGGACGCACAGCTGAATAGATGTGCGGTGTTATGCGGTGACACACCACAGTCCGTGGTTCTGCTGCTAACGCCAACAGCACGCAGAGGCCTAATTTCCTGGCACCCACATGGTGATAGGATCTTATCGGCCAGATTTGGGACTAGAGTACGCCGCGGCACGATCATACAGTGTTACGCCCCAACGAATCCCTCGACTGAGAATGAAAAGGACAACTTTTATAATCAGCTAAGCGCTGTATTAAGGCAACGTCGAACGGAGATATCGTTATCGTAATGGGGGACTTGAGTGCCAAGGTATGCAACGACAATAAGGGACTCAATATGTGATGAAAAGAACGGCCTCGGCGAACGAAATGACAATGGTGAAAGATTTGTTGATTTCTGCAACACCAACCACTTTGTCATAGGAGTCACCATGTTTGAGCATAAGACCTGCCACAAAGTCAGCTGGGTGTCAACTGACAGGCAATCATCATCCAACCAAATCGACCATGTGGCGATCAGCCGACGTTTTAGGAGATGTCTTTTAGACGTCCGAAGCAGACGAGGAGCCGACTGGTATGGTACGGGATCATCACCTTATGGTAGCTACTGTCAGTTCAAAAGACTCCGCAATATAATCCGAATGCCTAGGTATAACATCGACCGGCCAGAGATCCCCGCAGTACATTAACAATTAAGAGATCATTTATCGCAAGGAGTGGAAGCAATCAGCAGCTCACTGCCGACAACCATCCAGGAACATTGGATGTTTTCACATCTGGAGCGGAAAGTATTGTTGGTAGAAAACAATCAAGGCACAGCTCGTGGCTAACCGAGGATACCTGAAGGTGGATTGAAGAACGTAAGCTACTTAAAGCTCGTATTGTAGATACTCCAGCAGCAGTGAAGATCGAGCTAGAGTCCCTGTATCGAAGAAAAGAGTGAGAAGTGCAGCGTAGTGTAAGACGTGACAAACGTAACTATATTAACAACCTGGCCTCAGAAGCAGAGGAAGCAGCGAGCAGGTATGACAGCAGAATTGTTTACAGAATGACCAAAGAGCTGATAGGTGGACACCGCTCTAGCCAACATCCGGTGAAAGGCCGTACTCGTTTCAGATGAGGATCAGGTCAAGTGATGGAAGGAGTATTTTTCCACGGTCCTTAACAGTATATTTGGCAACGATATGCACCCAAATCAAACGGAGCTGCCGGAAGTAACATTCCCGAATTCGCACCTCAACTCCTAGTAAATATGAGATCGCTACCGCGATCAACGCACTAAAGAACAACAAGTCGGTTGGACTACATGGTATACTCTCAGAGCTTCTGCGTGCCGCTCCAACGACATCAGCAGAGCTTTTATTTTATTGTAGAGAGAGCTTGGGAGGCAGAAAGTTTCCCCGACGAGTGGAAGAAGGGAATGATTGTCAAGCTCCCTAAAAAAGCTAGTCTTATGGAGTGCGACAACTGGAGAGGCATTTGCGTTTTTCCTGCAGTTGCAACGGTAGCCAAAGCCAAAGTAGTATTAAGGAACATCTGGAAGATACACTCTATCCTCCTGTGTAGACCACAACAACTCCCTGCGGATCATTATTGAACAGTGCGTTGAATTCCGGTCACCACTGCACCTGCTGTTCATCGATTTGGAGAAGGCGTTTGACAGTGTCAACAGACAGTTTATGTGGCTTGCCTTCCGCAAGAGAGGTATATCCGATAAAGTAATAGCTATTATTAAAGACACCTATGATGGCTCTAAATGTCATGTGCTGCATAGAGGAAAGCTGTCAGAATAATTCGAGATTCTAAGTGGGGTACGACAAGGTTACATTCTATCGCCGATACTTTTGTTGTTGGTGATTAACGATGTACTTTGGGCAGCTTTATCTACTGGAAACGGAGGAATTCGTTGAACTCTTACATCTCAACTCAAACATCTGGACTACGCTGACGACGTTTGTTTACTCTCACACAGGATTATGTAGCTGCACCAAATGACAACAAATGTGGAAACCATCCAACGACGGAAGTTCTATATCAAACTACGCAATGCAATGGAATCCGTTATCTTAGGATGGTAGACCAAGGATGAGCGAAAGAGCCGGACTCAAATGAAGTTTGCAAGAAAAGAGAAAATCCACTTTAAAAAGAGTTCTCTTGATTCTTTGTGGTTTTTCGTATTTTGGCCAAGTCCTCTGGAGCAACTACAAATTCAAGCTTTTGATAAAAATTTCCCATTTCCCATTTCTTTCGGTTTTTGTGAGTAGTGAGCCCGTACACATTTCTTTAGTCAGTCGAGTCTGGAAAGTCAATTTCTAAGAGAAGCTCCACAGTTTCCTCACTCAAAGTTGTCTATGAACCATCCGGTTTTATTAAATAATTGGGATTCGTTGGGTTGGTGAAGAGAATCTTTCTAAGGAGCGCAGTCTATGTTGGTCTTGAGGTTGCCTAAAGCCTTTGGTTTATTGGAATAGACCGCCTACAAGACTTGGACCCAAAGAAAAAAGTTCAGAAGTATCAAATCACACGGACTGCTTCAATTTACTGCTCCAATAACCTCTCCAGCATGAGTCCTGTATATTAAGTTTCTCGTTTTGGCAGTACAGATCAGTTTTATTACAAAAATTCCAAAAAATCTCAGTGGGATGATGAGTGGAAAACCGAAAACAACACTTATTCCGGTAGACACCTTTATAACTCTTAATACGACAATCGAACCCAGACGTTTTGTTCATTAATAACTTAAATACAAATGAATGTTTTCCAAGTTTTGCCTAACCCAACTAACTAATTAATCAACAAACAAAAAATTTCAGAAAAAATGCGTCAAAAAGACATCGAACAAGCGCTCTTGCTCGAGGAGAAAATTCTTCTGCAACTGAGTCTGCTGAAAGAGAAGAAGAATCTTCCAGATTCGTCTGCGCCAAGTGCTGAGTATTTCTTATCAACATTTGGAACATATAGAGACTTAATTAACGATGACTGTGATACCATAGAAATATGGAAAAGAGTATTAATAACAATTCAGGTGAGTGGTGGAATGTTGCTACTTGAGATGAAATTTTATAATTCACGATTTTAAATAAACATTCGTAGGAAATAAGCCAATTGGCATCATCACTTTACACAGCCGCAACCGGACTGCCGGTGTCACGTTCAACAAGTTCAGTGGGCGAGAAACAAAGTGAAGCGTATTCATCGCCAACGTTACCCAAACGTGCTGAGACTTTTGGTGGATTCGACGAAAAGCGAAGCAAGGTCTGACCTGACCATCAGTCGACTAATTAGCAGTACATTATGTATTAATATATTTTGTTTTGAAAACATTTCCAGAATGCCTTTCCCTGTCGAGATGCAGTGCTGTCAACATTACTGCCACTACCGATGTCACCAATACCATGTCTAGCCGGAGACAAACATCAGCAACACAATCAGACGTCAGAACGCAAAGAATCTAATGCATCGTCAGCTTCGGCTGCTGCGGCTGCCGCTGCGGCCGCTGCTGCTGCTGCCCTCCATCAGGTGTCGAATCATCACCAGTCGGAATGTGATTCCAATTCGAACAGTCTCGGTGTTCAACAAAACAACAATGCGATTATTCAACGTAGCAATGCGGAGAACATCTGCCTTAAGGACAACAACTATGCGGCTCTGCAAGTGTCTCATTATCTGCACACTCTGCTGTGCATAATCTCACAGCAAATGACAACAATTCACAATTTGCAAATTCAGTTGGCTTCATTTCGTGATAATCCAAAGACTCATTATAAGCACAATGATCAGCTAGAAGAGTTGCGCAATCTGCAGGACAAACTGCAGGAGGAGAAGACCACATGGCTGAAGCAGAAGGAGCAGCAGGAGCGTGATCTCGAGGAACAACGAACTGCCCAAGAGGCGCTACAGAAAGAAATCAAAGCCGAACAGGAAGATATAAAGCAACAGCGGGAGCAGCTATACCGTAAGATGGAATTGCTGTCAAGTCAAGGGTTGCTTTTGTCGCCCAATGTGAGTGGAAGGAAAATTGTTGAGATTTTTTTTTGTCAACATTTTCTTTATCATCGTTAGACACCTCTGCCAATAGCCAATATGGTGTCAAGCAGTGACGAGAATCATCCTCCACAATCATTGTCTGGTGATGAACATCATCCACATACAGCTGTAGACGGTGGCAGTACGGTTGATCGGCGAAAGGACAAATGGCGGTCAGCTTCGAGTAAGATTAGAGATTAGTGCCTATTACTATCTTCCCTATGCATATGTATTCCTTTTTAACCATCCTTCCTTTCATCCATCCATCTTTCGGTTGAACATTTGCAGACTTAAGAAAAGCTCTCTTTCGTCGACCTTCTCTCAACCTGTCTTCGAAAACGAAAAAACTCAAAGCAGAATATGCAGAAAATGCACGAATCGAAGTATTCAACAATTCGCTAACAAGAATTTTTCATTTCAGTCCCGAAAACACCGCCAGTCAATTTGCTGAGTGCCACCAATGCACCAAAAGTGAATCAGGCCAGCATTAAGCAGCAGATCCCGATGAAGCTTTCGTCGCTCTCTAGGTAAATAATGGAATATGATGGCTGCCGGCTTTAAGGCAAAGCGCAGCTTTATTTTATGTTATTTTTGATTTCAAATTGCACTTTCCCTCTATCTTCTCACCTCGCCTCCCGTCTCCTTCACTATCATTTACTTTTCTTGTTGTGCTTGGCACTTGTCATGAACTCTTTAAAATTTCAAAAGTTCAAATCCTACAAATCGAAAGTAAACGGCCAAAATATGGCTGATACGAAAAAATTTCTTATTGCATATTTTTTGTCCCCTCTTCCCGAATGACCCCTTCCTCGCCCTCTTGCTTTTGTTCCACACTTCTGTTTTCTTTGTGATTTTTGTTCTTTTAGCACAAACAAATCTGACAAATCACCATCCACAAATTTTAGCAATAACATCACTTCTCCACAAACACCACTTAACTCCTCGAGCAGTAATAATTCAAGTGGAGGTATCACGCAAATGTTTCCACTTAAATTAGCTGACAAAAAGGTGAGAAATGCATATTCTGTATTGTATTGTAGTTTTCTTGGTTTATTAGCTTTTAAGTTATAATACTTTTTGCAAAATAATTTCATTGGAAGTTCGAATAGAAATTTCCTGGATACAAGTTATTCAGGTCTACACATAATTATATAGTAGTTGCTTGGAGTTTGTTGTTTGTTTTACATTTTGTTTTGTTATGACATATTACGAGTAGCAATAAAACTAAAGGATTCATACAGTGGTGCATCTTGGTTAGTAATAAATGCGTTCAAGTTACCCTTTTAAAGAAAGATTTTTCAACTGGACTCCCAGTAAGCGTTAACTAAGACGAAAACCATTGCACAGAATGTACCCCAGCTTATTCTTAGCGTTGACTGTCGGCCACACCATTCCCAGTATCTTCTTGGACTATTGTGATTAATGTCTCGGTCAGGTACGTTACTACAGTAGCTCCAGTTTGCATAACGATTATTCAGAGTCATTGAAAGATATCGGATGCGTTTGTCTGTTGGCCTTTTGGCGTAAGAGATCGACAAATTTCCCAGTACATCCTGATGGAAGAACTCCTTAAGTGAAATAAATCCGTTCTCTGTATGTACAGGTGATTTGAATAAAATGCTCTGGAAAATTAGTCGTTCGCAATAGATGTTGACCGATCGTTATGGTTCCTAGCAAGATCGAAATTTGGATTATCGATTCTTGGTACTTGGAAAGCATCATCATCCTATTTGGCTTTACAATCGGGCTCCGGTCGTTTCCTCCCGATCAAAATCTCTCTGCCGGTTCCGATTTCGAGCCGATGTCATCCAATTTGGCATCCCTAAAGTCAGAGCGTGTAGGTTTAAGGTTAAATAATAATATCCTAATATTTGGGTAAAATCATCGCCGTCTTCTTGCTGGGATAGAACTACAGGAAAGGTCAAGGATCTCACCTTGGCCTTAAATAAAGCGTTATCTGCTTCCTGCCATCTCATACGTCCAAGAGGTAAGAAGAGACTACATTAGTGGAATTCATAGTTGGAAATTAGAAACAGCTTAGAACAAGAGTAACGACCGACTGGGATGCGTACAAAACATCCGTCAAAGTATATAAAAAAAAAATTGAGGAAAGCTAAACGTTTACCTTGGAGATAATTCTGTGAAAGAATAGAATAATATTCCATCTTCTAGGCCATCTTAGCATCTAGGCTAAGAACAATCCTCTCAATCAATCCTATGGTGCCTAGTTGTTTGAAAAAAGCAGATGGTTCGTGGACTATATCTATAATTTGCTTCTAGATACCCACTTTCCGGGTAGCTCCCATGCTATCGGTAACGTTAGACCACACAAGTTAAACACTGTTACAACTATCGCCCAAGATCTGATAAGTAACGACAAAGATTTACAAAGAACTTTGAATATTATCCTTCCTTTGCTAGAGACAATTCTAAAAAATTGTGTTGATCTTCCAGTTTTATGGAGAGAAGTGAATGTAGTTTTCTTACCCAAACCCGGTAAATGATCTCATGTTATTCCAAAAGATATTAGATCGATCAGTCTATCATCATTCCTTTTAAAAACTTTAGAAAGACCGATTGATATCCACGTACCCACTAGCATTGATAAGAAAGATCTGCAATGTCTACTGTCTTTTTCTCACTTAGTCAGATCATTAACTCGAAACTGGATGAGTCATCTGCCCGAAGATCTGTTCGCAGAGAAACATTGCGAGGTGGTGTAGTCAGATCATTAACTCGAAACTGGATGAGTCCTCTGCCAGAAGATCTGTTCTCAAAGAAACATTGCGAGGTGGTGTCCTCTCCTCCCCTTCTCTGAACTTAGTTGTGAATGAGCTGTTGATATGCCTGAAAGGGAGGGCTGCAGAGTGATCGCTTATGCGGATGACGTCGCAATTGCCGTCTCAGAAAAGCACTCTAGCATCTTAAAGGAACTCCTACAGAATGTTTTTAACAACCCAACTGCAGATCGTTGGGGTTTAGGGGCAAACGCACACACAACAGAACTTGTCCTCTAACAAGGAAATACAAAACGCCACATGCTAACTCCCCCGCTATAAAGGGCATAAGCCTAACATTTCCTAAATAAGCTATGTATCTGGATCTTATTTTCGATAGAAAGCTAAGCTGGAAGCCAAAAATACAAGAAAGAGTTCGTAATGCCAGGGTAAGATCCATTGGAAACAAAAGCGATCTTCAACCCTGCTGAACTGCTTCTCAACCTAACACCACTCGACAGTTAGCTGCTAGCGCGGCTGTCCGCCTCATTGCAACCTCTCAGTGGACCAAGAATGAAATCGGACACTCTTCTGTTATGAGTTTATTCAGGGTTAAACGAGGTAACATAGATTACACCCTTCCGCAACTCCTGTTCAACGAAAACTTCCAAAGTATTTATGTGAAGAAGTGTTTTCTTAAAAAGGCTAAATCTTAGTCTCCCTTTCCGTCTTCCTATTCACTGCAGTGTTTTCCAGCCAGAAATTATCGCGATAATCTTCATCTTCTCGTATAGCCAAGCTGCGCTCAAATCCCTAGAATCAGTCTCTATTAACATGACTGTAGTCCTAAACTGTCGATCATCTCTTTCGGAGATGGCAGATGGTTGGGTGCCGGGGCATAGAGACGTTCAGAGGAATTTCGGGGCATATGAGCTCGCCAAACATGGAGCCCACTTTACCGCAAAATGGTTTCTTAGGCATTCCAATCGCTACATGCAAACTCATGTTAAAACTGGATGTCACCCAGAAAACTAACCTTCGGTGGTCAAACCGAACAACTTGCTTAGCGACAAAACACATCTGGCCCAAACTGGATCCGAAACGATCCAATTATTTGATATCCCTAAAAAGATTAAATGCTGACAATAAAAGTCTCCTACGCTTCATACGGAGCTCCAACTGGTGCAATGGGTAGAGTGAAAAATCTTTCTCGATCCTTGTGGTATCACAATGGACAATTACTGGTCTGAGTGGGTGGGTTTTCTGTCGACAGTCACTCTAACCTATGACATTTTCCATTAAAATTAAGCTTTCTGCTATGCCTAGTGCACAGTCCTTTAGCAGAAACAGATAATTTTATTGAGTTTTTTAGCACCATGTCTTCAGAATCATCCATTGCCTTAGAACACAATTTTTTGAGTTTTTCTTCTGCAAAAAAGCCATTTTAAAACAATTGGGTCTTCAACCCCATATCATTTATTGGCTGTATATATCGGTAGTAAGACCTACATATATTATTTATGTCATATTTTATTAATTTTTTGCAAATACTTGCAGAACAACCAAATGACACCAAGTCATTCCCGAACCGGAAGTAGCCCAGCAATAATTCAGCAACCGCCGCCGCAGCAATCTATGAACAATCCGGCAACCAGGTGAGGCGAACTATTCAAATAAATTGTCTTTTAATTGTCCAATAAATAGATAAAAACAAAATTAAAATATTTACACTTTTGTTAACCGTCTTCATCTTTTCATCTGTCTCGACAGAACGAACACATATCCGAAACTGCCGGACAGATATCGTCTGCGTAATTCCGATGTTGGTCTCCCAACTGCGAATGCATCAAATTCCAATTCCTTGCCTTACAGCAATTTAACAACAAATACAACAACAGCATTACAAATACGCAATACATCTGCTTACGCCTCTATGAATCCATCATCGCCGCCGGCAGCGTTACGCTCTGCTGTGGGTGGCCCACGATTATCACCACCCTTATCATCAGCAATTGGTTCGTCATCTTCAGCAACGGGCATTAGTCGACCGAATTTGACAACAAATACCAACACGTTAGTCACCAACGCTTCCAATGCGCCGGACAAAAGGAAGCCACCAGCGCAAAATACACAACACGATGAGGAGGAAATATATTTTTGATATATTCCGGTAGAAGTTGAGATTTAAAGTGAGTGTTGTGTGTATGTGTGTTTGTGCTGGCCAAAGTTTTTGCTGGCATCCGGATAAACCTGTTGCTTGCTAACCAAACAAAACAAAAGGAATTGACGAGTATAAGCAAATAAAAGCACTCTATTTATACACAGATACGACTAAATAGATACATCGTAGCTATTAGATTTAATTGTTAGACTCATGCATTTGAATATTTTCGAATTTAAGTGTTGTTATTATTATTATTATTATAAATTGAATAGGAACTTGTAGTTTACTCTCTGTGAAATGTGTGAAAGGCGGCGTAACGCAAAGAAAACAATTCTCGTTACCAATTTTCATATACGCTGAAGTAAATTATTTTGTGAGCGACTCTGTCTAGAAGGGGGACGGGATTCGCCCACTTTGTGGCGTCTTCAAATAGTGTATTTTACCTTTTCAAGCAAAATCCTTAATGCTTATCATGTTATTCATTTCTTATTTGAGAAATTCGACTGAAAAGTTTCACGGTTTGATTCAAAAACAATTCCTTTACAATTTCGTAAAAAGTATTATTTTATTAACTTGCGTACTACACAAAACTACTGAACTACTTTTTGTTACATAAGAATTCCAAAGCATAATTTCGGTTTTCGTTTCAAAGTATAACACAACATTTCTTAATGCACATACACTAGAAGCTCGAAAAGATGACCGCATTTCAAACCTAGCTGAATCATCTTTTCGAAAGCGTCGAAAACGTTCATCTTTTCGAGATATTTATTTAGAACTTGCATCTGCAGAGGTAGGTAGCTAAACGAAAGCATAAAAAATTAAAACAGATGTACATGTGAACGTAGTAAATATTAAGTTTATTGAAAACAAAGCACAATAGAAATTAAATTTAAAGTTGTTAGCCACTTATTGTATACTTATGTGCATTTCATATTCATATTTTTTGAGAAAAAAAAACCACTTATTTTTGTTTGTCGTCCAGAAGAAAGCTTTTGGATATTCAATGGCAATTTTAACGCCGAGTGCGCTGTTCGTCCACCATCCACTAACGTAGCTGCAATACCGGACGATGCGATAGACAGCAGCAATTTCATTTTGAGAGCGAATGTAAGCTAAAAGGAAGTTAATGACGCATGTCTTTCCTGTACCGCCCGGCGCGTCAAAAAAAGGGTCCGCCGCTTCCACTTGAAATAGTATTTAATATCGTGTTGTAAGCCAATTGTTGTTCACCAACCAATAGTGATATTCTCACTTCCACATTTGCTGTGTCATCTGCAAATGTTGAAACTGTTACGGAGTTTGAAGTGGCGAAGTCCGCTTTATAAATTAGATATAATACTGGACCCAGTGCACTGCCTTGTGGAACCCTGCATAGATTACGTTTAAATTTGAAGATGCGCTATTGAGCTTGACCATGAATTTCCGGTTTAGCAGGTACTTTTTTATGATCGCATGATAACTCGTTGGTAGCATTGTCTTAACTTTGGGAATGAGTCTGTCCTGCCATACTTTGTCAAAAGCTTGAGCGATATCTAGAGCAGTTACAGCTGAGCAGTACTTCTTTTGTTCGAATGAGGTTCTGATGCACTTGTTCTATGGTTCCGTGATCTTCTCTGAATCCAAACTGGTGATCCGATATTTTTGATCTTGCAGAATTGGTTTGAGTTTTTTACGAAGCATTTTCTCAAACAGCTTTGAGAGAATTGGCAGTAAGGTGATTGGGCGATACGAGTCTACGTTTGTTACATCCTTACAAGGTTTATGGATCATTATGATCAGCGAGATTTTCCAAGTTTCCGGAAAATAGACATTTTTAATTAAAGCGTTGGAAATAAATGTGTCTGGGGTATTTTTCCACTTATTAGATCATGTTCAGGTACCTTTTTAGGGTTTATATGTTCGCTAATCATTGTTTTTACTTCGTGCCAATTATATTTAATTGGTTGGATTTCTGGAACTTCGTTTTCTTCCGGCACCGTTTCGAATGTCCATTGTTCTCGTTCGGGAAAGGTTGGTTGCATTCCTTAATTGCAGCTCAAAACACAGAAAGTTAAACGAGCCACATAACATTACATAGCTTTGTTTCGTTTGGATTTAAGTACAGGTGATTTTTGTATTTGCCATTGCCTACGCAGTATCTGTTTGTTTATTAAAAGCTGCTGTATATTCTGTGAAGGGAGATGCTCTTTCACCATTGTACTTCTGCTGAATGTAGCATCCGTTGCTGCTTGCTTTAAAGACTTTGTAAGTTGTTGGACTGCTTCATCAATTTCCGATTTTGTTTTGAGTGGGATGCCTAAGGAGCAATCTCTAGGTTAGGTTAGGTTTAAGTGGCCGTCAGTCAAAACCGACGCACATAGACCAAGAAGATCCGTTGTGATACCACAAAGAAAATCCCACGCCAACTCGTTGAACGACTTGGAGCTTCGTACGAAGCGCAATGGACTATTAATGTCAATTTGGGTTAGATCGTTGAGATCGTTAAAAATTCGATAGGGCTGGGCACGTACAAAGTAGATGGAGAGTAGTTTCTCCTTCTCCTCATTCTGCAGAAATCGTTGGAAAGGACTCCTAGTCTTTCTGCATGCTTCCCACTGAGACAGTGTGCAGTTATGACACCTTTAACGGCACTAATGTGCAGTCTGTTTAGAGAGATCAAACACTTGGAGCGTTTCGGATCTAACTTGGGCCAGATCTGCTTCGTTGCTATGCAAGTTGTACCGTTTGACCATCTATAATTAGTTTTTACTATAGCATCCCGTTTAAACATGAGTTTGCACGTAGCGATCGGCATGCCTAGTGAACCATATTCAGGCAATCGGGGTAGTGTAGTTTCAGGTTTGGCAAGTTCATCAGCCATACAATTACCAGGAATGTATCTGTGCCCCGGCACCCAGCACAGGTGAATGTTGAAATGCTCTGCCATCTCCTCAAGCGACGATAGGCAATTCCGGGCTAGAATGGAATTTGTGGAGACTGATTCCATGGACTTTAGCGCAGCCTGTCTATCCGAGAAAATGTGGATATCCTTAACAGATATGACATTACTCTTCAGCCAAGACAAGGCTTCCTTAATAGCCATGATTTCCGCTTGGAAAACACTACAGTGATCAGGAAGACGGAAAGAGAGACTTAGATTTGGTTTTTTTTTTAAAGACACCTCCGCCAACCCCTTCATCATCCCCTTGAGAAATCTCTTGTAATTGAAGATTTAAATTGAGTCGAATTGGTGTTTCGGTTCGTTAAGAATCTATTAGATTCCAAACTAAGGACTCGCGTGCTCAGTTTTATTGAGATCGGCGAGTGGTCAGAAGATAATTCATAGCATCTTTCAGCCGTTCTAGGAATACTCTTTGTTACACAGAAGTCGATTAAATCAGGGGTTTTTTGTCTATCGGCTGGCCAGTATGTTGGTTTCTCGCCAGATAAGTGGTCTAGTTTTCCTACCTGCATACAATCCTACAGCTGCTTACCTTTTGGTGATATTAACCTGGAGTCCCATTGGATATGTTTGGAGTTCAAGTCTCCTCCTGCAATGAATTTGTCTACTAATTTTTTGAAGTAGTTTGCAAATTGATGAATGATTTTTAATTGAATGTGTCGGAGAGCAATAGGCTGCGTATATGGTACACTTGCCAGCAGATTCTTCTTCTAAGCAGATGCTAGGTGCTTGTATGCGACACTTGAATTATTGCAAGATTAATCGGACTAGATTGTTTGGTGTTGTCAGTCGAATGACTGGCGTAACAGAGCAGTTCAAGTTTCAACTATCTAATTGTATGTAATATAATTGGTGTCGGGACCATTCTTCTAAGCATATGCTAGTTGCTTGTATGCGATCCTCGCGATATTTTTCCAGGATGTAAGGATGTTGGCTGTCGTAAATTTTGTATCCAATAAATTTTATAAAACTCATTTGTGTAAAATGTGTCCCAGAGACCATCAATACGTCAATGTTGTGTTCGTTAATAAATTTTAATTTTTAATTTTGGTGGGGGCAATTGCCCCCATTTATTCGGCTTATTACAAGCTAAAACCTAATGCTAACATGATTGAGAACTTAAAACTAAGACTTAAAACTAAGACTAAAAACTAAGACTTATAGTTAACATATAAAGCTAGGGGGGATGGCTGAGGAGATCAAGTTTAAGGCAGGGAGTGCTGCGGTTAAAATCGAAAACGGTAAGGTTTAAGTTAACCTTACGCAGCATACGGGAGATTGGTTCGTTGGAGCCGTACATAGTGCGGTGTGTCGGTAGATAGAAGAGAGGCGGGCAACGTAGATTTCGGGGGTTAGTATTAAAGAAAATTGAATTGTGTAGAGACGCGCAATCGACGGAGCCTGAGAGGAGACGATGTATGAAAAGAATGTCAGCTATGTCTCTGCGTTCTTCTAGGGTTTTCAAGCTTATGAGGTTGAGGCGGTCTTGGTAGGGAGGCAGTATAAGATGATTGTCCCAAGTTAGCCCTCGAAGAGCAAAACGGAGAAATCGACGTTGGATACTCTCAATTCTAGACACATGAACTTGATGATATGGGGACCACGCTTGACTAGCGTACTCGAGGAGGGGACGGACAAATGTAATGTAGAGGGATCTGGTCACGTAAGGGTTGGACAATTCTTTGGACCACCGTTTGACGAAGCCAAGTGATGAGTTGGCTTTGAGAATTATTTCACCAATATGAGAACGGAAGTTTAGTTCCGTGTCGCACAATATGCCGAGATCTCGAAAATATTGCACGCGGGATATGGGTTGACCGTGGAGAAGGTAATGTCTGGGAGGGGGCTTGTTGCACTTACGTGATAGGGTAATAGATTGGCATTTGGAGATATTGAGATCCAAGCAATTTTTTAGGCACCATGTGGAAAAATTGTCTAGGTCTTGTTGAAGGAGATAGGAGTCTTGTGGGGAAGAAATGGGTTTGAAGAACTTGGTATCGTCAGCGTAAATTGAGATGGCGGAATGTTTGATGACGCTTTCGAGATCATTTATAGTCAAAATGAAAAGAAGGGGGCCTAGATGGCTGCCTTGTGGGACCCCTGAGGTTGCCAAAAATGTGGACGATAAGACGGACCTGAAGCGAACACTATAAAGACGGTTTTCCAGATATGAAGATATCCATTTAACAATAAAGTGATGTACTTCTAATTTATGTTGCGCATGCCTTTTGTGGCATGCAGAAATATACAGAAATGTAGTAAAGATTGCCACCTGATTAAGTTTTCTGTGGCTGTACGCATACGAATGTTTAATTTTCCCCATTTCTACTGTAATTGATAGTGAAATTCACTTTAATTGTCACTATTTCCTAATATTATTGACACATGCAATATGATATCAATATCAGAGCAATATATGTAAGGCTTTGTTAATAGTGTTTAACTTTAAAACAAATAATAATTTTTATGCTAATATTTTTAGACAATTAAAGAAAATCAAATCGTCAATCGTCTGCTCAATCTCCTCTACTATCCTATTGTGTACCTAATAACTGAATAACGACATTTTCTAAATGATGTACCTTACGTAAAGACAAAAATAAAGAAAAGAGAGTTGCACTTTACTACAAAACAATGTTGGGAAACGAATTCTATTTCTAAGCCGTTTTCAAAAATTGTTCCCCTACGATGTACGTTAAGATAATAATAAAAATAAGAAAGCATGAAAAGAAAAAGATACTGTTTTTCTGTAAGGAAAGGAAAGAAAGAAGAGGAAGAGCTGGAAAGGGTGATAAATATCGGAGAAGAAACTAAAGCTATGCCTATCTATCGACTTTTTCTTAATATCGTATTTACTTTAAGTTAAACTAAAACCGACAGAGATACAATTAAGTGAAAAAACGATATTAATTTTCATAATGAGCGAACTAATAAGGGAAGGAGAAACAAAAACAATTCTCTTCGGTACTATAAGATCATTTACAATATTAAATAAGTGAATTACATTAACTTATTCACTTAACAGATGTACTTATTTTAACTTAATTCAAAGACTAGAAGAAATGTGAGCATTTAAATCACCAACCAAAATTTTAACTTATCTAAGAAAACAACAACAATAAATACACACCTACATTGTAAGTTAGTTAAACATACAAACAAACAAACCAACTTGGAACTGCTAATACTAATGATTGAATGATGAATTGGAATGGGAAGGACCTTCCAATTGTCCTCTTTTACTTTTTCTTTTCTTTTTCCTCAACGACTCCTCAAGACTAATTTTTGCTGAGACTTATTTTATTTGCTATACATAAATAATGAAAAGAAAATAAATAGAAAACCTAAGCACTGCTTAACGTTGGTATTTTGCTTTCAAATTCCTTTTAAAATGTTCTATAATTTAACGCTAATTTAAGTGATTTTTTCCTAAAACACATTCCTATATAATACTGTTATTTGATACTTATACATGTTTTACATATTTTTTTATATATATATATACATTAATTTATCACTTAGTCGATTTGTAAATTTTGTTGTCTATGTATTTTGAAGTCTTTTTTTTAACCAACTTGCGCACTTCAGTTGTTATTTGCGTATAGCTCTCTCTGTTATCTTTTGTTCTTCTTCTCCATTTGTTAACCTTTGTATAATGTTTAATTTAATTTTATTTAAATTTTACAAATTATTTCAACAGTTAACGTATTTTACTAAAAGAAATAAAATTTTGTTTTGAAATTACATTTTTTTCTTTTGTTTCTATTCTTGACTTTAATATTTTTATTTTTTGACAAAAACTGTTTAAAACTCAAAAAATAATTGAAGCGAGTATTTTATTGGAAGCTCAGAATGATCTTCGTCCGTTGCTTAAAATTATAAACCTATTTATCCTTAAAATCGCCCGTTAATTTGAAAAAGAAGAGTTTTGAAAAACACCGTTGGAATAAAATAATTTTGATCCAATCGGAATAGAGTGGTCTTGAGGAAAAAACATCATGTTTGGCTCTACAACCGGTGTGCGGTCCTCCCGCGAAAAATTTCTCCACCGGTCCCGATTTCCAGCCGATGTCATCCAGTTTGGCATCCCTAAACTCTGGGCGTCCTGGTGTACGCCATCCTTCCAGCGTAGGCTTGACCGGCCTCGTCTAAGAGGTTAGAATGCTTTTTGCTAAGCATCCAAGTCTCGGATTCATATGTGAGTACTGGTATAACCATTGAATTATATACCAGCTGTTATGGTTAAGTTCCTGGATTTGGCGAGTCTTGACAGACTATAGTAGCCTGTGCTTTAAGCAACCGTGCGCGTTTTTCTTGTTCCATGTTGGTATCGGCTGCTACAGTTAACCTGAGATAGTTAAAGGATTTCAAATTCGCGCTCCACTATTTGAATTGAGGGACCAGTGTTGAATCTTCTACTCGCAGACGTGGCCACCATGTACTTTGTTTTGCTCTCATTTATGTGCAGCCCAGATTTCGTGCCGCCTGCTCGATCTGGATGAAAGCTTCTTGTACAGCTCTTCGGTTTCTACTAACGATGTCAATATCGTCTTCGTAAGCCAGTATCTGAATGGAATTAGAGAGGATTGTTCCTCTCGTTGATGTTGAATGGGCTTGGTAGTGATCCGGATATTTTTACTTGGCTTATGACATTGGTCATGATCCACCTACAAAGTCGTGTCATTTTATTTGGGATGCCGAATTCTCTTATGGCTTTATAAAGTTCTACTCTGGCAATGCTATCATAGGCGGCTTTAAAGGCTATTAAAAGATAGTTTACTGAGTTTTAAAAACTCTAGACATTTTTTCATCACCTGCCTAAGGGTGCAAATCTGATCAGTTGTTGATTTGCCTGGGATGAAGCCAGACTGGTATGGACCAATGATAATTAAGCGTATTGGGCTATCCTGTCTTGAAGAACTAGCATTTTTCCCAGATTTAGCCCTCTGCGACTATTTCTTGTTTCCAAACATGAAGAAATGGCTTGGAGGGAAGAGATTTGGGTCAATGAAGAGGTCATCGCTGAAACAAACGCTTATTTTGAGGGGCTCGAGAAATCGTATTTTTGGAGGGCACCAAAAAATTGTTCAAACGTTGGATGAAGTGTATCGAGCATCGAGCTAAAAGGAGACTATGTTGAAAAATAAAATGTTTTTATGCCGAAAAGTCTGTTCCTTATTTCATTTTTTTAGTGACTTATTGACCCACCCTTGTAGAAAATATTTGATAACAAGCAGTGGAGCGATACACACCTGAAGAACGCGGAATTGTTGTTAGTTGTTATTTTTTTATTTCCAACAAAATGACAGCCAGTTCACATTATGACATTACTTTTGCCCCACCTTGTATAACTATACGTAAATCAGACCTAGTGCGGTGGACTGTAGTTTACCAGGTAAATGGAGGACAGCAAATAATGTCCTTATAATAAACTCTACATGTAGGTTCTTTTGTGGGGTAAAACGTTTATTGTTCCATCTCTAATTAAGAAATCGAATAAAATTCCCCATCACCCACCTCTACTTATAAGTTACATATTTTTAATCAGACCTAATCAATCACTATATAACCCACCCAGAAAAAACGTATTCTAATACATTTTAAGGGATTTTTAAATTACATACGAATCTATTCATATTTTAAAAGCTAAAAACTTAAATCAATGAAACATTCATCTAAATACTTTGACAATACAACAATTATAATTATATAGTTACCACTTAATTAAAAAAAGAAAACTATACAATTGTTATGTAGCTAAATTCTACATTTTAATGATTAGCTATACTCGTACATATATGAAAACATTCGAAGGATGAATGTAATTTGCTAATATTAACAACATTTACCTTCCACTTTCCTGTAATTGAAACAAAAAGAAAAACTTCCCCACTTCCTACTGCGCTTTTTTAATAAATTTAATGATCGAACAATAACTACTAAAAATATTAACAAAATATAACGTTTTTTTGTTTTGTGAAAATAACGTAAACACACATTCTAATAACTGTTAAACTTTTTATTGTACATAGAAAGACTTTCAATCTTTGATAAAATATGAATATATTTTGTGCTCATTTTTTACTAAACTTAGCTAGTGTCTTGTTGAAACTTATACTAAATATTACTAATTATATACATAGTCGAGTCTATATACAAAAAATACCTTCGATAAATACCTACCTACTAGAATAAAGTTACAAATAAAATAAAAATTACAAATAATACATTTGTTGCAACTTGTACCTTAATATTTAAAGCTATTTACGTATTAATAAAAAAAAATATGATAAAACAACAATAACTCAGTATTATTACATAAAGAATAAAAGTTATTTCAACATTTAACTCTTCTTAAAAATTACCGCTAATTCAATAGAAATGATTTTTTGAAATCTTTTATCATTTTAATTGCTAATTTAAAATTTCTAACAACAAAAACGACAGTTGTATTAAATAACTTTTTATATAATAATTTTTTACATGCATAAGTAATGTAATGTCTCTTTCGTTGAGAAAACCATTCAATAATAATTTACACATAACACCTCGAAAGACTTGCTGAATTTTTCCATAATGTTAGAGAAAAATTTAAAAAAAAATAATTGAAAATTGAACGAACAGGTACCATCTTCCATTATACGTTGCTAAGTACATTTAATGTGAAACGTAACTTTTGTTTTCAAAGAAAAATAAAAAAAAAACATAAAAAAAAGAGCAAGTGTGTCGTGTTGAGTTAAAAGTACTTGTTTTTACTTTGCCGAGCTAACATTAATATTGCAAGAGAACATAAGCAAGATAATTACCTTCATTGGTTTGCGTCACTGCTGGAGAAATATCAAATATCGTTTTTTTTTTCGCTTTGAAATCTGTGCCGGAATGATTCTTTGGCTGTCAAGTTGTTCGTTTCCCCTAAAAAAATAATCTACCATAGAGTGAAAACAGATCTGTATATTTTTAAGAGATTAGCCCTTTTTTTAACTAACTACAACAACAACACGCCTTTCGTGTTCGAGCTTGGATTTCCAAAAAGAAAGAAAAAAAACGATAAAAGTAAATCAAACAAAATAAAAGAAATTATCGTACATATACAACGTTTCCAAGATTCGGAATTCCAGTGTTAACTCTGATTTATTTGCGAGGAAACGCTAAGTAGAGTTTAGTTTTGTTAAATCAAATCAAAAGCTAGGTTTGTCTGGCATTTTATTTGTATGAAACTACAACGCATCCGTCAAATTAACTATACTTTGTTCATGGAACCGCTACCTGTTAGCGCCGCCATCTTCTTAATAATAATAATCGGGGTGGCATCGGTTTGTCACCAAGGCCTAGCTTCTCGCGACCTTTTGTGTTGTGCATGTACATTTTAGCACACAATTAAAAGGGACCTACAATTTAGAGCTTTTATTTTTATAGTGTTGTGTTTCAATATTCAAAGAGATTGGGTAGGTAAACAACAATTCATATAAATTCATATATTACGATATCAATTTATAAATACCATTCACAAATACAAAATGCCCGATCATGATGCTCCACCTCGCTCAACCAACTCTCAAAAGTCAGTGTCCGCCTGACTATCTATCATTGCGCTTTTCGCGATGCTATCCGCGGTGCTAGTATAAAGTTATTACTCTCGGACGTTTGTCAGACATTCGCGAGAGGTGGGACCGTGAAAAATACTGTTGGTGTTACTTGGATTCGAACCACGAACCTTCTGCTCAGAAGTCCATGCACTTATCCACTGAGCCACGGCGCCCACTGCCATGTTCTATCTCGACGAAAGCCTATCTCGTCTATAGCTCTGTCATGGAAACATGGAAATAAATATTCTAATGTCGTTTTTTTTAAAATTAATAATCAGGCGTATATTGAATTTTTGGCTGTCTAGTTACTCGTTTTTAAAAAAAAAAATACAATCTACGGTTGGTCGAAATTCCCCTCTAACAGATCTGTATATTATGGGAGATTTACCCCTCTTTTCACTAACTAAAACAACAACACGCCTTCCGTGTTCGATTTGCCGAAAAAAATCTGAACTAGTTCGCAGATTTCTAAAACAAAACAAAAAACGACATAAATGATGTTGAAAATGTTGTTTATGTCGGTCATCGAACACGCGATTAAATTAGCTGCGTTTTATTTATAAATGTGAACTCAACACTGACTTCTTACTGAACGCAACAACAATTGCTCTCGTTTATTTGAAAAGTCATATATTTTACGTTGACATCTAAAAATTTCGTTTCATTTATCATCTACACGGCAAATATTTTCACAATTCACGTACACATGCGTTGCGTACAAAATCGTTGACATCCTGTTGTGCACGAGGCCTGCTATTGGGCAAAAGTTAAAAACTCTTCTTGTCTTTTTTGGGGAAGAAAATTACAAAACAAATCTTATTAACAAAAGAGTAACACAAATTATAGCCTATCAGAACAATATTACTCATATACTATATAAATATGTATATTATGTTTGTTGTATTATAATTATTGAGAAAATAAATAAATGGTAACAAAAAACAACGTTGAGTTAAAAATTTATAAAAATTCCAGAGTTGAAGAACTAACTATACGCTCTACACAGGGCAACAAAGGTAAAGTATCGAATTTTTTTTCATTGCGTGTATTACGATTGTATGTAATGTTGTTTGGGGCAGTCACTTCTAAAAGGGCGTGTTTTTTTTTATGTCGTAGAGAACATAGAAATTACCCAAAGACGTGAAAGAAATAAGGAAAATTATGAATTTTATTTGAATATAAATAAAAAGGTTTAATAAATTAATAAAATAATATTTTCTATTTAATGTTTTTTTTTCACTCACCTGAATGCGCTAAAGTAGTCAACATGTCTTATGTTTGATGAAACTCTTCGATTTGCTCAAACCATACCCGAATCCACATTCATGGGTAAGCTGTCAAAGTGACATAGTTTTCGTAGTGAATGCTTTGCAAATAGAAATTAACCAAAATGTCTAAAACAAACAGAAATTAGTCTGCTTGCTCTCGTCGATTGCCGACGGATGGCAATTACAGTGTTTGTTACAAAATTTTGCAAAAAAATTAATTAAATATTTAATAATTAAACATTAGCCCAGGTGCAGTTTGGCAATTAAACCTAAAACCAAATATCGAGAGAGAAAACTTAACTATACCCTGCAAATCAAAAGAGACATAACAAACAACTACAGCTGGATGTAAATCCTGTTGAGTTCCATTCAATTCTATGTAAGCTTGGTAAGTGGTAGAGCAAAAAATAACAGACAACATCCGAAACTTGGAAGTCGACTCACCACACTGCGGTGAGTGGATTTCAAATCATCATGAATTAAAAATTCATGTTTTATGCCGCTGTCGCCGGAAATTGCCGAGGTGAAAGCTTCTATTGCCATGACAGTCAGGCGAAAGCTCATTTGTTTGGATTTGTTCTGTTTTCTGTGGCACTCATCCTTTATACTTTGAAATGCAATCTTTCAGTGCTTAGTAGCGTCTAGCATCTGTCTTGTCATATAGCATTAACTGAACTAAAGAAAAACCTTAAACACATGCTAGGTCGGTCGCGAACTTCCGCGCTAATTGGATTCTTGTGGTTTTGGTTACGTCGTTTTTTCCGCACTTCCGCCAGCAAGTAGTGTACGTGCAAAAGACAACAGCTTTTTCTTTAAACCATCATTCATCCATTCATATTCATATTCAGGTCTCTAAACTATTTATTTTGCCTTCATTTTCATAACGTTTCTCGTCTTTGCTGTGTCTTGTGGTGTGCGCGCTTGCAAGTTTTTTGTGCGGGTTCGGATTATTTTTGACGGTTACTAGAAAAAGCAACTTTCCTTATCCTGTCGTGTGTCGTGTTAGGTTTCGGTCGTTCGTCTACTTCTTCTGTGCGTGTGAAAAGGGGAGCTTATGCAAATTTCCAAACGACCGTTACGATTTCAATCACCGCGGATAACGTTCAATTTAAAGTGCTAAAGAATTACAAGATATATGCGCAGGATTAGTCGCTAATTATCATCTGTAATACACAAATAGTAAAAAAATCAATTACAATAATTGCATAATTCAATAATGTACCACCACATAATAAGTTCATAAATTTTTGTGAATTAATGACAAGCCTTACACATGTGAAGAACACATAGACTTCTTCCAGTGTTGACGCCATTTTCTATACGTTGTCAACAAATATAAATAATTATTTAAATAAAACATGGTATAGCGTACAATGTTTTATTTTATTTACGTAATATAACGCGCGACAACCGGAACAGGAAAACAACCCATTTCTTAGTAATAAAAACTTTCATTGCGGCACACCTCTGCTCGTACAACTACTAGTAAAGGGTGGTGGTGGGTCATTTTTGAAAAAAAATATTACATTTAACGGAAATCAATATGAATTATTAAAATGATGTTGACCGCCACCGTCCAGTGTTGACGATAACGATTACAACTGCAATGGCAGTTGGACAACATTGTTGTGACAGCTTCATAAGTACATACACTGCGGTTAACTAAATTAGAAGCACATCATGTTGGTAGATAAAATTGATATTTCTCCAGTTATATGTCAGGAAAGAAAAGAAAACAAATTGTGCTGAAAGTTAAAGTATTTTGTGGTCAATACAAAATCAAGTTTTAAAAAATATGCAGAATAAGATAACGTTACATTAGAGATATTTTTGCCAAATAGTCAGAATGGCATGCATTTTAATCGGTTCATAAGATTAAAAGCACCTTACAAGTGAACGAAAGAAATGCTGTTTTTGGTTTTTTTTGGAAAATCGATTTTTTATTTTAAAATCATATACCAGATATAATTTTAAAAAATGAGTAGAACAACCTTAATTCAAGATAACCTCAAAAATTTGATCTTTAATGGAGTTGTACAATCGGGCCAAGTAATCGAGTGAGATTTTATTCCAGGAAAGTTAAACGGCAACGATCATAGTATTGTTTTCCACCTTCGTACACTTTTCGTGTGAGCCAGTCCCAGACATTGTCTATAATGTTAAGGTCTGGCGAACATGTTCAACATTTTCACTGACAACAAATGATTTAACAATGCGAGCGGTATCTATAGGAGCATTGTCGTGTTGATAAATCCATGAATGTGGTCCAAAGAGATCGTGGATTTTCGGAAAAGCTGATTCCAACAACGATTTGTAGCTATTTCCTGTCATTTTTGAGCTTTGTACCAGAAAGTCAATGGTGCCATAATAAGATATTGCAGCCCAAACTATTACACCCACTTCTCTGCTATGGTGACGGTTTAAAAAAATTCCTCTTTTCTTAGATCGTGGCAATACGGTCGATCTGTATTTAACTTTTTTTCGGGTTGGGTACGTAATCCCATATCCCGCATCCCGCATTAAGAGTTTTCGAGAAACGCTTTTTAAAAGGAAAAACTATCATATCTCATTGTCACGAGATTTTTTTTCTTCCAGAATTTAGTACTTATGGGATTATAAAAATTAACGGGATTTTAACATGCGGGATTATAGGTTGCGGGATATTAAGTCGCCCCCCCCCCCTTTTTTCGTCAGAAATGGCTAGGTTTCTTTTTAATCGAACTTCCGCGAATTGTAAGCGTTGAACCCTTCGCGAAGCATTAAGTGGTGGATTTTTATTCAGCTTTAATCGCTCGACGAACGGTTTACTTACTTGCACTAACACAAGCTGCTTCTCCGATGTTAGCTGTCAAAACAGCTGAATTGGGGACTAGTCTGATAATTTTTCGTTTTTCCGTTGCTGTGTGAAAACATTTCCAATGTAATTTTTCCCATACATTTTTAGATCATTTAAATAATTACCAACAGAATCACTTCGATTTATCTTGCAAGCGATAGCACGCTTAGGCAAGCTTTCCAAATGGTAAACATCTTTTTTTTCCTTTTAATTTTTTTCTCTGATAATGTCAAACAATTTTTTTACCATTCTTTTAAAAAATAAGGCAAAACTTTCCTTTTTTACTAAATTAACTTTTTATACAAAAAAATGAACCACTTCACAAACAACGATTGTACTTTGACTGCTTCTAATCACATGGAGTTAAAGTTTCATAAAACGGCCGTTAGCTTGTTCTCTTAAAATTTTGAATTCACCATTGCATTCAACATGAGCCACTGTTTCTTTTACCATTTTGTTTTTTTTTCTCTCTCATTGCAATATAACGGGAGAAAGATCACGTTTATACCTCAAAATTGCCTGCTTCTTATCTAGTGAACCGCAGTGTATATGAGTGTACGTATGTGCAATAATGTATTTAATTTTTTAATAATGTCCCACATAAGAGCTGACTTTGTCATTCGAATTTTAAAATAATAACGGAATAAATTTAATTAATTAAAAGCGAAATATAGAAACAACTTATATGTAGTAGAATTATGTAGGATTAATTGGCCAGTGTTTATGCAAATTTCAATAAAGTATGTATGTATTAGGGTTTATTTTGTAAGACAAAATTCGATTTGGCAAAAAAAATGTGTTGTTGAAGACTTTCATAAAAAGCTGTACAGTCGGAATTTTAAAATTCCAACCAATTCAATTGTTAATAAAATTATTCGGCGCGACAGACCATTGCGGTCCATGGCATGGCTTCTCGCAACCATTTTTGTTGAGCATGTTTATTTTTGCACACAAATGGAGGGGACCTAACATTTAATTCCGAATCCGAAAGGCGAATTGAGAAGCTTTCCGTGACAAAATATTACTCTCGGACGTTTGTCAGATTTTTGCGAGAGGTGGTACACCGTGAAATAACTGGTATCTACAATACGAGCTTTAAGTAGCTTACGTTCTTCAATCCGCCTCCAGGTATCTTCGGTAAGCCACGTGGTGTGCCTTGCCTGGCTTCTACCAACAATACTTTCCGCTCCAGATCATACTAAAACATAATAAAACATTTACAAGCTAAGAGCATTCCAATACCCATGGTTTGACAGATTTTTTAGATTTTCAGGGAAACTTTTATAAATGTATTTCGATTCACAAGTACCTTTACTCACCGGAGATAACTTTATAATAATAAACTAATTATTTAATCGTAATCTAAGATAAAATAATATTTTACAAATCCTAATAATCTTGTGGAAATTAACTAAACTATGTATGCAATAAAGCAAAAAATCAAAACGTAAATAGACAAATGTTGAAATAATTGAATCAAGTCTATAATAATTATTTGTTAACCATGAACGAAAGAACTGTATGATGAAATTGTAAGCGTTGTTATACGTTTTACAAAGTTTTTTTTATTAAAATGAACTCATGTGTTACGTGTGTATGATATTATTAATAAGCTACATTAAAACGTCGCTATCGTTACGTGATAATCCAATCAGCGTTCGTCCATAATCAGTGCATATCGCTGCAAACTTTCAGGTTTAATCGAAAGAATAAAGAAAATAATTTTTGATTTTGGTACGAGTGGCTAAACCAAATGAGTGACGAAACACGAAAGGATTTCCCATTCTTTCATCCTTTCAATGCTGCGGAGTTGAGCAGCACTTTCCATGTAAATAAAATATCATTATTGGAATAATAAAAAAACCGGATAGCATGAGATCAGTTGTAGAGTTAAGGTGAATACGAAACCATTTAATTTACTATTTATATTTTAGATAAACTTCTTCTTATTCCACTATTTCGAATTAAAAACTTGTCATCCACGTTACTTTGATTAATTTCAATCTATTACACTGCTGGCAGTTTATACTAACTCGTATTATTTACAATGTACTTTTACAAAATAATGTTATAACAGTTTTAAATGTGCCACCAATTTGTCGACTTTCACTGCTGTATCAGGACCAATGCCAATCACTGTAGCTGTTCCAGATTCTAGTTGAGTTCGTCCAGCATCTCTGACGATTTCTGCCACAACGTCAATCTCATTAGCTGCCCGTTGAAGTTGCAACATATCATTGAGAGAATCAATTCGCAAAACAACTTTTGTTTGTCCCGTGAAACACCAGGCTTCCACAGTACCAGTCTTACTTGGGGTATTTAATGAAGTTTGATAACACATAATCGCCGCATGAGAACATTGAGCGGCCGTTTTTCCTTTAGACATTTTTAAATCTCCTCGAACAATAAGTGCTAATTTTGTTCGAGGAGTTTTGACAGCGAAGAAGGCTTGACGAATAAACGATAAAATCATCTTGGTGATTGGGGTACAAGGTGTAGTGGTTTTTACTTTATGTTTTTGTATTTTTCACTCTGATTATTTACATATGACTGCATGCACTGCTTGAATTCCTTTACGCAGTCTTGGCATTTGCGCCAATCACCGGTTTCTGCAATACACTCCTAGAAATGAAAATGCCGATAAGAAAATACAAAGCTTATAAGCCACTTGGCAATTACTTGAACTTTGTAATGTAACTCAATGCATCCGGTTTTCTTTAACATAACTTCTACAGGATCTTCAACGTCAGACATTGTATATTCGGTAAAACAAAAAATCGAAAAAATTTACATCACAACCCAGCGGCCAGCACTGCAACACATTAACACAACCGAATTAAATGTCAATCGATATAAAATTATAAAAAGAAAAACTGTCAGTTACTATACTACAGCATGCCATGTGATTACAATTTAATGACAGCGAAAAGTTAAAGCTGTCAACACATTGGCATTTAATCGGTTACAGTGAGGGCGTCAATAGTTGGCGAAATTGGTGTTTGTTGATTCTGATGGTCGATGGTGGGGAGAGATTTTTGCTTTTTTAATATTTGCTATATGCTTGGCACAGCGAGGGCGGTATTATCATTTGTTAATGTTAGTGGCAAATCAATATTTTTTCGACCGACACTCAGCTAGTCTTCTATATATATAAAAGTGAAACTTTGTATGTGTGTATGTCCGGTATAGACTGCCAAACCCTTCAACCGATCGCGTTCTAATTTTGCATATGGGTTTTCTACCATAAAACGCACTTAATAGGCATATTTTGAAAGTGGTCAGTCTCCTAGGACAAGGTCAAGAAACACGAGCAACGGCGGGCACTTAAACTCGAGAACCGCTGGACCGATCGACATCAAACTTGGACTTTAGTTTTGTCTGCAGGAAGGTTTCTCTTATGTTTGATCCCGATAGGTGGATCTTTAGTCATGTTAATTCAATTTTTCTTGTTAATAATAGTTTTAATACTTTTTTCGAATAATCATGACCATTATGGACCTTAGGTTCCTATCCTCCTGAACGAGTTACCCAGAAGTCTCATCAACATCAGAGGAAACTTTTAATAAAAATACACATTTTCTATCATTAGACTGAAGGCCAAATTAATAAAAAAAAATGTCTGGTACTTTGAAATAAAAAATAATTAGCTAATAAAAATACATTTTTAATTTAAAACGTTTAAAACGAGTATTGTGCGTAGTAGTTTGCTTTGATCTGAAACAAATTGCAGTTATCCACACTAGTGTGTTAACATAGAAATACTTTTGTTATTTACTGAAGTCTCAGCAAACATACATTCCCACAGTAGATTTTCATTGCGCCTGAGCTGTTTAGCAGAAAAATTGTTTTGGTCGTCTGAAAAATAGCGTACATTACTCGCTGAAAAGTGCTTGTCGTGCTCGTTAGGCAAGGCGCGCACTGAATAAAAACTAAAATAAAAAATTTGTAATTTTTAACGTTTATAAAAAGAATTTGTTCTTGGACGCCCGTAAATCTAAACTTTTCTATCGAATGAAGAAAGTGACATTTTGACAGTTACCGAAAAAATTAGGATCTTTTCTTCAAAAAAGGATACAAACTTCAGGAATTGTGTTTATCACGCCTCCTGCAATATAACACGTCACCCTACTCCGCTTTGATGCGCGTTTCTCTATTTGTTTACATGGCTTTAGCGATTCAACCTGTCACTTGGTCTACACGACACTGCCACGTCACTTGCTGACCACTTCAGTGCGTACCTTGACAAAGATTGCCGCACTCGGCTTCCGCCTCGTGCTTCAAACTTCTAACTCACACGATAACGTCCACTTTCCTAGCTCGTTATGTAATATACTATGTAATGTCCTTCCAACACTATTAACCTCAGCGAAATCCGAAAACATGGAATTGACACTAAAATCGACTAGCCTCCCTCCCTTCTACAAAACGAGTTACTCCCACCAATGGTATTTGATTCCAGATGGTATATATATGTATACCAAGTTTGGTTGAAATTGGTCAAAGCGTTCTAGAGTTAATTAGGCACAAACACGCAAATAAATTCTCTATTTTATTTTATTTTTTATTTTTTATGTATTTATAAGTATTACTTAAAAAAAAATGTTTTTTTTTTTACAAATAGACGGAAAAAAGACATGAGACATGGGATTAATTTACAAGTAGTATAAAAGGCAATAATTGTGGGCGCCGTGGCTCAGTGGAAGTGCATATGGCTGCTGAGCAGGAGGTTCAGGTTCGAATCCCAGCAACACCCGGTGTCCCACCTCTCGCGAATGGGTGACAAACGTTCCGAGAGTAATACCTTGTCACGGAAAGCTTCTCAATTCGCCGTTCGGATCCGGCCTTAAATTGTAGGTCCCTTCCATTTGTGTACAAAAATTAACATGTGCACCACAAATGGTCGCGAGAAGTTAGGCCTTGGACCGATGGTCTGTCGCGCCGAATATTATTATTATTATAAAAGGCAATAAATATACTGATTTTCGTTATTATTCTTATCGCTTTAAAAATTTACTCCAAAAAAAAGTTACCTAATAATAGTTATTATATACCTAATATAAATTAATATATACCTAAATATAATTATGAAGAAACTGGAAAAAATTTACGCAGCCGGTAGGATTCGAACCTACGCTCCCAAAGGGAATCTGATTTCGAGTCAGACGCCTTAACCACTCGGCCACGACTGCTTACCGTTAGATCCAAGAATAATGTGTTAATTAATTACTGAGCAAAAATATTAGATTTCTTCCTTTTGTTTTTGTGGGACAATATCCCGGTAGTTAAACGTTGCGTTGTTTTCTTCTTATCGTCTGTTTCCAAATTATAAAAACTCGTCAGTCTTGGGGTACGTACTCCAAACAGTGGAGTATTAGTCTACCTTACAGGTAGTGTTGAAGTGTTGTGTGTTAAAGAGCATAACATAACATAACAACATCAGCTGCTTTAGCTTTATGACCTTGTCAGTATTGGAGTTTTTGCAGACTCATATCTCTCATCTATTACATTAGGTTAAACTGTGGTGGCAGCAATTGCTCACTTAGAGCAGTAGCGGTCATTTGTGGTACCACAGAATCTTAAACCTTTCTCCTTTTCAAAGGATCCATTCCGAGCTCATAACGAATCGATGTATGTCTCGCACTTTGCCGTTTTCGAGAAAGGTTATTCATTAACCGCATACCTAAGTATTTGTGTCTCCTGTACAGTAATGCCGGACAGGAGCAAAGAAGAAGTTCTATTGTCTCCTCTTCCTCCTCGTCCACACAGTTTCTACAGAAGTCATTATATTCGACACTTATCCTTCTCGCGTGTTCCTCTAGAAGGCAGTGTCCTGTCAGTATCCCGTCTTTCCAGGGATATTAACGCAGTTATGCGCTTCAAGTCCAGCTTTGGCCAAACCTGCCTTGACATATTACAAGTGTCGGTGCTTTCCACCATACGTTTGTTGTGGCTTCTGGCTCCTTTCTAGAAGGCAGTGTCCTGTCAGTATCCCGTCTTTGCAGGGGTATTAATGCAGCTAAGCCCTTCAAGTGCAGCGTTGGCCAAACCTGTCTTGATATATTACAAGTGTCGGTGTTTTTCCACCTTACGTTTGTTGCGGCTTCTGCCTCCTTCCGAAGCAGAAGTTTCAGTAGGCCTCCCAACCTCTGCCCTTTCTGGTAGCAGCTGAAGAGTCGTACTGCGTCTAGCTAATTCGTCTGCCTTGCAGTTCTCTTCCACACCCGAGTGGCCTGGAACCCAGATGATTCTGAGTTGAGTTATTTTCAGCTTGTCACAGGAGACTCCCGCTGCTACTTTGTCATCTAGCTTAGAGTCATGCGAGAAAAATTTTACTGTTTCCTAATAGGTTTCAGATCTACTCTTCCGGTCTTTCTGTAGGGTATTGTTGTCAGAAAACCTTTATCGAAGTATAACACTGCGGTGTCATGTAATCGGTAATCGTCAGTTCTTGCTTTAGCGATTTAATTATAGTGGAGTGTCCCTTTTGGAGACTTTTCCACCGATTTATGTGGCAAATACGGCTAACAATTTGCTACAAATATCTACTGGAATGAAGTGGAGCATAACTTCTAAGGCGCGAGTTAGTGTTGATCTGAGCGGCCCGCTTATAAGCACACAGCGAAAAACTACTTCATTTTGGTCGCTTTTTCTTTGGACTTTGCAAACACGATTTGTATAAAGTTAAAAAGTTTAAGCTGAAGAGGTCAAAATTATTTGTCACTTTATGGTTTCAGACAAAGAATATAGATACACACCAAAGTAATTGCAACTTTTCGTTAAATGGGATAACATTTCGTGTTCAACTGGAGTTTTTAGCTTTGTATCAGGATTAACTAACTCCTTGTAACTTCAGACGTTGTTATGAGACACAACACATAGCACACGAACTTGCTAGACGTTCTATGATTTGCATCTGCACACGCTACAAATTTAATGAATATTTATATTTATACGAAGATATCTTATAGCTTGAAAACAACATCTGTTGCTATAGGTCGACAAACCCCCATTCAATACACAACAACCATAACGAAAGTTTCTGGTTTGTTATATCATTTATTTCCTGGCGTGTTCAGTTTACGAGTATGATGTCGTTATCAACGTCGCTTAGCTGTATACCTTGAGATTTTTTTGGCATGAGGTTAGTGTGAACAAAGCAGTCAAAACATTTTTCCCCTCCCCAAATTATGCTTCAGCTCAGTATGTTCAGTATTCAGAATGGTCTGAACTGATTTTTTATTGACTTACAAATATGGGTTAAGCAGGGGTTGAAATGAAGTTATTCAACAATTTGTTTTGTTTTTTTTTTCAAATATCAGGAGTACATTGAATATCAGAATGGGAAATTAAATTTCGCTTGAACATGTCGAGAGTGTGATTGGGGCTTTGGTAGGGGTGCATTTTTATTTTTATTCCTCCCCCAACAGATAAGCAGAAAGTTAACATTATTTTGTTTACAATTTGTTTTGTGAATTTGTGTAGCGTGCGTGCTGTAAACACATTTTATAATTTAGCCGCACCCTAAAGTATAAGACTCTGAAAAAATGACCAAAAATACAATTTTATAAGGAGAGAGGTCTATCAATTGAAGTAATCGTTAAAACAAATGTTCTAGCTTCCTAAACAGGCCGATTATGTTGTTCTAGTTTGGTGGTTATGATTTCTAGTTCTTTATTACTTATTTCCTTAGATGTAAAAAGAATTTCTTGAATGTCTACGAGAACTGAATGAGCGAGCTAAACTTTACTGTATTTATGTAAAGTCCCCTGAAAGTATAACATGCTCCCCTATAACGTGATTTTGTATAACATGAAGTGAAGGTATGGGTATCATACAAAAGTCCCATACAACATGAAAAGATTGCATGCCAATAGAACGCAGAACGTATCCCGCACATTCTACAGGACATTCCTGTATAATTTTTTTATTTTTTTATTAGCGATATGATAGGGAAAAGTTAACTTTTTTGTTGACAAAATCGGTTTGGTGGACAATTTTGGGTCAATACATGAACTTAATAAAGTTTCCGTTCCGCCGCAATATTTATGTGCCGATAAATATTGAGGCTAAAGTTTCGTTTGTAGTTGTGGTCCCAAATTTGTCGATTCCGCTTCGATTTCAGGAATTGAGCATATACGAGTATGTGACTAGTTTGTAGCGCATTTCGCGCAAGGACTTGAGCCTGCATTCAAATTATATCGATTTTACCCAAGAACTGAATCTGAAAGGCTATCAGTTGCGACGTAACTTTAGTTATTAGGCCCTAAACAAACAATTTTCATTGCAAGTCATATTCAGCGATGTAGCCCTGACTTAGCGGCTTCGTCAATAAGTAAAATTGTTGCGTTTAGGCTAGTCAACAACCCAAAGCCATTCACATAATGCCACTACACCCACAAAAACGGAATGTTTGGTGCGGGTTTTCTTCTTCAATGATCCTGGCAACACAGTCACATTCGATGGAGATCGCTACCAGACTACCAGTTCAATGACTATTGGATGAGGTTTACTTGGAGCATGTGGGCGCCGTGGCTCAGTGGATAAGTGCATGGCTGCTGAGCAGGAGGTTCGTGGTTCGAATCCCAATAACACCAAACGTATTTTTCACGGTGTCCCACCTCTCGCGATGTCTGACAAACGCCCAAAAGTAATAACTTTTCACGGAAAGCTTCTCAATTTGCCATTCATTTACGGCACCCTTTCATTTGTGTGAAAAAAAATATTCATCTGCACAACCTCAGCTGTTTTACTGAGAAAAGGGCGTTCCTAATGACATCCTTATTAAATGTTAAGGGAAAGGAAAGGAATTGGAAGATTCGCCATCTCCATCAGTGACCCAATATGCGTAGAACTAGCTAGCAATCCTGCGATGATAATGACATTTTGAAGGCCTTTCTAACATCCTGCAATGACGCGAGGATGTAGAGGGATGGATAGATCGAGGATGAAATTTTGACTAGAAAGAATAATATGCAAAATTTGCTAGTCTGCAGTTCTTGGAGCACAAAAAAAAGCGCAACTCAGTTAACCAAGTAACGAGTTGACCTTAATGTAACTGTTTTAATAACAAATCATAAGCTAATAACTTTAACAATGTTGCACGTCCCTTTTCTTGTAAGGTGTACTAATATCCATATACCGCTATTTAATTACCATTAACCATCCCATGAGTTAGGTTAGCGCTGAATAGAAAACCTGCTCTGAATATGATGTGAAATAAGCTCTCCCTTTTCTATACGATGTATGTAGCGGACGGTATAATTATTTTCGAACGCGTGCAGTTTAAAAGGGTTACTTAAGAAAAGAAGTGACCAGTCATTATTGGTCACCAGTGTTAAAAATTGTACTGCACTACAGTCAATGTTGTTGTCCTTGTTGTGTTTATGCAAATGAAAATCGGTTCATTGCATGCGCATGTTGTTGCTCGCGTATCCTGTACACCTAATAAGGCCTCAGAATGTTTCCGGTATAAGAAATTGTTGCAAACATGCAAGTGGTACACATACTCGCAGCATACCATGTAATTATTAAGTTTCCGTGACTTTTACGGAATTTTTAACGATGTAATAAGCGCAACTGGATGAGGCAACAATAAAAAAACGTCGCTAGTTAGTTAGATTATAAAATTGGTTAATGCTCAGAGGAGAACATTACAATAACCGTTTAAGAGTGCCTGCCTCATGCGCAACTAGATATTCAAATTTTTACCTAGCGGTTCAAAGTATGCAAACTAATAGAACTCATATTAAAGACACACATTCATATTAAAGTTCTTCTCTGGCTGTGACTATTATAGGCGGCTTTAAAGAATATACAAAGATGGTGAAGTGAGTTTTGAAACTCTAGACATTTCTCCATCACCTGCGTAATTGTAAATCTGATCAGCTGTGGATTTGCCTGGGATGAAGCCACACTGGTATAGACCAAGGATGACTTTAGCGTATGGGGCTATCCTGTCTTGAAGGATAGATGTGAAAATCTTATACGCGGTACTCCAAAACGTTATACCACGATAATTGCTCCATGTTGTTGTATCTCCTTTCTTATGTATGGGGCACAGGATGCCTCTTCGCCAGTCTTCTGGCATCGCTTCTTCGTCCCATTATTGCACTATTATTTCATGAATTGCTTGCTGGATATATTGTGGGGCCTCCTATTTTAAACAATTCCGCTGGTATCCCATCTGATCCCAGGGCCTTATTATTTTTGAGCCGATTTATCGCTCTGCTAATTTGGTCTTCGGTCATTGGTAGAGCCTCCAATTCCTCAGTTAACTGGTCATTTAGCAACTCACGAAAGTACTCTTTACATAGCTTTAAGAATCCTTTGAGATCGGCGATCAGATTACCCTCTTTGTCTTTGCAGTTTGTGCAACGCAGTGTACATTGCGTCATACCACGGACTCTTTGGTAGTTCGAGGTAGGACAAGGTTCTTCTCCCATCTGATCCCGGGGCCTTTTTATTTTTGAGCCGATTTATCGCTCTGCTAATTTGGTCTTCGGTCATTGGTGGAGCCTCCAATTCCTCAGTTAACTGGTCATTTAGCAACTCACGAAAGTACTCTTTACATAGCTTTAAGAATTCTTTGAGATCGGCGATCAGATTACCCTCTTTGTCTTTGCAGTTTGTGCAACGCGGTGTATATTGCGTCATACCACGGACTCTTTGGTAGGTTGAGGTAGGACAAGGTTCTTCTCCCAGGATGCTTTCTTTCGTCGGTGAATGGTTTTTTCATAGCTTCTGAGCTCTTTATATTCATCTTCGCGTATCCGGGTTCTATTAGATTGTTGCATTGCTCGGTACACAATCAGTCGCTAGCTTACATTCGTCATCGAACCAGTCGTTCTGATCTCTACGACTACTGCATAAGATGGAGTCACCACTACTAATGACAGTATTCTTAGGGGTGTCCATTTCTCTTCTACGCCCGACATCACAGCCCCAGGAATTACTCTCCCTGCATTTATGGCGAGTCCTATCGCATGACCGTAGTTAGTTCTGATCTCTTCATTTCGAATGGCAGCCGTGTTGACGCGAATCTGATTCGGGGATGCAGTCTTTCTTCATGATGCATGATGCATGATGGAACACCATACCGACAAGATAGTGGTACGAGTCAACGTTGGCACCTCGTACCGTCATCAGGTTCGGGTTGTGGCGGCAGTCTCTCAACACATGGTCTATCTGGTTGCGACTGGCTCCATCATGAGATACCCAGGTGGCTTTGTGGATATTTTTAAGCACAACCCTTGTACTTGCAACTACCAAATTATTGCTTGCTGCCATATCTAAGACTCGTTGTTCATTGTCATTAGTGTTCCCGTGTAAGCTATGGGTGCCAAAGTACTGCCTGAATACTGGCTCCCTACCTATTACCTATTAATCTATTACGAACTCTAAAAAGCCTAAATTTCTTAAAAATTCGCTAAATATTTTCATAAATGACAGTCGTCCCCTTCATGCATTTTATTTAGGTAGTTCAATTAAATGCAATCATAAGTTTCTCGTCGCGCACCTCACAACCACTCGATAGACTAAGTAGCAGACTTTTTTTCCGCTGATCTTGAATGTGTTCATTTAGAGTAGTTTACGTATAGAACAGAAGTGTGGTAAGTGTAAGTTAATCACAAACATAATTTAATTGGGCTTACTGTCATCCCTGTCTAAAGCAAAACTCCTTTGATTATTTAACTACCCTTAGGTCGGTTTGTTGAATAACTTACATACTAAGTAAGTTCACTATTAGAGATTTTCAAAGGCAAAGGTAGTCCAATGCACTGCGTATCTTTAGAATCTTTAACAAATCCGAAATGCAGAAAGTAAACATTTTTAAGTCAATCTGAGATAGGAGTTTTGAGGCAAATTCACCAAAATTCACCAATCATATTATTTTCTATTAAAGTATTTTAAATGAATATAATATCGCCTTTCGAGAGCTTTGAATTATCAGCCAAATTCACCAATCATGTCATTTTCTATTAAAATGTTTTAAAGGAATACTTTACGAGTAATAGAAAATAATATAATTGGTGAATTTGGCTGATAATTCAAAATTTAGTATTAAAAATAAATATTTAGTTTTTATTTATTTATTTTTCAGCCTACTGCTTTTCTTGTTGCTTAACAATACAAAAATGATGACCATGACCCATTTAGAGTTTTCAACTGCTTCATCAGATTATCACATGACAGAAGGATATGATAAAAATCAAAGACCGAGTAAGTAAATGTAATAGTAACTTATCTAAGATACATAAGTGAACTATAAAACGGTTAACCGAGGACAATCCATTGTACATATTTCATATTTTCTTTGTTTTTGTTTGTTTCTTATTTCTTTGATAATAGGGATAGTGCTCGACACTACTTTTATACACTTTTTTTGGAATGACAAACCATTTCTCGATTTGGCGCAAGTTTGTATGATTTGATTCAGTGGTTAAGTGTATGGATTTCTGAGCAGGGAGTTTGCAGTGCGAATCCCCGGAAACACCAAAAGTATTTTTTACGGTCCCACCTCGCGAATGTCTGACAAACGTCCGAGAGTAATAATAACTTGTCACGAAAAGCTTCTCAATTCTCCGTTCTGGTTCGGCATAAAATTGTAGATTCCTTTCATTTGTGTGCAAAAATCCTTTTTCTTAACGCCCACACTGTGCCAAGCATATAGCCGAGCATTATAAGGCGACGAACCCCCTTTCACGTAAGCAAATTATAAAAAGATGATTTGATTTGAATTTGTCCCATAATTAGTTTGCCATCATTTTTATGTAATCATTACGAGTATTTCAGTAATGGTTTTATCTGTCTCGTTGTCATGTCCAATAAAATGCATCGTATATGAATTTCTCTACAGTTCCTCTTCGCTAATGTGAATCGTATCGCGCATAATTTAACTCACACTGTAAGCTGATTTGCTTTGATTTGATTTCCAGACGGTTGATTTTGTAATGCAAAACCCTATCCCACATGAGAATCCAACGGATGGATGCGATTTCAATACGCATACGAAAAAATTCCTTACGTTTTTTTTCTTTTTTAGTTCATGTGATTATATGATGTTAATTAATTTATTATATAATTCAACGTGATATGCTGCTCAGTATCACCTGGATAATATTCTTGTATCCAATTTCTCTCTTAACCTATGAATATAATATCCCTTTTCAAATACAATTTCCACGAATCCCACTCGCTTTTATATCTGAGGTATAAATTTCGACTTCTTAATTAGAAATTGGATCCTTGCATCAACTGTGTTATATATCATTCGCAACTATAATCTCTGAAAAGTGATACGTAAAACCCAAAATTGATTAGTCGATTATGATGAATTAAATGGAGGCTTGTTAGTTTATTTGAAGATCCACGTAACTTTATGATCCAAATGTAAACATACTTTAACTTAAAGAAACTATTGTTTTTATGGTTTTCTAAGTTGAACCGTTAAATCGTTGAATACACCCAATTAACCGCAAGATGGGAAAGACATATGAGTAACACAAGAACTGTTTGTATAAATTGTGAATTACTAACTTTTTCAGGTTGATACTGTTCTGGGTGTGTCCTCAATGCATCGAATGTCAAAAATATTTGTCATAGAAAACGCTTAATTTATATCTGACAACGATAGAATAGTTTTCAGATTTAGGACTCTGTGCTGAACTGCCTTTTTTCCACGCAATGTGCCAATAAACACTGCTAAGTTCCACGATAAATAATTATCTGAGGAAACGTTGCTATAAATGCTGTGGCAAATATGGGGAGCCCAATCGTACAGAGCGTGAAGCAGATGACATGATAACGCACGCTATGATAGCTATCATTATCAGATTTAAGTCTGTGCTTAACTAAGCTTCTTCAAGGAGTATGTGCCAATAGAACGGTGCAACACTGCTAGGTAGCACGATAAAGAATTATCTCTCAGGAAACGTAGCTGTCATTGCTGTGGCAAATATGGGAAGCCCAATAGTACAGTGAGTGCAGCACACGCTACCTCAAAATTTTGATAAATTTTCGACAAGAAGCGAACCAAACATGTACTAGCAAATAATA
Organism: Nephrocerus scutellatus; assembly: GCA_947095585.1. Classification (NCBI taxonomy): domain Eukaryota; kingdom Metazoa; phylum Arthropoda; class Insecta; order Diptera; family Pipunculidae; genus Nephrocerus; species Nephrocerus scutellatus. The sequence continues at coordinate 122,200,336 of OX352762.1, forward strand.
ATTGTAACCATTCCAAGAATTCTTACCGGCATAACTTTGCATCTTGCTCTTGGTGATCGATGCTAGAATGTTTGCTATGTAATGAAATAGCTCAGCTATTTTATATTTGCAACAGGAAAGCAGAGCCTTCGACTAAGGACGGAAGTGGGATTGCTTTATTTAGAGCCAGCTAAAAACAGAGTTATATTCCTACTACCTGGAGACAGGTAAATGTATGGCAATGTGAGCTGCCTAAATCCTATAGAGTATAGACCTATAAGTCGATCATCATTTGTCCTCAAAACCATAGAGAGAATTATTGATGTTCATATTAAAGGCTGGCTAGATTTGTCTATCCTTCTGCACTCAAGTCAGTTTGCATACAGGAAAGGTTAAAGCACAGATGGCGCACTTCACTATCTTTTAAAGAAGATAGAAGGAACTTTGCGTTCGAAGGAAGTGGCTCGGTGTGCATTCCTTAATATTGAGAAAGCAACCAATGGATAATGGCCATGCTTGAAAGGTCGAAATATTACTATCTCCTCAGGAGGAGTGTCTGTGACCGCAGTTAAGGGTTGTCCCCAAGGAGGAGTCCTTGCTCCTCTTTTGTGGTCACTTGTCATCGACAATTTTCTAGGTAATCTATAGAGATCAGGCTACATCGCCATTAGATATGTGGATGATTTATCTTGATTCTTGTTAATGATAAACATAGACCGTTTCTAGTGTTATGCACAGTGCTTTACTACACGTTTTAAAATGGCGCAGCAGAGGAAGGCTATTCATAAATCCCTGTAAACCGTTCTAGTGCTTTTCACACAGAGAAATTTGGTCAATTTAGGACCTATCACTATGAGACTCATTATCACGTACGCGATTGTAATTGCCTGTCTCGGTATCACTGGTGTCATGCGTACCTGCCCTACGCATGGCATTAGAAGCTGTCATTAGGCTTTCACCCCTGCAAATCTTCATTAGGAAGACTACCGACTGGATGGGCTATTAAACTGCAGCTACAAGTTCAAACCAGGTGATCATGTGGAACACCTGAAAATCTTCATTCAAAGAGACATGTTCTGCACTATCCCCGACATTATGGTCAGGGAGTACTGTTTCGGCAGTTTCGGTTTTTTTTAGGTATCAATATTGGACAGCGTAGACTGGTCTAATGGAAGCTAGAGATCTGGTCTGATTGATAAATGGATCGAAGATGGAATCCAGAGTTGGAACTGGTGTTTATGGACCCAACAACAAAGTCTGGATACCAATGCGAATGCGTACGGTGCGGTTTTCCATTGAGATCTGCGATCTGAGATTAACCTTTGTAAAGGCATTAATGACACAAGAATATATATCTTTTCAGATAACCAAGCAGCACTTAAAGCGCTGTCGCCCAACTTAATGGACTCACTATCAGTTAAATTCTGCTACGATGTACTGCAATCCATTGCTATACATAAGAGGGTGAAACTCGGATGGGTCCGTGGTCATTAAATAATTGTAGGCAACGAAGCTGCAGATGAACTTGCCAGGGCTGGCTCGCAATCTGCGTTCATAGGATCTGAAATCTACTATGGCATAATCTGGTCTGCCGCCACACCGCTGACTAACAATGGGAAAAACAAACTTTGTCTGGCTCACAGGGAAAACGTCCCAGGGCAGAGACAATCAGGCCCTTTTCCTACAAGGTAGTGCTTAATCTAGGCTTGCGGTATCACCTTAACCAAAATTATCTAGGCTTAGACACGGAATGTAGGTTCTGTTCGGAAGATGATGAATCGTCCGAGCACATTCTCTTTGGATTTAGGAGACGTATAAGAAATTATGTTCGTCAGTAGAGCTGAGAAACTCTGCTACTAAGGACATACTAGCCTTCGTTAGGGATGTGATACGTCTCTTGGATTAATTACAATAGATCCAATAGATCTTTTAGGTCGCAGTATCAGACACATGGGCTAGGGTCGTTCCAAAAGAAATAAAGGAGGGAAGTGTATAATTCTATTTTTTCTTGGATGGCAGGTGGATCCCAAAAATTTACTTTCAGTGTCGCCGCTATCACAGCGGTTTTAAACTACCCGCTAAATCAGACTCTATTTCGTAGCCCTGGCATTTTTTTTTACCCCGAAACCCCTTAATTCAATTCAATTCTTTGACAAACATTTTACCACATGTTGCATCTTCAGCAACGGAATAATAATTTCTTATGTTGGTTTATTATTTCTATTCGAATGTGATTTAATTTATTTTGTCTTTCCATTTTCACTTTCCCTTAGTTTGTGCTAAGATAATCGCTTTAGTCGTCAATCCACGAAATTGTTGTCACGCAACGAAACGAATGGCTCGTTAAGCGAATTAAGAGTAGGTCGCTAAAAGGACTTCTATGAAGGGTAGTCATATGAAATAAAAAAAGGCGCGTCATCGTGCCACCTTTTTCAGTTCCTAGAGTTCATTATGTGTCTCTTAACGTTGCCTACAATCGAGCTAAATACAAACGGCGACATTGGCTAAAAATACGCGCGCATAGTGAATACTCCTTTGTGGACGCAACAGTCCAAAGGTGCCGCTCCTTAAAATTGAGCGTCATAATTCGTCCTTGTGTGCTCATTTCCGTTTCGAGCAAAGAGCAATATTAATTAAAACATGACCATTGTTAATGTATTCCCCTCTAGCCCTCTAAACAATAACAAAAATTCGGTTTCTCTTTTATTTTATATCTTGTATGAAATCATTTGCAGTAACTTAGTTCGTCACTATAAGGAAAACCAAATGTAATAAAAAAAAGGCATGTTATGTGTACCAATATGAGTATTACCATTTATTGCCTGAGTGGAGAGATATTGATGGACTTATAGTTAGGCATTCCTTAAAACCTACAATGTATAATTGTATTCATAAACAGAAACCGTCAATTTTGAAAATGCTTAAGCATTGTAATATCTAACGCCAAACCCCTCCTATTAGGAATATGAACCCCTGATAGTGCTGCACAGTTGCAAAGAAAGTGAATTTAAGTTTTATTCTTTCATCCTAACAACAAGTAGACAAGTCAGACAATATTTGTATGGTACTTGGTCAGAGTCCTAGGTAGATAGGTAGGTAGGTGGAGTGGTGGTCCTGGTCGCCATAGCGGGGAGCTCAAACAGCGTTTGACTGTGTCGTTTATGACCACAGTCCTCGGGAGACCTTATGAAAAGAAAGATAATTGGGTTGATCATATCCAACCTGTATCATTCAGGTACGAGTTCAGTACCATGAATGCTTTTTGTTAAACGCCGGCCACCAGACTAGCTCTCCATAGGTGAGAATAGAGCGTAACATCGCTCTGTAAAACCATAGAGCCATCTTCGGCTGCAGTCCCCATTTCTCACCAATGGTTTTGTTGCTAGCATATAGAGCAATGTATGTTTTCGTAGCCCTAAATTCTACATTCGACTACCACCTGAGTTTCCTGTCTAGGATCACGCTGAGATATTTCGCTGTTGAGGTTAGTGTAACTCTCTGACCATTAGGATTGCGCTGAGATATTTCCTTTCCTTTCCTTCACTTTACTTTACTTTAGTTATAACAGAAGGGTACTTCTCTTACACAAGTATCACCACGTCTTCTGCATACGTGACAGCTTTTATTCTGTCCAACTCAAATATCCTAAGAACCTTGTTTATTATCATCAGCCATAGTAACGGCAATATTACCAATTATTGGCGAGTACCTATATCGACTAATCTGGTGATACTACTGCTGCCCAGATTAAAATGAATTTTCCTGCTGCCTAGCATGGAGATGATCCATTGTTGGGGTGGAGCACCTGAGAAACTAAGTGAGAGGCTCCTGATGTATGGCATAAATGCGTAAATTTTGCGTCACTGTGCACACATATGTATGTTCACTTTAGTTGCGACGATTTCGCTCGCCCGCAAACTCGCCTCTATATGTCCGTAGCCAAAATTTTCAAATCAATAAGTAGGTCAGGACTTCTATTCGACATAGTGTACAGGTATGAATATATGTATATGTATAACAAACGTGTCTCAAGTATATAATTACTTAAAAACTCAATGAGATGTTCAAAAATAGATCTATTCCACAACTAAGACCATTTTTTTATAATTATTCGCCCTTGAGTCTGCTGCTGCTCCTATCTGTGTCATTCTCCATGGTTGATGAGTTCATGCTAAGTGCATACCTGCATTTAATCAAGCAATAGATATTTCCGGTGAAGAACCACATTGACCACACGTAAATTGTGGGAGGAGTTGAATACTCCAGAATATGGACAACGAACGAACCGCAATATATTGCCAGTTAACTGTTGCACGTCTGACTAATGGGAATGACGCCACACCTTGACGGGTTAATTGAGCATTCCAATTGTGAATGAAATCGTGATGCTATCAGGTGATTTTTGCTTTTTTCGATGAACAAACTGACTGAGTATCATTGGGAAAAGGACATCGAACATTCATGTTGGTATGTAATGAATATTTTTACCAGAAGAAGTTCATGGGTTCGGAAATAAACCCATAATATGGTAAATTTTGACAACATGTCGTCGATGGAAAGCTCAATTGCTCTATGCTTCACTTTCAAAACTTTACAGAAGACGACTTTTAAACTTAAAACGATACTTTAATCCTATCTTATTCCACTGGAATTCAAAATCCTTTTTTTTTTTTTTTTGAAATTCTCTCTCCGTGCCCATGTGTTTGTTTGTGGCCAATTCAATTCAATTTTTAACCCACTTCCTAAAGCTCGATTTTATTCAAAACTGTGCACACATGTGTATCTTCGATGACAATACAATACAAATTAAGAAGCGATCAGGTCCCAGAGCCGAGGTGGTCCATTTTATTTTTTTTTTTTCAAAACTATCCCGATTTCATTCAAATTTTGCAAACATGAGTATCTCCTGTGACAGCACTTTTATAGATTTTATAGCTTATAGATTCTATGCTGTGCTGGGCTGTGCTGTGCTCAATATGCGCTAAGTCTAACGCTTGCATTACATTTGTAGCGTGCGAGAGCAAATGAGCAGGACGACTGTTAAATAGCAATTGTGGTTACGAGACGAGAGGAGAAAAATAGTATACTTTTCAATGTTTTTTCTTAGTTTTACCATAATGCTATAGATAACATTTCCCATGTTACTATAAAATAACTATAACATTCGTGTAGTGTCAATCTCTTCTGGCTAACCACAATTTCAATTTAACTGTAGTCGGCCCGCTCACTTTGTCTAGCACGCCTCAAATGTAAATTTTGTATAACTCTTCTTTTTCCTCGCTGCTAATATAATCTATTTTTCAGATGCCACAACCTATGTCGACATCGGTCTCATCATCAATCGTATATCGGCAGTGGATGAAAACAAGGAGGTAGGTAAAAGGCACAACATAAAGGCAATCCAACACCATTTGCATCTTAGTTTTGAACCACCTCAACAAATTAATGGCTGACCAATCGCTATTTTCATATTTTATACCAATGGTTTACAGTTGTCTGCGAAATTTCAGGAAATCTCCTTCGATGTTTTCCTGCAAGTGATATGGAATGATCCGCGACTGCAACCGCTGGAGTCCAGTTTTTTGCGAATAAAGAATTTCACAGAGCTTCTTATCGAAGAACGACAAAGAATTTGGGTGAGCGTCCGTGAATAAGGCCAGTCGCATATTGAGCGCAGCCTAGCACAGCATAGCGTAGCCGAAGTTTTTAGAGTACACAATGTTATACTTAATGAGGTAAAATATTAAAGTGCGTCATTAAGTATAACATTGTGTGCCCTAAAAACGCACAATATGCGACTGGCCCAATGGGTCTTACGCGGTTCATTGCGCCAATATGAATTGAATTTTTATTTTATCTTTTTTTTCTTTTTTTTATCCTCATTGCAGGTACCTGACTTGTATATACGACAATTAAAGGAAATGAAAATTATTAAATTATTCGAGGATATATCTAGTTTACGCCTTTATCGTAATAGTACGGTTGTACTTAGTATAGGGTGAGTGCCAGCAATGGTAGCATACGAGGGGCGATTAACAAGTAACCTTGTTTGAAAACAGGTGGCTTTACTGAGGGAAGTTAACATTACCGTCGTGTACTGTCATCTGTCATCTGTCAAACGACATCATACAAATGCCTCTTTCGATTTGCATGGTAGTGTTAGAGAGTTACCTCTCATGGTTTTGGTTTGATTTTCTATTTGCAAACCGTACCCGGGGTAAGGTTCGAGTTGCGTTTTATTTGCAAAGTTTTGTAACGATGCTACCCATCGACAAACAAGGGGTAAGGTTTCGTTTACTCAGCTAGATGGCCAAGAGAGAGCAAGCATTTCTCAGTTTGTTCTGCTGAGGCATAAATTTCAGACTAGTTGATATGTTAGTATTTATTTACTTTAATATCATTCGTGTTGTTATGTTCAGTATTTTTCAATAAAACAGAAAAAGAGCAATGTGATTCGTAATTCGCTTTTTACTTTTGGATGAAAAAACATTCGAAGGAATAAAAGCTAAGTTATGGAAACCCTTCACCATCTATGACAACCGTGCGATATTGGTTCAACGAATTGAAACGTAGTTGTACATCTGTTTTTGTTGAGGAGCGGCCAGGCCGCCCGGCAGACGTTGTTACCGAGGAAATCGTTGAAATTTCTACTACACGATCGCTGATCGTCGAACTAAAGTGCGTGAAGTAGCAGAGGCCGTAGGCGTGTCGTACAGAACGGCAATTGATATTTTAAATGATAAGTGTGAGAAAAGTGTCAGCCCGTGGACAACAAGCGGATACGGCTGTCAATGTCGAAGCAGTGTTAAGACCTCTTTAACTGAATTTTGCGGTAGTTCTTGCATAGAGTCGTCAGGGTTGATGAAACCTGGATACATTTGAGTGAGTTCACTGAGCAACAAAGGTGTGGCAGGTTGTAATGACAACTTGTTGTTCACCACATAAGCTATATTGCTTTGGCAAAGCCAGCTTGGCTTACAACAACAATCGCATAAGCATAAAGCCAAAAGTAAATCCAAAAAATGTTTGGGATTAATAAACTAAAGCCATTTTATAGTTATGGTGCTCACCGTAAGGCGGTAGAACCAAAAGCTGTTGCTTTGAGAATTAAAGTAAAGCCAAGCTGGCTTTGTCAATGCAATATAGCAATCGTTGATGTGTTATGAGTTATTTGATTATTTGTTATTGTGTTGTGACAGTATTGACACAAAATAACAACATGTTGTTCAGTGGCATAGGTGTCGATGTCGATTTGACATTTCGACAGAACACCACACCGACATCACTTTTTTCCAGTGAACACAACCATTGTTATACGCCGGAATTTTCTCAATTTCTCATAGACTTTTTGCAGAAAGGAAAAACGATCACGGGACAGTACTTCAGTGAATTATTGAACTGATACGATAAGAAATTGAAGCAGACACGAACCCATTTGGCTTAGAAAAAAGTAATGTTTCACTACAGTAACGCACCAGCACATTCATCCTGAATTGTCGCCGCTCCGTACTCGCTAGACCTGGCTCCCTGTGATTTCTTTTTGTTTTCCAATATGAAAATATGGCTTGGTGGAAAAAGGGGCTCAAACGGGGAGGTTATCGCCGAGACAGAAGCGTATTTTGAAGAGTTTGAGAAATCGTATTTTGTGGAGGGGTTAAAGAAATGACAGAAACGTTGGGAAAAGTGTATCGACCTAAAGGGAGGTGACTTTGATAAAAATAAAAAAAATGCGAAAAACTTGCGTCTTCATTCCTGACACGGGTACTTATTAATCGCTCCTCGTATTGTACACTTATTAAACAGTTTCTAACTTCTATTCTGTGCTATTGGATTCCCTAATACAAACATTCTCACTTGTAGTCAAGCAGTACAAAAATTTAAAAATTTTATATTTAAAATTTTGCCTTTATTTGTGTGACATAATATATTTTCAGTGCTACAATTATAGTCAAATGTGATATGGACTTTGTATTGTACCCGTTGGATGTTCAAAAGTGTCCTGTGGACTTCAGTAGTTGTAAGTCTATTGATTGCAACTTACTGAATAACATTGTGTCACACTGTTGCAGATAAATACTCGCGAAATGAAATGGAATTCCATTGGAAGCGCGGCAACGCCATCACCTATCCGAATGACTTTGGTGATGGATTCTTTCGACTGCCAAAGTATGTTGTGTCTTTTCATCCTGAACTGGACATGCACATCGTTAGCTATGGCGATAGTAAGATGAATAATTGCGCTTAACTCATACACAACATGCTCTTTATACCTACTTGTACCCTCCCTACACATATCTTTTAGGTGATCACTCGTCTGCCCGCCTGGAGATCACATTGTCACGTGAAATGAGAAGTTATCTGCTGGAAAACTATCTCCCATCGACGTTGTTCGTTTCGATGTCGTGGGGCAGTTTTGTTGTGGTGCCAGAAGTTGTACCCGGACGGATGGTGCTGCTGGTGACTACGCTACTATCCTTGATCACAATGTTCGACACGGTGCGGAATAACTCACCAGATGCATTGGAGCTTAAGTGTTTGGAGGTAATCTGTGTATGTGTGTGCGTGAGTGTCATGTACATTATAAATCGTCCATAATTATACTGGATGTTCCAAAATTAATCACCCCATTTGCTTCTGATACTCGTATTTTATGATTTTCTTTAATTTTATTTTTAAATTTCTTTCACATTTCATTTTTCGAACTATAATTATTTAATTAAATTATTATTATAATTATTATTACAATTATTGAAATAAATCCCTATTTGCTATTTTTAATTATTTAAAACTTTTATTTAACTTGAACTTTTACTTTTTTGAGCTGGTCGTGCGTTGGAGAGAAAATATTGTAAAGTCGATACAACGCCGATCAACGCACGAGCGCCCGAACGCGACATTGTGATTTGGGCTTAAACCATCTCCACACGAGCTAGAGAGCTGAAATTTTGTGAGTAGCAAAATGTCATAGGACATTTATGGTTTATGGAAAAATCCCTCTTCCAACAACGTCACGTTCCGACCACTCTTAACTGTAATCCTGCCAAAATTCGAGCGCATCCACCCAGCAGAAGCACTGTCAGAAGAAGACTAGCCATCCCGATTTGAGATGGAAGCCGGAAAAATGTGGCCAAGCGCCACAATCAGCTATCTCAATTGAGATATCTATAACCGCCTCTTGATAAAAGAGCCATTTGCTCAGTTGTGAGGGGGTTAGTTTATAACTCGGTCGGTACAACACCCAACTTGTCAGCACCCAACACCCAACTAGCAACTAACGCGCTTGGCTTCGCGCTGAGTGGATGGAGGGGCAAGAGCACTCCCCCTGTCTTTTCCCATGCCTAAAGCATGTTTAAGTAGCCTTCGGTGTTGCTGGATCAGTAGCCCATCTAATCCCTTCCCAATAGAAGAGCATACGGATTTCTCCGAGATGACGCTACATGCATCAACGATGCGTCAGAATCAAAAGTGGCTGATTCCACGTCCTTAATTTTGACGCCCTCGCCAGACGCCGTCTGAACTCTGGGTATAGTTTGGCTGCTCAACAGCAGACCGAGCAGTTGATGCCAACATGGAATTGGCCGTTGAGAGCTCAACAGCTTCTCTGGATAGAGCGGGTGCTCAACAGCAACAGCTTTGAGATGCATCGGTCTCATAATTATTATTTTTATTTATAAACTCTATTTTTACACCCACGTGTATCCGGGAAAGGAGGTCGCCCATTACAGAGCCCGGTATGCCATGGCAAGGCCAGTTGAAACCGAAGTTCACCAGGTATTCGGAGTCCGCATACTAGCGACTAAGCACCCTCTTAAACATGCATCCATGCTGTTCCACCTTGGATTAGGAATACCTTTTACTGATGATAGGATTAGTCCGTTGCCTCAAACTCCAAGCATTTACCCGGGCTTGGGACCGGCATGCTGACCACGTAGCAAGGCGGAGTGTATCGATGTATACATTAAAGTTTGTACCCAAAAAACGAGTTTTTTTTTTTTACATAAACTTCGTGTGCCTGTGTATTTGTTTGTCGTGGAATCTTGCGATACATTTTTAACCCACTTCCCAAAGCCCGATTTTATTGAATTTTTGCACATGTGTGTATTCCCAGTGACAACACTTTCTATTAAAATTTGGAGCCCACATAGGTGAAAACATATAGGGTGATTAATTTTGGAACACTCAGTATTATATACATATTGTTATTTTTTGCACTTCCGCGTCCTTTTCAAAGTGAATTAAATATATACACATAATATTTACTCTTCCTTACCATATCATACACCCAAGTGACGTCCTATGTTGCCACTTTTCCAGGTGTGGCTAATATCCTGTACACTATTTGTGTTTCTTGCACTTATGGAGTATTTCATTGTTCTGTTTGGCATTCGATACGATAAACATTGGCGGACTATACCGACAAGTATACCCATACCAACTATGCAATCGCCAGCAATCCATTTGGCAGAACACGGAATGAGTTCAGAAATGCCTGTAAGTTTTCCTGTGCGAAATTGTTATGTTAACGGCTGGCTGCATGCTTCTTACTCTTCCAGATGACATCATTCCAATCGATAGTTCAGCGACAAATTGGCGTTGAACGTGCAGTACGAGCATTCCAGATGAACAGAATTAATCCGGCGAAAAACGCCATCAACAACAATGCTGCGAATTCGCTTAAAACAAATATAATTGCTGGCGGTGGTGCAGCGCCCAGTTCCGGTAGCTTCTTGAGAGCAACAGCTGAACAGCATGTGCCGCTAACACCACCAGTCACATCAACCCATCCGGAGGATCCGCACGGCTCTGATCAGAATTTGTCAACCGATGGGAATTCAAACAATCGGAGGAGGTAAGTCGAATCAAAACATGACGCAATGCGTGTGCTACAATTGCGCCAGCTCCCACCAACACTTGCATATTACTGCTGTACTGCTTTTTACTGTCTATCAAAACACTTTTAAAATTTTTTCTTTCCTTCTCTCGATCCAATCAATAAGTTTCTACAGATTTCGCAATGCCGCCGAATATGCGGTCCTGTACGCTGGCTCTCAACGAGGAAGACTCGATCAGATCTCATTGGTGCTGTTCCCGCTCAGTTTTCTGGTGTTCGCTACCGTCTATTGGGTACTTTACCTGAGTGAGTCAAGGAAGAGAATATGATACGACCATTATCATCATGATCACGTCCAGTTTCAGTATCAGCATCGACATCAACATCATTTCGCTTACGATGAGGGATCTTCGTCGATCTTGCCGCGGTACCTGGCGTTTGTAGCTAAATTGCTAAATTGTATGCTGTATATATGTATGTAGTAAGTTTTTTGGCCGATTGCCGATAAAAGATGTGCGTCCATTTCTACATTGGAATATTAATGAATGATGATCAATTATTTTTTGATTTATGTTAGTTTTAAATTAAATCCCCAATGCTACGCAAATTGGAACCATAACATTTTAACTCTATGACTGTCAGGTCAGTTATAATTTTTGTTCTTTTTTTTTGTAACCGAGGTAACGGTAAACATCGATTGTACGAGAATGAATTGAAAACTTCGCAATCTTACCAAGAAAGAAGATCTCGTCACAAAGCTGGCTAAAAAGTCCTCTGGATCGATTTGAATAATATTTTGATTCCATTCATGACATTCTCAGATATCAACCTCCCTTATCTTCAATACTCGTTCTCACAAGATCAGATAACTTATTATTTGAATGTTTTCCTCACCTATCACGTATGTGACCAGAACTAAATGCAATACAAATTCTCAAACTTTTTTTCCCGCGATCCACTTTTTCAGTTGAAGCCTTTTGGGTTCAATCGTTTTATAAATGCAAATAAAATAGAACATTTGACAACAACACAAAAATACGTATATTAACATACAAAAGGTGGTCGAATGTCGGTCAAAAGTATGAACACCCACTCTAAATTTTGTTTTATTTTATTTATTTAAAACACAAAGCATAAATTACTTATTTCTTTTATTTCAAATCTTCTTTAGAAAGAAAAAAACAGTTTCAAAAAAATCCAACTTGACCATCATAGTGGGCAATGACGCCCATGAAAACGGCTAATCACGGTCAAATTTACATCAAATATCACTGAAAATATAAAACACACTGATAGTATTTTGAATTAAATCTTAATATATAAAAAAAGAAACGTTGTCTGTATGTCTGTTTGTCTGTATGACTGTATGTCTAATCGAGCATAACTCGAAGACTGCACATCCGATATCGCTGAAACTTTGTGATGTGGTGGGGATGGTTGGGCTGATTAGTGCGCTAATGGTGCTGAGGGAGTTGACGTGGTGGGTGGCTTGACTCCAAAGACCGTGCATTTTTTTTATACATAAACTTATTACCAAGAAATAACTCACTGAAGGACTTGCCGTCAATAAGGTGGACTATACTCTTTATTAATATTCAAAATAAAATAAACATAATAATAAAAGTGCTGTTATACGTGGTGAAGGGGGTTATCTCAAGGTGGGTCTTGAAGGGTATTAGTGGTCAGTTGGTGGGAGGGTAGTGTGGGTGGGATATTTATAAATAAAAAACTCATATATTTCGACATACTTAAGTAAAATAAATGATCACATTTATACCCTTTTGGTGACTCCCATCCTGAGCACTCTTCATCTGCCCACCTCCCACACAAAGTGTAGCGAAACCATAACTCATTGTTTCTTCCAAAATCATTACAGACCAAACATTTATTTTGGCCTGTCTCATTCTCAATATCATCATTGTTGTTTTAAGCCACAAAATCTTCGTCAGAGCTTCTTCTAATAGATGGAGAGTTTACAATGCCATTTTTTATGCGTTGCTGGATGCTGCAGAAAGGAATTTGGTTTTGTTTTTTGTCGCGCTCCTCATCAAAAGACCATTTGAATGGGCTCTGATGGCATTGTTTAGATCTTTATCAGAACATAGGGCCTTACTTGAGATTCGTTTGTCCTAAAATTTAATTTAAAATACAATTTTAATGACGGTCATGTGACTGTGATTACCAAATTTCATAAGCAATCATATAAAAATTTGCTTTTGAATAAAACAACCCATAAATATTAAAAATGTTCGTGTAAATTCTCTAATCGGAGATAGATTAATCGAGTTACTTTTTTTTTAAAAAAAAGTTTTGGGAGCCCTGGGCCCGATCACTCCAAAGTTTTTACAAATAATGGAGGTGTGTTTACAACACGACTTTCTTTTACGTACGGGGCCGGAATTTTCAGTAAATGTATATTGAATTTTTGTTATTTAATTTCTTTTGCACCAAACAGGTTTCTCATAAGTGCTATTCTTTTTGAGATATTTGCAAAAACTCTAAAAACTGTACTTCCGGTTGGCCGATTTCTCCCAGAATCAACTGGGACCTCACAATTTACGTAAGAACCTTAAATATGAATTTGCATCTCCACAAATTCAGCCGTCTGGGCTGTAGTTCGGACACAGACGGACAGACAAACAAACAGAGACTTTTTTTCGTTTTTTCTGATTCAGGAGATACCGAAATGGATAATCTGCAAAAATCCCGAGTTCGAAAATTTTCATGATTACTATACTTTCTTTTACTATGTAATAGAAAGTAAAACTGTTGTATATCGAAGAAGCACATGTATATAAAATTTAAAGAAAATCGACTAAATTTTTTACAAACTTTGTCCCATTGCCTATTGCCCATTACTCCCAAAAATTTTACAAAAAGTGTTGTCAATCGGAGATACACAGGTGTTTAAAATAAGAAGAAAATCTGGTTAATTTTTAAAAATTAACTCCAAACTCCTCAGATCACTCCGAAAAATTTACAAATGTTTTGCGCATCGGAGATACACAGGTGTTTAATTATAACGCCCTCGCCTGTAAGGTGTACTTGCAACTTTTCACCGACAATTTGTATTTTATTCAATGACAGACCACGGTCGGTTGGACAGGAAGCATCGTTGACTATTCGGAACTTCTTCAATACAGCATGGTGTGGAATATGATAACACAGCTGCTCCGGTGCTCGATCAGCCAAACGCAGTTGAACCGCTAATAGTAGTTCTTGAACTATTGCCTTTTGAATTGTTCATCTCTTTGAAACCGTTTCTCCAATTGGCGGAAACGTTGCAGCGCGATTGCTCGCGATGAAGCAAACTGCTCGATGTCGCTGTGTAATGGAATATTTACCTGAAAACGGCCATTATCTAAGCGTTGATATGTGCGCATAAGTATTTCCTCGCATTATTCCTGTTCTGTTGTTCGAGATAGCACCAACGATACTTTTCATACCTTTTCCCAAAATTGTTGCAATAATTTATCCAACTGCAAAGCTGCATCGCCACTTGTCACCATGTCTACCACAGCGTTCCTTTGAGCCAAATCGGACGAGCCGTTCTCAAGTGATGCGGTTACCAACGAACAGCATTTAATTTGTATACATATATACATAGATTATTAAAATCTGACATATTTTATTCAACTTTAGGCGCCTTGCAAGTTTATCATTGATTTGCATCATAAAATAAAAACACGCGCACCCATCGATTTAAATCCACCACAAAATGTAATTGTTGTGTCTCAGCTAAATAACTATTCAACACCCGACTTAATTCCGTACACAAACCTATTCCGACAAGGAAGTTATTTTTTTTTAAATGCATGACTGTTTCTTATACATAATTAATTCCCTTCTTTAGATATTAAAACACCGAAATTTGAAATTATCAGCAAAGAAACATTATTCATTCCAAATCTGCATGCTACACACATAATTGTTCTTTCCAGTTAGTCAATAACTAAAAATGTCTCTCGGTGTGCAGTATTTATACAAAATTCTACCTTCAATTTCAGATAAAGTGTACTCGTATACTGTGCATCTAAAACAATGAAGAAACAGAGAAATATAACTAAATTTTCACTTTTTACAATAAATAAAGTCCGCCGCCCTTAGCTTATAGAATTTCTAAAAATAGAACCGATAACTGACCATCTTTGTAAAATATCAAATATAAAACAGTGAAATAAATAATACCTCTACTCGTAAGTAATATTTATCGATTTTATACATAACATTAAGTAAAAAACTTCCAAATGTTTATTAATAAAGTATTTTCGAAGTTTTGAAATAAAAGCAAAATGTCTACTACCTACTACAATTTATTATTATATTATAAGACTTAAATTTGCATGTTAAGCTCTGTCGCTTTATTAAAAGCGCCTTTATAAAAATGCAAATAAATAGGTAATATTATTAAAATGTAAATTAAAATTTAAGGAACTAATAACTTATATATATGGTTTGCATTTGTGCAATGATAATCGTATATTTATGTACATATTTTATAAACAAACTTAAGGCTAGCCGCATGTTACGCGAAGCACAGCATAGCATTAAGTCCAAATCACAATGTCGCGTTCGGGCGCTCGCGCGTTGTTGGGCGTTGTATCGACTTTACGATATTTTCTCTCCAACGCACGACCTCGCTATTTGCAAAACGAAATGCCGTTTCAGGTTGTTGTGCGTTTATATGACAGATAAAATAAAAATTTAAAAAAGACACACAAATAATTGGTGTTTTAAAAAACTTTTATTAGCTGTGATAAAAATACAGATAAAATAAAAATAAAAAGTCAAATATTTCAACACAGCTGTGAGCTGTCAAAACGCGCGACTTAGTAGAAAGTAGCTCTACTCGAGCCTTGTACAGGCGTCTACGATATTTACGATATAAAGCATCAGGTCACATTTAAGATTGCTTCATATGTGCGCAGTGTTTCTACTCAATATGTCAACGCACGAGCGCCCGAACGCGACATTGTGATTTGGGCTTAAGATGCAGTTTCGCATTTAGTCTATCATTGTGTGCTCTAAAAATCTCCGCTTTGCTGTGCTATGATGCGTTCAATATGCGACTGGCCTACTTGTTAGCTTAACAAATAACAAAAGCGTGTAAATAATGTTAGCGAATTTTTCTTTGAACGCAACAAACAAGTTATTCGTATTTATTAATTTATTTTAATCAAATGGCTAGATTTCGTAACACTGAAGTTGAATGTGTACCCAAAGTTGGAGTTTCTCATCTCCTTTAGACTCTAGAGTCAGAATATCTTTGTGGAAGAGACGCCTTAAGCGCAAACATTATTCACTTTTGAGAAGAGCAGCTAGTGTCAATATCAGATGAAATGTTTCTATACGACGAAGAACAGCCGACCATAGTTTACTTAGCCATTTGCGGGGACTTTTGGGAATTGAGTTGTAGCTTTAGCAGCTCCAGGCTTGAAACGAGATCAGGAAGAAGCCCTCCAAACAATAAACTCTCATTCACAGTACAAATAAACCTGTTTAATTTCGCAGTGTACTTAAATTAACTAAAGGCAGGCAAAGCAAATAGAAAATAAAAGTTCCTATACTAATTAGATGAACCTTACCCCATGCGGTTCCGGCTAGGGCTCTTAGAACCCTTGTACGACTGCTCACTTTACTGCAAATATTTTTTGCGTGCCTACAGGTACAGAAGGTAACGAGGTTGTCGAATGTGACACCTAAAATTTTGGGGTTATTAACTGTAGGGATGATTTAGTTGTTAATACGAATGTCAAGTAGTCCAAGAGGTAAACAGCGTAGCAGATGATTTTTGGAAAGCGAGGTGGAGTTTCCTTTTCTTAAAAAATTCAGATTGCTCTGTCAGGTAGGCATTTATCCTATGTGTGACCTCGTTTACATCTGCACCGGAGGTAGCAACAGAGCAATCATCAGCGTAAGTGATCAGTTTAACGCCAGTAGGGGGAGTAGGGAGCATCGAGACATGGAGATTAAATAATATGGGGGAGAGGATCCCTCCTTGTGGGACTCCCATCATAAGTTTCCGATGCTTTGAGCAGGAATTTCTAAATTCCACATATGCGCTCCTGCCATTTATGTAAGCTGACAGGAACCTTTTGATGGAGTCGGGGAGATTCGAATTCAGTATGTCCTGTAGATGTAGAAGAGTAGAGTGGTCAACCGTGTCGAAAGCCTTGGACAAATCGAGTGCCACGACAGCAGTGCGCCATTGCGGGCGTCCGCAATGTGGGTCGTCAGCTCCGTTAAGGCAGTTGTAGTGCTGCAATGTTTTCTAAAGCCGTGTTGGTGGGAGGCAAGTCTCAAATGTTGATGAAGATTGGGGAGGAGGAGTATATTTAGATATACTATAATTTTGGCTATATTGGTCTATAGGACAATCCTTCGTGGGCGTGTTTGCCAGGTTTTAAAACTTGAACTATCCTGGCAATTTTCCATACGTTTGGTATGGTGAGGTTTTCCATGGTTAAGTTGAAGATTTTTTCCAGGCTGGAGTCTTCAACATGAACATGGAAATCCCGTCCGGCCCAAGTGCCTTTCGAAGGTTTAGCCTTCTTTATGGCTTCTTGCAACTCTAGGGTGGTGAAGGTAGGGTGAACGCGATGCTCGGCAAGCCTGATGGGTTCCGGCGGAAAGGATGGAATGACCTTTTTTATTCTTCCGGGGAATGAATCTTTTGGCGGCACGAACTACAATGTCACGGAAGGCTTTCTCACTAGATATAGCCTTCAGTGGATAAGGCAACTGGTGTAATTTTATATCGACGAAATCAGTGAAACCTTACCAATTGGCTTTATTGTGGTTCATGAAGGTTCGCTGTTCGGATATAACAGAGAGTACAGATCAGAGCTAAGCGCTGATGCTGCTCCCAATGAGAGGGTACCCAATAGTAAGGAGCTAGCTATTGTGATATCAGGCGAGCTAGAGCACGTAGCGGTTGGTCTGGTGGGTAAATCTTCACCCAAGGTGAAAAAGTCAGTTTCTTCTAATGTGTCCACAATGCAGTTTCCACGGTTGTCCGAGAGAGGCGAGAACCAAAGGGGGTGATGGGCATTGAAGCCCCCCATCTCAATTTTGTTTTCACCCTGGAGAAGGTGCAGTAGGTATGGTTGATAATCATTTACTGTGTGCTGCTGCTGGGGGTATGCAAACATTAGTGAGTAGTAACTCGAAATCTCCAGGCTTAACTGAATTACTCATTGCTCAATATGAGGATCTTGGTGATTGCTGGCAGATGTATTTGTAAGATACATTCTGGTGAAGAATAAAAGCGAGTCCGTCGTCTATGTAGCGTTGAATGATGATTAGGAGCAGTATGTACGAACGAAATTGGAGTTACAATCGTTGGCACTGAGTAATCCTGAGCATTACCGCAGATGACACCAGTTAGTGCAACTGTTGCAACGCATAGATAATAATTTGGATAACCAGCCCACACCAGATGTACTTTACATGTCTTCCCTTTACCAATAGATGCTCTTACTTACTGCTTCGCCAGTAACTAAGAGTTTCGTAGTTCGACCAAACACTTTTCATTACGTTCAGACAGTTCGGTCTTGTGTTTTGTACATGATGGAAATTTATTAACCGTAATAAAAGATCCGATTCAAAGATGTACAGTGTTGGTTGTATGTTTTAATAGCAACCTTTCTACTTGTTATATATGTATATATAAACTTCAACTACTTCTACTTGGCACAGACTCTCCTTAATACCTCAATGCCCATACTGTGCCTTTTTTCTTTCTTTCCTTTACTCCGCGGGGGAGTATAGGGCTGCTACAAACGCCCGCCAACGAACTCGATTTATCGCCTGAGTTTTTAAAACTCAGTCCCCTGGGATCTTGCTTCCTCTTCTATCGTCCTTTTCCATGCTTGATGATCGTGCGAATGTTCCAAGTTCCAAAAAGTGTTCTTTTCCGTGGGCCAAAGGTCTTTGTTGATAAATTCGATATGTATCCGAGGCTTATATCAGTTGAGTGGTAATTGGCCAACCGCATCCTAGGTTGGCATGAAGCGCCGCCGACCAAGGCAAGTCCACTTCTTATTTAGCCCCCCGACCCAAGCTAATACAAATCGGATTGGGTACCGCAATCGTTCACTTGGTTTGGCCGAGTTTCCAGTGACGCAACGTGGACGCATAAGATTGGAGTTGTGATGCGTGAGGCTTGGGACATGGCTGTCTATAATCGAGTCATAATCACCGATTGTCACCTATACTGTGCCTAGCTCTACCATTTTCTATACGAGTTCAAACTTTACTTTTTTTTAAATAATATTTAAGATTTATACCTAATACAGAAGTAAATAAAATTAAATCTTCTTATTGTCTTATTGTACAGATATTTGTTCATTTATTAAATGAAATGTAATTCATAGAATTATTTGATAAACAAAAATTGTATTGTAAATAATTAAAAATCTAGTTTTTAATTCATTTTTCCATTGGTAATAATAATCATATATTGTATAATAATGTATTTTATGTATACACTCATGTATATTTAAGAAGAATCAACATTAAATGAATTGATAATTGTCTATAACCATTTGAAACAACTACAATTTTAAAATAAAAGTAACAAATAAAACAATGCAACTTCATTTTTTTAAGGAAAATAAATGAAATTCAACGAAAGATAAGTAAAAAGAACAGATTCAAATTTATTTCGTCTAAGCTAGGCGTTGGACTTAAGTGGTTCAGGAGGAAACTGCTGAAGTAACAACAAGCTCTAATAATAATAATGTTTTTGTTGTTTCTGTTTATTATGTTTGGCATTTCACGGTCACGATGTGCACAGGCAAGAGACATCATCTTAGTTTACAGATTTACATCAGTGTCTGTGTAAATTCTTATAAGGTACTGACTGCTTCGTAAGACAAGGGAGGCAGAAATAAAAGTCTGTCAGATCACTTGCCATTCCAGTAGCAAACTTTGCCATTTTCAAATGCTAAATTAATACGTGGGTGTGGCAGGAGTTTTCCAAATTTTATCAGCTCAACATTCTCATCTTCAAAGTACTGCAAAAGCGGGTAGTAAGTAATTGCCGATTAGGGGGGGGGGGGGGGTCATGGAATATCACGCTTACCAAACATTGTTTAACAAATTTTAAAAATTTCTCATTCATCTCAGAGTTAATGGCCGGCAATTGTTCCAAGCTGTAGATGGGAAAGGTATAAAAGTCAATGATCGATTGAATGAATCAACTTGACACCACATACTTCTCATTGGTGCACAAATTCCTAACAATATATTCACAGATTCTTGTATTGCAATCGACGTCGAAGAGCGGTACACCAAAGTTCACATCGAGCACTGTCCACGGTTCGCCAGACTCATCATTATTATCATCGTCGACAATCTTGGAATCAGTTGCAGTCATTGGTATTTCGATGGAACCATGTGAGACCAGCTCACGTGTTGGTTCGCATTTGGCTAATTCCAAGGCGAGTAATTCATTGCAGTCGTCCGACATGAAAATATTCGATGGCGAACTATTCTGCGGTGTCACCGAAAAGTAATCCTCGTCGGGACTTTTCAAATCGGTTGCTGCTAAGCGATCACCAGGCGTTAGACGATCAAAACTCGTCACTTCGGAATGATCTGTTGGCGATAGCAGGTCAGCAGCAGCACTTGGTTGTGTTGTCGTTTCAATTGGAATCTCAGCTGGAGTTGTTGTATTGTTACTTTCGGCTGTTTTATTGTCATCAGTCTCTTGGGACATTGAGCTGCCTGCTACTTCGGAAATACTTTTCTTTTTCGGCTTAGGTCGTTCCAGGCATACATCAATTTCGTGACTTTCGCTGCCAATGTCAGCGACTCCAGTATTGACAAACGTAATAAAACCACAAGTGTTCTCAAGGTTCAACTGTTCTTTGAGTTTGCGGACAGCTTTGTGCTCCGCCCATTGAGACTGTCGCGAATCTTTCACATTGAATGGAAACGCTTCGTAACGCAGTTCACCAGGCGATCGAATACCATAACCTTGAATAAGCACGCAGCCATTTTTCAATTGATCGTTAATATTTCGGAAGTTCTCCGAATTAATCACATATGAATCGGAATGCAGTATATTTACAAGCAACTTGCCATAGCCAAGAAATAGGCGAGGCAATGTCTTCAGGAAGGTACCCTTACATAGAAATAGGCTCGGCGGGCCGTAACCAGATATGTGATAGTAGAAGAATTTCGACCACAAGTGGGAATTCTCTGAACTGCGATAGAATTGACCGAAAAATGGAATACTAAAGAGGTGTGATATGAAACCGGTCAGCGGGGAGGCTGATATGATAAATCTGTGAAGTGTGAGGTAAGTTACATTTTATTCACTTATATTATATTCGAATTTATACGCACTTGTACTTCTTATCGAGGAGACGATCGCGCGTTTTGTAATCCAAACTCTCCAAACATTCCAAGCGCAATAAATCTAATCCACCGCCGATTACATGGCGTAATGCAATGATCGTTGAACGCAGAATTACCTGGGGAAATTAGTTTTTATTTTTTTTATTTAGACATTTGCCAAACATCCTCATTGTTACTCACCGCATGTGCAAAATACCGACTGACATCACCCTCGCCTTCGGCATCGAGAAGCGAAACCTTCTCAAGTTCCGCCAGAAAAGTGTCCATACTCTCATCGCATAGTTTGCCAACTTCAAACATTGTGACGGCATGATTTTTCAGTCCCGGTGATAGGTTGCCCATCATGAGGAATGCGGTGAGCGTCGAATCGAACAGGAATCCCACACGTTTTCCACTCTTCGGACTGGGACTGGGAATCTCCTTATTTGTTTTCGCTGTCAGTTCGCTGACATCTTCCAACTCTGAACTAAGTTCAGTCTCCGAATTGCCATTCGTTTTGCCGTTGGGACTCTTCTGCACTGGCGATGGTGTTGGAATGTTGGTGAAGGAGAAATCACTGTTATTGCCATCCGATGAAATGTATTCGATGGAATTGCTATCTTTATCAGCCGTCGCTTTTGGTGTGGTTGCTGTTGAACTATTGTTTTGTGGCGGCAGCAGCTGCTGATGCTGCTGTACACCCGAGTTTTGCTGTGTAATGAGTCCATTGTCTTCTACGTTAATTAACAGCGAATGATAGTTCAACGGAGTCACTTGTGGACGGCCATATTCATGGGCCTGCTCAGTAGTGTAATTATCCCAACTTGCGTGTAAGCTGAAACCAACTGGTACACCATCAAGTGGATCCTTTCGCTGGGCAAATCCTAGGCGACAGATAAGCGATACCGCCTGCTTAACTGTGTCCAAGTCAATTTGCAACATATGCGCCAGCTCCGACATTGTCATGTGTTCATCGGTGCTGACAAAAATCTTGTATAGCAGATTCTCAAAATAATCACCGCTGACACGATTCATAACAAAATTACGCAGCGGTGGAATGCATATCTTATCCTCACCACTGATGGGTACGTCCAAGTAGATCAGGCCTTTTCTAAAAGAGAAAGAAGAATATTTTATCCATTGCAAACTGGACGTGGTTACTCAACACTTGGCCAACTACTAACCTATACAAGTTATGAACAACTTTGTAATCACATTTTCCAGCGGTCTGGGAACCAAAATCAATTAAATCGTCGATCAAACTACGCTCTGCTTCGTTGACAAACTGCAAAAAAAGGGTAAAATAGTATGGTAATCTGCAATGACTCCCAACTCACTCTAATGTCACTCTCCAACACATAGCCAACTTCTACTTTCCACCATGGTTCTATTTTTATTTTCACCGGGAATCTTGGCAGGAAATTCATTGGGTTGGGTTTGCTGAAGAGCAACTTGGATGTGTTTGTTTTTATAGCGCTGATAAGAGCCAGATACTCATTTCGTCCAATGCCCAGCACACGAAGACCTACCACAAGCAAACGAAAACAGACCAAGTTAAAAAAAGGGCCACATATAAAAAATGAAATGTACTCACAATCGGCTGCTGTAAAATTGGGCAGCGTGTCGTAGCTTTTATCATTGCGCAGCAAATTGTTAATAACATCCAAGTAGTAGTTAAACGGCGTCACACGAAGTCCCTTTGTGACAATATCGGCCAAATGGTATGGAAAAAGGCATAAGCAATTGACACTCTTCTGGACGAGCAGCTCATAGTAGCGTTGTTCGTGGCGAAACACTTTGCGCGCTGCAAAAGAGAAATTAAGTTTAGGGTTTGCATAGCGAGCTGTACAAAGCAATTTACCCAAATTTCCGCGATAACGCAGCTGATTTTTCAAACTGTAGTTGAATACGTAACGCTCATAGTCGCGCTGATTGTTGTGCAGAATCTGGAAGAAATGAACAAATTTTTTTATTGAATTTTTTGTTGTGATTATTTGATTTTAATTGAAACTGTTGGTGGCAGATGATATTGCAAATTAGGACAGAAGATTAAGAACATTCATGGTGGTCACCATTCAGCAGACTAGGGAGAATAACACAAAATTCATCAGAATTGCAAGGGGCCGTAACTATCTCCGACTGGTGGAAGTGCGATCAAACCTTCACGTGGTAGCCGCCGGTAATTTTCCTCCAATACAGGAAAAGCTGAATGATCGGGATAGCTCCTTTAAAGCTATCGGGCGCGAGGTCTATAACTTCGCCCGTAAAAAAATATTATTACGGAACCCAAAATCAGATTAGGATACACTGATGAAGGAAGGACGACGACCACGGCAACGAAAACGGCCAGATGGTATCCCAGCGGAGCTTAATAAAACAGGATGCCCCGCAATACACCAAGCAATTTATGAACTATTAGTGCAAATATGGGAGGAAGAAGCGATGCCAGAAGACTGGTGAAGAGGCATTCTGCGCCCTATACAAAAGAAAGAATATATCACAACAATTATCGTGATATAACGTTTTTGAGAACCGCGTATAAGATTTTCTCCTCTATCCTTCAAGACTGGATAGCCCCATACGCTAAAGGGATCATTGGTCCATACCAGTGTCGCTTCATTCCAAGCAAATTAACAACTGATCACATTTACACCCTTAGGCAGGAGATGGAAAAATGTCTAGCGTTTTAAAAGTCGCTACACCACATATTTTTATAGACTTTAAAGCCGCCTATGATAGCTTAGCCAGTGTAGATCTTTATAAAGCCATGAGAGAATTCGGCATCTTAAATAAACTAACAAGACTATGTAGGTTGACCATGACCAATGTTATAAGCCAAGTAAAAATATCCGGATCACTATCAAGCCCATTCAACATCTATAATGGGCTACGACAAGGGGATGGACTGGCCTGCGTCCTCTTCAACCTGGCGTTGGAGAAAGTGATCCGAGACTCTAACGTAACGGCGAGAGGAACATAGAGCGAGAGGTAAACATCAGTCTGCCTCTGATGTTACCATGCTAGCGCTCTACCCGCATGAGCACCGCGTAAAGCACCAGCCACTATGTAGGTCATGCCCAGAACGAAACTGGGTCCTCAACCAAAAGTTGAGCCAGACTCAGCTAACCTCCAACCTTATCTGTGGGTATAGCCAACTACCGTAGTACCAACGCGACCTTGGTGAGATCTGACATCAAAGGACTCAGTTCGTTCAGTATGAGTGCCTTGGCGTAGGTACTCTACAGCCTTGGAAGCGCATCGTCCAAAACCTCAAACCCACTCATTTGTCACTAGGATATCGTGCTTAAGCCACCCAGGATAGAAACACTATCCCAGGCACATCACAGACCTGTATACGAATAGGCCACTGAACAAGATGACAGTCCCCTGCTAGACATTCTAAGTACCAGTAGCCCATTCAGGGTCGCAAAGTAAGAAGACATTGCCCATAATGAGCATACTTTAAGTACCCGCGGCCAATTGCTATTTTCGGTGGTAGAGCCCCGCACCCTAACCATGTTTAGGTTAAGATGCAATTGGACCCCCACGAGAGCAAGAGCTGTACAGGAAGCTTTCATCCAGACCGAGCAGACGGCACGAAATCTTGGGCTGCACATGAACGAAAAAGAAATTCATGGAAAAATCGCGAGTAGAAGTGGAGCGCGAATTTGAAGTAGTGCAATCCTTAACAATCCGATCTCGGGTCAACTGTAGCAGCCGATAAGCATGAAACCAGAAATACGCGCACGGTTGCTTTAGTCCAACAAAGCCTGGTACTGGTATATAAGACAATGGTCAAGCCCGTACTTACATATGGATCAGAGACTTGGGTGCTTAGCAACAAGCGTTCTGACTTCTTAGCCGCGTTCGAAAGAAAAGTCTTACGCAGCCGTATGTGAGGAAGGACGATTCCGAAGACTCTATTATGATGATATCTACGGGCGTAGATAGCGACCTGTGGAGAGATTTTTTGCGGAAGGCAAGAACCGGACCCCGGTTACATAGCCAAATATGATGATGATGAAGAACAATTAAATAATTTTTGTTTAGAAAAGTATTTTGCTAGCTATTGGGCTTAACAGAGCGTGAGGGCCATGCAGCTAGCACTGCTGACTCTATTAAATCATCAATTATGAATTAATGAAAAAGAGGCATAGGAAAGATGCGTAGAGTAGATTCTCTCATGTAAACTAGAACAGTAAGCAAGCATAGCGCTGTAGCTATACGAAAAAAGTTCCCAGTATTACAAAATATCAATATACCGCGTTTTTCATATTGGAAATCATATAGCTGATCTCAAAGTCATTTAGATCAACAGTGCAAGTATTGTAAGATGAAACTCTATAACAGGTATGGCTTTATGCCAAGCAAAGCTAAAACTAATTAGAATTCTTCACTCAATACATACATGATCTGTTTAAAGTCTGTATGACCCCGAGTAGTCAGATCGAGTTTGACGTGATACTACTCAGAAACCATTAAAAAAATAGCAACGGCTTCATTAATAAGCAAAATTGTGACATTTGCACTAGTCAGCGATTCACAAAATGCCATTTCATGCGGGTTTGAATAGAGTCAGTCATTACAAGTTAAGATACTGTCCAAATTAAGCCTGTTGTATATAAGCCAAAAACTTGAGACTTTAGGTGGCGTCTTGATCAACATCAAACGTAAAATTGCTTTATTAATTGGTTTATGTGCTCGTGCAGAAGTTTTCTTGGACGATATTCATTTCTGTTATGGCCGATACTTCGGAATTAAATATTCCTGGGAATAAGTTGGTGCCATTAGTTTTCCCTCAAGCCGGACTCGCTATGTATGTCCGTAGTGATGTTGTGTTTCATCTTTTGCCTACATTCAACCAATGTTCCAATCCGGAATTTAATTTCATATGGCTGAGATATCAATATATTTTATATAGAAGCACCAAGTTAGACAGTCTTTCAACTCATAGCGAGTTTGATGCACTGTCTGATGCAATTTACAAAATACGAGTATCGTAAAACTGAAATCGTGTTTGCGGGCGATTTCAATATACACAAGTCTGGGTCGCTTCGCCCTTCTGGCCAGATAAACTCCAAGAAAGGTGTCTTGAGATGTTCACTGAGTTTAATCACCTTACTCAGCTTGTAAATGAGCCTACAAGAATACCAGACATTGCCAATCATTCCGCGAACACCCTTGACTTGTTCCTAACTGATAATTACATCGTCTATGTATTACCGCCTCTAGTCTCGTCTGACCATTGTGTTGTATCAGCTAATTTCTGGTTAATAAACCACGCAGTAAGAGAAAAAACTCTTAAAAAAACAGTATGGTAATACGACACAGCCAATTGGGACGGCCTTAACAACTTCTTTGGGAGCATTAACTGGTCGCTATTATTTTGTGATAGTAACGCAGCTGACGCAATCACAAACATCATCTTTATTGGTATGAGAGACTTTTCCCCATCCTGGAATAAGTCTGTCAAACCAAAGGAGGATGGATGGTATTTCTCGAAATGTAATGAGGCTTCTAGGATTAGAGAGGTATGTTTTCGGTTTTACAAAGCAAACCCTACTGAGGAAAACCGAATAAATTTTAAACGAGCCAGAAATAACTGCAATGCCCATCTTTGCCTACGACCACAAATTGATGCAATAAATACTACAATGTCGCAAAGGTAGTAAAAATGTTGGTCATTCGTGAAAATAATGAAAAATCCAACGCTCATTCATAATGACAATCCAGTTGTTAGCTCTATAGACAAGGCCAATCTTTTTGCTGCAAATTTCGCAGCTAGCTCCACGCTTCCAAATTGTGCATTGCTGCCTCCTACACCTCAGAGTGTTGAACACTGCTTCACTGAATTAGAAGCTATATTTTGGACCGATCAATTCAAGTTGTTTTGGACGGTTTCAAGTCTAAATTCCCCATATAAATGCTGGTGTTCCCCAGGGTTCTCTTTTGCCTCCGATGCTCTTTATCATTTTTATTACTGATCTCTTGTCCATTACTTCTAATCCAATTTACTCTTTGAGTTTGAGAAACGTCTATCCATTTCTCATTTTGAACTCAATCAACTACGTATGTTAAGCACGTTAAATTCTGACCTAGATAGCATATTAAAATAGGAAGAAAACAATCGAGTAAACTTTAACGCTTCCAAGCCCCAATACTGGCTCTTGTCATCCAAGCGAATTTTAAATCCAATGCCATTTTCCATGAATGGCAATTGAATCGATGAAACTGAAAAACTCGCAATTCTCGGTATGTGCGTTAACGACAAGCTTCATTGGAATGACCTCATATTCACCGTCGCCAAAAATGGTGCGAAATGTTTAGGTTTTCTAGCCCGGTGCAAGAAATATTTCACTCCCTCTGATCTGGCTAATATCTACAAGGCTTTTATTCGCCCTAAGCTTGAGTATAATTTTTATATCTGACCTAAAACTACCTTGCATCAGCTAGATGGAATAAAAAACCGTGCGATAAAACTTATCGGTGACGAAAACATTGCGAAATTAATAGATTCGCTTGAACACCAGAGGAACGTTTTCTGCATGTCGCTGTTTTATCGTTTCTTCCACCAGCAATGCTCAAGAGAAATAGCGAGTCGCATGCCACCTCTCCTTGAATTCAACCCCAATACTCGTTGTTTTAAATGCTCATCAGTATCAGTACAGGTATGTGGAATACTCTGCCAAGCTCTGTCTTTTCACATCTCTATGATTTACAGACATTCAAGGCACAAGCATTTAGCCGAGCATTAAAAGGGTGTGAAACCCCTTAACGCGTCGCGAATTATAAAAAAAAAACATTCCTTATCAAGCCTGCACCTAAACTTTGGACTCAATAGTCTAGGCTTGTTTTTCTGCATTATCCCATACACATTCCATACAAAACATCATTAAATCGGTACTGGTAGAGTAATTTTAGTGGAGAGCCTAACGATTTAGAACTTTTTTTTAAATTAAAATGAATGTATTAATTACTATTTGTTAACCCCGCCGCCCACCATCCCCAAGACACCGTTTAGACCCACCAAAAGCTAAAATAACAGGCGTTGTCTGGCTGCCCCTCACACTGACTCCCAAATGAAACCACCGCACACCATTGAGCCTCACTCCCACCTACCCGCCACTCACCCAAAGTTGTAGCCTATAACCTCCGGTCGCGAGTTCATACATAAATCCCATGGACAACGGCATCTTTTAAGTTTTTCCAAAATTTTCCAAGTTTTTCCTAAATTTTCCAAATTTCCAGGTTTCTATAATCATCCCCAGACTATTACAAACATTTAAAAAAAAAATAGCCAAATCGGTCCACCCGTTTAACCGTGAAAAGGTAACAGACAGACAGACAAACAGAGTTACTTTCACATTTATAATATTAGTATATGGATATGGATTATTAAAATGAAATTATTGTTAAAAATAAATCCAAATTGAAATAATTTTAAGCCAATATATAAAAATCACACCTACGACTCAAGTGCTGAAGTGAAGTGAATGCTATGTACAGGGGGGTGTGTACTCTAGAATTCAAATTCGTCTTTTACGACCACCAACACCAGCTGCAGCCGCAACTGGCAAATCGATTTGCCCTCATTTTCACTTAAAAAGAAACGTAAGCGTAAAATTGCACACGATTCTGGTAGAATTGTGGCGCAAAATGCCTCGTGACATTAATTATATTCTGAATAGTTGAGTTATTCCGCTTGAGGCACAGACATAGACACAGACTAATAATACATAGTAGTTATTGATTAATAGTGAGGATATGCCCCTTTTAAGGACAAAAGGAAAACAAAATACAAATACAGAAGGAAAGTCGCGTGAAAAAGAAAGAAAGAAAGAAAAGAAAGTCCTGTTGCCACGATGAGGCCAACACAACCGATAGTAATTAAAGCACAGAAGAAAATAATGAATTGAACTCGGCTTACGTGGCAGTGGACAACACAGAATTGTTCCTCCTACACTATAGGTTTACTACATTTTATGAGATGGGATATAATTTATTATAGGTATATGTAATCCAATAGACTGCTTTGGTGCCATATATATACGTGCGTTACGATAATTGTTGTTAGCAGCTTACTTACTTAATTTCCTTAACTTAATTTCCTCCTGGAAACTCCACCTTGTTACGATGGTAACATGCCCATGTTGTCCATCTATTCCTAATCCAATGTGGAACAGCGTACACCGGTGGATGCAGAACTTGGGGGCAGAACTTGGGGTCTGAATCCAAAAATAATACATTGGATGTATAAAAGGATGGTGAGACCTACTATCACGTACGCGGCCATCGTTTGGAGGCCGAAAAGTCTTGAACGGACAACGGCGACTAAGCTTCAGAGGCTACAAGAGCTGTCTGTCTAAGTGTAACGGGTGCCATGCGCACCTGTCATACGACTGCATTAGAACCTGTTGTAGGGCTTTCACCCTTGCATATCTTCATCAGGAAGACGGTTGCTAGATGCGCTATTAAGCTGCAACTAGAACACGGGTATAAATCAGTTGACTATGTGGGACACCTGAAGATTCTTGACTCAATTCCTAAAAGAGACATGTTCTGCTCAATCCCCGACATTATGGACAGGAAGTCAGACTTTCTCCCTACAACCAGTGGAGTTCCTCAAGGATCTATCTTAGCGCCATTGTTGGATCTACCATATTTTCTTCAATCACGTTGAATAACACCCACAAAGACTATGTTGAAAAGGGTATAAACCTTGGGATGGCCTTTAGTCGTGATTTAGCATGGGACACTCATATTAATAAGCAGTAGAAAAGACTTTTGGACAGCTTCATACTTTGTGGGCTAGACGCTCGCCTTTCAAACCTCGAATTTTACTGGCAAAGACTTTAGCTTGGAGTAATTATTGGCTGATAAGCGTACCTGTCAAATAGCTCCTCGAAGTTTAAGTCGAAGTCAAAGTCGAAGTTGGTGACTTCTTTTTGATGAATAATAGAGACACTGTTCAACCCTCTTGCAGTACCATTTTGTTTGTTTACTTTGATCTCTTATAGAATGCAAATAATTGGAAAGAAATCGCATGCGTTTCGCTACAGTACTTTTTCATTATGTACTCCAATTTAG
This sequence comes from Nephrocerus scutellatus, assembly GCA_947095585.1. Lineage (NCBI taxonomy): Eukaryota > Metazoa > Arthropoda > Insecta > Diptera > Pipunculidae > Nephrocerus > Nephrocerus scutellatus. The sequence goes on from OX352762.1 coordinate 122,230,577, forward strand.
ATTTAATGTCGGGAGCAACTTTTAGATTAAAACATCACCCACGCCCATTGCTTCATATTACTTCATGGAGCATGGAGTGGTTGTACAAATAATATAATATATACCTAGTCGTATATATATTTTTTGAAAATATTATTGTTGAAAAGCACACGTCTCTAAGAAGCAGCATTGATGGAACGATGGGCAGCAGCGATTGATATAACCGCACTCACACTATGCTCCAACAACAGGGCCATTGCGACAGGTGTTGTTTACACCTACTTATCTTCTCTGTGTTTGTTATCTTTGCTACATTGCGGCCACAATTTACAAATCACAAAGAATTTCAAGATAATTACTTTGTATAGCAATTTACCTGTTTCAGGTGAACTGGAAGATTCTGCCAAGTGATATTATTACGGACGCATTTTTCAATCTCGGCATTGATTTTTCCGCTCATGTCCACTCGATTTGTATATTTTCTTTCAACTCTGGAATCGAATTTCTGCTCTGTTGTTAGTCGAGACAAAAATGTCCAATTTTCTGTATGTTTCTTTATTTATTTATTGTTTTCTCATCTTTATCGCGACACATGCAATTCTTGCAATTTGTTTTGCTAGTTTTTGTTATAAACATGGGTGCAATTAGAAATTTTTTCACAATTGAAGAAAATAAATGAAAATCCCCCGAATAACAATGTTTGCCAAACTACCGACGAAGCGACGAGAACCACAAACGCAGACACCAAACGTCACCCAACCAAATTCAGAACTATTATACAAAAGACGAAGCAGAAGGAATTGCACTCAGCGATGACAAAAGTGCGACGTACAAATGAAAATGAACCACAAATTCACAAATTAAGCTGTCACAAAGTACATATGGGGAAAATTTTCTTTGACAGCTGATTTTTTGTCTTGACGTCTAACAAATGAAAACGTCAACAAATAGTGTTCGTAAATTCTGTTAACGGTTTCATTAAGTGCGAGACACAACACAAATAATAATTCAAAAAAATCATTCGTTGGAAATTTGTCAATGATGAAAACTTGTTACGACTACGACGTCGAAAATAAAAAAGAAATATAAAATGACATACAAACTGTATGTTTTTTACTTTGACTGGATGTCTAAATATATTGCTTCTTTAGCCTTTACCGTGTAAAAAAGAATAGCTAAAATGTGAATGTCTGACAAACGTTCAAGAGTAATTACTTGTTACGGAAAGCTTCTCAATTCGCCGGTCGGATACGGCTTTAAATTGAAGGTGCCTTCCATTTGTGTGCACAACCATTTTAAAACTTTTTTATCAGCTCGCTTTCGTGTATGTCTGTCTGTGCTGGTGGAATTTTGTAATTGATTTTAAACTAACTTCCCATTGAGCTAGAGACTTTAAACTTTAAACATAGCTCAGAACTAGATGACACACTGACAAATCACAAAAAAAGACAATTCGCAAAAAAAAAATAATTCAACGCGAGTTTGCAATTTGTTTCAGATTTTGGGCCTAACATGGATATATGAGCGGTTTAAACCAGCCTGTAGCTGGGCTGGACAGGCCTTAACTAGTATTAAATAAATTTGATAAATTTCAATTTGATTGATTTGATTTGCATTGATTCCTAGAAACCAAAGAAACTTGGCATAAGTAGCGCGGCATGTTGTACACAAAGTTGATCTTTATCTCGTTTCCATTTTTTTGAAACTGGGTTGAAACTAGGTTAAGCACTCACTGGAATTTAGAAATCACAAAATATACCTGGGTTGAGTAGAGTTGAAATTTAAAATGGCGATTTTTATTGTTTTATAAGGTTTATAAGTAGATTTTGTATTATGTCGTCAAAAATTTGCATTCAGTATCAAAATGATTGTTTGGAAACGTGGACGCCATTTTGTAGTTGACGACAATAAATTTCAACTCAAAATCTACCATTTTAGAATAATGGAAACATAGTATTTCCTATTTATACGATTTGATTAATATGAGTACTAAAAATCTATTTCTTATTTCCTCTCAGGTCGATCTGTTTCTTATTCTTTTCAGATTGACTAGATCGATTTGTTTGATTTGCAAAAATATTCCGATTCCTATTCAGAACATTCAGATTAGTTTTTGGTTATCTAACTTCACGTAACTCAATATTGATAATAATATGTAATATGTAAAAATTAGGTACAAAGAAATATTGTAGCACACCTAAATATTTATGCATTTGCCAAATAACACACAGTTAACAATAATTGTTTGTCTAAGGGGATTTCAGGGCTTGTGCATAAATTCTACCCACAGGTATTTAAGGCGCCGTGGCTCAGTGGAAAGGCGCATGGCTACTGAGCAAGATGTTCGTGGTTCGAATCCCAGTAACACCCAAATTATTTTCATATACATGCACAACAAAAACAGTCGTGAGAAGCTAGGTCTTGGACCACAACGGTCTGTCGCGCCGAATATTATTATTATTACTAAATACCTACAAATATTTTCAAATATTTCTCGATGCATTCGGAAATGCCGTTTAAATTAATCATCCATCATTCGTGGTATAATTTTCTCTGCATTATTTTGAATATTGGCATTTGCTTCACAGTCAGCATCATTTTCAAAATCTGCAAAGATTATATCGCAGCTCCAGGCAATAATCCAAATAGTGATTGTTTAATGATGTGATTCATTTTATTGAATACCAGCTGATCCCAGGGGTTGCGCTAGTCGCTACTCGCACACAGGAATCTCCTGTTACCGCCGCAAGGCGTTAACTAAAACCTAAAACATTCTTCCACTTGTTAGATGAGTTTCGATTTGCGTACATAATTTTTAAAACTATTCTAGCACTAAATTCGGGCCCAGTGTATAGTGAAATAGCTAAGATTCAAACCTTCTGACTAAGTAGAAATTAAGTAAGTATGAAATGGTCCCCATGTTTTTATTAAAAACATAAAAAACCAGTTCGAATTGTTTTTCCAATTTGTTTTCAATTTTAGGCGTATTTTATTTGCCGAGGTTTTCTTATTCCAAAGAAGGAATAAGATAGTGCAATCCTCGCAAATAAAATACAGCTTTTATACAAACTGAGAATCTTACTACAGAATAAACGGAAAGTCTAACAGAGAAATTATATAAATTCTAGCATGCCAATTGTTGTATGTATGCATATATTTTTACATTTTTTTAAAATAATTGATAGTCTCTAAAAATTAGAATGATGATGACTTTTCATTTTATTTTAACAATAATTCTCGTAAATAAATTTTAACAATATGAATAATAGAACAACTAAATGTACAGAAAATGTTCATAGGACGTACATATTTTCACACCTTATTTTTTACAAAACATTGAATCAAACAATAATACATATGTAATATTATTAAAACTTATACATATCGTTTAAAAACTTTAGTTACTATTCTGATGCAAGAACATTCTCACAGAATTCCACATTTCTTCAGGACGATTTTCCTTTTCGATGACTTCTTGGCTGGCCTCAAAATGATTGTTCCATTTGATTTTGTAAATGTCGGACTAAAGGCACCTGGATGGGGAAAATGTCAAAGAATGGTATTAATTGCGATCAAAGAAAGTATATAGTACCAAGGACTATTACTTATTGCTGGCTGATTGTTTGGCACAATTGTATTGTAGGACTGTGTCATTAGTTGATGACATTTTGTTGCCAAATATCGAAAGACAGACGCCACATTGACATCCTCCTTGACGGACGTCCGAATAAGGCGACATCCAAGATTTCGCGCTAGAGTCTCCACTTCATCGCTAAATAATCAGAAATCAAATCTTGTATTACCTAAAAAATCGAAGATTTTCGAATTTATGTAAGAACTTACGCTGTGACTACTGCTTGATCCATAAGATCGATTTTATTTTGGACTATAACTGTTGGGACTTCACTGCATTCGTTTTCTACCTAAAATTGAAAAACTATTCATAAATACGAGTATCTATATTGAATATTGTTGATTTATGTTAAAAGGACATAATGAGATCTCCTCAAAAATAAGGTAAGTAATCTCGGAATCTTATTATTTGGAAGCGACGTCTGGGCTGACGGTTTGAGGAAGAAAAAAGTATTGAAAGCAAATGGAACTATTCTGCAACCCTGATGATAGCATAGCTGCATCCCAGCAGATACCACCTATCCAGTGGTATCTTTCTTGTACTTATACCGTGTCAACAAAGTGATTTTGTATTATGTCGTCAAAAATTTGCATTCAGTATCAAAATGATTGTTTGGAAACGTGGACGCCATTTTGTAGTTGACGACAATAAATTTCAACTCAAAATCTACCATTTTAGAATAATGGAAACATAGTATTTCCTATTTATACGATTTGATTAATATGAGTACTAAAAATCTATTTCTTATTTCCTCTCAGGTCGATCTGTTTCTTATTCTTTTCAGATTGACTAGATCGATTTGTTTGATTTGCAAAAATATTCCGATTCCTATTCAGAACATTCAGATTAGTTTTTGGTTATCTAACTTCACGTAACTCAATATTGATAATAATATGTAATATGTAAAAATTAGGTACAAAGAAATATTGTAGCACACCTAAATATTTATGCATTTGCCAAATAACACACAGTTAACAATAATTGTTTGTCTAAGGGGATTTCAGGGCTTGTGCATAAATTCTACCCACAGGTATTTAAGGCGCCGTGGCTCAGTGGAAAGGCGCATGGCTACTGAGCAAGATGTTCGTGGTTCGAATCCCAGTAACACCCAAATTATTTTCATATACATGCACAACAAAAACAGTCGTGAGAAGCTAGGTCTTGGACCACAACGGTCTGTCGCGCCGAATATTATTATTATTACTAAATACCTACAAATATTTTCAAATATTTCTCGATGCATTCGGAAATGCCGTTTAAATTAATCATCCATCATTCGTGGTATAATTTTCTCTGCATTATTTTGAATATTGGCATTTGCTTCACAGTCAGCATCATTTTCAAAATCTGCAAAGATTATATCGCAGCTCCAGGCAATAATCCAAATAGTGATTGTTTAATGATGTGATTCATTTTATTGAATACCAGCTGATCCCAGGGGTTGCGCTAGTCGCTACTCGCACACAGGAATCTCCTGTTACCGCCGCAAGGCGTTAACTAAAACCTAAAACATTCTTCCACTTGTTAGATGAGTTTCGATTTGCGTACATAATTTTTAAAACTATTCTAGCACTAAATTCGGGCCCAGTGTATAGTGAAATAGCTAAGATTCAAACCTTCTGACTAAGTAGAAATTAAGTAAGTATGAAATGGTCCCCATGTTTTTATTAAAAACATAAAAAACCAGTTCGAATTGTTTTTCCAATTTGTTTTTAATTTTAGGCGTATTTTATTTGCCGAGGTTTTCTTATTCCAAAGAAGGAATAAGATAGTGCAATCCTCGCAAATAAAATACAGCTTTTATACAAACTGAGAATCTTACTACAGAATAAACGGAAAGTCTAACAGAGAAATTATATAAATTCTAGCATGCCAATTGTTGTATGTATGCATATATTTTTACATTTTTTTTAAATAATTGATAGTCTCTAAAAATTAGAATGATGATGACTTTTCATTTTATTTTAACAATAATTCTCGTAAATAAATTTTAACAATATGAATAATAGAACAACTAAATGTACAGAAAATGTTCATAGGACGTACATATTTTCACACCTTATTTTTTACAAAACATTGAATCAAACAATAATACATATGTAATATTATTAAAACTTATACATATCGTTTAAAAACTTTAGTTACTATTCTGATGCAAGAACATTCTCACAGAATTCCACATTTCTTCAGGACGATTTTCCTTTTCGATGACTTCTTGGCTGGCCTCAAAATGATTGTTCCATTTGATTTTGTAAATGTCGGACTAAAGGCACCTGGATGGGGAAAATGTCAAAGAATGGTATTAATTGCGATCAAAGAAAGTATATAGTACCAAGGACTATTACTTATTGCTGGCTGATTGTTTGGCACAATTGTATTGTAGGACTGTGTCATTAGTTGATGACATTTTGTTGCCAAATATCGAAAGACAGACGCCACATTGACATCCTCCTTGACGGACGTCCGAATAAGGCGACATCCAAGATTTCGCGCTAGAGTCTCCACTTCATCGCTAAATAATCAGTAATCAAATCTTGTATTACCTAAAAAATCGAAGATTTTCGAATTTATGTAAGAACTTACGCTGTGACTACTGCTTGATCCATAAGATCGATTTTATTTTGGACTATAACTGTTGGGACTTCACTGCATTCGTTTTCTACCTAAAATTGAAAAACTATTCATAAATACGAGTATCTATATTGAATATTGTTGATTTATGTTAAAAGGACATAATGAGATCTCCTCAAAAATAAGGTAAGTAATCTCGGAATCTTATTATTTGGAAGCGACGTCTGGGCTGACGGTTTGAGGAAGAAAAAAGTATTGAAAGCAAATGGAACTATTCTGCAACCCTGATGATAGCATAGCTGCATCCCAGCAGATACCACCTATCCAGTGGTATCTTTCTTGTACTTATACCGTGTCAACAAAGTGATTTTGTAAAATGCATACAGTAGGGTTTCGAGTTAATCTCTAAATACAATAACAAACAATACAATAGCATACCCAGAACTCGCTCGTTTGGAATTGTCATCATACGCCTATCAACGCCTAGCCTGAACGGTCATCTATAGATTACGTTTTCATCCGGAAGAAGAAAATGAATACCACACCAGAGGTATTTGCAGTGGTTGCACTAATTAATGCGGGCAGAGCCAAAGCCGATTCTCCGTTCGTCGAGTGTGACACAGATATGAATAAACTGCCGGCTTCAATAAATAGCGACAAGGATCTGGCAGCGTGATGACCGCTTTCTTATGGCGACTTCGTTGCATAATCGTCATTTGAGTGCGGTTCTGCTAAGGCAGCGGCTCCAAGTCGGTCAGTGGGCAGTTAGAAGACGACTTCGAGAAGATGATCTGACTGCAGACAGACCAGCAAACGGACTGAATTTGACCCCAGCTCACCGCCGAGCCCTCCTTCAGTTCGATCGAGAGCATTTGGATTGGACAGAAGAACAATGGAGAACATTCCTGTTCTCTGACAAGTGAATCATGTGTTTATATGGTAACGATGGGCGAGGAAGAGTGTACAGAAGATCAGAAGAGCGATTTGTAGAATGTAGCATTAAAGAACGTGTCTCATATGGCAGTGGATCGTGCATGTTCTGGGGAGGAACGTCACTCTTGGCGAGGACAGATCTTGTGTTCATCTCCGGGGCGAATACTGGTCGTCAATCAAAAGGAACGGTACAATAAGTTAGTACTCGAGGACTGCATCATACCTTTTGCCGGGTTTATTGGTGAAAACTTTCTGTTCTTATAGAGTTCTCATAATAGCCACGTTCGTAATTATTAGATCCTGAGTAACTTAAGGATAACTATCGAACATAAAGTTACCCATCTATTTGATGATGGTGATGATGATAAATGGGGTGTTGTAGCACTGCGACCCATATGGATCTATTGCGCTCTCCCCTGATTAGTGCTATAGAGCCAGTGCATGCCCGTACCTAAAGCACCCCGTCGCGTGGGTTCCCAAGTGGTCTCTTCTCTGACGGATCGTTGCTCCGCACTCGTTGAGTAGATGCCATGGGGTCTCCTACGCTTCCCCACAGAGTCTGCAGCGTCCATCCTCTTCTATTTTTAACTTCTTTATGTGCCCCTTCAGTTTGCAATGACCTGGTAGGAAACCCCATCTATTTACGATGGATAACTTTTTTGTATGTGATGGGTAACTTTTTACCCACATAGAAAAATTAAAAGTTACTCAGGATCTATTTATAAATGTGCCCAATGGAAAAACCCATTACCTTAGATTTTTGTTTGGTATGTTAGAAATCCATACAATCTTGTAAGTCTTTAAGTCTAAAGTTTTTCCCTTATGAGAGCACCCTTACCTTCAGCCCACCATTATTACCGCACTGCCTTACAACGCTTCACTTATGTATACAAAGCAAGACAAAAAACACATTTCAGAAGGCTACCGCTACCGCTAATGCCCGTACACAAAAACTATATGTCGTCGTATACGTAGACCGTAAATTACCTTCATTTTCCAATCTTTGATCGCTTCGAACGACATCCGATCAGTCGTGCTAAACGTCAGCACACACGCCTGTGCACCACGATAATAAGCTTTGGTAATAGCATCGAATTCCTCCTGTCCGGCCGTGTCCCACAGCATGATTCGAACATCTTCGCCGTCGATTCTAAGGTAAAGTACAAAATGACCATTTGATTATTTGTTTCGTTTTAAATTAGCGAGTGAGCCAGTGAGCACCGAGCAGCAAGCATACAACACCAACTACTGCGGCTACATCTTATATGACTGTGGGGCAAATTGCACCGCGCGGCCTCGTACTTACTCGATTTGTCTTTCCAGAAAATCAACGCCAATCGTTTTCTTGTAGTCTTTCGTGTAGATTCCTTTGCAGTAGCGCTGTATCATTGAACTTTTTCCGACGCCGCCATTGCCGACGATTACAACCTGAAATGAACGGATGAAAGATTCAAAGATTAAACTGCAATTAGATTTGGATAAGGATACGATGATTCGCAGCAGAAGCCAAAAGGATTGAAAAATGTGAGCTGGACAGAACAACTAGTTGTTCAATGTAGGTGCGTTGCAGTAGCAAAAAATTCATGTTACATTGCTGCTGTTGATTTGGGACTCTGACGTTTAAACAAGTGTCAAGTTTTGCAGAAAGGTTAAACGCCGGGAAAGACAAGACTTGATACGTAAAAGCTGTTAGTAGTTTTTTTGCTTCTGTAGTTTTGTCTGTTATCAAAGTTAAACTCAATTCGTATGGTAATTATCAGGTGAATAACATTAAGTGGACGTTAAGTGTTTTAATTAAATGGAACGTTATCTTCCACTCTAAGACGTTTAAAGTTAATGGCAATATTTCATTTCCGAAAGTAACTGGTTGGTTGACTAAACTACCAATATCAAAACGGCTATTTATCGAAAAGAGATCTTAATTATGCTAACTAGCCTTCTAATCACGCAGTGTCCTATCAGCACTCATCAGCCTACGCTTCATTCAAATCTTATCGCTATAGACGCAGACAGAGCACAGAGTGCTAAGGCTGACTGACGCGATGCGGACTCACCTTGATTGCAATTTCAATATCTTCTTCTCTCATCGTAATGTTTCTTTCTGGTGGTGGCCGGTCTCTCGTTGTCGTCACTTCACACCACCGATATCTGCCACTGTATGATTGTGGTGCTACCTTCCTGCCACACCAACAGGTTTTTTATCTCTGATATTTTTTCGATGTTCGACCAAAATGGGTACTTTATATGTGCGGTTTTGCTTTCACTTGTGCCAAGAAGCAATAGTGGTGGTGGTGGTGGCGATGATAGATGGATGATATCCTTCGTCTGGCACGTCTTCAGGCTGACGATGCACTATGCAGTTGATGCATCTCTCCAATGGCCATCGTAGCTCTCGTTGCTTTCGTTGTACAAACTTTTTCTACGTTTACTAAACTGGCCTGTGTGTTCTTTAATCAAGTGGTCATCTGTTTTTTTTTGTCGACCGCGCATGCACTCCGTTCAACAGATTGCTGATTTCTGTAATTAAAATGGAGTTTAGTTAGCAAAAGTAATAAACCCTTTTAGATTTAAGATTAAGTGTTGAAATGATAGTACTATAAGCTAGGATACTATTTTCAAAACTCATCTCTTTCTCTTTTAATGTCTATACTGCCTATAGCAATTGACTCCTATATATAGTTGATCTCTTGCTTGTAAGAAACCGTAGAATCATGTTCATCTTCACAGGTGGCATCTAGGCTGACGCAGTTAACAGAGACCGCAGTTACACGCACTGGCTGTGCACTGAACAAGATTTACATTATTCTAATTACCGTCATCATGTTTGTGCTGTTCAAAACAAACCATCTCAAGTAACACGATGAATTAAAGAAGAACATCATAGTGTATTTACTTTGGACAATGGTACAGACAGCTTGTTCGTTTGGGGTGTTCCAACACTCGTAGGCATGATTTATGATCGAGAATGAACCAGACTAATTGCATGGTCATGTAAAAGTATATAGATCATTTTGTATGCATCAATTGCGGTTTGGTACCAGATTTGTACAGTAAGGTGTAGATATAAGTATGTGAGCGTCGTGGCTCAGTGGAAAATAAGTTTGCACAAGATAAGTCAATCCTACGGACATAGTGCAGTGTCCACATTTCCACAGAATGCACACCGTTCACATTTATCAGAAGTCAGAAGTTAGGATAAGAACATTTTAAAATTGAGTTGTAATTTTGAATTAAAATAAAGAGGTTCATCCTCCAGAAAAGTAATTTTATTTTTTTTTTATTTTTTTTAAACAACAAGTACACTAACCAACAACAGCCAAGGAGCACATCAAAAACAGCTATACATGGTGTATTAGGTTAGGTGGCAGATACTTAAAGGGGTGATTTTCTCGTTTATTACGAAAAAATGAAGTCGGGTAGGGGTCTATTTTCATCCAATGCGGTGTGCATAGGCTTGTACTGGCCCAACAACCCTGTTGCCAGGGGTCAGATCCGTGGTCTGTCTAGCAGAGATGCAAAGGTTATATATGATGTGGGGGATGATCATCATCGTTATAAATAGTATTAACCATCTATCTCTTCAGAATTTATAACCCGGGATCTGGTAGCAATTCAGTGCCAGTGCCAGACGGCACAAACCAGGGGATAATAATTGTATCGGCCTACTTTGCCGAGGACAGGGAAGAAATACCGCCCCCAGAGACACGAGTACAAAAACTATTCTATCATTGCCGAATACACAGCAAACCACTACTGATTGGATGTGATGCCAATGCACACAACGAAGAGTGGGGGACCACCGATACAAATAAGATGGGTAAGTATCTTTTGAGTTTTTGGTGAAAGAAAACCTAGAAGTATACAATGTAGGCAGGGATCCAACTTTTGCAACCAGAGTTAGGGAAGAGGTACTCGACATCACCTTCGGTACTCGACATCACCTTCGGTACTCGACATTACCTTCGGTACTCGACATCACCTTCGGTACTCAATAGTTGGAGGGTCTCCTCTGAGCCATCTCTATCAGATGGATAATCCTATTTGTATTGGAAGGGCTTGTAGAGGAGGCCACGATTAGAAAAAATCCTAAAAGGACAAATTGGAAAGTTTTCAAAACCAATTTGAGATGCAACTTAGAACACGTTTGAGTTCAAAGAGTGGCCAAAGGTCTTCAGGAACTGGAATGTGTAGTAAGTGAGATGAATAGGGTAATCTCTGATGCATATGAGTCAGCTACCCGGTGGTAAAAGCTCTCCCAAAGTGAGCAATGAAGCTCCAAGGTGGAGCGAAGAGCTGTCAGCCCTTCGTAGCCGGGTGGGGAAACTATTTAAAATCGCCAAGGCAGCATTACAAAGAAGCTCTCACAACATATAATACAGAAGTGAGAAGAGCCAAACGCAGAATCTTCCGTCACTTCTGCGAGAAAGTAAGTAATACTACAGCGTCTGCCAGACTGTATAAAGTGATGGCAAAATATGCTAAGAGTATTAAGACTGATAGACCAGAACGGGAGGTTTACAGGAAATGAGGAGCAAAGAGCCCTCCTTCTCCTGAGAACACACATCCCAGGAAGCGCAGTGACCAGAAACGAGTCCGAGATGGGGACGAACCACCTAAGGCCAAGTAAGAATGACTGGAAGAAAGTCCCGGAGATCTGTAGTGAACAAAGAATCCGATGGGCAATAAAAAGCTTCTAGCCCTATAAATTGCCTGATGTGGTCGGAGTTATCTCTGCAATCATGCAAGCTGGATTAGATAATATCTTTCCACACCTCTAAGGAATATTTAGAAGTAGTCTAGCACGCGAGTACATACCGACAAGCTGGGAAAAAGATCCCACCATCCCAATTAGCCTAACTTCGTTCGTCCTAAAAACTATCGAAAAGGTTATCGACAATTATATAAGGTCGAAAGTATTGGTAAGTGAACCACTTCACACCAGTCAACATGCGTACAGAGCGGGCAGATCTACGGAGACCGCACTGTTGGAGCTGACGTAGTGTATAAAGGAGTCCCTTGCCAGTAAGGAAATCGTGCTATGCGCTTTCCTATATCAAAGGAGCATTCGACAACGCATCTCATGAGGCGATTAGAATTGCTATGGAGAGAAAGAAGGTATACAGCACAATCAGAAAGTGGATGTGCGAGATGCTGAGTACCAGAACAGCGGAAACCATAGTTTTTGATGAAACCATCGTGAGCACAACCAGAGGATGTCTACAATGAGTGGTACTTCCCCCCCTTTTGTGGAGCATCCTCGTAGATGAACTACTTCAGCGACTAGCTAAGGCAGGAACTTATGCCAAAGGCTACGCGGACGATATAGTGATCGTGGCAAAAAGAAAGTTCGAAGAAGTGCTCCGTTGTTTAATCTAAAACGGACTAACCATCACGAGCAGATGCTGCCTAAAAGTGGGACTTAGGGTGAACCCAAACAAAACCACACTGGTACCCTTCACCAATAGAAGGAAATCGGGGCGAATGCACGGGAGAAGAGATTACTATCAGCAAAGAGGTGAAATACTTCGTACTGATATTGATAGTAGACTGCTAAGCAATAAACATCAAGAGGCAGTTTATCAATGATGCAAAGAGCCGCCCAAAAAAAACCAACAACGGCCCACCCTAGGGATCAGTGTTAGCAACACTTCTATTCAACCTCTACACCTATGATCTTTAAGAGACGACCTCAAGGAAGTTTGCATATACTGACGACCTCGCTATAGCTTCTCAACACCAAAACATAGAACAAACTGAAAAAATCCTTACCGCAGATCTTTCTAAACTGAGCTTATACTTCAAAAAATGGAGGTTATGAGCAAAACGGAGGTTACTTGTTTTCACCTTAAAAAACAAACTCGCGAAAACAAAACTTAAAGTTAGATTCAACAACGTTTATCTAACTCACAACCCTACACCAAAATACCTGGGAGTCACTCTGGACCGAACGTTGTCATTTAAGGAGCACCTTGCAAATTCTGCAGCAAAACTAAAAACTCGAAATAATATCAGCCAGAAGTTACCGTCAACAATATGGGGAGCACCTGCAAAGACACCTCCGCTCTACCAGTCTGGGCTTGGTTTTCTCCGCTGCTGAATACTGTTCCCCGGTCTGGCTCAATAGTGCTCACACAAATAAAACATATGATCAACTAAATACTTCAATGCGCACAATCTCAGGAACAATCAGCTCAACACCAAGCCGATTTCTCCCGTACTAAACAATAATAAGCCTGCAAAGCTAAGACCCCAAAATGCTCTTCTAGGAGAAAATGAGATAATCAATGCCAACAAACTTCTCTCCAATCATGAAGATATCGAGCGTAGCGCCCTTTCCCGCCTTAAATCTCAACGACCACCTTTTAAACTGAAGAGTACAAACATTGAGGCAATGGAGTAGTGGAACTGCAAGTGGGATTCCAGTTCTAGTAACGACTTGTTTCATATTGAAGACCCGAATGCTGGCCACAACCTACCTAGGAAAATTTGGGTTAGCCTGAACCGAGTGCGATCAAACAACGCAAGATGCACCGCAACGCTCTAAAAGTGCGGAACATCTGAAACTCCATTTTGTGACTGTGGAAACTGTGTGCAGAACATCAAACACGTGACTCCAGAGTGTGCACTTAGAATGTAAAAGGGCGACCCGACCGATTTTATAAAAGTTGATTGGCTACAAAATCTTGATATTTAATTATAGAATATTCGTTGTTTAATAAAATTATTGTTTTTTCTCTCTGCTATATGTATCTGCAATCTGTAATTAAATGTTATGTTGTTTTTTAGATATCGGGTGTTTCAACAGATGCGCTTCAACTTTTCTCCGATAGGGACGGCGAACGACACCATATTTTTTATTGTTCTTTTATCATTTGGAAACTTCATTAGTATACATTTCATCATGGAATGCTACACATGTGAACAGCGATTGCAAATCGTGCAAATTTTTTATCAAAATAATCGTTCTGTTGCCGCTACTTTAAGAGCATTACGGCCATTTTACGGTCCATTTAACACTTTTGCTCACTTTTGGCTAGAAGGATTTGTCAACAAGCAAAATATGCGTTACTAGGCAGAAAGCAACCCACACGTGATTTATGAGGCACCGTTGCATCCCGAAAAAGTCACTGTTTGGTGCGGATTACATGCCGGCGGCGTCATTGGGCCAAAGATTGGGTTCAAAGATTGGACTTCGTAAAACGTGCACGCGGTGGTCATGCAAAAGAAATCGAGTTTCATACTTAAATGTATCATATGTATATGTTCAAGTTCATTAATAAAAAAAAAGTTAGTTCAAATGTCGAACAGTTTGTGTTTTATTCAAAAAAAAAGTTGAAGTGCTCTTATTGAAAAACCCTATACAATGGTTGGCATATTTCATTCTTTTTTTTAGTAACATATTGAGTAGTTTCTCACATCTTAATCTGAATGTGATCCCAAGCGGACAAACCGACTTCACGCGCCGTTTTGATTTAAGATATTAACGAACATTTCTCAATACGCAATCACAAGAGATTACCATCTTTGTCACGAGTTGTTTATGTTTTGGTGCAATTTCTATTGGAGTATTTTTCCCTCTTTCTATTCCGCATACCTAGTTATAGTTGTTATTTAAGTACCTCATTATCAATAAATACGCAATAAATTACGCTGCACTATAATGAGAGCAACTTTTAATTGCCCTTATGGTCAGCATTAATTTAGGTATCAGAAATTCCACTATTTCACTGAATATACCCAACCTTCAGTATAATACACTAATCGTAGTGAATAATGAACATTATTAATCTTTGTGATCCAAAACGAGATCAAGATGCGACACATGATCTACGATGGAATTTTCGAAATGCTCTCAAGAGTAACCTAAGTCATAACTTAAGCAGAAATCAATAGCGATGGCTTGTGATACGATCTGTGCAAGATGTTTAATTTATATTAAACTGTTGTGGCAAAACATATCATTTCAAAGGCTTTGAGTCTTAAGACAAGGCACTGTTTATTCTCGTACCTATCAAGCGAGGCTACATCGTCACAATCAGAACGGAACGGCCTATCGCTGAAAATGAAATCAAAGTGCCAAACTATACATAGAAACAGCCACAGCGCAGCAACGTGGAGGTGGAGAGTATAGCTGCTGGGATAGGTGCGGGCAGTCGATTCATCCCGCATTCAGAACGTTCTCTGTTTCTATAGAGAAAAACCAAAGAATTTATTAAATTACATATTATTCGATACTCGTATCTGTTGCCGGTTGTCTTCGTTCATGTTGGCGATGCACCGGCGGTCGCGCTATTCCCTATTAAAAATATTCCACTAACCTTCACTATTCGGTTTAAGTGTTGGGCTGGTCTGCCAATGAGTCGTGGTTAACTTCTTTTGGTTATAATCGTAATGTAAGGATTTGTTCGAAATGCGTAGAGTGTGGATTGGTGCACAGTGGAACAGCTTTGCGCTGGTAAAGGTAAACATTTTTGTATTTAGTTAAATAAATAATTTTATTTAAATTAACCTTTTTTTATTATTTTGTTTTTATTCATGTGAGAGAGAGCGATTGATTTTTTATATTGAAAAACACGTGGCAGAGTGCTACTAAAATATCACAATCTTATATAGACTTAAATTATTAAAGGAAAATTAGATTAAAAGTTTAAAACATTGACTTATACTATACTATATAATTATATGTGAGCACTAGTTCAAAAGTTTGATTATTTTTAGTCTTCTCACTAGATTTGTGTGACCGATGAGCGGGCAGACTCAGGGTACGTGTGATGGTGAATTCAATCCTGATGCTTTTTGGCGAATCTGTGTGTGTCATTCTGTTCGAATTCCCCGACCAGATCTCTGTGAACGTTATCGTTCCTAATGTAGAAAGGTGTATTACAATGTTTCTCAGCACCATCTTTTGAAACCCTCGAATGATTTGAATGTTGCTTTTTTTTGGCAACCCCAAAGTTGAATACCATAAATCAATATGGGTTTTATAACTTGCTTATAAAGCTGGTATGCGCTCTACTTTTCTTTTTATGAAATAAACATGTACTGATCTTAATTCATTTAATCGTATTCGTAACTTTTCTGTCTGGTTTTGAATCGGCGAGATCGCCTCTTGTAGCTTAAGAGTTGAGTCCATATTTCTTTCCAAAACTGCCATGAAAGCCGTATCGTCAGCAAATGTAGCAACGGAATATCGTGAGTAAACAGCAGATATAGTATTGGCCCAAGAACGCTCCCTTGCGGTACACCCGCTTTAATTCCTTTAAGCTCCGAATATGTGTCTTTCTCTTTTATGCGGAAGTGTCTGTCCCATATATACGATTATAGAATTTCAGTATGTTCGTTGGGTAGTATCTGTTTTAGTTTGTAGCCTAATCCGCTTGTGCTACATCAAAAAAGACTGTAGAACAAAGTTTTTTCTCTTCAATCGCTTTTCCAACAATGTTTGTTATTCGGTGTACCTGATCAATGAATAAATGTTTGACTCGAAAGCCAAATTGGTGGTCTGGAATAAAATGTTTTCGTTTTATAGTTGGTTGCAGTCTTTTTAATAGCAGTCTTTTAATTGGACGTTATTGGCAGCAAAGATATTGGCATATATGATGATGCTTCGCAAGGTGTTTTTGGTTTGGCTTTCATGTTAACTTCATCTGCTTTCCATAATTGCGGAACGTACGAGTAAGACTCGTTATTTAAATGCAGCGTTGATGATGCATGTTAGCACCGAGATTGATTTTTTGGGGTCTGTTTGAGAATTTGACCAGTTATCAATTCAAATCTTCCTGGCGATTTTTTTACATTTTAAGTTTTCCTTTCCTTTCTCAATTCTGATGACGACATGGTGCATATTTCTTCAACTTTTTCTGCTAGTTCTTCGCTTAGCAAGTCATCAAGATCCCTTGGATTTGGTTGGAAAATTTGTTCCAGAGATATTGATGGTGCGAATAATTTTGCTTGCTTGCTTGTTATTGGTATGGAGTTGATTGCTTTCAAGAATTCAATTGGCTAATATTGAATTTTTGAAAGCTCCATACTCCTTACCAAGTACCAATACCAAATTTATGTCTCGGCTAATTTTAATACAAACGATTTGATTATATATAAAGCTGTTACACGCTTTATGGTGGTTCTGGTGTTTTCTTGAAGTTCCTGTTCGAAAATTCTAATGAATGATACCTTAAATTTTCGTAGAGACTATTGCTAAAATTTTTTTTGTGAATTTTTACAATTCCACACACGGGAAAAGGTAATACTCTCAGTTCTCACTTGAATCAAAAAATATACCCATAATAGCGTAAAATGTACTTTAATTTTTAAGTCATTTGGTTTTTTTTTCAATATTTCGATCTTTTTTGTGACTCATGTTGTTAAACGTACTTTTAACATCGCCCGTAATAATACAATTCTGTTGTCTGTTTGTTCGTTTGTCTGTATTGATGTAACGCTAGGTAGGTGGCGCTGAAGTCGATATATTTACGAAAAGTTCATATTCACACCATTTGTTCATTTGGTGCTCCGATAAGTTTATATTTATGGGCCCGGTAGGTGGCGATGGAGTCGAGATGTTTACGAAAATGTGTATTTGTGATGAGAGAGTGTCGCTGACTTATAGCATATTTATGGTGACTTTACCGTAACATTTAATGAAATGTCTTATTTTTTTTGCTTTTTATCCCATAGTACCCTCATACTAACGAATAAGATACGTTTCTAACTGCCAACAGAAGTCTATTTGTGTTACACCAACTCAGCTGGAGGCTGATTGTTGACTACCGAGTTTGAGATGCAGTTGCAATGGACTTGTGCAACTTGTGTTACACAGTTAAATACCGATCGTAGAGAAAAAGCCTTGAACGGCGTGGTTCAACGAACTCGAGATTAGTATCTTTATCGGCCAGTAAAATATCTAAAGCGAGCTTTCGGCTATTTATTGTTTAGGTAGGTAAGTAATAATCTAACCTCTTTACCTCTTTACCTGTTTAAAGAATTAAAGCAAATTGTAAAATTATTATCAGAAATGAACATCTAATAATAAATCTCTACCCTCAACTTCAGACTTTGCATACCAATTGAAAATAGTATGTTGCACAAAAGGAGTAACGAATAAATGTACTTGAGGCTATTAAATCATAAAGAACGATGATGTAGCGAAAGTGCGGTGTCCGGCTTATCTTATGTCAGAATCGTGGATGTGAACGCTATAGAGAAGATAATTAAACACTAGTGGAGCCGCAGTCTCTTAGGTAGACCCTAAGCTTACAACATAATTTGGATTGAAGTGTAATTGGAGTGAAAACATGGAAGGTATGATCATCTTTTAGTCAATCTTTGGTAGTTCAATGATCAAATTAATTGACTGGTATGAAAGTACTAAAAATTTAATATTGAAAGTTATAATGGAAATTTTCCTCTAGTAAACGTATTAGACCCTTTTCTTTACAGTAAATGGTAGTACATATGAAGTAAAAAAGTTAGTATTATCAATTAGTTTTGGGTATGAACACGAAGTAAACTCAACTTTAATTCATATAGGGAATACATCCAAGAAACGACCATCTTCTGAGCAGTGAAAAAGCATATATATACTCTTAATCGCAGTTCCAAAGGAGTGAAAAAGGGCACTACGCTTATTCACTTGAGCACTACTGAACTTGACTAGAGTCGAGAAGAAAGAGACCGTTTACTGGATTTCGGACCTTTTATACGATCTGAACCGAATCAAAAATTGCGAATCGGCTTATTCCATTGCCAAGATTGGCTTATGGTCCAGTTATGACCGTTGTTGCTATGCCAAGTTTCTTTGCATTTGATTCCCATTGTTGTTGTTGTTTTCGGTGTTATCGATTGTGATACATTACAAGGCAAGAAGAAGAAGAGCATAGAGTTTTTTCCTTTAAGAAGAATTTTTCGGCCAATTTTTATGTTAGATTCTAATTAAATTATTTCTTTGATTAACGAAAATTTAGAGAATTTCATTGATGATTTCAAAAAAGCACTCGGTTTCTTTAAAGAATTTTCGCACAGATATTATTACTTTCTTTTACATAGTAAAAGGAGGTATAGTAACCATGAACATTTTTGAACTCGGGATTTTTCAGATTTACCCATTACCGTATCTTCTGAGTCAGAAAAAGCGAAAGTAAAAAAATCTCTGTATGTCTGTCTGTTCCCACTCTACTGCCCAGACGGCTGAATTTATCGGGATGAAGCTTTTTAAGCTTTTTACATAAATTGTGAGGGGCCAGATGATTTTGACGGAAATCTGACAACCGGAAGTGACAGTTTACTTAGACAGTTTTTCGAGTTTTTACAAATAACTCAAAAAGTATACCACTTAGGAGAAATCCGTTGAGTGCAAAAGATATTTAAACAAATAACAAAACAAAAAATAACAAAAAAAAATAAAAAAAATTAAAATTTACTGGATTCCGGTCCCGTCCATAAAGGAAAGTCGTCCATTTGTTTTTTAGTTATAATTTTTTAATTAATTGTAAATTTAAAATTCTTACTTCGTCACGACCTTTGAATTTATTACTTTATAAATGTCAACAAACAGAATTAAGATCGGTTAAGAATTTGCAAAGTTATTCTTGTCGTAACAAACCGGACAGAAGTGATGACCCGGTAATGCCAAGAGTTGATTATTATTATTTTTTTTTAATATTCATAAGAACCGCAAAAAGAAGTTCCAAAAATATATAAATATAAATACCTACACCCCAGTAGCTCATTAAAATCAAAAACAACTCTCGCATTTCCTCCGACAGAAAAATAAACAAATTTATTTTCTATTGCCATCGCTTGTAATATAATGTGAATGCATACACAACAATGATCACCGCTCTGCTTAGCAACAGTATTTGTATTTTTATTTTTGAGAAAATTGCGTATACGCCAGAGTGAACGCATCGTTTACGCTCATTGCCAACGAACGTCAACAACCTTCGATAGCTCAGTTGGTAGAGCGGTGGACTGTAGAGAGAAAACTAATTGCGCTGAAATCCATAGGTCGCTGGTTCAAATCCGGCTCGAAGGAAATGTGTGTTTTTTTTTGATTTTTGGGTAAATAATATTTTTACTTATTGTTTTTCTAGTTAACATTCAATTAAACAACAGGTCTGAGTGGTGTGAGCAGATTTCGTGGAGGATGCATAGCGGCTGCGAGTTTTTGCAGCTTATGAATGATGAGATTTTTCTGTGAACTTATTAGCCGAAATATTACCTCTTTTTTTGACATATCTCCTGGAGGGGTAGTTGATTCGCTAGCATTACCTTTTTAGCTGCTGTTTATTCCGTACGTCAAATCAAAAGTGAATTTTGACATATGACAGTCCTCTTCGTTAAGCAGCCAAAAACGTGAATGATGTGTAAGCTGTAGCATCAAGATTAAATGTCAAAAACATGTGAAGAAGATTTTACAGCATTATACTCTGCGCCGTCAGCAGCGGCTGCGTTAAGGGCCCAGCCCATAGAATACCTTGCGTCAGTAGCGTCGGCGTACTCGTTGACGTTGACGTATGTAATGCAAAGAGGTGACAGGCAAACAGGCAAACAAAAACAAATGTCAAAATAAACTTCAAACTACCTTGAGAGAGAACTGTCAAAACATTTGTCGGAGAGAAAAGTTGAAAGCTGGTCATCTTTTTGCGTCGCTTCCGTCACATGCTTTTCCTGAGACACTTCCCATAAGAATGCATATATTTCGTCTATCAATCAGTTGCATACGTCGCCCCACCGGACGCAACGGATTCTATGGGCTGGCCCCTTCACACCATACAAAGCTAAGAGACATACAAAGCTAAGAGACATGTTGTGGTGTTGCATGGTGTTTTTTTTTTTATAAATAAGTTCATTAATTAATTAATTAATTTCATGGCATTTGTAGGGTCTTGATGGGGTCTTTTTCTTAGGATATGGGGGTCAATATTGATATTAGTATCGAATTCATAGTTTTCGGGGTCGCTGAGATGAGTATTATCGTAATATCGGCCGATAACTATATCTTACCAACCTATGAAAATCGGCTAAAATTAATAAGCTTGCAAACCCATAAAAAACGTCACGAAGTCGCTGACATACTCTTCGTGCACCAATTATTAACTGGAACGATCGACTCCTCCGCACTATTGGAAATGATTTCCCTTCACACTAACTAACGTAACCTTAGGTCTGTACCGCTCTTTTGTCTCCCTTACCACCACACCAACTACGGCCATTTTGAACCAATCTCCAGAATGTTGCGTCTGGCCAACAATGCACAGAACATCCTTGACTTTCATTCCCGTATTCCCGTATATCCTCCATTAGAAGCTCTCTCTATAACTCCTCTCGACCTCCCTCTCTTGTATGTATTATTATTTAAGTAGTAAGTAGTTAGTTAGTTTAAGTTGCTAAGCTTGTATTAAGCAAATAAATAAATAAAGAAGTTTCACTTATGTTACGCGCTGTTAATTAGCGCACGCTTTTAGGGATTTCGAGGGTAATTGGCATTGGCATTTGTTAAGTAAGTTGGATAGTTTTAACGCCTCAAGATAAATGAATAATTCTGAGATTGGCTTCCAATTCATCCCTTTTTACAAACAAAAACAGGGCATCAGCTGGGGTTAATGCCAGTAAACCAACAGTGCATCGTGCGATTTTGAGTGCTCCATATATATAATAAAGGAAGCTTAAAAAAGCCGCCATAAAATTCATCATAAATTATAAATTATGGTTAAGTTCCTGGATTTGAAAAGTCTTAACAGACTATAGTAGGCTTTGTTGGCCTTAAGCAACTGTGCGCGTATTTCTGCTTCTGCTGTTATCCGTGCTACAGATGTTGAATAGGTTTAATAGTGATCCGGATATTTCTACTTAGCTTATAACATTGGTCATGGTCAACCTACTTAGTCGTGTCAGTTTATTTGGGATGCCGAATTTTCTCATGGCTTTAAAAGGTTCTGCTCTGGCTATGCTATCATAGGCGGCTTTAAAGTCTATAAAAAGATGCTGCAGTGAGTTTTGAAACTCTAGACATTTTTCCATCACCTGCCTGAATATGCATATGAATATTGCTGCGTTACCTGTATTGCAAACATAAAACACAACTGATAAAGGGCATTTTGAATCATAAGCGTTTCATGAATGGGTTTCCCAGATATTTCCAGAAAAGCAGAAATAAAATTTTAAAAAATAGCGATGCAAAAAAAGTCAACCATCCTTCGAGCCGGATTTGAACCAGCGACCTATGGATTTCAATAGCGAGTTAATTTGTACTTGTGTGTGTACAGAAGGAGAGAATATATAACTTTATTGTACTATATTACTCAAGAATTGATTTGGGCTCGGGGTCTTATGAGAATGAATATTAGTAGTAGATAATTATTCAATTACCACAGGGACAAAGCCGAACAACAGAGACAAAGAATCTCCCCAAAATTTGCTTCTACAGTCCACCGCTCTACCAACTGAGCTATCGAAGGACATACATTACCGGTAGAAAAATTTATTTTTCATTTCTACAATGCAACTTTACTGCCAGATACTTATCCAAAGATACTTTTTGATGTTGATATACATTTATTCTTTCCGTTATGTATTGAAGGTGAGTCGACTAGAAAAGTAAAAGTCAAAGTCATTATGTTGTTGCCTCGTGACGAGGAATGGTTAGACGTTAGAATAAAGTGCAGATAATAAAGCGCTTTTTTGTTGTTGTTATTTTCTTTGCTTTCATACATCGATTTTCTATGATTTATTATGTTGGGCGTTATTCGCTATAAACTCACGTAGCTGAATATTTTTAGCATTTTAGCAACGCGTTCGATATTTTTGTTTTTCACTTACTAGAGTATCTTCCTGTTTTATGTAATATGTAATGGAGAGAATACAGAAGATCCACTTAGGATGCTTGATATTAGAAAGAGATTGTTAATTATATTTTTTAATGGCAAATTTAATTATTTAATTAAAAGGTACGTCCATTGATATTCACGAAATTCCATTAACTGCATTGACGCATTTTATGGATTGTAAAAATATATTACACATACGAAGAGAAATAAAAGAAAGAAATACTTTCCAGTTTGTTATAGGTGGGTAGCTGTTGTTGTCCGGCAAATAGTTTTATAGAGTTTATGATTTCCGCTGGGTCGATCTTTTTTAAACTGCAGAAAATGAGTGCATAAAACGGCTTATCTTATGAATTTGGTCAGATCAAAGTAGGCCTGTACCATAGAGGAATTCAATCTCCATAATATCACCAATAACATCCCATCTTCCGTATTGTCCGAACGTCTGAATTCATTATGAGTGAATAACCTGTTTAGCACTTTCCGTGCGGTTTAAGAACAAGAAATTCCATACGGCTCAAGAAGTAAAGATCTATACATACCACCTTTTAGACAATTTCAAATCCGCATATGATATAGCATGAACTTAACACGACATATGTCTAGTTTGGGCATCCCTGCAGGTATTTGACGCTGGAGAATGCTCGCTACATTGCACTGTCAAGGGCGGAACAACCTAACCGAGCCTAACTACAGAAATCTAACAAAGAATCGCAATTGCCAATTGCTATTTCTTTGAGATAAGAAGACAATTGAGTAGAAAAGAGCTCTCTTGGACTAATTAAAGGACCCTTATTTATCACAATTCTGCTCTATAGCGCTGATAGATGGATTCATCATAGGCGGATAGTCGTTTCGAGTAAACAATTCTTCCTGCGATTTTTGGTCCCGTTTATATTGTTGGGCTTTGAAGGAGAAGCTTTAATGGGAATTATACAAGCTGTACACCGATATCGTTACCTATTCAAGAAACTATGTTCCACCTAAGTAATCAGTAAGTATATTGCGCATTTTTTGTGTTTTCTTTACAAATACGATCCAGTCTTAACATCAATGGTCTCATCTCATCATCATCTGGTCTCCCTGGTTTTCCTAATAATGGTTTCTTGAGACTAATAATCAGAGGACAGGAACATTTTTTCAGCGTGCGTGTGTCAGTTTGTTATTTTTGTACGTTTGTACGTTTATCCACTTGTATATTTTTTTTATTTATAGCGATATTAGATGGACAACTAGGAAAAATACTAAATCTACGCATCGATATCGATTTTTAATTTCTAACGCTATGCAAGGTTAGATGTGGGTTTTTTAGTCTATTTCAGAATGAGAGCTTCATTTAACGTTGCATACTCTTAGGATTTTAGAATAATTCAGTGATGACAAGCTAAGAAACTTACTTAACTATTATATTAGTTCATATGTGTAGCCGTCGTATAACTTCTGGGGATCTTTTTGGGGTTCATTTGAGGGACTTTTGGTGTCTTCTGTGGGTCTTTTAAGGGTCTTTTGGGTGGTTTGAGTGGATCTTTTTGGGATCATTTGAGGGTTTTTTGGGGGTCTTTTGGGGGTCTTTTGGGGGTCTTTTGGAAGTCTTCTAGGGTGTGTTTTGAGGGTCTTTTGGGAGATCTTTGGGGTATTTTGATGGTCTTTTTTTGGGTATTTTCAAGGTCGATGGTGTTAATGCTTGTACGTATTAACGTATTTGCACAGAACACTACCAGAAGACTCCAGCCGGTCTTTTGGAGTCTTTTGGGGGTCTATTTAAAGTATTTTGGGTCTCTTAGGCCTTTTTAGGGTCTTTTGGGGTGTCTTTTGGGGATCTGTTGGGGTTATTTGAGTGTTTTAGGGGGGTCTTTTGGGGGTATTTTGATGGTCGATGGTGTTAATGCTTGTGCGTCTTAACGTATTGGCACAGAACACAACAAGAATATTTTATTAACAAAAAGTCACACATAAATTTAGTCCTTTAGTCTCTGATTTATTAATTTATTTGCAATATCGGCAACAACGTCAAAGAAGTTTCACTTCAACCGCGCGTTAAGGTTACACGCACTCATTTTATTCCCAAAGAAATTAAACTAAATCCTTTTAAGCTAATTCTGTCTGAATTACAAGTATCTATATGGCGAGCTGAGAAGCTCACTTTACTATCTTAAGCCTCGCAACAAACCTACTTTTTAAAGGGTCTAGCCTGATCATTTAGCGGTCACTACGTGAATGTTTGATTGCACTTTCACCAGTCAGCTGACAGTGTCAGTCAGTTCAATAGTGTCTCATAAATCATAAATCGTACCCCAAAAAGCTTTCACAGTATGTCCCTCTTTTTGCTCATGCATGCAGTTATCCTCTTCGAACTCTGGTTCTCAACAAGCACTATTAAAGGACCAATGTTAGACGAAAAAACCGTCGGGCATCATAATGACTGTGTGCTGTGTTCTGCGCTGTTTCTGTGCTGTACGAACATCACGCCTTAATGACTATGTGCTATATGCTGCACTTCTTTGTACGTACTGTAATTTATATATGTATATAAAAAAGTATGTCTGTTGGTTTGTAATACGACACTAAAACTAAAAAACTAGATAGTGTCTTAACAAAATCTCGGTAAACCACTTGGTGCGAATACGATCGGGGTGGCACTTTGTTTAGGTTTAGGCAATAGTGCACCCCACCCGTGGTAGTGAGGGTAAGTCGGGGATTCATTTGTGCGGGTGACGAAGGGAAAAGCTAGTATATCATATATTCGTCAATATAACTAATGTAAGCAATAAAAACATTTATTGTTAACTAAGTATACTTTCTTAGAACTAATGCCATTTCATATTCAAACTCGTATCTCCGTGAAAATAGTAAAAAACTGCAATGTTCGTAAATGAAGAAAAAAGCAACAATTGTTGAATTTTAAAAACTTTTGTTGCTCTATTTTTCTTAAGCAATAACTTTGAAAAAAGTCTTTAAATCACAATCCCATTAACGTGTTAATTGTTTACAGATTCAGCCTCAGCACCTCGAGTATGACTGTGTAAGGAAAATTTCGCAGAAACATCCTCAACGACATGCTATCCAGCAGATATTCCACATGTATACCCTATACTCATATCCATTGCGCATAGCCAGTAATTTAATTATCGCACATTTATCATCGTCATCGTCATCGTCATCGTTCAAATGAAGACTTGACGCGGCGCGCAGAATAACAGAACCAGTTCGTTGATGGAAATTTAAAAGGGGTACTCGTAAAAGCGATTAGCGGATTGCTCTTATTCAGTTCTTGTATGTGGTATGCAGCTGGCACTGAAATTCAAATTATCTCTTAACGCGTTTAAAGAGCCCTAGGTAACATTGTGAAGCATTGCCAAGAGTTGTCCGTTTACAAAACATACATGCGCCACTTTATGTTAAGGTAGAATTACATTCTGGCATCCTAGTAGAGAACTCAAGATTCCTTAAATTTACTACAGTCAGGTGATATATAAATCTTCCTTCGGACGGTGTTAATTAATGCGACTATAATGCAGACCGAGCCATTGAGGTAAGAGTATCATTTCATCGTTTGTCAGATTATCACCATGCGAGATTATATTTTGAATGCGAGTTTAAAGTCGTTGGCACAGTGAATTAAACATTTTTTAATGCTTGCACGTATCAGTGCGTTTTCTTTTCTTGATAGCATAGTTTTAGGGCCAGTTAAACAGTTATTGTAGACTTTAAGCTCACTTATAATAGCAGACCCAGAATAGAACTTCTAAAAACCACCAACGATTTTCTACTAATCGGCGTGACATGTACAGGAAATTTGGTCTAAATCGGAGATTATTTTCGGGAATAATTGAGTTAAGCTAAGTTTCAGATATTTTCGTTATGGATTTCCAATTAAGTCATCCTACTGGGTACAATCTACACTTTACGATCGAAAATTAAATATGAAAGGTACAGCAATAAATTCAAAGGACTCTTCCCAAGCAAAAGAAGAGGGCATAAGGGTTATCCAATAGAGACGCTCAACTACTGACATTCCTTTGTGTTAATTAACTTCAATAATAAAATTCGGCGCGACAGACTGTGATAGCTATCAATTTTTAAACCACTTCCCAAAGCCCGATTTTATTGAAATTTTGCACACATGTGTATATCCGGTGACAACACGTTCTACTAATTTGGTAGTAATCGGGCCCGGGGTCGGTGGGCTTTCTTCAAATTTTAAACATCATCATCATCATATTTGGCTCTACAACAGCTAGGTGTCCTGCTCACCGGAGCCTACCGAGCTTAAATTCTCTTCACGATGTCGACATCGCGGTAACGCTCGTAGATCTCATCATTATAGAGTCTCTATAGACTTTTCTCTCGAACGCGGCTAAGAGTTCAGAATGCATTTAGCTAAGCACACAAGTCTCGGATTCATATGTAAGTACTGGTATGACCATTATCTTATACACCAGCAGCTTGGTTAAGTTCCTGCATTTGAAGAGTCTTGACAGACTAAAGTAGGCTTTGTTGGCTTTGAGCGACCGTGCGCGTATTTCTGGTTCCATGCTGTTATCGGCTGCTACAGTTGACCTGACATAGTTAAAGGATTGCACTACTTCAAATTCGCGCTCCACTATTCTAATTGGAGGACTAATTTTTTTGCTCTGATTTATGTGCAGCCCCAGATTTCGTGCCGCCCGCTCGATCTGGATAAAAGCTTCCTGCACAGCCCTTTGGTTTCTACCAACGATGTCGATGTCGTCTGCGTAACCCATTATCTAAATGGACTTATAGAGATTGTTCCCCTCGCCATTACGTCAGAGTCTCGGATCACTTTCTCCAACGCCAGATTGAAGTGGACGCAGGCCAATCCATCCACTGGTCGGAGCCCGTTATAGATGTTGAATGGGCTTGATAGTGATCCGGATATTTGGCGGTAGAAAAATTAATTTTTCATTACTACAATGCAACTTTACTTCCAGATACTCACCGATAGATACCTGTAGATATACATTTATCCACGCCACTTTGTCTTAATGGTGAGTCCACTATTTACGAATAGAAAAGTCGAAGTCATTAATTATGTAGTTCTCTCGAAAAATGGTCAGACTATAGAGTAAAGTGCAGATAATAAAGCGCTTTTGTTATAAGCGTTGTTATTTCTTTTGCTTTCATATAGCGAATTTTTATGATTAATTATGTTGGGCTATTGACTCGCATAGCTGAATATTTTTAGAATTTTAGCACATGTTTGACGTTGTTGTTTCTCACTTACGAGAGTATCTTCCTGGTTTATGTGATGTGTAATGGAGAGGAGAGAGAAGATCTCACTTAGTTAATTAGATATTCTAAAGATTTTTAATTACATTTTTAATGGCAAATTTAATTATTTAATTAAAAGGTACGCCATTGACTTTGCAGCATGGAATTGGCGCGTATGCCTAAGTAGCAAATGTTTAGAAAAATTTTAATTACATAATATAAATTCTCAGTTGAATTTGGTGCATCGTTGTAAAATGTTGTTTACTGCGTTGGCACATGAAGTGAATTGTAAAAATATATATTACATATACATATACCTTAGAAATTAAAAAAGGGAACTGAGAAGGGCGCTAAAGAAGTTTTTGGGTTCTTCTGTGACAAAACGAAAGAGACCTTAGAGACATCTCCCCCATGAAAAAGATTCTCTCTACAAATCAAGCCTTGAATAAACCGGATGTGTATTCTTCCCTTTAATTAATGGATTACTGTTGAAACATGAAAGTGAAGGAACAAAAGTTATAGCGTATGCTGATGATTATAGCAATAGCGATAGAACGATTAACGAGGTTATGCAAAATGTCCTCTCACTCGCTACAGAATGGGCAAGTTTATGCGGTCTGGGTGTCAACACTAACAGGACAGAGCTAGTCTTTTTCCCTTGGAAATATAAAATCCCAACAGTTGCTTCTCCAACTTTAAACGGTCTGCTTAGTTTTCACTGATAAAGGAAGATCTGCAAACCTAATATTATAGAACGAGTAAATAAGGCAAATATTGCTTTGTTCTCATGTAGGAACGCCAACGGTAAAAAATGGGGTTTGAAACCAGAACTGGAACATTGTCTTTGCATAGCGGTTGTGAGACCAATACTTTTGTACGTGGTAAGCAAATGGTGGCCAGCTCTGGAATACACTACGTATAACAACATAATGAAGAAGGTTCCGTATAACAAAAAGCGGCCTGTATGCTTATTAGCGGGACAATCAACACCAACTCGCGCTTTAGAGATTATGCTCCACCCCATTTCAGTAGACGTTGACAATCAGGCGGCCATAAAATCATTGAAAGCTGTCTTACTGACATCAAGGGTGACGTTGAACTGTCATTCCTCTCTTAAAGAGCTAGGTGAGCCGTTCAACATAAGGATCATTTTGGTTCCGGGCCACTCGGATGTGGAAGTGACCTGCAAAGTGGACGAGCTGCTATCGGAAAGGGCAGATAAGGGAGGCCTATTGCAACACTAGAGCTTGTGCTTAGGAAAGCAATAAAAACCTAAGGTAGGAAAATCCCGACACAGTTTGGCCAAAAACGAACTTGGAGCACTCAACTACAACTTGAAAAATACTGGGTTCTAGCGAAATATACGAGAAGGATGGTTGTAGAATATAATGACTTATGCAAAAGCTACTTGGATGAAGATGAAGAGGAGACAATAGAACATCTTCTTTGCTCCTGTCCGTCATTTAGTGCACAGAAGACAGAAACACTTAGGTAAACAGTTATTGTATAATTTCTTAGATCTCGAAAACGGCAAAGCGTGACCCATTCTTGGATTCATTAAGAGCTCGGAATGGGTCCTTATAGTATGGGATCGCAGCAACTGGTCATTATTCGCACCAGCCTATGAGCAGAATACTGCAAAAAGACCTCAGATCATTCGCCTACAAGGTCCAGATGACAGAAGCTGAAAGCAAATGACCGTCCGCTTCGATATCAGTTCTCTGCATGGGCCATAGACCATCTTTATAATGACATTGATTTAGGTCAAAAAATCATCTTTTCAGACGAAGCGCATTGCCATCACACGTAATAGTAGAGAAGCCAATGCATCCACCAAGAGTGACATTTTGGTGTGGATTTTGGAGTGGTGCCGTAATTGCCTCATTTTTCTTCGAAAACGCTTCTGGAAACGCCGTTACCGTCAATGGCGACCTTTACAGAGCCAGCTGACCAGCATTTTATGGCCTCAAATTGACGCCACGACCTTTGATTCCAACAAGATGGCACCACATGCCATACAAGCCGACTGACAATCGATTTATTGCGTGCCAAATTTGGATATATCAATTGGACTGCGCTGAACTGCGATTTGACGTTGATAGACTTTTCTCTATGGGGTGCCGTCAGGGATAGATGTTATGCAAATGATCCAGAGACAATTTCAGCTTTAAAAAATAACATTGCGCCTGTTATTCGCAAGATTGGCGCCGAAATCATCGAAAAAGTTCTTAAAATCCAACCGGATGAGCCGTCGTTTCCTTTGTCTAATACGCATGGATTTCCCATTCTTTACTTTTGTACCGAGTAAACTGAGCTCATCTTTATTTAAAGACCATACCATTTTATCACACTAAATGCAATGATATATCGTGAGACATTTCTGGACCCACTTTGAAATCATTTGACGCAAAACTCCAGTGCTGATGCAACTTAAAATTGCAAGCAACAAAAAGTCATCACTATCGGCGCTTTAGGATAAGCATCAAAGTCAAATTCATTGTAACTCAGTCACAACTCACAACACATGACGGACCGAATTTAGTTTTGACACAGATCATAAAAACACAGTTAGATGATCCCAAGACCTGTTAGCACAGAGGACGGAGTAATGGGATAATTTTCACGGATAAATCTGCTGCTACGTTTGCGATGATTCTATTTCAAGAGGAGTAAACGACGGAAGGGTAAAGTGATGTGCGACACGAGTAGTGGAAAAAATACTTAAGGCGACAATCACACCAAACAACAACAACAAGCCCACTGACAATGTCCGATTACCAATCTGACCTAGTTTTACATGCCATACCTGCTGCTGCTTAGGTTTTCTTTTTTTCTGCATTGGCCGTACATACGTACGGGTATACTCTTACAGCTCTGTTCCAGCTTCACGATTCATTAAATTCGCTTGGATACCACATACAAGATACAAAACAAGTTAATGCGACAGCTTCATGATTTGTTTCTGTCTTCTTATGATGGCTTCAGTAACGCCGTCGCTGTGCGATGACGGTGTGTGGCTTCTGCTATTCACCGTTTTCATTGTTTTGGTATGAGGCTTCGAGGAAATCGTGTGCCTTCTGATGAACTCCTCAAAGTGGATCGCCTCATTTACATGCGCAAATTAATTTTAAACAGAACTGAGGATTGTTGTTCTAATAGTAGGAGTCGAATTGGTTGAGAAACAGTTGTTCCCACAATGCAGCTGCAGAAAAAAATTAACGTAGATGGCTTTGACGCTTTGAGAAACGAAGCTCATCTTTGTGTTCCGGTTAAAATTCTTCTGGCAGAATTCGGATTACCACATCTCGAGAAAATTTTATTTCCTCATTAATTCCTTAAGCAGATTTAATTGGAAAAAGCCAAGAATACTGCCTGCAATCAATGACCGCAGAGGCAGGATGCATTTTTATTTATTTAAATACCGTTCGACTATTGACTAATTGGTAATTAAACTGCCAACTGCTTCAATTAATGTCTTCCGTTTCCTATCTGACCATGTACTTGGTGTCTCTTCTTTTGATTCTGCAATAAGTGAGTTGCAAGAATCCAAACTCATTTGCGCCTGCGCTTGCGGTCGCTGTAGTTGACATCAGTATTAATTTACTAATTCTTATTTGTTTAATTTCATAAAATAAAAAAGTACAATACGAAAGTACATTATCTTAGCTGTGCAAACAATAGAAAAATTAATTTGGAGAGTAAAATATTTTTAAGTTAAATACATAGAACAATAGTAATATTTGATTATATAAAAAACCAACCCATAAAAATAAAAATTGTTCTTGTAAATTCTCTAACTAGAGATGCAAAGTTTCAATAAAATCGGGCAAATTTTTAAAAAATTTTAATAGGAGCCCCTCGGCCCTGGCGCTCGATGACTTTCAAATTTTTACAAAAAGTGTCGCCCAGCGGAGATACACATGTGCATAAAATTTGAAGAAAATCGGGTAAATTTTTCAACAAAAAAATGTTATGGGTGCTCCCGACCCAGGGATCCGATCACTACCAAATTTTTACAAAACAATATTGTCCATCGTAGATACACATGAGTATAAAATTTGAATAAAATTGGGTAAAATTTGTTATATATTGTATTGATGCTCCCCGACCCGGGGCCCCATCACTACCAAATATTTATAAAATTGTTGTCACCAGAGATACATAAGTATACAAAATTTGAAGAAAATCAGTATTTGGAAAGTTGGTTAAAATTAGATCAAAAGACCCCAAAAACACACCTCACATACTCAATAGACCCGCAAAAGACTAAATACTAAAAATACCCTCAAAAGACCCTCAACAGACCCCCAAAGGACTACCAAAGACCATCAAAAGACGCCAAAAGACCACCAAAGGTTTACAACTGAGACCCTTGAAGTTGCACAAACCATATTTTTCCATGAATATGTTGCTGCGTTCATCTATTTTCAAAGTGATCAAAATTTTGTGGGTAATTCGCTAATAACGACTATTCTGCCAATATTTGCTGTATTTCATTATGCCATCTACAAAAGAGTTGTGAGTTGATGATAAAAGTAATACGACTTTTAGTTTTTCATAATTTTTATGAAGCGCTTAAGTATGCGATACATTTTACATTTGAGAAAAATTGAAAACGAGTGTTATCAAGAGTTGTGGGATTTACTATATTGTTTACATTTATATATTTATATTATATAATATATATTTTATAAATACTCATTAGAAATGTCTAAACTAGCTGCGATGAGATGCGATGCGATGGAATACAGAAATTATCTATGAATCAACACTGAACTGCACAATGAACAACTACCAACTGCACGAAATGAAACTCGTTATTTCCGTCACGTGAGATCATCAATAAATAAAATAAATAAAAGTGGGCCAAGCACAGATCCCTGTGGTACTTCAGTCTTTAGTACGAGTGTGGAGGAGTAACTACAATTTACAAATACTTGCTGCGTTATACCAGCAAGGTAATCAAGAAAGAGTTACTAAAGCTAAAGTATATTTTTAAATTATCGCACATAATTAGAAAATTAGTGCAGTCAAATGATAGCAGCTGGATCTCTCTTATTTGCAGTTTTACTTCTCGCATTAACTTTGGTGGCTGCACGAAAACTGTTTAGCGGCTTGAAATCTTCGCAAATGACGACTGAATGCTGAAGAACATATAAAGTAGATCTTCATCATCTCTAGTTGAAACACCACGAAGAATCAGATCCGATTGGTGTTCTTTCACCTGCGACTCGATGCCAATATTTAGAAAGGTAAATTTCAGGTCCGCGCAGCGCTTTTCCACAGCATAAATTCGGTCTATGAACTTACAAGTAATGTTTTTTTAAACTTGGGAATTAGAGTCGATTATATATATAGTTTTCGGGGTCACTAAGGTGAATAGTGTTGTTAGGACACCATTAGGGTAATGGGATCGATTGGTGAGAGGGTGTAGTGGCCAATATTAGGGTCGATTCTTTACTAACAAATTTTACACCCGTGCAACACCGGGAACTCAACTAACCTAGGTAAATAAAAATGAAATGTTGTTCGTTTGTAAGCGCATCACTTGAGAACGGCTGTACCAATTCGGCTTATTCTTAGTCTTAGTCTGTCTTGATAATTTGCATCAATTTTTTGTTTTATTTTGCATGAGTTTGCTTTGATATATGCGTACCTACAAGAAATAACAGTTAAGTCATCTATACAACTATGCAGATGTGACAAAAATCCTCACTCTAATTAATAATGTGATGTAGCACCATTTTAATGATAAGACAAAACCTACGTACGACGGTTTTACCGCGTGGCCATAACTGGATTTGGTATTTTTAATAAATTGTTTTTACCCGTAACCGTAGCATCAATAGGCGCAAAAGTACAATTCCAGAAAACCTACTCACGCATCGACGATCACTGTGACACGGAAACGAAATTGCAGACATTTTCATTTTTTTGTTCAAATAATTAGTGCAGATGGCATATTGGGTTTTGTTTCATAAAATGAAGAATTTATCCGTAAACAATACAAAAGCACCTTAGCTCGTTTCATGCATAATACATGGTGGTATTAAGATTTGTTAAAAAATTGACCACAAATCCGTTTACTGCATAATTAATTGGTAGCCAGTGTAACTTTTTGATGATGTCATTTACTACAAAAAATAATGAGTAAAACTCGAAAATGTATGGCTCCTGCTTTCATCCGCTTGGTTGACATGAGTAGCTGCTGTTACGTCGACATGTTTCTCTTGAACTTGTAAGCTATGTCCTTTAAACCCTGTTGACAACAAAAAATTTTTGAGCGCTTTTTTAACTTCTTTATGTTTGTTTGTTTGTCGTGGGATCTTGCGATCAATTTTTAATACACTTCCAAAAGTCAGATTTCATTGAAACTTTGCACACATGCAAATATTTTACATAATTTACACGATTTCCTTCAAATTTTATGTACATGTGTATCTCTGACGGACAAAAGTTTTTGTACATATTTTCGGATTGATTGGGCGCTAAGGCACATGGGGTCCCCATATAAGTTTTTTAAAAATTAACCCGATTTTCTTGAAATTTTAAACTCATGTTTATCTCAGATGACAACACTTGCTATTAAAAGTTGGAAGTGATCTGGTCCCCAAGGTCGGGGGCTCCCATACAAATTTTTTACACATGTGTATCACTGGTGACAACAGCTTTTGTAAAAATTTTGAAGTAAAGTGGCTCTTATATTAATTTTTTCCAAATTAACTTGGTTCAAACTTTGCACACATATGTATCTCCTATTAGAGAATTTACATGAACAATTTTGTTTTTGTTTTTATTATTTATTGAGTAGAAAAAAAACCCCATAAAAATTAAATTTTTCATGTAAATTCTCTAAAAACCAAAAGTATACTGAATTCCACTATAAATGCTAAAATACAAAAACACATACGAAGCACTGCAACCCAACAACAAAATAACCCCAATAGTAAATCAAGCAGCGGTACCCACAGCGCACAGCACACAACGCACACAGAACACAGTCATTTTAGTATGAAATGTTCTGGTGCCGGGCCCCCGATGACACTCAATAAAAGTATTGTCACCGGAAATATACATGTTTGCAAAATTTCAATAAAATCGGGCTTTATGAAGTGTGTTAAAAATTGATCACAAGATTCGGCCCACCAGCCAGCGGGCATGCGAAGTTAATATAGGGAATTTAAAAAAGGGTATGCTATGTCGGATACACGGTCGCGAGTTTTGAGCGTGACAACGTCTGTCCGGGACGAAAGAAAAGAAAAAAAAAATCTTTTGTCTGTGGGACGGATTCACGGACGGACATCTCAAAATCTCAAATTCCCATAGGAACAAGTCTTATAGTCGCATCTTAGTCATGTATACCGAATTTTATACAAATCGCTTTAGAAATGGCTTAGTTCCCAAAATTCCAGACCATTCCGGGCACAACACGACTTTCTTTTACGGACAGGGCCGGAATCTTCAGTAAATGTATATTCCTTTTTTTTTATTTTCGCTTTTTCTGACTCAGGAGATACGGTAAATGGGTAAATCTGCAAAAATCCCGAGTTCGGAAATTTTCATGATTATAGTTCCTTTTATTATGAAAAAGAAAAAATATATATATAATAAATAACTAAATAGTATATATAGTTATATATATACAAAATAAACCTATAGGAAACAAGGCATAAAATAGTGACATAACAGTGTGACACTTAACGTTCAACTTTTTGAACATGTACCCCTTAAACCTTGTAGTGAGACGTTGTCACGTCAAAATTAATAATTTTCGTTTGATTAGAAATTTTTATAAAGCGTATATGGATTCACAGATATGAGGTCTATATCATGGCTGGATGATATTCATGATATAGCGCTCATATCTCTCTGAATCCAAAGGAATTTTTACTAAGTTCCTCTTTACAAGATGACTTGTTTTACAAACCATCTGACTTCCGCAACATAATAAATCGCAAAGGAATTCCAAGTGAAACTTCGAGTTGTAAAGTAGTTAGCAGTGCCCCCTACTACTCGGAAATCCATGAGTTAATCGCGTGTACTCATCCACCCAATAGGCATGTAATGGAAATAATTACTTTTCACGTTCACACTGTATGTACCACAGTATGTTTTGAATTAATTACTATGCTTTCACCACAGTCACCGTTCATTCATACCTATACTCGTATGATGCAATGCAATAGTGAGATTGGAGTAATTTGTCGTCCGTTGGTGCGAAAATCGAATTATTTTTGTATGCAAATTCTCCTACATTCAGCGTATTCCTTTCTTCTTCAAATTGGCACGCCGTTTCATCACTTTTAAAGTTGCACGGGTTAAAGTCTGCTGTGCATTCACTCAGTTTAACAGTCAGTGTACGAACTGAAATTGTGGAAAGACACCATTATCGCTGATGTGTTAGTTGATTTAATAAAGGGCTTAGCCCAACTTATTGCCGTGACGCAAGTCATTCAGGGAGTCCTCCCTTGGCAATGAGTCTCTATATACATAAAAAAAAAAAATCAAGAAATGATCATAAATTCTCTTTGGTTAAATCGAGAATAAAAGCTGGCGATCATATCCCATACATAGTAACATAGCTCATAGTAAAATTCCCCTCTTATTAGACTAAAATATCGATAAATAAACAGAAGGCGGGCTTGCACAACATGTTGCGCATTCCTAATTAATTGGCATATTGTACGCACGCGTGCGCTGCACTTTGAACGTCTGGCGTGATTCATTTGCGGATTTTTGTTTTATTTTATCCTTTAACTAACATTTGCGTGTTGCTTTGTATGCTTCAGCGTCTTATTCTGCAGCCATCAGTGATGTGGCCTGAATTATAAGAATCTGTTTGACCCTAATAATACTCAGTACATTAAAACATTTTCAGGCTATGTTGCATGTTGATAGATGCACACATCAATTTTTAATTCCTTTCCTGCCATAAAAACCATGATCTTAAATTGAGTGAAATTTCGTTCATGAGCCATATTGGTTAGTGGTGCTGATGCAGTACCTACAGCTTGTATTCATGTTCGACACATTCATCAGTGTGAGAGCAATCTCAAATGAATCAGATCGAAACAAACTAATTTACACGCCACCACATTTCATTGAGATTCATCGTTCAATATAAATTTGAATAACAAATTAAGTAACGGATTTCAACGAACACAACGAACTTAGGCCACCAATAATTTGAATTTTATTTAAAACTGCTATTCGCAACATGAAACTTCTCGTGGGCATTTGAAAGGCTTTTTAGGCGATTTACATAATTTTTCCAACAAAGGCGTCCAAAAATATGTCACCGATCTATTTGAAGAAGGTTCAACACTATCTCAGGGCTTTTGTTGATTTTTTAATGGATTCTTTTATATCTTAAAATTATTAACTGTTATTTATTTGCCTGGCCTTAAGTCACACAACACAATCGACTGTTCTCTAGTCGAGCTTACATTTTCAACACATACAGTTTGAGAAAACTAAAACGAAGATGACAATACGACTACTCCCCTTGACACTTAAATGCAACTTTTCCGGTTTATCTACGAGTATAAATAGGAATTACAGTCCCGTTAAATCTACTAATTACGGGAACAATTTGGTGGAGGCAATAGCCCCCATTTATTCGGCTTATTACAAGCAAAAACTTAAACTAACATCATTGAAAACATAAAACTATGATTTAAGACTAAGACTTAAAGGTAACCTTTAAAGCGGAGGAACTCAAGTTTAAGGCAGGGAGTGCTGCGGTTTAGGTTAACCTCTCGCAGCATACGGGAGATTTGTTCGTTAGAGGCGTACATGGTGCGGTGTGTCGGTAGACGGAAGAGAGGCTGACATCGTAGATTACGACGGGTTATTGTTAAAGAAAATTGAGTTGTATAGAGACGCACAATCGACGGAGCCCAAGAGGAGACGATGTATGAAAAAAAAGGTCAGCTATATTTCTGCGTTCTTCGAGGGTTTCCAAGCCAGGAGACAGTATAAGATGATTGTCCCAAGGTAGACCACCGTTTGACAAAGCCAAGTGATGAGTTGGCATTAAGAATTATATCACCAATATGATAACAGAAGTATAGTTCCGAGTCGCACAATATGCCGAGGTCACGAAAAGATTGCATTCGGGATATGGGTTGACCGCGGGTAAGGTAATGTCTGGGATGGGGCATGTTGCACTTACGTGATAGAGTAATAGATTGGCATTTGGAGATATTGAGATCAAGCAAATTTTTAGACCCCAGGTCGAAAAACTCTCTAGTTTAAACAATTTGATATTGTCAGCGTTAATTGAGAGGGCGAAATGTTTGATGACCCTATCAAGACCATTTATAGTTAGATTAACGAGAAAGGGGCCTAGATTGCTGCCTTGTGGGACTCCAGAGATTGCCAAGAATGTGGATAATAGGACGGACCTGAAGTGAACACTATAAGGACGTTTTTCCAGATAAGAAGATATCCATTTTAACAACATGGGTTCATAGCCGAGGGCAGACAATTTAAAGAGGATCAGTTGATGAGATATCTTAACCAACAATGTCGACTTCGTTGCCACTCTCTATGGCTGAAAGGGCGGAGGAGATGAATTCAATTTCAATAAAATCGGGCTTTGGGAAGAGGGTTATAAATTGATCGTAAGATTCTATGACAGACAGACGGGCACGCGAAATTAATGTAGAGAATTTAAAAACGTAGCAAGCAACATTAAGGTTGTTTTAGATAATCCCCATCGAATATTATGGATTTTACTGTTGAAATTAATTGGTGGTGTTGATTCATTATGATGATTAGATGGCAATGCTGGTCTGATATGCATTAGAGTGATATCGGTGAGTTTTTGATCCAACCTTTGCTCCAGATCTTTAATTATATATATGCATGCCGTAGCCTGAAGACGTTTGGTCGGATGAATGCTATCAAATGCCTATCATCGATTGCAACTATGTCCTGCCAAAGTTCATTGCTGAAATTCACCTTTAAATCGAAATCTTGACCAGTATCAACAGTATAACCTGAAAAAGTTTCACATCTTACACACTCACAATTTTGTTAAAACGTGATACATTAAAAATCAATTTTTTCTGTTCATTTATATGATAATGATTGGAATAGATACAGTGAAAAGGATAATGAATGAATAGGAACAGTGAATTGATGCTTTTAGTGATGTTTTCCCAATATTTTTAAATTCCTGAAACATATATTTACATAACATTTTGTTTTAACGACTTTTTTTCGCTCGCCAACTTGGATCTTTAATAGAGTTGAATAGACTTTAAACGAAATGTACCCACCATATACCAATAAATTCTCTAAATGTTATGTTAACAACGCATGTGCTATCTTTTTAAATATGTGGATATCTCTGTAACGGCGGTCAACCATCAGAATATTGCGAATAGATGTATGCACATGCCGTCCCAAATAACAATTTGTTTGCTAATAAGAAATATTTGCTTATATCAGGCAAAATTAGAAGGTGTTATGCAAAATTTTTGTTCTTTCTGTATATTTTTCCTGTTCTGGAAGAATAAGTTTAGATTTTGCTTCAATTATTGCTAAAATTCAGAATGTCTAAAAAATGTTAATTAAGTCAGCTCTGATTCAAAGCGAAATGGTTGCTTAAAAACGCTGCATTGGCAAAATTAGCTTTGACTTTTCAACTCGAGTTGCTAAAATTCAGAATATCTGAAAAGTTTAGTCTGAACGTTTTGCTTAATTTCACCTGTGATTAAGAGCAAAACAAGACTTCCAAGATAGCGAGACTTGCTAATATATTTGTACAGACCGTTTTTATCGTTGATTATATATACAGTAGTTGGGTTAGATGGTTATGGTGTCGATTTATTGCTGATTGCTGGTTAAAATCCCGCCAGGTAAGTAATTTCAAAACACCATTGAGTTCTTCATAAATAAATAAAAGTAACAAACATTTTAATTGCAGGCAACAAAGTGAGAATGGAGAAATGGAATGAGAATGAGACTCTGGAAATAAATAATATTGTTACGGAAATGTAAATAGAAATATCTTTTTTTTTTTTTTTTAAACCGTTGCATATATTATGGCTCAGTAATATATACTTATGTGGGCGCCGTGGCTCCGTGGAAGTGCACATGGCTGCTGAGCAAGAGGTTCAGGTTCGAATCCCAGTCACGGTTTCCCACCTCTCGCGAATGGGTGTGACAAACGTTCCGAGAGTAATACCTTGTCACGGAAAGCTTCTCAATTCGCCGTTCGGATCCGGCCTTAAATTGTAGGTCCCTTCCATTTGTGTCCAAAAAATTAACATGCGCAGCACAAATTGTCGCGAGAAGTTAGGCCTTGGACCGCAATGGTCTGTCGCGCCGAATATTATTATTATTATTATTATTAATATATACTTATGTATATGTTGGTCTTGTTCCACAAAAGTAGTTGAGCTTAATATAAGATATAAATATAGATATAGATAGAATATCAATAAAAGATTATTGGATTATGTACTGGTACTTTCTTGTACCACTATCTTCTTTCTTTCTTTCTCGAAAAATGTAAGCAAACTTTTCTCTAATTTTTCTCGGATTCAGCGATTACGCAAAGTGTGCTTAAATACACTTTTTTCTAAATACCAACTGTTCTGCTTAATAACAAAACTCAGAATTTTGCCTTATAGCAAACTACTTTCCTCAAATTCGTCTGAGACTGCTTAACATTGTTACATGGGGTGTGCATTGTCACTGGTCGAACCTCCTGGTGGTAATTTCTTCCCAAAAAGGAAAAGCTGAATAATATGAAATGAAGCCTGCGAAAAGAATCCCATTCGTGAACTCGAATAGTACAGAAAAAGAGGACCATACCATGCGCGGAAGTTCTACCAAAGAGATTGTCTCATACCGCGAAGACACCACGTAAAACAAACACTGCATCACCCCAGATCTCAAGGTCGTCTTAGAGCGATGGACAGAGCACTTTCATGAGTTTCTAAATGGCCATCTAAGTGAGGAATTGCAGGCTCAAGCAATGACCGATGACTACACTATGCTGTCGACGCCCAACGTAGAAGAAGATATGCGAAGATAAGTTAGCTTAAAAATCATGCGGCCTCAAGATCAGGTAGCAGGAGAACCCGCATTGCACCAAGCAATTCGGGAACTTATAGTGAAAGTTAGTATGAGAAGGAGAAAGAGCCGGTTAGAATTGTTCCTTTTCGTTCCAAGGAAGAGGCCCTGTGTGCCTTCCTCAACATTGAGGGCGCTTTTGATAACACTTTCTACGACTCTATTTCAATGGAAATCAGTAGCAGAGGTGTCGAAGTCTCAAGAAATCATTGGATTAGGGCCATGCTTGAAAATCGAGATACTCTTTCCTCCTCAGGAGGAGTATCTTCGACTGCAGTTAAGGGATGTCGTCCCCAAGGAGGAGTACTTTCTCCCCTTCGATGGTCACTAGTCATTGACAATCTGCAAGTCGATCTTCACAGATCAGGCAACATCGCCATTGGTTATGCGGATGATTTTGCGATTTGGTAAGCACTGCACAACTATCACTAGTCTCATGCAAGGTCCTTTACTACACGTTTTAGAATGGTGCAGCAGAGAAGGACAATCAATCCATCAATCCTTTCAAAACCGTTCTAGTGCCTTTCACGAGAATAAGACTGGTCGATTTGGGACCTATCATCATCAACGGCAGCACGTTAGATTATTCCAGTGAAGTTAAATATCTCGGCATCATCCTCGATAAACGGCTAAACTGGAATTCTCATATCAAGTCCGCCATCGAACGGGCCAGTAGACGCCTCTACGGCAGAACTTGGAGTCTAAATCCTAAAATGTGACATTGGAAGTATACAATGATGGTGAGGACTATTATCACGTACGCGGCCATCGTTTGGTGGCCAAAAGTTCTTGAACGGACAACGGCATCTAAGCTTCAGAAGCTACAAAGAGCTGCCTGTCGAGGTATAACGGGTGCCATGCGCAACTGCCCTATGACAGCACTAGAAGCTGTTGTAGGGCTTTCACCCCTGCGAATTTTCATTACAAACACGGCTACTAGATGCGCTATTAAGCTGCAACTAGAATACGGGTACAAGCCGGGTGACTGTGTAGGTCACCTAAAAATTCTTGGCTTAATTGCTGAAAGAGACATGTTCTGCACTATCGCCGACATTTTTATCAGGGAGCACTGTTTCGGAAGGAAATTTGAGGTAGAAATATAGGATCGGGTAAACTGGTGCATGGTGTTCCGGCACTGGACGCTAAAGGTCTGGTCTGGTTCACAGATGGATGGAAGTTGAAAACTCCATGACATAGACATCTGCGCCTAGATTTACACAATAAAGGAATTAAAGGCGCTGGAATATACATCTTTTTAGATAGCCAAGCAGCACTTAGAGCGCTGTCATCAAATTTGATGGACTCGATATCAGTCAAAAACTGTTACGATGAACTGCAAGACACAACAAAGTCAGTCAAACTCGATTGGGTCCCTGGTCATCAGGGAATCGCAGGCAACGAATATGCAGATGAATTAGCTAGGGCTGGCCCGTAATCTGCGTTCATAGGGCTTGAACCCTGCTGTAGTTGAAGAAATTGTTGCGAGACTCTGATGTTATGGCAAGCGGAAAACAGACTCTTTGAATCCAGTTTTTTTTTTCTTAAAGTAGCGTACTCTTTTGGTAGGCCCCGGTAGGCAGGCCACCTAGCTCGCTGCGGCTCGGAAAGTCATTGCAATATGTTCGGTGACTAGTTTTCTTTTAGAATTATCCTTTTAATTTTTATGTCGGTGGTGCACAACCCCTCCGTTTTAAAACTTCAGACAACTTCAATTGTGCGTTGGTGATATCATTTCTACTGCCGGTGAATTCCAATTGGCTACCTAATTAGCCGCTCATATCTATCCGAGTTTTTAATATATTTCTTTTTGCAGTGCTTTTTTATCAAACAATAACTTTCCAAGTGAGTGCCATCAGCTGCTTGGTTAACGACACAGACAATC
The DNA here is from genome assembly GCA_947095585.1 of Nephrocerus scutellatus. Classification (NCBI taxonomy): domain Eukaryota; kingdom Metazoa; phylum Arthropoda; class Insecta; order Diptera; family Pipunculidae; genus Nephrocerus; species Nephrocerus scutellatus. The sequence goes on from OX352762.1 coordinate 122,273,721, forward strand.
TCGCCTTGGGTTAGTCGTCAAGACTTATAAACTGCAATATAACCGATCTGACCACAGATAGCCACTGAACCGGCGTTAGCGGCTCAAAAGAACGAAAGTAATTTTCATTTTTTAGAGATTCTTTCAGCGGATAAACCAACACACGCACTTAAACTAGTTTGCCGACACATACCGTGTACGTGTATGCCAACGTATAACTGATGTAACCGCCTATCCGATCACGCGTTTACTTCATCCGCACTCCTGATCTGTACGATCGAAATGGTAAACATGTTTTGCAACATATCTGCCGGTCGTCAATTGAATAAGGAATCGTATACGGAATCTAGAATTTGAGAAGCACGCAAGAACGCACACAATTAAAAGGAAGAGGTATAGCTTCTGGCTTGGGTTAATAAAAATTGGTAATACTCGCTATCAGTAAAGTTGGTAGCATTTTGATAAAAAACATTATTCCAACGACCACTCATTCATTCTAATGTAATGTGTGCGCTTTGAGGTTCTTCAAAAACGAAGCGATTAAGTTTCGAAATAAGAAGTAAGATTCAACGAGCTGAATATATAAAAAAAACAACCAAAGTGGAATGTGAACGGAAATTCCTCATCCCATCTCTGGGGATAAACTTAAAGTGGAGAGATTTACAAAAATGATCTTAAATGGAAAGCATTATAAGCAAAATTAAGGATCTGCAGACATTGCAGGAATTTTCTGCATTTTATTCAAATAATGCCAAAAGTGTACACCGCGGCATTTCTGAATTTTCTCAATATTTTCCATTAAATTTCTTATTCGAATGTTTTTTGTTGGGGTGAGCATGAGTTTAATGGAATATATTTTTTCAAAAAAAAGTTCACTTATTTTCTGCATTTAACTAAAATAAGGCCAAAAGTGTATACCGCGCCAAATTTTTTCTTCTGCACTGGCATCTCAATCTCAAGCTGATAGTGTGGAATCTCTGCATTTTCTCAATTTTGCTTTTAATTTTTTATGCAAATGTTCTTTGTTGTGATGATCATGAGTTTAATGGTAATTGCTTATAAAAAACTCACTTAAGCAACAGCTTAATCATTTAAACGTATAATTTTAACTGTTGGTAATAAATTATTTCCTTTCTTGACTCTCTTCTGTCCTGTTCTGTTGGCAAACGATCAATTGGATATAATAAACTTTTATTTATTCCCAGTTAAGTGTTTTGCGGCAAAAATCTACCGGTTGTTTATAACACCACCATCAATTCTTATTGTGAACTTTTTGTAATTTGTAGGATTTCTGTAAAAATATAAATGCAATAAAAAAAGCTATCCTCTCGAAGAATTCGGGTACCTACCAAGTGTTACCCTACGTAGTAAACTCAGCATGCATGATAACAAGGAAGATATAGAGAATCCCATTGATTCGCTTACAAAGGTAGAAAACTACTGTCTATAAAATTTAGCTTGTTAGCGCGTTGATTGAAAATTCATCTCTGTGTTGTATGTTGCCAACAAGTTGTATCTGTGATACTTTGCTAAAAGATGGAGTAGACGCAGTCAGTACGACTGATTCGGATATTCCAAACATAGGTAGCTGATCAAACAAAAAGTATCTAGAATAGTAATGGTCAACATTAAGACTGCCTATACTCATAACGTTGCGTACAGAGCAATGCAACAATCTCATAAAACGTGGGTACGCGAAGATGAAGATTTGAAAAAACAGTTCACCGGCGAAAGAAAGCAATCTGGGAGAAGAACATCGTCCGTGAACTAGAACAGTACAGAGAGCATGGACCACACCTGGCGCGGAAGTTCTACTAAAGAGTCCGCGGTATGACGCAATATACACCGCGTTGCACATACTGCAAAGACAAAGGGGGTATTTTGATCGCCGATCTCAATGGCATCTCAGAGCTATGGGAAGAGCACTTTTATGAGTTGCTAAATGGCCAGCTAACTGGGAAATTGGAGGCTTCACCAATTACCGAAGACCATACTATGCTGCCGCCACCAACCATAGACGAAGTTAGCAGAGCGATAAATCGGCTCAAAAATAATAAAGCCCCTGGATCAGATGTGATTCCAGCGGAGCTGATTAAAATAAGAGACCCCACACAATACACCAAGCAATTCATTAAACAATTGTGCAAGTATGGTGGGAAGAAGCGATGCCAGGAGACTGGCGAAGAGGCATCCTGTGCCCCATACATAAGAAAGGAGATATCACAACATGCAGCAATTTTCGTGGAATAACGTTGCTGAGTACCGCGTATAAGATTTTGTCCTCTGTCCTTCAAGACAGGATAGCGTTGGTCCATACCAGTGTGGTTTCATCCCAGGCAAATCAACAACTGATCAGATTTACACCCTAAGGCAGGTGAGTTTCAAAACTCACTACACCATCTTTTGATAGACTTTAAAGCCGCCATGGTAGCATAGCCAGAGTAGAACTTTATAAAGCCATGAGAGAATTCGGCATCCCAAAAAAACTGACACGACTATGTTGGTTGACCGTGACTATAAGCTATTAGCCAAGTAAAAATATCTGGATCACTATCAAGCCCATTCAACAACTTCTGGCCTTAGCATAACGTAACGGTAATGTAATAGTAACGGATGATATTAGAAAATCGTTTGTCGATTATCACATTACTATTATTATTCCTTGATTGTTGGATTTCTACATTATCCCTAATGGAACACTTGCTTTAGTGGTTATATATATTACAAGCTTTTCCCGGGCGCTCCACCACCCGCACACATGAATCATCGCCTTGATATCACTACCACATGAGGAGCGTACTATTGCCTAAACCTAAACAAAGCGCCAACTCGATATTCTGTGTGGTTTACCGAGATTTTGTTAAGACGCATATTCTGCGAAAGTTTAATTTCAGCGCAATTGGCTGTATAGTTTTTGAGTTTTAGTGTCGTATTACAAGCCAATAGACATTTATTTTTATATATGTAGATTAATGGATGTACAAAGCAGCGCAGCACATAGCATACAGTTATTATGATGCCGCTATATGGCGTACAGCACAGAAAAAGGCGCAACAAACAGTGCAGCACACAGTCGTTATGATGCCCGACGGTTTTTTCGTCGACTTTAGTTATTTAGTTGGCGCCACGTTTTTATTTAAACGGTATAATATATAGCCTATGTTTACCATGAAAAACCATTCTAAATATTGGATTTTTTTTTTTTTTTTTAATTTTGAATTGCATTTTTGAAAAGGATTACCTCCTACACACAAACCAACATTAATAATATTCGGCGCGACAGATCGTTGCGGTCCAAGGCCTAGCTTTTCGCGGCCATTTGTGTTGCGCATGTATATTTTTGGACACAAATGGAAGGAACCTACAATTTAAGGCCGGATCCGAACGGGGAATTGAGAAGCTTTCCGTGACAAGTTATTTTACTCTCGGAACGTTTGTCACCCATTCGCGAGATCACAAACCAACATTACCTCTTTATAATATTAGTTAACAGTTCATATTAATTAGCTCGAATTATTGTGTACGTTATAAGACTCTGTCTTCTATACTTTATACTTAAGATGATCAATAAATGAAATGAAAATTTAATTTTTAAAATACTTTACATACTTTGCAGTTATCTTTGCTGTCAGTACTTAAAAATTGATAAAAAATACCTCATGAAACTTTTTAAATATGTATTCCTTTTATATAGATGCTTAAATTCTGATAAAAAATCGGATGAAAACAATAACAACAAATAGCATACAGGCAGCGTTTTGTATCGACGAGTTAGACGACCTTATAAGTTCCGTATTCTTTTGATCGGTTGTGGATTTCTGATTGAGATTAAAACTTGTTAGATCTTCCATACTAATTATTTCTTGCACAACTCAAGCCAAGAGAACAATAACAAAAACTATTCACTGGTTTAAATCTGAGAATTGAATTCAAGAGCAGCGGTTCAGTGACCTACCTGCACTAAACCTTGCTTTCCTCTAATCTGCATAATTTTAATAAAAATAAATTTTCCAGCATTATGGTAAACCGAATCGCACACTTACAGTCTTGACTTTCATCGATGCAATGCATTCACATTGAATCTTAATGCGTTGTGAAAGTTAACCGCTTGATCATCAGAAATTTCTAATCGTATCAGTAAGCTTGTAAGCTCTGTTCCGAGTTAACTAAAAGAATCTACAAGGAAATCGGTTTCCTCTTCACTTGTCAGAAAGAAAGAAGAGATAATAATTTGATAACTTTTTTGGTCACCAGGGAAATTCGATGTCATCTTCCCGAACAAGTCGCCGCCAAGGCGACCGTTAGACATTGATTAATTCAGATAAAAGTGCGGTTTCATGTTTCCAAACTTAAATAGACAGGAGATAATCCAACCAACACTTGACTCACCTGTTTTTATTATTTTGTTTTTAGTGATCTTGCGTCCCGTTCTCGAGTTCTTATACTTTACTCCTCATTCGCCCGGGTGTATAGATTATATTCCAAACAAAAACGAGGAAAAATTGTATTTTCGCGTCTTTGATCTTTTTTCGAAATGCTGGTCGACGTCAGGTTAGGTGAAACCGAAGATGAAGATGATGACGTTAAGTTGATGTGCTTATGTGCGGTTGTTTTGAGCGCACAAGGCCAATAGCCAAAGATAAAGTGGAAAGTGGAAAAATAGGGAAAATATTTAATAGAAAAGTTATTTGTGATTTTCTATCTGTTAGGAGTTTTCATTTGTAGTCTTATGAGAAAATGTATTCGAATAGCGTTGAGCTAGATAATAACTTTTGAAAAAAGCATCTAATTAGTTTGTAGAACATATAAATGGGGAAAAATCCGATTTTCTCAATAAGCGATATGTGAAACTTCAGTGTTCTGTATTATTGATGCACTTTTTTAATTTATTTTTTGCAATTTGCTAAAAATGTTCACTAGACTCAGCTTCAACGACTTTATTTAAATTCTTCGTTTCAAATTCCTAGAAAATAACATTTAGATATAATTTTATTTTATCTTTTCACAAAATCGATTACACTGAAATATTATTCTTCGTAAAAAATACCGAAATTATTTATCTCAACTCGACTCTCCGATGAGAGATTTTAAAATGAAAAAATGTATCTCTATCCCCATGCAGATACCTTTAAAAAAACCGATCACATCAGCTGCTAATTAGTAAGCGTGCGTTCTTGATGGCTTAATAGAAGTTAAGCACAAGTGATATATTTTACATATAAATACTGTTGTATCTACAAGCAATCTAAATGACGCCGATGTCACCAGCGATATCTATGCACGAGAATTTTCCGTAAAACAATCGCAAGAAAGAACCGACACAGACAAACGAACGCGAATTTATGTCGGATCTGTTGGCATATTACTACAGCTAGGTGTGTATTAGACAGACTGTTTGGTTGCTAGCAACAATTTGACTACAAGACGCGGCGATCGCTATGTTATGACTGAAAATGGATACCATCACGATGGCTGACTGAGAGCGAACATTTCTTTTGCGGTTGTTTAATTGCAAGTTTGTTTCTTGAGTCTTTCGTTCAGTTCTTCGCGTTTCTTCGTTTCGTTGCTAAGTAACTTTTTGCTCTGCAGTATGTTTTTTTTATTATTATAAAATTTGCGCAAATCGCATCGATTGCACAGTGGGGTGTTTTTAAATTAATATACAATATCAAATAAATTGAAAAATTATTTGCAACTTTAATTTAACACAAAATCTTGGCTGTTGAGTTAATGGAGCACAGCAACAAGTTAAGGCATAGATTCGGCTGCAGGCTCCTAGCAATTAAATTACAACATACGTAGAACAAAGCCTATTGGACAGAATGAAAATAATTCAATTGGTAATTTTCTGCGGATTAAGAAACTTTACTTATTATTGACAAAAATCCTACACTGTCACAACCAAGGGTAAAAGAAGTAAATTGAAAGACTGAACCTCAAATTTTTCTCAATACACAAAAAAAAAGGTTTGAGGAGCTTTCATTGTAATTGGTTGCCTTGTCACCTTTTTCAAGTATGTGGCAAATATCTTAGAAGAAGTCCCACTAGGGGAAAATCGCTTCAGACAATCGACATAAACATAATTGGATCTAAGACCAGAGGTCGAACTAAGCGTAAACTCCGAAGAAATAGTCTGCACTCTGTTCACGAAAAGAATAAATAACTACGGTTCCAAGGTAAAATCATTCATATTATACATTACTAACTAAGCTTAGTTCTTCTCTACCAACGTATGTTCAGCAAAACTTGGAGAATTTACCCGTTAATCACTTTATGGCTATTTTATTATCAGATCAGATCAGTATTATCAGACCCAGAATTACATACGCAGCCCTGATTTTGTGGCCAAAAACAGAGCAATCAAAGACACGTTCAAAACTAAATAAAATCCGGGGACTAATCTGTCTAACCAAAATGAATTTGGAAAATGAGACTGTCCAACTATCAGATACAATGGCAAAAACAATAATGTAACTTCCAAAGAATTTTTTCGATAAGAATTCCAGGACGAAATCAGGTTGAAAATATCATAAGCACCATATCCCACAATGCATCCATCTTGTATACACACGGATCAAAAACAAATACAGAAACCGGAGCAGGAGTATTCAGACCTTAAATCACTTATGCTTATTGTTTTGGGAAGGTATTGAGTCAGATTCTTGATGGGACCTTGAGAAGGTCTTAAGAGGATTGAGGTGTTCTTGAGGGGTTATTCAGGGGCTTTTGAGAGGGCGTCTTGAGAAGATCTTAAGAGGGTCCTAATGGGATCTTGCGGGGGTCTTCCGAGTCTCTTAAGAGGGTGTTAAGGGATTCTAGAGGAGTCTTTGGGAGTTTTTGAGAGGGGACTTGAAGGGGTCTGTACGTGGTTTTGAGTAGAGCTTAAATGGCTTTTGAGAGGGTTGTGGGCAAAGGTTTAAGGGGGTCTTGACGGACATATTGATAGGGTGTTTGGTGTATTATTGAGAAGGTCTTAAGAGTATTGAGGTGTTCTTGAGGAGTTATTGAGGGGAGTTTGGTAGTGTTTTAAGAGAGTATTTAGTGGGGTCTTGAGGGGGTCTTGAGAGGGATTATAGCGATTGAGGGGGTTTTAGGCGCCTTGGGAGGGTCTTAAGGGGTCTTTAGGAGGTTTTAAGTGGTTTTTAAGAGGCACTTTAGGAGGAGCCTTGAGGGAGTTTTAAAGAGGTCCTGAGGGGTTTTGAAGGAGATTTCAACGGGGTTTTAATGGGAGTCTTTTGGGGTCTTAAGAGGGTTTTGAGGGGGTTTGAATGGGGTAGTTATGCGATCTTGAGGGGTCTTGAAGGGGTCTTGACGGGGGTTTTGGTGGTTTTTTGTGAGAGCCATGAGTGGGGTCTTGCGGTGGTCTTGAGAGGCGCTTATAAGGGTTTTAAGGGATTATTGAGAAATCTTTAGGTGGTCTTGAATAAGGTTTAAGGTGGTTTTGTGAGGGTTGTGAGTCTTGAGGGTATCTTGAAGGATCTATAGGTGGTCTCGACGGGGGCGTTGTGGGTATTTTAAAAGACCGCTAAGTGGTCTCTTAAGGAGGTTTTAAGGAAAATTTTTGAGTGGGTCTTGAGGGTCTCTCGAGAGGGTTTTGAGAGGATCTTTAGTAGGGTCTTAAGAGGGGGTCTTGAGTGGGCTTTGAGAGGGTTTGAAGGGTTCTTTAGTAGGGTTTCGGGGAGTTGGGCTTTTTTTGAGTTGTTTTACATAGGATTTTTATACGAACTCACGAACATAACTTACGATTCCAAAACGTATATATTTTTTGCCGATAAAAGTATCGATTCTATAGTTTACTGGTGGCTGGGGTGGTCAATTGGTGGTGGAGCTTCAGTGGGCGGGAGTTTAGAGATCGTGAGGTCAGTTGACAGGTCGTCAATTGGATGGGGCAGCCGGGAAACGCTGGGTATTTCCACTAGTTAAAAATAAAAGAAAGATAATAAACACAAGGTGCACCGAGGTATTCTCTGCTATTTTACAACACGATGTACCTAAACTCAATATTGAGTAAGTTTTCCATGAAAATTAATATCTGGTCAGACTTCAAGCAAGCAAGAAACCCAAAAAATGGTTCATTCATAGGTTCATAGAGGTTTTTGTTCACGGGTGCTAAGGCCGCCTATTATATTACACAGCCAGAAAATAACTTTATAAAGCCGTGAGAGAACCAATAAACAGACATGTAGTGGTTGCTTGTCTTCAACCTTACGTTGCCGTCATGGAATTTTTGGGAACCGTTGGTAAATATTGAAAACTTTTTTCCAAGTCAGTTGCCGAAACTTTCTGTACATTGCGTACAAAAAAACTAAAAGTTTTCGCACCCATTATTTGCTAGTAGGATGGCGTTTATAAGAATGTCTAGAGTTGTTTGTTTTTCATATCGAAAGCATGCAATGTGGCAATGGTGGGCCTTGTTTAAAACAATTAGACTTTTGCACTTAGAACAAAAAGTTCTCTACTTCTTTCCTTTCAAAAGGCTTCGGTGCAATTTCTTTGGCCCACTGTAAAAGCGCATGTTTTTTTGGTGAAACCTTAAACAACCGCAAAGCGCACAAAGATGCACTTCTCTCCGCTATTTCCAGCGGAACATGTTATCAAAGTCGCGCCGATGTGATCATGCACAACCGCTCCATCAGGTGCATCTGCATCTACAACTGCTACTCTGCGCCCATTTGAATTATCGTACATTGTAATCCCGCTTGCTGTCCAGTTTCTATTTTCTGCTTCTCTCGTTTCATGTATGCGTGTAGATAAAAGACGAATCAAATGGAACATGGAAGAATAAGAAGAAAAAAAAAAAGAATTATTCCCGTCGTCATAAGGGTCGCGGCATCGTCAAGTGATTCTTTGGTTCGTTTTTATATTCAAATGGATATCGGACGACTGCACCGAACATGACCACAGATAAAAGAGTAGCAACCACGGAACATGGAATTATCATCATTCCTCATGATATTGCGTCAAACATCGTACTATCGTTTTCCCCTTCCGTAATAGAATAGTTGAACGGCAAAGCCGCCACAACCACGACGAACAACAACGGCTAACATTCCTTGTGTTGTTCTTGTTCTCCATTTCGGTTATCAAATTTCCATTTCAGTTGTCGACAGGCTACACCTGTACACAACACCTCTCTCTCTCTCACTCTCTCTATTCGATTATTGGAAGTCTGGTGCGTATACCGCTGAAGAAGTGAGCTGAGATACATTTAATTGTTTCAATGCGTCAGCAGACAACTGGCGTTTCTTTTATTCCGATTTCTGTGTCGCCGCCACGTTTCGTTAAGTTTACATGATTCTCGCTCTCCAATTTTGATGCGTACGAGACGATCTCGTTTCATTCAATTGTCTGGCCGTCTGGACCTTTTGCGGGAATACATGTGCTACACGCATTTTCTGCTCACTATGAGGGTTCGGGTAACATATGACATGGATCGTCATTGCCAGTAAGCAGAGTAACATAAGATTTGCATTTTCTTTTATCAGAAGATGAAGCTTTCCATGACAGTTATTACTATCGGTCGTTTGTCAGACATTCGCGAGGGGTGGTACCGTGAAAAAGGTTTTTGATGTTTTTCTTGGATTCGAACTACGAACCAACCTCCTTGCAGAACGTAACCTCTTGAAACACGGCGCTCTTTTACGCTTTGCTTTACTAATCACCGTTTTATGCTGTGCTGGGCTATGCTGTGCTCAATAGGCGCTAAGCCTAACCCACTTGGATGACCAAATCGATTTTTATTTCTTTATAACTTAGCGAGTTTTCATCCAGTCTAAAAAAACTTTAATCTAAACAAATTTTCGATTTCTATCAGAAAATCTAACAAAAATATTTTTTAAGTTTTGTCTTTTTTATTTCTGGTTTACCAATTGTCACCTGGGTGACCACTATCTGTTTTTAAGATTCCCTTATTTATTATTTTTATGAATTGCTGCCAAATAAAGGGGGCTTCAATAGTGACATAACAACATACGTTTCGGTGCTTTAAATGATCAAGAGGCTTCAGTTATTGAGTTAATTTGGTTTTGTTTAAAAGCGTAGGCCAAGATCATTGCGTAAAATTCGCCACAATGTAGACTGAGAGATTTTCAATTTCTGTGAAGGCTGTGGAATCGACTGATTTGGCTCATTTTGAATTAAAGCACACCGCTGCGATATATGCGGTACTTTGGCCGGTGGTGCATTTACTCACTGGCACAGGAACATTCGATAGTGAATAGGTTGACTCGAATTTGTCCACTAATGACAAAGTTCACACTTTATTAGCTAACGCTGTGTTCTGCGCATACGGACTTCTTACATCTGATGCAAGCTTGACGTGTATTTCTTCTTAGTTTGATAGAAATGCACATTAAGCACTTGCCTTGTTTGTTTGTGCGTTCAGTAGCCTCCCGCTCACAAATATCGTCCGCCTGAAAGTCCTCATCATCAGGGTTTCCAGAAATTGACTTTGCTGTTATAAAAATTACAAAATCAGATATTTTCTATTTAAAAATTCTATTTCCAAAAAAGCATACTATCGCTGTCCTGCCTTCTTCGGGATTTATTGGCAGAACCGACTAGACTATGTTCCTTATATATAATAAATGTAGAATGTTATAAAACATCCCCAAAGGTCGCCATAAAATTATCCATTTTGTAGAGTACTGGACCATGTGGCGATCAGCCGACGTTTTAGGAGCTGTCTTTTACACGCCCGAAACAGACGAGGAGCCGACATGGGTATGGTACGGGATCATTACCTTATGGTAGCTACTGTCCAGTTACGTACTGCATCAGTTCAAAAAATCCGCAATATCATCCGAATGCCTAGCTATAATATCGACCGGCTAAAGATCCCCTCAGTACGCCAACAATTAAGGGATATCACATATCGCAAGGAGTAGAAGCAATCAGCAGCTCACTGCCGACAACCATCCAAGAACATTGGAAGGCTGTGAAAAATGTTTTAACATCTGGAGCGGAAGGTATTGCTGGTAAAAGCCAGTCAAAGCACAGCACGTGGCTTGCCGAAGATACCTGGAGGTGGATTGAAGAACGTAAGCTACTTAAAGCTCGTATTGTAGATACCCCAGCAGCAGCGAGGATCGAGCTAGAGTCCCTGTATCCAAGCAAAATGAGAGAAGTGCAGCGTAGTGTAAGACGCGTGACAAACGTAATTACATTAACAACCTGGCCTCAGAAGCAGAGGAAGTAGCGAGCAGTTGCCATAGCAGAACCGTTTACAGAATCACCAAAGAGCTGACAGGTGGTCACCGCTCTAGCCAACATCCGGTGAAAGGCCTAGATTGTGCCGTACTCGTTTCAGATGAGGATCAGCTCAAGCGATGGAAGGAGCATTTCTCTACGGTCCTTAACCGTGTATTTGTCAACGATATGCACCTAAATCAAACGGAGCTGCCGGAAGTAACAATTTTCCGAATTCGCACCTCAACTCCCAGTAAAGATGAGATCAACACACTTAAGAACAACAAGTCGGTAGGACTAGATGGTATACCCACAGAGCTTCTGCGTGCCGCTCCAACAACATCAGCAGAGCTTTTATATCCTCTTGTAGATAGAGCTTAGGAGAAAGAAAGTTTCCCCGACGAGTGGAAGAAGGGAATGATTGTAAAGCTCCCTAAAAGAGGTAGTCTTATGGAATGCGAAAACTGGAGATGCATTTGCGTTCTTCCTACAGTTACAAAGGTAATAGCCAAAGTAGTACTTGTGCGAATTAAGGAACATCTGGAAGATACACTCGATGCCGAACAAGCAGGATCCTCCTGTGTAGATCACATAAACACCCTGCGGATCATTATTGAACAGTGCGTTGAATTCCGGTCACCACTGCACCTGCTGTTCATCGATTTTGAGAAGGCGTTTGACAGCGTCAACAGACAGTTTATCTGGCTCGCCTTGCGCAGGAGAGGTGTACCCGATAAACTAATAGCTATTATTAAAGCAACCTGTGATGGCTCTAAATGTCATGTGCTGCATAGAGGAAAGCTGTCAGAGGTATTCGAGATCCTAAGTGGGGTACGACAAGGTTGCATTCTATCGCCGATACTTTTTTAGTTGGTAAAATACTCGATGTATTTCGCGAAAACGAAACTTTTCCTCTGATAATTAAGACTAAAAATGAGTATTCTGGGAAAAAGAAGACCTTCCATATACCAGAAATCTGCAATGAACAAGAACAACAACAAACCCAGTCAGCTAAATATGACAGCCGAAACCATGTTGCTATAACTCATTGGTTTCCTATTTTTCGGTCTTTGTCTTGGGCAAGAAAATTGCAAACACCGTTATCTGCCGGTCTAAAGGGAATGCGGGAGAAGGATGTGGACCCATGTTATTTAAATCTTCGTCATCATTATCATCTATGATCAACAAACATACACACACAAAACAGTGCATTGTCTATTGTCTTTAGTTGCTGGCAGCGGTAGTGGGTGGGCGGACAGACAACGACACTGAGAGTTGCGCGAACTCATCATGCAATCAGGGTAAATTTAAATCATTGTCTTTGGCTTTGAGAGCAGACAGAGCCAGACAAAGGAGCAAGATGAAGACGAAAAATGTCCAAAGAATTGGTGGGAAAATTCACAAAACTTAGCTCGCGTCATTGTTGGCTTGGCTCATCACAAACTGAACTGAACTGTAATGGAAAGTCGACGAGCAAGACGAGCAGCACCATGAATGGAATTGAAATCAGAGCTCAACATGTAGTGGCTGGCAGACGGCCGTTACACTAACTGATGTGCATATTCAATTCCCAGTTTTCTTCTTCTTTTGTTTTCATTAAAATACCCACCGCAGCGCATCAGCAGCAGCAGCATTGATCGCAGAATTGCTTAATTAGATGAAGATGGCTGATTCCCAGAATGTACCTGAAGCGCAACGGCGCGCTCTGCACCAATCTTCGGTTCATTACGGCGATGAACACATAAGGTCCCAATGTGGAGGTTGCCTTATGACCGCATATACTCGTTGAAATACAATCATAAGCCGAATATGGTCACTTATTTTTGATGAGTTATTACCAGCGCGGCGCTCCGGTTCCATGCCTCAATCTTCCACGACGATAGCAACGACATTTGGAGGCGATTGCATTTAATGAGTTATTTTTTTGTTCTTAGTGGTAGGTGAGTTTTTTATTCATGCTCAGCAGCTACCCCACCCGCATTCTAGTGTAATATCGTCCACGATCGTAAGAACATAAGGAGTGAGCATGAAAGATCGCACTGTCAAAGTTGTATATATAGTATATATAATGCTTTGGCTCTATTATTTCGAACATGCTGAAGCCCTTAAAAGCGTTTTTTGTAATAATTATGCTAATTACGAGGTTTTATCACATCGTGCATAGAAAGCAATTAATTAGTTAATTGGGAAATGCTGCTGCTGCTTCCATTTTATACAAGTGAGCATCACAATGTGACTGATGTGACATCAGGTAGTTAGTCGTCGTCAGGTAACCAGCAGAAAGCGATACTTTAATCGGATTAGTTTTTCGAATTATTCGCAAGATCATAATCTAACATAGATTCGCTCTCAAGCTTGCACAATTTTCCTGGGAAAGTTGCAGCAAACACTAATGTGATCAGTCGTATGAAAGGAGGAAATAATGACAGAGTACTGAAAGAGATTTCACAACATGCAGCAATTATCTTCGAGTTATGGAAGCTTTTAGGGTCTGTATGCGATGTGCTGACTTACAAACTTTTATATATACGTCAAAACAAGCCACACAGTCGTTTATTATTTGGTAATAATCGCCAAAAAATCTGTTTTTAAAGTTGGAGCTAATTGAAAAAATTCTCTTTTTTCCACGCTTCACACGCGCCACACGCGTTAAAAGCGGGATATCAAAATGGTTGCCTGACATTCAGCCGCGCACAAAGTTGAAGCCCTCTAGGTCGTGCAAAAGTTGGTTAAGAAAGACCTAAAAAAACGAGAAAACGGCGCGATTTCAAATCATCACACGTGGCACAAGCGAAACGTGACACGCGTCATACGTGGGATATAAAAAGCGGTATTTGGATACTCACAAAATTTCCACTCACTAGGTCGTGTGGAAGGTGGCTTGACTTTTCTCTCGAGAGCAACTAACAGAGTAAGAGGGCCTTTTGCTAACCAGTTAAGCCTCAGATCCGTATGCAAGTACTTTTACACCATCAGTTTGGATGTCATGGTTAAATTGCGGGATTTGAAGAGATAGACTAAATTTAAAGTAAACGTGTGCGTGTTTGCTATTTTATGCTGTTACTTGGCTGCTACATTTGACCCGACATACGAGTACTTAAAAGAGTGCGCTACTTCGAAATACAGCTCCCCTAACTTAACTGTCAGACTAATGTTCGATTTACTGCTCGCGGACGTTACAACCATACTTTGTTTTGCTTTCATTTATGTACAGCCCCAGATTTCGTACCTGCAGTACGATCTGGATGAAAGCCTCTTCTACAGCTCTTGGGTTTTTACCTATGATGTCAATATCGTCTGGATGGACTTATAGTGGATTGTTCCTCGCACCGTGACATCAGAGTTTCGGATTACTTTCTCAAACGCTTATTTGAAGAGCCGCTTGATAGTGACCCCGATATTTTTACTTGATCATGGTCAACTGACATAGTCATGTCGTTTATTTGGGATGCCGAATTCCCTCATGGCTTTATAAAGCTTTACTCTGGCTATCTTTTTTTATAATGTACACACGCTCAAGGTATATGCACCCTTATAATGCTCAGCACAGGGTAGGCGTTAGGAAATCAGGGAGAGGATAAGATGAGATATCTATGCACGTGTATCTTAAACGACTGCAGACCGTATACAAATGCGGAAACACAGATTCGGGCAATTCATTCCACATAATTGTTGTGCGGCTAAAGAAGGAATCCCTGAATTGGTTAGTACGTCCGAAGATAGGCCTAATGGTAGACCCGTGGGCTCGAGTTGAAGCACGGGTATTACGGATGGGTTCGAGAATGGGCGAAATGAACTATCGAAGCACCACATGAATATGTGAAAATGAACCAAATCCAACCATAAACCAAATTTACGTACATATTTCGACTCCAGCGCCACCTAACGGGTCAAAAAAAAAAACCTAAACTTATCCGAGCACAAAACGAACATATGGTGTGAATATGGCTTCGTCTAGTGTTTTAGGAGGGATGAGGCGACATAAAAGAGTTATATACATACAGACAAACAGACAAAGGTAATTATGTTGTTAGGCGATTTTTTGAGCCCAGTAGGTGGACGTGGATACCAAACTCATATTTACATCATATCTTCGTTTGGTACTCCAATAAGTTAGGTGGCACAGGAATCGAAACGTCATCACGCCTTCACTGGACGTATATTTTCGTTTGCTGCTTCGATAAGCTCGTCCTTTTTTTTGCAGCAGATAGGCGGTGCTGGAGTCGAATTATTGACGAAAATGCCATTAGTTTGGTTATTAGTTCTTTTATTTTACACAAACAAAGTGTTGATTGGTTGTATTTCTCCTTCACACCCCCTGGGTGGAGGAATATGTGAGGATAGTGAAGCGCCCAGGAACATCTTGTCTATACTAATATTATAAAGAGGTAATGTGGGCTTGTGTGTAGGAGGTAATGTTCGAAGAAACTGGACCGATTTCAAAAACTCTTTTACCAATATTTTGAATGGACTTTCAGGTTGAACATAGCCTATATATTATGCCGTTCAGTTAAAAGGGCCTTTCGTGGCAATCAATTTTGTAGTAATTAATAGCTAAAGTCGACGAAAAAACGGTAGGGCATCATAATGACTATGTGCTGTTCACTGCGCTGCTTTTTGAGCTGTACGATATAGCGGCATCATAATGACTGTGTGCTGCACTGTTCGCTGTGCTGTACGAAAATTAAGCCATATAGCGGCATCATAATGACTGTGTGCCATGTGCTGCGCTGCTTCCTACGTACTATAATCTATATATATATATATATAAAAATGATGAATGAAAATGAATATCTGTTGGTTTGTAAAACGATACTAAAACTCAAAAACTAGACAGCCGATTGAGCTGAAACTTTCACAGAATATTCGTCAAAATCTCGGTAAACCACACAGAATACGATCGAGGTGGCGCTTTGGTTAGGATTAGGCAATAGAACACCCCTCCCGTGGTAGTGATAGCAAGGCGGGGATTCATGTGTACGGGTGGCAGAGCGCCCGAAAAAAGCTAGTATTTTATATAAACACACTTTTAAGAAAAACGATTTTAAGCTTTCAACTTCAAGATCAGTTAATTTAATAATATTATATCAAAACTTTTACAAATACAATTTCGATAGAGTTTGTTGTATTTTTAAAAGATATATGTATCCGTTTTTTTATAATAAATTAATAGACAACAACAATAATTAAGCGTTAAATTGACATATATATTCACCTAATTGAACAATTTTGCTACCGAGAACAATTCCAAGTCCAAGTCGAATTAATTGCAGATATTTCTAATTTGCATAACAAAAAGCGATAGACTGCTAGTATCAGTTGTAGCGTAGTTCACACTAAAGAACGACTTGATCTACCGATCCAATAATGTGCTCAACTCCAAACGAATGTTTTAATTTTAGTTTAGATTATTAATTCTCAATTTTTTTTTATTAAATACTATAACTAAATCACGAAGCTGCAAATTTTCCTATAATTAGTATATTTATAAATATATATATTTCATATCTATGCATATAAATGTACGAGTATTGTGTATATGTATTTAAAATGCTAAAAAGCCAACGTCATTCAACAACAATCTAAATTTATAATTACACAATAGTTAAAGCGTTTTTCGGTTATTTAATTTTATTTTGAATTTATTAAAACTTTTCAATTTATAGCATGTTAATTATGGTAACCGGCCGATTCCACTAGCACAATTCCACTAGACACAATTCAACTGGACACAATTCCACTGGCACAATTCAACTTGGCACAATTCCACTGAGGAACAATTTAACTTGCAAAATTCAACTTGTAAAGTTACACGGAACCGCAAATACAGAAATACACACATTAATATTTTATTTGCGTTGGCATGATTCTAATTGTACAAAATAACAATCGCGCGCGCGAATTACCACCCTAAATGCGTTTGATTATCAAAAAGTTAAATTGTGCAAGTTGAATTGTGCCAAGTTAAATTGTGCCCAGTGGAATTGTGCCAAGTTGAATTGTGCCAGTTGAATTGTGTCCAGTGGAATTGTGTCTAGTGGAATTGTGTCTAGTGGAATTGACCTAGAATCGTTAATTATCTAATTTTCTTAGTGTTGTTTAAAAGAAAATTTTCAATTAGAGCGATCAGCAAATTATTTCTTTAGTCTCAAGTTAGATTCGAATGTTAGGCTAGACTTAATATATATAGTTTCGAATGTTGAGTTTAGTTAGTCGTGGACATTCTTTTATTCGTTGGTACAAGTTATCAATGGTATATAGTTGAGTTTTTGTAATTTATGATATGATCTGCATAATTACACATTCGATTGCTAGTGTTTTTGTTTTGTCTTTTGCTTGTAAGGTCTTACTCTTGTAAGGATCAATGTGTGTATTTATCTTAATTTGATTTAAAATTATATTCAATTTGTGTTGTGTGTATTTTTGTACGTTAATCAATCACAGATTTTTTAAAAAGTGTTTTTTTTTTCTTCTTTTTTTTTAGTTAAAGTTCTAATCGGTGAGCAATGGTTGTTAGTAAGTACATATATGAATGTATGAGTAGTTTACAATGCATTTGATTGTTTTTTGGATTTTCAAAGAAAGTCACATCCATTTTTTCTAAACAGTACTCGAATCACTCAAAATTTTTAATAAAACGTTCGAAAAAGTTCAAATTATAGAAACGAAAACAAAATGTCAGCAAAAAAAGTAGAAGTAAAATTAAAAACCGAAACGAATCGCATCAATAGTCAGAGGAATCGAGGAACCAATTATTTCTGCAATTACATTAAAGACCTGGTAATACGAACAATCATTTGAGCAGCCCACAATTGCGAACATAATTGCCCATTAGCTGTCTTGTAATTTAAACTTTTGTCAAAATTTGGATCCAACTTGGCAACTCGCTTTATTGATTTTAGCCCAGTATTTCATGGTTGTGATGAATTTTAAAAAGTTACTTAAATGGCATCTCTATTAGTAATAACAACAATATTTATCGCGACAAACCGTTGCGGTCCAAGGCCTAGCTTCTCCCGAGCATTCGTGTTGTGCGTGTTATTTTTCCACACAAATTGAAGGGACCTACAATTAAATGACGTATCCGAAAGGCGAGTTAAGAAGCTTTGCGTAACAAGTCAGAATTGCTCTCGGACTTTAAGCTTTCCGTGACAAGTCATTGCTCTGGGACCTTGTCAGACATCGCGAGAGGTGGAAACGTGAAAAATGTTGTTGGTGTTTCTGGAATTCGAACCCCAAACCTCCTGCTCAGACGTCCAACGCACTAACCACTGGAGCCACCGCACCCATTAATGGACCAAAATGTTAATCCCTTCATCGGTGCATTATATTTTTTGTGTTCCTCTTTTTTTAAGGTTATAGGTGTCAGAAACTAAGATCGTTCCGTTTTATGGGTTAAATGAAAACGGTAGTAGTTCATGGACTTGATGAATTATAAAAAGTTACTAGAATTAATGATACATTGGTTCCTGTAATAGTATTAATAA
Source organism: Nephrocerus scutellatus (assembly GCA_947095585.1). Lineage (NCBI taxonomy): Eukaryota > Metazoa > Arthropoda > Insecta > Diptera > Pipunculidae > Nephrocerus > Nephrocerus scutellatus. The sequence continues at coordinate 122,292,374 of OX352762.1, forward strand.
TAATAATAATATTCGGCGCGACAGACCGTTGTGGTCCAAGGCCTAGCTTCTCGCGACTTTTTGTGTTGTGCATGTATATTTTTGGACACAAATGGAAGGGACCTACAATTTAATGCCGGATCCGAGCGGCGAATTGAGAAGCTTTACGGACAAGCTATTAGTCTCGGAACGTTTGTCACCCATTCGCGAGAGGGGGAGGAGCATTCGTGTTGTGTGTTATATTTATGCACACAAATTGAAGGGACCTTCAATTTAATGCCGTATCCGAACGGCGAATTGAGAAGCTTTCCGTGACAAGTCATAAGTCCGACTTTTGTCAGCTACTTTAATTTTACGGGCGCCAAGACGATTACCACTTGCTAAACAACCAGATGCAGAAACACTCGTTAAGAAGATGGAACGTGACGGAATAATAGAGAAGTCCAAAAGCCCATGGAGCTCACCTGTGGTACTTGTTCAAAAGAATGATGGTTCAACGAGATTTTGTGTGGACTATCGGAAACTGAACGATATCACCAAGAAGGATAGTTATCCATTACCACACATAGACGACACACACGACAGACGAAGGGGTTGCTTTGTAAAACCGAAAGCATTCCTCTCTAATCCTAGAAGCCTCTTTACAGCTCGAGTCGTACCATCCATCTTCCTTTCGTTTGATAGACTAATTCCTGAAAGGGATAAACTTTCTCATACCAAAAAGATTGATGTTTGTGAGAGTTAATTCTCCCAAAGAAGTTTTTAAGGCCGTCCCAATTGGCTTTCTCGTATTGATTTTTTGGGAGTTTTTTCTCTAACTGCGTGGTTTATTAACGAGAAATTAGCTGATACAACACAATGGTCAGACAAGCCTTGAGGCGATAATACATTGACGGAGTAATTATCAGGACGAGAGGTAAGAAACAAGTCAAGGGTGTTCGCGGAATGATTTGCAATGTCAGGTATTCTTGTAGGCTCATTTACAAGCTGAGTAAGGCGATTAAACTCAGCGAACAACTCAACATCCCTTCCTACGGGTGTTGTCTGGCCAGAATGGCGAAGCCACCCAGAATTGTGTACATTGAAATCGCCCGCAATAACGATTTCAGTGTTTTCATAATTTGTGACAATTCTTGCAATTGAATCAGACAGTGCATCAAACTCGTGAAGAGTTGAAACTCTGTCTAAGTTGGGGCTTTTATAAAGAAAGCAGTAGTGAATGTTGCGCCCTCTCAGCCATATGACATTAAATTCCGCATTGGGAATACTAGAGTTTCACTAAGTGCCAGAATTGCTGGACTGTGGACATGTACATATGTAAACAAAGCGAAAAAATACGTTCTCAGCCCACGTATGTTGCTAAGATCTACTCTGAAACTACACATAACTACAAAAACAAACACACAAAACACAACTTACCGCTTCTTTTCACCGAATTTATGTAATGGATGTCTCACAATGGATTTTTGACTCAAATTGTCGCCAGTAATATACCTTCACGATAAAATCAGTCAAATAACCAGAAGAAACACACTCAAAATCCGTTATTTGATTGCTAAAGAATTAGATCATCACACTGTCGCATTCGAGCATACAGCAGTTATAATTCACTGATTTTTTTAGCTGGGCTGTTGGGGACGGGATCCACGGACACCACACACTTTTTCGCTTTTGTTAATTGCTTAAATCATTTTCTGAGCTTTAAAGAGTTTTTTTTTCGGTTTTCTCGGATTATTTAAAAGTGGAATAGAAAAGTTTTAATTTTACACAGCCACAGATGAAATGTTATTTATAAGGAAATCAGAAAAAACAGAAATTCACAAACAAATAAAATTAAAAAATAAAATTTTCGTAGTATTTTTGCAAATTTCTAATCAAATCGACACATTAATATAAAATAATATAGGTATGTATACGTAAAAATGTTTCATGAATTATTTGCTTTAATTTTTTGGGCTTCATCCAACAAATTGAACAGTTTTTACCAAAATTAAAAAAAAAAAGCAAGAAATAAAATAAATTGTAAACTCAGTTAATTAGAAAATATAATAAATATTTGAGTTTCTTACTAAAAAACAAAACTTGAGGCCAGATTCTTGAAATCCGTGAAAAATTCCCTATCGGGATATCTGTAACAAAATGAAAAATGTCACAAATATAATGCTAATTATTTGACACGTAGGGATTAATTTCCCCTTACTCATACCCAGTTAAAAATTTCCCTTGGCTTCAAGATTTTCGATTGTTTTTGTATTTTTTGACAGATATCCCCATGAGGAAATTTCCACCGTTTCAAGAACAGGGGCCTTGTACTCTATTCGAGTTTAAAATCTCTTTGAACAGCAATTTTTGAGCGGTTACTAATAATATTTTTTGGCCCTAATATTTACAGAATGCTCTATTATAGTTAATACCTATTTAGTGATGATATGTTAACAGTTTGTGGCAGCAGAAGTAGCAGTTAAAGTTAATTTGATAGAAAACATGTAAGAGAGATGCGCGTTATTAACTTAAAACAATCTGAATTAAACTATCTGAAATCAGACTTCACTGTTGTGCGGCGAATGGCGCTGAAGAACATTGTTGATTTTGATTTTGAGCGGTGAGAAGTCGATTTTCTTGAATCGCGGCAACGATGTGAATTTCCTGACTCCAGTCAGATCGCCAGCGATTGGGCTTGGCTTGTGCGCGGAATTCGTTTGACTTGGAGTCGCTTTTGTGTTGCAGAGTCTCTCCATAAATTTGCTGCTATTGTTTTGAAGATGGCTACTGTTGTTGTGGTTGTTATTGCTCTGAAGGTGATTGCGGCTGGGCGATGTAATGCGCGCCAACGTTGCATACTTCTGATAGATTCGCGATGCATTTTCCGCAGTCTGTAGGCAATTTCCAGTAGGCGTCGTCGCCGTCGATTTCATGAGATCCGATTCGTTTTTTGTGTCGTCAAATTTGAAATCGATGTTTTGCAGAGCGGCCAAGTGAATAAGTTGTGAGGATGTTGGAGATGGAGCTGCTGACACATCATCGGCTGAGCAATGTGTAACGGTGTATACATTGTCGGCGATTTTACGCGCCATCAATGGAGAACCAGTAGTCTTTTTCTTTTGATCATCAGACGTGGTGGTGGTTGTCGACGCCGCACAAAAACGTTGATCAATGATTTTCTGTGGCGAAGATATGTAGAGATTCTCGTGGCGCGTCACTTTAATGTTGATCAAGTGGCGGAGTTCATTATCGGTTGGCTTTTCTGCCGGGTTGGTACAGCACATCGATGATGGACTTCGACTGCGTCGTCGAGTTTTATCCCTGCTGTTTGGATAGTAGGAGGGAACTTTGTCGTCAATGCTGATTATTGTCTTGCGTGGTGCTTGGTAATAGCTCTCCTCCGCCACATTCTCTTCGCCGACAGTGTAATTTTTAGCCGACGTTCTGCCAATAAGATTTTCGTATATATTCGAATGAGTGGCACTCGATTCGCTGCCTGATGTGTTAAGCGCGGCCATATTTTCATAGATTCCACTTTCATTGGCGGTGGTTTGTGGTGGTAACAACTTCTCTTCGTTCTCCTTGTCGCTATCATTATTGGGCGATGTGGACGAAGACGAACTGGTTGCAGAAGAGCAAGTTAAAGAAGACGAAGAGGTCTTCTTAGGTTCGTTTTTTTTAATCGGCGCCATTGCACAGTAACCAGACAAATCATCGATAATGATCTGAGTTTGTGCCGCCTGACGCACAACCAAATTTGCTCCAACCAAATTGATCGTCGACGAGTTGCACGAGAAATTGAAATTCGGTTGTATGTGTTCAGAGATATTGAGACTATGGAGGGATTCGGTTTTTCCCTCACACTGTTTGCCCAAATCACAGTGCTCGATTGGTGATGTATCTAGCTCTTCGCCAAACAAATCCGATGACAAGGAACTTAAATTAGACACAGCTTCAACCTCCTGCAAATAGTTGATCTTTGAGAGATCAGGACTGGAGAAACTATTTCGCTTATTTTGGGCAAAAGCTAAATGACGATCATCCAAAATCTGTTGTTTTACCGCATTCGACGCAAAGCGGCCCGTCAAAGGATGACGATTACTACGAAACGATGGCTTGACATTTACATAGAGCTCCTTATCCTTATTGTCGCGCGTCACCTCGAAACCAGCAATTAGATCACCGGCACAGCTCACTTGACATTCACTTACGCTATTATACCGCCGTTTTGATCGTCCGAAAATGTTATCGAGTACATTTTTGTATTTCTTCTTCTTGACCAGCTCTGATTCCGGGGTGGTATTTGAACGCGGAATGCTGTCCAAATCCGTTTCAAAAGTATTAATGCGTTTACGCGGTGGTAGCGGTGGAACAGGAGTGAGGGCCGCTTCCTCCCTGTAATGGGAAACGTGAATATATAGTTTTTTTCGATGTGTGATTGCAAAACAAATTTCTACTCACGTTATCGCATTGAATTCCGCCAATGTGATAGGTTTCATTTCTTCGTAGATTCCCGAAGCAATCGATGTGTTGGAGAACCGCTGGCAAACTCGCGGCGGTTCATTGCCGTTATCGAAAATCTCCTCATAAATTCCAGAAACGGATGACACACGGCGTGATAAGTTTTTACTAAATGCGGAACTGGTTTTATTTTGAAAATCAATCAGAAATCAGTTGTATCTACTTACCTATCTGCAATATCGGGAATTTTTGGCAATGGACCGAGAATAGCTTGTGGATTTTGTTTGCTCTGACTGTCATTGCTTCTGTCCTGTTTAGCTGCTAGAGTTTTTAGAAAATTTGTGCTGCTCTCGAGTCGTCCACGACTGGATCGTCGCGTCTCCAAGAAAACTAGAGACGAGAAGAAGTTAATGCATTTTGGTTGCTTATTCTTTTGCATTCAACTTGGAACTCGAAAAAGTGTTCCCAGTTGAATGTATTCATGTATTAATATGACTTACTTTGGCGGTGAAGCTCCAAATTCTTAATCGATTTCTTCATCCATTTCATATGACGTCGGCAACTGGCCTCCGATTCGACAGCGAAATAGATAAAACATCGCTTCCGATTCTTTATCCAGAAAATACCATACGAATGCTGTTTAGTGCGCGATGTGGCTAAACTAATGGTTACCCCGGGAATATTTATAGACACGCTTAAGTTGGCGGTCTCGTCCTCAACATTTCGTATGAAGGTGATGCGCAGGAAACATGGAAGACATTTAATTGCTTCGATCTTCACCAGGCATTTAACCCACGACTAAAAAGATGATTGGAAACCAATAAATTTAATGAAAAACATAAGAAACGGCAAGATAACCAACGCCTCGGGTAAGTAATGATAGAATAATGACGACTTTTGGCTATTGTACCCGGACTAAGATTGGTTTCTCGAATGTGAGGACGATGTTTGACTCAGGAAGTGAAGGACCTCAAAATGCCAGATTTCTTCAACTGAAACGTGAGTTACTTCGATATAATTTGGACATACTGGGAGTGAGTGAAGTAAGATGGTTCGACGCGGGAGAGAACCAATCCCCAACGTGTAACACAGTTCTACTCTACTCCGGCAAACCCTCCGGCAGTCCCCGTGAATCTGGAGTGGGTCTGCTGCTAACGCCAACAGCACGCAGAGACCTAATTTGGCATCCACATGGTGATAGGATCATATCGGCCAGATTTCGGAGTAGAGTACGGCGCGTCACGTTCATACAGTGTTACGCCACAACGAAACCTTCCACTGAGGATGAAAAGGACAACTTCTACAATCAGCTAAGCGCTATATTCAACGCAACGCCGAACGGAGATGTCGTCATCGTGATGGGGGACTTTAATGCCAAGGTAGGCAACAAAACGAACGACTTAGACATGTGATTGGGAAGCACGGCCTCGGCGAACGAAAAGACAATGGTGAAAGATTTGTTGCAACACAAACCACCTTGTCATAGGAGGCACCATGTTTGAGCATAAGACCTGCCACAAAGTCAGCTGGGTGTTAACTGACAGGCAATCATCATCCAACCAAACAGACGAGGAGCCGACATGGGTATGGTACGAGATCATCACCTTATGGTAGCTACTGTCCAGATACGTACTGCATCAGTTCAAAGAATCCGCAATATCATCCAAATGCCTAGGTATACCATCGACCAGCTAAAGATCCCCTCAGAACGCCAACAATTAAGGGATCATTTATCGCAAGGAGTGGAAGCAATCAGCAGCTCACAGCCGACAAGCATCCAAGAACATTGGAAGGCTGTGAAAAATGGAAAAATCAGGAGCGGAAAGTATTGTTGGTAGAAGCCAAGCAAGGCACAGCACGTGGCGTACCGAAGATACCTATAGACGGATTAAAGAACGTAAGCTACTTAAAGCTCGTATTGTAAATACCTCCGAAGCAGCGAGAATCGAGCTAGAGTCCCTGTATCGAAGCAAAATGAGAGAAGTGCAGCGTAGTGTAAGACGTGACAAACGTAATTATATTAACAACCTGGCCTCAGAAGTAGAGGAAGGAGCAAGCAGGTGCGATAGCAGAATCGTTTACAGAATCACCAAAGAGCAAGGTGGTGGTGTCGTACTCATTTCAGATGAGGATCAGCTCAGGCGATGGAAGGAGCATTTTTCTAGACGGTGATTAAACCATTATGATCAAGACAACATGATGATGCCCACAAGGAATGGTACTGTCTCCCCTCTTGTGAGGCATTCTTGTATATTGCCAAACTACTTTGGCGAGTAGCTAAGCCAGGAACTTATGCCCATGGCTAGTCATCGTGGCAAGAGAGAAGTTCGAGGGACTGCTCTATGACATAATCCATAAATGTAGTAACTGGTTTTACTGGTTTGTAGAGAACCGGAGAAGACCCAGTGGCATCTTTTCAAGAAATGCGTAGCAACGATCGGACAGAGGAAAGACCACACGCAATCTCGGAGTCTGCACGACAATCACTGAACCAACTTGAGCTAATAAGGTTCCTTACAGCTATTGATAGGGAGGGACGGGCATCCACTACATCCATAGCATAAGTCAGGGGGAAGCGCAATAGATCCACATGAGTTGCAGTGCTATTAGAATACAACTCATTTTTTATTATAACCATCATAATATAACTACACATAAGGAGAGTAAGTGTTGATGCGTGTAGTCAGTAGTACTTGTATCGAAATAAGGTGTGTGGCTGTGCTGTTGTGCACTTTGGACGTAAAAGAAAAAAAAACGTCAGCCCTCAGAACATGGCAGACAAAGAAGGAAAGGAATCCTGCTGTTGTAATTTGTCATGGATGTAAGTTGAGGAAACCAACCAACATAGTGGGACTAATAAGAAATAAGAAAAGAAAGAACAACTAAAAAGTTTCTGGCAATTCCAACACAAAACGGGCGCCACCAAAAGGTAAAATAATTAATTGACGTAGAAAATATTTTTTCACTTCTCTACACCCTGCTGCACCACGATTATACCCAAAACGAAATACATACAAAGCTTATCACAAATTCGCAATTCCAATATGCATGCAGTCGAATGAGTAACAAAATAAGCAAACCAAAGCTGCACGTCTTCCATTATGCCCAAATTAGATTTGAAGTTTACTGCCTGTGCTTGGTAGTATACTCACTTTGAATTTCAGCATTTCTGGCTTCTTGTCGTGAATGTCCAGTTTTACGTCCATAAACATTGATATTTCATTGCTTTCCATGATTGCTTCGTGTTTTTATTTCAGGAAAGGTGTCTCTAATTACTAACATGGGACAACAAGATTATAATGCTCCTGTTGTTCAGTTCCTTCACGCATTGCTGTTAAAATCACGATTTTGTAGCATTGTATTTTTGATTTTATTTTTTTTTCACTCAATTTGATATGGAAAGAAAAATTACAAAAAAAATATTAACTACTGGAGATGGGTGGAAAAATTATGACTGGGTGGGAGGTTTAATAAAAAAAAAAATGTTCGCCTGTTACCACAACCACACCCGAATGTTGGAAAATTCAAGATGAACTGTGTGTTGTGTGATACTGAATTGAATGACAATTATTAAGATGAGAATGAAGAAAAGGATGGAAACTCCTGCTGGTGCAGCCACACCAAGAACTTTTCCGTAGTCCGTCTCCGTACGCACAGATTCTTCTCCAAATTATTTTTGACGTGCGTGCAACAGGAACGTACATGCGCGGATCACCGCTTAAACTTCAAATTACAAAAAAAAACCAAACTGAGGATATCTTGCTTTGTTATAGGATACACAGGACACTTTTTCGTTTTAATGTTGACATGTGCGAATGCGGTCAAATGTATTTGCAAACAATTTTATTTAATATAATTTTTATAGTTTTGCGTTAACAGTTAATTCTTGTTGAATCAATTTGAATACAAATTCTACACTTTTGTTTGTTTCTTCTTTGGTCGCTCTAATCCAACCTGACAAGTCGGCCAACTTTCGAAAAATAAAATCCCGAATAGCATGTAATCACTTATCACTACTGCCAGATGACAGCTGATTGTTTGTTGTAAGGATGCAGCCAATAGAGTCCGTTGCGTTCTATGCGGCGACGTTTTCGTTGGTGTTGACGCATTCAATAGCGATGCCACATGAAGATATAAAAACGAACGATTTCAAATGGGCCAAATGAGAAATGATATAACAACGAAAAAATTGATGTCCGACAAACAGAATTATATTTGGCTTTAGCGTTTTTTTGTTTTTAACGTGATAAGTAGTGTGAAAATTAAAAATCATGACGCGTTCTAAAGGAATTAAAATAAAATTACTTTTATATGGTGCGTTATATGTTTACCTACGAAATCGTAGAAGATATTGGATTCATCCAATAAATATTGCCAGGAAACATTTCGACGAATATTACCTATTAGTGAAGTTATTGGAGCGGTATCCGGAAAAAATATTTTTTTTTTCTTCGCAAGTTAAAGATGCATTTCGAATATATATACAAAATAATTTTACTTGAAATTAAACCAGCTTCAAACGCATTTTGAGAGAGATACCATAAAAGCTAAAAAAAAGTATTCCAGCTGACGTCAGCTTACCAATCTTATTTTATGTAGCAGTCAATTCAGTCAGTGAAAACTGAAAAGTCTTTAAATGTCAAAAATCTAGATAAATAACTTTTTGTAGACGTGACCAGTGATTCTGCAAGTAGCAAGTACTTCAATCAAAATAATGCTGCTATTTCATTGAACTTACTACTATACTACCTACTTTCCTAACGTAAAACAATTTCTTTGGGAAAAAATGGTTTCTTTTACATTTATATGTTAATATGTCTGCAAATTTTTTCCTGAGCGTGTCTAATTGTGTCAACTAGCATCATCAACTTCTAGATATGTAATATTACCAAAAAGGGTTAAAAATCAATTACAAAATATATATGTAATAGCATTTTTGTATTTTTATTAGAACCGCCTCCCACCCCACGAACTATTTTATAAATATTTTTATCGCGTACTGCATTATACTTCAAAGTTGTCTGTTATAAACACCGTACAAAAAATATAAAACAGCAGTACCTTTGTCTTTTAATTACGATAAAAGACAAATGCTAATGCATGCAAAATTTCATTCTAACCATTTGTTGTAATTTGGCAAACATGAGTAAGCATTTGGTTGACACTTGCCGCTAGTCCATGCACGCTATAGTCTATTATAATCGACCATTAGCTCAACCGCCCTATTTCATGTACTTTATTTGGGTTTAACGAAACTCAAATCTTATTAGCATTTCCAATGCAAACATACAAGATTGTATGTGTTTTGGTTTGGACAAAAATAAATTTCTGCTCGTTATGTTGGAAGTCCATACAATCTTGTAAGTATTGAGTCCCCTTATCTGCAACATGTAGTGTTACTGTTAAAAAGTAAAGATTTCTCAGCAATTGATTTCAGCTATTTGCACTGTTTAATGTTTCTAATCTTTTTTTCTATAAATTAATTAATATTGTAAAATAAATAAATAATAATAACAATACTTTTATTTTAACACCACTTTTGGTTATTACAGAATTTACATGAAAATTTTTGAATTTTTATGAGTGGTTTTTTCATGAAAATTTTCGAACTCTCCTGAGTCAGAAAAAGCGAAAATAAGAAAATCTATGTCTGTCTGTCTGTGTCCACTATACAGCCCAGAGCTTTTAAAATAAATATTTTAAATAAGAATATTTTGACGGAAATCTGAGAACCGGAAGTGACAGTTTACTTAGACAGTTTTTCGAGTTTTTGCAAATAACTCAAAAAGTATAGTGTTTAGGAAAAATCTGTTAAGTGCAAAAGAATTAAAAAAAAAAAAAAAAAAAAAAAAAAAATTAATATACTTTTACTGAAGTCGAAGAAAATGTAAAAGAGAGTCATGTTTTACCAACACCTGCATTTTTAAAACAAAAAAAAATTAATAAAAATCTTAAAGAACCAAATCTTTCTGTGCGTTTGCCCTATGGATTCACAACAAGGCAAATTATGTTTTTTGTCAAATGTCACTAACGTCACAATCATGTTTTTTGCTATTACTTTGGTGGAGGGAGAACACTTTAACATCTGACTATAAGTGGAAAGGAAATTCTAGCGACGAGAAATCAACAAGTACAACCATGGAGCTGATATCATACGTCCCAAAAGAATACGCAACCTTGTTTTGTGTGATTCCAGCAGTATTTGTATATCTGTGGACACTGATTTTTGGCGATCTTAGAGTGAGTTGTGCGCTAAACCAGAAACTGACCAGTAAATGTAGATATCGTTTTATTTCCTTCCACACAGAACTTTTCAGAAAGTCAAAAGGCCTACTCGGAGTTCACTGCCAAAGATCCAGTAAATTGCTATCAGAATTTTCCAATACGGCAAAATGGAAAGGAGCACGAAAATTAAATTTAAGCAAACACATTTCTGAATTTTTGTATTAAATGAATGAAGTATTAGTGCATTCTAAGTGGTGCATACGGACAAACAGTCGAATAGTATCTTTGTTTACAGTCAAATGTCCAGTGAGCTCTTGAAACAATATGCAAACATTTTCTTTAATGCTAATATATAATTGGAGTGGTGAAAGTTCACTCTAGTGCTTCATCGCTATACTACTGGAGGCAACTTTATATAAAAAATTAATGACGAAAATGTAAGTTTGTTGCTAAATCTTTCAAGTGCACAAGTTATGTAAGGGAAGACAACAGCGCCTTATTAAACACAAAAGTCTCATTATCACGGAGGTTAAATATCATCTTGGTATCGTTACGATTTTTCATAAATAGTTAAACTATTGTCTTTTTTAAATACAGTCCTAGCTACTCATTTTGTTGCTGCTTCCTTGATAAGGAATAAAGAATATTGAAAAATTCATAGCATTTCGTTACTTTATTAGCAAATCAAAGCTTTATTTTTTATAATAAAATAGAAAATTGAAATAAATGAAAAGCAGCCCTTATCGCGGTACGACCATTGCCATGTACGGCTTCACTGACGCTGTAGCACCATCAAGTGGTTCCTCATCCGGCATTGGCTCGCCCTTTATTGGCATAAAACGGAAATTCTGCAGCAGTGTGGTAATAAACAGAAAGAGATTCTGTTGGCCAAGTATTTTGCCCATGCAACGATGTTTTCCCCAACCGAACGGATTGTATGCCTCGGGAATGACAAGTTTATTATTAACTAAAAAGCGCGTCGGATCGAATTTGTTTGGATTTGGGAAATCGCGCGAATTCCACATCATTCCGCGAAAGCAAGCTACTACCATGGTGTCCTATGAAAATAAATGGAAATTAAAAGTAATCGCTGACCTCAAATTACACTCACCTTTGGAATTTGATATCCACAGACACGAGTATCGCGGAGCGCACGGTGCGGAAGGCCAAATGAATGACCCATAAAAAAACGCACAGCCTCGCAGACGATTGCTTCGCAATATGGCAAACTGTAGAGATATGTAATAGATAGTGCGTTAAAATTAGGCAATGTATCAACTTACTCGGTCCGATCGTTCCACTCAGGCAGCCGCTCCCTGCCAATAACTGCATCTAGCTCTGCTCGCGCTTTCGTCTGAATGTCAGGATTGCGTATCATATGCAGAAAGGCGAATCCCAAAGCTTTACTGGTTGTTTCGGATCCCGCCAGAAACATATCCAGACACACAGCGAGCAGTTGCTCTTCGGTGAATAATTGGCTGTGATCCGGCTTAGCCATTTCACGTAAATAGCTGTCCATCAAATCACGCGGCACATCGTAATTCATAAAGTCTCGCCGATGGTTTTTCACCTCTCTGGACAGAAAGGCATACATCCGCCTATGGATGTCCACAAATGAGGTGTATCCCGAATAATCTGGCGCAATGAATCGCATGAGCGGAAAGTGACTGAACAGACAACCGATCATGTCGATGTTCTGGATTAAATCGGCGAACAATCCGAGCAGTTCAACTACTTCGCTACTTCCACGATCGTAACGTTTACTTGCCATCATGGACCACAAAGTATTCAGAATGAACAGCGAAAATAGATCATGCATGGGCACCACAGCATAATCGCCACCTTGTTGCTTGACACGACTACGCAAATCCTGCAATAAATGCGATGCTTCATTTTGAACGATGTTGACCATGCCACTGCGTGAGAAACCGAAATCCTTTAAATGACGCAGTATAAAGCGACGCTGCTCTTGCCATAACTCCTCATCTGAGAATATGATGCCTTTCTTCGAGTTGAAGGTACGCGTCCGATAGAAGAGCCCGTCAGGCCGACCGTCAAGATCCTCGTTTGTTGTCATTTTATTGATCGCATCACTGTAGTAGACTATCACTAACTTATCCTTGCCGATCTTTAAGCCATAAAGTCCGTACGGATTTAAATAATGTTTTGCCAGTTCGTCGACAACTTTGCAAAACATTCCGAATTTAAGACGCAGATGGGAGATTTGCAAAGCGCTGCCGACAATCGGATACCATCGTGGACCCGGAGGGAAGTTGTCTGGCTTCCTAACATCCCAGAAGATGAACAGCAGGAAGAGCACTGTGAAGAATGTCACTGTGTAGAACATGATGGTGGGTGTGCGAGTGCTGGGATCTGTAAATAGACGGAAGAATCGAAATGAAGATTTAAAAAAAAAGTGAAATTTAATAGAAGATGGATGGAGCTATCATTCATAAGATTTCTCGATGCTTTCAGTGTGGTTTTAGGTGTGTGGCAAAACTTCGAAATAATAGTTGCCTTCATATAATATCTGCATAAGCGCCGCCAACATAACCAGCTCGAGAAATTATTCGATACACTTAGCTTAGATAGTTTAAATAACTATTCCATCCTAGCCGTAGATCTGAACGCGAAACATCACGGTTGGTTGGATTCAACTGCGAACGGAAGAGGCAGCTTTGTTGATGACAATCAGGTCTGCTATAAATTGAATCCCGCTGTTCTCTTATAATAGCATAGCAACCACAACGCGATACGTTTAGAAGCTTCTTTTGCTAACGATTCCATTTTCTACCCATGCAACCCAATCAGAAATTCCTCAATTAAATTTTAGGAAAACCAACTGGAACAGGTTCGAAAAACGGGCCACAAAAGAATGCAGAAATAGCATTTTCTTACAATGTCCACATTGATGTCATTCAGGGAGCTCTCACTCAGTTAGGGGTGAAGCAACTCCTAATACAGTGGATCATCTCCAGCTAGGTAGCAGGGTGATCCATGGCAATCTTGGCAGTGGCAGTATTACCAAATCAGTCGACAGAGGCACTCCCAACGAAGGGGTGATATCGCCCTTATTGTGGCTGAAAGTAATAAGGTCCCCAGGACACTTGAGATGAACAGGACGAAAGCTGTTGCGTATGCAGACGACGTGGTGGTACTTGTGGCAGGACAGTACACTTCCGTGATTAGTGAGGTCATGGAAAGGGCTCCTGGGCCACCGGTCGTGGCCTGGAAGTTAATTCTGGCGAAACTGAAATGGTATTTTTCACCACTAAGTCTAAAATACCGGACTTTGCCCTGTCTAAACTCAATGGTCAGAGACTCACGCAAAATATCTCGGCGTAATCCTAGACAGGAAACTCAGCTGAAAGTCAAATATAGAATTTCGGGCTTAGAAGTCTTGTATTGCACTATATGCTAACAACAAAACCATTGGTAAGAAATGGGAACTGCAGCCGAGGATGGCTGTGTGGCTGTACACAGCAGTATTCTTACCTATGGTGCCCTGGTGTGGTGGCCGGCGATAAATAAAAAGTACAATGCCAGCAAGCTAAGTAGAATACAAAGATCAGCAGCTGTTGGCATAACTGGAGTAATTCGGTCCTATTCCACCGGTGATCTAAACACAATCCTACACCTATCCGACCTATTTATTAAATAAGTTGCGGCGTGTAGGACGTTCCGGCTCAGACAATCTGGGTGGTTTGTTACCAAACGTAACGGCCACTGAAATATGCTGCAGTTGTTACCAAAGGAGATGATACAATATTCTACCGACTACTGCACTCCTAAACTTCACTTCAATCCTAGCTTTACCATAGAGTTTCCAACTTGAGAAAGTTGAAAGGAATTTTTTATCTAACTCTGGTACTGGAGTTTACTCTGAAAACCTTAACCGTTCAAGGTCCTACAAGGTACCTGACCCTGCTAGTATCTACCAGGTGGAGATCTTGGCGATAAGAGAGGCATTCAATGACCTATCTCACAATACCGCAACAGCTGGCAGGGTCGGCATATGCGTAGAAAGCTAATCTGCTATCAAAGCCAGTATTGCGACAAGCAACAGCTCTAAACTCGTCAACCGAAGCCGGATAGTATGCTGTCCTTTGAGCTCTGTCAGGGAACGTGTTCTTTCATTCCTTACCACCAAAACACAGCTACGGTGGAATATTTTGAACAATTGCCAGAAGCCGAGAGCGATGTGGCCTTCCTATAATAAAAACGAATCCACCGATCTCCAGATCTCGGAAAGATATTTCCAGAGTGGTTGCCATAATCACAGGCCATTAGTCGGTGGGCAGCCACGCAGCCAAACTTGGAATCCCTTACAATACCTTTTGCAGGAGTTGCTTAGATGTGATTGAAAAAGAAACACCCATTCATTTTCTTTGCAAGTGTCTGGCCCCTTGCGGCTCTCTGTTTCTGCAAATTGAGTAATTCCTTCTTTTTCGACCTGAAGGAGCTTTCAGAGTACGACATCACCGATTTGATACCATACATCAGTGCTACGCTACAGGTTGGATATATCTATACATAACCATCTTCTTTCCATGAGAGACTGTGGTAGCAAAACGGCGCAATCATACATACCTACCTTTTCTTTTCTGAAGTTCCTATCAATAGCAATGTGGGATCGAATTACGACATCAGTTAACGAGTGAATGAAATCCATACGTTAACGAGTGATCGAGTATTTACATTGGGATTATCACTAATTGTCACTCGTTCACGTAAGCGATTATGGCAAATCAACATTATTCAGCCACGCATGTGGTAATTTGACCCCTGATTTCTGCATCAAAAAAACAGTTGACAGTCCCGAAAATGAAATGCAAAAATTCTTAACGGAGTGTTATCTGAACTGCGAAATTCATACGCTACAGAAGCACAAGAGTTTTTTTGGTTACTTAGTTCAACAGAATACGACGGCAGCTCCCTGGAGAGACTTAAGTCCCTCTTGAGATATGTGAATAACATACTGGAGCAACAATTCCGTAACAGTGCGAACAAGTATTGGACAAACCGGCGAGCAGAAAACATTATAAAGTCTGACTCAAGGAACATGATTCCACAAAAATGAATCGACTTAATAAAGCTCGGATGAACTAAAGCCAGACCAAACAAACAACTACTTCTCGACAATGACTGAACAGACTTACATTTTCAGGGAACTGAACAACAAGCCCTTGACAGGTTTCCCAATATCTAGCTAAAACGTCTTCCGGACGATATCATACGGGAAACACCGCGTAATTTTCAAAAACTTGCTCAATAATCACTCCTTTCCTAGTTGTTGGAAAACATCGAAGGTTTTTCCAATAATAAAAAAAACCCATAAAAATGTTCCTGTAAATTCCCTAATGAACAAAAGTATACTAAATTCCACTATAAAAACACATGCCAACCACAAAACAACCCCAATCATAAAGCAGCGCTGCACATAGCGCACCAGCGAACACAGTCATTATAGCATATGGCATGATCTGATGCCGCTATATGGCATGATTATTGAAAAAAAAAATTGTATCGGAGCCCGATCCCAGCCAAATTTTAATAGAAAGTGTTGTCACCGAAAATACACATGTGTGCAAAGTTTCAATAAAATCAGCCTTTGGGAAGAGGGGTAAAAAATGATCACAAGATTCCACCACCAAACGAATGAACGAACGACAGAACCATACCGACGCGAAGTTAATATAGGTAGTGAATTTAAAAATACTAATATAGATTGTAAGTGGGCGTCATGGCTCAGTGGAAAGTGCATGGCTTCTGAGCAAGAGGTTCGTGGTTCGAATCCCAGTAGGTTAGGTTAGGTTAGGTTTCGGTGGCAGCTAATGCTCACTTAGACCATTCGCGGTCCTTTGTGCTACCACAGGATCTTCTTCTTCTTTCAGAAGATCCATCTTAATGAATAGAAGTATATCTCGCACTTTGCCGTTTTCGAGATCTGATAGGTTATTCAATAACCGCATACCTAAGTGTTTGTGCCTACTGTGCATTAGTGCCGGAAATGAGCAAAGAAGATGTTCTATGGTCTCCTCCTCCTCCTACTCGTCCATGCAGCTTCTGCAGAAGTCATTATATTCGACACCCGCATTCTTCTCGCGTGTTTCCCTAGAAGGCAGTGTCCTGTTGCTTGCGCCCTCTAGTGGCGAATTAATCATCTAGTACATTCATAGTACTAGATGATTGATTGCCAGGATGGTGCGAGCAAGCCGCAACCTACTTCACGTTCGTTCTATAATCTGCCACCATCGGCAGCTAAGTTCGTGCTGTCGGCCTCTTGCTCTTGGTCTCTTCTCTTCCGTTTTTTGTGCTCAACGTGGCAGGTTGTGGTTCAACTACTGGTTTTTTAATTGTAGTAATAAAGTGAGAAAATATTGTATCAGTTTTATGAAAAGTTGTCTTTTAATCATTAAAAAACATTACGAACACATTAAACACCTGTCATTATCCCTACAACCGTTCTTAGTTCACGTCTTTGTAGGGAAATAGGCGCCAGACCAGACCTGTCTTGAAATATTGCAAGTGTCGGTGTTGTTTTCGCACCTTACATTTGTTATTGTTTCTGCCTCTTTCTGAAGCTCAAGTTTCAGTGTCGCGATAGGACTCCCTAGCTCTGCCCTTTCCGGTAGCAGCTGGAGAGTCGTACCACGTCTAGCTAACTCATCCGCCCTGCAGTTCCACTTAACATCTGTGTGGCCCGGGACCCATATGATCCTTATATTGAACTGCTCACTCATCTCGTTAAGAGAGGAGTGACAGCTCAACGCCACCTTAGATTTCAGCGAGACCGCCTCCAACGATTTTTTATGGCTTTTTTTATGGACAGTCAGGCGTCCATATAAATGATAATCTTCTTTGAAGATAGTACATTATGCTTCAGCCAACTCATAACCTCTTCAATCGCTATCACCTCAGCCTGGTATACGCTGCAGCGATCAGGTAGACGATCAGGTATCGGTTACGGATCCACTCTTCCAGTCTTCTCTGGAGGGTATTGTTGTCCGAAAACCTTTCGAATCCCAGTAACACCAAAAGTATTTTTCACGGTGTCCCACCTCTCGCGAATGTCTGACAAATGTCCGAGACTAATAACTTGTCACGGAAAGCTTCTCAGTTGGCCGTTTGGATACGGTATTAAATTGTAGGTCCTTTCCATTTGTGTGCAAAAATGTACGCATGCACAACACAAATGGTCGCGAGAAGCTAGGCCTTGGTCCGCAACGGTCTATCGCGCCGAATATTATTATTGTTAATATAGATTGTAAGTTTCTTAATTTTATTACTAACACAACATTATAAGGATTATTTAGATGCACACAAAAAAGTGTTTGTGATCACTTCCGCAATAGTTTAAGGTGAATACAAACTCGTCTGAAAATAAGCCGCACTAATGCATGGTTATGTAATGTGATCTCGCAGGTGTTTCCTATGCAAAATATGAGTATTAGCCTGACCTGTCCAGCAACTGCTGCATATTTCGTGGTCGTGGTGGTCCACTGAACAAGGAGATTGTTATTGAAAAGTACACCTTCCACATGACTATTCGATGACCGAAAACTCCAAACTGGTCTCACCGAACAAATGGATCGTTCGTTTTCTGTTATTTCATTTTATGTCTGCTCTAAGTCTGACTAACGATAAGCACGGAACGATATTTTCTGTTTCTGCGAGTTACGAGGTACGACTACATAGCGTAAAAGGAAGCAAACATCACAAACAATCTGTACAAAAAACAAGAAATGGTGAAAGTGATTGCAACTAAATCCGCAACTGAATGATGCCATCTGATGTTGCAGTCGCCGGTGTTTATTTTATAATGTGATTATTTCTGTTGCATAATCAAACTTAACAAACAATAAATAATAAACCTTAATCGGTGGGTTAATCGACTGAGCGGTGGTTAACATATGCTGGCAGTTTTTGTAAACTGAAAATTCGACACAAGTCTCTTAAGGTCATAATCGTTAATGATTTAAGATGCAGCAGCGTACAAGAAGTAGAGCGGTGAGCTAATTCAAAAGCACTGTGGCCTTGGTAGCGGTTGGAGAGCCCGCACAATACCAAGCAGGCTATAAACTTAGTACAACAGTACAAGTATGGGAAGTGGAAACGGTACAAGAAGATTGGTGAAAGGGCAATCCATGACTTTTTACGCAGAAAGGAGATAACTTAGTTTGAAGTACCCGCAATTATCGCGGTGTTGAGTATTGCGTATTCTAAGCTACAGTATAAGATAGGATAGCTTTATATGCTAAGATCATCATTGGTCCATACACATTCTGGCTTCATCCAATCATCCATGGCAAATGATTTGATCACATTCTTGTGTCCTAATTCTCTAGTTATTTAGTTGTATTAAGCCGTTTTGTATAGATATAAAAATAAGTAAACTTTACATGGGTTACAGGGTTACAGAGCTTTCAGAATGGAAGAACTTAATATTTATTCCCTAAAGCCTTAACCTTAGAATAACTCTCACATACCACGTTTCCATGATGTAGTGAACCAGGGTTAACTCTGGTTTAAGTGCATGACAACGCTAACTGGAGTTTAGTTTCGTTAAACCCAAAAAAACCCAAGCCCTAACTTCTCGCGACCATTTGTGCTGCACATGTTAATTTTTTGACACAAATGGAAGGGACCTACAATTTAAGGCCGGATCCGAACGGCGAATTGAGAGCGCTTTCCGTGACAAGGTATTAATTACTCTCGGAACGTTTGTCACCCATTCGCGAGAGGTGGGACAACGTGAAAAATACTTTTGGTGTTGCTGGGATTCGAACCTGAACCTCCTGCGCAGCAGCCATGTGCATTACCACTGAGCCACGGCGCCCACAATCCCTATATTGAAGCAAAATTAGAGAAGTGCAGCGTAGTGTAAGACGTGACAAACGTAATTATATTACCAACCTGGCCTCAGAAGTAGAGGAAGCAGCGAGCAGGTGCGATAGCAGAACCATTTACATAATCACCAAAGAGTTGACAGGTGGTCACCGCTCTAGCCAACATCCGGTGGTGCCTAGATGGTGGTGTACTCATTTCAGATGAGGATCAGCTCAAGCGATAGAAGGAGCATTTCTCTATGGTCCTTTACCGTGTATTCGAAAATGATATGCACCCAAATCAAAGAGAGCTGCCGAAAGTAACAACCGCGATCAACGCTCTAAAAAACAACAAGTCAGTAGGATTAGATGGTATATCCGCAGAGCTTCTGCGTGCCGCTCCAACGACATCAGCAGAGCTGTAATATCCTCTTGTTGAGAGAGCTTGGGAGGCAGAAAGTTTCCCCGACGAGTGGAAAAAGGGAAAGATTGTCAAGCTCACTAAAATGGTAGTCTTATGGAGTGCGAAAACTGTAGAGGCATTTGCGTTCTTCCTGCGGTTGCAAAGGTAGTACTTGAGCGAATTAAGGAACATCTGGAAGATACACTCGATGCCGAACAAACAGGTTTCCGCACTGCTGTTCATCGATGTTGAGAAGGCGTTTGACAGTGTCAGCAGACAGTTTATCTGGGTCGCCATGCGAAGGAGAGGTATACCCGATAATCTAATAGCTATTATTAAAGCAACCTATCATGGCTCTAAATGTTATGTGCTGCATAGAGGAAAGATGTCAGAGAAATTCGAGATCCTAAGTGGGGTACGACAAGGTTGCATTCTATCGCCGATACTTTTTTGTTGGTGATTAGCGATGTACTTCGCGCAGCTTTATCTATTGGAAACAGAGGAATTCGTTGGACTCTTACATCTCAACTCAAACATCTGGACTACGCTGACGACGTTTGTTTGCTATCACACAGAATTATGGAGCTGCACCAAATGACAACAAATGTGGAAAGGGAGGCAAATGTTGCGGGTTTGAATTTTGAAGAAACCGCCAAACCAAAATCATCAACCTCGGCACTAACTCAGTAACTCAAGTTAACATTGCTGGACAGCCGGTAGAGAGAGTACAGAGTTTCCAATATCTTGGGAGTATTGTCTCGACCGAAGGTGGAACCGAACAGGGCATTGTCAACCGAATCGGCAAAGCAAAATCGGTGTTTGGAATGATGTCCATGATATGGCGAAGCAATGCGATCAGCTTAAACACCAAGCTGCGACTGTTCCGCTCAAATGTTGAATCTGTGCTGTTGTATGGGTGCAGCACTTGGAAGGTGACCGGTACTATCACAAAAATATTACAAACATACGTAAATAGGTGCCTACGGAACATCTTAAGGGTTTCCTGGCCTAACCGTATCTCTAACGAACATCTTTACCAGAAAACGGGACAGGAACTAATAGGCACAACCATCCAACGACGGAAGTGGCAGTAGATTGGTCATCCACTCCGAAAATGCGACAGCTATATAGCAAACTACGCAATGCAATGGAATCCGTTACATCAGGATGGTAGAAGAGCGGGTTGTCCGAGAAAACATGGCGCAGAACAGTTGAGGAGGAGTCACGGCAATTGGGGAAGGGTTGGAGAGAGCTGAAGCTCATTGCCAGGAACTTCACGCGATGACGCGTAGGCGTAGTAGAGGTCCTAGGACCCACAAGGGGATATATGACATACGTAAGTAAGTAAGTAAAACCCCATCAAGACCTCTTAAGACCCCTTAAGACCCTCTCAAGACATCCTCAAGACCGCTTAAAAATCCCCTCAATACCTCCTGAAGAAACGCATACGGGACTGTCAAGTAACAGCATTAAAATATAAAAAAGGGTGACAGAATGAAATATAAACCGACAGACAGATACCGGTAAGTTAATATTCAACTAATTAAAATAGCATATCACGTGTCTACTTTTCCTTTACATACTTAAACGTAAGTAAAAACTTACAGAATGACATCGATTCTGGACACTCTAGAAGCGTCCAAAAATTTCTTATTTGACACATACCGTCTATACTTGGAATGATCGCTTCTATACGTACTCATACTTGCTTTTAGGCATTTTCTCTCTTGCAAAACTCAAACACTATCCATCCCATTGAGCTGAAACTTTCGCCACGTGTTTGTTTTGATGCAGTAAATGTTCTTAACGCAAAAGTTTTCCGATAGGTGGCTGGGAAGTGGGTGCAGCCTAGCAACGTCTGTTATTTCAGCTTATCTTTAAAACTACTGAACCGATTTTTATAAAGTTTTTACCATTGTACAGGGTTTTCTGCCCCGGTTGTTAGGGCTACAGTTTTGTTGTTAGTGCTGAATTGGAGTGGGGTTATTAGGGTGCGGTCAGTGAGTTCGGTGGTCAGTTGTGGTGGCGGCAGCCAGGCAACGCTGGGTATTTTAGATGGTAATAAATAATTAAACAAATCATTGGTGATATAAAAATCGCGAAAACTGTCGATTCGCTTGAACATCATAGGAATGGTTTTTGCTTTGTTACAGTTTTAGACATCTCCTAATGAGAGAAAAATACAAAAATTTCGTGACACCCAAATTTCTCAAATGTGTGGACACAAAAAAAAGTCATCATCTAATCAACGTCAGCTTTAGCAAGACAATTCAAAGCTCTCCTGTCACCTTACAGGTCCAACCAACCAACCAAAGACTTCAAATAGATCGGTCTGCACAAATACGTGCAACTTTGCATATGAAATCCAACAAAATGCTACATAATCTTTCAAGACTTTTCATACCCAGAATCCTACCAATAAGTTCCAAGCTGCTAATATATAAACCAATGATCATTCCAGTACTTGCAAAGGAAACCATCAATGCATCTCTAAATGCGTTCGAATTTTTTTTACAGATTTTTTTAGGTTCGTGTTTGTGGAAGGACGGGATATTTTGAAGACTTATATATATAAAGAGGGGTATGAGCGTTAACGGAAGACCTATTACGAATAGGCATACGAGAACCGTGTCGGAAAGTGCTTTTTTTGCAGGATTAGAGTGACAAAACAGAAGGTTATACGAAGCCGAAGCTTCAGAGAAGTCAACCTGCTTGACAATGGCTTAAAGTCAGGACTGGTGAAGAGATAAAGGCAAAGCGGAACCTGTTCGGAAAGTTGTTTTTCTGTAAGAATGAAGTGACACTGACACAATAGGGGGTTAGACAAAAGAGTATAGAGACTCTTTGGTTAGACGGAGCATTCGCTTAACAGATTTTAAGGGATGGCAAGCTGCTTGAAGTCGGCTTAAAATCAGGTCTGGTGAAGAGATAAAGGCAAAGCGGAACAAGTTGTTTTTCGGTAAGATAGAAGTGATACAATATGGGGGTTAGACGGAGCCTTCGCTTAACAGATGTTAAGTTCGCTTCAGATGTTAAGATGCTGTTTGGATGACAAACTGCTTGAAGTCGGCTTAAAATCAGGGTCGGTGAAGAGATTTTTTACAGCAAGTTGGTAAAGCATTCCGGTTGTAAAATTAAAAATGATGATGAATCAAAAACATTTTAATGATCTTCCAATATATAAAGGATAGCACTATACTCTAAGGTCATCATTGATGAACCAAAAACCATTTAATTATCTTCCAAGCTAACATGCTTCTGTAACGGATGCCTAGGTCACACATTTCAAACGAGAGTTCGTGCTGTTTTGGCCAAAATAACCGCTCAGTGTATTACGTCAATAATAATTTGCTAAGTAAGTTTTCCATAACATCCGACAAGCACAACAAATACAACAACAACGATTACTGCGGTTGGTTAGTAAACAATTCCCATTGCACATTGCTAATTGCACTTACGTGTGTAAAAAGTGTAATCCAATGGATGTTTCCTGCCTAATTTGCGGTCCGATTTGTCGTATCCAGTTTGTGCAGACTTATTTTCGTTTCCTGGTTTAGTTTAAGCTCAAGTTTTTTATATTAAATTCGCAATTCGATGTTTTACTGTAATATACTGTTTGTGTGTGAGTGTCGGTATCGATTAATTTATTATTATTGCTCCATTAGCTTATATTGCACTCTTAACACGCTCTGCACTCTGCGTAATGTTCCATTAACCGATTCGGTAACAGTTTATTGTAACAGTTTCTTCTATTTATTTTCGCTTAAAACTCAATATCACTTTCACTCACTAGCAGCTAACTAACTGATAGTTCGTTGTTACAATTGCGCGGAAAACAGGAAAACACTTTTCACTCTCGCTACATGCCTTGGCATACGACACAACCGTATTTGAGACAACCAACCGACTGAATCCGTTGAGTGGTGTGCTGCACTTTATATAGCGTTCGACAAGCTGTCGATCCTGTGGATATTAGCTTACAGTTTTGGACTTAAAATGGTAGAAATTTTCTATTTCCTCGCCCCCTAGTCATTGGCGAAATTATACAAGTAGTTGAAGCAATGAGGTGATAATAAAACAAGCGAGTACCGAATGCCACGAGGTGGAATTAGGAGGGGTGATTGGAGAGCTACATTTGCCTTCCATTTTGATTGTCATATAGATATTGTTACGAAATTAAGGCTACCGAGTTCGTAAAGGATTTTGCAACAAAAAAACACAACACAAGTTTATAAATTTACAAATTACAACTTTAATAAACAAAAAGCAAAAATATCAAAAGTTTACAAATTACACTAGTGATTACTTATTATGTAGTAAAAACACTTATATTTCACTACTGTTCACTGCTTGTAAGACCTTTTCAAGTAGTCTGGTCGACTTACAAATTATAACTTTAATAAACAAAAAGCAAAAATATCAAAAGTTTACAAATTACACTAGTGATTACTTATTATGTAGTAAAAACACTTATATTTCACTACTGTTCACTGCTTGTAAGACCTTTTCAAGTAGTCTGGTCGACTAACAAATTATAACTTTAATAAACAAAAAGCAAAAACATCAAAAGTTTACAAATTACACTAGTGATTACTTATTATGTAGTAAAAACACTTATATTTCACTACTGTTCACTGCTTGCAAGACATTTTCAAGTAGTCTGGTCGACTTACAAATTATAACTTTAATAAACAAAAAGCAAAAATATCAAAAGTTTACAAATTACACTAGTGATTACTTATTATGTAGTAAAAACACTTATATTTCACTACTGTTCACTGCTTGTAAGACCTTTTCAAGTAGTCTGGTCGACTTACAAATTATAACTTTCATAAACAAAAAGCAAAAACATCAAAAGTTTACAAATTACACTAGTGATTACTTATTATGTAGTAAAAACACTTATATTTCACTACTGTTCACTGCTTGTAAGACCTTTTCAAGTAGTCTGGTCGACTTACAAATTATAACTTTAATAAACAAAAAGCAAAAACATCAAAAGTTTACAAATTACACTAGTGATTACTTATTATGTAGTAAAAACACTTATATTTCACTACTGTTCACTGCTTGTAAGACCTTTTCAAGTAGTCTGGTCGACTTACAAATTATAACTTTCATAAACAAAAAGCAAAAATATCAAAAGTTTACAAATTACACTAGTGATTACTTATTATGTAGTAAAAACACTTATATTTCACTACTGTTCACTGCTTGTAAGACCTTTTCAAGTAGTCTGGTCGACTTACAAATTATAACTTTAATAAACAAAAAGCAAAAATATCAAAAGTTTACAAATTACACTAGTGATTACTTATTATGTAGTAAAAACACTTATATTTCACTACTGTTCACTGCTTGTAAGACCTTTTCAAGTAGTCTGGTCGACTTCCAAATTATAACTCACTTATTGCGATAACTCACTTGTGCTATTTATAGTAAATCAAAAGTTTTGCGAAGGTTCTAATCTTTTCTCTTTTCTTCTTTATGTCCTGTATCCCCTTATGGGTCCTAGGGCCTCTACTACGCCTACGCGTCATCGCGTGCGGTTCCTGGCAATGAGCTTCAGCTCTCTCCAACTCTTCCCCAATTGCCGTGCCTCCTCCTCAACTGTTCTGCGCATTGTATGGGGATCTGCATTGCGATTGATCGGGAAACTGACTGCTCAAAACTTGGTTTGGGCCAGTAGCGTAACATTCAAGTTCGTGATGTAGTGCTTGCTCTACCTCCTCGTGGTGGTCCCCGGGCAACTATGTGTATAAATCCTTATACATGTAGGCTAAAACTGCAAGTGCGAACGGTCTAGCGTTTCTAGTCTAGGTAACGTGGGCTAGCACCCTGCGGTACCGAAAAATACCCGCTACTGAAACTGACACAACGCCTCGAATCTTTTCTACTGTTTTCTTTTCGAACAGGCTAGAGTACGCCAGATCATGCTGGTGAATTCTCTTACTTTCAACTCACCATATAGCAAGTAACACCCGTTAGATATAACGTGTTTTTTTAAGAGGTTGCCGATTTTTTTTTTGAATAAAACACATATAAAATTATGAAATGACCAAAATTTTTTTTTATTTGGTAGATAATTTTTTGGCATTTAACATTTAAACACAATTTCTGGCATATGGCTACCACGACTATTTTTCACAAATGTCATTTTTTTTTTTTTTTTTTTTTTTTTTTTTCATAATGATTTGCCAAACAATACTGAGTAGAAATGCCACTTTGAGCTGTCAAAACAACTGTCATAAAATTAAACGACATCTATCGGAAAAACAAACCTCCTAAAAAAACACCCGTTATATATAACACACCTCATCTGTGTAACAGCCATATAAAACCCATAAAAAAATTACTGGGCTAAGCTTATTCTAATAGATGGCTCTGTGCGCTGTTGAGTGAACTATCATTTCACAACAATATTATCTGGCGTTTTTTTAAGCCCGATAGAACTTAACATTGTAAAAAATCACACAAAAATTTTAGCTTTAATCAAATTGTTTTATTCATTCTAAAGATCACTACATGGCACTAGCACTTGAAAATAACTTCGGACATATGGCCACCGCAGCTGCTCTTGACGACCAATTTTGGGCCACTTTTGCGAGAACTCCTCGGCGTATGTCACAAAAAACACGAAAAATTTTGGCCTCCAATTGTTGCTGGATTATCAGCATAAACAAGTCACTTCGCGTGGCCGTTCAGAAATTAATCGAATTAATCGAATTAATCAAATCGCACGAACTTGACATGTCCATTTCTCGAAATGAACTTATCGCCAATTTTAAATTCAATAAGTCTATGGTTGTCGCTGCCGTATGGCACGTACCGCCATCCTTCTAAAACCATATCTCGTCCGGATTAATGTCATCAACATTTTCAAACAAAAAATCGTTGATCACAGTGTGGTAATGATCTCCATTGACTGTATCGCGAACTCCGGCAACATTTTTGAAGAAATAAGGTGCAATGATGTCACCAGTTATGCCACCATAACATAAGCCAAACATAAGCCTCATCGCTAAACAAAATTTTGTGATAAGAGAGCTTATCAGTTTCCAACTGCTCTAGAGCCCAAACGGCGAATGATCGATGTATATAATGGTTATGACTTTAATTCATGTATCAGCTCGATCTTTAACGGATGTAGTCTTTGTGTAGTAGTGGACGTACAGAGATCGACGACGAATTTTCAGGCAGGCCAGGCAGCACTTAAAGCGCCGTCGTCGAACTTAATGGACTCGTTATCAGTCAAAAACTGCTACGATGCACTGCAATCTCTTACCAGACACAACAGAGTGAAACTCGGTTAGGTCCCTGGTCCTCAGGGAATTGCAGACAATGAATCTGCAGATGAACAAGGCTGTTTGGAATCTGCGTTCATAAGTCCTTTCAACTGGGCTGCCACCACAGTACTGATAAATTTTTGGGAGCATAAACTTCGTCTGGCCCACTGGGAAAACATCTAGGGGCTGAGATAATCCAAACAATTAATCGGCGCTTTTTCTATAAGGAAATCCTTAATCTAAATAGGAATAGCATTAGGAAGCTGATGGGTTTCCTAACAGATCATTGTGGCTTGCGGACATTGTTGTGGACAGAATGTAGGTTCTGCTTGGAAGATGACGAGTCATCCGAGCATATTCTCTGTGAATGCCTAGCATTACTTTTTCGTAAGGAAATATACTCGATGGATTTAAAGGTGGAAGGTGGAAGGTGGTACGTCACTTAGATCTTTTAGGTCGCAGTGTCTACCAGATGAGCTAGGGTATTTTTATAGACTAGTTTAGGTTGAAGTTGCTGATGCGGCACAGCGGTCCATTGCGAGATACCACAGGATCTTATATCTTTCTCCCTTTGTAGTCTGAAATGTCTCGCACTTTATTGTTTTCGAACTCTAAGAAGTTGTACATTCTGTATTTGCCCAAATGTTTGTACATTCCCTGTGCTAATTTCTCGGTCTCCTCCACATCCTAACAGTTTCTACAGTAGTCATTAAATTCCAGACCCAGCCTTCTCGCATGTACCCTAAAAATGCAGTGTCCTGAAGCATCCCCATGATCGCTTGCAACTAATTTCATTGCAGCGACATCAATGCACTAGACAGCCTCAGCTCCAGCTTTTGACAAACTTGTTTTGTTATGTTACATGTGGGGGAGTTTTTTCAGATCTCATTTGCCGATGCTTTCGCCTCTTTCCGAATTTCCGTTATTAATAGCGTCGTAATAGGCTTATCCACACTTACCCGGTATCGGTATCGCCTGGCGATTTCATTGACCTGATTCTCTTCTGAGTGTCCGCATTAATTATAATTTCAATTGTAGATACTATATACATTAACCAAGTCAGTACATCATCAATCGCTATCACCTAAGCTTGGTACACGGTGCAGTTTATGCTCGGTTTTCAAATAAGCCTACTGTTTATAATAGTTCCCTAAGGGTGCCGTTGTATCTTACTCTATCAATGTATAGGACAGTTGGTCACTTCAGAAGATAGATTGACTGAACTGCTGGTACTGAGAATGTCTTGATGGCATCTGTCTTCATATTTAGTAGCCCGGTCATACATTGCATTGCATTGGTATTAAGGGAAGTTGGAGTTGCCCACAGATGAGGTTGACCTGAGCAGTTAGCCTAGTCTGTACCAACTTTTGGTTGTGGACCCAGTGCTTTCTGGGCATCTGGGCGGGTAGATTGGTGCACCGATATATTTCATTATATATTGGTGTATTCAGTGCTAGTAAATGTTCGGCGTGGAGTTGCGCATCGTCTAACCGGTTGCCGTCATTTCTTAAATCGGCAAGGGTGTAAGATGGGCTCTTCTTTTATGGGTGGACGTTAAGAGTTGGAGAGGCAATTGCTGGAATTTTATATTTCACAGTAAATAGGACCAGCACTTTGTTGGTCGAGTTTACTCTTAAAGTACACTTGCTGGCTCATTTTGTAATGATTGAGAGGGCAGCAGCGTTACCTCATTTTTTTGACATAGCCCCATTTGAAAGAGCGTTAGAGATCGGAAAAAATTACCTATCGCCTGTTAACTGCGTTCGTTTACTTTATCTTACTGCTAACAGTCTGTACAGTCTGTAAGTTTGCTCTGCTCTCATTATCATGCAAGCTTAGATTTCGCTTAGATTTGTATGGATCTGCTTTGGCATAAGAGTTCTATGTTCGATTTTTTCCATTTGTTCAAAATTCTCTCTAGTCTCGCTTAAGCACGGTTGTAACTTCACTCTTGGAAGTCACTCTTGGAATGCTGGGAAATAAAAAGGGGGAGAATTACCAACGTAGGATTGATGGTAGGCAGTGAATTTTTCAACCCATTCTCGAATTTCCAATGCTGGTCGATCTATTTGCACTGAAAAAAACAACCCCCACACTACTACCACCACAGAGCAGACAAAACTTTATATAAATTTGGTTTTTTTCGATCCTATTCATGTGAAACCATTTTTATTTTCTTATACATTTCATATTCACATTTACTAATATTTGTTACTTTTATTTTTATTTTTTTTATGGAACTCACGAGGAGTATTTTGTTGGTGTTTTGCTTTTTTTTAATAATAAATTTGCTAACATTTAGAATGTGGGATTATTTTAGCAGACATTTTACAGCGTAACGTGTGACGATGACACAAAAATATTACCGTACAAAGTTTTATTCTGTTGTTTTTGTTGTTTGTTGTTTGCATAATGTTAGTACATATTTTAAGATTTTATTTTCTATACATACATATTACAAACATATTAATTACTATATAGATATCAAATTTGGTGACTATTTTTTTTATTTCGCATACAAAATGGTAAATGAATGAAAAATCAGTCAGGCACAATTTTTATAAGCAAGTTGTGATTGTGTTTTAATTTGTAGTTTTCTTTTTTTGATGTTGTTGGTTTTTTTGTCTACATAAATCTGTAAAATCAGCATTCTATAACGTTGTTAACGCCAACGGTATAATGGCTATGGCATTAGAAGAAAAACTATTAAGGCTGAAGTATTTCCCATAAACAATAATTGGTTTAGAATTTTGTTCCATTAGAAGATACTGATCAGACCTAGAGACTTACTGGCTTTTGGACCGTTTTGGATTTAAAATTACCATAAAAATCATATTAGGAAATTAAAAAATTATCATAAAAAACCAACCCATAACAACCCAGGCTTTCATACGCAGCCCTGATATGGTGGCCACGCTCGAAACTCAGTAAAATTCAAAGATTAGTGCAACAGGTGCTATCAAGACTTGCCCAACAGCAGCACTAGAAAAACTACTAGGACTTACACATCAAAAGCGAAGCGGGTGCAAGAGCCATTTCACTCAAGGTAACTAACCAACTCAAAGTCAATAGACCAAGAAGCGGACTTGTCCTCAAATCAGACTCAATGATAAAAACAACTAATTTCCAAAGGAACTTCTCGGTAAGAGTACCGGACCGTAATCAAGTTCAAAATATCATAAATAACCTACCCAATCGTGCATCTATCTGGTACACAGACGGATCTAAAACAAACTCAGGAACAGAGGCAGGAGTATTCGGACCCAGAATCACATTACGAATATCCCTAGGAAAATCCCCAACCGTTTCCAGGCAGAAACATTAGCATAAGAAGCCTGAACATTAGAATGCATTAAGAGAATATATAGAAGAAACGAGATATATATGATCTCCGATAGCCAGGCCGCTCTGCTTGCGCTAAAAGGCCCAGTTTTCAATTCAAGAACAACGTGGATCTGCTACTGCCACCTAAACGAACTGGCCAAAACCAACAAGGTCTCCAGGCCATTCAGGCATTAAAGGGTACTAGGCAGCAGACCTCTGCGCAAGAGGAGGAGCCACCTCAAAAACAAGATAAAAAAGTGGGCAAATAACGCCATCGAATCTGAATGGGAATCATCAACTACGATGAAACGAACCAAAAAGCTTCTCAAATACAACATTCAAAACACTAACACATTAAACTGAGATATACACTCAGATCCCTTGTCTGGTACATGACGGGACATGGCCCATTTAATGGCCACTTAACAAAAATGGGGATTATCCCAAACAGATCGCTGCCGCTTTTGCGGCGAGGCAGAGGAGACGCCGGAACACATACTTTTTATATGTTATGCCCTCACCCGAAAAAGACTTCATTCAATACCTCAAGGCCATTCTATGGCAGAATGCCAGACCTATCGACCTGGCAGATATATTGGCATTCATAAAAGGAACAAGCCATCACATAATGTGGTAGACATCTGGGATGCACAATATACCTTAAGGTCACAGTGCACACGGCTTACCAGCCCATCAACAATAATAATAAATATAATAAATAATAAATAATAACCCATAAAAATTAATATTTCTCATGTGACAGTGACAATAAGTGACAGAATGTTGTGACAATTTGTTGTTCAATGCGTAGGGTTCCGTCGAAACCAAAAAACATTTCCACTATAAACGCAGAAAAATAAAAACATGCGAAGCAAAATAAAGAATTCTAAATATGCGCCTAAAATTATACTGTGTTATTGAAGTGCGAAATAATAATTTTATAAAAATTTATATGGGAGCACTGAGTCTCGATCACTTCCAAATTTTTATAGAATGTGTTGTTATCGGTTTGTCCAAGGCACGGTTGACCACAGGATACACTAAGTTCCACTCTCCACGATTCCATAAAAATGTTCCTGTCAGCATATATAAATGGCAGGAGCGCATATGTGGAATTCAGAAATTTCTTCTTCGGATGGGAAGTCTCCACTGTAGAAAACCAAACCAAATTTAGAAGAGTCAGAATTGATTGCAATGCCTACCTTAGACGAGCCAAATTCGACTACGACCAAAAACTGAGACCAATAATACTTCAATGTCCCAAAGAAAGTAAACAGTTTTGGTCATTTGTGAAACGAAAATAAAAATACTGCCTCGTCTTCAATTCCAACGCTCATTCACAATAACATACCAACTGTCAGCTCTATAGACAAGGCCAACCGGCTGGCTTTACATTTCGAAGCTAGCTCTAGGCTACAGCCTGTTTCTAAAAAAGGGGAAGCGTTATCTCATTCAATTGCGCTTACATCCATACTTTCTAAGGTCATGAACAATCGTTAGCATATGCAATACCTTGAATCACGGGAAATCCTTAGTGGCCAGCAGTACGGTTTTTGTAGGCAACATTAGCTTATCTCACTGAAAAGTGGAAACAGTCTATTCACAGATTTGATGAAAGCAAAGTTGTTGCAATCGATATTTCCAAGTCATTTGACATCAAGCTCTTTTGTAAAAAAAGGAATGCCTATAGAATTAATAACACCCTGCTCGATTAGACTAGTAACTAACCACAAGCGGTGTTCAAAAAAAATATCCAGATGTATCCCGCCCATTCTCGAACGCATCCAATCGTGGGCCACGTTCCACTGTTGATTTGATGGTATAAGCGTTATTTGCATCAATTTGGTGAAAGCAAAGCTGTTGCACTCGATATTTCCCAAGCATTTGACAGAGTTTGGCATCAAGCTCTTTTGTCCAAAATGCGTGCTTATGGTGTCGATGAAAAACTGCTTCATTGGATTAGAAGCTATCTTTTGGACCGCTCAATTCAAGTTGTTCTGGACAGTTGCAAGTCTGAAATACACCACATAAATGCTGGCGTTCCCCAGGGCTCTGTTCTGTCCCCGACACTCTTTCTCTTTTTTATTAATGATCTTTTATATGTGACTTCTAATCCTATTCACTCTTTCGCTGACGTCAGCACTCTCAGCTTCTCATATAAGTTTGAGGAACGTCCCTACACTTCTCATGTGGAACTCAAACAACTTCGTATGTTAACAACGTTAAATTCTGACCTAGACAGCATAATAAAATGGGAAGAAAACAATCGAGTAGAATTTAACGTTTCCAAACCCCAATGCTGTCTCCTGTCGTCTAAGCGGATCCCAAATATCATGCCATTATCCATGAACGACACTTGCATCGAGGAAACTGAAAATCTCACAACTCTCGGTATGTGCGTTAACGACAAGCTTCGTTAGAATGACCACATATTTACCATCGCCAAAAATGCTGCGAAATGTTTAGGTTTTCTAACCCGGTGCAAGAAATATTTCACTTCCTCTGATCTGGCTACTATCTAACGGGTGTTTTTTTAGGAGGTTTGTTTTTCCGATAGATGTCGTTTTATTTTATGACAGTTGTTTTGACAGCTCAAAGTGGCATTTCTACTCATTTCTACTTTGTGAAAAATAGTCGTGGTAGCCATATGCCAGAAATTGTGTTTAAATGTTAAATGCCAAAAAATTATCTACCAAATAAAAAAAAATTTTGGTCATTTCATAATTTTATATGTGTTTTATTCAAAAAAAAAATCGGCAACCTCTTAAAAAAACACCCGTTAGATATAACGTGTTTTTTTAAGAGGTTGCCGATTTTTTTTTTGAATAAAACACATATAAAATTATGAAATGACCAAAATTTTTTTTTATTTGGTAGATAATTTTTTGGCATTTAACATTTAAACACAATTTCTGGCATATGGCTACCACGACTATTTTTCACAAATGTCATTTTTTTTTTTTTTTTTTTTTTCATAATGATTTGCCAAACAATACTGAGTAGAAATGCCACTTTGAGCTGTCAAAACAACTGTCATAAAATAAAACGACATCTATCGGAAAAACAAACCTCCCAAAAAAACACCCTTTACAAGGCTTTTATTCGCCCTAAACTTGAGTACAATTGTCATATTTGGTCTGGTGCGCCTAAAACCACCTTGCATCAACCAGATAGAATACAAAACCGTGCGGTAAAACTTATCGGCGACGCAAATATAGCGAAATCAATAGATTCACTTGAACACCGCAGGAACGTCTCCTGCTTGTCACTCTTTTATCGCTTCTTCCAACAGCGGTGCTCAAGAGAAATAGCCAGTTGCATGCCACCCCTCCTTGAATTCAACCGCAATACTCGTGGTGCTCTAAATGCTCATCAGTTTTCTCTTAAGCCCATTTCGGACGTACAGTTTAGTTCAGGGATTTATTCTTCAACCGTACAACACGTATTTGGAATGCTCTGCCAAGCTCTGTCTTTCCACATCAATATGATCCACAGGCATTTAAAACACAAGCTCATAGACATCTCCTCTTTTCTTCTCCATTTCCTTAACGCCCACGCTGTGCCAAGCATATTGCCGAGCATAATAAGGGTGCGAACCCCTTTTCGCGTGCGCAAGAAGACAAAAATACAAAAAAGAAAACCGTAATTCCCGTGACTCTACTCGAGCTCATGGGTCTACCATTAGACCTATCTTCTAACGTACTAACCAATTAAGAGATTCCTTTTTTAGCCGCACTATTGTTATGTGGATGACATCGGGATGAGAGACTTTTTGCGGGAGGCCAGGACCGGACCCCGGTTGTAGAGCCAAATAGTGGTGATGATAGTTATGTGGAATGAGTTGCCTGATTCAGTGTTTCCACATTTATATGATCTGCAGTCATTTAAGACACGCGTGCATAGACCTCTCATCTTTTCCTCTCCCTAATGTTGTGCTGTGCTGTGGTAAGCACTATAAGAGTGCGTGTGTTTATTATAAAATAAAAGTCCTAAACGAAGTTTCTACCATTAGTATTAACTGAGTAAATTCCATAAACATGGGTCAGGGTACACCAAAGTAAGCCTTTCCCTAAATCCCCAATAAAGGATGTCAACATTCAAGATAAACCCTTACTGTAGAACGATTTTTTTCTTTGAATATACCCAAGAATCATTTTCCAAATCATCCTTGACAAATTAGGGGACACCCTTCATATATAAAACTCACAGAACCGATAAAATTAAAACTGGAAAATTTGCAACTGATATCAAGTAACTGAAAAAAAAAAACAAAAATAAAGTAATAGATGAAAAGCTTTTGTAGTTGATTTTATTACTTAGTTTGACAAACTTTTTTTTTTTAATTTATTCTTCGTAGGTAGTTTTTTCCATGTCATTACTTGTTATTCAAAGTTCTACTCCTTTCTTTCTCAGTACCAGTTCAATTGTGTTTTTTGTTTTTTTTTTGCTTAACATTTAAGTATAATTTATATTCGTGTCAGATTGCGTAATATAAATTAAAATAAAATATCTAGTAATTATACATATTGTATGCACGCTCACACCTTTTTTTCGTCTTTTTCAAAATATTAATAATTTTTCGTTACATCATTTGTTTATCACAGTTAAATTGTTGGTTTATATTTTCTTCATTTGATTTTATTAATTTTGTTTTTTTTTTTAGATCTTAATAGCTACCGTTAGTTTGTAGTTTAAGTTTTGATAAAAATAAAAATACATTTCTCACATTTAGTAGTTTTACATTTAGTTTATCAATCATTGATAATTGCTATATGCAAATTTATTTCTAACATTAACTATATGCTTGCGTGTAGTAGTAGTTGTTATTACATTAGGCATAGACATTTACACAGAAAGATTTCTTTCTTTGAAAAGAAAAAAATAAAAATAAAAAATTATTTGTAATTTTCGTAGGATGGTTATGTAACAATATTTATAAATTAGCTTTTATTTTGTTTACGTATATGTATATAATTAACAATTTTACAAAAAGTATTTTTCGTCGTGATTTTGTTAGCAACGTAGTTGTTGTTTTAACTTTTTTATAAATAATATTTATAACATATATTTTTGTTTATTTTAATTTAACTTAATTGTGACACATAAATAGGTTTTGTTTTTGTTTTGTTTATATTTTGGATTTTCTGCATAGTTTATTTAGTTTTAGTTTTTTTTTAAATATATTAGTTTGTATAGTTGTTGCAGTTATTCGGTTATACAACCGCTAACATTTTGGTGTGGCTGAAGGCGGAACTACGCCCCACGCCGTTGTAGAAATCGATCGCGAATTGATGACTTTGTAGGTGGTCACCTGTTACTGGTGTCCTGCAGGTGGATCTACAAATAGATGTAAATAAATTAATATAATTATTAATAATTTATGGGATTCACTAAAACTTAAGCTTAAAAAAATTTTTCACACGCCCATAGACGAAAGTGACTGTTTCGTACGCTATAAACTAGCCTCGAAAGTAGCCCATAGCAACACTAGTTATGTTATGATATAAACGTCTTTTGTTATTTACTACAATCTCAGCGAACACATTGCGCATGAGCAAGAATTCTCTTTTGTTTGTCGTTTGTGATTTCTGCTTCTCTCTCGATTTAGCAGGAAAACCGGTTTGGACGCGTGAAAAATTCATTTCTTTGTTATTTACTGCAGTCACAGCGAACACACATTCTCACATTTCTGCTTCTCTCTCGATTTAGCAAAAAAAACCGGTTTGGACGCGTGAAAAATAGCGTACATGACTTGCAGAAAAGTGATCTCGTGCTCGTTAGATTGCCGAACTCGGCTGCCGCCTCGTTCGTCAAGCTTCGACCTCGCACGATAAACTCCACTTTCCTTGCTCGTTCTGTAATATACTATACAACTTCGTTTTAGGCAGGCCTCATAATCTTCCGCGATGATTTTGGCTTAAGAGCCCAGCCCATAGAATCCGTTGCGTCCGTTGGGTCGTCGTATGCAACTAACAGATGGACGAAATACACGCGTTCTTACGGGAAGTGTCCTGTAGGCAAAGCATGTGACGGAAACGACGCAAAAAGTTGACCAACTTTCAACTTTTCTCTGCGAGAAATGCTTTGACAGTTCTCTCTCACAGCAATATGAAGTATATTTTGGCATTTGTTTTTGTTTGCCTGTATGATGACAACGCATTCATTGGGTCACCTCTGCGTTACATACGGCAACATAATCCAAAAGGTCGATGCAACATTCGCTACGGATTCTATGGGCTGGACCCTTTAGAAAAAATTCGCGAAAAGTTACATAAGTGTCAAACTCGAAATGTCAAATATCAACCTTTGCACTTTGCGGCGTTTCAATTTGCGCTATTTCCGAGCAATATTTACTTAAAGTACTACAGAAATTTATACATTTACGAGCTGCATAAATTTATCAGATTATGTCAATACACTTATTAATAAATTTAACCTAATTCAGTTAGCTGTCAAAAATATTAATTCCAAAATTTTTATTCATTCCTATCCGAGCACCCTGTGTCAACTGTTATGTGTTCTATCGGAGCTGATACGTACTTCTTTAAATTAATATTTTCTTATTTGCTACGTATTTACGTATAGAAATATAATGGAGATGACACAGAGAACGGGCTGTATGCTTATAAGCGGTGCGCTGAGATCAACACCAAGTCGCGTCTTAGAGGTAATGCTCCACCAAATTCCAGTAGATATAGTTGGAAAACAGAAAGCGGCAAATACGGCTACGCGACCGTTAGCTGTGGAAGGGACACTCCACAATAATCACTCGCTAAAGCATGATATGAAGAATCTCTATTGCTAGTGTTATGCTTTGAAAAAGGTTTTCGGACAGAAATACCCTCCAGAGAAGACTGGAAGACCGTTAAATAAATAGTAAATTTTTTTTGCGGATGGCTCTAAGCTAGACGGCAAAGTAGGAGCAGGAGTCCTCTATGAAAAGCTGAAAGTAAGCATCTCTGTCCGACTTCCTGATTACTGCAGCGTAAACCAGACTGAGGTGATGAGGCGATTGAAGAGGTTATTATAAATTGGTTGAAGCATAATGTATTATCTTCAAAGAAGATTGTCATTTATGTGGACAGTCAAGTGGCCATTAAATCGTTGGAAGTAGTCTCACTGATTCAAAGGGGCGTTGAGCTTTCACTCGTCTCTCAACGAGATGAGTGAGCAGTGTAATATATGGATCATTTGGGTCCCGACCCACTAGGATGTAAAAGGAAACAGCATGGTGGATGAATTAGCTAGACGTGGTACGACTCTCCAGCTGCAGAAGTGTGTTGTCCTATTGCGACACTGAAACTTACTTATGTCCTATATCCCCTTGTGGGTCCTAGAGCCTCTACTACGCCTACGCGCCATAGCGTGCGGTTCCTGGCAATGAGCTTCAGCTCTCTCCAACTCTTCCCCAATTTCCGTGACTTAACTGTTCTGCGCCATGTATTTCTCGCACGACCCGTTCTTCTACCATTCTGAGATAATGGATTACATTGAATTGCGTAGTTTGCTATGGAACACTGCCTTTTCGGAGTATATGACCAATCCACTGCCACTTCCGTCGTTTAATGGTTGTGCCTCTTGGTTCCTGACCCGATCTCTGGTAAAGATGTTCGTTAGAGATACGGTTCGGTCAGAAAAACCTTAAGATGTTCCGTAGGCACCTATTTACGAACGTTAGTAATATTTGTTTGATAGTAGCGGTCGCCTTCCAAATGCTGCACCCATACAGCAACACAGAAATTGAACCTTGAGCTTCGGAAAGAGGCAGAAACAGCAACAAATGTAACTACCTTCTAGGGAAAGACCCGAGAAGGATGGGCGTTGAATATAATGGCTTCTATAGAAGCTGCATGGACGAGGAGGAAGAGGAGATAAAAGAACATCTTCTTTGTTCCTGCTCGGCACTAATTAATAGATCCTCTCGGATCTCGAAAACGGCAAATTGCAAGATTTTTTCATTAAGAGCTCTGAATGGATTCTATGAAAGACGCAAAGGTCTAAGATCCTTAGTTAGCTGGTCTAAGTGAATCTTTTTCGTGTTATTTATAACTTACGGACGATTGTCAGACACTCACGAGAGGTGGGACTTAGAAAAAGATTTTTGGTGTTTTTCTGGAATTTAAACTTCGAACATAACGCTCCAGTTTTTCAATACTCCAACCACTAGAGCCACGGCGACCCATACCCATAAAAATAGTAAATTATCTAATCGGAGATACACATGTGTGCAAAGTTTGAATAAAATTGGGTTGATTTTTAAAAAAATTATATGGGAGCCCCGCGGCCCTTGAGTCCGATCACTTCAAATTTTTACAAAAGAGCTTGAGCAAGTGGGGTAAAAATTGATCGTAAGATTCCACCGACGAAGTTAATATTGATAATTAAAAAAACCAAAGACATACTTTATAACTTTTCTATTGATCCTTTGTATATTAGACAAAATATAAAGAAAATTTTAATTCTGTGCCTTAAAATAAAATCTCATACATCCCAATTTCTCCTAATCTACGAAATATGTAAGGGATTACATTTTTTGTAAGGAATCAATAAGGATATTTACATTGTACTGTACACGGAAAATTCAAACGAAATTCCGAAATTACATATTCACACTACACATTGAAAATATTTGCCAGTAAGGATGCTTATAGGATATATGCTGTATCTATGCTGTATGTATATGCTATGCTATTGCTTAGATATGTTATGAACTCGTGTATATGACGTGAAATCATGCGAAACCAAAAAAAATCGCAATCTTTAGGGATTTACAGAACTCGACTGTATTATTCGCCATATTAACTAACGGTTCCCTCCACAGGTTTATTTTAAATATCAGGTGTCCACACAAATATTTCGGACGAATTCGCTTCACCTTTGATATCATTTATAAGCTTGTAGCTAAGAGTACCTACTTGTAAGAGGCGATGGTAAAATTTGTGGACTAAACTTGTATATATTCTCATGTCATAAAAAACCAACCATCTGCACATAAATAATCCGTCGAATGAAATGGATGATGTTCACATTCAAGTCGATCCGTAAATAAATGAGTAAACCAAAACCCAATAACGTTATGTTCCCTTTAGTAATTGAAATAGCTCGGTTTCCGAAATGACAATCTTTAAAATTCCTCACTGTTTGTACCACATTGACTGTCTGAATATAAGAAAAGAATAGACAACTTCCTATGTACGAGTACGAGTACAAGTACAGTAACAGTTTTAATGACGAACTGGAACAATTTTGTGGCTGAGCGAGTTTCTGTACTCAATGACCAGCTATCCATATGAAGACAAGAAAGCAATATATGTACAAGTACATACATCATATACGTTTGCAATCGAATGTATTCAACGTACCAGAAAATCCTCTTTGGATTTGCATTTTTCAATCAGAATCTCCTGCATTATTATCATGCTTATGTAAGTAGAATCAGTTCTTCCTTAATCTTTCCAGATTGAGATGGAAATACCAAAAGTGCTTACTTATATAGATCTGTGTTCTTATGCAACAGAGAACTGTACGTTGGCAAAATGATGCAAAGTAGTGGACTACATATATGTATATGTCCCGAAAGACGTTCTATGCCTTTTTGTTGAAGTTGTTGCTAAACTAAATTCTACGTAGGATAGAGTAGAATTTGATTCAAATGTTATGTTGTATGAAAAGCTGGAGATTTCCCCAATGCATTTCGTAATTAGTTGGCACAGTTAATGAGGGTGTAGCATTGGACTTAAGATTTCTAAAAGCTTAACGTCATCATTGGTTGTCTAAGAGGATAAGAATAACCAGATGATTGTGTCAGACTATTGTGGTCCAAGGCCTAGACCATTCATGTTGTGCCTGTTATAATAATAGGTATTGAGTTCAGTAGAGGGCACTACTAACTATTATGTTAGATTTAAGAATACGGAGTTTTGAATAATCCAAACCTACATTAACTGCAATTATTGGGAACGTGGCTTTGGGAAACTGCAACATATAGCGTTGTGCAAAGACAATACAAATCTAATGGTGATAGGTGATTTGAATGCCAGAACCGAAGCCGGATATAAAAACACTAGCGCCGTAATAGTTCGTGCATCAAAAGATGGATTATGTAACACCAGAGGCACGAGAGTGTTAGGTTAGGTTAGGTTAAGATGGTTAAGGAATGGTCATTTGTGATACCACACGGATGAGGAAAGATTCCCTCCACCTACTCGTTAACCCACTTAGAGTTTCGTATGAAGCGAAGGAGACTGCTGATATCAGTGTTGATAAGATCATTAGTGTCGTTGTAGAAGAAAGCTCTCATATGGAGTTTACGTTTCAGGGAGAGGGCTGGACAAGTACAGATAAGATGGATAATCGTCTCGTCCTCCTCCTCATCCATGTAGCTTCTGCAGAAGTCACTCCGAGTCTTGCTGCATGCTTGCCTATGAGACAGTAGTGTCCCGCAATAACACCTACAATAGCACCGATGTGCGATCTTTTTTGAGAGATCAAACACTTGGAGCGTTTCGGATCCAGCTTGGGCTAGATCTGCTTTGTTGCTATGCAAGTTGTACCGTTTGACCAAGAGCATCCTGCTTTAACATGAGTTTGCATGTAGCTATTGGTATGCCTATGGAACCATGTTCAGGTAAGAAGGGTAGTGTAGTTCCTTGTTTGGCAGGTTCGTCAGCCATGCAGTTTCCCGGAATGTCTCTATGCCCCGGTACCCAACACAGGTAGATATTAAACTTCTCCGACATCTCCCTAAGATATGATCGGCAGTTAAGGGCTAAGACTGAATTTGTATCTGAGATTGATTTGGCTATCCGATAATATACGGATATCCTTTGCGGATATGACGTTACTCTTCAGCCAAGATAAGGCTTCACTGATCGCCATAATTTCTGCCTGGAATACACTACAGTGATTAGGAAGACGGGAAGAGAGGCTTAGATTTAGCTTTTTTCAGAAAACACGTCCACCAACTCCGTCATCAGTCTTAGACACGTCAGTATAAAAATTAATTTGTTCATCTCTCTGGTACGTGCCTTTCTACCAGAATGATCTGGATGGGAAGGCGACCTGGAAGTTTTTATTGAAATGGAGCTGTGGAGTGGTGTAGTCTAAGTTGTCTGGGATCCTGACGAAATTCAGGATAGAGCAGTGGCCGATTTCATTTCTAGTCCACTGGGAGATAGCCTTGAGGCGAATCGCCGTGCTAACAGCTACTTGCCTGCTTAACATGTCGAGAGGTGTAAGGTCGAACAGAATGTCCAGTGCGGCGAAGGGGTTGTACGAAGTGCTCCGCTCGTACATAGACTAGCTGATCTTTGGACTTTGCTTAATTTATCTAGATTTACTTTCTTATTTAAGGCAGTCCACCAAACAGTCACACCATATATAACAGTAGGTCTAAGATAGTAGGTGGCTGTGGCTATTCGAATTCTTTCTTGTATGTTAGGTTTCCAGCTTAGCTTCCTATCTAAAAACTTCGCTTTATCGGCGAATGTTAAGCTTTTAGAAGCTTGTTGAGAGCATTTTGCAGGAGTTATTTTAAGGTTTTAGGATACCTTCCTGAGACGGCAATAGCAACGTCATCCGCATAAGCGATCACTCGGCAGCCCTCCTTTCTCAGGCATACAAGCAGCTCATTCACCACTAAGTTCAATAGAAGGGGGGGGGACAGGACCTCACTTTGCTGAGTTCCTCTGCAGACATATCTTTTGGCAGTTTTGAGTTAACAATCCGACTTGTGAGTAGTAGGTTAATCAGTTCGCCAAGTGAGTCGTCTACCTTCAAAGCCGTCAGAGAATCTGTGATCGCAGATGTGTTGACGTTATTAAGAGCGCCTTCAATGTCTAGGAAAGCTACCATACTCCCTGTAGTGTAGGGAATATTCAATGGAACGTACTAGCGTATGCAGAGCTGTTTTGAAAGATTTACCCTTGCAGTACGCATGTTGATCTGTGGACAGAAGTCTCTTGTCAATACCTATCAGTCTTTCCATTGTCTTTAGGTGGAGGCTCAGTAATATTGTACTTGTATCTGTAGTTATTTATATAAGATTATACCAGTGTGTTACTGTATTTGCTAGATGGTTGGAATAGAATAGAATAGAAAAGATTAGAAGCTTCTGGAGTAAGCTTCAGTAAGTTTAGTTATAATTTGGAAGTGAACCAGACTACTTGAAAAGTTGAAAAGTAGATAAAGCTAACTACCTATGTGAATAATAGTAAAGTGAATAATAAGTAATCACCAGTGTACATTTTTGAACTTAAGCTTTTTCTTAGTTGTCATTTGTGAATTAATGAACTTGTGTTGTATTTTTATTCGCAAAATCCCCTACAAACAATATCGTAACAATATCCTTCTCTGTTTTACAGGGTCAAATTTCCCTCCCTCGTTCCATCATATTATTCTCATATCGCTTCCCGAGCTCTTACCAACCCTTCACTCCACCAGCCCACTCTCAATATAACTCACCTCACTTAAAAGCGCCCAATTTTCGCTGTCACTGTGCACATGCAACCGGATTTCCTTGATTGTTCCGATTTTCGGATCCACAGCACCTTCGGCCAGACCAAACGCATCGAAATTGCCCACAATCAGATAGCCATCAGCTGTCGAATTGTACGTACTCCAGATGGGCGAGTTCTCGTTAAGTGAATCCGGCAACACTTCTACTGTTGTGTTATAGAATCTGTCGGACGGATGTTCACTGTTGCCACTTCGAAAGAGGTATCTATATGCGTATATGAAGGAAAATCAATAAAAAAAAAGAATAGTGATAGTAATTGTCATTTGCCCGACGCCCATCAACCTCTGACCTCACACTCACCTCTTCAGACTGATTGGATGATTAAATATAACTTGAACGAGATCGCCCGGTTGCGGCAGCAAACCCCAAAAGTACGTCTCACCGCGGTACGCACGAATCAAATGGAAATTCTTGTATGGCGCAATGTTCGTCTTGACGGATGCCGGTGGATTGCGATGCGGATAGAAACTTGGTATTTTGCCAAATTGCTTGTCTTTGAGTTTTTGCACTTTGCCCTTAAGCGATGAAGTTGTGCCGATGTGCTGGAACAATGATGGCTTATAGTGTATCCAGTATTTAGCCTTCTCCTGTTTGCAATGCTTTTGATCTTTGTCCCAGCTGCACACTTTCGTATCAATTAAATGGTCCAGCAGCCAGTCAACAGGCTTGTCATTGTAGAACATTTGAAAGAATGTGATTAGCCAGGGTAGTTCGGCCGATTTGAACATTTTACCTATGCGAGTAAGAAGTGAAAAAGAGGGAAAAATAAAGGTAGAAAAGACAAGTAAATGGGCGAAT
The DNA here is from genome assembly GCA_947095585.1 of Nephrocerus scutellatus. NCBI lineage: Eukaryota > Metazoa > Arthropoda > Insecta > Diptera > Pipunculidae > Nephrocerus > Nephrocerus scutellatus. Next base: position 122,336,177 of record OX352762.1, read on the forward strand.
AAGATATGTGGCAAGAGTTCGTCATCCTAAATAAACTAAAAAGACATTGCGTTTACTACCAATTTAACCAAACAATTCTATGTATATATACCGATATATAGGCTGTCCCAATAAGCGGTTCAGATTTGACAAATCGGTTATTTTGGCTCTGGCAACACTAATGTCATTCTTTCTTTGACAGAAACTCAGTATATTATTTCTAGTTGACGAAAAGAGTCGCTTAACGCTTCAGCAAAAGTGGGAAATGTTGGAAATTTACTTCCACAACAAAGAAATGTTCGAAATTGCAAGAAAATGTACAAAATTTGGTGAAAACACGGGACTAACACTCAACGGCATCAAGAAGTTTGTGCATAAAGTGCGTGATACGGACTACTTAGTCGACAATCCAAGGCGTACTCGTGCTCGTCGTATTCGTTCAGCCGAAAATATCGCCGCGGTGGCCGAAAATGTGCGCCAACGGCAGAGAACATCAATTCGTCATCGTGCATCGGAAATGAACATCAGCCGGTCTTCCATGCAACGAATTCTGCGTAAAGATCTTGGTTTGTGGCCCTATAAAGTTCAATTGGTCCAGCAATTGAAGCCCCGTGACCATCCGCTTCGATATCGATTCGCTGTGTGGGCCTGCGACCAACTCAAAATTGATGAGGATTTTGCTCAAAAAATCACCTTTTCGGACGAGGCGCATAACAGACAAAATTGTCGCATTTTGGGATCGGAAAATCCCCAAGGATATGTGGAGAAGCCGATAGCGTGTTACTGTTTGGTGCGGCTTGTGGCGTGGTGGCATTATTTCGCCGTATTTCTTCGAAGATGAGGCTGGCGCGACCGTTACGGTCAACGGTATCAACTACCGCCACATGTTAACATCTTTTTTGTGGCCATATCTTGAAGATATTGGGTCCAGCAAGATTGGGCGCCATGCTACACATCTGGCGTTACAATAGCGGAAGTGCGTCAAAAATTCGATGGCCGCATTATCAGTCGAAATGGTGACGTGAGTTGGCTTCGGCTTCTGTTTCGGCCACCTTCGGCTAAAAATTCATATTAGACTTCGGAAAAATGAGGCCGAAGATTTTGCCGAAGCGAAATGTTGAACTGCCTGTTTTCTATCCCCGTGGGGTTTTCAATTGCGTCTTAACCTATTCATGGTTAAGGTGCTGGGCTTTACCCCGGCATATTAAATAAGGGCCGCAGGTACAGAATGCTCTTTATGGGCAATGTCTTCGTACTTTGCGACCCTGAATAGGCTACTGGTACTTAGAATGTCTAGTAGAGGACTGTCTTCGTATTCAGTGGCTTATTCGTACACAGGTCTGTGATGTGCCTGGGATAGTTTCTATCCTGGACGGCCTAGGATAGCACGGTATCCTAGTGACAAATGATTGGGTTCGAGGTTTCAGACGATGTGCTGCCAAGGCTGTAGCGTATCTACGCCCAGGCACTCATACTGAACGAACTGAGTCCCTTGATGTCAGATCTCACCACGGTCGCGCTGGTACTACGGGAGTTGGCTATACCCACTGATTGAGGACCCAGTTTCTTTCTGGGCTTGACCTACGTAGTGACTGGTGGATTTCTACCCAAATTCGGGTAGAGCGCTAGCATGGTAACATCAGAGGAAGGCAAGGATTTAAGATAGGTCCTGCTCTAACTATGTAGTTAATACTGGCACATCTTCCATGATGGACGTTGATTGTCGTATAACTAATCCGCGTCCGAAGAGGACCGTGGAATTATGCCCTCAGTTGGCGGTGTTCACGTTAATTCAAGACATCTCGTGTCTGTTTTCTTATTCTATTTCTTTGCGTATTGATAAAAGCTCCATGGACCTAATAATGGTCGACAAGCTGTCGTATAATATTGTGGAAGACAGAAAAATTGTACAGAACATCTTCAATGCCAGCCACATATGAAAAAGTCATAGAAAAATAATATAAGGTCATGTTTTTAGAGCTGAATAATAAAGTTTTACAGCCAATTATTGGAGCATATTTCATTGGACGCGTCCGAGATGGATGAGATGGAAGTTTTAAGAAGAATTAAGAGAAATCGATTCTGTCGACTCTAGAAAATATAGACATTGGCTTAAGTCCTATCTCCACTGGAATTATGGCTCATAGACCTTGTGCAACCTACAGAGTTTAGCTATCCTTAACTGGATTAGACCAACAAAGAATAAAGAAGAAGAACACCCTACTTGACTAATTCTTTTGAATTGTTTGTAGGTTCTGGAGTCTGGAGCTTTCAATTAGTAAGTTAGTTAGCAAAGTCTTCTTAAAAAAGAATTGTAGAAGGTTTTGGGTTTTGAAAGGTTATGAAGAAGAGATGCAGCTCGCCTTCTTTTACAAGTAAATTGCTTATTTAGGATCTCAAGGGGTTTCTGAGGAATATTTTTAAAAATGGAATTAAATTGCCTTACAACAACCATCTTAGAAAACTTTTGAATTTTACTCACCGATAAACCCCAACTGACAGAAATCCAACACAAACCAGGTGTCCTTAATGGCTGTCTTGTCGATGGCAAACTTTTTCATAATCGTTATAAATCCCCGCTTCGCCAAGATGTCATCCTCAAGCTGAACATAAAAAGTACCCTTCGGCTGAGCGTACGCCATCAGAAAGGAGAAATCCAAATTCTGCTTGGAACGCCATTTAACTCGTTCCAGCGGATCATTTAAAGTTACCCGAAGTTTCTCGAAATTCGGATAATACGATGTGGACGGGGCAACCACTTCGATGAGACCACTCTCCACGTACGGCCCAAAACGCACTTCAATCTGCTTGGCCGTCAGCGATATATAATCGATGTCCGTCTCCCCAATGAAGACGATGATTAACGTCTCATTCTGTTCGACATCATCCATGTTCATGATAACATTCTGTAGTGTACTCATCAAGTAGGATTGTTTGTCACGTTTCACTGTCGGTATACCAAGAACTATACTGACGCCAGTTCGACCCTTCGACATTAGGAATGACGGTTTCAGCGACATCGGATCATCGAGCAGGTGCGGAAGAAAATGAAATGCTGTCGGCAGACGCAAACTTGATGGAAATCTTGAAGACAATGTCGTATTTTTTAGGATCAATCGAGCTTCAGGACTAAGTGCTTCGAGAATGGTCGCGGTGTTAATTTGTATGTTCGATGTATTGTCATTGGATGCAGAAACGCCACCCGTGATGCCACCGAGTAAACTGCTCGATGTTGGACTCTGCGCTAAACCGAGGTACTGCGAAAGGATCGCTACATCCTCCTGGCGGGCTCTGTACATGGATTCAAGATATTGCAATCGCATCTGGTATTCGGCCAGCCTCTGTGATAGCGTCTGTTCGGTGGAGAGTTCTGCAAGAAAAAACGATTTTTATTACTGGGTCTTAGACAAATATTCACAAAAAGGACCTTAAAAATCCATAGAAATAGTGTTCAAATCAAAATGGTACGGTAATACCGCTCTACGGTATGTTACCGAATAATAAAAAAAATGTGCGGATGACAAGAGCTCTTATTATACGACACCAACAAAGCAGTAACTCACGCAACCCAATATTTTTATTTCTAGTTTTTTTCAGTGTAACTTAATTTACGGACATGGACACAGCCACTATCCTAGCAGAGGTCATCATCCAAGAGGAAAAGCACAGAGGTCATCAGAGGTCTCAGCATACCCCCAAGGGGAAGAACAAGAAACCCCACCTAGGATGATTTAAAAATTAGAGGATTACTGCAGAAAAACAAATTAGATCCTCATCATCGGTTGCGATGCAAATGCCCACAATACAGTATGGGGAAGCAGTGATACAAACAAAAGAGGTGAGTCCTTTCTAGAATTCTTAGTAGCTAGTAGCCAATTAACAATAGGAAATAAAGGGGTAGGCCCCACTTTCGTAAACGCCTACCTACGCCTATAATAAAAGAGGTTCTAGACCTGACATTATTAACAAATAGAGCAATGGACGTGATTAAAAATTGGAGAGTCTTAGAGGAAGACTCCTTTTCAGATCACCGACAAACAAAAGATACAACAAGTTGCCTAAGTCAACAAAGGTACAAAGAATGCCTAAACACAGAATTAAATGACACGGCACTATGTGTGACTAACACAGTAAAGCTTGACTGGACTGTACATGAATTAATAGCTGCTGTCCTGCCAGCGTATCATGTAAGCTGTGCAACAAAACCAAAGGTAACAAACATAAAAGTTCCTTGGTGGAACAGCCAATTAGAAAAGCTACGGAAAGCGGTTAGAACTGAGTTCAACAAAACCAAAAGAACAAATACTTGGGAAAGTCACAAACATGCACTCCTGGCGGTGATGGAACAGATTACAGAAAGCAATCGAGCTCGTCGTACCGAGTATGATTGCTTTATTTAGAGCCAGCTACAACTGGGGGTACATTCCTTCTATCTGAAGACAAGTACATGTGAAATTTATCCCCAAACCAGGCAAATTTAGTTTTGAGCGTGTCGTACATTGTTCTGTTTTTGACCACCATATCAGGGCTGCGCATGAGAGTCTGGGTCCGATAATGCTATGTGTACTCATTTAGGGGTTTATTTTCCACGTTTTCTTAGCTTTGTTGATGATGTATGACATATGAGAGTCGCATTTTACTTTTAAGTCAAATATCACTCCCAGATATTTGACTTCTGGAATCTTAGTGTGGGAAGAGTTATTTTCTTCCTTTTTGTAAAGACGGTGTATACCTACACTTAGGTCGACCTTTCTACACCATTCGTTTACTAGTTTGAGAGCGAATTTCGTGCGTTCTGCTATCGTACTTTCGAATTTACCGCGCACCATTAGGACCAGGTCATCTGCATAGCAAATGCTTGTGATATAATATGTGTCTAGCAGCTGGTCCATCACAGGTAGCCACAAAAGTGGTGATAGGACGCCGCCTTGTTGACGCCGCCTTGTTGACGGCTGTATAGCTGTGATGAATTCGTGACCGAACGAGGCTCGAATTTTCCTATATTTTAGCATGCTCATGACCCATCCTATGGTACTGGAGTCTATTCCCCTAGTTATAGATTATATTTGAATTGCTTCGAAGTTAGTTTTTTCAAAGGCGCCTTGAATATCGATGAAGGCGCATAGTAAAATTTCTTTGCTTCAGAGTTTGTCTTCGATTTCAGCTGTCAATTCATGCAGGGCTGTTTTTGTAGATTTTCCACTCTGATACGCATTTTGACTGGGGTTTAGAGGGTTTCGTTGGAGTATGTAAGATCATTTGTGGTGACCTAATATTTTCCCCGTGGCTTTAAGTATCAATGATGTGAGGCTAATTAGCCTGTAAGACCTGGTATCCTCGGTGGATTTCTTCCCTACTTTTGGTAAGATAATCAGTCGTACTTCTCTCCAGTGCCTTGGAACATATTCTAAGCTATAGCGGATTTTGTAGAGTCTTACGAGTATAGAATCTATTATATACCTATATGCCACGTTGCAAAAGGATCGGGTATATCCCGTCTCCACCTGGAGATTTGTATGGTCTGAAGGAATTTACTGCCCATCTAGCTCCTTAAATGCAATTAGAGCGCCAATGGGCCTCGACAGGATAAAGTAAGGATGTGTGTTAATGTCCTCGTTTTCTTCTTGGTTGCTTAGTATTTGACAATTAGGAAAATGACTTTTTACCAAGTAGTCAAGACTTGCTAGTCTCGTGGTTGTTAGTTCACCGTTTGGTGTCTTGGCTGAACCAAGTGCATTATTGTGATCGAGGGAGAGAGCTTTGTGTAGTCGACATGCTGATGGCTGCTTTTTAATACTTTCACAGAATTCTCTCCAGCTGTTTCTTTTGCTATTTCTTAGTGCAGCGTTTCTTTTTAGTGAAGTTCGGTAGGCTGTCCAAATATTTGTTCGTTTGGCTCTCTTGAAGAGTTTCCAAACTTCTCTTCTCTTGGCCTCGAGGTCATGATTTCACCAGGGAACATTTCTCGTTCCTCTGATGCGAGCTGCATGACAGCTTGTGTGATGGGCATTTGTAATTACATCTGTAAGGTCGTTAGCAGTGCTGTCTAATCTAAAATCGAGTTAATAGTGGTGCTAACACCTTTTAGATTGAATTAGAGTGAGTCTAGGTAGACTTGTCATTTAATGTGTTTGGGGGTTCTTATTAAGTGATTGAACCCTATTGGGAGTTTCAATATTAAAATTTATGTACATATGGTCGGAGAATGATGCCTTCTTCATTACATACCAATTCTGGATCGCACTGGCCGTACTTGCATCTGATAAGGTGCACAAACATACACATAGCAACGCTTTGCTTACTGTCATAGTGTCATAGTGCGGTGCGGCACTTTTAGTTTTTTTTCGTTGTGTAGTTCAGAAACCAAAACCAAATAAATTGAATCACTGCGAATTGCAAATATATTTTAAATAAATTTTTATATGTATCGTATAAATTATTTTGTGGTCTTTTGAATAATTTCAACAAATAGTTTAGGATTTGGCTGTGTTGAACAGAAAAACCTTCTAAACAGCATTTTACTCATATCCCTTTGAAGCCACAAAGTATCTACTGCATGTTAGAGGATAATCAACCCACCTTATATCCTAACATTGAACTGAAAGTAATCAGAGTGATTTATAAAAACTGAGCAAAAAATACATCTGCATGGCATTAACGTTAATTCGTACTTCATGTCCTTGCTGTCGCATGCATAAATCATTTGCATTAAGGAACTGGAATTGAAAGAAAACCTGAAGTAAAGGACTTAAAAGTGAAAACTCGGTTTTAATAACATTAACCCGCATTTCATCTGCATGGACCAAACATCCATTCAGAGTAGTATCTAGTGAATGCATGTGGGAGTAAGAGTAGACGAGTAGTTGATTTCGAGGATCTTCTCCCAATTGAGGCGTGCAAGTAAATTCATATCCAGAGGGAACCTATTATATTACCTCATCATCTGATGTACCATTGTTCCTGTGCGGATGAGGGCAGTCAGGCAGCATATTCCAGTTATGCTGCTAAAGGAAATACTGCCAAAAAATATCCTCTGCACGGAGCGAAGTAGCATTCTATTACCGCAGCGGAATTTTGCCTTCCTTATTGCTTTCGGCGTATGCAAATAATAATTTGCGGGATTAAAAATGTAGGAGTTTTCGGACCAAAGGGAATAGTCAGTGAAAAGAAGAATGAAAAATATGTAAGGATTGTGAGTCTGCTAGAATGTGGAATACGGAATGAAGAAGCAGGATTCTTATAGTGTTTTTTTCCACCAGAAACTTTGCATTGTTCTATGAGCCATTAGTGCTGGGAGCGAATGAATTACGCCACTAATGGCGGCCTAATTGCTTTGGCATTTTATTAACTTCTCTTCTTTGAATGAAGATAAAATTAGTCCAACTAGTTTGGGTGCATTGACATCGAAGTTTGCTTGCCTCATTCAAGCCTTATCAAATGTCGGCCGAAGCGCTTTTATCGATTTCAATATGAATTATGGAAGTAGCCAGAAACAATTGATGAGCAATGCAGTTGCTATCAAATGCTGGCAAAACGATAAGTACCCGCACAGACAATCCATTTGGAAACGTTCAAAATAAATTGCAATTTCAAATATATGGGTAGACGGACACATATCTTCGCACTTCAAATGGCCAATACTAGAGTAGAAGGCAACGTTTTGTTAAATACTTTTGTCAGGACTTAAAAGGTCGTTCAAACGAGGATAATAATACATAATAGCTTAATGGATTAAGTTTGTATAACGAGTATTATGGAAAATAAAAAGTCGATTGGAGCAAAATGACTTATTATTATGGAAAGAATGTTTGAATATAAGAATTGACCCAAAGTTAGATACTACTTTTAAATCAGTTTAATTTTGTCATCCTTTTTGGTACACCTGATGAAAGTTATTCTCCAAATCGAGATCTTGATATATCGTCTGTATCTCATTGATCGTTGCATCATGAAATTAAAAAGAATCGAGAGTTGTACGAGAATCGCATCCAAACAGAGTAAAGGGTCGATTATAAATTAAAATTATTGCGAGCCCGAAGGGCAAAGCTAATAATCGGAGGAAATGAAAAATTTTTAGCGTACGTGTGTCGGTTTGTGGGTTTGTCGGTTTGTACGTTTGTCTGATTGTATATCGCGATTTTTACCAATCAGAATTTGATGGGACTTGTTTTAAAACAATTGGTAAGCGCTCGGCTTGCGAAGACGTGACGCGCGTCGCGTGTGGCGCGTGTACTTTTTTTTTTTTAAATTACTTGTTTTAAAACTTGGCTTGCGATGACGTGACGCGTGTCACGTGTCGCGCATCGTGTGTATCGCGTGTATTTTTTTTTTTAAATACTTGTTTTAAAACTTGACTTGCGATGACGTGACGCGTGCAATTTAAAAAAAAAACACTTCTTTTAAAACTCGGCTTGCGATGACGTGACGCGTGTCACGTGTCGGTCGCGTGTAGCGCGTGCAATTTTTTTTCTTTAAAGTACTTGTTTTAAAGCCTGGCTTGCGATGACTTGACGCGTGTCACGTGTCGCGTGTGGCACGTGTAAATTTTTTTTAAAATACTTGTTTTAAAACATGGCTTGTTATGACTTAGACTTTCGCCTTCTTCTGAAACTTCTTCGGGCGCGTTGGAAGTAAAATTTCAAGGTTGCAGCGTTTCATAATATGAAACGATTTTGAACATAAAGAACGAAAAAAAAAACTTAGCCAGGATTCCAGACTTCATCATAGACTACACCATTCCGCAACTCCATTTCAACGAAAACTTACAGGTCACTTTGCCCTCAGTTAATTCTGGGACGAAGACGCTTACTTGGAAGATGAACAGATTCATTTTTACACAGACGGCGGAGGTGTTTTCTTAAAAAAAAGCTATATCTTAGCCTCTCTTTCTGTCTTCCTAATCACTGTAGTGTTTTCCAGGCTGTAATGCGTTCCAGCTGGACGTTTTTAGGATCATTGATAAACTTTACAGAATGTTTATAAGACTATAGTCCAAAGAGGGTGGTTCCTTGTCCTCAACGCCTCAAAAAATAATAATAATTATAACAATAGTATTAAATAATTATTACCCGGCTTGAAGGACCAACATTTATAAATATCCGGAAAACGTCACATTTAAAATAAGTTTGGTTCGCAGTTCCAAACATTGATAATTATACAATGTATTTGAACAGCAATACCACCTTAGACGTCCACCAGAGTTCAGTGGTGCCGCCGTTGGGAACCACCGAGTTACATAAAACATTCGGGTACTTGAAGCTACGAAAGAAAGGAACTACTCGCTATCGAAGGTAACCATAAATCTAAAACGACCACTTGAAGTCCAAGTATTTCATTTTTTTTTTGACTTATTTCATTTGTAACTTCTATCATGTAGCCTTTTTTTTACTCTTTCTGATGTTCAAAATGGGTAATATATCGTTAGAACTTCAACACTACATTATGAGTAACATTTAGGGAATTTTATTTGAACGTAGAGCAGGTCGTTTTTGAAGTAGGTAGAAGGAAACAACCTCCAGTAGGGTTTCACAAATAGTTTTTTAAAAAACCGTTTTTTTTAACCGAGACTCCCTTTTGCTGTAATCAAATCAGTCCCTGATGGCAAACTTCATTTTGCAAACAGTACGAGGAATAGTAAAAAACGGCTCCGTGATATGCAGAGCTCTTTAAAAATCAGTTTGATAAATCAACTGGGTAAATATTTAGAGAAAAAAAAACATTTCCTGTTAAATGAAAAATTATCGAGGAAAACTTTTTCATAGATGCGCTGCTACCCTGGGGGATATGCGCAATGCACTTGTTCCTTTCATTCCCATTTTCTCTCAGTTAAAATTAAGCTTCTGCTTCCATTTAGAATGGGGCTTCACATATGCGCCACATTTTTTGTACACAATCCATTTCCATTTGCCGGCAAACAAAATAAAATCTGCTATTCCCATGCTGTGCTGGGGAATCGTCACATAGTAAAAGGGAATAAAAATATTTTCCGATGATTTAACAAAAAAAAAAACCTGTGTCCGGATCCGGATCCAGTACGTATGCCTGACTCTAATCGATATGTCCAACCCACAGTCCTGACAATCGAATTTATCCACAGCTTATGAGTTATGTTCACAGCGAATCCGATGTTTTGTTGAACAGGGCGGGATATTCAGAACACCCACGGAGAGGAACAAAACAATTCCAGGGAAAAAGATAAACCTGCTGAAAGCTGATACAGGATTCAAAGTTCCTATATTTTTTTGATGAATCCCGATGTGCGCTGCTCATATTTTTTTAATACAAATATACTTTTTTAATATTCTTCCGACTGCATATTTTTTTATTTCATTGAAAATCCGCTTATAACGTGCTGATGACAGCGTTAGGTTTAGACGGATTGGCTTCATATAAATATAGGAAGCTCAATTAAGAAAGGACTGCGACGAAAATATCAGTAGAAACTGCAATCAATTGAGACGCCCTATTTTCCTTATAGAGTTTATCGGCTATGCGTGAATTTAGCTGCGATTTGTTTGACGTCACGCCATTTAATCGTGAAAAACTATCCAACATTTTTTTTATCAAAACTGGCGACAATCTTACGTGTGCCGTAACTCCGATTATCAATCCAAAGAAACCAACAATTAAACGTGATCTTGATGAAGAAATCTGAGTCGATATATATGCACTTCACAATGTTCCCGTGCCAACAAGATAAAGAAATGCAAGTGTCAGGTATAAGGCCGGCCGCATATTGATCGCAGCACAGCACAACATAGTATAGTCGAGAGATTTTTTTTGCTTGTGCTGTCGCCACTAAGCATAAATGAAGCTTGCGTAGCGATGCTTAAAGCATCGGAATCAAATGGTATCCCAACGGAGCTAATTAAATCTGGAAGGTTCGTATTACAGCAAGAAATTCATAAACGAATAGTACAAGTTTTGGAGAAAGAAACGATGCCAGCAGCCTGGAGAAGAGGCATCCTGTGTCCCATACATCTTCTTCTTTCTTTCCTTTACTCCGCGGGGGATGCTTAAGCAAGTAATGGGAGTTCACGGTCATGGTGAAAGGAACGATAACGGAGAGCATTATGTGGACTTATGTAGTCGCCTAGTCATTTGAGTTAAGCTGTTTAAGCATAACACCGGCCACAAAGCCAGTTGGGTCTCAATATCGAACCAGATTGATCACATTGCGATCAGCCGCCGCTTCTTTTTAGAACTCCGTAACAGACGTGGAGCCGATATCGGTCAATAGCGAGATCACCATCTTTCCGTCAATGCATCCGTCAACAGCAACCGCTCAAATTTACTCAACATTACCAGGTTTAATAGTGATAGGTTTAGGGAAACTGAAGTGCGTCAACAATACAGGGACCATCTTGCCTTAGAAGAAGGAATAATCAACCGCATACCGCAGGAGAACATGGACGACCACAGGAATGCTGTGAAAAAGGTTATTGTAACTGGGGCACGGACCTACGTCGGTAAAAGGCAGAAAAAACACCGCACATGATTATCGGCAGACACCTGGAGACGGATCGATGAGCGTAATGCAATCAAGGCTCGAATTGCAGCGTCCTTAGCAGTAGGGAGTACCGAGCTAGAAGCCCAATATCGCGTCAAAAAGAACGAATTGCAGCGTAGTGTAAGACGGGAATCTCGACAGTACATCGATGCACTTGCCTCAATGGCCGAAGAAGGGGTAACTGTAGGACTGTCTATAATATCACCAAGGAGCTCAATGGTGGTCGGAACTCCAAACAACATCCAGTTTAGAGTTTAGATGGTGACCTTCTGATGTCGGATGAGGAGCAGCTTACTAGATGGAGCGAACATTTCGCTACAGTCCTTAACCACTTAGACGATGGTGATATGATCTCGAGTGCTAATGAATAGATTTAACACTCGACGTCGAACAGGCAGGCTTTCGCTCTGGATCCTCTTGCAACGATCACATAAACACCTTGTGGATCATAATCTACAATATCTACTGTTCATCGACTTCGAGAAGGCTTTTGACAGCTTAAATCGAGATCCTATCTGGATGGCTCTGCGCAGGAGGGGTATCCCAGAAAAACTTATAGCTATTATCAAAGCTACATACGAAGGAAGTAAATGTCACGTCCTACACAACGGTAAGGTGTCCGAGTGAACAAAGTGGAGTACGTCAGGGGTGCATACTACCACCGCTGTTATTCCTAGTGGTCATCAGCGATGTACTTCGTGCAGCACTGACGGTATTGAAGGCGCTTTTAACAACGTCAACACATCGGCATCGCAACTGCATTGTCGGCCATAAAGGTAGACGACTCACTTGGTAAACTGATTAATATCCTGCTTACAAGTCGGATCATTAATTCAAAACTGGCTGCGGCGTTTGCCAATAGATCTGTCTGCAGAGGAACACCGCAAGGTGGAGTTCTATCCCCCATTCTTTGGAATCTAGTGGCGAACGAGCTGTTGATATGCTGATGTGATATAAGAGGGAGGGCTGCATAGCCATCGCATTTGCGGATGACGTTGCTATTGCAGGAAAACACTTCAATACCCTGAAGAAATCTTACAGAATGCTCTTAACAAGCTAAATAAATGGGCAGATCGTTGTGGTCTGGGAGTAACGCCCCACAAAACAGAATTTGTCCTCTTCAAGCAGAAATAATGGCGATCAAAGAAGTCCTGTCTTGGCTGAAGAGAAACGTATCTGCATCTTCTCGGATAGTCAAGCAGCTTTGAGATCCATAGAATCAGTCTCGACGAACTCCACTATAGCCCTAGACTGCCGATCGTCTCTCAGGGAGATGTCGGTGCAGTTCGACATTCACCTGTATTTGGTGCCGAGGCATAGGGACATTCTGGGGAACTGCAGGGCCGATGAACTCGCCAAAAATGCTACTACACTGCCCTTTCTACCTAAAAATAGGCGTACCGATTACTACTTGCAAACTCATGTTAAAGCAGGATACTACTAACAAAACCAACCTTAGATGGACAAATGGTATAACTTGTCTAGCGACAAAGCAGATCTGGCCAAAGCTGGATCCGAAATGCTCCAAGTATTTGATCGCTCTAAGCAGAGTGCACATAAGCGCTACGATAGGTGTTGTTAGTGGTCACTTTCTCAAAGGAAATCATGCAGCAAGGCTTGTTGTATTTTCCAATGACATTCTGCATGGACGAGGAAGAGGAAGAGACCATTCTTCACCTTCTCTGCACATGCATAGCTGTTTCTCTAAAGCGTAAGCTCCATTTTGGGAGCCTTCTTAACGATTTGTCCAGCACTGACATCAAAATCCTTCTACGCTTCATTCGAAGCTCTAACTGGTTCAATGAGTAGGGCGAGAAATCCTCTCGATCCATGTGGCATCACAATGGACCATCTGTTAGTCTAAGTGTGTCGGCTTCTTGCGGACGGCCACGCTAACCTAACCTAACCTAGCATACCAACCCACCACAACTATATCTATAAGCTTGTATATATATACTATAATAAGTATGTAGAGTGCAAGAAATGATTTCTATTAAAATTTTTGTAACAATTCTTTCAATGGCTGAAATTTACTATCAAGCAGAAAGATTTACTGAATAAGACATCTTTCTATCTTCAATATCTCGAACTCTCATAACTGTATGGAAAGTAGATAAAGAAAGGAATTGTTCATGCATGCCATTATTTAACAAACAACACAACCCTTAATACCTAGGGGCACAAAATCGTATACGTACATGGCGGTAAAAAATGTTAAACACGCTCGCTAGACCTACAAGGACGAGCAGGCTTCGTTACACATATAGTTCTTTAACATTCCCCACCCCCTCTCTCTCTCTCTCTCTATCTTCCTCTTACAAACATAAAATTGTTGCATTATTGAAGACACAAAATGTTGTGTTCTCGAGGATGGTGGAGGAGCTTCAGCGCCAAACAATAAACTTCGGCGGTAAGGTCATGGTGTTGCAGCGCACTACGAATCTCTCGAATGTATAATTCACTTTTGTTTTGCGTTAAAACCAGCAACAAGAACATAATAATTCTTTGGTAAATTGCAGAAATTGCAGATATAAAAGGGTCGCAGTTATGTTCCGTGTTTATATAAATAAATTCAGTCAGACACACACAAACACTCGAGTCAATTGAAAAATCTGCAATTTTTTAATGTACTCGTAGTATATATATAGTGCATGGAGTGGGCTGGGTGTTTGCTGTTGGCTTTCTTTGACTCACAACACAAAGAATGGCACTTTAGAAGCTTTTCATCAACATCATCATCATCATCGTCATCGTCGTCACACATTGTTGTTGCTCTGTAATTTTGTGAGTGTTATGTGACATTAACCCTCCTAGAAATGTATAAGTATGTGCCGCCGCACTTTAAGTCCATAGACCCATTAGCTCGCATATTGCATTTTAATGGCCCAACCCTAAAATGTTTTCCCACTTTGCTTGTTCAAGTCTCCTTAAGAGTGTCGTGCAACTAACATTGTACTTTGTGCCCCGTGAAGAATAATGGATAAGAGCGAATTTACGTCATTTCGTAGTAAGGGTTGTAATTTTCTGTTAGCATAAAAAATTGAAGCGACAGGAGGTGACATTTTTCTTCGTCCCTTAACCACATGTAGAGTGTAGCGTAGCGATGAGGTTTGTGTCTTTGCACGCATTTTATACTTTCCGCCTAGCAAAGTCGTATGTGCCATTTAGAGGAAGTCATCGTATATATATTTTGATGTTTTATATGCTTGCGGGACAAGGGTGGCTACTGGCATTCCTCTAGTAATGACAATGTTCAAACACATGAGCGTATCTTAGAACCCTTAATTCAAAGTAACTAACTTGGGTGTTTTGTGCATCCTTCTCTATTTAATGAGGGGTAATAACGTAACGACTACTGTTATGGCTAAAAGTTAAAAGCATTCATGTTATATAAGGAAATTTGCATTCAGACATTAGAGTAAGGATATTCAGGCCACCCCATTTTTTAACACAGTTCAATGGAATATTTGGCCTAATTCAAAATCAACCAAAATAAAGCAATAACGAAAGAAAAAACAATCACATCAGCCACCATTAGACACTCTAATTTCCAAAAAACTTTCCTTAATTTTTTTTTAAAAAATGCGTAGATTAAGTATTTTTTCAGTTTTCTCAGGGGTAACTACCCCTAATGACTGAAAAAATTACGCCATCGCATGCCGAGCGCTAATCAATTGTTTTAAAACAAGTCCCATCAAATTTTGACTGGTAGAAGCAGAGATATACGACACGACAAACAAACGTACAACCGTACAAACGTACAAATGTACACACGTTGGCTGAAAAATGTTCATGTGAATTGCGAATTTGAAGTAGTGCAATCCTTTAACTATCTCGGGTCAACTGTAGCAGCCGATAACAGCATGAACTAGAAATACGCGCACGGTTGTTTAAAGCTAACAAAGCCTACTATAGTCTTTCAATACTCTTCAAATACAGGAACTTAACCATAACATCCAAGCTGCCGGTATATAAGACAATTGTCCTACCAGTACTTACATATGGATCCGAGTCTTGGGTGCTTAGCAAATTGCATTCTGACCTCTTAGCCGCGTTCGAGAGAAAAGTCTTACGGAGAATTGTTGGCCCCGTATGTGAGGAAGGACAATTCCGGAGACTCAACGAGTATAATGATGAGATCTATGAGGGTAACGCGATGTCGACAGCGTGAAGAGAATTAAGCTCGGTAGGCTCCGGTGGGTAGGGCACCTAGCTCGCGTGAGCGAAGAGGATGTTGCTAGGAAAGTCCTTTGCGGTAGAATTTATGGATCACGACAACGAGGCCAGCCAAGCCTACACTGGAAGGATGGCGTTGACCAGGACGCCCAAAGTTTAGGCATGCAAAGCTGGATGACGTCGACTCACAATCGGGACTGGAGGGCCATGACCGGACTGTGGTTGTAGAGCAAAATATGATGATGACGATGATTTATGTATACCTTTTATGTGTACTCCATCATTTTCATCGACGAAAAACTACGGTCCAATTACACATATTGTTAGGGTGTAGTGGCAAGATCAAATTCGACAAAATGTGGACTGAGAGATTTCCAATTCTTGTGATCGGCATAGAATCGGCCGATTTGGCTCAATTTGAACTGAAGCACTAACGGTTGCGATATTTGCGGTACTTTGACCGGTGCGTTGTCTCTCTGGCACAGGAATATTCAAAAGTGAATAAGTTGACTCGAATTTACCCACTATAGAATGCACAGACGTTCTGCTGGGACGATTATTACGACCGCAAAATTTGGAGTAAGCGCTTTTAAAGTTGCGACCATCGACTCATTAATTCGGTAGTAGTTTTTAATAATTTCCAAACGATGTTCGTTCATGAACTTCACAATGATAAAAAAGAAAACGTTGACTAACACTTGACATTAACAGATCAAAAAAAAATGTACAGCTGCATTTATATTGACAAACAGAATTGTTATGTCGCTATTGAAACAGAAAAAAATAAAAACTCTTTAAAAAAATAAACCTTTCATGGCCTCAATCGAGCCTAAGAAACGAAAATTCAACGGAATTTTTTTCCTCAACATATGAATGTTGCTTGAGATGAGATAGAGAAGGGTAAATGTTGGTTGTTGCTCTTGTCAGTATAGTACAAAACGGCAAACAACCAAACGCACAACAAAGCAAGGCAAAGCAAAGCAAACAAAAAATATGTGCTAATTCCCATTCATAGTCGTGTGCATTCCATTAGCGACGCTATTCAAATGAAGTATGCGAACAGCGCCGTTCAGCAGCAGGTTCAGTGCGTTGTCAAAGTTGCCAATAAGCAGCAGTTTCCTTCTTTTGCCGGTCGTCTCGGTCACACGGCAAATAATGGATTTCTATGCATATGCCCTTGGAGAAGCACTTCAAGCACGGATACTAACAATTTAATAGTCGCGTATGCCTGGGTGAAAGTCACTTATCACCATCAGCGTGTGCCTAATCCAAACTTTCCCGGAGTTCTTCTATCCTCGTTTCTCGTGTGACTATAAAACATCTGCAAATGGCAAAGTCAGAAAAACATTTAATGGAAACGAAAATGATGATTAACCGACTCAGTGGGGTCGAATGGCAGACTTGATTTTGGCCAAAGAGACTGTACGAGGGCGGACTGAAAAGTAATCGGCCAACTTTTATCGACAAAATTCCATTTATCTCTCAACATAGATTGAGGCCACATTTTTTGCAACAATTTTTCGTTATGTATCTCCTTTACTCCGCGGGGGAGCATAGGGCTTCTACAAACGCCCACCAACGAACTCGATTTATCTCCTGAGGTTTTAAGAGACTCTGTCCCCTGGGATCTTGCTTCCTCTTTTATTGTCCTTTTCCATGTCTTGCTAGGACGGCCAAATCGGCGGCTAGTTTCGTAATATCGTAATGGCTTTCCTAAAGTGTGGCCAATCCAGCTCCATTTTCGTCGTATGATGGTGATCGCGATTGCTTTCTGCTGCGTTACTCTCCACAAGTCTTGATTGCTGATAATGTCCGGCCATCTTATTCTCAGTGTTCTCCTTGGAGGCGCGTCGCAATTGACTCTGTGACTTTCCACGTTTCGCAGCCATACAAGAGTACTGAGAAAACTTTAGATCTGAAGATTGTTAGCTTCAGATTCCGAGAGATTTGCGAGGAGTTCCGGATATTATTTAGTCGCGCCTTGTTTACACGGCAGCACACATCCGAGTCAGCACCACCATTTTTTGACATCCAGCTGCCCAAATAACAAAACTTATTATCGACTTCCTCTATCTGATGTCAATCACGTGTTCCACTAGCGTTAACGCAAAGTACTTTTGTTTTTGAGACGTTAATTTTTAAACCCACTTTGTTAGCGTGGAGTTCTAGTGCGTTTAATTTTCGCTCCATGTCACCTAACGATTGTGATAGGAGACAGATATCATCGGCCTTCTATGCGGTAAAAATAACATTCCATGGAAAACCCAATGGAGTACGGGTTACTATTTTCATCACTCAGTCGATGACAATTGTGAAAAGCAATGGTGAGAGGGTGCTACCTTGCTCGACTCCCGAGTAGATGTTGAAAAAGTTGAGCCAAGATGACCGTTATGAATGACGCGGCATGTTGAGTCGTGGTACAACTCCTCGACTAGCTAGACAAAATCTACCACATCATGTTTCGACCCACCCTATCAAAAGTGCGTTTAAAATCTACAAAAACCATATACAGAGGTGAGCGATACTCAACTGACTGTTCAATGATTATACGCTGGGTGTTAATTTGATCAATCCAAAAACGGTTTGGCCGAAATCCTGCTTGTTCATTTCTCAAAAGTAATGAACTGTTGCTAAAAAAGGGTAAAATTAGGTAGAGGAGGCTTGAAAAATCTACTACACTGCTACAATGAACGAAAATAAAAACAAATGTTTGCTGGAATGGGGATTTTCAAACCTAAAGAATATTTGTGGACCTCTACCACAAATTCTTCCACAAGACAACGCCCTTTTCTTTAATTTTATGGCTTTTTTTAGTCACAGGCTGCAAATATTTGCGGGTAACAAATTTCCTAGAGGTCTAAATCACGAAAAATTACTGCAAAAACTCAGGCCTCAATCATGTGAACGGTAGTGTAGTCCTCTTTTGGGTTTGGGATACACTTATCGAGCATCATACTGAGGGCAGGCATGGAGTTCCCGTCCGACTGATTCAAAGAATTCTTCTTTTTCATTACCTGTGGAATCATCTGTAGGTGCGTGAACGTTTATGAGGCTTATGTTTTTAAATCTGCCCCGTACGCGAAGGGTGCATAGCCGTTCATTTATTGATTTAAAGCCGATATCGGTGGGTTTCATTATTTTGCTGACTAGAAACCCCTCCGCGAGCACATGATGTCTGGCATGACATAATAACTCGATAAACATCGCGGTAACGCTCGTAGAATTTATCATTGTAGAGTCTATGGGGAATTTTCTTCCCAACGGGTCTAAGAGGTCTAGAGGTTTTGCTAAAAATCAAAGTTCCATGCTGTTATCGGCTGATAAAATTATTGCTTAACAAGCTTTTTTAATCGACCGTAAAACTCAAGCTCAGAGCAGCCCTCTACCCACTGAGTCATTTTCTCCCCTTGTTCGATAAAATTTCAATATCAAGGATAAATTGTTAATCCAATCAAATAATTCTTTATATTTAAAAGAGAATCTTGAGAAAAATCACGTATCCATCTCTGGAAATTGCAATTCCAACCAGATAAGCATTTTTTCACGTTTCCATTGTACGTGACGATCCGATCCGGTTAAGGGATATACATACATTGATGATAACATTATTTGCGAATCCGGTGTTCTTTTTAATCAATCATTGGGGAGATTGTGCCCATTCGTCGTCCTTGGCCTGAACCATCAGGGACATTTTCATTTTGTCTGCTGCTTGTGCTTAGACCGTCAATGGAAATTTTAAATTAAGACTATTGTTTGCACTTTTGGACAGATAAGCATGCTTCGCACCTCGCTGAACTAGAGGCAGTTATTGGAAAAGCGTGGAAATGTAGCGGTAATTAAATTGTTAACACCCAGCAAACCCAGCTGACACTTTAGCACAATTTTGGCGTTTCGTAACAAATTTCAAAACAAGTTTTCCACAAAAAAAATACTGAGTTTGAGTGAAAATTACGTACAGTAGACTCTCTACAACATAAACAATTGATTATATGAAAAATATCAACCTTAAAATGTACACATTGAAACTCGATTATATCAAGTGATACATTAATATATAAATTGCTTTGATTTGTAAAATCAAATTTAAAATTGAATTTTGCAGAGTTGTGAGAGCCTCAATGAGCGCATAGGAGTGCGCCATTTTATTGCCTATGCCTCGGGAGACCAATAAAAGGTTTATTTGAATAGTTTTTGAATCAAACCTGTAGCGTTCAAGTTCAAGATTAATTTCAATGATCCAATGTAATCCAAAAGCTCCTTCAGGTCGTCTAAGAATGGTTTGATCAGAATGCTTAGTTTGGGCCATGCTAGGGCTGGATATTTGCAAGGATAGTGAACGAGGGTCGCTTTTCCTCGTTATAGCTCCTGCAAAAGGCGTTAATTGGAGTACCCCCTTTGATCGCTTGGTTGCATGCTGGCCAATGACCCTTACTTATAGTCACAACTCTGGCAATATCCTTCCGAGATCAGGAGATCAACTCGGTGTTTCTCCTTTTATACGCTGTACATTAACGACCTCTTTTCTAGAATTAGTATATTTCTACATATCACTTATAAGCAGATGATGTTGTTTAGTTGTACTTCTTTTCTTCCACTGGCTTAGAATAGATAACTGGGCGGCAGGGACCAATGAAGACCTCCAAGTAATTCTGTTGTGATCTTATCAAAACAAGTTGCTAGTTAACACTAGTAAAACGAAACCTGTTACTATAGAAAACGACGTTATCGACAACTTATTCCCTGACTTGATTTTGGATAGTAGATTAGGTTAGGTTAAGGTGGTTATCAGTGAAACAGAATCACTTAGACCAGTAATGGTCCAGGTCCAAGAAAAATTTTCTTCCACCTACTCGATGCACCAATTAGAGATTTGTATAAAGCGTAGGAGACCACCAATGTCAATGTAGATGAGATCATTAGTGTCGTTGTAGAAGAAAGCTCCATACGTTTTTGGGAGAGGGCTGAACAAGTACAGAGAAGATGGACGGTGGTCTCCTCCTTCTCCTCATCCAAGCAGCTTCTGCAAAAGTCATTCGAAAAGACTCCAAGTCTTGCTGCATATCCGCCTATGAGACAGTGTCCAGGGATGACACTTACAATAGCATAGCAATGATGTGTGATCTTTTTTGAGAAATCAAACACTTGGAGCGTTTCGGATCCAGCTTGGGCCAGAACTGCCTTGTCGCTATGCAAGTTGTACCGTTTGACCATCTACAGTTAGTTTTTACATTAGCATTCAGCTTTCACAAGAGTTTGCATATAGCGATTGGTATTCCTATGGAACCATATTCAGGTAAAAAGGGTAGTGTAGTTCCTTGCTTGGGGAGTTCGTCAGCCATACAGGTAGCCGGAATGTCTCTGTGCCCCGGCACCCAACACAGGTGGATATTGAACTGCTCCGCAATCTCGGCAATTAAGGACTAGCATTGAATTTGTAGAGACTGATTCCAGGGATTTCAGTGCAGGTTGGCTATCCGAGAATATACGGATATCCTTAGCGGATATGACGTTTCTCTTCAGCCAAGACAAGGCTTCACTGATTGCCATAATTTTATCCTGGAAAACACTACAGTGATTTGGAAGACGGAAAGAGAGGCTAAGATTTAGCCTCCTCCGACTCCGTCATCAGTTTCTGATCCGTCTGTGTAAAAATGAATGTGTTAATCTTCCAAGTAAGCGTCTTCGTCCCAGAATAATCTGGTGGGAAGGTGACCTGGAAGTATTTGTTGAAATGGAGTGCGGAATGGTGTAGTCTATATTGTCTGGGATTCTGACTTAATTCAGGATAGAGGGGTGACCGATTTCATTTCTAGTCCACTGGGAGATAGTATTAAGGCGAATAGCCGAACTGGCAGCTACTTGCCTGCTGTAAATATCGAGTGGTGTAAGGTCGAACAGAATGCCCAATGTGGCGGAAGGTGTTGTACAAAGTGCTCCGCTCATACATATACTAACTGATCTTTGGACTTTGATTAATTTGTCAAGGTTTATTTTCTTATTTAAGGCAGTCACACCGTATAGAAGAGTGGGTCTTACCGCTGTATATAGCCAATGTGTTACATGGGGTTGAAGACCCCATCTGCTACCAATGGCTTTTTTGCATGAGAAGAGTGCCACAGTGGCTTTACGAACTCTTTCTTGTTTGTTAGGTTTCCAGCTTAGCTTTCTGTCCAAAAAAGGACCCAAATACTTATCTCTATCAAAGAATGTTAAGCTTATACCTTTTATAGAAGGAGGGTTAATAAGTGGGACTTTATATTTCCTGGTGAATAGGACAAGTTCAAGTTTTATGAGGATTTACCCCTCTGCCACAGCGATCTGCCAGAAAGTTAGCTTGTTGAGAGCATTTTGCTGGAGTTCCTTTAAGGTGGTCTGGTATTTTCCTGAGACGGCAATAGCAACGTGTCCGCATAAGCTGTGGTGGAGGCAGCCAGGCAACGCTGGGATTTTCAGCTAGTTAGTTTATATAATCGAGAATCTATACCATAGAGCTATACAGCTATACATCTATCTATACATATTTAGCTTATAATCTGTTTATACATCAGTCAGGAAAACCACGTTTGTTTTAACTACTTCTCGCCCTTGATTGGCTAATAACTAAAAAGAGTTGCCACAAGTTTGTTGTACAAATACGAGTATATTGATTGAATTGATCATCGGGTAGTATTATAGAAATTTTTCAAATCTAAACAAATTCGCAACAACAACCGATAGTGCAAAAGCTACTTCAGGTAAGGCCAGCAAAAGTGTTCTCGCAGTATACGACAGTACGTGCGGTACGTGGCTGCTCTGATTATTATTTAATGTACAAGTACATCCAAGGACGCATCGAGCGCACCTGAACCGAATGCAACAAAACATAGGGAAAATATCGATTTGCAGGTTTATTTTGCTAGCAAAGTGTAGGTGAATAGCTTGCTTTTTGACTCATTCAACCTTTTACTACATGACTATGCCAGCATAAATTATTCAAATTATATTAGCAACATGATGGGAAAAACTTAGAATTCCTAGCAGCTGAGAAAGAAACGCTTTGTGTAGCTTTCTCTGTTGAGAATTCTCATCATTTAATATCAGCAGGGTGCAGGGAGTATTTTAATGAACTTCTGCACAATCCTCTAAGTATAATGAATGAATCGGTAATGAACGCACATAGAAAGACCCAGGGCATTCTATGGTGGAAGAGTATAGCACCTACCTAACCACGCCCAAGTGGATCCATTGAAAAATGCTGATCAGAAATACATTTTAGGGCAAAATTGAGAGGTTGTTCTGATGGTGCCACCTTAAGTCCTGACATTTCTTTCTATGTAGATGTTTTAAAGTTTACATGTCTTTCACTTGTCTCGTCTTGTACTTTTGTCGTTTAGAAATTTACTTAAATCCCAATTCAAAAGCTATGAATACCACTAAAATAGAATCGCACATCGTCCTCTAAAATTCATTCACCTCAAAATATGTCTGTCTGGTTGACGTTCTGTCTGTCTGTTCTATTGTGACAAGCGCTTAGAAGAAACAGACTAAAAGGAAATCATTCCATACGTTCGGAGTTCGGTATCACTCGAACCGAATTGATCCCCTCCAGCTTTTTCAGCGAGCGTTTACCAAAAAAAAACCAACAAGCACTGCGCCTGTGTTCTTCTCAGTTCACTCTTGACTCGCCGTCATCACAAGTCATTTTGTTAACTGTTGGTTGGTTGCGAGACGACAACAATGGCAACAAAGACGCTTTCAAAAGGATTCCATACAATACAGGACACTCATAGACTCTATAAATACGAAAAGGATATATTTACGTCAAACACACATACACGCCCGCCCATGCTTTGTGAGTAATTCTTATCATTTGTTCGAAATAAAACAAGAAAAACGGATTTCTCTCTATAAACAATGGGCCTTTGCAATAACTGTACGAGTGTACGAGGGCGGGCTGAAAAGTAATCCACCTAGGCAAGAGATGTCGCTACCAGTATTAAAGCAATGTTGGCTTTCGTACATACTATCCTTGAAATGTTTTCTGTCAAATTTTCTGACAGCTGCGTCATTTAGTTTGTGTATGACAGTCACTGAAAGCGAACAACTTTTTTATGTTTACAAAAATGAATAAAATTAAATATCTTGCAGTATCTTGATAGGATACTTGTTTTTAAAAAATAAAACGAGCGATGAGATCAAGACCGAATAGAACTTCTTTAACGGGGACTCTGCACCTTCGATATCAACAATAAAATATAAATTGAATTTTGACAACAAAAAAAAGGTGTTTTGTTGCCTATGCCGATTACTTTTCATCCCGCCCTTCTACAAGAGAGCATCGTTGACACACAGCACCGTTGTGGACTGTCTACCTTGTGGTTCCTGTTGATGTTGTTGCATTGGGGTCGTATTTAGTTTTAATTCGAGGAAACTGACATTTTAGACTTTTCTTCCTCGATACTATGAATGATTTCAGATACCAAAAGACATTTCAAATGGTCATAGTCTCATTAAATTCTGACTGGTAGAAGCCGAGATATGCGAGTTCCTACCAAAAACTTGACACCACTATAGACACACGAGCATTGTATTCTGCTATTTGGGTGACTACACACACCCGTGTATGTATATTTAGTTGCAATTCAGTCTATAGACTAATTTATCTTAGAAGCCTAATAGTATGCAACGTAAAATGTAGATCTTTCATTCATAAGCGATAGGCCTTTCAGTCATTTCACCGATTTCTGAAATAGACTGAAAAAACCACATTTTACTTTGCAAACGTTCAGGCTTAAAAAATCTTCAGAGATGCGTAGATTGAATAGTTTTTTCAGTTTTGTCAGGGGTAGTAACCCCTACAAATGAAAAAATTACGATATCGCAGGCTAAGCGCTAACCAATTGTTTTGAAACAAGTCCCATCAAATTTTGACTGGTAGAAACCGAGGTATACGACACGACAAACGTCTAAAACGTATAAACGTACATCCGTATGTAGATGCAATGTGGTCTTGAGGGCACCTGCCCAGACAATACAGTTGTATTCAAGGTTAGAGCAAATATATGCCTTGTAAATTGTAACCTGGTCCGAGGGAGTGAAGTACATCTTGCACCGTTTTAGGAAACCTTAAAATTTCGCAGCCTTCTTAGCGATGGCGAATACGTGGTCATTCCAACGAAATTAATTGCTAACGCACATACCGAGTATGGCGAGCTTTGCAGTTTCTTTGATGCAGGATCCATTCATGGATAACGGTTGTAGGTTTACATTACTCTTAGACAAAAGAAGACAGCATTGAGTTTTGGAAGCGTTAAATGCAACTCTATTGCGTAGTCCCCACCTTGTTATGCTGTCAAGGACAGAATTTAACGTGCTTAACATACGCTGTTGTTTAAGCTCCACTTGTGATGAAGAGGGGCGTGGAGAGAACGCAAACTCATATGAAAAGCTAAGAGTGCTGTAGTCAGCAAAATAATGAATCGGATGAGAAGTAGCGGATAGGAGATCCTTAATGAAAATCAGAAAGAGTGTCGGAGACAAAATAGAGCCTTGTGGAACACCTGCGTTTATGCGGTGAATATTGGATTTGAAACCGTCCAATACGACCTGGATTGAACGGCCAGAAAGGTAGTTACTAGTCCAATCAAGCAGGGCCCTTATCAATTCCATAGGCAGTTATTTTCGACAAAAGGGCTTGAGATTGATGCCAGACTCAGTCAAATGCCTTGTAAATATCGAGTGCAACAACTTTTTTTTCACCAAATTTGTGAATAGACTGGTTCCACTTTTCAGTGATCAGACCCATCAGGTTACCTGTAGAACGTTGCCTACGAAAACCGTACTGCTGGTCGCTAAGGATTTCATGTTATTCAAGGTATTGCATAAGCTTACGATTGATCTGCGTTTCCATGACCTTAGAAAGTATGGATGAGATGACGGTTCGCCGCTGGATAAAGGCTGTTTTCCAATTCCTTGAGACGACTCCAGAAGAATACGAGAAATAGAAAAGCCTGCGCAGTGGCAATGCCAACGTTGAAGAACACCTCTTCAAAACGTATAGCGGGAATACCATCAGGCCCATCAGATTTATGAATGTTGAGATCATTTAATACTCTAGCCACTTGACGAGTAAATCTGTCCCATAGAGGATTCGACTCTTGCAAGTACCGGCGGCGACAACGCGCTATCAGGTAGCGTAAAGCTAGCTGCGAAATGTGAAGCAAGCAGACTGGCTTTGTCTATAGAGCTGACAGTTGGAATGTCATTGTGAATGAGCGTTGGAATTGAAGACGAGGCAGTATTTTTAATTCTTTCCCGAATGACCAACATTGAGGTATTTTTTGTCTCAGTTTCTGGTCATACTCGAATTTGGCTCGTCTGAGGTAGGCATTGCAATCATTTCTGACTCGTCTAAATTTGGTTCGGTTTTCCACAGTGGGGTTTTCTTTATATAACCAAAGGCATACTTCCCGGTTCCTAGTAGCCTCTTTGCAGCTTAAATCATACCAAGCATTTTCTTTCGGTTTGATACACACTCATTCATTAACATGACGTCAATGTCATATTTTCAAGCCAGCAAAGGAAAGCTTATATCTTGAATATGGGAGAAGGAACATTTATTCAAATATCAATACAGTTGAGAACAAAGAAATTTTGTATGCAGAAAATTCTTTTTGTCCCTTCTTCCATTTGTACGTAGCAACACAGATGGAATCAAAAAGTGTCCCTCACTCAAAAAGTGGTTAAAAGACAGTGATGAAATATCATCAGCATACCAATTAAGTGGTTCACAAATTTTAACAGAGACACAAGCCATAATAAAAGCAACACTTGTAAAAAAAAGCCAGGGGCCCATTTATTCGTATAAAGGTCTGCAGTCACACTCGTTATTTATAAGGAGTGAAAAACTATGTCAACGGGAAATTATCGTAGAGGTCGGCATTTAATATACAAATAAAAAAATTAAAAAAAACGCAAATCAATTGGTACAAGAAACGATGTACACGTAAAGCTTTGATGCTTCTAGTAAATCATCAGTGTCTCATGTGCAAAAAAAAAATCTCAAATTGAAAATGAAAATACGAGTTCGAGTACGAGTGCAAGTCGTCTAAGCGTCAAAACAGCATCCACAATCTGCCTACGGCTTCAAGCTTCAACTACCAATACTTCATAATGCATCGGCACGGCACGGCACATGTCACAAGCGTGGTTGACGCGACCCTGCCTGGCCGTGCCAAGTCTTGTTTACTCAGCCAAATGCAGAGTCAAAAGAAAATGCCAGTTGTTGCAGTAAAAATCGTGTTCCGAGTGCATCTCAAAAAGCAGAACCCATCTACACATGCAACGAATTTGTAGGTTGTACAGGTAATGTATGGATAGCAGTTAACACGACTAACACTCATAGTCAACAGCAACAGCAGCAGGAAATAGGTCAACTGATGTGAATGTCGGTCTTTGGTTTATGCGATTTATAAGCGACACTACGTGACGGAAGTTGGCTGGCATACAATCTAATCTGCACCTTTTCCTATAGTAATCCACAAACCAGAAAAGTCACTTCTAATTGAGATGTGGCGGAACGGCGAACCATAGGACAATATGCGCATGTAAAAGACATATCTCGATTAGCACAGAAAACAATTGCACTCAAATCTGTCCTTTAACACGCCCTAGATTATAGATTTATGAACTACTCTCAGTATTTTGTGCTCAAAAATATTTAAAAGTATTTAGATACTTGGATACTATTCACTGTTTTTCGGTAAATTCTCTCTGGTTATTAAAGATCTATTTGTAGTGCCTGAGCAGAGCATACGTCAAGACATATTCACGTTTTAACAACAAAACTCGTTGTTGTAGATAACACACCGAACGATTTTTCCATCAAAATCAGCACCAACGTGATTTCAGTTCGATCTAGAGCCAATAATTGACTACTGTGCTCACTTGCTCGCTTGTCAAACACTCAACAAATCTGCCCAAAAACAAACAATTCACTATCGAAATGAAAAGAACTGATAAGTTTTTTTCACACGCCCATAGACGAAAGTGACTGTTTCGTACGCTATAAACTAGCCTCGAAAGTAGCCCATAGCAACACTAGTTATGTTATGATATAAACGTCTTTTGTTATTTACTACAATCTCAGCGAACACATTGCGCATGAGCAAGAATTCTCTTTTGTTTGTCGTTTGTGATTTCTGCTTCTCTCTCGAATAAGAAGGAAAACCGGTTTGGACGCGTGAAAAATTAATTTCTTTGTTATTTACTGCAGTCACAGCGAACACACATTCTCACATTTCTGCTTCTCTCTCTCGATTTAGCAGAAAAACTGGTTTGGACGCGTGAAAAATAGCGTACATGACTTGCAGAAAAGTGCTCATCGTGCTCGTTAGATTGCCGAACTCGGCTACCGCCTCGTTCATCAAGCTTCGACCTCGCACGATAAACTCCACTTTCCTTGCTCGTTCTGTAATATACTATTGGGCGTTTGTAGTTTGTTCATAATCATATTAATCGCCCATCGATTTTAGGCGGTTGTTAATTTTGATTATTTTATTTTATTTACTGGGGGCAGCAGTATTGCTTGTAATACTGTCTCGTTTTTAATTCCAACGCTCATTCACAATGACAGCCCAACTGTCAGCTCTATAGACAAGCTCTTTGGGACAAGGCAAGCAAGCTGCACATTTCGCAGCTAGCGCGTTGTTGCCGCCAGCATACTTTCAGGAGTCGATTCCTCGATGGGACTGATCTACTTTCGTACTCTTCAAGTAGCTAGAGTATTGAATAATCTTAACATTCACAAAACTGCTGGGCCTGATGGTATTCCTGCTATAGTTTTGAACGTTGGTGTTGGCACCACGCAGACTTTTCCATTCCTGTTTTTCTTTCGTATTATTCGAGTATTCCGAACGAATTGGAAAACAGCCTTTATCCAGCCTGATTCCTATAAAGGCAAACCGTCATCACTTTCCTCGTACCGACCCATTGCGCTAACATCTCACTCAGCGACCAGCAGTACGGTGAAATCGAATGTTCACCGCAAAAACGCCGGTAACCCACAAGGCTCTGTTTTATCTCCTATCCTATTCTCCTCATAACCTCCTATTATAATCCAATTCAAAGCACTCTTAGCTTTTCATATGGGTTCGCGCTTTCTGCACGCCGCAAGTGGAACTTAAACAACAACGTATGTTAAGCGCGTACAATTCAATTGACAGCATAACAAGGTGGGAACTACGCAATAGAGTAGGATTTAACGCTTTCAAACCCCAATGCTGTCTTATGTCGTCTAAGCGTAATTTAAACCCCCAACCCTTATCCATGAATCTACTGTTATGCCGACTGCTGCTAATCTTTGTATTCTACTTAGATTGCTACCATTGTATTTGTTGAACATCGTCGGCCACCAGACTAGCGCTTCTTATGTAGGGATTGCTATGTACAACCATAGAGCCATCTTTAACTGGAGGCCCGATTTTTTACCTCCACTTCTCACCGGTCCTGATTCTGGGCATCCTGGTCTTTGTCATTATCAGACGTAGCCTTAGCCTTCTAATGTGGTTTTGAAAGTTTATTCCCAATGCGCCAAGGAAGTTTTACTTCAAAAATATACTTGAAAAACGCATACAGGAAAGTAGTTCTTAATTTTACTTGTCGAAACAAATAAAGCCGTTGTTAAGGTCGAGTTTTTGACTCACTGAGTTAGGCAGTGATGGTAAGACACCTCTAGCCTCTAGCAACTCGATGTTTGTGGTGTAACATATAAGGGTAACATATGACATGGCCTATATTCGAGTGAAATCCATAACTTTCGGGGGTTTTGAGATGAATAGTGAAGGTAAGACACACCTATCATCTGTGTAATAGGAGTGACATGTAAAAATAATCTATAACGTCCGATATTATTGTCAAATCAATATCTTTCGGACCGGGCTACGCCGGGAACTCATCTGTTGTATTCATAAACAAAGTATCGGTACAAACCATGTCGAAGACTTTTTCGATATACACTAAAGAGGCAAGTCGCATTCCTCATACTATTCATCCATCATTTAGATGCCAGTTGACATCTTAACATATCTCAAGGATTAAAAGATGATTTTCATAATTTCTTCTAAGAATATTCCAACATTTTTTAGTCTATTCCTGATGTTGATAGGACCCCACATCATTTTGTTTATACAAACCAACTTTAAACTCTGGATAAAGTTTGACATAAAACTTTGTGCAAGTTTTTCGCTCAATTGAGCTTGACATGGTAAAAGTAGCCGCAACACACAAAAGTTGTCTACAACAAACTGCCGTAGCAAAAAAACAAAAAGAAAATGACGTACAAAACTTTGGAAACTTTGTGGGAAGAGATTATTATTATACACGACTTTTTTGGCGTTACAGAAGAGCTGCGGAAGAGATTAATTTGGATGGAATTTAATATTTTCTTCGTCGTCTTATAAATAAGTCTTAAGCACGTATTATAACTGATATTTGACAGTATGTCGAATTTGCGAAACACAGGAATTCGTTAAGTTTTCGTTAACTTTGGCGCAAAAAGGCGATAGCGGTTCTTATTGCTCTATATGCACGTATCGCGTAAATTTGACATTTGTCATTTGAATATTAAAAACGTCAAACGTAAAAATCCGACAAAATGCCAAAGTGTCTTATTTTACCACCTTGACTATCTGTCAATTAAAATCATTTTTTTAAGCACTTCATTCGGGATAACATAAATATTTATTAAAAAATGCAAATGTATTCAAATTTTCTTCGCTGATTTTCCCCATGCCTTTTCATTCTCAATACGAATAAAATTTAAAGGAATACCTTCTACAGATTCAATGAATTGATTAAAAAAATCGTTACTTTCCATTTTTAAAGAAAAAAAAAACATTTGATTGATAAACTACAAACAACAAATGACAGCTGTCAATTTTTCTTAAGAAAATACGTTCTCAAGTGCACATCCAAGTCAGCGAAACTAGTGACGTACGCTATTATGATCGAATCATACTATTGTATCGTTATTGTATTCGCTCAATTCATTGTCGGCCTTGGACATTAGCATAAGGAGGCGAAAGTGCATTTTGGTTCCAGATTTATGTTTTGCCCTCTAAAGTACTGGAGAGTCCTAGGAGCAGCTACAAAAGGTGTCTGTTTTCTCCATAGTGGGCGGCCTTATTAAAAACTTTTATTGAACTTAACTTAACTCCTTTTTGTCTGTATTTTCGACCATTTATATTTAAGTTTATTGGACGGGATCTACACGATGTATTTTTCTAATGCAACTTTCTTTTATTCAATAAGAGCAAAAGCGATGAGTGATAGCAAGGAAGATGTTTTTCCCTGGCCATTTGTTCGCATCAGGACTTCATACTAAACAGATTTTCATTTCATTAAGCAACAAAAAAGTTTAATTATTTCTCAGATCATTAAACCGAAATAAAAAGCTTCTTTGTTGCTTTTTCACAATTAAAATATCCTTGCGCCAATAAGAGAGAGAACAAAGAACAGTAACCGGAACAGAAACCACATCCTCACTCTAGATACTCGTACCAGCGTCCAGCTCTTTTAATTATCAATTTCGAGTTGAATTTTTCTATTCATTAGGATTGCCGCTTGGGGATTGTCTTAGCCTTGCGGCATTTGCGCCAAGGGGACGACGAGCCTTTTCTTCTGCTGCTGCTTCTTGCTTCTGATGAGTTCTGACCGAAATGTCCAATTAAATTAATTGATCCACCAGCAAGCAGATAGCAAAGAAAAAGCAAACAATTTCGACACAGCAATGCAAATGGCAATAGGGAAATGCTCCTTTGTTTCATTTTCTAAACACTGATAGAGTCAGGGCATGGGGAAGGAACTCAACTCACCTGGACCGACAATAAGGACCAGCACTGTGAAAGGCACCAAAACAATTACGGTCGTCACAATCAGACAGCTTCTTCGCCTCAGAGGCGGCGGTGGTAGACCCATTTCCTTTTGTTTTGCTCGTTTCTTCGTTTTCTTGCAATGTTGATGCGATGCAATGACGTATAGTCCGTCGTTTGGAGTTTTCGATGGTTTCTGTTGTTGGAATATATTTTCCTTTTGGGCCGGACAAAGGCGAATTCAACCTGCTTTTGTTAATGTTATAAAAATGTTTGTGATACGGAATACGGCTGTTGTAGTAGTCGCGTTTTTCGAATTAGCACCTTTTGGGTTTTCCTTTATTCGCTATCGGGTTAGAAGTAGTTGCCCAGTTTCTACAAAGAAATAGAAAAGAGAATAAAATAAATAATTGGATTTAAAAGTAGTCCATACAATTCGTAATCTAGCAGATCGTAGCTGGAAAAGGGGACTTATGATTGCCATTAAAAAAATTGTTTATTCCACTATCATACAAGTTATGAACATCACTTGACTTGTGTTCGGGACTTTATAGAATTAACCATTAACTATGGATAGCATGTTCATTTGTGATAAAAAAAAAACTCCTCCTTTTGTAGTACTAAGAGTTGTAACATTAGAGTTACCAAACACAATTACGGTAACCCTCCACAACACGGTATCCTACAACACGGTTTCGCTCTAAAACAATAAGAAAATAACGGAAACCTTCAAATATGACGATGAAACGTTGTATAACTTATTTTATAACGTCCTAGCTTCGATTTCTAAGATCTGCTTAATTGGATACTGGTTCCAAAATTGTTTTCCGCCAAAGATTGATGGATATTTAAAGCAAACAAATAAAGACTTCAAGGTGCTTTTACTATTAGATACGGTGGCATGACAAGTCTACCGCCTTACACTACAACATTGCTCCAGCCACTGAATCAAGGTATTATTTACCACTGTAACGAGGTAAATGCCGGGGTACGCTCGCCGGCGTCCAGGGTCGTTTGCCTATTAACTAATAAGCCGTTGTTTTCGTTACAAAATTTTTCTTTATTGACTCCGTAAAATTTGGTTGAATATTTAGATTATAATGATTAAATTGATCTCCTTTTTGATTTGATTTACTTTGTTTTGCCTGGTTTCGCTTTGGGGTTTCTCCTTGTTCTTCTGCCGTCACACCTAGTTTTGCTTCGGGTTTTCTCCTTGTCGTTCGTTGGCCGCTGACTCGGGTCTCGTAATGACGTGGTACTGGCAAGAACTTTGATTCGCACCTCAGGCGCCTTTAAGGGGAATTGGTCCCTACGGGATTTAGTCGGAAGGAGCAGGTCTTTCACCACTCGCTTCCTGCTAAATGGGAAAACTAGGCCCTACGAGAGATCGAAACTCAAGATGGAGTCCTATAAGGCCCGCCAGAGTCCAGAGTTCGAAAGGTTTCTATCTAGCAAAGGGGAATCTCTCCCTATCGAGGTTTTCAAAGTCTCGAGATGGAGTCCTATAAGGCCCGCCAGAGTCTCAAGACAAAGAAAGGGAATTCTAGACTAACACTACTATTGGGAAATTTGGCTCACCTGATTCCAGCGCCGACCAACGTTAATTGTCCTGTACCACGCCTTTAAAATTCCTCCGTCATTAGCTTCGTGGGTAGTTCTCATTTAATTATGTTGTTCGGGTGTCTCGCTTGCGGTAAATGTCCGGTAGTTGTCGATGCGGCTGATATCTCCTCAAGGCGTTTAAATTTTTCACTGTTCACTTACCGTCTCTGGTGTCCCACTGTTGAAGTGAACAGTCTCACTGATGCAGACAAAAAGAGACAATTCTTCATGTGTTTCACCTTTTATAACCTTTGCCTCTAGGTTGGCTTTGCATCTTTGTGGGCTTGTGGCGTTGTAGTTCTCTCATCTCTCTCGTGTTGTTGGTGGTTTTCTCTTGTAACAGACCGCTTGGGTTTTTTCCATTTGGCATTTGCTCACCTCCGTTACTTCGTACATACTTGTTTGCATGCACGTGTTGTGTTGCTACGCTGTGTTTATTTGCATGCAGGCGCTGTGTTGCCATGCTGTATTCGTTTGCATGCATGCTTTGGTTAGCGCTTGTTGATTTTTTCCTTCGTGCGTGCGTGCCCTGCTGTACTTGTTTGTACGCACGTGTTGTGTTGCTACGCTGGGCTTTTTGCATGTATTTTATCTCCGTGCGTGCACAGTGAGTGTAACGAAATTGTTGTTAGTGCGTGCAGTGGGTTGTTAGGCGAAAATTGGTTATTAAAATTTTCGTCGTTACACTCCCCCCTTACTACCGGTGAATGTGACCTTTGCTTCTCCTTGGCGACTGAGCTGTATTTTCACCCTTTTTCCACCGATGAATCGCTGGAACGACATTGATTTGCCTAGGACATGGTCTCTGCGTGCCTGCTCCACTATGTCTTCGAGTTCCTCCTCCGGTGTTTCCGCTTCTCTGCGCCTCTTGTGTGCCCTGCACCCTCCGTCGCCTTGTTCGCCATCCTTAGTGTGGCTGAGGTCGTGTTTGTCGCTGGGGTTGATGCCTTGTCCGTGGTTGTTGCTGAGGTCGTTGCCAGATGGGTTGATGCCTTGTCCGTGGTTGTTGCTGAGGTCGTTGCCAGAGGGGTTGATGCCTTGTCCGTGGTTGTTGCTGAGGTCGTTGCCAGATGGGTTGATGCCTTGTCCGTGGTTGTTGCTGAGGTCGTTGCCAGAGGGGTTGATGCCTTGTCCGTGGTTGTTGCTGAGGTCGTTTCCAGATGGGTTGATGCCTTGTCCGTGGTTGTTGCTGAGGTCGTTGCCAGATGGGTTGATGCCTTGTCCGTGGTTGTTGCTGAGGTCGTTGCCAGAGGGGTTGATGCCTTGTCCGTGGTTGTTGCTGAGGTCGTTGCCAGATGGGTTGATGCCTTGTCCGTGGTTGTTGCTGAGGTCGTTGCCAGATGGGTTGATGCCTTGTCCGTGGTTGTTGCTGAGGTCGTTGCCAGAGGGGTTGTTTTGGGTGTGTTCGTTTGTCGACAGGAATCGAATGAGTGCCCTTATCTCCTCTCTCTTCTCACTTATAACCTCGTGTTGGAACCAGTCACTTCGGTCATCCGAGTATTCTCGCATAGGCTGTTCCAAGAAGGATTCCACGAACTGCAGAAGGTACACCCCACAATCTGTAGAATTTGGTTGTTGCGGGGTCCTGACGTGGAATGCAGGTACCGTTCTTTCGCCGAACTCGACTGGAGCTGCTTCGGGAAATTTTGCCACGAACTCTCGCCTGAGGTAGCCACGAATAATCTCGACCGCGTGGTTGCGCAGGTTGCTAGTCAACGAGTTGAAAACGAGGATTGCCGGCCGGCCACCGTTTCCCCGTATGGCATCTCCTGGGTTGCAAATGATTATGAGGTACCAGTGTTTGTTCTCGTTCACCGGCACGATCACATGCGCTTTCCCGAAGATATCCAGCTTCCTTGTCCATCGGCGCACTCCGTCATGTCGTTCGGTCTCGCTTACCCCTCCACTGGCCAGTCGGGAATAGAAGAAGGTACTAAAAATATGTAGTCGGCTCCTATCCTCCTCTGAAAGTCGAAGATCGGCGACCCATCGAAGGTAGAAGTCGATGATGGCTTCGTTCAGAAACTTGCCTGGTCCCAACCTTCGGTACTCCTCCTTGCCGATACAGATCCCGCCTTGTCCTTGGGGATACCGCACCGAGAAATCTTGGGCTCCTACTCTCTCTGGCACTTCCACAACATTTGGGGCCTCATCGATCCTGACTTGGTTGAATGCTGCGCTTACTTCCCAAATTGTTGTTTTCTCCATTTAATTGTTTATTATTATATTTTGTTTAGTTGTTGTTTTCTTTTTTTTCTTTCTTTGTAGTTTTAGTCACCGCACACGTCCGTTCACCACGAGACTATTAACTAGAATGATTTGTAATGCCAAATCGCTCGTTGACTAAAGATAGTTTCTTTCTCCTTCTTATATGTTGTGGAACTTCATTTCTGTGATCTTGGTGTGAAAATAGCGGTTCTCGTGATTCGGTGTGGGAATAGCGGTGCTTGTGGTTTGGTGTAGAAATAGTGGTTCTTTCTTCTTTATTTTTGGTTGCGTGCCTTACTAACCTTTTCCATGGCCTCGATCATACATTTCTTCTGTTCATGGTGGCTCGGCGGTATATCGTGGTATATCTTCACGTCGCTGACATGAGCGGTTCGCTCCTTTCTTTCTCCTTCCTTGGTTAGCACTAGGATTACGGGTGATTTGAAGGATTCTATGCGGTATGGTCCTT
The DNA here is from genome assembly GCA_947095585.1 of Nephrocerus scutellatus. Classification (NCBI taxonomy): domain Eukaryota; kingdom Metazoa; phylum Arthropoda; class Insecta; order Diptera; family Pipunculidae; genus Nephrocerus; species Nephrocerus scutellatus. The sequence continues at coordinate 122,371,968 of OX352762.1, forward strand.
CATACTTTGGTGCCAGTTTCGCGTTAAAGTTCTCGCTTGCTTTGGACAAATGATGTTGTCTCACCCAGACCATTTGTCCTATCGATGGGGCCCAGGGGCGTCTTCGCAAGTTATAATGCCTTGCCTGGTCTTGCGCTGCCCGCTCCATATTATGCCGCACAATTTGGAACACCTCTTGCAGACGTGAAGCCTTGTTTGTCGGTGTCACTGTCGTTTCCATCGTTACTGTAGCGGGGGTTACTTCGTCGTACAAGGTTTTTGGGAGCCGTGGCTCGCGTCCTTGTAACAAGAATGCTGGGCTGAACCCGGTTGTTTCAGACTTCGCAGTGTTTATCGCCAACATTATTTCTGGAAGCTTCTCGTCCCAAAGCCGCTGATCGGCACCCAGGAGTTGTGCGATGATCATCTTGACTGTCCGGTTGGTCCTTTCTGTTGGGTTCTCTTGTGGCGTGTATGGTGCCGTGAATTGTTGCCGAATTCCCATCTCGCGCATAAATCGTTGGAAACCTCGAGCTGTGAATTGGGTTCCGTTATCGGTAACAAGAACCTTAGGTATGCCAAATCGCGCCAGAATACGTTCCCTGAATGCCTTTTGCACTCCTTCTGCTGTGGCTGTGCGTAGTGGTATCAGCTCTGTCCATTTGGAGAACTTGTCGAAGAAAACCAGTAGCATAGTGTTGCCATGTTTTGAACGAGGGAAGGGTCCCATGAAGTCTGCGCACAATATCGACCAAGGTTCTTCTGGTACTTGCGTCAGCATTTTTCCTGCTGGATGCTGCTGACCCGGCTTAAAGCGTTGGCAGACTTGGCATTTGTTGACGTGTCGCCGGATATCGCGAAACATCCCTGGCCAATAGTACCTGCCGCATACTCTCTCCGTCGTCTTCCGAACACCCATGTGTCCAGCTGTTGCATCGTCATGGTTCTCACGCATCACCCTGTCACGGCAATGGGTCGGTACACAGAGCTTCCATGGGGCACAATCGTCGTCGCCCGCTTGTCTGTGTATGTGACGGTACAGCTGTCCATTTTGCATTGCATAGTCCGGAAATTTCTCTGGTTTCTCTAGTGCTTCCGCTATCTTCCGCTTGATCCAGCCACATTCCTGTCGTTCGGGCGGAGTATCAGCCACCCGGGCGAATACTTCTAGGGGTTGTCGCGATAAAGCGTCAGCAATCACGTTAAGCTTGCCTCTGCGGTATTGGATATCGAAGCTGTATTGCTGTAGTTCCAATGCCCACCGTGCGATACGTCCTGCGGGGCTTTCGATCGAGTTGAGCCACTTCAGAGAAAGATGGTCCGTAATTACGCTGAACCTGTAACCTTCTAGGTAGGGCCTCATCTTCCTGATCCCCCATACGATCGCTAGGCATTCCTTCTCTGTTGGGGAGTAGTTGATTTCGGCTTTATTCAGGTGACGGCTGGCGTAGGCGATAACTTTTTCGTGGCCATTTACCTCTTGCGTAAGTACTGCACCCAAACCATAGTCGCTGGCGTCTGTTTGTAGGGTGAGCTTTTGGGTAAAGTCTGGGCATGCCAGTACCGGTGCCTCTGTGAGCCTCAATTTGAGCTTATCGAAAGCCTCTTGCTCTTGTTCTGTCCACTTCCAATGTTTTCCCTTCTTGAGCAGACGTGTGAGTGGGTGGACGACATTGGAAAATTCTGGTACGAAACGCCTGTACCACGAAGCGATTCCCAAGCAGCGGCGCAGCTCCCGAACGTTCTTTGGTGGTTGCAGTTCCCGTATGGCGGCTACTTTCTCCGGGTCTGTGTGAATCCCTTCTTCACTAACGACGTGTCCGAGGTATTTAAGCTCTTTTTTAAAGAATTCACACTTTTCTAGATTAATCTTGAGGTTTGCTGCTCGCAATCGCCGGAAGACTTCCCTCAGATTCTGCATGTGGTGCTCTAACGTATTTCCAACCACGATAATGTCGTCCAAATAGGCAAATGCGTGGGGTTCCATTTCAGAGCCAATAACCTGATCTAGCGCTCGTTGAAAGGTGGCGGGCGCTGAGTGTAGGCCAAATGGCATGACCCTCCATTGAAATAATCCACGACCCGGGACTGTGAACGCTGTGAACTGTTTGCTTCCTTCGTGCATCGGGATTTGCCAGTAACCATTTTTTAGGTCCAGACTGCTGATATAGTTTGCGTTCCTCAACTTGTCTAGGATGTGGTTGATTCTGGGTAGCGGGTATGCGTCTGGGACGGACTTGGAATTAAGCTGTCGATAGTCGATGCAAAGCCTCCACTTTCCTGTCTTCTTTCGTACTAGCACAATAGGGGCGCTGTAGGGGCTGTGCGATGGCTCAATACATCCTTTACTCAATAGTTCGTCGACTTCCGCGTTGATTATTCCCTGCATTGCTGGATTCTTGGGAAAATACCGTTGCTTAACGGGGCGATCATCAGACAATATGATTTTGTGGCTGGCTATGACTGTCGTTCCTTGTAACCTCTCAAACTTGGGCAATTCCTCATCTAAAAATGACTTGATTAACTCGCCTTCATCCTCTATGTTCCTGACCATGGTAAGCTTGGTGACTCCTTCCTGAAATCTGCTTCCACTGGTGTTATCTAACGAGAGTGATGAACCTCCACAGCTCATGACAAGTCCAAGTTGAGCTAGACAGTCCATTCCCAGCAGCACGTCGTCTATCGCTCCTGGTAGTACTAGAAAAAAAGTTTGACATCGTGCGGTTCCTAATTTCACTTCGACATCAATGCAGTTGTGAATTTCCCTCGGGGTTCCGTCGGCCATACGTGCAATTATTTTCGTCGATCGTGGTTTGGTCTGGAACTGTCCCCGCTTTTTGATGAAATCCTCACTAGCAAAACTTCGTGTTGCCCCCGTGTCTATGGTTGCGATCGCCGGTGTACCGTTGAGGGTTACATGTGCGTATACCCGGCTCGCGTCTTGCTTGAGAAATCCTACTGTCTTCGAGGCATCGGTGTCCGAGGTCCGGATGTGCCCCGCTCGTTCCGGTCCCCTCTTGCGTTTCCCGCGTTTAACCTGCAACAGTCTTTAGTGCGAACATTTCTCCGGCCACATTCCCAGCAAAAAAGTCGCGTCTCGAATCTGCAACCTCTGTGGAAATGCCCCTGTTGACCACATCGGCGGCATGCCGTTCGTGGGTCAGTGAGAAACTCGGCGTCTGGTGTAATTCCACAGTGTATCGGCTGTGGGCTGCGTCTGTGTGTGACCGCAACCGGGTCTTTGTTTCCCCGAATCCTCTCGAAGTCCTCGGCCATTTCTATTAGCTCCTCCAGGTGATGGAAATCTCTACGGCGTATGTATAGCTGGTACTCCTGCAGGGCGTTCTCGAATATGCGATCTAGCCGTTGTTCCTCGGTGTAGTTGGCGTGACGCATCAGTGTTTGGAGGGCGAGGACGAAGTCTTTGAAACACTCGCGAGGTTTTTGGTGCCGTTGTCGGATGTCGTCTTCTAATCGTTCTAGATAACGGTTCGGGAGAAAGAATTTCATAAAGTCCCTTTTGAAATCGCTCCATCGCTGCCACTGTCGGTTGTTGTTCCTGTACCAAGCAAGCGCACGATCGCGTAACAGCTCAGGCATTGTTCGAGGTAAGAAGTCCTTTTCCAGATTATAAACATCAGCCAGCTCCTCCACGCGTTCAACAAATGCGAGCGATTCCTTTCCGCCGTCGAATTTTACTGACCACTTTCTCACTTGGTCGATGAGTGCAGGGTATTGGGATGTACGTTCATTCGAAATAACTTTTGTTTGACTCTCGCTGGATGGCTTTGGTACTTCTAAGCACGCTGGTCCCGTTAGTGGTGGGATCGGCGATGTACGTTCGTTTGAAGCGATTTTTATTTGACTCCCCCTTGATGACTTCGGTATTTCTAGACACGCTGGTCCCGTTATAGGTGAGATCGGCGGAGGGGTTCGCGCGCCACGTACCTCTAGTTCCTTCAGGCGGACTATCTGATCTTCTGTAAGGCTTTCGCTGTTGATGAGAGCCGAAAACCGTTTACGCAATTCCTCAACAGTACCACTTGCTTCCAAGCCGAATTCTTCCGCAAGTACCGCAAGTTCTCCCTTTTTCAGCTCGTAGACCCAACTTGTTTTTACCATTTTGGGGTATTCTTTGCTAGATTTTCCTTAAGTTTTACACTCTCTGCCGTCGATTTAGATTATTTTTTTTTCTTATTATACTGCCTATTATTAAGTTATATGTTATTTTTGTTTTTGTAAAACTTGACTTGGGTTTTTTTTTTCCTTTAACGGAGTCCCTGCTCGGGCGCCATTTGTAACGAGGTAAATGCCGGGGTACGCTCGCCGGCGTCCAGGGTCGTTTGCCTATTAACTAATAAGCCGTTGTTTTCGTTACAAAATTTTTCTTTATTGACTCCGTAAAATTTGGTTGAATATTTAGATTATAATGATTAAATTGATCTCCTTTTTGATTTGATTTACTTTGTTTTGCCTGGTTTCGCTTTGGGGTTTCTCCTTGTTCTTCTGCCGTCACACCTAGTTTTGCTTCGGGTTTTCTCCTTGTCGTTCGTTGGCCGCTGACTCGGGTCTCGTAATGACGTGGTACTGGCAAGAACTTTGATTCGCACCTCAGGCGCCTTTAAGGGGAATTGGTCCCTACGGGATTTAGTCGGAAGGAGCAGGTCTTTCACCACTCGCTTCCTGCTAAATGGGAAAACTAGGCCCTACGAGAGATCGAAACTCAAGATGGAGTCCTATAAGGCCCGCCAGAGTCCAGAGTTCGAAAGGTTTCTATCTAGCAAAGGGGAATCTCTCCCTATCGAGGTTTTCAAAGTCTCGAGATGGAGTCCTATAAGGCCCGCCAGAGTCTCAAGACAAAGAAAGGGAATTCTAGACTAACACTACTATTGGGAAATTTGGCTCACCTGATTCCAGCGCCGACCAACGTTAATTGTCCTGTACCACGCCTCTAAAATTCCTCCGTCATTAGCTTCGTGGGTAGTTCTCATTTAATTATGTTGTTCGGGTGTCTCGCTTGCGGTAAATGTCCGGTAGTTGTCGATGCGGCTGATATCTCCTCAAGGCGTTTAAATTTTTCACTGTTCACTTACCGTCTCTGGTGTCCCACTGTTGAAGTGAACAGTCTCACTGATGCAGACAAAAAGAGACAATTCTTCATGTGTTTCACCTTTTATAACCTTTGCCTCTAGGTTGGCTTTGCATCTTTGTGGGCTTGTGGCGTTGTAGTTCTCTCATCTCTCTCGTGTTGTTGGTGGTTTTCTCTTGTAACAGACCGCTTGGGTTTTTTCCATTTGGCATTTGCTCACCTCCGTTACTTCGTACATACTTGTTTGCATGCACGTGTTGTGTTGCTACGCTGTGTTTATTTGCATGCAGGCGCTGTGTTGCCATGCTGTATTCGTTTGCATGCATGCTTTGGTTAGCGCTTGTTGATTTTTTCCTTCGTGCGTGCGTGCCCTGCTGTACTTGTTTGTACGCACGTGTTGTGTTGCTACGCTGGGCTTTTTGCATGTATTTTATCTCCGTGCGTGCACAGTGAGTGTAACGAAATTGTTGTTAGTGCGTGCAGTGGGTTGTTAGGCGAAAATTGGTTATTAAAATTTTCGTCGTTACACCACTTACGACTTACTTCTTTAGAAAGTTATTACAATAGATTTTAGATTCAAAATCTATTGATTTAAATATCCGTATATTCTTGGTTAGCCAAGCTGCACTAAAATCCCTGGAATCATTCTCCACAAATTCAATTTTAGCCCTTAACTGCCGATCATCTCTCGTGGAGATGGCGGAGCAGTTTAATATCCATATGTGTTGAGACATTCCGGAAAACTGTATGGCTGACGAACTCGCCAAGCAAGGAACTACACTATCCTTCTTACCTGAATATGGTTCCATAGGCATACCAATCTCTACATGTAAATTCTTGTTAAAGCGGGATGCTAATGTAAAATTTAACTGTAGGTGGACAAACGGTACAACTTGCATAGCGACAAAGCAGATCTGGCCCAAGCTGGATCCGAAACGCTCCAAGTGTGTGATCTCATAATCATCATCATTGTCATTGGTGGTCTCCGACGCTTCATACACTTTATATGTTTATGTATACATATATATTTTTAAAATCTCTATATTAACTACACTTGCCCGTGGCACGGATGACGGTCGTCTGTCGTGGAATCTTGCGATCAATTTTTAACCCACTTCCCAAAGCTCGATTTTATTGAAATTTTGCAAACATGTGTATTTCCGGAGACAACACTTTCTATTAAAATTTGAGGCCCCTTCAGTCACGTGGTCGGGGGGGGGGGGGGTCTCCCATATTTTACAAAATTTACTCGATCTTTTACTCTTCAAATTTTATACGCATGTGTATCTCCGATAGACAACACTTTTTGTAAAAGTGTCGTAGGGCCCCAAAATTTTTTTTTTTAAAAAAATTAACCCGATTTTCTACAAATTTTATATACGTATGTATCTCCGATGAAAAACACTTTTTGTAAAAATTTTGGAGAACCCGGGTCCCAGGGTTATTGGGCCCCAACAATTTTTTTAAAAAAATTAAACCGATTTTTTTTAAATTTTTATATGCGTGTGTACCTTCGATGGAAAAACACTTTTTGCAAAAATTTTGGTGGCTGGGGTCTTGGGGCCCCATAAATATTCAATTAATTAAATTTTCTTCAAATTTTAAACACATGTGTTTCACTGATGGACAAAACTTTTTGTAAGTTTGTTGCAGTGATCGGGCCGGATTGAGACCCGTTGAGATTTTGTTCAAATTTTAACACATACTCATCTCCTATTAGAGAATTACATGAAATAATTTTTATGGGTTGTTTTTATTTCTTAATCAGCACACCATGTACTTCAGTCTAAAGTTTGAATTTTCTTTAAACAATTTTAGTTTCTTCCTAAAACTACCCCTATGAATAAAAAAAAACCCAAAAAATTGCGCCATCGCAAGCCGAGCGCTCAGAAATTGATTTTGAACAAGTTCCTCCAAATTTGGACTGACAGAAGTCGAGATGTACGAGTGAACAAACTGACAACTGACACGCACGCTGTAATAAATTCCTTTGCCTTGATTATTAGCTTCGCCTTTCGGGTCCGCAATAAAAATTAAGTTCGTTATATGGAATTAAAGAAAAATTATGTGATTTGAATCGGTCTTGGAAAGTTATCTCCTTTTTGTATTTGCTTTAAGTCTCATATAAAAGGGTTTCATGCAACACAGCATTCTGTAGGAACCTATCTACCGTGTTACAGGACGATAACCTGTACATAACTACATTGTTATGTAATACAAACATCGTGATCTCGTATCACTGCGTGGGTGGGGTACCTACGTTAGTGAAGGTAAACGTCTGCACAAGTTATAAATGGTCTACCAGGAAACACATTGTAAACTATTCACTCCGTCTCCAACGCTTTTAGGATTTCATTTCTTTGACTATAGTGTGGTGTAAGGACAACTCTACTCTATTTATGTACAGCCGTGTGTACGTCACAAATCACAACGTGTGCCATGTATTCCACGTGTAATTTTTTAAATGGAATGAAAAGAATTTTTCTGTTGCGTCAGGACAATTGACTTTGTAGTATGTATGTGATGCGCCAGTTCTTAAAAAGGTTTACCTTGGGCCGTAAGTGCGGAATGAAAACTTCACTTGCTATGTTATGCACATAAATGTAATGCGTACAATGAATGCGAGTCAGGGTTATTTTCCTTTGAATTGCCATGCACTGTTAAAGTTTTTTACTTTTTTTGCATTTTTCCCTTACGTGTACGTATATACATATTTACCGCTATGTAAACTTTCTTTTTTAGTAATTAAGCTGATTGTTATGAAAATCATGACAAACATCTGAATGTTTTGTACTCGTACATGTTTAAATAACTATTGTGATCAACAATTCCCACTAATGAGCAGTAGTAGTGGTGCCTCCATGTCTTCTTAGGTACAAAAGGAAATTGGATTGATCGATTGTTAAATAATGAAAAGCTTCGCTGTCGATGAATACAAAATGCAATACTTTTAAAACAGAACAGCATTTTATTTGAACTAAATAATTGTACGAAATAGTAGAAGGAAGTTGGGTCTGTCTAACTGCCAAGCATATGTATTTGTGAGGAGTTGAGAACGTAGGCTGCTATATCCTGTACGGCTTATTCTCGGTTAGTTTACAATAAAGAAAAGATTATACATCTTTTTGTTGAGCCAAAAAACAATATAATTGCTTAAAATTTACGCATATGCTAGAGTAAGGACTTATGTATCACTACTCCTGCTTTCAAAATGGGCGCCGTCAGTGTTATTTGAAGGGGGTGCAACTATCTATATAGTGTTCGGGGTAGGGTTTCTATAGTAAGCGAAAAAATGAAACCCAACCGTTATCAGCTTTAAAGCAATAAATGAACGGCTATGTACCCTTCAAACGTTCACGCACCTACAGATGATTCCCCAGATGATGAAAAAGACAAATTCTTTGAATCAGTCGATCGGGAACTCATTGCCTGCCGTCAGTATAATGTAAAAATCATACTGCGGGATATGAATGCTAAAATAGGTAGGGAGCCAGTATTTAGGCAGTACATTGGAACTCATAGCTTACACTAATGACAATGGACAACGAGTGATAGAAATGGCGGCAAGCAATAATTTGGTCGTTTCGAGTACAAGGTTTGCGCGTAAAAATATCCACAAAGCCACCTGGGTATCTCCTGATGGAGCCAGTCGCAACCAGATAGACCACGTGTTGATAGACCGCCGCCACAACCCGAACCTGATGACGGTACGAACGTACCGAGGTGCCGACGTCGACTCGGACCACTTTCTTGTTGGTATGGTGCTCCGAACGCGGAAAGACTGCATCCGCGAATCAGATTCGAGTCAACACGGCTGCCCTTCGCAACGAAGAGACCAGAAACAACAATGATCTAGCGATAGGACTCGCCCTAAATCCAGGAGAGTAAGTCCTGGGGCTGAGATGTCGGGCGTAGAAGAGAAATGGACACGTCTCCTGCTCCTGCTGACTCCATCTTAGGCAGTAGTCGTAGAAATCGGAACGACTGGTTCGATGCCGAATGTAAGCTAGCGACTGAACGTAAGATTATTGAGTACCGAGCAATGCAACAATCTCATAGAACGCCGCTCAGAAGATTTGAAAAAAAAAAACAGTTCATCAACCAAAGAAAGCAGCCTGGGAGAAGAATCTCATCCGTGAACTAGAACAGTACAGAGAGCAAGGACCGCACCAGGCGTGGAAGTTCTATCAAAGAGTCCGCGCAGTATACACCGCGCTGCACATACTCCAAAGGCAAAGAGGGTAATCTGATCGCCGATCTCAAAGGTATCTTAGAGCTATAAGAAGAGCACTTTCATGAGTTGCTTAATAACCAGCTAACTAAGGAATTGGAGGCTCCACCAGGTCAGATGGGATCCCAGCAGAACTGATTAAATAGGAGGCACCACATTACACCAAGCAAATAATGAAATAATAGTGCAAGTATGGGAGGAAGAGCGATGCCAGAAGACTGGCGAATAGTCATCCTGTGCCCCATACATAAAAAGGGAGATATCACTATATGCAGCAATTATCATGGTATAACGTTGTTGAGTACCGCTTGTAAGATTTTCGGGCTACCTTCAAGACAGGATAGCCCCATACGCTAGCCTCATCATTGGTCCATAACCAGTGTGGCTTCATCCCAGGTAAATCAACAACTAATCAGATTTACAACCTTAGGCAGGTGATGGAAAAATGTCTAGAGTCACAGCTTACAATTTAGAAGGTAGGCGCCGTGGGTCAGTGGATAAAAGCATGGACTTCTGAGCAGGAGGTTTGTGGTTCGAATCCCAGTAACACCAAAAGCATTTTCACGGTGTCCCACCTCTCGCGAAAGTCTGACAAACGTCCAAGAGCAATTACTTGTCACTCAAAAAGCTTTTCAATACGCCTTTCTGATCCGGCATTAAATTGTAGGTTCCCTCCATATGTGTGCAAAAATGCATGCATGCTCAACACAAATGGTTGCGAGAATCCAGGCCTTGGACCGCAATGGTCTTTCGCGCCGAATATTATTATTATTATTTAGTTCTGACGGGGTTTTGAGAGAAGGGTCTTGAGTGGGTTTTTTTGGTGGGGTCTTTGTGGCGAGGGGTTTGATGGGGTCTTGAGGGGGTTTTGAAACGGTCTTGAGTGGGGTCTTGGAAGGTTTGAGGGACCCTTATGATGATTAATTTGGTGTATACTAGTATTACTGCGACCCATGTGGATTTATTACCGTTCCTACTGACTTGTTCTTTTGGAATAGTTCACCCAACCCCTCCACACCATTGGCTCTTAGGAAGGAGTGGGTTCAGTGAATGTATCGCAGACTCCGAGAACGCGTGGTTTCCCATATGGCATCTTCCCATTGCTGCATGCGTTGAGTTGCTTCTTCCCAAAGCCTGCCAGTGTCATCCACTTCAATTCTTAGTTTCGGGGCAGAATGGGCAGAAGTACTAAAATTTGTCTCTCAATAAAAGAGTGGAGGGCGATTTCGAATCCTTTAACTATCTCGGGTCAATGGTAGCAGCTGACAACAGCCGATAGCAGCATGAAATACGCGCAAGGTTGCTTTAAGCCAACAAAGTCAACGTTAGTCTGTCAAGACGCTTGAAATCCAAAAATTTAACCGCGACATCCGAACATTTTGGCATCGCCTTATCGCAAGGCATTCATTTGGGATTTTTCAAAGCTCATTCGATCTTCTTCCCTTCAATGCACTGAATCCCAAGTATATTTTTAATGCAAGAAAATTTAAAATTTTCTTTATTTTCATTTCCAGAAAAGTATGTCACGGTGCAGAAACAAATGATGGAATTTTTTAATTTTTTTTATGTATGACAAATACATCATGCAATGTCCTTTAATGAATTCAATTACCGATGCACCGATGTATTTTTGCATTATTGAGACAATTCGACAAATTAATCTTCGAATATACAAATAATTATTTAATTAAGAAATAATTATATAAATTACCACACATCAGCTATACATCCCCATTGTATTACGTAAGGACGTTACAAAAATTCATCCTTGAAAATCCATTCGCAATTCAACACCCGCCGCACGACAAAACCGTGACGGTTACTCATTTATGTATCTATGTACGTACATATGTAATTTACAAATTTATTAATAATTTACAGCATCAAGGGAGAATACACAAAAACCAAGTATAAATGCTAACAGGGTGTTTCTATATTTCAGTTACATGTTCACGCTGTGCATTAAACTTAAACTCAACGTTCGTCTGTTTCTTTTCCGTCTGTTTAGTCGTCTGTTCGGATGCCATTGATTAACACTTAGGCGCGTGGCATAGTTTTCATTGCAGCTCTGTATAAGTTGCATTCCAATCAGTTACCAGTTGCCAGAAATGTCTGGTGATTTCTTTTGCGGTAGGAATACGATATCCTTTCTATTAAGATATGAGATAAGATAAGGATTAGAGATATCCAAAAGCTGTATGATAAACCGAATTCTCTAAAATGAGATGTCGCCCATTAGCTTTTGGCATAAAATACAACAAATAAGGAAAAAAAATTGTCTGGTAATGTTGGTGTTGCATGTTGCGTTTCACCTGTAACGTGTAGCATATTGCATGTTGCATGCTACAAGTTACACTTTATACGTTACATGTTACATGTTACAAGTTGCATGTTGCGTATATCATGTTGCATGTTGGAAGTTGCACGTTACATTTTGCATCCATACAAATTAAACAACAAATATCACTTTCTAAACTCTTCTATTATTTCTTTTGATATTAAAGGGAAGTTTTGAAATGTTTTAAACATCCCAGCGTACATATTTTTTTTCCTTAATCTACCTCAGGACCATCCTGCATTTTGTTATCCGTACATTATACGTTTATATAAATTTACGGATTTCCCTTGGCGCACAGACCAACTACTCTGTTGCAGGTTCGAACAAATTAAATGAAATGTTATGCAATGCAATTGAATGTTTGAGTTACTTACAGTTGAAATGCAGAGTTTCCCATCAAAATTTTTGGGCTGAGTTAGTTAACGAATCGAATGCCAACGAGTGGTTTTTTGGCATAGAAAATCTACCCCTTTTTAAGTATGAAGGATACTTCGTAAAAGGGAGAAGTTAGTTAACATGTGACACAAAAGACATTAATTTAATTAAGTTACAGTAGATGGATGACCAGGCTGAATTTGACAGGGTTGATTTTTAGTCCATTTTAGAAAGGATGCAATAGCTTATTAAATTACATCAACGCCACCTAAGAGCCCTTTGTCAGATTAAGTTTTTAATTGGATTGGAAAGGCTGTCAAAAACCACAAGGAAGATAAATGAAACAGCAAGAAACTGTGGATGACATATCAGATTTTTTTGGATGTACATGAACACCCTGGAAAACGTCCTTAATGTGTTTCTCGAAAACGTTTACCGAACAGTATTCTCTGGTCATTCTCACAGTGACAGAGTTCATACTTATCCGTTCCCGGGAGTGAGTTAGTTAATATCAATAGTTATTTGAGTCAATAGTAATTGAGTTAGTATAATATCTCCAGGTTTGTATGAACATATTCAGTATGTCCGTTCCGAGAAAACCTCAGTCCCGGTTTATCGTCAATTACTGAAGTTTTGGTCTTTGGTATTACAAGAAAATATGAACTTTCTTATTTTGGAAGGGGTCTGAAACCTTGGTGATTTTGTTCGAAAACTCGTGTTTTGCTGTTGTTTTTGTTGTTGTTGTTGATTTGCATGGGATGAAGCCACACTGGTATGGACCAATGATGAAGTTAGCGTATGTGGCTATCCTGTCTTGAAGGATAGAGGAGAAAATCTTATACGCGGTACTCAACAACGCTATACCACGATAATTGCTGCAGTTTGTGATATCTCCCTTCTTATGTATGGGGCACAGGATGACACTACGCCAGTCTTCTTTCATAGCTTCTTCCTCCCATATTTGCACTATTATTTCATGAATTGCTTGGTGTAATGTGGGGCCTCCTATTTTTATCAGTTCCACTTGGATCCCATTAGATCACGGGGCCTTATTATTTTTGAGCCGCTCTGCTAACTTCGTCTGTGCTTGGTGGCGGCAGCATAGTTTGATCTTTGGTCGTTGGTGGAGCCTCCAATTCCTCAGTTAACTGGCCATTTAGAAACTCATGAAAGTGCTCTTCCCATCGTTTTAAGATGCCGTTAAAATCGGCCATCAGATTACCCTCTTTGTCCTTGCAGTATGTGCGACGCGGTGTATATTGCGTCATACCGCGGACCCTTCGGCAGAACTTCCGCATCTGGTGTACGGTTCTAGTTCACGGACGAGATTCTTCTCCCAGGCTGCTTTCTTTCGCCGGTGAACTGTTTTTTCGTATCTTCTGAGCTCTTTATATTCATCTTCGCGTACCCGCGTTCTATGAGATTGTTGCATTGTTCGGTACGCAACATTCTTACGTTCAGTCGCTAGCTTACATTCGTCAGCGAACCAGTCGTTTCGATCTCTACGACTACTGTCTAAGATGGATTCAGCAGTACTAATGACAGTATTCTTAAGGCGTGTCCATTTTTCTTCTACGCCCGACATTACAGCCCCAGGACTTACTCTCCCTGCATTAAGGGCGAGTCCTATCGCTTAACCGTAGTTGTTTCTGGTCTCTTCGTTGCGAAGGGCATCCGTGTTGACTCGAATCTGATTCGCGGATGCAGTCTTTCGTGATGATGCAATCCGCGCTCGGAGCACCATACCAACAAGATAGTGGTTCGAGTCGACGTATAGACACCTCGGTACGTTCGTACCGTCATCAGGCTCGGATTATGTCGGCGGTCTATCAACACGTGGTCTGTCTGGTTGCGAGTGACTCCATCAGGAGATACCCAGGTGGCTTTGTCGATATTTTTACGCGCAAACCTTGAACTAGCAACGACCAAATTATTGCTTGCTGCCATCTCTATGACTCGTTGTCCATTGTCATTAGTATTCTCGTGTAAGCGATGGATGTCAATGTACTGCCTGAATACTGGCTCCCTACCTATTTTGGCATTCATATCCCGCAAAATGATTTGTACGTCATAATGAGGACAGGCATGGAGTTCCCGTTCGACTGATTCAAATAATTCTTCTTTATCATCATCTGGGGAATCCTCTGTAGGTGCGTGAACGTTTATGAGGCTTATGTCGAAGGTATAGATATTCCAATATGAGCCAAATCCAACAAAAGTAGTTCGAAGCAAATTGTCGTCTGTTTGTTCGGAAAAATTTGACATATCGCAATTGTACAATTGGTGCAACGTAGAACGGTCAATTCTGAATGGTACACAACCATTTGTTTGCCAGAAGTCTTTCGATAGATAAGGACAACCAACTACCAACGATGGACCCTTCTCCACCACGACAATGCGAGCTCTCATACATCGCCACAAACAACAATATTTCAGTGGTAAAAACACCGAATTAATGGGTCATCCTACGCATAGTCCTCATTTGGCATCCAATCATTTTTTTTTTATTCCCGAAAAAAATCCGAAATAAACTGTGAGGTCATCGTTTTTTGAACCTGAAGAAGCGGTTGATTGATGCGTTGACAATTCATGTTTTGGAGGTACCTCAATTGGAATGGAAAAAGTGCTTCGAAAATTGGTTCAAACGCATGCATAAGTGTATTGATCTTCATAGAGAATACTCTACAAAATTCCATTTAATAAATATTTGTTTTTGTTCTCTAATCCCGAAATATAATAGTCAACCTCGTACAGCGAAGCCACGCAATGTTATGCAAGAGGTATGATAAAAATTCGATACCGACGTTGTAGCGAAACAACGTTGTGTGGGGAGGCTGTACATATATTGAAGAACACTTCTTATAGCTTTATTTAAACATCTTGCATACACCATATATTTTTCTTTGGATTTGGAATTCCTAAGCAGATGTAAGCCATGAAAGCCACCACTAATGTTTGATTGACTTCACTGCTGTCAAAAAACACAAAAGGTCAATGGTTAACATTTAATGTAGCCTCCACCTACTTAACCAACTTTGTTTGTTCATTTAGCCAGCATTTACCACAGCTAAGCATATTATCGCAGATTAAATATTCATCTTTAGCGATTGACGGAGTATACGTAGGTAGCGGTCTGCTACAATGGTTGTCTTTATAAATGCTTGGAAAACGTCGTCGGTGTGGCAAGTATGCTATATTGTTGCTTACGAGTAAGTAAAAAGTTACAATTTATAGAGCTATTTGCGACTCTTATTGGAAGAAAAAATTATGCATGTTGGAAAGTTTGTTTGGGTACATAGTGAATGGTGTAAGTAACTACCACACCTTTTTAACAAGTATTGATTTTTTTTAAATTTTTTATGTACTTCAACTCAAAAAAATCAAAAAAAGATCAGGCGGGACTATTTCAGGCCCATACAGCCGTTAGTTTGACGTTAACCGTCTATGTCAACTTTTAGTCTAATGGATTGAAATGAAAATGCAACATTGACTAAATAGCGTACTACACAAATTTCAATACAAAAAAGATACCTGCCAATAATATACATTGAAAATTTCAATCAAATCTGTTTGTAAATGTGGGTAATATTGACATTTTACATTTGAAACCCCCTTGGATGGATAAGAGGATGTACTATAGGCTATAACCATCCTCCATCTACCAGTAAACATTAAGATTTCATGAAAATCGTTTGGTAAATAAAAGTTTCCATAAATAACAACCGCACAACATTTTATTTTCATTTATATAGATAGAGAATAGATACAAGTTGCGGCAATCGAGGTGTTCGTCATTTATGAATATTTTTACTAAATATTCTTTTTCTAGAGAAGGTTGAAAACATTTCAAATTTTATAAAAAACACATTATTGCTTGATATAGCCACCTTTGGCGCGGATGATAGCGTCGAGTCTCTTAACGAAGGCATTGCCTGCTGCATGAAAACTGTTCCCCACCAGAGATACGCATGTGTGTAAAAATTTAAGAAAATCGGGTACATTTTTAAAAAAATCCCCGAACCCAAGGCCCGATCAATTCAAATGTTTACAAAACTTTTGTCCATCGGAGATTCACATGTGTATAGTTGGGCAAATTTAAAAAAAATTGTATGGAAGCCATCCGCGTCCGCGGCCCAATTACTACCAAATTTTATTAGAATATGTTGTCAAGGCAAATACAAATGTGGGCAAAGTTTCAATAAAATCGGGCTTTAGAAAGTGGCTTAAAAATTGATTTCAAGATTCCACGACAAAAAGACAAACAAACAGACAGAAAGGCAAACAGAAAAACAGACAAACACACAAACAGACTGAAAGACAAACAGATAAACAGACAAACAGACGAACAGGCAAACAGATAAACAGACTAACAGACAAACAGACAAACAGACAAACAAACAAACAAGCAGACAAACAGAAAAACTGACGAACAGGCAAAATTATAAACAGACAAACAAACAGACGAACAGGCAAACACATAAACAGACTAACATACTAACTGACAAACACACGGGCACGCGAAATTAAAATAGAGAATTAAATAAAAGAATAATTTCCTCATAGCCACACAGCCATCATCTACCGATTATACTTTTCAGTAATAATTATTCGAGTAACAAAATCCGTTGGTTACCATCTGCTTATTTCAGTAATAATGATGCACATATCTATTGAAAAAAAAAAACAGATGAAGGCCATAGATACGCTTTTCAAGCTTTTGCTATGAGCAGCGATGAGTTTTCGCTTTTTTCGTGCTTGTGAATGTGTACTATTTTAAGGAACATTTCATTACATTAACTGATGGTGTCTGTGAAAATAACTTAAATGACAGTAACCCATAGGGATATCAGTGGAAAGCCACTTAAAATATGGAGGGTAGTGGTGACAACGACTCGAGCGACAGAGATACGAGAGTACGCATCAGCTCATCTCTGGCAATAATTCTTAGTAATTTATTCAAAAGGTGAACAGCTGACATTGGGCGCCGTGGCTCAGTTGAAAAGCGCATGGCTACTGATCAGGGGTTCGTTCTTCGAATCCCAGTAACATGGGTGACAAACGTTCCGAGAGTAATAAAACTTGTCACGGAAAGCTTCTCAATTCGCCGTTCGGCCTTAAATTGTAGGGCCATTCCATTTGTGTCCAAAAAGATACATCCACAACACAAATGGTCGCGAGAAGCTAGGCCTTGGACAGCAACGGTCTGTCGCGCCGAATATTATTATAAACACCTGACAATCAAATTGACACGACTATTTAAGTTTACCATGAGTCTGTATGTCTGTCAAGTTCAATCTGGCTTTTTTCTGCTTTAATATCTCCAAACAATTTAACCTATCGATCCAAGGCCCTTGTGTAACACACCGAGGAAAAAACCCCTACAAATTTAATCCGAAACTGGCCTACGCAAATGCCAGAAAGTAATATTCCACTAGTTGACGATCATCCTCCAGTTGAGACGAAACGTTACTAATTCCCTTAAAGTACATTTGCATACAGTATGTGAGTGTGTATGTGTGCCTTGAATGTATTAAAGAATCTCATAAATCTTTTATATTACCTTCGGCTTAGTTTTTACTTGCACTGACCATACACCATAGCATAATCGCAAACACACGAACCCATTTGGTGGGCAAATTTCCACTTTTAAACAAAATTTAGAAAAGATATCTCCTCCCGGCTATACTTGGAGTTAATGCTGCCTTCCAAACTATGCAAAGTGTGCCACCGGTTTGCTGACCCCACGCTAATCGTTTCGTCAGGAGATAGCAAAACTTTACGCGGTCTACGACCTATAGCTGATTTCGATAGCTTCCCAAATCAAACTGCACGATATCTGATTCTATGTATGTTTGTATGTACGAGTATATAATATAAGTCACAGATAGATTTGCACGCATTTTACAACGGACACATTCCAAACCGCAATCTTAGGAGATCAAAGATTAACAATTTTTCATTTGATGCTGTCGTCTAATTTGCTCTGAGATACACAACGCGGTGAAAAAAAGCGCAACTAGCAAGCTGACAAATGAAATTGATAAGTGGATGTTTGTTTGATGACGGCACCCCCTTGCCACTACTTGGCTGTCATACATTTTGTCATTTTGCTCTCTGGTAAATGTTGGAATTTCTTGTTGCTGTTTGTTTCTATTTGTAGTGATGGACGAGTGCACTTGAGTTTTGCATCTTGAGAGAAGACGCAAAGACAAAGTGAGTGGGTTAATTAACTTGTCAACATTTCTGAGCGGTTAAATTGCCCACCTGTTGACGGGTGTTTTTGGTATGGGACCTTGTGTGTCTGCTATCGATAGTGTGATTGTATAAAAAGATGGAATGTAACATGAACGGACAAATGAGCTCACAGAAATACTGAGAGGTGGGCATATATAACTGAGAGGTGGGCATATATAACTGACGAAAAAATAGACTGTCAAATATATTGAGATGGCGGAACGAAAACGAATACATAGGTTATTAGCTTGACAGACAGGTGAACAAAAAACATTGGAAAAAGAAAGAGAAACAGTTGAAAAAAACAGTGTGGACAGATAAGCAGAAGGGTCCATTGATTTGGAGGCAAACTTATTGACTTTTACGGTTTTTTTTTTTATAATTTGCAAACGCCGAATGGACTGGCACCCTTATAATGTCTGGCATAGCGTAGGCATTCAGGTATTGTGAAGAGGGAGAAAAAGGAACACATTTTGAATGCTTGTGAACTAAGTGCTACGAAAGTACAGTGTTTGGCAAAAGATTTCGAATTTATGGTCTCCGGATCTGTAAACCGCCAACCAAATTAATTGCGAGGCATAACTCCAGTATTCTAGAAAGGTTCACACACCTTTCGAGCGCCTAAAATTGACACAGATTACAGCCCAGATGCGAACGCGGGTCTCCCAAATGTAACTGCAAAGGAGATTTAGTGTGAGAAATTATAACGTCAAACGGCTTCAATCATAAGAGACTGCCAGAATATTCTCGAACGCATATCCCCCAACCTCTCGAGAAATCATATGTCGCTAGTGTCAAGTGCTGAGCTACCAACAAACAATCAGAGACGCCGCTAAGATCTTCTATCTGATGAATGGCCAACCAAGTCTACGCTGAAAGGATGGCGTAGACCAGAGCGCCCAGAGTTTAGGAAAGACAAACTGGATGACATTACAAACCAAAACACCAAAAGTATTTTTTCCCAACTCTCGCGAATGTCTGACAAACGTGCGAAAGTAATAACTTGTCACGGAAAGCTTCTCAATTCGCCATTCGAATCCGGCCTTAAATTGTAGTTCCCTTCCATTTGTCTGCAAAAAATATACACTCACAACACAAATGGTCGCGAGAAGCTAGGTCTTGGACCGCAACGGTCTGTCGCGCCGAATATTTTTATTATTAAGCTGGATGACATCGGCTCAAAATCGGAACCGGTGGAGATGTTTTTTGCAAGATGATAGATTGTAGAACAAAATATGATGATGATGATTATATAAAGAGTAAGAAGAGATGATTTAAATGAAAATAAAAAAGTGTCGGCGAAAAAACAGAACCGTGAGGAACACCATTTGAATTTGAATCGAATGGTGGTTGGAGAAATAGGTTCTAATCCAACAAGTCAGGTCCAGATAAAAGAGGTGGAAGTTTTTAGGCAATGGTTTAGCCTAATACTAACTTCTATTTTTTAATGAATTATTTATTATTCCATTAAAATTCTAATACTAAGTAAATAACGAACCTACAAGCTATATTAGTATATTTATACATATGACCATATTGGTTCTCATTATATTCTGTATCTAAATTAAGTTTTGTATATAAATATAGTATAGTAAATAAACTAAAGTATAGCGACTATACTTTTTTTCTATAATTAATGCATAACATGAACACAAACTTTATAGTGGTCTTTAAAAATCCATAACATGGGAACTTGATTCACCGCCCTTATTGCATTTGACTTCAATTAAATTCAAAGTCAAGGACTGCACCTTTAATAAGTGGTATTGATAATAAACTTAGAGGCCAACAGCAAGTGATAGGACAACTTTTAAATTTAAAATGACAACGCAACTCAGTTTGTTGTAACGATAATGTTAACAAAAGTGGTTATCCCACTATATCGCACATCGCAGACACACCCGTGATAGTAGCAAACATAGCTTAAGTAATCTTGAAAGAGGTGATTCGCTTCCGCATTTCTACGTATATTTGCCGTGATTATCATAGAATTTGTTACGTTACAATGTACTTGACAATGACAATGTGATTGTAATATGCAATCATTCAATATTTAAAGTACAATATTGTATGCGATAACGTCTGTTTGAATAAACTTTTTTTTAAATGACCAATCAGCTAGTTTAAGATAATGATAATTGGTGCTCTCTAGCGCTTAGCGCACGCAATGCTTAATGAATAGAATTCGAACGAACAATTTGGAGGGTTTTTTAAACAAAACTATATCGTTAAATGGTAGGTTATTTATAGTTTAATTCTTGATTATATTACCCATATAAACATGCATATGCCTCTGTTTGTCTGTATTGAGATTTCTGTAATATTCTGCACCAGCGAATCTCGACAAGCCAGTGTTAATTTTAGTTTTCTATTTAATTCCTCTGAACACAATGAATTGTTTACCCTTCTGTAGTAACATTGACATCATATGGATCATAAAATGGAAGTCATCTGTTCTAGGGCACCATTTTATTCCCAAATTTTTGAATTTGATATCACTATTGAAGTCATACCTTGGCTTTTCTCGGCAATGCTTTTATAAACTCTGAACTTATTGATATCAATTTGCGAAAATTGAGTCCAACCTTACGAAGTAACTCCATCAATTTTTGCTGAAGGTCTTACCACTCTCTTAGTGAATATACCCCTCCAAGATCCTTCCTTCAAGTACTGCTTTGCTCGCTCATCGATACACCTTTCTTTCATCTTCAGCTATTTGATAATGTACCTGGTCCTTCGAGCCGGATCACCAAAAAGTTTATATGTTACAAACATTAGTAATAGTGAGGACAGGAAAACATTTGAAGAGATCTTGTGAAGTCAGGCGAGGATATCCGAGGAATTCGTGGAAAAATTTAAAAAAGGATAGAGAGTCTTGGTAATCAGTAGAGTACATCTTAAAGAGATTGGAACAGCTAGAAGAGCATTGGCTTAACTTTTAAATAAATAATGGAAAATCTAAGGAAGAGAAATTTGCAGGAGAACTACTTTGCGAAAAAGTATTTTAATCAATTTTAATGGAAGTACCTCAAGATCAAAAATATTTTTAAGGCTTAGTTAGCTCTTCTAAGAAGGACAGAGAAGCCCACCATGTTATTACCGATGCATGTATGCAAGCACCAGGCTTAGCTCCGGAAAGAGAAGCGGTAGCAGGTGAAACATCGAAGCCAAATAGGTGGTAGTGGTTGACAACATTTCTTGCCAATACAAGGTTATAGAAGCAGACAAAATGAAGTGCCCCGCAAGGTTTAACATGCTGAACATCATTTATACGCATAATCGAGTAGATTTGAGTCAGAATTTACTTTATCTTGGGTCAACAATTAAAGGAATACTGGAGAAAGCTGGTGTCATTAAATGATGAAGTCATGTCCTCACTCGAAAAAGCTGATTACATACAGAAGTACGTGTGCAACAACGAGTTCATCGACTTAGATGTATCAAGATACCATACATCCAATTTAAACAGGCAAAACAGCCACAACAGATAGCAGAGCCTATAGAACACATGGACAAATCAAACTTCCAGATATAATCATACCAATTTTTAGCGGAAGGTACGAAAAGTGGACATCTTTTTGGGAATTATTTGATTGATTAGTTTACCAGAACGAATGCCTATGTGATGGTGAACGTATCCAATATTTGAAAGGCAATATAAAGGGAGAATTGTCAACCATTCGGCACAATGCAATGGCTAGTTAGTTTCCTTAACAAGCTCCGACACACGGCAAGCGGAGGTTATTAAATATATATAGTATATTAAGTTAAAACAAACTGTACTGTTGATAACTATCGATTGTTGCTTTAGTCACACAAATACTAACTTTTTAAAAAAATAGGCAAGCTACTATCACATATGGCGAATCCACAATCACATCATGTCGGCAGAAATTGATAAGTACAGCACTTAACAGTCCACAGACAGAATGCTGATAACTCAGAAAGTGCAAATAATTTAATTTTTCATAATTCCTTATTTACCGCTCAATTATCTTTGTTTACAGATTAAAATGACGACGCGGAAAAATGTTATTAACGTATGATTCTTCTTGAAAGTTCAGTTGGTAAGAAGACGTCGAGTGTGTAGCAACTACTGTTTATCGAACACTGGAATACGATGTGGATCAGTATACTACTACTGTTGGCCGGGAGTGCATTGTACCTGATAGTAAAGCGACACTATTCCTATTGGGAACGCAAAGGATTCCCATATGATAAGCCAAGTATTCCATTCGGCACGCTGGATTCCGTGCGGCGACGTCAACTTTCCATAGGAATGGCCATCTACGATGTCTACGCAAAATCAAAAGAAAAATTCATTGGAATCTATTTGGTTTTTCGTCCGGCCTTGCTGATACGTGATGCTGAATTAGTGCGAAATATTCTCATGCAAGATTTTGCAAGCTTTCATGATCGCGGCATTTATGTCGATGCACAAAATGATCCGCTATCAGGAAATCTGTTCGCATTGCCTGGACAACAATGGAAATCAATGCGGGGAAAGTTGGCGCCATCGTTCACATCGGGAAAGCTCAAGGGAATGTTTGGCACAATCGAGGATGTTGCCAATAAAATGATCGCCCACCTGGACACAATTATTCCAGCGGATGGAACCCAAACGATTGAAATAAAAAGTTTACTTTCAACGTAAGTTGATCGGTGGATGAGTGAATGGTGAATTTTTCGGTGCCGTGACATAAGGCCAAATGACCTTATGACGCTTTCGCAAATCTACATAAAGCCAAATACTAAATTTGGTCTTATGTCACTTTGCGAAAGCGTCATAAGCCCAATTTGGTCCTATGTCACTTGGCGTTATGTCAACGGCACAAAATTTTTCACGTTTCCTTACTAATCAGACTTCTTACAGTTATGCAATCGATATCATAGGATCGGTTATATTCGGATTGGATATTAACAGCTTCGAAGATCCGAAAAATAAGTTCCGGACCATTAGTGCAAAAGTCAATGAACCGACGATTAAAAATGTTATGCGAACTGCGGCGAATATGCTGTGCCCTCCGTAAGTTGGAAGAAAAAAAATTAAAAAATTTCGTGTTGATGAGAAAAGATTATCCTTGGCCCTTGGCGGGTGTGACGAGTTAAATTTTTTCTTTTTCGACCTCTTTGAGGTCCTTTTATACCACCTTCCACACGATCTAGAGAACTTTTGAGTGTCTAAGTCCAAAATAGCATTTTTTTATATTCCGCGTGTGGGGCGTGTTACGGGTTGAAATTATTCGTTTTCTACTTTTTTCAGGTCCTTTTTAACCACCTTCCAAATGACCTAGAG
This sequence comes from Nephrocerus scutellatus, assembly GCA_947095585.1. Lineage (NCBI taxonomy): Eukaryota > Metazoa > Arthropoda > Insecta > Diptera > Pipunculidae > Nephrocerus > Nephrocerus scutellatus. The sequence goes on from OX352762.1 coordinate 122,395,510, forward strand.
AACTGAAATCTTGTGAGTGTCTAAGTCCCAAATAGCATTTATAATATTCCGCATATGACAAGGTCGCGTGTCGCGTGTGGCGAGTGTCAATGGTGGGATTTTCTTTTTCGACCTCTTTTTATATTCTACGTGCGACGCGTGTCGCGTTTCACGTATGGCGCGTTTATTGGGTTGAAATTTTTCTTTTTCGACTGTATTGAAGTCTTTTTTAACCACCTTTCACATCACCTAGAGAGCTGAAATTTTGTGAGTATGTCTAAGTCCAAAACAGCATTTGTTATATTCCGCGATTGATAAAGTGGCGCATGTGATGGGTTGAAATTTTGTTTTCGACTAGTGTGCTGAAATTTTGTGTGAAATGTGAAATGTTAGGCGTGTGACGCGTGTCGCGTTTCACGTGTGACAGGTTAACATTTTTCTTTTTCGACTACTTTGAGCTCCTTTTTAACCACCTTCCACATGACCTAGACAGCTGAAATTTTGTGAGTGTCTAAGTCCCAAATAGCATTTATTATAATCCGCGTAAGACAAGAGTCGCGTGTGGCGCATGTGATGGATTGAATTTTCTTTTTCGACTTCTTTTAGGTCCTTTTTAACCACCTTCCACATGACCTAGACAGCTGAAGGTCTAAGTCCCCAATAGCATTTTTTTATATTCTACGTGCGACGCGTGTCGCGTTTCACGTGTGGCGCGTATGATGGCTTGAAATTTTTCTTTTTCGACTTTTTTAAGTTCCTTTTTAACCACCTTTCACATGACCTAAAGAGCTGAAATTTTGTGAGTGTCTAAATCCCAAATAGCATTTTTTTATATTCTACGTGCGACGAGTGTCGCGTTTCGTGTATGGCGCGTATGATAGCTTGAAATTTTTCGACTTCTTTAATGTCCTTTTAACCACCTTTCACAGAGGTAGAGAGCTGACATTTTTTGAGTTCCGTATAGGGTGTGAAGTCATGTCAGATCAAAAGTACGTTTTCGTTCATTTTACAAACTTTCAAGTTTAACCCTGCTCCTGTTGACTAAATGTAACAATATTATTAGGTGGATTTGTAGAAAATTGAATGGGCTTTAATATCGCATTTGTCAAAAAAATTATCCAAGAGCATTTTTTTTTAAATAATCGCGTTTGAATATTGACTTTTTTGACTTTGACGACGTTCATAATTCATAATTCAAAAAATATATATTATATGATCTTAATTTAATTTTCTTTCAAAAAAGACCAACATGGACCTTATATCTAGAAGCGTTGAAGAGTTACAGGGTGTGAAGTGATGTTAGGACAAAGGTACGTGTCTTTGCATTAAAACTCTACGTACACCGCAGGGGGCGAAAATAGACTCATCCCATATGATTTTTTTAAGTATTTGCCACCACGGATACATCATGTATATAAAGCATTGAGTAACCAGTACAGTTTCCAATTGACAATAATTATCGTCAATACTCAATGCCTCTGATTACGAACATATGTATGCTTAGGTTTTGCCAATACAAATATTGTTATAGCGATATCGTGGATTAAAAAAAAAAAGTTAAATGTCCCCATTTGTTGTTTAAAATTGTTTCTCAATCATCAGCTTGGAAAAATTCTTCGTTCGCATTGGCATGAAGGACGAAGTCTTGCAATTTATGAAACTCGTTGTCCAACAGACCATCGAATATCGCGAAAAGAATAACATTTCGAGGAAGGATATGATGCAATTGTTAATTCAGCTGCGAAACACTGGAAAAATCAATACGGACGACAGCATCTGGGATGCCGAAACGTCGGCGGGTGAGTGTAATGTTATTCTAAATGGTGAACCTTCTTATACAAATAAATTATTCCTGCAGATTCCTTAAAGGAAATGTCTATTGAGAAAATCACCGCCCAGGCATACATCTTCTACATCGCTGGACATGAGACGACAGCTTCAACGACCGCTTTCACTCTCTATGAATTGTCACAGTACCCAGATCTGCTGGCAAAAGCTCAAAAAGATGTCGAAGATACACTTGCCAAGCATGGAAAATTAACCTACGAAGCTATTCAGGATATGAAGTTCATTGATTTGTGCATAATGGGTGAGTTGTGTGACTTAACTTCAAGTCACTCACTGGCATAGAAAATATACAAAAGCTTCCATTCCATTTCAGAGACAATCCGGAAATATCCCGCACTGCCTTTTCTCAATCGCGAATGCACTCAGGACTTTCAGATTCCTGGAACAGATCTAATCATCGAAAAAGGAACACCGATTGTGATTTCGTTGCTGGGAATGCATCGTGATCCCGAGCACTTTCCCGATCCGCTTAAATACGACCCGGAAAGATTTCTCGAGACAAATAAGAACTACAATCCGGTCGCGTATATGCCATTCGGCGAAGGTCCTAGACATTGCATAGGTAGTAGTTGTTAATTTTTTCATTGCACAAAAATTGTATTCTCTCCTTGCAGCTCTGCGCATGGGAAGGGTCAATGTTAAAGTGGCTCTTGCAAAACTTTTGACCGCATACAACGTCGAGACGAAGGAGAAACAGGAAATAGAAATCGATAATTACGGTGTTGTGATTATGCCAAAGGGTGGCATCAATGTGCAGTTGTCCAAAAAGAAAAACAACAAAAAGCAAGAAATTGTAGTTTAATATGTATATCATATTTTAATAAATATTTCTATGTATGTATCATTAAATGTTTGACAAGCGATATGAATAAATTGAATTTCGGTTTAAATAACTTAGATAATTGTAAGGCGGTCATCATTAGAATCTACATTATTCGTGGTCATGGCTAAGAATTGCAGAGATAACTACAAATAATTCTGGTGGAAACATCGACACCGAAGGTCATTTTAGTTGCCTTTTAATTTAACTAAATATATCATGTAGACTATGTTAATATGTGCTCTTCAAAGACACAAAGTGCACCATTATCGTGTTTGTTCATCGTGTTAAAAAAAAGCTTGAAAGAGCACAAAAGGCAAGGTTGTCAACTATAAACAGCAACTGTCCACTTTTATCATTAATTCATTTCGGGCCCATTCACTTCCAAACTTTCACAGAAAGTGTTGTCATATGAGATTGTGTGAAAAGTTTGAATTAAATCGGGTTTTTAAAGTGAGTTGAAAATTGATCACAAGATTTGGATAGTGGGAAAGACTATATAAAGACTATAGGAAAAACAAAGGAAGACTATTAAAAGACGATACAAAAATTATAGGAAGATTATAGAAAGACAGAAAGAGATTGAAAGACTATAGAAGGATAATAAGAAGTACATAGAAATTTTATTGAAATACATATATAGGATTATAGGAAGAACGAGGCAAGATTAATGAAAGACTATAAAAAGTTTATAGGAAGTATATTTATGAAGATTATAGAGAGGCTATTGAAAGACGATAATAGGAAGTATATAGGAAGATTAGAAGGACTATTGAAAGACTATGGCGATCAGCCATCAGCAGAATAGGTGGCATAACACAAAATGCACCAGAATTTCAAGTGGCCATAACAATCTCTGACTGGTAAAAGTGCGATCAAACCTCCACGTGATGGCCGCCGGTCCTCCAACACAGGAAAAGCTGAATGATCGGGCTAGTCCCTTCAAAGTGAGGTCAATAACCTCGCCCGTAAAAAACCATATTACGGAACCAAAAATTAGCCTCCGATACACTGATGAACAACGACGACCACAGCAACAAAAACGGCTAACCGATTTAAGAATTTTTTCATGGAAAGTACGTTTACTATATAGAGCTGGAGCTGCACAGCAGTTAGCTGATACCCTATCCAAATATAATGCTAACATAACGGTAAACCAGGAGATGCGGTGGTCGGGGAATGGTTTCTTAAAAAAATTAGAATATGAAATTTATTACAGCTGTCTTACAAGACATCATGTGCTCGGGGTGGGGTTTCTAGTCAGCAAAAGAATGAAACCCACTGTTATCGGATTTAAAGCAATAAATGAACGGCTATGCACCCATCGCGTGCGGGGCAAATTTAAATACATAATCCTCATAAACGTTTACGCACCTACAGAGGATTCCCCAGATGATGAAAAAGAAGAATTCTTTGAATCAATCGAACGGGAACTCCTTGCCTGCCCGCAGTATGATGAAAAATTCATTCTGTGGGATATGAATGCTAAAAAAAGTATTCAGTCAGCACATTGGAACCTAAAGCTTACACGAGAACACTAATGACAATGCACAACGAGTCAAGAGATGGTAGCAAGCAATTGGTCGTTTCCAGTAAAAGGTTTGCGCGTAAAAATTTCCACAAAGCCACCTGAGTATCTCTTGATGGAGCCACTCGCAACCAGTTAGACCACGTGTTGATAGACCGCCGCCACAATCCGAAACTGATGACGGTACGAACATACCGAGGTGGCAACGTCGACCCGGACCACTATCTTGTTGGTATGGTGTTTCGAGCGCCGATTGCATCATCACGAAAGACTGCATCCGCGAATCAGATTCAAGTCAACACGGCTGCCCTTCGCAACGAAGAGACCAGACACAACTATGGTCAAGAGAGTAATGGAGAGGGGGCCCCGGGCACCCTTACAAATTTTATAAAAAAAAGTACCCGATTTTGTTGAATTTTTTTACACTTGTGTATCTTCGATTAGAGAATTTACAAGAAGAATTTTAATTTTATGAGCTGTTTTTAGATGTGATACTATAACAACTTACTTAAGCCAACCTTCCTCAAACGGGGTCGGCTATGTCATATTCGCATTGTCGCACTACCATTAGCACAAAAAACCTACTTATGGCTACGTGATATTTCGCAATTTTCGGCTGACAGATATTCGCTGGGAAGCGGGTCAAAGTCCGATAACAGGTCGGCTGAGATTTATTTATTTTTAGATTTTTATGATTAGAAATTATCATCAAATCAATAAAGACTCCTAATCAATTGACACAGTTTTCCGCAAGACTACAGAATAAATAAATAGCCTAGCAGTCCAGAGATAACGAACGACAGTTTTTTTTTTATAAAAATCAAAAGCAATAGGAAAGCCAAACTGTAGTGCACGAGTAGAGTTGTGAACAGCTTTGTGCTAAATGCGTATAAGACGATTGCTTAGGTGATAAGTAATCCTCTAATATATTAGTACATATTTATACTAATATCCTATGTCCCTCATGCACAAAGTGGTTCTAAAACTGCATACCAATTCAGTGGCTCACAAGTTTTAACAGAAATAAGAACCAATATAGGAGCAACACTTTTAAATAAAACAGGAGAAATATTTAATTTTGAGACATTGATATAGAACAATACAAAGAACGGGCCCGTTTATTCATATAATGGGTTGCAGCCACACTCCTTTATCGCTAATTCGCCAAAGCAGATCCCAACCTATTAGGCATCAGTTGCACTATATGCGCTATATCGGAAGCAGTTTAGTTTGAAACTTTTAAGAAATTATCTAATTAGCGGACGGACAGACTAACAACAACCATAGACCTTTCAAAGTGAACTTATCTCGTAGTTAGCGCATCTCTGATCACATTCCAATAGCGACATGAAGCTCAACTTACAAATTGAAATACTTCAGTTAGTGAGCGAACTTTGGGTGTGCAGCAAGTAGTGACAAGTAGTGTGACCAGAATTGGAAAACGATTATGTGGCTCTTACTACTAATACTGTTAGCCGGGAGTGCATTGTACTTGTTCGTAAAACGACACTATTCCTATTGGCAACGCAAAGGATTCCCATATGATAAGCCAAAAATTCCATTTGGGTCGCTCGATTCCGTGCGGCGACGTGAACGTTCCCTGGGAATGGCCATCTACGATGTCTACGCAAAAACAAAAGAGAAATTCATCGGAATATATTTGGCTTATCGTCCAGCGTTGCTGATTTGTGATGCTGAATTAGCGCGAAATATTCTTGTGCAAGACTTTGCCAGCTTTCATGATCGTGGAATTTATGTGGATGAAGAAAATCATCCGCTGTCGGCAAATCTCTTCTCACTGCGAGGACAGCAATGGAAATCATTGCGTTCGAAGTTAACGCCATCGTTCACATCGGGTAAGCTCAAGGGAATGTTTGGCACAATTGAGGATGTTGGTAATAAAATGATCGCCCACTTGGACACAATTATTTCGACGGAGGGAAGCCAAACGATCGAAATGAAGCCATTGCTGTTAACGTGAGCATACATACGACACAGTAAACGGAGAAAGATCTCTATTCCACACATATGTTACCCATTTTCAAATAGTTACGCAATCGACATCATCGGATCGGTTATTTTCGGTTTGGAAATTAACAGCTTTGACGATCCTAGAAATAAATTTCGAACCATTGCCACAAAATTCTGTGAACCAACGCTGAAAAGTTTTATCCGGCCAGCGGCGATTTTCTTGTGTCCACCGTAAGTGGAGCATATGACATAATGGATTTTATGAACTGCTTCTTAATTCTATATATACGCTGCATAGCTTGGAGAAACTTCTGGTTTGGCTTGGAATTAAAGATGAAATTTTGGAGTTTATAAAACTCGTCGTCCAGCAGACCATCGAATATCGTGAAAAGAATAACATCGTAAGGAAGGACATGATGCAGTTGTTAATTCAGCTGCGAAACACTGGAAAGATCAATATGGACGACAGTATTTGGGATGTCGAATCATCGGTGGGTGAGTATATAGAGCGTGACAAAAAGCTGTTTACCTTCTTACGCGCACCTACAATATTCCTACAGATCATTTAAAGGAAATGTCTATTGAGAAAATCGCCGCTCAAGCGTTCCTTTTCTATGTGGCTGGTAATGAGACGACAGCGTCAACGGCTGCATTTACTATCTTTGAATTATCCCAGTACCCCGATGTGCTGGCCAAAGCTCAAACCGAAGCCGAAGACATACTTGCCAAGCATGGAAGATTAACCTACGAAGCTATTCAAGATATGAAGTTCCTTGACTTGTGCATAATGGGTGAGTGAGTTGAGTGACTTCATTCAAAAACTTAACAGAAACTATGCATAACCTTCCATTTCATTTCAGAGACAATCCGGAAATATCCCGCACTGCCGATTCTTAATCGCGAATGCACTCAGGACTTTCAGATTCCTGGAAGTGATCTGATTATCGAGAAAGGAACACCGATTGTGATTTCGTTGTTCGGAATGCATCGTGATCCCGAGCACTTTCCCGATCCGCTTAAATACGATCCGGAAAGATTTCTCGAGACAAATAAAAACTACAATCCGGTCGCTTATATGCCATTTGGTGAAGGACCCAGACATTGTATAGGTAACAGGGTAGTTATAAGTATGTGCCGCTTTGTTAACGCAGTACATACATTTTTCTTTGTGCAGCTCAACGGATGGGAAAGGTTGCTGTTAAGGTGGCTCTTTCTAAACTTTTGACCGCATACAACATCGAGACAACAGAAAAGCGAGAATTGGAAATCGATAATTTCGGTGTCCTTATTATGCCGAAAGGTGGCGTTAATGTCAAGTTGTGCAAGAAAAAATAATACTGAAAAGTTTTCAAATGAAACTTGGGTGGTGACAAAATCTTTTAAAAAAAAGGGGAAATCAAAAGAAGAAGTAAAAAATAATAAAAACAAATCTATATAAATAAAAATGAAATTTTGTGCGGTTGTTATTTATTTTTCTTTCTTATGTCCTATATCCCCTTATGTGTCCTAGGGCCTCTACTACACCTACGCCCCATTGCGTGCGGTCTCTGGCAATGACGTTGAGCTCTCTCCAACTCTTTCCCAAATGACGTGACTTCTCTTCAACTGTTCTGCGCCATGTATAGGGTTTTTCAATCAGAGCACTTCAACTTTTTTTTGAATAAAACACAAACTGTTCGACTTTTGAACTAACTTTTTTTTTATTAACGAATTTGAACATATACATATGATACATTTAAGTATGAAACTCGATTTCTTTTGCATGACCACCGCGTGCACGTTTTACGAAGTGAGCCTCATCGCTGAAGATGATTTTTCGTTGAAAATCTGCATCATTTTCGATTTGCTCTTGAGCCCAATTCACGAATCGGCGTCGCTTCAAATGGTCAAACGGCTTAAGTTGTTGTGTCAGCTTGATCTTATACGGATGTAGGCCAAGATCTTTACTATACGGTCGATTGTCGAACGGGCTGGCTTGTTAAATGGACCGTAAAATGGCCGTAATGCTCTAAAGTAGCGGCAACAGAACGATTATTTTGATAAAAAATTTGCACGATTTGCAATCGCTGTTCACGTGTGTAGCGTTCCATGATGAAATGTATACTAATGAAAAATATGGCGTCGTTCGCCGTTCCTATCGGAGAAAAGTTGAAGCGCACCTGTTGAAACACCCGATATTTCTGCGACGACCCGTTCTTCTACCATCCGGAGATAACGGATTCCATTGCATTGTGTAGTTTGCTATGGAACTGTCAACTTTTCCACCAACCAACTGCCACTTCCGTCGTTGCATGGTTGTGCCTGTTGGTTCCTGACCCGTTATCTGGTAAAGATGTTCGTTAGAGATACGGTTAGGCCAGAAAACCCTTAAGATGTTCCGTAGGCACCTATTTACGAACGTTTGTAATCTTTTTGTGATAGTAGCGGTCACCTTCCAAGTGCTGCACCCATAGAGACAGTTTCAACATTAAAACAGAACAGTCGCAGCTTGGTGTTTAAGCTGATTGCATTGCTTCGCCATATCATGGACATCATTCCAAACACTAATTTTGCTTTTCCGATTCGGTTGACAATGTCCTGTTCGATTCCACCTTCGATCGAGACAATACTCCCAAGATATTGGAAACTCTCTACTGTCTCTACCGGTTGTCCTGCAACTTGGGCTACTGAGTTAGTGCCAGGTTGATGCCAGTATTATTCTTCAAACCCGCAACATTTGCCTCCCTTTCCACATTGTTGTCATTTGGTGCAGCTCTATAGTCCTGTGAGAGAGTAAACAAACGTCATCAGCGTATGTCCAGATGTTCGAGTTGAATGTACGAGTCCAACGAATTCCTCCATTTCCAGTAGTAGTAGTAGAGCTGCGCGAAGCACATCGCTAATCACCAACAAAAAAAGTTTTGGCAATAGAATACAACCTTTTCGTACCCCACTTTGGATCTCTAATTCCTTTATTATCGGGAGGACCCCGGTTGTAAAGCCAAATATGATAACGATGATGATTAGTTTATCGGATATACCCTTTCTGCGCAAGGCAAGCCAGATAAACTGTCAAACGCCTTCTCAAAATCGATGTACAGCAGGTGTAGTGGTGACGGGAATTCAACGCACCACTACACCTGCTGATCAATAATGATTCGCAGGGTGTTGATATAGTCGACACAGAAGGATCCAGTGCGGAACCTGCTTGTTCGGCATTGATTGTATTCTCCAGATGTTCCTTAATTCGCTCAAGTACTACTTTGGCTATTACCTTTGCAACTGCACGAAGAACGGAAATGCCTCTGCAGTATTCGCACTCCATAAGACTATCGTTTTAGGGAGCTTGAATAATCATTCCCTTCTTCCACTCGTCGGGGAAACTTTCTGCCTTCCTCTCTACAAGAGGATATAAAAGCTCTGCTGATGTGGTTGGAGCGGCACGCAGAAGCTCTGCGGGTGTACCATCTAGTCATACCGACTTGTTTTTCATTAGTGCGTTAATCGCGGTAGCAATCTCATCTTTACTGGGAGTTGAGGTGCGAATTCAGGAAATTGTTACTTCCGGCAGCTCCGTTTGATTTGGGTTTATATCGTTGGCGAATACACGGTTAAGGACCATACGACCGGTTAAGGGACGAGCGTGAATCTTGAGCGATGCGTGAGCGTAAGCCAAGCCTGAGACGAGCGTGAATCCTGAGTGATGCGGGAGCGTAAGTCAAGCCTGAGACGAGCGTGAATCCGTGATGCATAATATATATATTATTCATGATTCATGAATACATCACGGATTCACGTTCGTCTCAAGCTTGGTTTACGCTCACGCAACTCTCAGGGTGCACGCTCTTCTCACACTCATGCATCGCTCAGGATTCAGGCTCGTCTCAGGCTCACGCTCACGCATCGCTCAGGGTGCACGCTCGTCTCAGGCTGACGTTCACGCATCGCTCAGGATTCACGCTCGTCTTAGGCTTGCGCACATATCACGAAGGCCCACGCACTCAGGCTCTCGTAAAGGCCTACGTAGTGCCCAGACTACCTCAACATTACTAATAAAATCACTTGTAAATCTATATCGAATTAAATGAGAAATTGAATGAAAAGTCCCCCATTTATTGTAAGACCCTTTTTTTGAACCCTGGTCACCCTGAGCTTGAAAAAATCCATTACAATGCCCAATTTCCGAATTCAACACGCAATTGACAAAATTTGGAACCTCACTTAGACTCTTACAAGGTGGCTCTTGATTCTAAGTTTAAGCTGCCATATTTATGTTCCTCAAATAAGAAATTTTTCTCAATCAAGATCGTCCTATAAACCTCTGCCGTCCATAAAAAACGGCCCAATTATACGCACAATGATGATACACAAAACTTTTCGTTTCCTACCAAAGAAGAATCCAATTGAAAAGTTCTCATGATGCTAATGGAAATATCTCATCTTCTACTCGGAAGTACTGAGATTATCATCATCAGTGACACCATTTGTTTCTAGGCTTGGTAAATGCGTGCCAAATCCCAAGCCTTCCCATTTTATGCAACACCTTCATGCGGTAAATTACAGCTACAACGGACAACCGCCGCATCATCCGGCCGTCACTGTGTGGCATTCGCTGGGCGGCGTTCTCCGTATCGCGCATACTTGGCGTCTCTAATGACTATGAATCATACAACTTCCGATCTCTGGCTGGACGGTGATTGTGGCGAGGGGCTTCAAAACGAGGAAACCCGTATCGTGCCGTTACCTCAAGTGGTTCGATCTCCCACAGAGATAAGAATCACAGATTTATGATGACGACGCTGACGTGCATGCGAAATTAAAATTAAAAATAATTATTGCTCTTTAAGCAACGGTCATCGTAATTATTGCAGTGGTAAACGGCAGACAGACAAACAGGCAGGCAATTTGTTCATAAATTGCCTTTTTCACTTTTTATTTTTTGTTGTTGTAATTTTCTCTCCGACGATCTGCTCGACGCAGCGTTTACGCAGTGCCACATCAGTGCGCGGTGCACTTGAAAGCGTGTTCGCCTCCGCCCACCACTTAGCGATGATAAATTGAAATAAATTGGCTTCAATCGAATTAGCTGAGATCGCTTGAGAGATTTATGATGGCGTTTATGGGTAGAACAGAGGCATCTTCAGATATTTCATTAAGCAGAGTCTCTGTCTGATTGCGGAAAGTGGGTGGCCAGATGGTAACGTTGTTAAAAATTCAATTCTTAAGTCGTTTCCATGAAATATCAATCAGATATAGGCAGATGAGACACAAAAAGAGATCAAAGAATGATGTTACTAATCATCGCCCCATTGCTAAATTTTCTCATGTACCCAAACTCTTCAAAACTATTTTATACGATGACTTAAGCTTCCATTGCAAGTCTCGTATTTCCCCTGATTAACACGGCTTTCTGAAAGGTAGATTTACTACCACAAAGCTCTTTGAGTTCCTCTCCTTCGCCCTGAGAGGTGCAACGAAGTCGACGTTTTTGCAACTGAATTCAGTAAGCCTTTAGATAAGATATCTCATAAATTAATTCTTTTTAAATTGTCTGACCTCGGCTTTGAACCCATTGTTAAAAATGTTATCTTCTTATCTGGATAATCGTTTTTATAGCGGTCGTTTCAGGTCCGTCCTATCGGTCACATTCTTGGCGACCTATGGTGTTCCACAAGGTAGCCATCTATGCCCCTTCTCTTCATCCTAACTATAAATGATCTTCAGAGGGTCATTGAACACTCTGCCCTCTCTCTCTACGCTGACGACACAACATTTTTCAAACCCATTCTTGGCGACATTCCACAAGGTAGCCATCTATGCCCTCTTCTCTTCATCCTAACTATAAATGATCTTCAGAGGGTCATTGAACACTCTGCCCTCTCTCTCTCTACGCTGACGACACAACATTTTTCAAACCCATTTCTTCACCACAAGACTTTCCCGCCTCTTTGAAGAAGACCTAGATAGTTTTTCGACCAGCTGGCTCAAAAATCAAAAATTGCTTAGAGCTCAATATCTGCAAATGCCAATCTATTACCTTTTTCATGTAAGTGCAACATATCGCATATCCCGCGGGCAATCTTTTCGAGACTTCGGCATATTGTGCAACAGGAAGACAAATTTCCGTACTCACATTGACGAAATAATTCTTAAAGCCAACTCATCACTTGGACTTGTCAAACAGTGGTCCAAAGATATGTTCAACCCTTATGTGAACAGATCCCTCTACAACACTTTTGTCCTCCTCGAGTACGCTAGTCAAGCATAGTTCCCTTTTCAACAAGTTCATCCAACGTCGTTTTTTTTCGATTTGCTCTTCGTGATTTTCTTTTAAACAATCCTATTATCTTGCCTACCGATCAAGACCGCCTCAACCTCATATACTTGAATATCCTTGAGGAACGCAGAGACACTGCGACATTCTTTTTACACATTGTCTCCTTTCAGGCTCCGCCGATTGCGCGTCTCTTCTATACAACTCGATGTTCTTTAAAACTAACCCTTGCAATCTACGATCGACGGCCACACCGCACCGCATACGGATCTAACGAACCAAGCATCGTCAAACCAAATCAATCATTTGGCCATCTGTCGACATTTTAGAAGCTGTCTTTTAGACGTCCGAAACAGACTAGGTGCCAACATGGAGTTGGTGCGAGATCATCACCTTATGATAGCTACTGTCCAGCAATGTACTGCATCTGTTCAAAGACTCCGCAATATCACTAGAATGCCTAGGGATAACATCCTCTCAGTACGCCTCTTGGCGATCATTTGTCGGTAGGAGTGAAAGCAATCAGACGCTCACTACCAACAACCGTCGAAGAATATTGGAACGCTGTAAAAAAATGTTTTTACATCTGGAGCGGAAAGCATTGTTGGTAGAAGGAAGGCAAGGCATAGCACGTGGCTGACCGAGGATACCTGGAGGCAGCTCGAAGAACGTAAGCTACTGTAAGCTCCTATTGTAGATAACCCAGTAGCAGGGAGGAACGAGCTTGTGTCCTTGTAACGAAGGAAATTAGAGAAGTGCAGCGTACGTCGTGACAAACGTAACTATATCAATGCCCCGGTTTCAGAAGCAGGAGCGATAGCAGAAAAAGGCATAGGTTCCGCACTCGTTTGGACTGAAGATCAGCTCAAGCGTTGGAAAAAGCATTTTGCTACGGTATTCGCCAACGATATGCACCTAAATCGAACTGAGCTGCCTGAAACAATAATTTCCCGAATTCTCTCCTTCACTTCCAGTAAAGATGAGATCGCTACCACGAGCAACGTGCTAAAGAACAACAATGCGGTAGGACTATATGGTATTCACGCAGAGCTTCTGCGAGCCGCTCCAACGACATCAGCAGAGCTTTTATATCCTCTTGTAGATAGACGTTAAGAGGCAAAAAGCTTCCCTGGCGAGTGGAAGAAGGAATGATTGTCAAGCTCCCTAAAAAAGTCATCTTATGGAGTGCAAAAGCTAGGGAGACATTGGCGTTCTTTCCGTAGTTGCTAAGGTAATAGTCAAAGTAACTCTTGAGCAAATTAATGAACAACTGGAAAATATAATCGATGCCAAACAAGCAGGTTTCCTGTCCTGTGTCGACCACATCAACACCCTGCGGATCATTATTGAACAGTGCGCTGAACACCGGTCAACACTTCACCTGCTGTTTATTGATTTTGAGAAGGCTTTTAACAGAATAAACAGACAGCTTATCTAGCTTGCCTTGCGCAGGAGACGTATACCCGATAACCTAATAGCTACTATCAAAACAACCTATGATGGATCTAAATGTCATGTTCTACACAGAGGAAAAGTGGGATCCGACAAGGTTGCATTCTATCGCCGATACTTTTTTGATTGGTGATTAACGATATCCTTCGTGCAGCTTTGTCTAATGGAAACAAAGGAATTCGTTGGACTATTACATCTCCACTCAAACTTCTAGACTACGTTGACGACTCTCTCACAGGCTTTTTGATCTGCACCAGCAAGCAGAACCAGACTTGAGTGCATATCCGTTCATTTATTGCTAAAAATGCGAAAACGATGGTCTCTTGAATTGCCAGAGCACCGCTTAGATTTTGTTTGCCACAGTTTACTTGGATTACCGAAGTTGTAATCTCAAAACCCCACTCAACATTGGTAGAAGAATAGACAAACTAATAGACAGATATGCAGTCAGATAAGCAATTTCTACAGTTCACCGCACTTGACGTTATAATTAATATAAACTTTCCAACCCCATGCCAAACGCATTTATTACTTTCTCCATTTGTGGTTCTGTAAATGGCCAGAATGCTTTTGTAACTTTAAAAGTTTTGCAGTAATTAATAAAACTTTTGCGTTATCCGTTCCCTTTAATGCCACCACCACACTAAATGAGTTTATCTCCACTTAGCTCTCTTCTTTTGAGCAAAACAAAAGAGGATAAAGCACTTAAACTTGTAATTAAATTGGATTTGAATACTTGTACGAGTATGAGTATACATATCTGACTAACTAATTAATGATGAGAATTTCTTGTTATTGAAATTACATTTTCCTCACTAGAAACTTCTTTTTAGAAAGAGTTTTTGGAAATTTTCGCATTTCAAAGTGGAAATGTTTTGCATACCAAAGCTGAAGTTTCTCAGTGGTTTCAGTGGCAAAGGAGTTCCCACATAAATAATTTAGATAATTTCATTTTGCGTTCGGGGGAAGGAAAGTTTAGCAACATGAAGACCTTCATTGTGTCGTATGTGTGGAATTATTTTCATTCTTGGTTTAGTTGGATCTATATACTGGGCTACTTATTTTGTAAATGTCATTGATAAAGATAACTTGCGAACACATTACAAAGTAGCTACCGTTCCTGCTGTTTAGAAAGAAGGCACTTCTGATGGATTCGTAACTATATAGCTTATACACTTACTAACACCAAAGAGGAATAGAAATATTAAATTTTTGTTAAACAAAAGAAGCTGAGTGAACTGGAAGATGAATCACAATTGACCATTACAATGACATAAACAATGAATTAAACAAAAAACACTGGAAGAGTGGAAGGTATTGCTTTTGCCGTGCCCCGGGTATTTTTGTGAAAACCTCTTTTCCGTAAGTTACCGGCTAAACAAAACGGAACCTAAAATCAGTATCGGATACACTGATGAACGACGACGCCCAAGGCAACGAAAACGGCTAAGCGATTTAAGAATGGAACGTACACTCACTGTATAAAGCTCGAGCTGCACAGTAGCTAGCCGATACCCTGTCCAAATATAATCCTGACATAACAGCAATCCATTAGATGCGGCGGACGGGGAATGGTGTCTAACAAAAATGAGAATATGAAATATATTTCAGATGTCATGCCAAACATCATGTGCTTGGGGTGGGGTTTCCAGTCAGCAAAAGAACGACACCCACAGTTATCGGCTATAAAGCAGTAAATGAACGGCTCTGCATGCTCCGAGTGCGGGGCAGATTTAAAAACATAAGCCTCATAAGCATACACGCACCTACAGAGAATTCCCCAGATGATGAAAAAGAAGAATTCTTTGAATCAGTCGATCAGTCCAAAAAGAGTTCTGACCTCTTAGCCGCGTTCGAGAGAAAAGTCTTATGGACAATTGTTGGTCCAGTATGTGAGGAAGGACGATACCTGAGACTATATAATGATAAGATCTACGGGCGTTACCGCGATGTCGACATCGTGAAGAGAATAAAGCTCAATAGAGTTCGGTTGGCAGGACATCTAGACATCTGCTCGAAATCGAGACCGGTGGATAGATTTTTAGCGAGACCAGGACCGGACACCGGTTGTTGAGCTAAATATGATTATGAATTTTAAATTTTGTTTTTAAAAAAGCTATGAAATGAGTATACATCAATATTTTTTGGATTTGCATTTTTGATGGAATAAGCAGAATTCCTTGGAGAGGTGGTGGTGCGCCCTCTAATAGTCTTGCGATTGATATATTAACTTGAGATTTTTAATTGTAAAGGTTGGAGTCTCCGATTGAGGAATGAAAAACCATTTCGTTCATATGGCTCCCTCTGCTGGATTTATAGTAATCCATCCCGTGAGTACAGTTTTCAAGATTTTTTGATGACTTCGGTGCCTATCTCGCAAATAACAGTCGCAATGTTATACTTTAAAGTTTGATTTGTTTCTGGATTATCCGCATAACATCTATCCTTAACTGGACCCCATTAAAAAAAAGTCCATCAGCGTCAAATCGCAGCCAAATGAAATCTCCAAAACGGCATATTATTCGGTTGCCAAATTTGGCGCGCAAGAGAACGATTGTAGTCGGCTTGTATAGCATGTGGCAACATCTTGTTGAAACCAAAGGAAGTTCGTCCACATTCATGGCGTCGATTTGAGGCCTTTCCTTCCTCTTCGCTCATGCGAGCTAGGTGTCCTGCCCAACAGAGCCGACCGATCTTAATTCTCTTCACGATGTCTGCAACTCTCAAATTTGTTCTCTACATTTCTTTCAAATACATTTTAGTTTTAACGTATATTTAACTACAACCGAGCAAGGTCTACAATCTGATTAAAGAATTGGTTTTATCATATACGGTTCCAGAGTTATGGTTTATGAGGAGCACGGTATATCAATTTTAGTGTTCTCATTAAGTCCTCTCCACTCTTCGCGACCTACATTTCTAAAACATCTATGGCATCCGTATATTTCGTAGCTGATGTGTATACCTTATAGAATATGTAACTAATTTTACTACATTTTCCTTCAAACTAATGTTATAACGATTTTAATACCGACATGTTGTCAGATTTTTTCCGATACCCCATATTCAGCGATTCTATAAAAATGTTACGTCAAAAATCTTTTCACATCTAGCCCAAACTAGAAATCTAACCCAATTAAGCATTCACAGAATTCTAAAAATTTGTGAGAAGCACAGACACAATTTCAAAATGTTGATAAAGTTTTTGTGTTACATCTGAAGTATAAATGAATTAATTGCAAGAACTCAATTATTGACCCAACTAAATAAAAAATTAAAAAAATTCCGAAATCTTAAAAGTTTTACTCACCAATTCCTTGTTTTGTAAATGTAACACATTTATTAATTCCTTATCAATTCCATGGAGTGTCGCAACACAAATACTTGATTTTCATATCGCCGGAACCACCTGAAAGTGAAAAGAGTTCATTTTTCATTAAACCTTGGGCTGATATTAATGATAAATTGGGAAAATATATATAATAAATCTCGTATCAGAGGCACAATAAAAAGAAGTTTATTGGCGATCTACAACAACTCTATGAAGCTGCTTTGAAAGAGAATTTATAAATTTTGACGGTTAGTAGAACAAAGTTTCTATGTTTCTAGATTAGGCGCCGTGTTTAGCTAAGTTATGGAAAGGACTCTTAGTGGAAGAACAAAAAAAGCCGTGGCCAACTCTAACAACACACTATTCACTTAGGAAAAACTTAAATCACCACAAATCCTTTAAAAAAAACGGACTTTTTGTCTTGCCTAACCACGCAGCTGATAAAGAATAAACCTTCGACTTACTAATGCTAATATAATTTTGGTGGCTTTCTGGATAAAATGTAAAGCTAGAAGTTAATAGTGTCATCACGATAGTCGCAATGTCACGATCACGACTTTTTATTTATAATTGCCTACTCACGCTTGAGAGATTTGCACCCTTAGTGCAGCGTGGGCGTTTGAAAATTAAGAAGAGGAACTAGATGAGATATCTATGCACATCCGTCTTAAAAAATCAAACCAGTCGAGTCGTCATGAGCGACTATCGTGAATCGTGATGACACAACAAATATCGAATAGTCGGCTATCACAAGATAAATTTCGTAGCTGGAATTATTTGCATTCCTCATTTTATGTCTTTCGAAGATATGCATGACAAATAGTTTCACATTTATCTAAGTCGTTTCAATTTTTCGACAAAACAGATTTTCTTTTCCTTGTCAGCTCAATAATAAAACCAGTCAAAATAAACTGATAAAGCCTGGTTCCATGCTGTTATCGGCTGCTATACTGCTACAGACGCTACAGTTGACCCAAATTAGTTAAAGTATTGCACTATTTCTAATTCGCGCTCCACTATTTTAATTGCTAGACCAAATTTGGATCTTCTACAAGGCAAATGTGGCCACAATGTACTTTGTTTTTGCTCTCATTTATGTGCAGCCCCAGATTTCGTGCCGCCTGCTCGATCTGGATGAGAGCTTCCTGTACAACTCTTGGGTTTCTACCAATGATGTCAATATCGTCTGTGTACGCCAGTATCTGAATGGACTTATAAAGGATTGTTCCTCTAGCCGTTACGTCAGAATCTCGGAGACCAGTCCATCTCCTTGTTGGAGCCCATTATAGATCTTGAATGGGTTTGATAGTGATTCGGATATTTTTACTTGGCTTATAACAACCTACATAGTCGTATCAGTTTATTTGGAATGCCGAATTCTCTCATGGCTTTATGAAGTTCTACTCTGGGTATGCTATCATAGGCGGCTTTAAAGTCTATATAAAGATGGTGTAGTGAGTTTTGAAACCCTTGACATTTTTCCATCACCTGCCTAAGGGTGTAAATCTGAGCAGTGGTTGACTTACCTGGGATGAAGCCACACTGGTATGGACCAATAATGACTTTAGCGTATGGGGCTATCCTGGATAGAGGATAGAGGATAGGAGAAAATCTTATAGAGGTACTCAACAACGTTATACCGCGATAATTGCTGCATGTTGTGATATCTCCTTTTTTATGTATGGGGCACAAAATGCCTCTTCGCCAGTCTTCTGGCATCACTTCTTCCTCCTATACTTGCACTATTATTTCATGAATTGCTTGGTGTGGTGTGTGGCCTCCTAATTTAATCAGCTCCGCTGGGATCCCATCTGATCCCGAGGCCGATTTATCGCTCTGCTAACTTCGTCTAAGCTTGGTGGCGGCAGCATAGTATGGTCTTTGTCCATTGGTGGAGCCTCCAATTCCTAAGCTAGCTGGCCATTTAGCAGCTAATGAAAGTGCTCTTCTTATCGCTCTAAGATGCCTTTGAGATAGGCGATCCGACTAGCATCTTTGCAGTATGTGCAGCGCGGTCTATATTGCGTCATACCGCGGACTCTTTGGTAGAACTTCCGCGCCTGGTGCGATCCTTGCTCTCTATATTGTTCTAGCTCATGGACAAGATTCTTTTAATAGCCTGCTTTCTCTCGCCGGTGAACTGTTTTTTCATATCTTTTGAGTTCTTTATGTTCATCTTAGCGTGCCCGTGTTCTTACGTTCGTCATCGAACCAGTCGTTCCGATCTCTACGACTACTGCCTAAGATGGAGTCAGCAGTACTAATGACAGTATTTTTAAGGCGTGTCCATTTCTCTTCTAAGCCTTACATCTCAGCCCCAGGACTTAATCTTTCTACATTTAGGGCGAGTCCTAAACCGTCCTGACCGCAGTTGTTTCTGCTCTTTTCGTTGCGAAGGGCAGCCGTGTTGACTCGAATCTGATTCGCGGATGCAGTCTCTCGTGATGATGCAATCCGCGCTCGAAGCACCATACCAAGTCCGAGTCGACGTTGGCACCTCGGTACGTTCGTGCCTTCATTAGATGCAGGTTGTGACAGAGGTCTATCAAGTGCGAGTGGCTCCATGAGGATATACCCAGGTAGCTTTGTGGATATTTTTATGAGCAAACCTTGTATTGGGAATGACCATATCATCTCTTGCTGCCATCTTTATGACACGTTGTCCCGTTGTAATTCTACGTAGAATAAATAGCTTCTTCTATAAGCTTTTACACAATTTTATAACTTAACGCTTGTCAAAATATGAGCATGATCAGATCAGCGAGAAATTGGTATCACTTCGAGTGATGACGTGTGGAATTCCATTGTCGAGTTTTAGAATTTATGTGCATATCTGAAATATGGTGAGGCTGCGAAGTAACACTCGACTTTGACGGATCTAACCTTAAGAACAGAGACAGTACTCACAAAGCTCATACAAGCTCATCACACCGAAATGGTGTAGCGAGTTTCAGGCAAAACAAAAACTAGGTATTAGGGATAATTTGAAGGCTTTAAGACAAAGATTGTCATAAGTCAACATTTATTTTGACATGTAATACGCTATTTAAGCCTTTAAAGTTACACTAAACAACTCAAAACTTTTGAGGCAGGTAGTAATGCAGCAGGCAAAACGGATCTCAGCCAGATTCTAGATATTGCCAGTCCTATGAGTGCCAATTGGCACGGTAAGATTACGAGTAGAAGCATAAGAAAGCAGCTTAGTTCGCAAAATGCAGTACTTTGGACATCGGCTCTGAGAAAAGACTTAGCTCATGAACAGATTCCCTTTTTCCATGCAGTAAAAACGGAACAAAAGTGGAGCAATCTAACCTATTCTCAAATATCAGGAAAATGGTATCACAATGGACTATTACTGGTCGGTCGGTTTTCTGTCGACATCCAATTCAACCTAACCTGTGGCCTCTTCTACCTGCTTTAGCAATGAACACTCTTCTGCAGCTGTAGGGAACAAAACGTAGACAGCTTCCAAAAATCGTCACTAGCTAAGAAAAAGACAAATCTAGTTAGGTTAATAGGTAGCGTAATGGGCTATATGCCTACTAGGCCGGGAGAATTATACTGAGAGAGACTTCTAAATGCCCAAGAAACCTTTTCTTAGGTTATGATATTATTCACATAAAACTGTTGAGTTCTTTGTGGGTCTTCGGATGGTTTTTTGGATCCAAAAGAAGATATTTTAAAGCGTGTGTAACATTGCAGTACATTTTATTGGTTGTCATACATTTTATTTATCTTCGTTAGTGTTGGGTTAAAGAATTATATTATTCTATGGCATACCATGATCTGAATTATTCATGGATGCGTTAAGTTTCGTAAGAAAATTACTTCATAACAGAGACATGACAGAGACAGAGTTTTGGATAGAATATGACACTTTGGGTTTTGCAAATCATGCTACGTGTGTGAGAGTAACATGAGTTATCCTTTTTGAAGACATCTTGACGGTACTCTGGCAGAGATATGATTATGTTATCGTCACTTCTATGACCTAAATTAATAAAATCAAGTGTCAACAAACTGTCTACCTAGGTATCTGTCTGCCTTTATCACTCTTCGTAGACAGAAACACTTTCCAAAAATTTTCTCACCACCTATACCACTTTTATATGGGAAATATTAAAAAAAAAAAAAAAAAAAAAACCATGTCAAGGATGTGCAACTGAAAGTTTAAATGTTTCCTTTGACTGTGCCCGTGTGTCGCGTTCTTCCCCTCTGTCTACAGCACTACTGAGCGATGCAAGTGTGGAAAGAAAATGGAATTCAAATTTTACTCGTTTTTTGTAAAACTTTGAAAATAGGTCAACTATTCATGTGGAAAATATTGCACTGATTCACAAAAGTTGGAATGCATGAATACGTCAATGCATCGCCAAAGAAAATCCGCTCTTTTTGTCATTGGAAGGAGGACGCCGGTCAGCATCAGCAAGCGCCATCAGACATCACTATGTAATCCGATTTCGAGTGTTTTGTGATTTTTCTTACGACCTTCCCATGAGTTGGTGGGTTTAGTAGTGGGACAAATATGGTTGTCCTTTAATTTTCTTCGTATATTTCCAATAAATGGGACAGTAAAGCGTTGAAACGAGGTGATGAGTTAAGATCGAGCCAATGGCTCTGCGAACCGACGCAAATGTTCAAAAACATAGTAGTGATGGTCGAGGTTGTTCGGCGCCGTCTTTTTCCTTTCTTGTATTAGACCATTCGACGTATGAATGATGACGTCCTTAAGTACGAAAAAGTAAACGTTTCTCTTAGTTTCTCGTTTCTAGTTTCTTCGTCTGCCCTTCCATTGCCTCTGTTGTATTTTCAAGCTAGACAAAATTTTACCAGCTTTTAATTTAGTTTTGGTTTTTGGTAAGATATCTTCATATATATATAGGGTGATTGACACGAATTGTGACCAAAATAAAACGCCACAGAATTTTTATTTTTTGATTAATTTTATTGAATCAAAGTAAAAAATATATCACAAATATTTAAATTTTCGAATTGCATTAGCAGTTTTCGATTTGGCCACCCTTAGCCGCGATTATGGCCTTCAAACGGCCGACAAAGCTAGCTATTGCATGCAGCATGAAAGTGGCTCTGTGGTATTTTGGCCCATTCCCGGCGAAACGCTTGCTTGAGATGATCGACACTTTGGTATTTTTTTGTCCCAACCTTGCTCTTCAAAATACCCCAAACCGAGAAATCTAGCGGATTTGCATCCGGTGAATTTGGTGATCATTGGAAATGAACGGCGGAACGTAGTTTCTCAGTCAATCTTGATTGACGCGCGCTTTATGACTCGGCGCCGGCTCTGCGGCCGAAATGTTCTTGTGCCCAAGGCTTCAACGCTCCCTCTAACACATGATTCCGATAAATTTGAGCATTTATCTTGATGCCACGGTTCAAAAAAACGAGCGGTGAACGGATTTCGGACGTTTCGGCGGCCCAAACCATCCCATCGGCGGCGCTTGGTTTAGAGTAGCAATCCGTTGGTCTAAATTTTCAGTAGAACGGCCGGACAAGTAAATCCGGTCGTTTTGCTTGTTAACATATTGCTCAATAACGAACGGTAACTCATCGGAGGGAACCAAATTCGGCAAATCGCCACTTTCGTGCAAGCGTAACAACTCCTTTGCTCTTTCTACTCTAACTTTTTTTTGAGCATCGGTGAGACCATGCGTTTTGTGGAATTTCAAGGGCTTTAGTCCAAGATGATCTTTCAATATGTGCTGCATCAGTTCGAGCGAAATTTTTGCCTCACGAGCCATTTTTCTTCCGCTACGGCGCGGATTCCCAGCCAATTTGGCCTTCACCTTCCGAATGATATCCGGCGATGATGCAGTGCGTTTCGGTCCACCACCATAGCATTTTGCAATGCTGCCAGTATCGTTATAACGATTTATGGTGCGATACACAAACATTTATTTCACATGCAGATGTTTTATAGTATATAGTATAACTGTTCCCGGGCGCTTTGCTACCCGCACACATGAACCCCCAGGGTGACTGGAGTACTATAGCCTATAACCTTTCCTTACCTGCCAATAATTTACGTTGACATATTTTTAAAAATACGTTTGTAACCAATAATATATCTTAAAAATTTCATTAAATTCAGTTTAAAAATGTGGCTGATATTCAGCTTCAACTCCTCGTTCAGCGTTGATTTTCCTACCAGGGAAAACTGGAAGGATGGGACAGTAGCGAGGCAATATGACGCAACAATATTCACTGACGGATCCAAGATAAAGGACGGAGTCGGTGCAGGTATCCTCTCAGATGATTTAAGTCTGTCAAGGTCTTTCAAGCTACCCGATTCGGCTAGCATCTTTCAGGCAGAGACTTTGGCAATTAGGGAGGCCTGTAGAGGATTAAGGCACAGAAACGCACAAATCGAAAGGGTTGGTATTTGTGTTGATAGCCAATCCAGCCATAAAGGCGATTTATGCGACTACAATAAACTCGAAATTAGTACAACAGTGCCAAGAAGAATTGGCCTAGATCAGTTAATTCCTGGACATCACCATAGTATGGGTGCCGGGGCACAGTAATACAGAGGGTAATGAGAGGGCGGACAAATTGGCCAAGATGGGCGTCGCTATGGATACTGGCTCTATGGAGAAGGTTAGCTGTCCAATGAGCTTAGTCAAGGAACAAATTCTGTCCTTCTTTAATACTAAGTCAGTCTGTCGAACTGCGCCATATCGAGATAAATGTGGCCATCCTACAGCAAAAAGAAAACCACCGAATTGTTATCAAGAACCCGGAAGGATTTGCCAGAGTTGTGGCTATCAGCACTGGCCACTGGCTAGTGGGCATTCATGCTGCTTGCGGTTGGGTATACCGCACAACAACTTTTGCAGAAGTTGCAAAGATGAAAATGAGAAAGAAACTCTCATACACTTCCTCTGCAGTTGTCCGGCCTTAGCAGGGTCAAGGCAACGCATTTTGGGTAAATCATTTTTTTACGACCTGAAAGAGCTCTCGGATTACAGGACGCTCTGAAAGAAGTTTCCTTTCAAAGAATTATGATGGTATTAAAATCTATAAGTTAAAATTTTTGTCTAACTCTATAGATTAAAAGTCCATATAGTAAAAAATTTGTGAAAGACCAATAAATGGTAATAGTGGATGTTCAAAAGTTCAGTAACTACCGACTATAGTACTACTCGTATATATAAAGTATACAATAATGGAAACAACTTTTCCCTTGTGCACTATCTTTAATTTAAGTTCGGTTCTTACGCTTTAGCTTCGGACCATTTACTATTCAGTGCTCATTAATGATAACTTGCTGCCGGAGCTACCCCACGGCCATTATTCTGTCTTCTCACGGCCGGCGGCGGGGCATTGGGTTAAATAACAACAGTGAATCTTAGCTCAAATAATAATCGACTTTCCGGTTAGTTGCGGCCAAAGTTGTTGCCTTTTGTATGAAGTACTCGTAAATCGATAGTAAAATATCCCACCGTTGCAGCAGTTGCGAGCCATTAGGACAGACAGTTTTCTTTGCAAGGAATTGCTACTAAACATTTGAATGGGGTTTGTTGGACATGTTATGCTGTTGTCAGAAGGCAAAAGGCACCCCATTGTACCATCGGTAAAATGTATCTTTAGCTTTTGTAATGCGTTTTGTTTGCTTTTATTTTATAAACAATAAGCTTATGAAAATTATAAATGCATTCCTATAAGCGTGGCTCATATCAATTCAATTCACTGAAGATGAATGAGGAGCACCATAGCAATTTCAATCGAAGAGAATCAATTTCCATCAGTCACGTACTTTAACACTTCTGGCTAAGAAGCGAAAATATAAATCAACGGCGACGATCGATCGTAAATTACATAAAACTGGAATCACCTGGATGTCAACGGAGGGAAAAAAAGTATCTAGCATTTAGCAGGATTTGCTAAAGATGAAAGGCAACAACTAAAAAAGTTATAATGCGATAGCCAAAGCAGCTGACACACCGGTCAAGAATGTAGATTCAGTTTGAAGTACTTAGGCAGAGTCGACTGAACTGGAACTGTAACTGGTACTGAGAGGCAAGTCATTCAGTGCGCACTGAGTACGTGCAATTTCTTATTAGATGTTAGATAGATGGAAGCATAGCTTCCATATGGTCGTAAACCAGTATACAGACTCCATGCTGGTGCTGACCTACAAGAAGAAGGAAGCAAAGGTCTGTCTGTCTATCTGGCTGTCTGCCTGTGTATTCAGAGGAAAAGAATTAACGGAAAATATAGGAGAATGTCGTGTCTTAATCGTAGTATCATCGGTAGCATGTAAGTGACTAGCCTGTCATAAGTAGGAAGGAGCTCTATTGAGTTCACAAATTGTAGTTTCCTCCCCTTTGTGCGAAATGTGACATCTTGCGTTCCTCCCCTTTTTGTGTTTTTGTGACATCTTGCGTTTGTATTTCCTGTTTTCCCCGCAATGGCAGACAATGCGTCACATAGAGTTCCCATAATAGAGTCTCCCAACTCCTCACCACTTCACAGTTTCCCAATTATTTATTTTTGTTATGGCTTTTCCCAGTTGATTTCAAAGTATGTACTTTGAAGTCGGACTGGAGCCACCAATAATACGCTGTGTGCAATGTGTGGTGATTATATTTAATTCGCTACTGGAAGACTTTTTATTTTTTTTTGTGTTATTTCCCTCACAAACAGTAGGTACTGCGGTGCCGCGACTCCGCGCTCCACACTATCAACGTAGTCAAGAAACGGGTTAGGTAAGTTTAGGTGAACACAGCTGCCGCTTTTCACGCAATTTCCCTGATGGAAGTTTTGGTTGCAGATTTTATTACTCCTTTTCCTGGATTTTACAGTTTTTTTTATTATTAATAAATGCCTTTTGATTGGAGTTTCTGTTGTTGTTGTTCTTGTGGTGTTGAAGAAAAATGAATGTTTTCACAAATGCACATGCAGCTAGTCTTGTGGAGGTAACTCTTTGTCTTTGGCTTTTTACTCTATACTGCTTCTTTTTATAGGTATGGGAAAATCCAGTTCGAGCCATTTTGTCCGTCTGAATGTAAGTGCATATGCAATTGAGTTCGGCAAATGAAAAGCATTTCATTAAAACTCCCATTGTAATGGGAATACGTGGGAATAAGAAAAAATTAGGCATTTCAAAAAGTTACACACATAAATGAAAAATTAGACGACAGGACAAGGTAAGTTGAAACTTGGGAACAACCAAAAATTCATCGAAACCATAATCATATTTGACTCTACAACCGGGTCTGGTCCTAAAATTCCGCAATAATTTCTCTTCACCGATTCTCCATAGAACTATTTTCTCAAACGCGGATGAGAGGGCAGAGTGCTTTTTGCTAAGCACCCAAATCTCGGGTCCATATATAAGTATTTTTATGACCATTCTCTAACACACCAGCAGCTTGGAGTCGTGATTTAATTTGAAAATTCTTGACAAACTAAAGTAGGCTTTGTTACCTTAAAGCAACATTGTTTGTATTTCTGGTTCCATGCTGATATTGCCTGCTACAACTGATCCGATATGATTAATAAATTGCTCTACTTCAAATTCTAAGTTTCAAAGATCCCCTGAAGTCCTGAAGACCTCCTTAAGACCCCATCAAGATCCTTCATACCACCCTCAAAACTCCCAGCAATATCTTCAACGACCCCTCAAGACCCCCACGACCACCTTTAAAACTCCCTCAAGACTCCCTCAAGATCCCACTTAGGACCTTCGACCCCCGCAACATCCACTCAAGACCCCCATGACCACCTTCAAAACACCCTCAAGATCTCCTTATGACAGCCTTAAGACCGTCTACGTCCACCGACAAACGACCCACTTAAAAACACCCCAAAACCACCAAGACCACCTTGTAAACCAACCATGACCCCCTTATAAGATCACACTCAAGACCTCGCTCAAGACGCCCGTCAAGACCCCTTCAAATACTACCCTCAAAACCCACTCAAGTTCCTTAGAAACCTCTAAAGACCGCTTTTAAGACCACCCATCGCATAAGTGGTTCTTTAGTGATAGGTGGACAGACAGACGCAGTGACGCGTAATCAAACTTTATTTCTAGCTCTATGATGTTTGCACATACCACAACTAACCAAAACACACCCCTTTAATTTAAATTTAAAATAAAAAACAACCCATAAAAATTGAAATTTTTCATCTAAATTCTCTAATCGCAGAAATTGATATGGGAGCCCCTCGCTCCTGGGCCATTTTATTTTTATTGTAGGAGAAAATCATCGAAACAGACATTTGACATCAGATGTTAAAATTGAAAATGCTCAGATTTTTTTATTCTGAGCACGTAGAGCACGCTCATACTCTGAGCAAATAAGAAACACGAGCAGTTATCTTGAGAACTCTTTGACTGCTCTGAACTAATTTATGAAAACGCGAAATGACAGAATATTGTGAAAACTTGTTGTTCTATCTGTAAGTTGATATCGACAACAAAAAAACGACATCAATAAAAATACAATTCAGTAAATAAAAAATGTAAGTTGAATTAAGCATAAAACATTTATGTCTCGTTTCATTTGCTGGGTTCATTTGTGCGTGAGCTAAGATTTCTCCTCTCTCTCCACCACCAAAACCATGTAGCGCAGCCGACTGCGCAGCACACACCGCACACAGTCCATAAAGGGCGACGAATATCTGATGCCAGTATAAATATTTAAAAAATGTATAAGGGCCTTGCGGCCGAACCCGGGACCCGATCACTACCAAATTTTCGAAAAAGTATTGTTTATTGGGTATACACATTTGAAGAAAATCGGGTAAATTTTTTAAAATTTTTGTTTGGGAGCCCCCCGACCCCGCAGCCCGAGGGGCCTCAAAATTTAATAGAAAGTGTTGTCTCCGGAAATACACATGTGTGCAAAATTTCAATAAAATCGGGCCATGGGAAGTGGGTTAAAAATTGATCGCAAGAATCCACGACAGACGACCGACGACCGACGACCGACCCAAGTGAAGTTAATATAGAGAATTTAAAAAAGGAGCTACCAAGGAGCTACTCCACCTATGTTGGATTTCAGATTGTATATGATACGTCTAGCAAGTGTGGTCGAAATTGGTCAATGGGTTCCAGATCTAGAGGAGCACTAATATATATCTTACTAAATTCTTTATATTAACATCGCTTCGGCAATAGCTAGCAGTATAACTAGTGCTGTTGGTCCACTGGTTATACTGTCAGTATGGCACACATACCAACACTGTAGGTACTCTTAATTACACATTCGATTGTTGTGTTTATTTTGAGAAATTTCGTTTTCTGATTTTGGGTCAATGTCAGTGTAGAAGAAAAAGACTGCCAACACTACTCGTAGATGGAAAAATTAATAGAAGGATCATGAATGTATGGATGGATAGATACATGTTAGCTGCACCATTCAGACAAATGCAACAAACGTGAAGGAATTGTTTTAAATTTAATTTTTACAATTCCATTAATCTTATTTCGCTAGCCGTCAATTCCAACGGAATGATAAGTCTCTTACTAATTACAGTCAGTAATTGATTGATTGAAAAAGATTTCTCAGCTCATTAAAGCTTGCTAAACTTTTTTGTAGCTTTTCACTGAATTTTGGTAAAAAAAAAAAAAAAAAAATGCGCTCATACTTATGCTCTTAAATTGCCTTAAAAAAATTGGAGCTACACAGGATTCTCTTTGATGGCCACTGCTCTTCTGCAACAGACATACCAAAGGTTTTTCTAGGTCTTTTTTTAACCACATTTCGCACGACCTAGAGAGCTGAAATTTTGTGAGCGGCTCAATGTTAGGAAGCCATTTTGATATCCCGGCTTGTGACGTTTGTCGCGAGTCGCGTGTGGCGCGTGTGAAGCGTGGAAAAAAGAAAATTCTTTGAGATAGCTCCGACCTCAAAAACAGATATTTTGGCGATCATTTATTACCAAATAATAAACGACTGTTTGACGTGTTTTGATGTATATATAAAAGTTTGTAAGTTTGTTTTTTACATTTACTTGTTTTTTTTTGTGTACTGGGCTCAGTCCTCAATAAAAAGACGATTCCAGTGCGCAACTTTTATAAGACGCTTATATTGAGACCAAAGTATTAAGTTGATGACTGATGGTAAGCAAACCAAAGAATGTTTTAAGATGGAATTGAAATATTTTATGCAGGAAAATCGTGTCTAGTGAATGTAGACCATGATAATTAAACAAGCGATCAGCTGCTACCCCAATGAGGGGCCACTAGGACATCCCCCACAACAGTAATAGAGGCGAGCTTTTGACTGCTACCACTACATGCAATGATGGTAAGCAAATCTGTGGAGACTAAGCATGGTAGGCAACTTCACTATAATTCAAAGAAGTCTTGTTTGGTACTGGGAGCAGTAGAAGTAATGTAAGAACCATTACAAACAGGACATTGTAGACTGAAAGGACACTTAAGAAAATTAGGATGATTAGGGAAGAGGATGGCTGCTGCAGGCTGTCTAGAGAGGCGGATAAGACCTAAGGGCATCTTCTCAATGAATGCGGAGCAACGATTCGAGAAAAGGGACCATGAAGGAATCCACGCAATGTCGGAGTCTGTGCGACATTTCTTGAATCCACTTCATTAGATTCATAAGAGCCACTGGTATTGAGAGAATGCTATAGGGACGGGCTTGCACTATCCGCAAAGCAGTCCGGCGGAATCGCAATACATCTGCATGGGTCGCAGTGCTAATATATTACACTCCCATAAAAATCCTTAATACATAAATCAATCAGGATATCAAGCAATCAATTAATAAGTAAGTGTTGCACCATTTCGTATTCGGCATTCTTGGGTCTTCTTTTTTTGTTACATTGCCTGGTGATCTTTATTAGTTACCTAAATGAAAATTGGGCAAAACCATCCAGAGGTAAATGTCTTGATTTTACTTCTAAAGAGAACCTCTTGATTATATCGAACCTATATGGAATCGAATACTATCTTTCTGTTAACCAATTTCAGGGAATGACACAATAAGAAGTTTCAGCGCACTCTGTCCGCTTAGACTTTGACTTTGTTCTTGAACGAATTATTCATAATACTGATTACTGTGAAACTGAGTTTATATTTTAGTTAATATTGTTGCTGAAAAATACATAAAAAGTCAGACAGACAGACGGACGTACGGACGCACCGATGGATGGATGAAAAGTTCAATGACTAAAATAGCCTTTTCAATCAAAAATGACTCATTTCAGTTCCAATAATGGAAGCGTCCTTAAGCTACTACTAGCAAGGCCAATGAATTCCAATTGTTTACTGGCATAGTTGTTGTGAATAATTTTATACGTATTCATAAATTATTCCACACACGCATATCGGATCGTACCCGTATGATAAGGATAGGACGACGTGACAAAAGTTCGCAACTTCTGACACGCACATCAAGTTGGCAACGGCGTTAGTAAGCGGCTAATAAAATCTGTGCTAACGACTAAATTAATGAAAGGCCAGAGGTCGTCAACTGGAATGGATCAACATTACAAAAACTACTGATGTTGGTGTGAATAGTCGGTCAAAAATCAAATGTGGTGGAAAACCTCTTAGCCGTTTGGTTGACTTTTTGGTTAGTGACATGTTCGCCAATGCCGCGCCATCTAATACTTTATGTTTAGAGTCATACCACGTTCTAAACCAATAGCCAATTAAGCGAATTTAAGTCTAATAAAAATCGATAAGTAGACTTATGTGAGGCATCATGCCTCAGTGTGTTTGAGACGCCCACTAAGCCCCCGCCACGTAAATTCGATTTCCTATCGAATAGCTTTTCCTGTTTTTTTGCTACAAATACACATAACACACGTTCTGACAATCAAAGTATTTAATTAGTGCACAAGATAACGTTGTATTTGCTTTCGAATTTCCATTCTGAAGTCTGCTTATTACATTGATTAGCAGTGAATCCGATTACATTACACAGTTCTTCATAAGAGAGTTAGGCATGCGAATGAATGGGCATTTCAGTCCAATGTTCTAAATATAGTTAGGGATTGCAAATGATTGCAAATGATTGCAAATAGGATAAAACTCTTCTGATAAACATTCCTTGCTTCCAATACCAATGAAAAGCATTTTCCAAGCTTTGTATCCTCTTGTATTCTTCATCTACGCAGATGGTCGTTCGTTTCGTTAGTTAATGGTAATGGTTAATCGATAGCGATGCGTAGATTGAGTATTTATCCAATTTTCTCAGGGGTAGTAACCCCTATGAATGAAAAAATGACGCTATCGCAATCCAAGCCCTAAACAATTGTTCTAAAACAAGTACCATCAAATTTTGACTGGTAGAAGCCAAGATATACGACACGACAAACGTATAAACGTACATCCGTACATCCGTACATCCATACACACGTTCGCTGAAAATTTTTCATGTCCTCTGAATATAAGCTTCGCCCTTCGGGCTCGCAATAAAGGCGTTTTCAATGGGGACATAACCATTTTGTATTTTAATACAAACGCACCCTTAAACTTATTTTTATGATCTGTTAATGTCAAAACGTCAGCCAAATTTTAGATTTTTGTCATGGTGAAGGTGAAGCGAAAAAGCAACTTTTGCAAAATTAATACTGAAATTCTGAAATACTGCTAGGGCTAGCTATTGCCAATGGCTAGTAGTACCACGCTCAAAGTGTAAACGTAAGTGGTTCGCTTAGTGGTAAATGCTAAGGCTGCTGAATGATTGCCATGTACTCTTCCACGTGTACTAAAATATAAAGTCGCCGTTCTTAACGCGCTAATTAATTTGAATTCCATGAGCAATTTTCTGACCGAAAAGAATTTAATTTTCTTTGGTTTGCGCATAAAAAAAGGACTGTTGGCCCTGTAAAATGATGGAGAGGGAGTAAAAATGTCTAGCATTAACACAAATAAAGAAAAATACACCACACAACAATAAAAGTGTATGCTATGCGCCTCGTATATATACGACTCATGCCTCATAAAAAATGAGGCATCTGTGCCTCATGCCTCATGCCGCATGCCTGTTTTTTCGACCAAAATCGGCCTTCTGGCCATTGTGGTATGAAATCCGTAACTCATGTATGAATATTTGTGCGTCTGCTTACACTTATGCCATTGCACACATGACGATGACGACGTTTCGCAACGGTCCACTGAAATCCACCAAAATCCAAATTTTATGGACTGATTGTCTGCGGATGTTATTTGATGCGTAGCGATGATTTGAATCATCATTGCAGACAGAGGCGATATTAATCACTTCCGGAGATTCCCTGCTATGACAGCGAACCGGACAAATCGTCTCAGTCAGTAAGTTTTTCCAAAAAGACAAATGTTTGTTCAAAATTCACTCAAAATTCTATAAATAATCGCATACGGCTTAAATTTGCGTTCTATGGTTGCAGAATGGACAATGCTCCATGATGATGTGGCCCATTTTTGTGTTGCACAAAAGTTCTATTGTTGTTTTCAGCGAAAGTTTAATGACATTATGCAAATTGTGTAGTTCTCCTATTAGTTGTTGTTGTGTTCAATTTATTGCCGGCTGATTGTCAGCGTGCAAATACATAGTTCTGTATATATCTATGAGTAATGTGTGCGTTGTTATATGGGGTAATTTAGGCCAAATGTTATCAAGTAATTACTCTGCGCGACTAGCGAGTATCGAATATGTATTGATGAAAATTATTAGCATTTTAGAAACACATGTTAGCATGCAAGTGCAAGTTGGTTTCCAGTCATTCAAATCCCATTTAAAAGATAAGCTCTGCATTTTGTTATAACAGGCGAGACTTAAATCTAGCTAGCTGAAAGCAATTACAACAAATGGAGCACGATCAATATATTAGTTGTGAAATGCTTAGGAAATTTGTTAAAAGCAGAAAAGCGGCGTATCCACAATGAACATTTCCCTTCAATCCAAATGCTTGTAGAATCTTATTTTTCTGTAATAATGAAGTAATAAAAAAATTAGGCACGCATTAGGACCGGTGGTTAAGAATTAAGGACAAGGTTGAAAAGATCGATCCTGAGATGAGAGAAGATTATGGATTGAATTATGGTATGAAAAATGTTCTGTAGGCAGCGTACTTTATAGTTCCCTTTGTAATAAACTGTGCTACCTATAGAAAGGTGATATCTATCCTTTGGCACAAATGGACAGATAATAGATGAAGTCGAGAAGTTTTGCTAGTTGGGCAGCTGAATCAAAAAATTGCAGTGCTGATATCGATGTGTGCTCTTGCGTAAACAAAGCGCAACACGTGCTGGAACACAAGCCTTTTTGTGTTGTTGACAAAAATTTACACTTATATTTTACTTTGTAGGTATTCCAGTTTTTAGTATTTTCTGGTATTTGAAACATTTTATAATATTGTAATATTCTTAGGAAAAGTAGTTAGTAGTAGATGCCGCCAGGGTGTATACAAGGAATTATGCATTCCCCGATCAATAATGGAATACGAGCAATTACAATTGCATACTCTTAGACTGAGAGATTAATTAGATTGTTTTAAATGTAAGCTACTGTAAGTTTAAATCATTATGTACTGGTCAAAAATTTAGTCAAACCGGTTTGTCCTGTTTGCCCGATTTTTGTGTAAGTACATGATTGCTCATTTAGTTTATTTTTAGAAGATGACTGTTTACATATGAATATGGTTAGTTGTAAATAAGAGAAGTTACCACACTCTTCTCGATATTTCTGTCTATAAGATTGGAAGTTTCTGGAAACTTTCCAATGAGTATAAATAGTACGGCGTTGCCGCAGGAATTCATTCATTGTTTAGAATTCAACCAGTCAAGCTCAAAAAGTTCTTGCAAAGAGATAAAGCTACCACCTAAGGGAATTATAGTGAAGTACAAGTGTTGTTGTAATAAGTGTTTTTGTGTACATTTAAAGTCATCACCAATAATTCGCGCACGCGAATTCGCACCCCTATAATGCTCGGCTACATGCTTGGTACAGCGGGGGCGTTAAGGAAAAGGAGGAGAAAAGAGGAGATGTCTATGAGTTTGTGTTTTGAATGCCTGTTGATCATAGTGATGTGGGAAGACAGATCTTGGTAGAGTATTGTTATACGGCTTAAGAACGAGTCCCTGAATTTCACTGTACGACCGAAGATGCGCTTGAGGGTAAACTGATGAGCATTTACAGCGCCACGAGTATTGCGGTTGTAGTCAAGGAGCGGTGGCATGCAGCTGGCTATTTCTCTTGAGCACCGCTGGTAGAAGAAGCAATAAAACAGTGACAAGCAGTTTTCAGTTTCATCGATGCAAGTGCCATTCATGGATAATGACATGAGATTTAAGATTCGCTTAGAAGACAGGAGACAGCATTGGGTTTTGGAAGCGTTAAATTCTACTCTATTGCTTTCTCCCCATTGTATTATGCTGTCTAGGTCAGAATTTAACGTTCTTAACATACGTAGTTGTTTGATATTCACATGAGAAGTGGACGGACTTATTTGAGAATCTGAGAGTACTGTCGTCAGCGAAAGAGTGGATTGGATTAGAAGTCACAGATAAGAGATCATTAATAAAAATGAGAAAGAGTGTCGGGGATTAGACAGAGCCCTGGGGAACGCCAGCGTTTAAGTAATACAGTTTGGATTTGAAACCGTCCTATACAACTTAAATAAAAATAGCTTCTAATCCAGTGAAGCAGTTTATCATCGACTCCATAAGCACGCATTTTGGATAAAAGAGCTTGATGCCAAACTCTGTCAAATGCCTTAGAAATATCGAGTGCGACAGCTTTGCTTTCTCCAAATTGATGCAAGAACCGGTTCCACTGTTCGGTGACATATACCAGTAGAACGTTGTCCACGAAATCCATACTGCCGGTCACTAAGGATTTCGTTGGTTTTAAGATATTTCTAGAGCTGAAAATTTATCAGCGTTTCCATGACCTTGGAAAGAACGGATTTAAGGGCTATGGGTCGGTACGAAGAAGTAGACGACGGCTCGCCATTTTTGGGTATGGGCTGGACAAAGGCTGTTTTCAAACTTCTCGGGAAGAGTGCAGAAGAATAGGATAGATGGAAAAGCTTACGCAATGGTAATGCCAGCAACGGGCACGCGAAGTTAATATAGAGAATTTAAAAATAATAAAGACTTGTCCACCACAAAATGTAAAAGCGATCCGAATACATTTCATTTTATATCTGATTTTTACCGCCGGGATATTGAGAAGGATAAAGCAAACATTATCACGACTTAAGTTCTTGCAATGTGATTTCACGCAAGCATTACAATGTTGTCTCTTTAAATGCCAATCATTAGGCATTAAGTTACCGCAACCATGAGACAAATTGTCAGTTATTTTAATTTCCAATAATACGGATTAGGAGGCTTAGTCTATTTCCATATCACAAGTACCTTAGTAATGATGGCCAATAATAAGTACTCTGGCGGTGTCTCTAATTTTTTATTTAACTTTTACATTTACTTGTCGGCTTTATACTGCATCGCCGTAATGACACAAACTACATGGTTGGCCATTAAATCACATCTCCCTCTAGTGTACACTGTGCAGTAGAAATTAGAATTGTTTATTAAACAAAAGGCGAGACGAATTGTTCTTTAGAACTCAAAGCATGTTTTGCATTCGCAGAACATCATTGATTCTACGGTGATAGAGCGCGATACGGTGTTTTCCTTTTCCGACTTTTCAGCATTTTCTGGTTTATTTGATGGCAGCACAAAACTGCCACACTGACCGCACGAGGTTTCGAAGAAGCGAAGCGCAGCGACCGAAAAGAACATTCAACATATACGTCAAACAGATACTCGGCCACACTTAAGCGGATGTGTAGTACCATAGGACAACTAAAAAAAGGTAAATTAATGCCCGGGCTCAATGAATGGGCTCAAAACAGAAAATAATTACCAACCGCAGCGTGTAGCCGTTTACCAATTAACGATAGGCGGTATTTGTAACGTCAAAGAATGCTAATTAATGCCTCGATAAATTTCCGAAGGTAAAGCATAGTTTCGCTCTGTTTTCTCTATAGATGGATATAGATATTCCCGTAGATAGACAGATGTGCGACTTTCTGCTTTAAAGTCGTGATCTTTGTGTTCGATTTTGGTATTAAGAGATCAAGCTTTGATCTTCCATTTGCACACACAGTCTCCATTAATATTTATGTTGCAATTAATATTTATGAGAAAATTACTTGTTAAGCAAATTGGTTACAAATATTGACTTAAAAACATGAAAACTTTTAAATGTTTTTGTACCTATGGAATTGATAATCAATGTCTTTAATCTAAGCAGATTGATTTTTTGAAACCACGAATCTTAAAGCGAATCATAAGCTAAATAAGTAAAATATATTTAGGGTGTTCTTTTCTTAGATAGAACTTTCTTCTTCTTTTCTGTCTTTCCTTTACTCCGCGGGGGAGCATAGGGCTTTTACAAACGTCCGCCAACGAACTCGATTTATCGCCACTCTGTCCCCTGGGATCTTGCTTCCTATTCTATTGTCCTTTTCCATGTCTTGATAGGACGGCCAACTCGGCGACTTTCTTGTGGAAGAACTTTATGAAGGGTTACTATCAAAGGAACTGTTATACTGCGCCCACTCTTTGACTCGCAAATCATAATTAATAGACTCACTCTTGAACAACGCTACAAAATTCTCCAAACTTACTTTGAGTGATTCAGTCATCGATTCGTGCAACTTATAGACGACTTTATGATTTTTATGGCGCATATAATCGTCGATTTGAGCAGGCCAGTTTGTAAATAAGCGAAACTACCGAATATGGAGTGAGACAAGAGACTCTACAAACTCCCTTACATCCAGCAAAATGCACCGTTTTGTGCGGTAGAATCAGCAGCTCTTCGCTTTTCAGTCCCCACTTCTATGGAACTTAGCGGTGAATGAGCTGCTGGTATGCCTAAGAGGTGAGGGTTGCAGAGTAATCGCGTATGCGGACGACGTTGCTATTGCCTATTGCCGTCTCAGGAAAACATCCGAAGCCCGTTTAGATCGTCTCAATTCTAAATTGTACTCTGTGAGAGCGAACCTATATTGCTCCAAACTCTTCGTGCGTTGAAGAGTTTTCTGACTTTCTCTCTAAGCTTAGCCAGCTGGTTGTTCCACCTGGGAACCTTACGTTTGAACAGGCTGCTTTTAGGAACACAGCTGTCATGATATGAAGTAAGGAACATATCATTAAATTGGTATGCTGATTCATCTAGGCCCCATGTGGACTTGATAGTCCGAGATACAGATTCCAGGACGTTGACTTTGGATAAAATTTAGAAGAAGTATGAGCCAGTTTGCCGGGAATGTCAAACCTGATGTGTTGATGGTCTGACAGCGAGGATTCGCCGGACACATACCAGTTTTCAATAAAGTTGGAGATAAATGGACTGGCGAGAGTGAGGTCAAGTACCTCTTTGCAAATCGCATTTATAAAGGTAGGTTTGGAGCCTTTATTTAATATATCTACATAACTACTAATAAGATATTCGAAAAGACACACACCCTTTCTATAGCTACCGCTGCTGCCCCAGACCTCATGATATGCATTTGCTATGAGGTACTGGAGGTTTCTATTCCGACAGTGCTCTATCAGCTCCTGAACCTCTAAG
Organism: Nephrocerus scutellatus; assembly: GCA_947095585.1. NCBI lineage: Eukaryota > Metazoa > Arthropoda > Insecta > Diptera > Pipunculidae > Nephrocerus > Nephrocerus scutellatus. The sequence goes on from OX352762.1 coordinate 122,433,262, forward strand.
GGCGGAATGTTGTCGTCGGGGAAGTATGCTTAAGCGTACATAAGTGAGCGTAAATCGAAAATAATTCAATTGGAATTTTTGTTGATTGTCTAAAGATAATTGATCCAAATGCGAAGCATATGTTCGTCCAAATTTAACCAACGACCACGCACAGAAAACAGAAAAAAAACTATAAAATATTTAATAATTTCTCTTGTCGAAGACTCAATTAAATCATAAATTTTCATTCCAAATAACATTACGCACACACATCGCCAATTTAATGGTTTATGTTCACAAAGGAGAGCAGAATAACAAATTAATTTTGCAAGCGACATTAACAATTTGTTATAGTTATGGATACATACATATATCAATATGTATTATGGCTGGCGTGCTTGTAATTATTCATATACTATATTATAATTGTCTGCTATGCTTACAGCTATTAACAAATTTCATGCGTCATAGACAGACAGATGGACAGTAATTGATTGAGTTGACGAGCAACACTCCCTCCGAACGGACAGCCAGCAACTATTGGAATTGATTTATTGCATGGAATCCTCGGGATTTTTTACTTAAGTGAAAATATAAATAAATAAATTTTCAGATTAAAGTCCCGTTAATCCGTTCTGTTTGGAAAATATAAACAAAATAAACATCTCTCATCACTTAAGCATAAACGACAGACGAGGCATCACGAAAGACGACAATCATTCTCGAGGTATCTTTGAGTGGAAAATCTCAAAGCAATAAACACACAAAACAAATCTTGACAATTAGCCAAAGATGATACTCGCAATTATTCTGTGTGGAACAAAAAAGCATGAAAACAAAATATAAAAGATACATAAAAGCAAGCCGATGAGATAATTTTTAAATTAGTTATCCAATGAATGCTTGCACATCCACTCACAAACCACACCGCCTCTCATGAGGGTGGACAACGTCGGCACCAAATGCTCGGCTATCTCACATAAACTAAAAGAAAAGCGCATAGCTCTAAGATTGCAATCCAACAGACAGATATGTATGTACGTATCTATGCAATGCACACCGCACATACGCGTACACGTAAGTGAGTGTTATGCACTTTCTTTTGGTCGACGATTGTGTTTTTTTTTTAATTCTATTTCTTTTGTTTCTTCTCTTCTCTTTCATGCCCACTTCTAATCCTATCTTTACAAAAGATACAAAAGAAAGAACGGAACAATAGTGAAAGTGAAAACACTTCTGGGCCGAAAATTTGTTGAACTTTTTAAACATTTAAGTGAACTTTTTTATATCTTCGAACAATAAGAACATAATGGCCGATTTAAGTTTAAAATTTAACTCAAAAGTGCTAATTGAACAAATTCTTTCGTCTGAAAATAAAATGCTTTTTTATTTCAGGTGAAGAAAGCGGTGCCAACAATTCAGTTTCTTTCAAATGTTATTTTTAAATCATCGTAAAACGTACCTACACCCACATACGCAGACGGCTATCATTGACAAAATTAACTTGAAAATCTGTTTTATTTAAGTCAGGCCAAAGGCACCTTCGAATTTGTAGACAGTTATTTGAGATGTGTTTTAATGAATGGAGAAAAAGTGTCATTTTTTTACTCTGTATACTGTATATGATGCAATATAGACCGCGTTGCACATACTGCAAAGACAAAGAGGGTAATCTGATCGCTGATCTCAAAGGCATCTTAGAGCGTTAGGAAGAGGACTTTCATGAGTTGCTTAATAGCCAGCTAATTGAGGAATTGGAGGCTCCACCAATGACCGAAGACCACACTATGCTGCCGCCACCAAGCATAGACGAAGTAAGCAGAGCGATAAATCTGCTCAAAAATAATAAGGCCCCGGGATCTGATGGTATCCCAGCGGAGCTGATTAAAACAGGAGGCCCCGCAATACACCAAGCAATTCATGAACTAATAGTGCAATTATGGGAGGAAGAAGCTATGCTAGAAGACTGGCGAAGCAATAAGCAGCAATTATCGTGGTATAACGTTGTTGAGTACCGCGTATAAGATTTTCTCCCCTATCCTTCAAGACAGTATAGCCCCATACACTAAAGTCATCATTGGTCCATACCAGTGTAGTTTAATCCCAGGCAAATCAACAACTGATCAGATTTACACCCTTAGGCAGGCGATGGGAAAATGTCTAGAGTTTCAAAACTCACTACGCCATCTTTTTATAGACTTAAAAGCCGCCTATGATAGCATAGCCAGAGTAGAACTTTATAAGGCCATGAGAAAATGCGGCATCCCAAATAAACTGACAAGACTATGTAGGTTGACCATGACCAATGCTATCAGACAATAAAAATATCCGGATCACTATCAAGCCCATTCAACATCTATAATGGGCTCCGACAAGAGGATCGACTGGCCTGCGTCCTCTTCAACATGGCTCTGGAGAAAGTGATTCAAGACTCTGACGTAACGGAGAGAGGAGCAATCCTCTATAAGTCCATTCAGATACTGGCTTACGCAGACGATATTGACAACGTTGGTAGAAACCCAAGAGCTGTTCAGGGAGCTTTCATCCAGATCGAGCAGGCGGCACGAAATCTGGGGCTCCACATAAATGAGAGCAAAACAAAGTACATGGTGGTCTCTCGATTAAAGTAGTGGAGCGTGAATTTGAAGTATTTATTGCAATCCTTTAACTATCTCGGGTCAACTGTAGCAGCCGATAACGGCATGGAACCAGAAATACACGCACGGTTGCATAAAGCCAACAAGCTTACTATATTCTGTCAAGATTCTTCAAATCCAGGAATTTAACTATAACATCCAAGCTGCTGGTGTATAAGACAATGGTCATACCAGTACTTACATATGGATCCGAGACTTGGGTGCATAGCAAAAAGCATTCTGACCTCTTAGTAGCGTTCGAGAAAGTCGAGTCGAGAAAAGTCTTACGGAGAATTGTTTACCCTGTATGTGAGGATGGACGATTCCGGAGACTCTACAATGATGAGATCTACGAGCGTTACCGCGAAGTTGACATCGTGAAGAGAACTAAGCTCGGTAGGCTCCGATGGGCAGGACACCTAGTTCGCATGAGCGAAGATGCTCGGAAAGTCCTTTGGTAGGATTTATGGTTGTATCCGGTTGTAGCGCAAGAGGAAGGATAGCTACGCAATTTACATTTACAAAGTGTTGAAGCAAGTCCATCCAGATACTGGTATCTCATCAAAAGCCATGAGTATCATGAACAGTTGTCAATGATATTTTTGAACGTATCGCTGCCGAAGCACACTACAACAAAAGTTCGACAATCACAAGTCGGAAAATACAGACTGCTGTTCGTCTTTTACTTCCCGGAGAGTTGGCCAAGCATGCGGTCAGTGAAGGAACAAAAGCTGTTACTAAATATACCAGCTCTAAGTAATTTTCGGCGTCATCTTATCTTTGTTTTTTTTAAGACACCACCAAATATGTGGCGTCTGTCGATGTATACATAAAAGTTTGTACCCGAAAAACGAAGATTTTTTACATTTACTTGTTATTTATTTAAACTGTCTATACTAAGAACTAAACACAAAAATACAATAGAGTTTAATATTGGATAGTCGATGCGACTAACGATTAGTTTATATACAAATAAGAGAAAATCATAACTAGGTGACACCCGTTGAAGTCACTAAATGTTAGGTTGTGCAACTAGACCATGCGGTTTTATGCGGTGGAACCTTCCTTCATGCTCACTTGCAACTTGCAGTTTTTCAACGCATTCTTATGGTGTTTCACCGATTGCTAGTAAAGCAGTATCGTCAGCAAATGTGGCCATTATATTGCTTGTTCGAGTAGAAAGATCATTGGTGAATAGTGGTTATAATATTGGATCCAAGATTCTTCCCTGAGGAACTCCTGCTTTTATTTCGTTTAAATCAGTATAAGCATCTTCTTGTTTGATTTTGAAGAAACGTTGTGTCAAATAGGATTTGAATAACTTGCAGTATTGAACTGGGAGTATTGTTTCAAGTTTGCACAAAAGTCCTTCATATGCCAAGCCTGGTCAAAGGCTTGAGCAAAATCGAGGAAAATAGCTAACCTTTCTTTCCTCTTGCAACTTTTCTATTGCGTCAGTGATTCTGTGGACTTGATCTAAGGTTAAGTGTGGCTGTCTCTAAAGCCAAATTGGTGGTTTGGGATTAGTCGTTTGCGTTCAAAAATTGGTATCAGTCACTTTAATATTATTCTTACGAGCAATTTAGACATAATAGCAAGTAGGGATATAGGTCTGTACGGTCACACTTCACCCGGCAATTTGCCTAGTTTATGAACCTTGATTACTTCGGGTAATTTCCAATCGTTGGGAATGTGTTTTGATCGACTGGAAGCTTGGATTAAGTTGGTGAGTTTTACAATACCTATATGGGTAAGCCGTTTTAAAATTTCGCTTGTGATCATTATGATATCATACCATGGGCTTTCTTTGGTTTCATATTTTTTTGTATTTCTTCGTTGATTGCATTGAATGTAACCGAAGGAATATCTTTTTCATCTTGATTGCATATCTCCCTTAAGATATCATTTTTAGTTATGTGTATTTGAAACGTATTTTTGAGATATTCAGAAAATAAAGCGGCTTTCTCGGCATTAGTTTTTGCCCATTCCACGTTGTTTTTACTGATAGGGAGAAATTGTTCAATTGGTCTCTTTAGGTATTTTGTCGTTTTCAGCAATGCAGGTTTTTCGGTTTTGAATCGATTAAATGTACATTCACAATTGTCAAGACATCATCCAACCAATTTTGACCCACATCACCACCACCCAGTTTATTGACATTAATTCAAATTAATATTTTTGTATGATTCTGAATCAACTAACTGAGTGAAACACGATAAGTATTCAAACCAAAACAAATTAAAACGAATAATTAAAAATGAAACGAATTCAGGGGTGCACTTGCAACCCAACAAACGAATTGGTGACAACGTCAGACACAGACAACAAACAAACGAGCAAATCGAGTTGTCAAGAGAAATCGCTTAATTGCCGGGCTAGCTGTTGCTCTGCTCGACGCTTTGGATTAATTTCAATTCGTAATTTGTCGTATTATTCCGAGTTAATTGGGTTGTTCATCGCCCGTCTGAGCAAAACGAGAAGGGCTAATTGGCTGAAGTGTTAAGTGCTCATTGCTCAGTGCTCAGTCTGTTATGACTTCATTTCTGATGGTCGACACCATCAGCAGATCATTTTTCAAAAGAACTTTCTGAATTATAACCAAATCAAAAACATTTTCCATTTCAGTTCAAGTACTGTCGCTGTAACTTTAGTTCAATTAATAAATTGAATGCAAAGAATGTCACGCACCAATATTTGACAAACAGAAAAGAAAAGTTGCAGTAAAATTGTACAAAAGTTATTCTCTTCGTTGAATAAATCCATTTCCAATTTACATAATTTGTTATGAAGTTTTTTTGTGAGTGACGCGATCGCTCCGATTTATTGATTGCTGCTATGCGAGTGTTGAATCAATTGAGTGAATTGTATTAATTGATTCAGTTCAAAGTTCAAGCAGCAATCAATAACAATAAATAATTGACTGCTGAAAAAGTACGAACACGGCAACAAGTAAATGTTGCAACATGACACTACCTACAAACTACGTGTTTGTTGTTAATATAATTAAACTCGTAGTCCGAGACTGAGATTGACGAGTCTCTTCGATTCGATTCTCGAATCTCGATTGAACGAGATTCTTATGGTATCAAGTCACTTCCGTCGCCGATTACTCGTTCAGATTACTTTTCTCCGGAGTCTTTTGCAAAAATTATTTATTTTCCCATTGTGGCGCGATCAAGGATCAATCGTTCATTCTCAAATAAAATGCATTAAATATCCTACGAAATTTAATTGTACTTTCGATGCCTCGCATACCATTTGTTGTTGAGTGGATTTTTGTTTCCTGCATTTGAGCGAAACCCCTGGAAATTCATTCGTTCAAAAGACCCATCACTTGCGTCGGCGGATTCGTAATGGATGGAGAGGGCAAGTGTTATTCGATTTAGAATTTGGAATTTAAATTGGGCCACTCGCTCTTTTATAGAATATAATATACTATATAGGTATATAAAAGAACAACCCATAAAAATACAATTTTTCATGTATTTCATCATCGGAGATACAAAAATTTAAAAAAAACGGATTAATTTTTTTAAAAAATTTGTTGGTGCCCCATGATCCTCCAAACCCTTTCTCCAAAATTTTTGCAAAAAGTGTTGCCCATTGGAGATACATACGTATATAAAATTTAAAGAAAATCGGATTAATTTTTTTTTAAATTTTGGGGCCCCACGAGCCCGGGGTCTCCAAATTTTTTACAAAAAGTGTTGTCTATCGGATATACACATGTGTATTAAATTTGAATAAAATCGGGATAATTTTTTTAAAAAAAAATAATGGGGCCCCACGAACCCGGGCCAGGGGTCTCCAAATTTTTTACAAAAAGTGTTGTTTATCGGAGGTACACATGTGTATTAAATTTGAAGAAAATCGGGTTAATTTTTTTAAAAAAAGTTATGGGGCCTCACGAACCCGGGCCCGGGGTCTCCAAAATTTTTACAAAAAGTGTTGTATATCAGAGATACACATGTGTATAAAATTTGAAGAAAATCGAGTAAAATTTTGTAAAGTATTTGTAGGGGAGCCTACCGACCCCGTGGCCCGAGGGTCCTCAAATTTTAATAGAAAGTGTTGTCATCGGATATGCATGTGTGCAAAATTTCAATAAAATAGGACTTTGGGAAGTGGGTCAAAAATTGATCGCAAGATTCCATGACACACAAATCCACAAACCCACAAACCCACAAACACACGGGCAAGTGAAGTTAATATAGAGAATTTAAAAATGAAATGATGTATGTATGTGACCCCCAAAAAACCTTCAAAAGATCCTCAAAAAAAGTAGTAATATATGAGAACTGACCAGACTCGCCACTAAAAGGTCCCTAATTTTTCTTAAGCAACTTGGGGAAGTAGTAATATACATAATGCTATGCCTGTCTATTGAGATGTGTGGTTATTGTCAGTCTCTTCATAACATCCCTTAATTACACTATGGCGAGTTTTCTTTTACTATCTAGTAGTATAGTAACCAGCTCTATCGAGCTTCTCCATTCTGCCTATCTTTCTAGCTTCCTCTACAATTTTCGTCGGTATTGTGTTAACTTTTTTGTGTGCGTTGCGTATGCATCTTGTCAATGTTCGAATGCATTATCCCTGGAAATGTTACCTTTCTTCCATTATCCAATCCAATTAGTATGCAGTTTGATGCAACTAACAGAGTTCCCATAGAGTTCATTATCCATTTGGCCTATAATATCGTATTAATCGGATTGTGTTGTGTATGAATGATTGTGACTGGATTCCTCATCAGCTGACAACCACAGACGACATAGTTGCAGACAAAATAAAAACCTCTCAACAGGGCTTCATGTAAAATGCGGTCACAGTATGTACATTCACCAACTTTGGCTGCTGGAGGATGAACGAGAAGCATATAATTTATTCGCACTACATTAACACATCTCTCCGGGAGCTGCTGCCGCTCTGAGTGAAATATGCAACTTATTTCGACCGTGTAACTGTATCAGTTCATCATGCCGACGGACTGAAACTTAATTAAGTTTTCTGTGGATATTAATTTCACTGTGCCACAGTGTATGTTACCCGAGGGTTTTGTGGTTCGTTTTTGTCACTCAGTATGTTACACACCCATTGTACATCTGCGCAGACAATACCGCCGGAGCTGGTAATGGATGGTGTTGCCGACATCATGGAGCCACACAAATAAATATTTATGTGATCGTGGATTTTTTTGTACTTGGAGAACATATCATCAATTCAGGAAGTCAGAGAATGGTACAGAAGGAATGCTTTATTGTCGCTTGTAGGTTTTTTTGCGGACATTTCCTACTGGCACAGTAAGCAGAAGCATTTCCAAACTATTTTATATGAGTTTTCTTGGAGCAACAAACAGAAAACTGCCAACCATAGCTACAGAAAGTGACTCACTGCTTCATCCGTATCAATAGCGCAATATACCTACATATCTAGATCTAGAGTGTCACAAATTCCAAAAAGCAACAAAATGGTTTATCCTGTATAAGAGAGGCGTGTCCAAATAGTATAACACAGGTTTGTAAATAATTATTTTGCCCGACCACCTGCGTGTTTCAAAAACTATTTTATTGTGTGCCCAACTGGCGAGCGAGAAGTCCCTTCTTTGACGCTGGTTGTGTGATTAGCGATTAGATTACGCTTATTACTGTTGCATTAAACAGTAATTAGTTTGCTATCTGATAGTATTCAATCGATTCCACTTCAAATTAGTTTAATAAAATGTGAACATCATGCATCTGTTCCAGGGGCTTAAACCACATGCAGTGTGTAAGTAAAAGCGTAGATGGAAACTGATCAGTTGCATGCAATTATTTATTTCAAATTAAATTAATGATTGACAAGCAATTACAATTACAAGCAATAATTTTTTTTATAAAAAGCAGGTGTATCCCATTTGGAATGATTTTAAATTGGCTCAATTTTATTTATTTTCTTGTTTATTTGTGGCGTTGGTTACACTTTTTTAAAATGCCTCCGATATGTCTGGACTCTGGAGTAAAGGAAGTTTTAATTGACATCAGTTGCTAGCGTAGCGTACAGCGTACACAGAAAACTGCTGGACAAGATTCAGCTTTCAAGCAAACTAAATAAAATCCAATAAGAATGTGTTCAGTTCAGTTCAGTTCAGAAATTCCTTAAATATTAATGCTTCATGACTTAAAAATTACTTTTGGTCCTTACAACAAAAATCAACAAATTACCCTTCGTGTACGTGACTGTGTAGCAAATATCCTTCCATCAGCCGTTCATATTTTAGTTTATTCATAATGTATACGTGTATGAGGGAAAGGGCAATATTATGGCGGTGCCTCCCCTGCATCGATTACTCCATAATAATCATAATACATAACCCAAAGCGGAAATATCCGAGGTATTACAAGCGAACAGTAGCGGTTACAAAAATTGGCTTTAATGGAGACCTTATTTGCATTAATTCCATTATATTTTCATATAGTTTAATAATAATAATATTCGGCGCGACAGACTACTGCGGTCCAAGGCCTTGCTTCTCGCAACCATTTGTGTTGAGCATGTATATTTTTGCACACAAATGGAGGGACCTACAATTTAATGCCGGATCCGAACGACGAATTGAGAAGCTTTCCGTGACAAGTTATTACTCTCGGCACGTTTGTCACACATTCGCGAGAGGTGGGACACCGTGAAAAATACTGTTGCTGGGATTCGAAGCACGAACCCCATGCTCAGAAGTCCATGCTCTTATCCACTGTGCCACGGCACCCAGTGGCGTTGGTGACAAATTAATGGACAAATTAATGATTGAAAATACATCGGGTTTTTATTTTAATTAATTATTTATTTCAACGATAACTGGTATCAAAAAGAAACGCTTAAATGTATATAATATATAAATAATATTAAGATGATTATTAGATCGTTAGATTATTCCAGTGAAGTTAAATATCTCGGTGTTATCCTTGATAAACGGCTAAACAGGTATACACATATTAAGTCCGCCATCGAACGCGCCTAGGGCCTTGTGGGCCAGTAGATGCCTCTACGGCAGAACTTGAGGTCTAAATCCTTAAATGATACATTTGATGTATACAATGATGGTGATACCTATTATCCCGTACGCGGCCATTTTTTGGTGGCCAAAAGTTCTTGAACGGACAACGGCAATTAAGCTTCAAAAGCTACAAAGAATTGCCTGCCTAGGTATAACGAGTGCTATACGCACTTGCCCTACGACTGCATTAGAAGGTGTTGTAGGGCTTTCACCCTTACAAATCTTCATCAGGAAGACGGCTGCTAGATGCGGTATTAAGCTGCAACTAGAATACGGGTATAAACCAGGTGACTATGTGGGATACCTGAAGATTCTTGACTCAATTCCTGAAAGAGAAAAGGTCTGCATAATCTCCGACATTATGGTCAGGGTGCAATGTTTCGGCAGATAATTTGAGGTAGAAATAATGGACCGGGTAAACTGGTGCACCGCACTTGGCGCTAGAGGTCTGGTTTGGTTCACAGATGGAACCAATGGGAAAAAGTCCCACGGTTTTCCAGGTGGAACTCCACGCCATTGAGATCTGCGCCAGCCTTAATCTTAGTAAAGGAATTAAGGGCGCTATAATATATATCTTTTTTGATAGCCAGACAGCACTTAACAAATTTAATGGACTCGTTATCAGTTACGGACTGCTATGATGCAATGCAATCTCTTGCCACACACAACGGAGTGAAACTCGGATTGATCACTGGTCATGGGGGAATTGCAGACAGCGAATCTGCAGACGACCTCGCTAGGGCTGGCTCGGAATCTGCGTCAATAATACCTGAACCCTACTGTGGTGTCAACTGGGCTGCCGCCGCAGCACTGATACCTTGTTGGGAACAAAAGCTTCGTCCGGGGCGGAGGCAATCAAAACATCACCTTAACAAAATTTATGGAAACAGAATGTAGGTTCTGCTTGGAATATGTTGAGTCATCCGAGCACATTCTCTGCGAATGGCCAGCACTACTTGGGTTAAGGAGACGCATTTTTTATAAGGAAATGTTCTCGACAGTGGAGTTGAGAAATTCTGCTACTAAGGACATACTTTCATTTACAAGAGAGGTGGTACGTCTCTTAGAGTAAATACACTCTAAGATACAAAAGATATTTTAGGTCGTTGTGTCTACCTATCTTTATTAAAAAAATTTGTTACCGATGATACACACGTGTACAAAATTTGAAGAAAATCGGGCTTTGGGTTAAAAACTAATCGCAAGATTCCACCACCCACCGACTTACAGACAGACAGAAAGACACAAGCCGATGCAAAGTTGATATAGAGAATTTACATAAAAATAGAACAGGATCCTTCAGGTACTTCAGATATTTATTTGCCTGAAATGCAAATCTCCGATATTAACTTTCTTTTAACGACCAAATAGGTAAGATTTCAGTCATAATAAGAAGGAACCAACAAAACCTAACTTCTTTAAAGCAAACTATTTAAGGTAAAACGCACAGCAAAAAATCCATGTTGAGACTCACATGATGTATAATTATTTTAAATAATTTATCTCTCATAGAATTTATACAAACTATACCATTATTATAGACTTCACTGTACACTCATTTACACCAAAGTAAAATTTTATGATTACACCAGGCATTGCGCTGCAATTCTGGCTCACAAAATAAGGAGTGATAATAATATGGTTCTTGCTTGTATTTACATTCGCATTTTATTAGAAGGCATGAACATTTTAGGGAGGAAAAGTAGCGCCGTTCTTTGTGAAAGTTCTACGAGCAAATAATGCAAATCTGAAATCAACACAAACAGTTCTGACAAGTGATTAAAATATGACTGCGAGTGAAAACAACTAAAAGCTCCTAAAATATGCAATTACACCAAGAGTACAGAAACATCAACGAAAAGTTTTGCCAAGCGTTTCCTTGTATGGGTTAACAGAAGCTCCTAAGACACACCGTCATTACGAACTTTGCTCATCACGATTAGCAAAATAAAGAACCAAAAAAATTAAAGGGTTGTTTTAAGTTCTATTTATTAGGCTTTCTGTTGCTTTTCTGTTCACTATTAAGGCTCTTCTTTCTGTTTTGCTGTAGGTAAGAAAAGAAACTAAAACAATACGAATAGACTATCGACCCTCTGGAAATAAATAAATAACTTTATGGCGTCCTGCTGCAATTATGTATAATTATTGCTGTCGTGCCAAGAAAACAACGCGAATCAAAACAGAAAAAGACCATCAAACAGCTTCAGAGTTATCGAGTCATCGTTAGACAATAAATAAATCATTGTATTCTAAGGAACATGTATATTTGATTGATACCGCACAAGCGTTAGTTACGAGTACCACATAGAACACAGATCAGATATTAGGCCATACCAAAGAGAGGTGAAGTAATATTGGGTTCCAAGAAATTCATGAACTTATAGTGCAAGTACGTTAGTGTTACTAAATCAAAAGGTTGTAATTTCGTCATTCATGAATATTTTTATTACAATTTCAGTTCAGAATTTCACACTGGTAATAACTTAGTATTCACACAAATAACACCTATTGCAATATGACACTTATTCACAAATAACACTTATTTACTAATCTATCTAGCAGAGTAACAAATTCAAATTTAAGCAAGAGTTCACAAATTCACACTGGTGATTACTTCACGCAAATAACACCTATGAACAAAAAACACTTATTCACTATATGATTATTATTATATGATCTGCAGTCGTTTAAGACACGTGTGCAAAGACATCTCATCCTTTCCTCTCCCTAATTTCCTAACGCCCACGCTGTGCTAAGCATTATAAGGGTGCAAACCCCTTTAGCGTGTGTACATTATATAAAAAAAAAAAAAACTCTTATTCACTGCACTATATTCTTGCAAGTACTCTGGTACAAATTTAAATTAAAGCAACAGTCCACAAATTCACACTAGTGATTACTTATTATTCAAGAAATAACACATATTCGCATATAACAATTATTAATCACAAATAAAACTTATTCACTACTCTATCTACTTGCAAGTACTCTGGTACAAATCCAAATCATAACTAACTTACTGCGATAAAGTATGGGATATTTATACCTGATCAACAGTTTCGAGAATGTTCTACTTTTTTCTATTCGCTATTCCATTCCATTTGAACCATCCAGAAAATACCAGAACAAAACTCACAACATTATTTTTTTTATATACACGCACATGCAAGTACAACTAAATATATGAATCAAATACTCGTAATACATATAACTTTCACAAACAATGTTACTGATCCTAAATATACGCAATGCTTTTTAGTAGTTTCTAAATGCTAATACAATTAAATACAACGCTTATTCTTAAACTGAAGCTACAGATAGCGCTTTAAAGTGTACTATTATAATATATAATTAACGCACAATAGACCTAAAGGTCGCAGTGCTCAGGGCTGTTCGGCCCCACCTAATAAAAAATAATATATAATTATATAAATATAATGTAATTAAAAATAATTGTTTTTATATAAATTTTTTATATTTTTGAAATATACATTATAAATATACTTTTAGGGTTGAATCATTTAATAAAAATTGCAACAATCATTACATTTCAAAGTATACTTTTCGGAGCTTTAGCTATGCTGACATCTCATTTTAAAGAACTCGATATACTTGTATGTATATTGTACAGCTCTGAGATATTGCTCTCTTAATAGCAAGCTTTTCAAATGAAATTTCCGGAATTTTATGGCCACTGGTCACCGGTATGACTGTAATAGCAAATAAAAAAAAACAGCAACGCCTACATGTGGCTTGCATCGTTCAACTACTTATATACTAGACAATGATCCTTGTATCATGCAAATAAATTATTTATATAGATCTAGGAATAGCAATATAGAATAAAGGAGAAATGTTAATTCACTTCCTTGTCCTTTTCAAGCCAGCGAAACTTAAAGAAGAAAAATGTTGCGAGAAGAAACATCACGCACAATTATGTCCTTCTGCGTGTGTGCAGCCCACATTCACCCACCCACTTGATCTTCATTCGACTGCTGAATTTTGTGTTTCTGCTGTGCAGCCCACATTCACCCACCCACTTGATCTTCATTCGACTGCTGAATTTTCCACTACGTGAGCTCGTAAATTTTTAATTCGCTTGTACTCACGTATTTTAGTCGTATTGCAGCTTTAATATTACATTTGAGAATAAAATATTTAATAACAATTCGCTGTCCTAATGAGGATTTTTCTGAGTGCCTCTTGAGAAAAGATATTATAGAGGAGCAACAACAAAAACATACGATGTATATGAAGTGACTTTTGCTCTTAGCTCACCCTTCACTTAACTTTAGTGGTAACGTACAACTTGGTTATATTCGATTCTTCAATACGGGACATTAATCCTTGTTCCTTGTTCCTTGTTTCTCTAGATGACAGTATGATGTAACTGTGACTTTCACAGCGAAAAATGTCAACGATAAAGTTGTTTTCTGTTTCATTTAGGACGACAGTGGTGGTGATGATGACGGTGATTCATTCTTTCATCAGCCTCGCGCTAATTTGCAAACTTTTCTACTTTTGTTACGAACATTTCGCGCAATTTTCTAACTACAAGTACTCTACTTGAGTTCATATTTACGTTTCTCAATCTTTTGCACTTTGCAAAGCACAAAAAATGCAAACATAACACAACATCACTAGCGATTTTATTGTCCATAGAACAGTGCTGTGATGGAAAAAGGATGGAGAGGACAAATAAATGAAATGCGACGTTAACAAATCCTTGCGAAAGTATATAAAGGAATTGTAAACTACAAGATATGTATATTTAGGGTGTTTCAATAGGTGCGCTTCAACTTTTCTCAGATAGGGACGGCGAACGACGCCATATTTTTTATTGTTTTTTTGTCATTTGGAAACTTCATTAGTATATATTTCATCATGGAACGATAGACATGTGAACAGCGATTGCAAATTGTGCAAATTTTTTATCAAAATAATCGTTCTGTTGCCGCTACTTTAAGAGCATTACGCCCATTTTACGGTCCATTTAACGATGAGGCTCACTTTTGTCTAGAAGGATTTGTCAACAAGCAAAATATGCGTTACTGGGCAGTAAGCAACCCACACGTGATTCATGAGGCACCGTTGCATCCCGAAAAAGTCACTGTTTGGTGCGGATTACAGGCCGGCGGCGTCATTGGGCCATATTTTTGGTTCAAAGATTGGACTTCGTAAAACGTGCACGCGGTGGTCATGCAAAAGAAATCGAGTTTCATACTTAAATGTATCATATGTATATGTTCAAGTTCATTAATAAAAAAAAAGTTAGTTCAAAAGTCGAACAGTTTGTGTTTTATTCAAAAAAAAAAGTTGAAGTGCTCTTATTGAAAAACCCTATATATGCGTATCTTATAAAAACATACACCTGTTTGCTGTGTTTTTCTTATTTTTGTACCTGTTTAGTCTATCTTTCAAGATAAGTGTACACATTGTTAGTTATGAACGTGTTAACTACCAAGGATATAAAAACGGATCTTCAAGATTCCGATTATTGTGAGTTATGAGGACTGACGCAAAGTGTTAAATAGTACTTAATAGCCCAATACGCCAAAGTCATCATTGGCTCACATCCATGCAGGTTCATCCCAGGTTAATAACAAACTGATCAGATTTTCATCCAGGCAGGCTATGGAAAAATTCCTCGTGTTCCTACACCATCTGTTTATAGACTTTTAAGCCACTATGATAGCATAGCCAGAGTCGCGATTTATTAAAGCCATAAGAGAATTCTGTATCAATGAAAGGCGTTGGCGTTAGAAAAATAAAGAGAGGAAAATATGAGCTGTCTGTAGATCATACAGCAATTTATTCCACACAATTGTTGTGCGGCTGAAGAAGGAATCTCTGAATAGATTGGCACGGGCGAAAATTGCCTTAGTGATATAACCGAGAATTCGAGTTGAGGCACGAGTATTGCGGAGGGGTTGGAGGATGGGCAGAACGCACCTATATACTTCTTTTGAACACCGCTTCTGGAAAATGCGATAAGACAGTGACTGACAGAAAACATTCTAACGATGTTCAAGCGAGTCGAGTGTTTTCGCGTTATGAGAAGCTTTTCATGACTACAATGATGACTAAAAGTTTTTGGTGTTTTTCTGGGATTCGAACCTCGCTCTCAGTAGTCCAAATCTAAACGTTGAGCGAATATACGCCTTGTAAATAGTATCCAGAACAAAACTGGATGACATCGGCTCAAACCGGTGGACCGGTGGAGAGACTTTTTGCGGGAGGCCAGGACCGGACCCCGGTTGTAGAGTCAAATATGACGATGATGATGTAATAGTATCCAGGTCTAATGAAGTGAAGTACTTCTTGCACCATTTTAGGAAACCTAAACATTTTATAAACTTTTTAGCAGTAGCGAACATGTGAGCTTTTTGTAACGCACATACCTCGAGCATTGTGAGTTTTTTAGTTTCTCTGATGCAAGTTCCATTCATGGATAAAGGTTTAGAGTTCAAATAACGGTTAGACGAAATCATATCGGTTTTAGAAGCGTTAAATTCTACTCTGTTGTTAAATCCCCAACTTTTATTGCGGTCTGGGAGAGAATTAAACGTACTTATCATACGTTCTTGTTCAAGTTGCACTTGCGATCAAGAGGAAAGTGGAGATACCGTGAACTCAAATATGAAAAGCTCAGAATAATGTCGTAAGCGAAAAAATGAATTGGATTAGTAGTAGCTGGCAAGAGTTCATTAATGAAAAATAAAATAAAAAAGATTGTCGTAGGCATTACAGAGCCTTGCGGAACACCGGCATTTATGCGGTACACATTAGATTTGAAACGGTTCAATACGACAGTGAATGAACGACGAGAAAGGTAACTACTAGAACAATCAACTAGGGTTTTATCGATTCCATAAGAACTCAAGCCTATACCTCATGACTATGTCAAATGCCTTGCTTTCACTAAATTTGTGAATATACTGATTCCACTTTTTTTTTGAGATATACGATCAGTTCATCTGTAGAACGTTGCCGTACTGCTGGTCGTTAAAAACGTGGCTACACAGCCATGCAAATGAAAGACATGTCCAGCGAAACAGGTAGGTTTTTAGTGAGTTGAAAAGAGAAAGCTTGATTCTACTAAACATCCACCGAAAGTCATCTACAAAATAAGAATGTTACGATTTTGAGTTATATTTTGTGTTACATTTTTGGATTCTATGTAACTAAGTAATTTCTCAAGCAATTCGTATTAAATGCGGTATGTAGGACTAAGGTGCCACTATAAGACTTGTTCCTATAGAAAACGCTGGATATGGTCATTAAGGTCTGGAATTTTCGGAACTTAGCGCCATTTGTATGAAATTCGGTATGGCCTTTTTGGTGTCTTTTGGGGGTCATTTGAGGGTCTTTTAGGAGTTTTTTGATGATCTTTTGTGGGTCTTTTGGGGCGTCTTTTGAGGGTCTTTTGGGGGTTTTTGGAAAGTCTTTTAGGGGTCTTTTGAGGGTCTTTTGATGATCTTCTGGGGGTATTTTAAGAGTATTTTAGGGGTTTTTTTAGGCGTTCTTTGACGGACTTTTTGTATTCTTTTGCGGGTATTTTAGGGAGTTTTTGAAGTCTTTTGAGGGTCTTTTTGGGGTTTTTGGTGGTCTTTTGAAGAGTCTTTTGAGCGTCTTTCGGTGGTCTTTTAGGGAGTCTTTCTGGGGTTATTTTTCTCATCCTCTCCAGAGGGGGCTGTTGTATCTTACTCTATCAATGGGTAGAATATCTGGACACTTGGGTAGATAAATTGACTGGACTGCTGGACCTAAGAATGTCTGAATGTCTATTTTCGCATTTAGTAGCACGGTGGTGGCCTAGGACATAGCTTGCCATCCTAGTGGCAGATGATGTGGCTCGTGGTTCCGGATAGATGTGCTGCCAGGGTTTGCTTAGTCATCGCTTAGGCACTCATACCGAACGAAATAAGGCTATTGATGCCAGATCTCATGATTATCGCGTTGGTACTACGGGAAGTCAGATGAGGTTGACTAGAGCTGTCAGCCGAGTCTGTATAATTTTTTGGTGCGAATCCAGCTTGTTCTGGAGATGTATCGTAGTGGCTGTTTGTTTACTACCCAAATGTGGGTGGGTTGTTAGTGCCGGTCCACCCAAGTATTTTAAAACATATTGTCAGTCCTAGGTGTTGCGCATCACACATCCAGTTCCCGTCATCGCTTAAATGGGCAAGGGTGTAAAATAGGCTCTACTTTCACCGAAGAGAACCGTAGGGTACAGCCTTTAAGGAAGGTACCCACGTAAATCCAATGGACAGTTCCTGTCAAACCATCCTACAAATCTGAACGCAAGGCGCAAAAGTCAAAAATGACATCAGTTAAATTCGATAGCAGCGTCAAGCTTTGGCAGCGAGTGGATTAACAATACGCAATATAAACAAGTGTATCAAAACTTAAACAAAACTAAACAGTTTTGTGGCATTGGTCGGAAGCAAAATCCCTCAATTATTATTAAATATTCAACCACAATAACAAATTCATGCAATTAACAACAACCCAACCTATTTTGTTATCTCGATGCAAAAAAGTTAATTAAGTAAAACACCTGCGCAATATCTACGAGTTTAAGCAAATTCAGTATCTCAAAACCGATTTTGCTTTCCTTGGAATAATTATTATTATGTACATATCTAGAAGGCACAGATTCAACAAACAACAACAATGGAACAGCGCCGACTATTTTCGGTGCGTTTTAATAAATTAACCGGAAAAATACTCGTACAACAACAGAAACTCAGATACAAGTATTTGTATCCAGTAATTGTCGCTCTGTATATTTATGTGCAGAGATACTCGTATAACCATCTTCATTAGGAGCTTCTTATTAATTATTTATTACACCTGCGATGTGTACGACTACGCCTACACACCACCAATCCAACCAGTAGCACAGGTACGAGTAGCACACTTGTTGTAGCCGTAGCAACTCGTGCGACATGCATGACAAGTAGTTTAGTGTGCCATTCTTTGCGAGGCAGGCAGACAAAATGAAATTATGCATATAGATACGAGTATTTTATATAAATTGTATATCTGTGCAGTTGAGGTTGTACGACGAATAGACTGTCGTCAACCCAAAGAGAGGGATAATTTCTGAGAAATACTTTACGATACCATAGATAAGGCTGTAAATAGATACAAAGATAAAACCAAACGGAACATGGAAATCCAATTGAAAAAAATTTTTAATTACAGAAAATAGAAGCAAAAGAATAAAAGAGTTTGAGAGCGGTAAGTGGGGGATAACACAACTTCCCATTGCGATGGATGTAACCAGGGAACCACTTGTGTCCTTTCTACTTTGCACGAAAAAAAATTTCCCATTTATTGTTTGTTTTGTGCAGCATTCTGCGTATGCATTTGGAGCTTTCCAATCTCGGCCAAACAATGAATGAAATCACAACACCACAACGAGAGCGGCGGCAAAGAGAAGAACACTTGAAATTGGCCTTCAGGACATTGTTGAACATTGGATTCAGGGGACTTTAAAGGTGAATGCGGGTCAATTTAATTCGAAGAGAAAATTCAGCCGAAGAATTTCTTCGCTCTTAAGCGGTTTTTTGTATGCCGCATAGATACATAGATACGTGAAACATACAGAGTACCTCTTCGAACGACGACTGACGATTGTCGATTTGTTTACGCAACTATATGACTGTTTCGTTTGTTTTTTTCTTCTTCTTCTTCTTCTTCTTATGTAAACTGTTTTATTTATTTTCACTTTTTTTGCGCTTGGCCAATGCGAAAAGTAATAACAAAAACGAAACAACAACAAATAAAATGCAAATTTTGTGGAGTTTTTGGTGGGGGGGGGGACTTTTGATTTTTAATTTGTTTGTGTAATGATTCACTCGGACTCAAAACAACACAACACAGCGGAAAACAACAACGCAAAACAACCACAGAAACATCGGCGAAACGAAAGAAGAAGAGGACAAAACGCTCGATCTACTTTGTATTGTATAATATACTCGAACCGTACATGTATCTTAAAGATAAAGCAGCTAATTATGTATCTATATATAGGTCGCTAACTTTAAATACTTGTGTAGATATATTGATTGTGTGCAATAAGATAGATTGTGTAATCAAATGCAAATTAATTTATTGTTGTTGTGTTGTTTTGTATATTCACAGCTTGATTCAAAATTAATTAAATGATACACTTTCGTTGAAAGGATACCAAAGACCCATGTTGTTAGATACTTACTCGTATTATTTTCTAAATATTTATCTTTCTAATTCGATTCAGAGTTTCTTACTCTTCTTGGTGATAGGAACATTTTTCGATTTCTGATTTTTGCTTCACTTTGCGAGGTGTATTTTCAGAACGGAGTAGTAATAGCACACATTCGACGAAACTTCTTCTTTCTTCAGATTTGCTTGAGCTTTTAAAGCATCACACTACAAATTTTACAATTTACTGCGATTTGCAGAGTACCCCACCACCACTCAATCACTCACAATATTAATTGTAACAAAAGACGATGGCTAACGCGTGTCGATTGCATATTGTATTTCGAGTATACATCGAATCCACACAGAAACAACGTACGTATACGAATTAATTATTAAAAACGGCTGTTGTGTAAACAGCTGTTGACATTAACCGAACAAATTAAAAAGTATTTGTTGCAATTTTCCATTTGCCCGCGATAAAAACCAGCTCCAGCTTGTCTTTACGATATCCGACGGTCGGTCTCTGAGCACTGACTGATTCTATGCGGATAGTTTTGTCTTTCATGGGGTCGTTCCCAAGTTGTGTGCCATACGTTTGGGTATAGCAGAAGTTGAACAGAAACTTAGATCGTATAAGTGGGAGAATACAAGAAATCACAATTCACAATCACAATAAATGTTGTTTCGCATTTAGTTAGAAAATCAAGAGCAAATGCTATCTTATTGTTTGAAAGCATAAAATGTCGATTGTATTATTAGATACGAGATACAACAAACAAGATACAAGAGGTGCTGAAAAAAAACTCTCTCGTGATTTAGTCAGAGAATAATTTTCTCTTATGATTTCTTAGTCAAATATCGTTACTTTTAGGTTTGTGTCTTTGATAATTGCATTTAAATTTCCCTCTAAATGTTGCTAGCTTTTTTCTCTTATTAAATAACGCTTTTAATACAGTCTAGATCAGGGGCTCTTAAACTTTTTTTCTCGCGACCTAATTGTTCAGTTGAAGCATTTCGGCGACCACTAGTACAGGAAGTGCGAAATGATCGGGCTAGTCCCTTCAAAAAAAGGTTCGCGCGAGGCCAATAACGTCGCCCGTAAAAAAACATATTACGGAACCCCAAATCAGCCTCGGATACACTAATGAAGTTGAACGATGAACGATGACCACGGCAACGAAAACGGCTAAACGATTTAAGAATTTTCTCATGGAACGTACGCTCTATAAAGGAATCGAGCTGTACAGCTGCTAGCCGATACCCTGTCAAAAAATAATGCTGACATAAACGCAAATCAGGAGATGCGATAGACGGGGAATGGTCATATATTACAGCTGTTATGCAGGACATCATGTGCTCGGGGTGGGGTTTCTAGTCAGCAAAATAATGAAACCCACCGTTATCGGCTTGAAAGCAGTAAATCAACGTCTATGCACCATTCGCGTGGGAGGCAGATTTAAAAAAAAAGCCTCGTAAGCGTTCACGCTCCTACAGAGGACTCCCCAGATAATGAAAAATAAGAACGGAAACTCCATGCCTATATGACGTAAAAATCATGAATGCCAAAATAGGTAGGGAGCCAGTATTCAGGCAGTACATTGGCACCCATAGCTTACACTTGAACACTAATGACAATGGACAACGAGTCTTGAGATGGCAGCAAGCAATAATTTGTTCGTTGTGAGTACAAGGTTTGCGCTTAAAAATATCCACAAAGCCACCTGGGTATCTCTTGATGGAGCCACTAGCAACCACCGCCGCCAGAACCCGAACCTGATGACGATACGAACTTACCGAGGTGCCAACGTCGACTCGGACCACTATCTTGTTGGTATGGTGCTTCGAGCGCGGATTGCATCATCAAGAAAGATAGCATCCGCGAATCAGATTCGAGTCAACACCAAAACCTTTTCTATAGAAAGCCCAACTGTTCCGATCGTACACAGATACATGCTTAGATTTATCCCAAACGTGTTTGTATTAGTAATCAACTAAAGAGCAAAATCCATATAAAATTTTTCTGTTTCCCACTACCACATCTTACGTTTCTCGCTCTTTGCAACTGCTTATTTTTTGTACTCACATCCCACAAACACAGATGCGTTTGGGATGGTTTTACAGCATTAGTATGCGTAGAGTTGGGCTTTCTATAGAGAAGGTTTGGGTCAACACGGCTGCCCTTCGCAACGAAGAGACCAGAAACAACTACGGTCAAGCGGTACGACTCGCCCTAAATGCAGGAAGAGTAAGTCCTGGGGCTGAGATACCGGGCGTAGAAGAGAAATGGACACGCCTTAAGACTCCATCTTAGGCAGTAGTCGAAGAAATCGAAACGGCTGGTTCGATGACGAATGTAAGCTAGCCAAGAATGTTGCGTACCGAGCAATGCAACAATCTCATAGAACGCGAGCACGCGAAGATGAATATAAACAGCTCAGATGATAAGAAAAAACAGTTCACCGGCGAAAGAAAGCCTGGGAGAAGAATGTCGTCCCTGAACTAGAAAGGTACAGGGAGCGAGGATCGCACCAAACGCGGAAGATCTACCAAAGAGCCCGCGGTATGATGCAATATACACCGCGTTGCACATACTGCAAAGACAAAGAGGGTAATCTGATCGCCGATCTCAAAGGCATCTTAGAGCGATATCCCACCAATACACCGTCTTATTCTTATCCAATTGTTGTTAACTTTTGTTTTCCTTTAGAAATATCCTATAATTGACGTTTGCACTACTACAATTTACATTTTACAAAATTACGTTCCGTAAACACTCTTATAACAAAATTCCAATATTTGCATTCGTATGACGTATCACGTAATTGTTGTTCGTACAATAGCTGATCCGTTCACGGATGGACGATCGGACCCATGTTTCCTTTTATAACTCTTCAGCTCATTTGCCGTTTTTTTTATAAGCTGACTAAAACCCTTGTTATGGTACCGAACTTCAGGAGCCCAATGTAAATAATGGCATACAAAATAACTTAATCCTAACTTAGTTGTACTGTTGTATTACCGAAAATCCATAAATAAGTGTATGATTTCGTACACCTTCGGTAAATATTTCAGGACCACCCCGACGACGCCAGGGATCAAATGTTATCACAATACGTACACACCATAAGCACTCATTCATTCACTACCCACAAATAGCAGCATACCCACTACAAGTTTCCAACTAATTTGGCTTTTCATTGATGAAAAATTGTATTCCACCCGTAATCCTGACGACATTAACTCACTCTCTCTCTTATATTGCGCAGGACAACCTCTTATGAACAGAGCTGTAACTTATTTCTTCTTTAACAAAAAAGCATTTGTCATTGAAAAGGGCGTGTAAGTTATTTTTTTAAGTTAAACAAGAAACTTGATATACATTTCTATTTATAGATTTCTTGCAAATAAATATATATCTCAAAAAACTTTAAGCATCAGATTGATAAAATACAATTATCAAATAGAAATTTCATATTTGAATCATATTAATAAGAGAAACTCTCTATAATACTAACGGCTGTGTAGAGTAACCCAAAATTGTCACGATAGTGGGTAATTCTCGCTTGAAACATATATTTCTCTTAAAAATAAAAGCTTATTTTTCAGTTCATTCTCATTTAATGTTACCAGACTAATATAGAATTTTTACAAATTACAGCTCTAAGAAACTGATGACCTTTTATATGTTACAAAAAAATGTATAAAGTATAAACAAAGCTTAGCTCTAAGCATAACATTTGAGAAAGAGTAAACAAGGTTACGGTTCGGAACGGTACGGCTACTGAGCAGGGGTTCGTGTTTCGAATCCCAGTAACACCAAAAGTATTTTTCAAGGTGTCCCACCTCTCGCGATAGTCTGACAAAAGTGCGCGAGTAATAACTTGTCACGGAAAGCTTTTCAATTCGCCGTTTGGATTCGGCATTAAATTTGTAGGTCCCCTCAATTTGTGTGCAAAAATATACATGCTCAACACAAATGGTTGCGAGGAGCTAGTCTTTGGACCGCGCGGTCTGTCGCGCCGAATATTATATATTTATAGGAAAAGGACCTGATTTATTGTTTAGGTTGCCTCAGACCCGGAACGTTATCCCAGTGAGTCAGACGAAGCTTTAGTTCCCAACAATTTATCAGTGCTGTGGCGGCAGCCCAGTTGACACAACAATAGGGTTCAAGTCCTATATGAAGGCAGATGCTGAGCCAGCCCTAGCTAGTTCATCTGCAGATTCGTTGCCTGTAATTCCCTGATGATCAGGGACCTACCAGAGTTTTACTCTGTTCTATCTGGCAAGAGATTGCAGTGCATCGTAGCAGTTCCCTGACTGATAACGAATCCATTAAGTCGGACGACAGCGCTTTAAGTGCTGCCTGGCTGTCTAAAAAATATATATTATCGCGCCCTTAATTCATTTACTAAGATTAATTCTGGCGCAGATCTCAATGGCGTGGAGTTCCGCCTGGAAAACCGTGGATCTTCGATCCATCTGTGAACGAAGCAGACGAGACCTCTAGCTCACTAAGCCTATTGTCTGATTTGGGGAACCTATATTCATCCCAACTCTTCGTGCGTTTAGCAGCGTTAAAACTTTCAGTTTTCAAACTTTCTTCCTAAGCTTAGCCAGATGGTCGTTCTACCTGGGAACCTTACGTTTACACAAACTTGTTTTAAGGACACAACTGTCTTGATAGGTGTTACTTACACATCACTTAATTGGTATGCTGCCTCGTCCCCTAAACTTAACCCCTTGAGCAAAGTTTGAACGCAATCGGTTGAAGAATTTGGTCCACAGCTGGTTATACATACAATATATTCTTATTACATTTGGTGCCTTTTAAGCCATTACCTTCAAAATTACACTTAACTGCACTCAGTCTTCATTTTCTCCAGAAATGTTTTCTTTTGAAATTTAAATTTTCTGATAATAATAAGTGACAAGTTATTACTCTCGGAACGTTTGTCACCCATTCACGAGAGGTGGGACACCGTGAAAAATACTTCTAGTGTTACTGGGATTCGAACTACGAACCCCTGGTCAGTAGACATGCGCTTTTCCACTGAGCAACGGCTAATACGTTTCAAGTAATAAATAGCACTTGGCAAAGTAGCAACGCAAAATGGAAGAGAACCACAGAAATTTTATTTTCAATATGCAATTTTTTAAGAGAATTTCAGTACTAAAACCTGTTGTCTATTATATCACCCATAACAAAGAGAATTTAGCTTAGCTTTTATTTTCAAACTCGCCAACCTAAAAGTTCCTACAAAATTAAAGTTCTTGGAAAACCAACACCTTGGTTAATATGCATTTTTTTTCACCTCTCCTTGGTTTCTCTTTGTGATGGTTCGTGCATGTACTGTTTTTATCATTGGATTTCATCAGAAAGTTCTTCAGTCATTCAGACTTGAATTTGACTGACTTCTACTAAAATCACTACCAATGGTAAATGTAGATACTTGCGATTGAAGACCAGGCAATGGAGAAGGTATAAAGCACCTGCGAGGAGACAGAAGCTATCACGAGCAATTGTACGTGCATAATCTTAGAACTTTAAAAACCATATAGCGATGGAAAATAACTGGAGTTTTACAACTCTTTACATAAGTAACCTTATCAGAGGGTCGATTCCCGATCTGTGAAGCTGTGAAATGATAAAATTGACACTCAACGCGATTCTGGTTGTGTGGTCAAATGTAAATGAGACTTTTAACGATGTTTTTTTATATCAACAGCCATTTATTTTGTAAAGTGCTAATGAATGAATGTGACGTTTTCAATACGAAAATTACAGAAAATATAATTTAGTAATTTTTTAGAACATGCTGCCAAGCGAATTATCATAATTAGATCGGGAATCGAAGATGGTGTGTTCGTGAAGTGATAAAATAAAAATTTTTTGTGGAAACTGAATTGATATTTTATTTTTAACTTCACAGATCGACCCTATGAATGCTTTAGTGGGCGACGTGGCTCAGTGGATAGCTGCATAGCTGCTGAGCAGGAGGTTCGTAGTTCGAATCCCAGTAGGCTAGGTTAGGTTAGGTTTCGGTAGCAGCTAATGCTCACTTAGACCATTCGCGGTCCTTTGTTTTACTACAGGACAATGGAGTTGTCGTCGCGCCTTAGTGTGTGTCCAAGCCAATGCCACTTTCTCCTTCGCACAATAACGTCTATAGGTTCTTAGCCCGTTCTCCGATTAAGTTCGTGCGTTGGATATACGATTCAGCCAGAATTTCATTGCACTGTGGTTTATATTTAATACGTGAACAGTTGTGCACCTATTCCTAGCTATTCCTAGTGGCTGCAGACACTTTTATAGGTTTGCGGTAGTGTGCCCATTGCTAGCACTTTGGTTTACTAGGTTTTCGTTCGTTGCCATATGGGCCAGTGTTAACTGAATGGGCGGAGCGAAATCGGGTGTGTAACGATGGGAACTTCGTTGCAGAGCAAAAGACAAATCGCATAAAAAACTGAATCCTTCCAAAAAACTTTGTTGTATGCGCCAAATATCTTTCACGGGATTGTATTGTTAAATTGTCTAGCAACATTAATTCTTCATAGGTTCCAAGAAATTCGATTATCATACTTTATATACTAATTGCCTAAGTCAATCAACCTAAGTGGCTCTAAAACTGCGATGCAAAAACATCAGCATACCAATTTAGTGTCTCACAAATTGTAAGAGAGACACAAACTATAATAGGAGCAACACTTAAATAAAATTGAGAAATATTTTAATTTTAAGACATTAATAGTATATTACATAACGAGCGAGGAAAGTGGAGTTTATCGTGCGAGTTAGAAGCACGATCTAACAGCAATCTAGCAATGAAACGAGTACGATGAGCACTTCTCTGCGAGTAATGTACGCTGTTTTTCACACGACCAAAACCGGTTTATCTGCTAAACAAGTTATGCCCAATACAAAATTACTCTGGGAATGTGTGTTTGCTGTGACTGCAGTAAATATGTAAATATTTTATAGGTTAACTCACTAGTGTGTATAACGGCTACTTTTAAAGCTAGGTTAAAGTGTATGAAACAGTTTATTGGCGTGTGAAAATTAAATAATACAACCTAGGAGCTTGTTTATTCATAATTATATCATTTGATAATTATATCAAACAAAGAAGGATCTTTCCGTGGAACATTTTACCAAATATAGGTAGTAGCACCATACTCCTACTAAATCAGTTTCTTAATTTCTTACTTGTCTTAGCGCCTTGTGTCTTAGGAAAAAATGACAAAGGAAAAGGAATTCCCTGCAATTTACAAAATTTTCCAAAACTAAAAATACTTTCATGCTGTAAGTGCCAAGTCATTTTCTGTGTAAACACTCAACAAGTGTCATATACACGTCACACGACGTTACTTTCTCTTTTGCTTATGTCTATTCAACTGCGTCTACTGTCTGGAAATAAATTGGTAAATTGTCCTGCCCACTCACAGAATGTCCTTGCGTCAATCCGCCACCGACTGCGCCATCCTGTCACCCCACATACACTAAAGTCAATTTTATTACTCAATGCTTCCCCCTTGTAATACATTTGTTCGATTCAGTTTTCATTTCATCCTTTCGCTACCCGTGTGTTTTTTCATCTGTCCTTCATCAACCGAGCTTCCGAGTCGTCTTCCTTCAGCATCCTTTTACCACCGACATTGATGACAACGAACTCGTTATCACGTTGCTCCAATGGTTGTTACACATGTTCTTGTGTTTTTTTTTTTTTTGCTTTTCCACAAGATACATAAACACACACCTCAAAGACAAACACAGAGCAAGAAAACGACAAGAAAAGAACAACCTATCTAAAGGATTCATTTGATATGAATCGTGTTTGTTTACCACCCTCATCGCCTGGCATCCCTGATCCATGACACATTCTTCCATGTCAATGTACAAAACTTCGTGTGTATTACAAATTATCGTCATCAGAGCGGAGCGGCCCCACTTGATGGCTCTGGCTGGTGAGAAGGGATTGCACCACCAGGCAATCAGTGACACGAAAGACAGATTCCAATACAAATTCAAATAAATTATTGTTTTGCTGCTTTACTTAATTGTGTTGTTTTACGTTTCAGTTATTCGCCAGAGTTGATGTGGTGCCGTGGTGGGCTGTGGGTGCGTACCGTGCACTCGCTCAATGTACTCGTAAACGGTTGGCATAATGCAAATCCTTCAGATTTAGCGCAACCGAGGAGCATATCAGTGGATGCACGACCAAGCGAATAACATTTGCAAGGCGGTGGTGTCTTCTAGAGAGTTCAGTTTCAGTCGAGTTTTAGTGTTCGTCGTGATTTCATCGTGTGTCGACGGCGTAAGAAGTTTGAGTTGAATGCGTTTACTCATTTATTGCTCTAAACATAACGAGCAATATTAGTGAACGTATTCGATCGTTTTTTGAGTGCTGAGCACGTCGATTGATTGTTTTTTTAAAAATTAAATAAATAAGTTTGTGCATACGTTCGACAGTGAAATATTTTTACTTTTTAGTATTTCAGGTAATTGACTCATTAACATCGCATCTATATAAAATACACAAAGAAATGACGAGTTATTCGGTTGGTTTTTTTTGTAGCATAGTTTTGTGTTTTCGTGTTCGGTTGATATGACATATTTTTTTGTATCCGGTTGGTGTATATGATATAACATATAAGCACAGATAATATAATGTACAGATGTCTCATGGCCATGCATTGAATTGAGGAATATCGAATATCATCTGCCTCTACCACTTGCCTGCTTGACCATCTTCGAATTATTTGTTCTTGATAATTTTCAAAAGATCTGTGATACATTTTATTAAAAAGTACTTGGGTGTAGAACTCAAATTTTATATGTCGGAGTAAAATTACTAGACATAAAAAAGAACAAGTGCACTTGAAGGTAGAAGAGTAAATGAAACTATTTAGGTTTGTGTATAAGATTATTTTTATCGTTACTTAGATTAAGATATTTTAATAAACATTTAAGTAATATATAATTTTGACTTATAACTAATATTAATAAGTGTTGGCTAAACAATAGGGGCCCGACGCATTTACATTGTCTTTTTTCGTATTCCTTATTAATAAACATTATTTTTAATCCACTACATGTTTATTTTTAAGGGAATTAAATTTTAAACAATAATTTTGAAACAAATTAAAAATGAAAATATAAAGTGGCGTATAAACAGGGCGAGCTTCAGCCTCTGTAGTAGAAGGCGACGTCTTGGTTATTAAATATGTCATCGTGAATCCTTTGATGTGTATGTACCGGTGACTTGGCTAAATTTCCTCGATTATCAGCCCTTGCCTCTCAGGACTTGGATGTGTTTTCAATCCGTCGACGAATTTCCTCGCCATTTGGAACAAGTGTCGGTTATTGGAAACGTTTTGTAGTAGACATATATGTTTGGCACCCTCCAGAGTCCTGTAAAGATTCTAAGTACCTTCCTTTTAAATAGGGAGATATTCTTCATCGTTGTTGGTGAGACGGTGAACCAGATAGGATAGCCATAGGCTATCACTGGCCTGATGAGCTGCTTGTAGATGAGCAGCCTGGTGTTGTTGGACAGACCGTTTCGTCTTCTTAGTAGCGAGTGCACCAAATGAAGAGCGTAGTTAGCTTTTTTCATTGTTTTATCAATGTGAGAGTTAAACTTTAGCCTCTCGGTAAAGTTGGCTCCCAGCTACTTTGTCTTTTACTTGGTGTTTATTGTCGTGTTGTCCGGAAGGATGATTTTTAAGCCTCTACGCCGGCTTGCAAAATTTCTTAGTTCTGCTTTTGTTGCTGGTACTCGGAAGCAGATGAGTTCCGTTTTGTTGGCGTTGATCTTCAGGCCCCACTTCAGAAAGATATCTTAAAGATTTCGGAGGTGTTACTCCACTCTTCGGGCAGATATCTCTGGAGAACAGGAAACGGCTGTAGTGATGGTGTCATCCACGAAGAGCATGGTCCTTGTTCCTGATGTGTAGGTGGGTTGATACGCCTTGAAAATGCTAAACTTGACTGGTCCTAGCCTGGAACATTGAGGAACTCCAACTATAATCCTTTTTTCTGCCTAAAAAAGACCCTTTGAAAAAGAAAATTGTTAATTATTTTCACAATCTAATAACTAATAAGTTTTCATACGACCATATATGAAACTGACTGTTTCCTACGGTATAACATACCCTCTGCATTATCCACAGTAGTGTGTTAACATAGAAAATACTTTTGTTATTTACTGCAGTCACATTCCCATAGTAATTTTGCATTTCGCATAACCGGTTTAGCAGAAAATCCGATAACGATAACACGACAACTTCCACTTTCCTCGCTCGTTATGTAATATACTATTGTACAGTAGCCCTTTTGTCTAAACGCTATCGAAAGCTTTTTCGATGTCTAGTAAACAGGCTATAGCACTACTTTTGACGTTCCATCCTTTAGTGACGTCACTGCGAAGCTTCAGCAGCGTAGAGTGCTTCTCTCGGAAACCGAACTGATAGGAAGGAATAAGATTTCTTTCCGAACAAAATGTATTGATATTTTTACGGATCAAAGATTCCAATACTTTACTTATACAACACAGTAAAGCTATTGAACGGTAACCAGTTACGCTGAAGTGGTCAGTTTTCTTGGGTACTGGAACTAATTTGGCCAACTTCCAGTTGGAAATTTTTTAAAATGATGGTTAACATCAAAATTGTCATACCCGGTAACTTTTTAAGCAAACAGTTAGAAATCCCATCTGTGCCTGATGATTTTTTTAGTTTCCACGCTTTTTGGTCAGTTGATTTGGCTGGTACCTCCACACAGCATGATGAAACATATTAACAGTACAACGCAGTTGCGAAAGTACAGACTGGTATTCGTCGTTGACTGTGATCAGGTGTTGGAAGCGATCTCTGCTAGTGCGAATTGTTTTCTGCCGATCGATGGCTGTGTTCACTGCAGTCTCGAAATTTCTGATAGCATCATCAATTTCGTTATTCTCCAGATTTCTGCAGACCGTTGCCATTGGTAATTCAGCTTCAACTTCCGATCTAAGCCTGTTGCAGTTTATTTTCCTGAAGTTGATGTGTAGTTAAGGTTTTGGGGTGTCTTGCACAGTTCGCTGATTCAACCTCATGCGCCAAACAGGAATAATTTCTTAATTCTGGAAGAATATTGATGAAATTTGTCGTTCCCAGAAAGAGAGATCCATAGTGGACGGTGTCCGAGGGTACGTCTTCCGGGGCTGTGAAACGATAGCCATCGAATGCTGATGTGGATTAGAATACATCCAATCTGCAATGGCCCTTCCTTGGTGCATACTTCGTCTTGCAATCGACTATGTTTAGCATTAAAATCGATCATTCATCATTAATTTCATTCATTTCATTCATTTCATTCATTTCATTCATTTCATTCATTTCATTCATTTCATTCATTTCATTCATTTCATTCATTTCATTCAAGCCTTTCACTTTGAAGGTTAAATTGCTAAACTTGATGATAGATGAAATTTTGTTCTATTTTGTAAATTATTTTATTTCAAATATCAAAAACACATAATATCAAAGTCAAAATACCTTTAGAACAGCAAGGACACCTTAAGAACTTGTAGTTTCTTCGTTTATCATTTTAACGATGATATTGGATGCTCCCACTCGGAATGAAAAAGAATGACATTGTACCTACTGCAATACTGCTAAGGCAAAAGGAAACCAAACTCATAAGTCTCCTACACTGACCCACAAGTCAGACACAGTGTTTTGATGACCCAATTACTTAAGAAAAAAATAAAGGAACAATTATGTGCTCCCAACAAGAGTGTTTCTTGCTCTTGTTGCCCTATTTGTCCTTGTGGAATTTAATTACCAAATGTGGTCTTCTATTCACAATTCTCAAAAAAATCCCCTGCCGTATGCTTGAAAACATTAAAAAGGGAAAAGTAGGTAGATAAATGTAGAACAAATATTCCATACTCCTCAAGAACCCCACTTAATCTCACGCATTGCAAATTTAAGTTAATTACAAACGAATCAAAGTGAACAACATAAATTGTGTAAAAATTTATTTGAGCTGCTCCAGGTATGTAAAGAGACAAAACCGAAGGTTAGCTGGCAAGTACTGTCAGCAAAATGCCAGCTCACTTATATCCACGAAAGTAATCTGTCAAAGTCAAAAGGTTTTGACTTAATTCAACTCTGGCTATGCCTCAACTGTGGCTAAGCTTTAACTCTGGCTTTAAGTCAGGCTATGCCTGAACTCTGGCTATGCTAAAACTCCGGCAATGCTCTAACTCTGGTTATGTTTGAACTCTGGCTATGTTACAACTTTGGCTATTCCTCAACTCTGGCTATGCTTAAACTTTAGCTATACCTCAATTACTATCTATTGGTCTAAGTGGATCGGCTTCCTGCCGACAGCCACCCCAACCTAACCTAACCTAACCTAACCTATGCCTCAACTTTGGTTATGCTTCAACTCTGGATATTATTTAACTCTAGTTATGTTCGACCTCTGACTATGGTACAACTCTGGTGCCTCAACTCTGGCTACGTTTGAACTCTGGCTATGTCTCAACTCTGGCTATGCCTCAACTGTGGCTAAGCTTTAACTCTGGCTTTAAGTCTGGCTATGCCTGAACTCTGGCTACGTTACAACTCTGGCTATTCCTCAACTCTGGCTATGCTTAAACTTTGGCTATGCCTCAATTACTATCTATTGGTCTAAGTGGGTCGGCTTCCTGCCGACAGCCACCCCAACCTAACCTAACCTAACCTAACATATGCCTCAACTTTGGTTATGCTTAAACTCCGGATATTCTTTAACTCTAGTTATGTTCGACCTCTGACTATGGTACAACTCTGGTGCCTCAACTCTGGCTATGTCTTAACTCTGGCTATGCTTTAACTCTGGCTATGCCTAAACTCTGGCCATGCCTCAACTGTGGCTATTCTCTAGCTATGCTTTAACTCTGGTTATGTTTGAACTCTGGCTATGTTACAACTCTGTCCATACCTCAACTTTGGCTATGCTTTAACTCTGGCTATGCCTCAACTGTGGCTAAGCTTTAACTCTGGCTTTAAGTCAGGCTATGCCTGAACTCTGGCTATGCTTCAACTCCGGCAATGCTCTAACTCTGGTTATGTTTGAACTCTGGCTATGTTACAACTCTGGCTATTCCTCAACTCTGGCTATGCTTAAACTTCGGCTATGCCTCAATTACTATCTATTGGTCTAAGTGGGTCGGCTTCCTGCCGACAGCCACCCCAACCTAACCTAACCTAACCTAACCTATGCCTCAACTTTGGTTATGCTTCAACTCCGGATATTATTTAACTCTAGTTATGTTCGACCTCTGACTATGGTACAACTCTGGTGCCTCAACTCTGGCTATGTTTTAACTCTGGCTATGCCTCAACTTTGGCCTTGCCTCAACTGTGGCTGTGTTTTAACTCTGGCTATTCCTCAACTTTGGCTATACTTCAACTCCAGCTATCATTTAACTCTGGTTATGTTCGAAGTCTAGCTATGTTACAACTATGATTATACCTCAACTCGGGCTATGCGTCAACTCTTGCTATACTTCAACTCCGGCTATGCTCTAATACTGGTTATGTTCGAACTCTGACTATGTTACAACTCTGGTGCATTAACTCTGGCTATGCTTTAACTCTAGCTATGCCTAAACTCTGGCCATGCCCCAACTGTGGCTATTCTCTAGCTATGCTTTAACTCTGGCTATGCCTAAACTCTGGCCATGCCTCAACTGTGGCTATTCTCTAGCTATGCTTTAATTCTGGTTATGTTTGAACTCTGGCTATGTTACAACTCTGTCCATACCTCAACTTTGGCTATGCTTTAACTCTGGCTATTCCTCAAATGTGGCTATGCTTCAATTCTGGTTATGAATCAATTTTGGCTTTACCTCAACTCTGGCTTAGCTTCAGTTATGCACCAACTCTGACTATTCTTCATGTTCTCAGTCCATCCATCTAAACATGGAAAAATCAGAGAAGTATTTGGTTGGGTGGGCTGGTAAAATTTTAATGATTTTAACGTAATCCTATCGAAAAAAATACTTAACAATAGATTATATTCATGCTTATGGTCACTTATATCTTTTATTCTTGAAAATAACCTCCTACTTTAAATTTCTCTGACTGTTGAACTTTTTACCTTTAACAAACGAAACTCAGATTATCTCTAATATTTAATTTTTCAAGTTTGGAACTCTAACTTGTCTTTCTTGACTGTTTCGAAAACGTGCGACCTAATTTTTCCGCATTATCCAGCGGTATCCTTGAAGAGCTCCTAATGCAATTGATTAGTACAGCAATAGAAAGTGGAACAATACTTAGAGAGATGTATGTACACATATATATAGTCTTCATCGTAGCTGTAAAATGGAAGTCAATAAAATAACTATATCTTCCCAGAGATCCAATAAATGCGATAGAATTCAATTTTGAATGTTCTCGTATTCCAAAGACAGAAGCAAAGACAATTGCGTGCGAAGAAGTATCCCCCAAGACGACTAGAACGACACGGAAAAAAAACGATAATGCCACGTAAACTGTGCACAACTGGAGCACATAGTTCTGAGGGGAAGAAAATCCTTCTATCTCCCACCAACGAGTATTCGCACATATACAGTCAATTCCATTGGTATGAGTATATTATACCAGGGAGGCTCTCGACAGAGTGAAGTCGATTGTCTGTGGATTGTCGCCCATAGAAATCGACAACAATCACCCCCTGGCAGGAGTAATTAAATTAGAATAAACGAATTACGTAAAATTTAACAATTATTTGAATAAACACCCCGACTTAAGGACTTCTTTGCAATATTTTAATTATTTCTACTTCAGTTTCATTCACCCGCGCACCCTCCACGCACTGTTTCAGAGATAATGTCCTTTTGCGCTGCCAGTCAGTTCGCATTTGTTTCTTAGTTAACGTTTGGTCGCTCGCGTGAAAGTGATGTTCCCTTGAGTGTTCCGTCGTAGTTGATAATATTGTGACAAACTTAGAATTTTTATAAACATATTTTAGACGCTTGCTACGGAAAAATCATCTAGAAAGTTGGTTTTATTCTATACACATGGCAGGATATTATGCCACTGCTGATGTTTACCTTTTCCAAAAATAAAGCCATAAGAAATAAAAGTCGTAAGTGATAATACCAACCAATAGTTTTTTATTACTATTATTTATATAACTCTATATGTTACTTTATGTACTCGTACATTCTTCTAGCAATGCGACGCAATTACCAAGGATTTAAAGGAGGTTTTTTGAAGACGACTACCGAGTATGATTCTGGCAGTGATAGTGGTCTACCAAATACTTCTGTAACAATGGGTAAGTTCAGTGTTAAGGAATTTCTTTTTTTTTAATTCGTACTATGCTCACGGTTCAGTTTTTAGTGCGTTACGACTTTGAGCGGGAGGTTCGAAGCCCAAATCACAGACAAACGCTTAAAAGTTTTTTAACGTGAATGTCTGACAAACGTCCGAGAGTAATAAATATCATGGAAAGCTTCCGAATTTACCTTTTGGAAATGGCTATCAATACTAAAAATCCCGTTTCCAGACATTTTGTATAGAAGCCTGTTGGTTATTTAAAAACACGAAGTTTTGAAATATATCGGATGCTTGGGTCAAAGGTTCTTGTAAGTTCTATAATAACAATTTACAGATAGCGTTTTCTTATAACGTTTTCAAATGCGAACGCATTTTCATCATCAGATGATGAAAAAAGAGTTATTTGAATAATTTTGTGCCCTCAGTGCCCTTTGTAAAAATCATTCTGGGGGATATGAACGGGAAAACTACCGGATGCCAGTATGCAGGCAGTTTATTGTCATCCGTAGTATAAATGAGAACACTAAGGTAATCGACTAGGTGTCATTGAGATAGTAGGAAGTAAGAATGTGATCATTTCGAGTACAATTTTGCGCGCAAGAATATCCACAAAGCAAAGGGGGGATCACCGTCATAATCCGAAACTGATGACGTTACGAACGTACTGAGGTTCCAAAGTCGACTCTTGCCACTATCTTCTTTGTATCGTGTTCCAAGCGCGGATCAAGAAAGAATGCATCCGCGAATCAGCTTAGAGTCAACGCGACTGCCCTTGACATGGAAAAGTTCAGAAACAACTTTGGTAAAGGGAGAGTGTAGTAAGTGCTGAAATGGATACGCTTTAAAAAACTATCATTGGTACGCTGCTGACTTCATCTTCTATTATAAATGAAAGCTTTACGACTGAACGTAAGAACGTAGCTTATAAAGCAATGCGATGGTCGCATAGAACGCGGGCACGAGAAGAAGAATATAAAGAGCTCAGAGATATGAAAAAATAAATAATCGGTGATAAAAAGCAGTCTGGAAAAATAATTTCATCCGTGAATTCGCAAGCACTACAGAAAGTGAGGACCATACCAGGTGCAGAAGTTTTACAAAAGAGTCCGCTATATCTTGGGAGTGATGAAAAGAGCACTATCATGCCTTGATAAATGGCCAGCTAACCAAGGAGTCGAAGATTGCGCTAATAATGACGAGCACACTATGTTGCTAAGTGCTTGGAAGTGTCCGATAGGCGCATGTGCATGTGACGGAAGCGATGAAAAAGTTGGCCAACTTTCAACTTTTATCTTCGGCAAATGCTTTGACAGTTCTCTCACAGCAGTTTGACGTTTATTTTGGCATTTGTTTTTGTGTACGTATTCATTATGTCACCTCTTTGCGTTATATACCGCAAGGTTAACAAATACATCGCCGCAACAATCAGAACGGATTCTATGTGTTGTGCCATTAAGTCCGTCGTCGTGCCTCCAACTCATTCCCAAAGGAGAAATCAACCTCGGCTGTGCTGTGCCACGTTTCCTTAGGGTGCTTCTCCAGACTTCCGATATCATTCCGAACGCAGATTTTGTCTTCCCTTTTTTGCTGCGCACATCCAGATCCGTGCCATCGCGTTCACCCGAGACCATTTTTCCTAAGTATAGAAAGTTGTCAACTTTCTCGACTGCCTGTCCAGCCTGACCAGAGTCCAGCACTGTTGAGTTGATCACGGGTGTTAGAAGTGCTGAGAGTTTTTTTTTGGCTGTGTTTATCTTAAGCCCCACTTAGTTTGCCTCAGTTTCTAGATTTTTTAACCATCAGATGAAGGTTCATTATCTGATGTGAAAGCAGTCAAACATTGTCAGCGTAGTAGAGGTGTTTAAGGTAATTGTCATAGTCCATTGAATTAAATTGTTACCTTCCTTCAATGCTGCACGGAGTATATCGCTGATGACCACCAAGAATAACAGCGGTGTTAGAATGCATCCCTGACGTACTCACCTTTGGACTTCACCTACTACCTACCATTGTGTAGGAAGTGGTACATACTTCAATCGCATGTAGCTTCGAAAATAGCTATGTTTTCCTGGGATACCCATCCTGCGCAAGGCCAACCATATAGCATCTCGACTCAAGCTGCCAAAAGCCTTCTCGAAGTCGATAAACAGTAGATGTAGCGGACACATTGTTCTATTATAATCCGCAAGGTGTTTATGTGATCGTCGCAAGAGGATCCAGAACGAACTCCTGCGCCTGATCGACTTCGATAGTTTAACCGAAATGTTTCTTAACGCGTTTTTTAAAGATTCTAGCTATTATCTTGGCTACTGCCAGTAGAACGCCTATATCTCTCCAGTTTCCACAATCCATCAGATTATTTAATATAAAAAATATTTCCCTCGTATGAATGTATATCTATGGCTATGTTTTCCCCACCACCATTATCCATATCCAGTATGTGGCAGCTGTCAAATATTTGGAACGACATGTCAGTCTGAGTTTAATCCATCTGAGACTTTTTGACTTACCTGATAAGAGTAGCTAATCAGCAGCCAACTTCTTGCAAAATCGTAACAACTTTTTTGCATTGCATGTGCCTACAAGTACGGCTTACAAATTCACATTCGCCCTTAGGTACGAGTTTAAATAAAGCAAAGTTATCCGAATAACTCACTACTCGCTTAATATTCTCAACATGTCCGCAAAGATATACATTGAATTGCAATACATACGCAAAATTCTGGATTATCTAGCTCCTACTGCTTCTCTTGTTATGCTGTTCGCGTTGATTTTAAAACATTTATGGGAAAAAAATAAATATTTAAAACAAAAAACAATAAAAACTGTCAGCGAGCTCGAATATATCATCAAGCGGGCGTAAATTTTGGAAGTCGTATATTTAACTGGGAACTTTTTAATTTGGGTCCGGAGGCGTTGTACTCGTAGGTTATTTGGTTCTATACATTGATTGTTACATCGTGGTCGCGATAATTTGATAACCAAATATTTGGTCAGACGTTGCGTTATGAATAATCGACGAGGCATTTCGACGATCGATTGAGGGCGGCAGCAATTCGTGAAGACCAATTTCCTATTGATTAATATTCGGATAAAGACAACGGGTGAGGTAATATATTTTTTTTGCCAATGATTCCAAGGCAAAGACCTGTGATTATGACTGTGGAATACGAATCCGTCAAATATGAAGATACTGTTATAAATGATCTTCACGTGACATTAAAATGGTTAAACCTTATTATGGGCGTATTAAAACAAGCAATTTGCAACAGGTGAGGTTACTATAATAATAATAATATTCGGCGCGACAGACCATTGCGGTCCAAGACCTTGCTTCTCGCAACCATTTGTGTTGAGCATGTATATTTTGGAGGGGACCTACAATTTAATGCCGGATCCGAACGGCGAATTAAGAAGCATTCCGTGACAAATTATTACTCTCGGAACGTTTGTCACCCATTCGCGAGAGGTGGGTTACCGCGTTACTGGGATTCGAACCACGAGTCCATGCTCTTATCCACTGAGCCACGGCGCGAAGGTTAGTATACGAAGTGTGAATGCTGAAAATGACTTTAGACGGCAATTAATGAACATAACGACTATTATAACACACATTTATGATTTTTTTTATAATGTACACACGCTTAAGGGATGTGCGCCCTTCTAATGATTGAACAACGTTGTGGGTTAGGGAGAATAAAATATGAGATGTCTATGCACATGTGTCTTAAATAACTGCAGATCATTCAAATGCAGAAACACAGAATCGGGCAATTCATTCCACATAACTATTGTGCGGCTAAAGAACGAATTGGCTGGTACGTGCGAAGATAGGCCTAATGGTAGATCCGTGAGCTCGAGTTGAGACACAGGTATTGCGGATGGGTTGGAGGTTGGGCAGGATACATCTGGATATTTCTTTTGAACACCGCTTGTTCAAAGAAGCAGGAAAGATTCCTACGATGTTCAAGAGATTCGATTGTTTTCGCAAAATGTTCGTCACCAATAAGTTTTTTTGCGCGGTTTTGAATTCTGTTTAGTAGATACAATGTGTTCTTGGGGGCCACTGCCCAGACAATAGAGTTGTATTCAAGCTTAGGGCGATTATATTCTTCGTAAATAGCAGCCAGGTCTATTTATACAGATTTACGAATGTACCATAATGTCGGGGATAGTGCAGAACATGTCTCTTTTAGGAATTAAGTCAAGAGTTTTCAAGTGATCCACATAGTTTGTACCCGTATTCTAGTTGCAGCTTAAGAGCGTATCTAGCAGCCGTCTTCTTGATGAAGGGTGAAAGTCCTACAACAGCTTCTAATGCATTCGTAGGCCAGGGTGCGCATGGCACCAGTTGTACCTAGACAAGCACTTTTTTGTAGCTTCTGTAGCTTATTTGCCGTTGTCCGTTCAAGTACTTTCGGCTACCAAACGATGGCCTCGTACGTGATAATAGGTCTCACCATCATTGTATGCATCCAATGTATCATTTTAGGATTTAGAACTCAAGTTCTGCCGTAGAGGCGTCTACTGACCCACAAGTAGAGCATTCTATGGCGGACTTGCTATGAGAATTACAGTTTAGCCGTTTATCACGGATGACTACGAGATATTTAACCTCACTGGAATAATCTAACGTGGTGCTTTTGATGATGATAGGTCACAAATCGACCAGTCTTCTTTTCGTGAAAGGCACTAAAACGGTTTTGCAAGGATCCATGTATAGTCCTTCTCTGCTGCACAATTCTAAAACGTGTAGTAAAGCACCTTGCATGACACTAGTGATAGTCATGCATTGCTTACCAATAATAAAAATCGCCAAATCGTCCGCATAACCAAAGTAGCCTGATCTGTGAAGATCGACTAAAAGATTATCAATGACTACTGATCATAGAAGGGGGAAAGCACTCCTCCTTGTGGACATCCCTTTACTGCAGTCATAGACACAGACATTCCTCTCGAGGAGGAAATAATATCTCGACTTTCAAGCATGGCCGTTATCCAATGATTGGTCGAGTCTTCAATACCTCAGCTACTGATTGCCCTTGCAATAAAGTCCTAGCCAGTGCTGTCGAAAGCGCACTCGATGTCGAGGAAGAAACACAGGGCCACTTCCTTGGAATGGAAAGTTCCCCAATTGCCGTGACTCCTCCTCAAATGCGCCATGTATTTCTCGGACGACCCGTTCTTCTATTATCCTAAGATAACGGATTCCATTGCATTGCGTAGTTTGCCATGGAACTGCCGCCTTTTCGAAGTGTATGACCAATCCACTGCCACTTCCGTCGTTGGCTGGTTGTGCCTATTGGTTCCTGGCCCATTCTCTGGTATAGAAGAGTTATTGCTTCCTCATTAACATGCTCTTGGAGTCTTTTATCATGTCCTTTGGTCTTTTAATTGATTTCTCTGAGATCAGTATGAATCCTTAAATCGCGCGGTCTCTAATGTACCATGGAGCATTCCCAATACAGCCAAAAGCTTTTTCCTAAAATCGTTGAATAAGCACAATGTTGGTTTGGCTGAAAGCCATAGTTTCGTACTGGTCTTAGACTAAGAGTACGAGTTTTTTTGTTGTTGAAAACACTGACTTCCATTAAATTTTTCGGCTCTTAATAATTTGCTTGGCTTTCTTGTCTCAGAAAACCTATTGCAAACAGGACTACGAGTATAAGCAATGGTCAGGTCTATTAATTATTTTTCAAATGAAATTCAGAAAAATAAACGCCCAACATTATGATCCTCACAAGCATTCATTTTGGCTCAATTCCATATTTTTAATAGAAACAAACACCCAGACTGACATTTCGTTATGATTATCAATACCAGCTAGCGCCATCAATTGCCAATAGCAATACACGAAGTACCTACCACATCGGCAACACGAATGCCAACTATGTACAACCACCCAAAAGACACCCACCAACCTCCCCATATGGGCGCCAAGCGCCCACCTTCCACATTCACTATAGCGCACATAGCATTTTAGTCTCCAACGTTTCGGCAACAAACAAACGAGTGAGAGCATTTGTTTGGCGATCGTCAGCGAGTAATGATTAGCGGAGGTGGTGTTCGTTGTTCGTGGATTACGGTGCGCTGTTGTCATTAGTGTGTCGTTTTTAGTGCAAATTGTTGAAGGAAGTGACTATCGATTGGTGTGTTTGTAAGTTACGCCGAGTTGGGTAGACGCGTAAACTCCAGGACAGTAAAGCGGAAACGGAAATATAATTTACTAAAAAAGAAAAGATTTTTCAATAATTGGTCGTTCGTTTATTGATAAGTGCGTTGT
Source organism: Nephrocerus scutellatus (assembly GCA_947095585.1). NCBI lineage: Eukaryota > Metazoa > Arthropoda > Insecta > Diptera > Pipunculidae > Nephrocerus > Nephrocerus scutellatus. Next base: position 122,474,705 of record OX352762.1, read on the forward strand.
GTTTACGTTATCTAAAACAAACAAAGTGAAATGTGACAATAAATAAAATGATCAATTGATTGTAAAACTGACTGAAAAAAATAAACTAAAAAGGTGACAAGTAATACAAAATGTTAAAATAAATGTTTTACATACATATTGCCTGAATAACAACCTAATTGATGGGAAATATTACTAATGACATAAACAAAAATAATAATGACACATAAAAGAGCAATTTCGCTTTTCTTTTCGAAACATACATGGCAGAAATGCACAATTATTGTGTCTTCCCTTTCATGTGAAAACAAAATATCAACAACTGCATCAGGCAGGAGGACCGGGAGAGATGAATGCGCACAAAATTGCGCAAATCAGCGATCACTTAGTGTTTGCCATGTGATTTGAGAAATATATTCACGATATTATTTATATACACTGCGGTTCATTAGATTTTAGCACATCATTTTGGGAGATAAAACTGATATTTCTCCAGTTATATGTCAGAAAGAAAAAAATAAATTATGGTGAAAGTAAGAGTAGTTTGTGGTTAGTACAAAATAAAGTTTTGAAAAATATTCAGAACAAAATAACGGTATATAAGAGACCTTTTGGCAAATAAGTCAGAATGGCATGCATTTAAATCGTCAGAATCAAAAGAAACGTCGATGGAAAAATATTCTTTTTTTGGTTTTTTTTATGAAAATTAATTTTTTATTTTAAGACCTTTTTTAAATTTACCCTTTTTTACCCTTTCTTAAATAACCAACTAGGCAAAATCTTTTTTTTAACAATATTACCACTTGGCAAACAACGATTGTACTTTGATTGCTTCTGATCCTATGAACCAATTCAAATGCATGCCATTCTGATTCATTCAGTTAAAGTTTCTTAATACTTTCTTTTACATTTTGAAATTCACCATTGCATTTAACATGAACCACTTTTTCTTTCGCCATTTTTTTTTCTCAAAATGCCATATAAAACGAGAGAAAGATTATTTTTAATTCTCAAAATTACCTGCTTCTAATCTAGTGAACTGCAGTGTGTAAACTTACGTTCATATGTAGGTATGACCGTTGAGATTACCTACCAATTATAACTGTAAAGTACCGCAACATTAACGAATTTGCAGATTTTTCACATTATATTCTCAGAATTTTTAATTATTTTCGCAATTAGAACAAATGAATAAAGTTCCGGAAACGGTTGTTCGGGGTTTCTTTTTCAACTCAATTCGACGTACAAAATTCGTAATTCTCTATAGCCAACTTAAAAGAATTATCAAAACGCTAACAAGAGATCAGAAATTATAATTATGACATCAAATCAATCGCTTTGACATCTAGCTCTGCAGTATCGTTGGTTCTCGTTAGGGAAACGGAAGTGAAGAACAGGGTGGGTGCGTCAACGTTGTCAATATTCCCCATCGCTGTTTTTTTTGTGTTACGTACGTTTGTGTTCGTTTAGTACAGCGAGTGCAGTGTGGTGAAATTCCCAAGTGTTCTAAGTGATCGAATGTGCGCGTATTTTCCCTTCTTTCTACTTGATAGTGACGTTTAGTTCACATCACATCAAGAAGTGATAATGGTGACCGCGTGATTGATATTCTAATGGAGTCTTCGATCGTTCGAGCGTCGTGAATGAACGGTCAATACAAAACTAAAGCCGTAGTTAATACAAATTAGAACAATTTTGAAAAGCCGCCGGCAATTGATATGCAGTCAGACTTGTGACAGACTGGTGGTGCTTAAGTTGAACGAATGACTTTGCTACATTTGATTAAAATTCAAAACGAAAGGCTTTCTTTATGGCAAAAATTTAAATTACGGCGGTAAATTTTTTTTGATGCGTGTGTTGTACCTGCAATAGCAAGTCGCTTTGCATTCGCGCCACCCACGCAATAAATTAATACAATTCCAAAACGAGCAAAGGATCAATTGGAATTTAAAGAAAAATTTAAAAAATATGCAAAAAATATAAAAAATATTAACTTATGTGTATATCAGATGTGGCACATCCATCCGTGACAATGTGGAATAGCATTGTGCAGAACTTCAATAAGATTTGGAGGAATAAAAATAGTAAGTGTGATAAACATCATAAAAAGATCTGGGGGCAATTGAAAAAAAAAATCAATTTTGTATGCACCTGTCTCAAAAACTGCACAGGAAGGTTAAGCGGTGCTAATTAAGTTCGAAAACGAAATTTCTATTTAATGATCGGGCTAGTCCCTTCAAAGTATGGTTGGCACGAGAATAATAAATAAAAATAATTAATATTCAGAGTGTCGACAGACCATCGCGGCCAAGCTTCTCGCGACCATTTGGTGTTGTGTTTATCACCCATTCGCGAGAGGTGGGACACCGTGAAAAATACTTTTGGTTTTACTGGAATTCGAACCACGAACCTCCTGCTCAGTAGCCACGCGCGTTTCCACTGAGCCACGGCGCCCACAACGAGAATAATAACCTTGCCCGTAAAATAACATTATTAGGGAGCCCACGGAAAGCCAGTTCGGGTCCCCAACTCTAAAGCCAAATATGATGTTGATAAATTGATGATAAATATTTATGCACTTAATGTCATCCAGATATTAATTTCTAAACTCTGTCCGTCCTGGAATATGCAATCTTTCCAACGAATTCTGTGTATACCTCTTTGTTGTCTCCCATGAACCCTCTTGATCACAGGAGTGCAACATGAAGAAAAAACGAAAGTATAGAATCCGTTGCGTCCGTTGTGGCAACGTATGCAACTGACAGATCAACGAAATACAAGAGTTCTTATGGAAAGTGTCCAGGCAAAGCATGTGACGAAAGCGACGAAACAAGTTGACCAACATTCAACTTTTCTCTCCGGCAATTGTTTTGACAGTTCTCTCACAGTAGTTTGAAGTTTATTTTGGTATTTATTTTTGTTCTCCTATACGAATATGTACAACAAATACGATTCTATGTGCGAGCCCCTTACATACATAGTTATTAGTATAATTATTCAGTCAAATAAAAAGGACAAAAGTAAATGTAAACAGGTCTCAAGCTGGCATCCATTTTTACGACGCCGTAATTTTTCAAGTTTAACTTCTTTGGGGGCGACTAGGGGTAACTGAAATCATTTGGACGGTGTTGTGATCTTACGGATGTAGCGGTTGGCGTATATGATATGAAATTACTTTGTGTTAACTACTTTATCTACTACCTTATCTTTGCGATTTACGCGACATACATCTACATTATAATAGAAAACTTAATTGTGAGCGAATTTCAAATCATTTTATTGCGGATGGAGCGGTTGTGTATATGATATTATATTAATTTTGTATTGAATACCTTGCGTTTTACATGACATCTACATAATATTAGAAAACTTAATTGAAAATTTAAATGAGAGCGAATTCACGAAAAATATGACATTGCCCGATGTGAATGTTTTAGTTTAATCGACGACCGCAATAGTTTGTATGAAATTTGGTATGTAGGACTAAGATGCGACTATATCCTATGGAAATTCTGGGATATGGCCAATAGGGTCTGGAATTTTGGGAACTTAGCAATTTCTCAAGCGATTTATATGATATTCGGTATGCGGGACTAAGATGCGACTATAACACTTGTTCCTATGAAAATGCTGGGATAAAGTCAAGAGGAACTAGAAATTCGAGAACTAACCCATTTCTCAACCGATTTGTGTGATATTTGGTATGTTGGAATATTTTTGCCTTTTTATTTAATCGTAATATCGGCCACTACGTCAAAGATGTTTAGTTTCAACCGCGCGTAAAGGTTACACGTTCATAATTTTATTTTGTTTTTCTTACTTTTTATTATCTATTAATGTCAAAATTATTCTAAGTTTATTTCCCCATAAAATTGTAGCTTATCTTTGACAACAAACTGAATCTTTATCTCTAAATCCACATCAGGTATATTACATCAAAACAAAAAAATAATGCAAAAACCCATCTAAATGGAAATTAGACGTAATAATTAAAGAACCAGGTCAACAACAACAATTCCACACACACTTATCATCATTATTAAATTTTTTTCAAACAAAAATAAACCGCTTACTTTACAAGCTAAGTTGATTATCTTCCCAACTGCTGCTGTTTTTGTTTTTGTTGTTGTTGTTTTTGATTGATAGTAAAACAAAACAACCACAAAACAAGCAAAAGCACAATGCAAATAAAGTTTAGTGTAAAACATTCAGCCGTGCTGTGGGTAGAATAATAATGGAAAAGTCTCTGATTATCAATTATTTTAAATACATCAAATAATAGACTAATAGAAGGGTTGAACTTACGCAAAGATAATTATTATGGACAAGTCAAAATTGCCCGTTACATGAATAAATGAGCCCCTTGTTTGTGTTATTTAAATTGATAGCAACTACAACAAAAATATTTCTCCATTTATATTTTATGGTTTAAAAATCACTGAAAGAGTTGTTGCCATAGTAGTTTATGTCATTGTGATCATTCAAAAGCTTGAAAATTAATTAGTATACTGATAAAATTTCAAAGTTTGAGAATCACTGGATTGTGAGTGAATGCGTGCCTAAGGAAGGGAGTGATATTGGCAATTACTATACTAACTAAACGGGTCCATATTCTGCATTATTTAATTTATTGTTGTACAACGAAAATACTTCATAAAAAAATGGTCGCGTGGTGTCCCCCAAAATACCTCCCAAAAGCTTAAAAGACCTACCAAAAGACCTCTTAGAATACCCTCAAAAATACCTTCTAAAACTCCCCAAAACACTCCAAATAGTCCCCAAAAAGACCCCCTAAAATACTCCCAAGAAACACCAAAACATTCGCAAAATACCCTTTAAAGACTCCCAAAACACTCCCAAAATAACTCCCAAAAGACCCCCAAATACCCCCAGAAGACCGCCAAAATACTCCAAAAACACTTTCAAAAGACCCCAAAAAGACCACCAAAGAACTCTTAAAGGCCCCAAAAGGACCCCAATAAACCTTTTAAAAGATCACCAAAAAACCCCTAAAGTACCACCCAAATACCCTCAAAAGACCTCCCAAAAGATCCTTCTCAAAAGATTCCAAAGTACAACCAAGATGTAGAAAAGCGTTGTGGTTTGTGTACTGGATATTTGGTTGATCAGCACTGCGTAGCGGACAGTGGAAAAATAAAATCATTGTGTCGCACTATCGTAACGATCTCAATTTCACCCTCTACTAAACGCGCCAAAAGAAATATAATTTCAATTTTGCTTGCGTGCATGTAAGTGAGCGAGTAACATGGGTAATTCCTATACATATTATTACAAAAAGTAGTTAGTAGTCGCATTGGGGGTATAAATGTAACAGGGCGTTAGCCGATAATTGAAGACGAGCATTGAGAATTAAGAAATTCCGTAAATTATCATTGCATTGCGCCATCCATAGATTATTTGAGAATAAGTAAACCGATTATCAATTATGAATGACGGTTGTTGCTAGGGTAGTGTTAATAAGGGAAACTACCACAATGTTCTGGTCTTTGCTAGATATTTCTGTACATACGATTGGAAGCATCTGGAAACTTTTCAATGGGTATAAATAGCTGACATTTTGCGGCAATGATTCAATCATTTTTTGCATTTCAAACAGTCAAGTTGAAAAAGTACTTGGACGCAGACAGAGCTACCAGCCAAAATTTTTTACACATGTGTGTCTCCGGTAACAACAGTTTTTGTAAACATTTTGAAGTTTTAAGAAAATTTGTCTCTGAGAGTAAACAGAACACCAAATATAATTCACAAGAACTAAAACTGTCCCTCGTACCAAATATTATTATAATGCCAACCTTCCAGGTTAAATTAGCTCCGCTGTGATATTCATCTCATCCCGAGGCCTTGATATTTTTAAGCTAAACCTCTAAACCCTATATTATTTGCTGTATTCCAATATGCCTCTTGTAGTACATTTGTTTTATTGTCCTTCATTGTACCTTCTTTCTTCTTCTTATGTCCTGTATCCACTTGTGGGTCCTAGGGCCTCTACTACGCCTACGCGCCATCGCGTTCGGTTCCTGGCAATGAGCTTCAGCTCTCAACTGTTCTGCGCAATGTATTTCTCGGACGACCCCTTCTTCTACCATCCTGAGATAAAGGGTTCCATTGCATTGTGTAGTTTGCTATGAAACTGTCAGCTTTTCGGAGTGTATGACCAATCCACTGCCACTTCCGTCGTTAGATGGTTGTGCCTATTGGTTCCTAACCCGTTATCTGGTAAAGATGTTCGTTAGAGATACGGTTAGGCCAGAAAACCCTTAAGATGTTGCATAGGCACATATTAACGAACGTTTGTAATCTTTTTGTGATAGTAGCGGTCACCTTCCAAGTGCTGCACCCATACAACAGCACAGATTTAACATTTCAGCGGAACAGTAGCAGCTTGGTGTTTAAGCTGTTCGCATTGCTTCGCCATATCATGGACATCATTCCAAACACTGATTTTGCTTTGCCGATTCGGTTGACAATGTCCTGTTCGGTTCCACCTTCGGTCGAGACAATACTCCCAACTCTCTACTCTCTCTACCGGCTGTCCAGCAATGTTAACTTGAGTTACTGAGTTAGTGCCGAGGTTGATGATTTTGGTCTTGGCAGTGTTAATCTTCAAACCCACAACAATTGCCTCCCTCTCCACATTTGTAGTCATTTAATGCAGCTCCATAATTCTGTGTGAGAGTAAGCAAACGTCGTCAGCGTAGTCCAGATGTTGAGATGTTGAGAGTCCAACGAATTCCTCTGTTTCCAGTAGATAAAGCTGCGCAAAGTACATCGCTAATCACAACAAAAAAAGTATCGGCGATATAATGCAACCTTGTCGTACCCCACTTAGGATATCGAATTCCTCTGCTTTCCTCTGTGCAGCACATGACATTTAGAGCCATCATAGGTTGCTTTAATAATAGCTAATAGTTTATCGGGTATACCTCTCCTGCGCAAGGCGAGCCAGAAAAACTGTCTGTTGACACTGTCAAACGCCTTCTCAAAATCGATGAACAGCAGGTGCAGTGGTGACCGGAATTCAACGCACTATTCAATAATGATCCGCAGGGTGTCTACACAGGAGGATCCAGTGCGGAAACCTGCTTGTTTTAATTTAAAATTAATTTATACGCGTGTGTGTGTTTTCGTTTTAATTTCCACTTCACGTCACGCTCGCACCACACAACACTTTTTTCCAATTTGCAAATTTTGCTTTGGTTTTTGAATTTATTTTTGTTGAAAAATTTTCTCCACCACTGTAAACGCTTTTGTGAAAAATCCACTGATTTTGCATATCAGCTACAGTCGTCTTTTAAGCTTATCGCTTCTCAAATTCATACTCGCCCCGAGTAGAGCAGATGGTTCTAATGTGCCCTCTTCAATCCGAGTGCTTCTTTATTCGACAAAATTCCTAATTTTCTGTTACCACTTAAATATTTCTATCCGCATTCTACGTCTGATTGCTAATAATTCACAAAATTATCCAATTATTATAATTTCTGATTCATTGCCAAAAAGTCGGTGTACGATTTAGTCAGCAGTCTAGACTCTAGAGTCAGCTGCGAGTCAGCCACATATGTAGCACCACCTTATGGCGAGCTAAAAATGTACTTTATAATGTGGTAAATTTTATTTCCCCCATGGGATGGGACTGGGACTGGGAACAAAAAACACAGGAAACTTTTATGAACAATTTATGGTTTTATTATGGCTAATTTATCGTAGATCACTGTGGCTCGTAAGAGCTGTTTCGTAAGAAGCCTGGCGTTGCAATAACAACTGGGAACTGAGAAGCTACAGAAAAATTGTTTTTTTCTCTTTTTGTAAGAAGTTTTTCAATAAGCACATAACATAAGTTTCGGTACTTTAAATGATGAAGAGGCTTCAGTTCTTGAGTTAATTGGATCTTGTAAGGGTGTAGGCCAATATCTTTACATAAAATCGGCTACAATGTAGATTGAGAAATTCCCAATTGTGATGGACGTCCTGCAAAAAAAAAACTCAATCGGTACCGATTTAGAGCCGTTGTCGTCCAGTTTGACATCCCCAAACTTTGGTCTGCGCCATATTTAAAAGCCGTCTTTGCTGTCGTGTGCCAGAAAGTCTACCGCCAAGGACTATCCCAGCAGAATCCTTATCGCTCAAGGGAGCTAGGTCGCTCATGCCCACTGGAGACAACCAAGCTTAATTCCAGTTTTCTAGCATTGGTTCTTCCACCCATACTTCCACTATTATGCTTTCTTTGCCCTAACTACTATATTCGACTTCCAACTGAGTTCCCCATCTAGGACTACCATATTTTGATGGGATTAACGCGATCATTGCCCATTTCCTTCTTTGAGTGAAACCGGCCGGCGGCCAATACGTGGAGCTTTATTATACTTCCACCAGTCAGAATAGATACGGCACGTGCATAAATCCTACATGTTACTGGCCCTGTTTCGCTGATGGCTGACCGCCTTAGACTTCATTATGATAATAAAAATGCAAAACATGAAACATATGCCTTAAACGAACCAAATGGGACGAGACACTATAGACACTACACATAATTGTTTGGTAGCACAGACACTTGACTCTCCGTCGTGACTGAAAAAGAAAAACGTGTTAATGGCAATAACCTCAATAGAATGACTAAAATACATACCTCTGCATGTCAATTGTGTATGGACAATTGGCACCTCCTAATCCTAAACATAACCAATAATGATTGATTGGCCACCCAAGCGGCAAGTACTCACTGCCAGTGCCTACTAGTAATCAGCGGTATAATACTCGTAGTAAAAAAGAAACCTCCAGAAGGCAGGTTTTGCTAACCGCTCATTATTTCTTATGCTTCTAATGTTCTATCACTGTTCGAGTTGGAATGTATTTATGTATTGTATAAGTGTATGCCTGCACTGTGCACCAACAAGCTATTGCACTCGCAGTGTCAGTGTGTCCGTCTAGACTGTCATGTAGACAACAAAATGTTTTCCTTCAAACAATGTACCTACCTTTCTCTGTCACTTTGTGATCCAAACCCAACATTTTATGATTCATTTTAAAGCTAAAACTCAAAATACTAATTGATGAATAATTCTCTTTTTAGGACAGGAAAGCTCCCATGATGAGTCGGACGAAAGTAATGGAACAGAATATAGTAAGAGCAGAGGCTGGGTAGTTGCCATCAACAGTACAGTAAATTATTTATGCTCCATTCGATACTCTTCTTCCCAACAGCAATCTCAGCCAACAAGGTGAAACGATTCCTCAGAGAACATCCGGACTTTTTGGAAAAATATGTCATGGACGAAGTCGAATTGGAACAACTTGAACGTTGGATGATTCGTCGGACGCAGCGCGCCCGTAAAACTACACAATCGCTTAGTCGGAATGGCCGCAAGACCAGCTTGTCACGTTGGAAGTTCTGTGTACATGCGGACAAGCGGCAAATGCTTCAAGATCTCACACAATCGTTGCAATTGCGACCGACCAAAGGTCATGTTATCTTTGAGCTGGCCAATTGTATTTCGTCGGCAGTGAACGCCGATGGTTTCACTTTGTACATAGCAGAGCCTGGTGGACCGCCAGAAAATATCTCTATTTATATGGGTCAGAGTCCGACGGGTGCGACAAAGTTTCAAAAGGTCAAACCATCAGCGACTAGCATACCACATTACGTGGCAAAAACCAAAGAACCCGTACGTCTGTCGCGTGATGTTTGCGATGCTCGTTTTCCTGATGGAATCTCAAAAAATGTAGGTGGAATTTAAGGTAATTCATCATAATTCATCATTCTACTTTTCCACAGGCCGATATCGGTCACATCCTGTGCCAGGCAATTGCTCAGCCCGATGGTCAATTAATTGCGGTCGTCGAACTTTTCCGGCACGAAGAAGGTTTTCCATTCCACGAAGAGGACGAGGAGATATCATGCAGTTATCTTGTGTGGGGAGGCATTGCACTGCATTACGCTCATCTATTTATGAATATGAGCAAGCAACGGAAGCTGAATGACTTTTTGTTGGCTGTCGTTAAGTGAGTTGGCCAGAAGCTTTTGCATTATCGTCTGTATTCCTTCTATTGCATTCTAGATCGATTTTCCAAGACATGGTCAGCATGGACATGCTAGTCACAAAGATTATGAACTTTGCTCAGCGACTGGTCGATGCAGATAGAGCTTCGTTATTTCTAGTCGATTCCAAGAGTAAGGAGCTTTATGCGACTATTTTCGATGTCGGAAATGATGAGGCAACAACAAAGACTGGTGGAGAGTGCGACGACACACAAAAAAACACAGATGAAATCCGTTTTCCCATTGGTACAGGCATCGCAGGAATTGTCGCTCTTACCGGAGAAATCCTCAACATTCAAGATGTCTACTCAGATCCTCGCTTTAATCGATCGGTCGACCAAAAAACTGGATATAAAACGGAGAATATTCTCTGTATGCCGATCTTCATTCGCGGCTCAGTAATCGGAATCGTCCAAATGGTCAATAAAAGATCGGGACACTTTACCAAAGAGGACGAGGAGGCGTTTGAAATGTTTGCCGTCTATTGTGGCCTTGCCCTGCATCATGCGAAATTGTACGACAAAATCCGCCGGTCGGAGCAAAAGTACAAAGTTGCCTTGGAAGTACTTAGCTACCACAATACAACTTCAGATGAGGAAATGCAAAAATTCCTCTCAGAAAATACGCCCCAGATTGCTCCCGACATCGATGACTATTATTTCAATCCATTTGCGTACGATGACTTCGACAAGATCAAGTTAGCGACGCACATGTTTATCGATCTCTTTGGGCTGAGACGATTCGACAAGACGAGTCTTATCAAATTCACACTAACCATAAAGAAAAACTATCGCCGTGTGCCATATCACAATTGGAGTCATGGATTCTCCGTGGCGAATACAATCTACACCCTGGTGAAGCGAAGTGGAGACGTCTTTCGACCAATTGAGGTGAGTTAGCATTAGCGTAAGAACATTCAGAATTATTTTATTTTCTTTCTGTAATAGTGCCTGGCACTGTACATTGGCTCACTGTGTCACGATCTCGATCATCGCGGCAAGAACAATAAATTCATGCTCGATACTGAATCTCCGCTGGCGGGAATCTACAGTACATCGACAATGGAGCATCATCATTTCAATCAGACAGTCACCATTCTACAACAAGTATGCACGAATCAAAGAAAGCTGATTTTTGATTTTTAATCCGCTTTTCCCCTTTCTCAGGAAGGTCACAACATCTTCGCCAAACTATCTAATACCGAGTACAAGCAGGTACTTAGCCTGATCAAGCATTGCATCTTGGCCACCGATTTGGCTTTGTTCTTCCCGTACAAAACAAAACTGACGAATCTCATCGAAGAAGAGAAATTCACTTGGAGCAATCAGGAACACCGATTACTGATTCAGGCAATCGCTATGACAGCCAGTGACTTGTCGGCATCGGCAAAACCGTGGAAAATTCAAGAGAAAACAGTTAAAGTGATTTTCGAAGAGTTCTACGATCAGGGTGATGCAGAGCGTGCCGCTGGTCGAATACCCATTCCAATGATGGATCGCCAACAGCCAGAGGAACAGGCCAACTCACAGGTGGGCTTTCTCACGGGCATTTGTATTCCATGCTATTCGCTGTTGTTTCGTCTGATACCAGAGTCCAAACCGCTGCTCGATATGTGCCAGCAGAATTTGGATCGATGGCATGAGATAGCAAAGAACGTGTGCGAGCAGCAGCCGCCATCAAACCAATAATCTGGATGATTGGATTGGATTGGATTGACGCGAGGACACAACGCACAAGTACACAAACACACTTAACAACCTACCTAATTATGCATCATTCATTTTTTAATTCTAATTTTGTTACTAAACGAATGTAATTCTAAAGTAAAGTTAAATGTAAATAGAGGTCAAGCAGCAGTAAGTAAAGCTTTGAAGGCCAACCATTTAAGCTCATAAATTAACTTACAAAAATAAATAAATATCTGTGTAAAGTGGAGGAAATTTTTATTCGAGTTAGCCTCCTTCTTACAAAAATCAGAATATGGCATATATTACAGCTGTAATGCAAGACATCATGTGTTCGGAGTGGAGTTTCTAGTCAGCAAAAGAATGAAACCCACCGTTACGACAAATCAACGGCTATGCACCCTTCGCGTGCGGGGCAGATTTAAAAACATAAGCCTCATAAACGTTCACGCTCCTACAGAGGACTCCACAGATGATGAAAAGAAAATAATTATGATGTCATATGAATGCCAAAATAGGTAGGGACAAACTGGTCAAGTGACAGTTGTTTCTGGTCAAGTGATAGGACTCGCCCCAAATGCAGGGAGAGTACGTCCTGGGGCTGAGATGCCGCAAAGTACGAAGACATAATGAGCATACTCTAAGTACCCGCGGCCCTTATTTATCACCCGTAGTAAAGCCCCGCACCATATCCAAAAATAAATCTATGATGCAGCTGAACCTCACCACGAGTTTACCACTCCTCCTTTCTCAACCAGGCTTGTGAGCGGCTACGGCGGAGTTATAAAGAGTTATATTCGACAATCTCCTTACCTTCTGTAGGGACGAAAAAACTATTTGCAGTAAAGTGAGCAGTCGTATTAGAGTTCTAAGAGCCCTAGCGGCAACCGAATGGTGTAAGGAGAAAGAAGTTCTTGTTACGATGTACAAAGCTATTGGCCGCTCAATTTTTAACTACGGCGCCCCCATCTGGACGTCATTTTTAAGTGACATACAATAGACCAGTCCAGACAAAATACAGTCCTACGCATCGCAATTGGGTGCCACTCCATAACCAATCCCAATAACCCAATGAAGAAGCGTCAATGCTCTCTGCCAAGCAACACAATGAACTGTTGTCAAAACAGTTCTTGTAAGCCTGTCAAAATCCCGCACACCTAGTAGTTTACGACATCACTGTCAGTGAGATGCCTCCACGCTGCATACGTCGACATCAAGACGTACAGCGATTGTATAAACCCAGTCATACCGACCACCTGGAATCCGACTGTCCGTTCTCAAATAGTATAAACTACAAAACAGTCTCTGCAACAGTCTCTTCAAGCAAGCTTAATATGTTCCTTGGTACAGGAATAAATAAAAGCGAAAAGTCACTGCCTAGGGAAACCCGAACAACCCTGGCACAACTCCGGTCGCATTGGTGTCATGTACTTCATATTCTTCATATTTTAAAAGCTCATATTATCACTAGCACCAATGATATTAGCCCCGAGAGCAACCAAGGCACCCATACTACCAACCACCTATTCCTCTGCCCCAAACAGTCCAAACACCTCACGAATTTGGACCTGTGGTCAAAGCCTGTGGACTCTTTTCTTGGCCTGCCATTGTATTGTTCTTGATGACTCTACATCATCTCTAGTTCATCTAATTAGTACATACAACTTTTATTTGCTATTTGCTTTGCTTTAGCATCGGCTTTTAGTTAATCTACGTAAACTTTGAAATTAATAGGTATTTTAGTACTGCGGCCAAGGGTTTAATAAATACAGTTTTTCTGTTTCACCTGGACCTGGAAGTGCTACAACAACAATAACAAACTAACTTTTAGAATTGCCTTCATAGGTTTGTGCTTCGTAATTTTGCTTTATTGATTATTACACAGGAAATGGATTATTCCGTACATCTTAAGGCTTTAATCAAAATTCCATATTAGAAACAAAATTAGAGAAAATTAATAAAACAGAACTACATTCATTAATTAAAATTGAAAAGTACTGTAACCCAACTTTAATTATATTTGACCTTGACCGTTCTTTCCAACTTTAAGGCCCGATGCTTCATAATCCAGAAATACAAAGGTGGACACAAGGATCGCAAAAATATTGCAAGATGCGCTGTTAGACCACAAAAGACTACTTCTTTCTCTTCGCGTAATATCGCCAGCAAAATCTTTTGGGCCATTTTCTCGGGAGTGGTACCGGTTGCCGTGGTTTCGTCCATTTCTGAATTTAAATAAAAAAAAAACACTTTCAAATTGTTTTGTCTTTCATAAATCCATAAATATCTTACTTCCATGCAGCTTCCCCGTCCCAGTGAGTGCATTCATTGACAGTTGCGTACGAATGTAGCCTGGACTGACGCATGTAACTTTTACACCTTTATTTGAAACCTCTGCTCGCAAAGAATCAGAAAACGCTTGTACAGCGTGCTTTGAAGCCGAATACGATGAGCGATAGGGCAGAGCAAATTTTCCTTGAACGGAACTTATAAAAACCACATGTCCAATGCCTCGTATGATCATCGACGGAAGGACGGCTATGGATGGGAGTGACTTTGCTAGTTACACTATATTCGTAAAATTAAGCATTCTCTCACCTTTAGTCAAAGCCACCGAACCAAAGTAGTTTATGAGCATCACTTTAATATCAACATCAATGGCACACGCGAGCGCATCTGCTCGAACACTGATTCCACCATTGTTTACGAGAATATCAATTTGGTTGTGGATGTTAAGAACTTTTGCAACAATAGCGGGAATTTCATTCAACTCACTGAGATCCAGTGGCATCACAACCGGGGGATAAGCAATTGGATTCTGTTTGTTGCAAAGACAATGGCATATCATGAATTTATAAGGTATGAATATATTTTTCTATCTTACCGCATTCAAGCTTAGAAGCGTACGTTTAACCCGTTCCAACTCTTCTGTGCGTCGCGCTGCTAAAACAACTTTGCAGCCAGCCTTGTAAAAAACATGAGCGAGCGCTTCTCCAAGTCCAGAACTTGCACCAGTTATAAGAACAACCTGATAGAAGAAATTTGTATTTTATTGACGTTAAATATGGTACACACTCCTTTTCCTGTATTACTTTTCCAGGAAGGCAATTTCTGTACTTTCGCTCCCGGAATCGCTTTAGAAGATTCACTAGAATCAAGGGAAAGGCGATTGGCATGCACAATGTACCAAAAATCCAATAAAAAATATTCCATACATTGGAGCTGTTGGAGCACGTAGCAGAGACTTCACTCTTCATTGTAAGGGTTTTTGAATTTAGACTTAAGTATTTGGCCTTAATATAATTTTCCGATATAATTAAATTGGTATAAGAAAGACCAGACACCACCGGCTAAAAAGTAAGCATCTCAACTGACTCTTGGTGACTTTTCATTTTTCAACTCAGTTTGGCAAAAGCATAAAAGGTCCGTTCGTTCGCCTTTTGGAAAAGATATAAAAAAAATTTTTAATTTTATTATTTATTCCAATTTATACTAGCTGTATTTTAGCAGTATTTTATTTGAATTCGAATTGGGAATTACAAAAACAATGTTAGCATAAATGCTATATCCCATGTTACTATAAATTATAAAATAACTATAACATTCGTGTAGTTGTCAATTTCTTCTGGCTAACCACAACTTCAGTTTATCTATAGTCGGCTACTCATTTTTCTCGCATTATAGGCTATAGTCTAAATTCTCCATAACTACACAGCACATGCATGCAAATAAATCCAGCATAGCAACACAGCACATGCATGCAAATAAATCTAGCGTAACGACACAGGCAACGCAATATGTACGAAATAACGGATGTGACAAAATGCCAGATGGAAAAAACCCAAAATATTTGCTGATGATGAGATGAGAAAACACCAACAATACGAGAGAACAATACTGAGAGCGCTGCAATGCTGCAAAGTGGCAAAGCTGCAAAGTCCACCAAGAGGCCAATCTCATAAAAGGAGAAACACAGGAAGAATTGATCTCTTTCCTGCGAGCCTGCGACATCAGTGAGACTGCTCATGTTCACTTCGGCAACAAGACAACAAGAAACGGTAAGTGAACGCTGCAATTGCAAGGGCAAACACCTCAAGGAGAATATCGACAGCATCGACAATTACCGTAAATGGAACAAAAGTAAACATCACATGTAGGGCACTACAAGAGACATATTCGACACCAAAGCTTCCAACGAAGCCAAAGACGGAGGAATTTTAAAGGCGGGATACGAGACAAACAACATTGGTCGGTGCTAGTATCAGGTGAACCATATTCCCCAGTTAGTTAGCATTATAATACCCTTTCTTGTTTTCGAGACTTTGGCGTGCCTGAGACCCGGAAAACATCGATGTGGAGAGATTCCCGCTTGTTAGGCGTAGAAACCATTCGAACTCAGGACTCTGGCGGCCTTATAAGACTCCATCCTGAGCGTCGATATATCTTAGGGCCCAGTTCCCATTTAGTAGGGAGCGACCTGCTCCTTCCGACTAAATCCCCTGGGAACAGATTCCTAGTTAATTCGCCTGAAGTGCAATCCGACGCGTTTCTTGCCCGTATCCCGTCGTTACGAGACCCGAGTCAGCGAGATATCGAACTGAAAGAGGAAGAGGTACAACTTCGGCAGCGAGAACTAAAACTGAAAGAAAATGTACTAGAACTAAAGAAACGAGAAGTAAATTTAAAAGAACGGGAGCTTACGATTCCAGAAATTGTTCTTCTATCTTTTCAGAATATTTAAATTAAGTTTTTGTATGTTTGGAAATAAATAATAGGATAGAAATAATTTAAAATAAAATTAAGTCGCTTTAAGATAAATGAAATAATGTGATAAAAATGAAATATGTAATGTGATACTCAATAATAGAACTAAGATTCTTATATAGATAACTTATCTCTGGTCTTGTAGCATTTATTTTTTATATAATTCTCGCACGCTTATAATGCTCGGCTTTATGCATTCATTCATTCATGTTTTTTATTTGTTTTTATTATAAAAATGTTCGGGCTATATCATTCCTTATTCCTCTGCCAATGGGAAGGATTCTCGCCGGATCGAAATTATCATCAGCATCTTCCCTGCATCAGAATTTGAGTCCATTTCAGCTGCTATATTTTCCTCCGCTGGTAAAGCCATTTAAAATTAAAATATTGTGTAAAATCACACAACAATTTATTATTAAGCCGGCTTTTGAAGAATATACAATAATGTGCGTTTCCAGACACCGATACACTTTTCAACAATAAGCCGTGTTTTTTATGGCTCACGTTGTAAGCTTCTTCTTGTGCATTGGACGGTGATGCGAATGAAGTCATCGACATGGTTGAAGTCCGTATCCACTCTCACCTAAAGTACATATGTACTTTACACATATACCATTTTATTTTATAGGGTGTGAAAATGTGTGAATAACTTACCGAACAGCCACATATTTCTGGGGTCGAATTACACATCAGTTATAGTATAATACGTGACTGAAAAATTAAAATTTGGCCTTACCAGTTAAGAGTCGAGTTCGAGTATCGTTATTTTGACATTCCATCATCAGTGATCGTGTCACTTTTCATTCGATAGGTAATTTTTTGTTATTTCGACATTCCATCATCAGTGATCGTGTCATTTTTCATTCGATAGGTTCTGTGCTAACTTATAAACAAAGATGTAAGTATTCTTTAATGTATTAAAAATGTTATTACTATTTTGTATAAAATGATTGCAGGACTTTAAATAAAATAAACGCCACACAAAAAGGCATAATGGTCGATTTCATGACCAAACACCCAGATTTGGCCAAAAATATTTTGCCAAATAGCGCGCAGGGCAGAGCGACGTCAAAGAAATTGTGGAATGAATTGGCACAAAATTTAAATGCCAAAGGACCACCAGTCAAAGACGCAAAAGCTTGGAGAAAGGTATGATGTCTAATTATACATCTATATTAGGTTTCTGTTTTATTTAGGTCTTTTGTTTTGTTCTTTAGACATTTTGTGACCAAAAATATCAGTTAAAATGTAAAATGTCTTTCAATAAATTGTCGAAGAAAAAAACAGCAGGTGGCCCCTTTGAGGAAATGCATTTAAGCCAACTTGACGAGCAAATGTTGGTAGCGAGTGGCTTGGACGTGGAAATCGAGGGGATCCCAGAAGGAACATTCGGGGCTAGTACTAATGCGTCACAATTGGTGTCAAATGCTGCTGGATGCAGCTTTTTCGAAGATCGACCTGATAAATACAATAATATATTTACTCCATCCGAGTCGATTGCTTCGCCATCACAAGTACTCAATACATCGACGGATGAAATAGATAATCCTACCGATAGCAATGTGCTATGTACGTCACCTGAAATTTTTAAAAGAACATATACGAACAAAAAACTTGCGTTAATAAAGGATAAAATGAAGGATAAATCTTCATTTTACTCATCAGTTTTCCAAAAATTGGATAAACAATTGAAGCTGCAGGAACGAAATCTTCGTATACACGAGCGGATTCTCAAAATGAAGGAAGAGAAGCACAGCGCACTCATGGATTTGATTAGCTTAAAACGCCAATATAAGGAGCTGCAGTTGAAAAAACTTGAAAACCAATAGACAAAAATGTTTACGAGCTTATTTATTGATATACATTACTATTAAATAAGCTCGTAAACATTTTTGTTTATTGGTTTTTAAGATGTTTTAACTATAACCTTATAGCTTATTTATTGATATACATTACTATATTACATTGATATATATATATTACACTAGTTGAGTGCCCGGCGTTGCACGGGTGTAAAATTTGACGCTAATATCGCCTCCAAACAGTCCCCCCTGACCCCATCCGCAAAGAGGTGTCTTACTATAACTATTTACCTCATCGATCCTGAAAACTGTGGGATCGACAGTAATATCGACACCCCTCCCCCTCTTCATCGAACCCCTAGCCGTAGAGGTGTCTTACCATCACTATTCACCGCAGCGACCACGAAAACTGTAGAATCGACACTAATATCGGTAACCCCCCCCCATAGTAATCGACACCATCCCGCTAGAGCTGTCTTACCATCACCATTCAACTCAGCGACCCCGAAAACCATAGAATCGACACTAATATCGGTCACCCCCCCACCAACCGTTTCGACACCATCCCCCTGGCGCTGTCTTACCATCAACATTCAACTCAGCGACCCCGAAAACTATACAATCAACACTAATATCGGTCACCCACCACCCATAGTAGTGTACTACCAGCACTATTCGTCTCGGTGATACCGAAAACGGTGGGTCCGACCATAAAATCGCCTGCCACGCCTCCCCCAGCCAAAAAACCTACTACCCCCAACCCCCTATTTTTGATTCCACATAGTAAATAATATGTATACCAAGTTTGGTTGAAATTGGTCAAGGCGTTCCAGAGCTAGTTAGGCACAAGTATACAAATATACAAATAAATTCTCTACTTTATATATAAAGATAGATAGATAGATAGATAGATTACTGTACATATATCATTATATTTATTATATCATTATATTCAATAATATATCATTATAACTATATATTATAATAAAGAATATTTGTTTTGTTTTTCAATAATTGAATTTTTTATATAGTTTCTTATTATTTGCCCAACTTTATAATGTGATCCGTTTCCAACTTAGGTGGTTCCCGCTGAAGCAGTTTCGGTTTATGCGTATGGAGTGTTGAATGGAACTTTAAATTCGATGCAAATATTGTGAAGCGCAGATCACACATTTTCAAAGCGAGCATTTTTCTCTGGGCTGTATCGACCTCGCTTTTCATAAATTATTATCCTCCAACGTCGTTTAAAATCACAACTGTTCGCTCGACAATAGACCTTGCTTTGGAATATATATTGTTGAAATTGGACTCACTAGAAACCTCCTGGGGATTTCTATAAGGAGTTATCCACCAAGGTTCCAAAGAATATCCAGAATCACCTTGAGATATACAAAAATTATTTTAACAAATTTCATAATATCTTTCCTAGAAGCCAAGAGTTTTCATTTTCAGAGGGTTTCCACACGAAGGAGTCAGGGGCTGCTGCCCCATGATGACGACACTTCACTGCAGAACACTTGCCTATGGGAACGGCTACTATAGATGGTATGTAAACTGTTATGGGTCGAGCGATGTATATGTTATTATATGTATGGATGCATATATATATCCTATGTTACATCCTATGTAACATTGCGCTTAAGAGCAGCCGCTTCTATTTTTATCAATTCTCATCTCAGGTTCACAATTTTTTTTTAGGAAAACCCACACTTGCCGGAGGAATTCCCTCTTTTTTAAATTCTCCATATTAACTTCGCGTGCACGTGGCTGGCTGGCTGGTCAGATTTTCTGATCAATTTTTAGCCCACTTCCCATGGCCCGATTTTATTGAAATTTTGCACACATGTATATTTCCGGTGACAATACTTTCTATTAAAATTTAAGGCCCCTCGGACCTCGTGTTCGGGGGGCTCCCATACAAATATTTTACAAAATTTACCCGATTTTCTTTAAATTTTGTACACATGTGTGTCTTCGATGGAAAACACTTTTTGTAAAAATTTGGAGCGAACGGCGCCTTGGGGACCCCAATATACAATTTTTAAATATCGCTATATCGCATCAGATCACGGCAAAGTCTTAGCTCTGTGCTTTGTGAGCAGCGCTGTTCGCTGCCGCTGCGTAATTTGGTGGATGGCACACAGTGTGTGTGTGTGTGTGTATGTATCTCCCATAAGTATCTCCGATTAGAGAATTTACAAGAAAAATTTTAATTTTTATGGGTTGTTTTTTCTGATTTTTATTTATGATTGATTTTATATCATCTCAAGTAAGCGGCAGTTGTAGTTTTGCTTTTTGGATTTTGTTTAGTTTTAATTTTTCTGTCTTAATAGGCACATCGTCTATAGGCACTCTTTTATTATTCACTCTCTAACTTAATAAGATTTTTATTTTTTTTTATTTAATTTTTTAAAACTATCTAACTTACTATATAGCCCGCTTAGCATAATGATAGCTGTCCATCTACTGTCTCATACGCTTTCGGCTAATTCCCGATTAATTTTTTTTCGGCTTCCGTTGATGGAGTCTAACTCAGTCAACTTTCAAAAATACCTCTTTTATTTCAGGATTTACTTTCGGCTCACTTTACTTGTGTTACGCCTAAAAGTGTGTTTATATCACTTGTAAGCAACAAGCTCCCAAAGATTGCATATGCAGTCAGTGTTTTTACTCTGAAATCCGATTGATAAATTAACTTAAATTTTACTTTGTACAGTGGACTATAAATGTGGGAGCATATATTTCTATTCACTTAATCAGTGCAATCAAATTTTTTCCACATGTCAGCAAACATTTTTACTTTTGCAATAGCATTTTGTTCCCTTTGAGGTCGTCGCCATTGACTTGGGTCCAAGTGCAACATTCCACCAATAATTTCCTAATGTAAATAAAAAGCAATAAATTTAACATGCATTTTCCAAATAAACACTAAATAATACATACCTGAGCGAAATTTGATGGAAATCTATTCTGATCTTCTAAGACATGTGCAAATCCAGATTCCATGCTAAAATTAACCCAGAAGTATGGCAGACCTCTGGGAATAGAACTACGCAAACCTTTATTCTTTAATGAAATAAGCTGCTTGTTAGTACACCATTCAGACTCAGATTCTTGAATGGCCTTTTTAAAGTAGAATGGAGCCATTTCAAAACGATCACTTGGTATACAATGAATACTCAAATGTGGACGTTTATTCAAGTATTTGGCTGTTTCAAAAAATATCACATCCTTTTTCTGAGCCAAAAACATGCTCGTAAGAGCCTTGCGAAAGTTCGACACTTCCTCCCATGTATCTTCATCAAGCTCAGTGGAACAGCTAATATGCTGCATTGGTGTTATAAGACAATGTCCTGGTTGTAGCCCAACGTGCCATGGTAGGGATAGGTAAACGCTGGTACCAACCGATATAATCAATTTCTTCTCGATTTTATTAGTATCGAAACATTTTTCACAGTCATCCAACACCTTTGATATTTTTTCATAATTTCGTACAGCGTTACGTGTCTCCTTATGATCATCACCTGCGTTACAGTCTTTCTTTCGATCATTGTCGTTAAAAATATCCTCGAAATCATCGTTTGATGTTTTGTACTGTCCTGCTAATTTAACAAACTCTGCATTCGATTCATATGAGCCAGTATATTTTTCTCGTTGGAACTAAATTGACAGTAATAGTATTTAAAAGTTTAATATGCGAATTATCAAATTTGTGTATGCACCACCTACCATTTGTTTTATATCATATCGATCCTCATCTGCAAAGTTACTGTATGGATTTTTTCTGTCATGTTTTTTGTTTTTATGATTATCATTACATTTTCCGGGTGCATATGTTTTTGGTTGCGGCATAGGCCGACAGGAACCTTTACTGTCGATTGTTGTGAGCAAAATATGTTCTTCAGTTCCTTGTTCCTCTTTGGAGTTGGTACCAAGAAATGACTGGCGTGTTTGATCTTTCGTGCATTCACGTAACGCTCTCGCACTTTCAAGTTTTTTTCTTAATTCTGCTGCTTCATCATTGTTTCCCAATATTTCATATTTAATGATTTTTGCACCAAGTTCATTCATTTGTTGATCCGTAAGATGTTTTGACGAAGGGAAATTTGTCTCTGAAATGTTTATTTCATCTTCGCTTTCTGAGGATGAGGACGATTCAGATCGAATTTCACTTTTCGGATCGATATTGCCGTAAGTTTTTTCATTTTCTACTTTCTTTCTCCAATTTGCAGTTGAAGCTGATGCCTTATAAGCAATTGTCTTGGATCCTTCTAGCCTCCCATTGTCTTCGGCGGGCTTCAGAAAGACTGATGGAAGACCAGATCCACCATTTTTCCAATATTTATTAAGTTCCAGCTTACTTGTTGCAGGTTCATAGCTTTCCATTTGTGATTTTTCAGCTTTTGGATTTAGTTCCTGATTTTTTGAAAAAGTTTTCAGTTTTACCGGCAAAGTCATCCAATCATCACGTTTTACTATTTTGGAATCTTCTTTTTCTATCCACTCATCATTTTCAGCTTCTGTTGATGAGGATGAGGAACTTTGAGTTAAAATTTTGTCCTTTTTTCGTTTTTTCCTTTTACTATTATCAGAATCACTATCACTGCTAACTCTTGATCGAACCTTCTTCAGTTTCTTTGATTTCTTTTGTTTTTTAACTTTTTTCTCTTTTCGTTTGTGTTTTTTTGAGACTTTTTTGTCTTCAGTATTGAATTTTTTCGATACGGAGGGCAACATCCAGTCAGCTTCGCCGCTAGTCACCTTTTTTGCTTCCTTATCTGCTCGAAGCTCAGCTTTATGTTGTGCCTAGGAAAATTGTTTTTTACTTTAACTATAAAATAATAATTGAAAATTGACTAACTCTTTTAAGCAATTCCTCTCGAGCTTTACGTAAATCATCTCGAATCTTTTCTTTTTCTCTTGCGCTTTCGAATTCAATAAAACTCATTTTTTAATGGGAAAGTTATGGTGTCAACAAGCCATTGACAAGAATAATCAATTAATAAAACTGCACACGAAATATAGGAAGAGGAACACTTGCTATATTGCTTTCAACAAAAAAATACAAATTACAACACAATCACATTGGATAGACCAGAAAATGGTTAGCGTTAATATTTAACCAAATTTTTATTTATAATTCCCACCACCAGAGTCGCCTTTTAAAAATTATATATGGATAAGTTGGTAAACACATGAAACAAAAAATTGACCAAAATTTGGTTAGTTTTTGCTGATGCTTTGATGAGCCGTTAACCACAAAAAATTCCTAACTTATTTTGTTGAAAGCAATATAGCAACTGTAATGTGTTATTGTCAAAGTTTGACAGTTTAGTTCATAAATAGGGTTGTTACTGCAACATAGTAGGTCTGTTCCAGTATTCAAAAGTAAAAATGAAAATGTAAATTATTTCGTCTATTTGCTCAAAAGCTTTCCCGTACTTGAACAAATAGTAAAAGAGAGCGAAGATATCTTTTTTAATTTTACTACAAAAATTTCTGTAAGTTACATGTCTGTCAAAAAAGGATTTATGTGGCGTTTGTTTTTTTCTACACTTTCTTAACCAAATGCACTAACTTTTAGCGCTAAGCGAAAAAATGTGTACTCGGTACTCGCTCGTTTTGTGTCTGAACTTGCGTCGAAATGTTCGCACAAGTGACACGATGACGATAAGAGTGACATTAAATGTTTTAAAATGGATACATAAATAAACAAATCAAGTGTACTTTAGTGAAATTGAGTGCTGTCTTTTTGCAATTTTTTCTTATCAAAAGAAAGCCACATATAGTATATTACATAACGAGCAAGGAAAGTGGAGTTTATCGTGCGAGGTCGAAGCTTGACCAATCTAACGAGCACGATGAGCACTTTTCTGCGAGTCATGCACGCTATTTTTCACGCGTCCAAACCGGTTTTTCTGCTAAATCGAGAGAGAAGCAGAAATGTGAGAATGTGTGTTCGCTGACCGCTGTGACTGCAGTAAATAACAAAAAAAGTTTATATGATAACATAACTAGGTAGTGTTGTTATGGGCTACTTTCGAAGCTAGTTTATAGCGTATGAAAGAGTCACTTTCGTCTATGGGAGTCTGTGAAAACTAACTTACTTGTGAATGTCAAATTTTGGCGTAAGGGATTTTGACTGTTTCTACCCGGCTAACAATTTTGTGGTTTTATGCTTTCCCGTACTTTTTTGTGCGCTTGTCTCTCAAACTGATGAGAAAATTTTCACCATTCAACAGTATGTGAATAAACAAAATGATCGTGTTTGATTAGAGCACAAGTACAACGATAATTTGGACACAAGAGTTGCCATGCGCAAGCAATCACCAGCTTATGTTATGGTTTGGGCGGCAGTGACTGCAGATAGACGCACTCCTCTGGTTTTCATCGAACATGGAGTCAAGGTTAACCAAGAGGTGTACCGCCAAAAGATCCTAAACGATGCTTTGCTACCTTGGGCACGTAAACACTTTGGTACGAACCGTTGGACATTCCAACAGGACTCGGCACCGTCACACAAAGCTCGAGCGACACAGCAATTTTTACAAAATTGCGTTCCGCGGCTGATTTCGTCGAAAGAATGGCCACCATATTCACCAGACTTGAATCCCATGGATTTGTCCATATGATCCATTTTGGAGAGTAAGGTGTCCAATAAAAAATACGAAAGTGTTGATGCATTGAAGTCAGCTCTTGTTCGAGAATGGAATAAAATTCCGCAAGCAAACGTTCGGTCAGCATGCAATGCTTTCTATGGAAGACTGAATCAAATAATCAGAGCCAAAGGAGGTCATATCGATCAGTAACATGTTTTTCATAAAATGTAATATGTTTTCAACTCTCCACGAAATTTCAATAAAAAAATATTCAAAATTAAAAAAATTACAGCGTTTTCATTTGGTAACACTTGGTCTCAGCCACCCGTATTAAGTTATTTTATATTTTAGCAAAATAACATTTTAAGAAGAACGAGAGGAATTGTTCGAGAATAATTGTGCGAGAACAATTGTGCGAGAATAATTGTGCGAGAACAATTAGCCGGACACCATATAGGTATTTCTAATTATAAAATATATATTTAAAATTTAGTGCCAATGAAATTTATATGTCAAAAGTATAAGCCCCAATGGTGTTCAATGTTTCTTTATTTCTTGCAGTTTGTTGTTATTGAGAATTCACTCTATGAAGATCATCTCTCAAACGTGAAAGTTGTCTTCCTGCGCTTTTCGTTCCATCTCTACCAATACCAATCTGTTAATATTTTTGTTCAGCTATCGTCAGTTATCCTATCAACGTGGCCTGCCCATTACTACATTTGTGTTTTTGCTCTTCATTTACATCTTTGGATTCAGTAATTTCTCCGATTCTACTACTTCTGACCCTTTGGTATCTGGATCTTTCTATAGGTCTCTGAGAAGTTTCAAGTCTTTCCTGATTTTGTACGCTCATTCTCCAAGTTAGTGATCTATTCCTTAGAACTGAAAGGACGGTTACACAAAATTATCATGGAGAAATGTCAGTGTTTATAATTGGTACAATGAATTTAAACGCGAACGATGTAGATATTAGCAACATTAGCGTATATACGATCTTACATGAATATTTAAAGATGCGGAAGCTGTGCACGTTCCACATTTGACAGACGCACAAAAAAGATTCGTGACGATTGGTGCCGCCGAATGCTTGAAAAATTCGTTGAAGGTACTTCCAAAAACGTATAGAAGATCGTGACAGGTGACGAGTCATGGATATTTGCGTATGCGCCGGAAAGGAAAGGAATCGACTGTTTGGGTCTTTCAATTCGAAGAAAATCCAACAAAAGTTGTGCGAGCTCAGAGCGTTGGGAAGCAAATAGGCGTATTTCTTCACGAACACCGGTCATGTGGCTACTGTTGCTCTTGATAATCAAAATCAGTTAATTCAGCTTGGTATACGACCAAGCATATGACCATACGGCCTGGGGTTTTCAACAAATTAAGAGAAAACAACGCACAACGGCGAATCATTTTACATCACGATAATTTGAGCTTAGCTCACACACATCACATCAAACAAGCGAGTATTTGAGGACTCAAACGATCGAATTGATAGGTCATCCGCCATACAGCACCGACTTGGCACCCAATGACTTATTCCTGTTGCCAACAATCAAAGATAAGATTTGTGGACAACGATTTTTATCGCCTGAAGAAGCGGTTGAAGCTTTCAAAAACCTTGTTTTTGAGCTATTAGCTTCGGACTGGAAAAAGTGTTTCGATAAATGGTTTGAGCGTATGAAAAAGTGTATAGATCTTAAAGGCGAATATTTTGAAAAGTAATAAAGCAATTTTTGATGAAAAATTTAAATTTTTTATTACTTTTTCTAAAAACTTTTACGGAACCTCTAGTATTTAGATTTTTAGCTTTCATTTATAATAATAAAAAATTTACATTTCTACGTATTAGTGAATTTGGTAGAAAAAAAGGGGGGGGCTGAAGCTTAAAAAGAAATACGATTTCTAAAATTTGATCTAGATCAAACAATCTTTTGATTTTATTGGGTAAATAGAACACAAAATCTTGATCTGCCTTTTGATTCAGATCAAGTTATTTGTGTGAATAGAACATCACATAATATATATGACTTATATATGCATATCATGATCATTAAATAAATAATAAATAAAACGCAGCAAGTGCACGTCCTTTCTTGATGTGCCTCGACTTAAATAAAATTTTACTTTTATTATTTCGTCTCGCCAGTGGAACCGACGCGTGTTTTTTGGACGGAATAGTGCCGTATAGTGGAAAATCGACGCATATGTAAGTGCCGTGTGGGAATAATGTCGCGTGTGTAGTGGTCCCAACGAAGGCATATTATTGATTTTTGGTTTTTTTCTGATTATTAGTGTGGAACTGTGGACCTTTGAACAGTGCGGTTGTCCTTCGTTGCGAGTGTTGTCTTTTATTACTTATGTAGATATTGCGATTGCGATTGATGAATTAAGAGAAAACAACGCACAACGGCGAATCTTTTTGCATCACGATAATCATGATCAGTAAATAAATAATAAATAAAACGCAGCAAGCGCACGTCCTTTCTTGATGTGCCTCGACTTAAATAAATGTTTACTTTTATTTTTTCGTCTCGCCAGTGGAACCGACGCGTATATCAGTGTTTTTTGGACGGAATAGTGCCGTATAGTGGAAAATCGACGCATATGTAAGTGCCGTGTGGGAATAATGTCGCGTGTGTAGTGGTCCCAACGAAGGCATATTATTGATTTTTGGTTTTTTTCTGATTATTAGTGTGGAACTGTGGACCTTTGAACAGTGCGGCTGTCCTTCGTTGCTAGTGTTGTATATCGACGCGTAGACCGGATATTTTTGTCTTTTATTACTTATGGATTTATTGCGTTTGCGATTGATGAATTAAGAGAAAACAACGCATAACGGCGAATCATTTGCATCACGATAATGCGAGTTCACACACATCGCATCAAACAAGCGAGTATTTGAGCACTCAAACGATCGAATTGATGGGTCATTCTCCTTACAGCCCCGACTTGGCACCCAATGACTTCTTCCTGCTCCCAATAATCAAAGATAAGATTCGTGGACAACGATTTTTATCGCCTGAAGAAGCGGTTGAAGCGTTCAAAAACCTTATTTTGGAGCTATTAGCTTCGGACTGGAAAAGGGTTTCGATAAATGGTTTGATCGTAAACAAAACTGTAAAGATCTTAAAGGCGAATATTTTGAAAAGCAATAAAGCAATTTTTAATTTTAAAATTTTAATGTTTTATTACTTCTTCTTTTACGGCACCCCTCGTGTTTTGATTTTTAGCTTTCATTTATAATAATAGAAAATTTACATGTCTACGTTTTAGTGAATTTGGAAAAAAAGGGGGGAGGGGTAAATCTTAAAAAGAAATGCGATTTCTGAAATTTGATCTAGATCAATCTCTTGATTTTTTTGGGTAAATATAACAAAAAATCTTGATCTGCCGGAATTTTTCATGCCGTGTGGGAATAATGTCGCGTGTGTAGTGGTCCCAACGAAGGCATATTATTGATTTTTTGTTTTTTTTTTCTGGTTGGTGCGGTCATCCAATATGATCACCATTGATCAATTAATGATAGTTTAGTGTGGAACTGTGGACCTTTGGACAGTGCGGTTATCCTTCGTTGAGATTGTTGTATATCGACACGTACACCAGATATTTTTGTCTTCTATTACCTAGATAGTGTGATCATCTGGAGACGACACTTCTGCTGCTGAAACTAAAATTCGGATTTGAGAATTTTTTTGGTAAAATTACTCGGTTATATGCTTGTTATAATCGGAATATTCTAGGTGATAATTAATTTGTTGGGATTATATAAGAATTAAATTCTGTATTTAAACAATCAGAATATTTAAGGGTATTGTTGGTTCATTATTTTCATATAATACAATAGACATAACGATGGAATTGCAATAAATAATAAAGTAATTGCTCGAAAGTAGGCATTATCCACACTAGTGTGTTTAGATAGAAAATACTATTACAATATACTATTGTATTGTATATTACATAACGAGCTGGGAAAGTACAATCTAACGAACACGATAAGCACTTTTCAGCGAGTAATGTACGCTATTATTCACACGACCAAAACAGGTTTTCTGCTAAACACGTTACACAAAATGCAAAATTATTCTGGGAATGTGTGCTCTCTGTGACTGCAGTAAATAACAAAATTATTTTCTATGCTAACACACCAGTGTGCCTACTTTCGAGGGTAGAAAATAGTCACTTTCGTCTGTGGTCGTGTAAAAAAATTTATTTCGGTACCTAAAAAAGGTTGAGTAACCTCTTTGATAGTGAAACTACTTTATCCGGCGGTGAGAAAAAATTTAGTAAGGTATCAAAAATAATTTAGTGTCGCGATTTTTAGTCACATAAATGGTCACATTATTGTGTTACAGTTTTGAATATTCGCACCGTTTGTAAAAATACAATGATATATAACCTGAAGAAGTTTCACTTCACATTACTCTGTTGTTCACTTTTGTTAATTCTATGCGTCGTTTTCTGTAGTTATATTTTAGATGTATAAAACTATATATGTATATAACTACAATAATAACTATATATGTATATATTATTATATATCTACGGCCACAGCTCCTATGGAAATTCTGGGATCTGTCCAACAGGGTCTGGAGGAATTTGGTAACCGAGCCATTTCTCAAGAAATTCGCATGAAATTCGGTATGTAGGGCTCAGATGCGACTATAACCCTTGTTCCTATAGAAATTCTGGGATCTGGTCAATTGGGTCTGGAATTTTTGGAACTAAGCCATTTCTTAAGCGATTCGTATGAAACTCGGAATGTAAGACTAATATGCGACTACAAGTTTTGTTTCTATGGAAATTCTGGGATCTGGCCAATAATAATAATATTTGGCGCGACAGACCATTGCGGTCCAAGGCCTAACTTCTCGCGACCATTTGTGCTGCACATGTTAATTTTTGGACACAAATGGAAGGGACCTACAATTTAAGGCTGGATCCGAACGGCGAATTGAGAAGCTTTCCGTGACAAGGTTTAAATTACTCTCGGAATGTTTGTCACCCATTCGCGAGAGGTGGGACACCGTGAAAAATACTTTTGGTGTTGCTGGGATTCGAACCTGAACCTCCTGCGCAGCAGCCATGTGCACTACCACCGAGCCACGGCGCCCACGGATCTGGCCAATAGGGTCTGGAATTTTGGGAACCAAGCCATTTCTCAAGCGATTCCTATGAAACTCTAAATGTAGGACTAAGATGCGACTACAAGATTTGTTCCTATGGAAATTCTGGGATCTGGTCAATGGGGTCTGGAGTTTTGGGAACCAAGCCATTTCTCAAGCGATTCCTATGAAACTCTGCATGTAGGACTAAGATGCGACTACAAGATTTGTTCCTATGGAAATTCTGGGATATGGTCAATAGGGTCTGGAATTTGGGAACCAAGCCATTTCTCAAGCGATTCCTATGAATCTCGGAATGTAGGACTAAGGTGCGACTAAAAGATTTGTTCCTATGGAAATTCTGGGATCTTTCCAATAGGGTCTGGAATTTTGGGAACCAAGTCATTTCTCAAGCTATTTCTATGAAACTCTGAATGTAAGACTAATATGCGCCTAAAAGATTTGTTCCTATGGTAATTCTGGGATCTGGCCAATAGGGTCTGTAACTTTGGTAGCCAAGCCATTTCCTAAGCGATTCGTATGAAACTCGGAATGTAGGACTAATATGCGACTACAAGATTTGTTCCTATGGAAATTCTGGGATCTGTACAATAGGGTCGGAATATTTTGGAACTATGCCATTTTATGGCCGTAATATCGGCCACAATGTCAAAAAAGTTTCACTTCAACCGCGCGTAAAAGTTACACGCCCTCTTTTTTGCTTTTTTTAAATTTTTTATATTAATTTCGCGTGCCCGTGGATTTGTTTGTCTTGCTATCATTTATGACCCACTTCCCAAAGCCCGTTTTTATTGAAATTTAACACTCATGTATATTTTCGGTGACAACACTTTCTATTAAAACTTTGGGCCCCTCGGGCTTCAGAGCCAAGGGGGCCCATATAAATTTATTAAAAATTGACCCGATTTTCTTGATACACATATGTATCTTCGATGGGCAAAACATATCGTAAAATTTTTGTAGTGTTCGTGCCCTGAGGCCCAAATTATTTTTTTTAAATTTACCCGATTTTCTTCAAAGTTTGAATGAATTTTTTTTTTAAATTAACCCAATTTTCTTCAAATTTTAAACTCGTGTGTATCTCCGATGGACAAAACTTTTTTTAAATTTTTGGATTGATTAGGCCTTGAGGCCCCAGGGTGCCGATATAAACTTTTTAAAAATCACCCAGATTTTCTTTAAATTTTAAACACATGTATACTTCCGATGGACAAAATTTTCTCTAAAACTTTCGGAAGGATCGGGTCCGAACGGTGCCCATAAAAAAGATTTAAAAATTAACCCGATTTTCTTCAAATTTTAAACACATGTGTATCTCCGATGGACAAAACTTTCTGTAAAGTTTTTGGAGTGATCGGACCCCAGGTCGGGAAGCTACCATACAAATTTTTTTCACATTTGAAGTGAAGGGGCTTTAATAATAATTTTACAAATAAACACGGTGCAAACTTTGCACACACATGTAGCTCCTATTAGAGAAAAATTTTTGTTTGTTATTTTTTTTTGTGTTGAATAATAATCTACTCAAAACTACAATATAGTCTTGGGAAAGCTTGCTGGATTACAGCAATGTATGAAATTTATTTAGCCACCTAAATAGGTTGGTTAACCTTTTTTGTGTTGAATAATGTTGTAGTCCATATCGGGGACAAAACATGGCGATGTAAATAACATCATAGACTTTCCAATGCGCCAATCACCACCTTTTTGCCACACTATCAGCTGAGTAACAGGGACGGCACAACGAGTTGAACTTTACCATCCAGGAGACTTCCAATTTCAACCCCAACAAACAATAGTGTTAAATGACACTTGTCAAATACCACTACCACTACATCGTTTAATGGACCATTGTTCCATTCCACGACGGTTGATTATGTACATTGGAAAGAAGAGAAAAAGAGCCAACTAACGTAACAATCAGAAGTTGTACATGTAGCACAGCACAGCACAACCACTCGAGTACCAGTTCTGATTGTTGTTGCTTTTGGCCTCGTTGTCGCTCGTTGTCTTGTGTCACTTTTTAGCCAAAAAGCGATAGGCAAAATCCGAGCGAATCGAAACACACGATGTTGTAGCAGGAGCAGCAGCAAAGAACGGATCACATAGTGTATTAAAGGGTGAACGGCAAAGAAAAAGAAGTGAACTACTACCTAACGAAAAAACCACGAACAAAAAAAAATTCAGTGGACATTTTTTCTTTATCCTTGTCGAGATTGTATTTAAGTTTTGTGAAAAATTGTCAGAAATCAAACAAAATTCAATTAATCCAACTAAAATTGTTATTATGTCGGCGCCATCAAAGCAATTATCGCCAAATGCACCAGAATTTGTACCACGAGGATATACAACAAATAATGTGATTCACGGCAGTGCTAACGGACTACCATTGGCTGTGCACCCGAATATGCAAGCTGTAGCTATAACTAATAACCATCCGAATCCGCACCACTTGCATTCGCATCCAACTCACCTACATGGGCAACATGGTCGGGAATTACCTCAGCAAATGAATTCCTTGAGACTGAATAGTAGTGTTGGCATAGGCAGCAATGGCCAAGTGCCACCGTCGGTATCAGTTCAAGATCGCCTGCAAATCTTTCGTCAGCCAGCTCCGACGTCTGTAAATGCTAACAGCAATCACATGGGAGCACAACAGCAACAGAATAACCACTACCATCAGCAGCAGCAGCAGCAAACTTTTCATCACCACCAACATCATCATCATCCTCAGCAACATCAGGCACCGCAACACCAGCGCAACTACAATGACTTCAACGGTGGTGCCATGCAGCAGGGCGGCATGCAACATCAACACCAGGCAACTCATCAGCAGCAATTTGGAGGCCGCTATAACAAAGGTGGTGATCGTCACAATTTCTCTTCTGATAATAGACGTTACGGTGGTGGTGCTGGTGGTACAATTGCCAACGGTGGTGGCGCTGGCCATCATCATTCACACCAGCATCAAAATCATCACAATCACGGGCCGCCACATCATCGCCAACATCAGCAGAATCAGCACCAGCAGTCTAGTCACCATGCCCCTCATCACTCGCATCAACATCAAAATCAAAACTCTACTAGCGGCGGCATGAGTGTACCACATTCCTTATCTACTCCGTCATCAAATTCATCGTCGCCAGCAGTGCCACCACCATCACAACAATCGTCATCATCATCATCATCTCAACACGATCCCCAGCAGCAGACCGAAGAGGAAACATTCGCTGTCAACTATGTTGAGTCGCTGATTAATTGCCTCAATGAGAATCCCGGCTCATTCGATTCGATTACGGCCAGTGCATTGAGTGTGTTTGAAGGATTCGGCAACAATGAATACATTCTCAGCAATGCTATGGAAATGATCTTTAATCGTTCCATTGAGGAGCAGAATTTCCGCTACATGGGTGCCAAACTGTATGGTCTTTTGGACCTGATCGATCTTAGAGATAATAGCTCATTTCGTATGCTGCTCACACTGAAACTCGAATATCATCGCAACGAACTGCTTAAGTACATGCAGAACGAACAGTCGAAAGTACGTGGCACAACATTGTTTCTTGCTGAATTATATATGCAATTGCGCAACGATGGAAATCGAATCAAGGACATTGCACAAAATATCGTCTTTTCGATCAATCAACTGTTGTGCAAGACAACACCGGAGAACCTTAAATGCATTTGCATGACCCTTAAACTTGCCGGATATGATCTCGAATTTGATTGCCAACAGGATATGACCGCCATTATCCAGAAGCTAAGTAGCGTGGAAGCGCTCGATGTAAGTACGTCTAGAATTCTCGAGAATGTGCTTAATTTGCAGAAGAATCAATGGGGCCGCAAGGCAGAGCCGGCAATCTCACTCAGTCAGACGTCAAATACCCCGTTGCGTATAAGCGATGAACCTGTGTTCTATGGTCCCGATGGCCAAATACTCACCGAAGAGGAGAGTTCATTTCTAATTGCAAATCTATCGATGGGTGGAGGAGTTGGTGGCGGTGGTGGTGGTGGTTTTACCGGTAACAATGCATTAAATGCACCATTTATAGATGATGACTCAGATTCCGATTTGGATGTTGATCCCGAAATGGATGAAGAAACTAAAAAGGCTTATAAGTGTTTCTTAAAGCAACAGCAACAGCTACAACAGCAACAACAAAATCAGCAAATATTACAACAGCAACATCATCATCAACACAACATGTAGAGGTCGTTTGTTTTTTGAAATTTTTACTAAAGTTTACTTTTACAGCTACAACCACCACCAACAGCAGCATCACAATCTTATCTACTGTTATTATTTTTGAATTTTACACCCCATATTTTTGTATGATTTTCTATTTTGTATTTTATCTTATATACATATTTACATTTTTATTAAAATTTCTAGAGATTATTGTGTAATGTTTAGATAAGCGAGAAAAAGAACATATATACATATTTATTTATTATAAATTGTATTTTGATTTAGTCCGATTTGTTACCAATTTTTTTGTGAATGATCAATTATTATTGTTATTATGAAATTGAGAAGGAATTACCCATAGTAGTGTTAAAAAATAAACAAATTATGTAATGAAACTTATTGCGATGAAATGCCAACACACAACAACAACAATAAGTGCTCGAAAATTACATCATTTAAACTCCCCGAATTATACAATAAACAAAATAAATACATATACATAAATAATAGATTTAGCGGTTTGGTTTTAGTCGTCGTTTGTTGAGCTATATCCCCTCGAGCCTTCGGGCTCATTTAGCAGCGAATATAAAAAAAAGGTAGTATGAGAAATAAAATGGAAAAAAAATATTGAAAATTTGTCTTTTTCTTTTGTCTATTAGTGCTACTTGTAAAATACGAGTACGTACATGGTGGATAAATGTGCCAGTTACAAGTTGAGTATTCCAAGTTATGCAGAGTGTACCAGTTATGTTATTACGAGGAAAAGAAATATAAAAATATTTCTGAATGTGCTTACTCCATATTTATTGTTGAGTAGCATTACTGGTAGAAAAGTTCTAAAACCGCAAATATCATCCATATTTTTGGTCCACTCTACGGTTGTGAAACTGAACCACTTCCCGCAGAAGTAGCAAATCTTTCAACTGTTTCTATTGAAAAACTAACTAACTTCTATGTAATTCCATTTACAAAACAAAATTCACATTGTACAGTTCAAAAATTTATTGCCTTATCATGTACATAACAAATAAATTACAATTCGATCGCTCCTCTCCTTACATAATGCTGGTGGCATTCATATTACTTGCCTTGCTTAATCTCTAATTCCAATTGTTTTACATCAACGCCTAACTCGATGAGACGCTTTTCCAAGTCAGCAGTGTCGCCTCCACTATGTTTGTTCTGCTTGTAGTTGACGATAAGTTGTACCTCTTCTAGGCCACTGACATGATCGAATAGATTGCCTTCGAGCTTACGATCGATATCACTTTCTTCGCGAAACACAAGGAAATACAGCAAAAAAATTGCCATACTTCCTGTGACAACATACGGTTGATACCACACGGTATCATCCCCTCCACCGCTATGTGTGTCCCTGGCACGCCAGGCAGCGGCTTTGCTGCCAAAATATTGCAAAGGTGCGTCGTCGATTACTTTATCAGTTCCTGATGGAACAGATGATGCCGACCTAGCAAAGTTCCTGCATAAGCATACAAGATATCGCGCTCCACTGTAATTACAATAATTATTGAAACTTAGATTTCTACTATACACGAAGAATGTATTCATTCAGAAGATTGAGGACAAACCTTTGCGGCAGGCTATGCTTTATTAGCCGCAACTTTGCAAGCATATTTTTTGTATAAAAATACTATTCCAAAAACGAGTATATTTTGCAGCACTTGAAGACTTCCTTGTAGAACAAATTGTCATAACAAAAGCAAGGACATAACCTACATTTACATAGGTCATCGCTATTTCAAAGATATTTTGACAACTCAGTAAAGTGATGCCAGGTTTCAAGTTCACTCTACGGCTGCGGTCAAGCAGGTTTAGCCGCTGTATATCTTGTGAGCACAGAAAAAATGACAGGCAGTCGGGAAACCCGACATTGCAGCTGCATTTTAAACCGACTTTCACAGTCTGCTTGTAGAAAAATGACATTTTTGGATTTGCATCCAATTTAAAGTGGTTACGTAAACTGCGCAGTCGATTTTTTCTACTGCATTTTTATTCGATACGGCGCGCTGCTTTGGCTGCAACATGCAGCGCAGCGGTTGAGTTCTTGACCACAGCCTACTTTACAGTCACTTTAAAAATATCAAACATTTGTACCTTTATCACCTATATTCAGAGTTGTTAAATAGTAAAAACCTATTAAACTACGTCAAAAACAACACGTTGTTAATAAAAAAAAAACAAAGTCAGTTCAGTTTCAAAGTTGCAACAAATTTACATAAATAAATTTAATTTTTATAAAAAGCACCTTTAATTTTTATCAATTTTATAAGGCATACTTTTAGACATCGTGTCCTACTGAAGTCTTGGGCGACTTTTTGTAGTCTTTTAGAGGGTCTTTTGGGAGAGCTTACAGGGTATTTTGGATAACTTTTAAGGGGTTTTTAAAAGGTATTTTGGTGGGTCTTTTGAGCTTTTGATGGATTTTTGGGTCAATTCGGGATTATTTTGAGCCTTTTTGTGGGCCTTTTGGTGGTATTTTGTGGATGTTTTGGAACTCTTTCTGGATGTCTTTCTTTTTGTGGACAATTGGGGATCTTTTTTGGGGTCTTCTGGTAGTATTTTATGAGGTATTTTGGTGCTTTTTCTGGAGTCTCTTTGGGGAACTTTTTGTAGTCTTTTAGAGGGTTTTTTATGTGACTTTTGAAGGGTCTTTATGTGGACTTTTGGGGGTATTTTGGGAGTCTTTCAGTGGTCTTTTGTGGATGTTTTGGTACACTTTCTGGATGTCTTGGTAGTCTTTTTTAGGGGTCTTTTGGTGATCTTTGGGTAGTCTTCTGAGGATACTGTGATATATAGTATGGGGTTCTTTTGGGGCGTTATTTGCGGGTAATGGCAGTCGTTTTAGTTCTTCTGGTAGCCTATTAGAAGGTCGTTAGAGGGTCTTTTAGAGGTATTTTCGTGGTCTCTTGGTCATATTTTGATAGTATTTTCGGGGATCTTTTGGGGTGTCATTTGGGAATCTTTTTGTAGGTTTTTGGGGTGTCTTTAAGGTCTTTTGATCGTCTTTTGGGGGTCTCTTAGAGGTCTTTTGTGAATGTTTGGGAAGGTCTTTTGTCCACGTACCCATTTTTGTCTAAATTTAGTAATCTTGTACTGCTACAATAATTCCCTAAAAAACAGTATGGCAATACGAGAAAGCCAATTGGAACGGCCCTAACAAATTCTTTAAGAGGATTAACTGGTTGCTATTATTTCGCGATAGTAACGTGGATCCAATCACAAACATCACCCTTATTGGTATGAGATGGATGGTATGACTTGAGCTGTAAAGAGGCTTCTAGGATTAGAGAGGTATGCTTTACTTACATCAATTCCTTCCAAGGTCATTACGAAATATCTTGAAACCAACGAAATCCTTAGTGACCGGCAGTATGGATTTCGTGGCCAACGATCCACTGGTAATGGTATATCTCACCGAACAGTGGAACCGGTCTTTGCATCAATTTGATGAAAGCAAAGCTGTTGCACTCGATACAGCTTCATTATATCATATCTCTTGGACCGCTCAGTTCAACAGTGTTTTGGACGGTTTGAAATCTAATACTCCACTGGGCTCTGTTTTGTCTCGATCTTTATTATTTTTATTAATGATATCTTGTCCATTACTTCTAATCCAATTAACTCTTTCTATGATGAAAGCACCCTCAGCTTCTCATATAAGTTTAAATTCTGACCTAGACAGCATATTAAAATGGGGAGAAAATAATCGAGTAGAATTTTACGCTTCCAAAACCTAATGCTGTCTCTTGTCATCCAAGCGAATCTTAAATCTAATGCCATTATACATGAATGGCACTTGCATCGGGGAAACTGAAAATCTCGAAATTCTCGGTATGTGCGTTAACGATAAGCTTTGTTGAAATGACCACATATTTACCGTCGCCAAAAATGCTGCGAAATGTTTAGGTTTTCTAGCCTGGTGCAAGAAATATTTCACTCCTTCTACAAGACTTTTATTCGCCCTAAACTTGAGTATAATTGTCACATCTGGTCTGGTGGGCCTAAAACTACTTTGCATCAGCTAGATAGAATACAAAACAGTGCGATAAAACTTATCGATGGCGAAAACATTGCGAAATCAATAGATTTGCTTGAACACCGCGTTTCCTGCTTGTCACTGTTTTATCGTTTCTTCCATCAGCGATGCTCAAGAGAAATAGCCAGTTACATGCCGCTTCTCCTTGAATTCAACCGCAATACTCGTTGCGCTACTCGTTACCCTTAAAACATCTTCGGACGTATAGTTAAGTTCAGAGATTCTTTCTTTAGCCTTAAAACACGTATGTCGAATGCTCTGCCATGCTCTGTCTTTACACATCACTATGAACCACAGGCATTCAAGGCACAAGCTCAGAGACATCTCCTCTATTATCCGCCTTTTCCTTAACGCCCACGCTGTGCCAAGCATTATAAGGGTGAGGGCCCCTTTAAGCGTGCGCGAATTATTAAAAAAAAATTGTTACTGTTAATTACTTGAGCAAGAATTTGAGCATAGAGCAATGACATTGCTTGTCTTGTTCATCATCATTTCAGTTTATTTATTAGTTCTATCAGCATAAAAGGTAATTACTTTCCAATTGCACCTCATTTAATAATTTTTGTCCGTTAACCCCTTCAAGTAGGTAGTTAGAATAATTGCATGTCATTATTTTTATGACCAAGTTATAATTACATATATGAAAAGCCGAGATTTATGAAGACCAATTTCAGCGTTTTAATTCAGAGAATTCCGCGAACGAACGGGCAAACAAATTCTTTGTCCTACAATTACCTATTAAGTTCTACTATTCTAGTATTACTTTATACTATTGAATAGTAAATAACTTCTATGTATTTTAAATTTCACATAAACCTACTATCCCATGTAAATACAAATCGTTTTGTTAAACATTCGTTAGGATTTAAAAACTTATTTTTAATATATTTACATTTAATTAAACATTCTCTGAACAATACTTTTATATTTCTCATTATCTGTTTTCTTACATTCTTTAGCCTTATTGTATAAATTTAAGAAATCTTTTTTCTCTTTAAAATTATGAACTTTTTCAATACATTGCATTGTTTTTTCAAATTCCTTGATGTTGTAAAATGCGGTGGCCCTTCGGTAAACACTTTTTTCCGATGGCGATTCAATGGAATCGACAAAATCAGTTAGATATAAAACATGTTCA
The DNA here is from genome assembly GCA_947095585.1 of Nephrocerus scutellatus. Lineage (NCBI taxonomy): Eukaryota > Metazoa > Arthropoda > Insecta > Diptera > Pipunculidae > Nephrocerus > Nephrocerus scutellatus. The sequence goes on from OX352762.1 coordinate 122,514,101, forward strand.
TATCTCTGTTGTTGCAATAAACAAGCTGCAATATTAGTTTGAATATTTTGTAAAAGTATTTCCATATCACTGCCATTCACACCATCTAATTCTTTTGTGAGATTTTTAAACGGCTTATAGGATATTAGACATTTTGCAGCTCGGCTGAAATAATCATGAGCAAATATGGGGTAATCCTTGAACATTTTTACACCGTTATCTTTGTATTTCAATGCCAAGTGATACATTTTGGAGACGCTCAGCAGAAATATCCAAGTATCCGATATTATTTCTAGTAATGTGCAATCGAAACTTATGCTTTCACCCGATTTTATTGTTATATAGCATTTGCTCATTTCTCCAAGTACCATTTGTTGAATTAGCAATTCAGTGTAGCAGTCCAGAGGTGTCGTAGCACTGCCCATTTCTAGTTCAAAGACATCGGGACAATTAAGATAGTTGCTCGGCCGACCTTGCAGGTTTTTAACATTTTCCACTTGTATTCTAATTTTTGATAGCTCTGTTGGTTTCTTAACGCTTGGATATTTTAAGCTGATCACAACTTTCCGAAGTCCTTTAATTTCGGATTTCCACTCATGACCAATGTACCAATCCATTGCGAAATCGCGATCTATGGAGACTAAAATATTTATTTATTTATTATCAATTAAATTATAGCAAGCACAATTGCATTTACAATTCACAATCGACGTTTTCGCAATGTGTCTTTTCACCGGTTCGTTGATGTCAAAGCCTTTTTGCTATCTGACTTTTGTTGCTGTCAACTGTGACAGTTACATTTTGTTTGCTCTAGGCTGTTTTACATAAAGAACTTATGTATTTGGTTACATTTTTTATTAGATTTATAAATGTAAAACTGTTTTATAGTTTTTAATATTTTATTTTCAAATAGTAAAGTGTTATACTCAGCTACACATGCTCTCATGTTATTTGTTTTTGTGCTGACTTCCATTATGAGTAGAAAACTAAAGAATACAACTAGCTGAACGCAATTACAGCTGTATTTTATTTGAATTCAAATTGGGAATTACAACAACAATTGCACTGTCGAATTCCTTCTATGGAATTTGAAAACCTGCTGTTTGGCTGGTTTTGACATTCGAAGTCGGATTCGGATTCCAAATAAAATACAGCTTATATTTCATCAAGATTTTGGTCGGTAGTTTATAATTGAAGATTGGAGCATCGCGAATTCTCCTGGCTGATAACTTTTAAAGCATATATATAAGCATTTTGCAAATATAATCACAAATGACATGTATGTCAGTCGAATTGCTTGTATATTTTAATATTTTCCACATGAGGTGCTTACTCTATTTATAATCGTCAATTGACTACAAGGCTATTTAGTACAAATAGTTCCTAAAAGATGTATTTTACAAATGGCGATGTTAATGGTTCTATCTAATTTACATACCGGCTAAAATATGGAAATATGGAGTAAATAAATAAAAAATAAGTCAAATAATAATAAGTTGGCAATCGACGGGTACAGTTTCTTTTACTCGCCGACATGGCGAAGTGAGAGCAAGCAGACTAATTTCTCACTTTGTTTTTGATATTTCAGTGACGACGACGATTTAAGAACATTGTTTACCAAAAATTATTTTAAAAGTGAATACAAACAATTTAAGAACATTGTCTAATATTAAACATAAAAATTTTAATATTGAATTGAAGTATGAGTTCGGACCAACTATTATTATTGAATACCGAATAAATAATTTCTGTAAACTACAAATGTTAAATTCGGTTTCAGTTTGGCGTTCTATTTGCAAAGCATTCACCACGAAAATCACGTCACTTTGAGAGGTTGATATGGTTTGAACAAATCAAAAGAGACATTAGTTCTATTCTTTTATTAAACCCGAGCGAGTAAAGTTACCCGGAGTACACCGAGCGAATGTTGCACGGCGTAAAAGTATTCGGAAACTAAGCTCCTATTCACTGAGCCACGGCGCCCACAGGCATTATATTTCGAATAAAAAACTTCTGGATGCTTCAGGAGTGTCAAGAATCGAAAATGTAATTTAAGAACCATTTCGCTTGGTCAGCCTAGACGAGAGAAGTAGTATATTTTTCGATGTTATCATAATCATAGATAACATTTCCCATGTTACTATAAAATAACTACACATAACATTCGTGTAGTGTCAATCTCTTCTGGCTAACCACAACTTCAATTTAATTATAGTCGGCACGCTCATTTTTTTTCGCACAGCTATATTCTAAATTCTCCATTATGGTAACATTGAAATATATATATCACTTCTCTCGTCTGGCTAACCACAATTTCTATTTTACAGCCGTCCTTCTCATTTTTTCTCGCAGGGCACAAATGTAAGTGACCGAGGGGCTCCCATATAAATATTTTCAAAATTAACCATTTTTTCACTCTCATTAGATTTACAAGATAAATTTTAGTTTTGATGTTGTTTTTTACAACACAAAATCGACGGACATAATATCCGCATCAACTGCCTACAATATACAAAGGAACCCTACTTCAATATCATATAATACTTCAACTGTTGCAAGGTTGATTCTAAGTTCATTGGCCTTTACTGTGGGGAACCTTAATGAACGCAAAACTCCCCGCTCGCTGTTCGAGTTTTTCCAGAAATCTTTATTCTAACCGCAAATTTACTTGACCACGACGGTATTGTTTCAGGAGACTGCATATTCGAATGGCAACGATCATTTTGTGTCTTCTTTCAAAGATTTTGGAAACGGCAAATTCACAAGAAAAGAAATATCAGAACATATAAAAACCCAAAACTAAAAATTGAGTAAATACAACAAAAAAGATTTATTTTAAAATAGAATGCAAAAATTATGAATTTAATTTATTCAATAAGGAAATCAGCTCAAGGTGCCTTTTAGCTCTAGACTCTTCTTTATCGCGGAAAAGCTTTAATAACATCATGCGCATTTTATGTTTTTCCCTCATCTTATCAGCATAATACTTTTTCTTAAGTTCCAGTAAGCTATCAGTCGTTGTCTTCTTTCCACAGTCTCCACAGGCGTCAAGCGATACCTCCGTTTGAGATTCATTCGAATTTACTGATGCATCAGACGCTGGATCTGGATTTATTTCAATTCCAACTGTGGATATATTGTTTGTGTGTAGAGTTGGACTGTTTTTGAAAACTGAATTCATTTGCTCCATATACTTGAACTTTTTTGGATATCTAACACCGCCTCTTTGTTTTGCTTGTTTATAAGTCCGATAGAGGCATCTCCACTTGATAGCTACCTGTTCGACAGTCGTAGGGCTTTCCTAAATATTAAATTGATTAAAACATTAAATATGGCTCGTTTTAGGAACTTACTAAAACATTTAAAGATTCTAAATCGTTTAAAATTGATTCCCAAAAAATGTTCTTTCTGGTGCACTGAAAATATTCATCCTTTCTTCTTTCATATACACTTATCAGTGCCTTTCCTTCTTCGTACGTCCAATATTTTGTGTTTTTTTCACTGTCATGATTACTCTTGAATTAAAAAAAATAATAAAACATAAATATAAAATGAATAATAACTATTTAGTCTATTTACCATTTTGAATGTACGTAGGTACGTTTCTATATTTTTGTGCTATATTTTACTTTGAACAAAATGTCCGGAATCTGTATTTTCGCGTTCCTTCTTCTGACATGACAATTGACAACTTTACAATAGACAAGACACAACACACAACTCTCAAACTATAAGCATCATAATTCATATCACAACTGGCTGTTTTTGCTTCAATCATGAAAACGATGAGGAGGCTGTCACTTACAAGAAATCAGCTGGAAAATTTCGGTATTCTGAGAAATTGGAATGAGAAATGACTGCATATTTTCGACTAATCAGTTCTCATCATATTTCCGATTCGCTTATGGCAACTGAGTTTTGGACACGTTTTTTTGTTTATCTTATTATCTTAAATATCTTAGACTTATCTTATGAAAATTAAAGTCCTGCCAATGAATGAACGAAGCTGCTATGAAAACGGCAAAATTAATATGCTCCTTACAATTTTATTTTTAATCCCTTACTTCAGACTATGTAATGTAATGTCGAGTTTTTTTTAAAAACAATCTGCCGTAGAGTGCTTTTTTGGCTGTCAAGTTGTTCGTTTATTCCAAAAAACCAATCTACGGTAGATTGGATTTCCCCTCAAACAGATCTTGATATTTTGGGAGATTTACCCCTCTTTTACTAACACCAACAACTGATGTCATTTGGTTTAGGTAAAACACATCACACACACATGCAACAAAACAATGTAAACAAAAGATTCTCGGCTTTCGTGTTCGTTTTTTCGAGAAAAAAAACTCGACATAAATATGTACATACATATATTGAAATAAAATATTATTGTCAAATTTAATGAGTTTTTTAATGAAATTAAAAAATAAAAATTTATCGTCTTCGGAACCATAAGTATGGGAAATTTTGTTTAGTTTTGCGTCACAAAATATATTTTTATAAACTTTGGAACCAATCTACAACCAATTGTATAGGAATATACGAGAAAATGTGTTTCGATTTGCGTTGTTTCGTTTTGCGTCTACAATTTTTAGAAACATTCTACGACGTAAAACCGGGACCCCAGTGTATATGAATTTACAAATGTATACATCGAAGCAATTAACGTGAGAGAGATAGGTAACGAAACATCAAAATGCCGTTACAGAGGTCTCACAATGGAAAAACTTAAGAGGACTTATGACTTAAAAAAAAGTTAAAAAAAGGTAACATTTTTCCTAAGATTTCTACAAACCAGAAAAAAATTTCTTAAAAAGAAATGCGATTTCTGAAATTTGATTTAGATCAAACAATCTCTTGATTTTTTTGGGTAAATAGAATACAAAACCTTGTTCTGCCAGCAATTTTTTATTCAGATCTAGTGATTTGTTTGTGTTTGAATAGAACGTCACATAAGATTTACTTTCGAATTATAAATTCGACACAATAGTTGCGTTCGACTGGCCTGTAGAGTACAACAATTAACAATAATTAATTGAGCGATTCCTAAATTAAATGGTGATACTGAAGTGAAGAGACTATTCGATTGGTATTCTTTACTTCAGATAAATGTCAATGTTATTGATCTGAAGTAACAACACGAGCAGAACACCTCTTCACTGGGTCTATTCTTTTATTCAACCCGAGCGAGTAAAGTTACCCGGAGTACACCGAGCGAGTGTTGCACGGTGTAAAAATGTTCGGTGTGTACACTGGGTAACTTTACTCGCTCGGGTTGAATAAAAAACAGAACCGAGTAAAACCGAGTAAACATTTGAGAAACCGATTTTAATTCGTGTGAAAAAATAAAATAAAAAATGGATACATTATTATTAAATATAATAGCAAATAATTTGTTTCCGAAAATCTTGCTACAGCTGTTATTTCGGGTGATTCTTTAACTATTTCATCAATAGCATCGTAAAAATTCCAAAACTATTCCTATTGTTTCCTGTTGTTTCATTGCGTTCTTTTGTTTTTTTGTACTGACGTACTAAGCTCTTCCATTTGTTTTCAATTTGATCCCACGTTAGGTTCAAACTGGAATCTTTATTAAATTCTTCACCAACTTTTTGAAAAATGGTTTTCTTCACACCTGTTGCTAATTGGTCATAATTGTCTTTAATCAAACTTATAAGGCTCATTGTTTGATCATGAGTCCAATGGAAAGCTAAAATATAAAAATGATTAGTAAAATATAACAGAGAAAAATATATTAAAATATAAATAATGTATTTTATTTTATAAATTTTTTATGTGTGTATTTTTTATGAATTAAACTTACTGTCTGATTTACGAGAATTATCCATTTGTCCGTTATTTTTATGTGACAGCAAACTTTTCAGGGCTACTAGATTTTTACTCTGCCTTACACTGATATTCACTTCAGAGTAAAAAATAGGAAACTGTGTATACACCGTGTCGTGCTCGGTTCACAATAAAAAACACAAAGTACAGAGTAAAATTACCCCGGGTGAATAAAAGAACACAGTGTAAATTTTTGACGTACACTGCTCGCTCGGGTTGAATAAAAGAATAGACCCACTTACTTCAATTGCCCAATTTCGCCAATTTTTAATAGTTGTGAATAGTTGTCAATCGAACAGACTCTTACTACACTACAGATAAGCTAAAGCTCCTAATTTAGTTAATTCAGTCCGATTAATTTAATTCCGTCCAACGAACGCGGCTCATACTGTCAAAATTCAAAATATTGGTTATGGTTTTGGTTAATCAATGGGCACAATGGCCAGTGAAGATTTATTCCAAGAAGACTTTTCTGAGGAAACAATAGCAGAATTGGATCAGGATTTAGTTGAAGAAATCATAGAACCTGAGGAGGAAGAAAACTTAATAAGCGAACAACTTGAAGAAACAGCGGAAAATGGACACGCTGACGCTATTGATGAACTCGAATCATCTAATGCTGGAGATGAAACACAAAATAGAGTCCCACAAAATAATGGAACTGCTTTAAGGGGTAAACTGATATAATTTATTTTATGAAACATAATTTAACTTTCATAAAATGTGTTAGAGAAAACGAGCTGCGAACCAAAACTTTTTCAACTGCCAATGACTCGGATACGGAATCTTATGAAACTCGATCCAGATCTCCATATTGCATCAAATGAAGCCGTCTTCAGTATCACAAGAGCCACAGAACTTTTTATTGAATCATTAGCACGTGAATCCTATTCCTTTACTGCACAATCCAAGAAGAAAACCATTCAAAAAAGGGATGTCGATTTAGCAATAGCATCCGTTGATAGTCTTATGTTTTTGGAGGGTGCGATGAATTTTTAATTTCAATGATTTTTTTATTATAAGCTTTCTAATATTACAAACGGGTTGGTTTTTTTTAAGTTAATGATGTTTTAAATGCTAAATTGAGTTAAATTAAAACCAGACAAGCAAGTCAGAAGCGCGAAAAGTCAGTTAAGTACGGCTTGTACATGGAGCCGTGAATAGTCAGATTAATAATAATATTTGGCGCGACAGTCCGTTGCCAAGATTCTCGGGAACATTTGTGTTGTGTTATATTCTTGGACACATGGAATATGGAAGGGAGCTACAATTGAATACCGTATCCAAAAAGCAAATTGAGAAGTTTTTCGTGGCAAGTTATTACACACGGACCTTTCTTAATAGCTCTTTCGTTTTGTATGGTAGCGTTAAGATATCTCTCTTGTTGTTTTGGTTGACGTTCTATTTGCAAACTGGACCCGGATATGGTTTGTTTTGCGTTTTATTTGCAAAGTTTTGTAACCAACACTGTTACTTTGCTAACCGTCGGCAATCGACGGGTATGGTTTCGTTAGGTTTCGTTTACTCAGCAAGATGGCGAAGATTGAGCAAGCAGACTAATTTCTCAGTTTTTTGTTCTGGTTTGTCATTCTTTTTGCAAAGCATTTACCATGAAAACCATTTCATTTTACTGATTACCCGTGGTTAGGGTCTGAGCTAATCGAAAGAAGCATTACGCGCCGTTTCCACCTCAAATAGCAATTAATATTGTTGGTGGGCTCTAAAGCCTTGAGCACACTGCGACATTGAGTTCTATTGTACACCCCAGATTATTTTCCACATTAAGTTGTTACTCAGTTCTTTTGTAAAGCCACCATATCCGCCATTTCGATTGGTTTGGCATTTGGCTAGAGAACTGTATGATTTATATGTATGATGTATGTTTTATTCTTTAACGGGTTAGGGCTGCACATATGAAGAGAATGTGCTTTGATGTTTCATTTGCCTCGTTACAGAATCGGCAGCGATCCGATTGGGATTTACCCATTTTAGAGAGATGGCCTTGGAATGGGCCGTGTTCTGTTAAGTACCAGACTAGTGTCCTTAGCGTATGGCGGTCCAGTTTGAGGGCCCTGTCCATGTGACTGATGTTGTATTTGAGAGGCTCTTTTGCCATTCCGCTTCGATGGCAGTGTTTTCCCATTCTCTAACTCTGTTTTTGATGTGGCTTTTGGAATAGGCAATGCTGGGCTAATATATATGTATGTTCTAAATTTTCTCTGCCTCCGTCTCGTTGTTTGCAGTGCGACCCTTCTCTAAATTTCAAATTTCTCCATTTATATTTGTTCTGACATTAGCATTGTAGCATTATTCGAAGCCCGTATACGTAGACATGCAAGCAAACATATTATTGTATTGTAGCATTATTTGATTTGAGGTAGAAAAGACGCGTTAGTCATTCGCGAGAAAAATTCTCTTGGTGTATTTAAGATTCGAACCTTGAACCATCTGCTCAGAACTTCAACGCACCAGAGCCACGGCTCCTCAATTAAACTCTAATTATACCGGCTGCGAGTGGTTTTTTACTTAACAAGAAATTATATATATATGCATTCGGAATTAAGAATCATTTGCATTTCATCTCAGAACTTTTCTCATGAAATCAAAAGTTAATTATGAGTCTATTCTTTTATCCAACCCGAGCGAATATAGACAGTTTTGTACGGTGTAAAAATATACGGTGTGTACACTGGGTAACTTTACTTGCTCCCTCTTCCTTACGCTGATATTTATTTCAGTGTAACGGTATATACACCGTGTCGTGCACGGTTTACAATAAAAAACACAGAATACAGAGTAAAATTACCCCGGTTGAATAAAAAAACACAGAGTAAATTTTTGACGTTCACTGCTCGCTTGGGTTGAATTAAAACACATACCCTATGATTGTTGTCGATGTCATTTTGACACAAACTTTTGACATTCCAACTCTCGAGTATCGAAAAATCGATATTGCCAGTTTGCCACTTTAACAGCTATCTTTCTTGCACTCGCATGAATACCACATCAATATACTGCTTCTTGTGTTTAAAAATGGTTACAGAAACCGCCATCACCATATTCAACTAAACTCGAGAGTCGAAAGTGCCACCAGCTATCTTCTTCTAGCAAATATGTATGCGTTGGACCGTGCATTAAAGATCGAGCGCGAGCGACAGGCGATGAACATTTCGTTTCGTTTTTTATAGTATTTCTCCGTCGCGAGTGAAATGTTCATTGTACCGCTTTGTATTTCATATATTTTTCCGAATATTTTTAATTGGTAATAGTTGTTCAGTGTACATTTCCCTGTTAATAATTATTGGAAGAAAACGTAAAATGGTAAGTGCCAACAAATAAATTTTTCTTCTAGCAGCAAAAGGAGTTAAACGAAATGTATTATGAACTATCCCATGCGATGGCTAAAAGAGCGCAAAAGAAAAATAAAATTTTCTGGTTTAATTAGATTTTACCAACAAATTGTTTACTCACTTTTTGCATTCGCACCTTAACAAAGTAAAGTTTTACCAACAATTTGTTTTGATATAAAGGCGGGAAAGCATCAAGATTTATGACTAATCTCTTGTTGTTTCTCGTGCAGTGGGTATCGTTGGTTTGTTTGCAAATAGAAGTAACTAGAAATAAGAATAAACACGAAAAAGTTACAATTCTTGGCATATATTCTGTTTCTCTTGCTTCGTTCGTTGTTCTTTGACTTGATTCTCTATTCTTTTTCTAGGTACCGCCGAAACTAACTTGGTTTGATTCATTTTTTAAGTTTTCTACTTTCGGTGATTCGTCTTTCGTGAAGAACCTGTGTGTGATTCTTTTTATTTCCCACTCTTACTTTCAGTCCTATCCTACTTCCCTTCCCACCTGTTTGCCTGAATTTTATTACTTAAATTATATATTTGTTTGCTTTTCCGTCTGGATATAGCTGGATTTTACGCGGGATAATGCGTTCATTTTAATTATATTTATTTGGTAAAGATCGCCAAACATGTATAAGCTTGGAGTAGTATTGTTTCCAATTTGCTTTTGCAGTGACCTCACCTCACCTCTGCCTCCACAACGCCCATTATGAGCCTACTTCGACAATTATTTTTATTCAACGGATTTGCTTTCGTTGACTTTTGTGAAATTAATCGTTTTCTTTGTAAATTTGCTATAAACTTGCCTCTCGCATTGGAATTCCGCCTCAAGAGCCACCCATACCCGCCATAACTTTCCCCATAACAAAGTTTTCCTTTGTTATCGACTTTCTGTTGTTTTCGCGTTCTTGCCTGCCTAGCCTATGTCTCCTCCAAGAGCGCTTAAGCAGCGTGCAAAAATCACAAATTGCAAGCGAAAGATGATGAATTTTCTGTATAAGCAAAGACAAATTGTTGTGCATCGATGTGTGCTACAAGTCACAATACCGATGCAACAGCAACAGCAACAGCGACTGTGCAGTGTTCACTGGCACAGCCACACTGCACAGGTGCACTTGAAGAGGACCACCGCATATTATATGTACTACACAGTCGGTGGGAGTAAAAACGGGGTATATACGAAAACGCGTCGAGCGTCCACAAATTATTTTCTTCAATTTTGCATGCAATTTGCTTTATTTTTCTGTTCTGATGGTTGTTGCACATTTATTCAGCGTTAATGGTAATTTGGCAATACGCTTCACGGTTTACGGACTCCAAATTTATATTGCAATGTTTTCCAATAAGATTGCTGATTGTTTTTTTGCGAATTTATTTAAATTCTCTTTATTAACTTCGGGTGCCCGAGTGTTTTTTTGTTTGTCGTGGAATTTTGCGATTAATTTTTAACCTACTTCACAAAGTCCGATTTCATTTAAACTTTGCAAACGTGCATATCTCCGATGACAACACTTTCTTTTAATTTGGGGCGCCTCGGGGTCGGGGCCTCCCATACGAATATTTTAAAAAAATTACCCGATTTTCTTCAAATTTTATATACATGTGTATATCCGATGGACAACACTTTTTGTGGAAATTTTGGAGACCCCTGGCCCGGGGAGGCGAGGGCCCCAATTTTTTTAAAACAATTAACCCGATTTTCTTCAAATTTTTTTGGTTGGTTTCTCATCCAAATCCACTTCCAATACAACCCCTGTTAAACTAATGTCGAGTTTTTTTTTGTTTTAGCAATCTGCGGTCGAGCGTAGATTTTTTCTCGAAAAAACGAACACGAAAGCCGAGAATCTTTTGTTTACATTGTTTAGTTGCATGTGTTGTTGTTGCAGTTAATGAAAAGAGGGGTTAATCTCCCAAAATATCAAGATCTGTTTGAGGGGAAATCCAATCTATCGTAGATTGGTTTTTTGGAATAAACGAACAACTTGACAGCCAAAAAAGCACTATACGGCAGATTAAAAAAAAAAACTCGACATAACTCAGCAAACCATCGACACCACTGAATGTCAATATGCACTCTCTATAGGCTTAGAGAGAAAAAGGTATATGAGAATATACGTCTCTCTCTTGCTTCTGAGGGTAAAACCAAAATTTGCGTGATGGTTTCCATCCAAAGATCTTCCTACAGATCTTACCAGTCTCAGGAAAATTTACATCAAGTACAACTAGATTTTCAATATGTCCGCCGAAAAAGTAGCGAATGACCTTGCGCTTTCAGTAACAATGTACATTCAAAAAGAATATCAGACCTCCAACGGAGCCGTGTTGACCAAAACAAGTTTTTTTCGTCCCTAATTCTCCACCATTGACAGCACTTCACCCACCCACCCCTACACCCGACCCGATCATAACTCTTCTCGTACCTTTTACTACCGGAATGTAAGAGGCCTACGTTTGAAAACCCGTGATGTTTTGCGCCAATCTCACACTCTCTTTTTCGATATATATGCCCTGACCGAAACAAATCAAATCCTCGACGTAAAGAGTTATTCCCCCCTACATTTAATGTTTTTTGAGATGACGAGCTTACCCGTCCTATGATAGGCTCTCACTGTCGAGGGGTCCTGCTTGTCATCCAAAATGGCCTTGACTCTTATCGCTATCTTCTAAAATCGATTTCGTTTCAATTAAAATAACACTCCCCCGTAGGTCCTCGTACGTTATGTGTTGTTACATTCAACCGGCCTAACGTATCAAATCCTAACAAATTATTATTGATGCCATTGACCAAGTAATCGACACGGCTATTTTAATTTGCCCCAACTGCACTGGACTCCATCAGATGATAAATCCTTTTTCACTGCTTCGTATCCCAACTCAACCAGAGAATGTCTTTTGGTAGATCGGCTTACAGACTCAAGCATAAGCCAAGCTAGTGGCGTCCCTAATTACATGGATAGACAATTATACCTTATTTACTAACTTTAAGTGTTGTCTCATATCTCAGTTATTAGTTAATGCTATTGGTTTTAAGTTAATGCTGTTAGTTTTGGTACTAGCTTGTAACCAATCTCCCGTATGATTCGAAAGGCTAACTTGAAAATCACTGTTTTCGATTATAACCGCAGCACTCCCTGAGTTAGTTTTAAGTTAATGCTATTAGTTTTAAGTTAATGCTGTTAGTTTTAAGTTAATGCTGTTATCTTGTAATTAGCCGAATAAATGGAGGCTATTTGCCCCCATTTAAAAAAATTAAAAATTAAAATTAAATTGTTTCCTCGATTTGTAAGGACAATTCAGTAGTTTTCAAGCACTCAGAAACTTTTTAAATCCTGGGTCATTTCATTATTACGTTTGTATCGCTTATCGCGTATCGCTTAACATCGCTATGTACCTGTAGAAGCGTAGATGGTGGCTGCAATTAAGAAACACAACGAAAGTATTTCCTATCAGCTCAATAAGTTGGGGCAGTTCACAATGAACTGTTTTTGATGTGTTGCACCGATCAGCAGCGCTCCAACTGTCATAGTTACCAGCATATCACCGCATCTTTTTCTGATTCTTTTTTTATGCACTCGTTACTTGTGATCTGTGTACATGTACAACAAATTCATTGATTATGCAATCAGTACATATTTGTATATGTTATTGCCAGTTGGTTGTCCGGCAGGCAGGCAGGCGCCTGCCTGAACTGTACTGAGAAGAGCGAGTGAATGTCACCTGCAGCAGATTTTGATCCTTGCGATGATGATGATGATAATAATGATGACAGTGAAAATATTCGATGGACAGTGCTGCTGTATTGTTGCATTTTCTGAAAAATCGATTGAAGCGACGAGCGCATTGGGTTAAACAACACATACATATGCGATTTATTTTGGTTTACAGCAGAAAATTCCTTTTGGAAAAAAAATAGCTTCTTCAAAAAATGTTGTTGCTTGATTTATTGCTCTAATGTGCACATCTGTTTAGAGTAATGCCGCAACCTTGCAATTTAAATAGAAAATCGCTGGTTGTGCGTTACTATAACAGAATTTAAATTTATTAGTTGATTTCACTTTTTATAGCGGCGGTCTGGAAATGCCTTGTCTCTTTTACTTTCTTTTGCATAGTAAAAGGAATTACATATAGTAACCATGAAAATTTTCGAACTCGGGATTTTTGCACATTTACCCATTACCGTATCTCCTGGTTCAGAAAAAGAGAAAATAAAAAATCTCTGTCAGTCTGTATGTGTCCCATCTACAGCCGATACGACTGAACTTATCGGAATGAAAATTCATATTTAAGCTTTTTACATAAATTGGGAGGGGCCAGATGATTTTGACGGAAATCTGACAGCCGGAAGTGACAGTTTACTTAGACAGTTTTTCGAGTTTTTGCAAATAACTCAAAAAGTATAGCACTTAGTAGAAATCTGTTAAGTGCAAAAAAAGTAAAAAAAAAAATAATTAATACACATTCACTGAAGATTCCGGCTGCGTCCGTAAAAGAAAGTCGTGTTTTGTCCACACCTTAATTTTTTATTAACAAACACCGTCACTCTTCCATTAAAATTCCGTAAATATTAATTCATAACTATCTAGAGAAACTTATCAATACGTTTTACAAACTATTTATTCTGTTTTTAGAATCTTCAATCAGGTTGGAAAATCTATGTGACCATTTAGGAAGCTCGCTGTAATCCGCGCCCTTTTTCATAATGCTTCTTCGAAGTGACAGAAGAGACCGGCGTCTTCGCCGGTCAAGTATGCGATCAACAGTAGCTGCGGTATCATTGATTTCACCGCGACGGCTCAAACCAACGCCGAAAAGTATAAAAAATATCAAAATCCCCCACGGTAGAGTTGGAGTAAATACCCGTGGCGATAATAGTCTTAGGGCATGTAAGAATTTAAGTGATAGCCATTGCTCCTCCGGCAAATCTACGACTATCATCACCTCCTCAACATCAGGTGCTGGTGGTGGTGGTCGTAATTCAAAGTGCAATTACCCGGTTAGACGTCAAACCGGAAAACAGCACTTTCCAGTAACACCCAATGCTGAAATGGTCAAACGATTAAAGACAACAAATGCTGCAGCTACAATTACGAAAGCAACAATAAAACCAACAGTAACATTTGTTGCTAGAAATATTACACGAGCGAGAACAGCCGCCGAAGCGGCGTCTTCTAATCGCTCGGCAATTCCTGTTTCAGTCACCGTTACGGCAGGAAGAATTACAAAACGACGAAGAAAGTGTACAGAAAAAGAGAATATTTGGCGCAAAAAAGAGGCAATTATGCGGTTGGCTCTCTACGAGGAGGCAGGGGGAGCAAATTTGTGTATTCGCCCTGGGAAGATTGTTCCACCTACAGCTACAGTCACACAAGCAGAAGGTAAGCATTTGCAATGTTAAAATATAAAGACTGTAGATACATTTTTATTTAATTTTTTTAGCAAATGCAAAGCCACCACCATCGTCAATTAAAAATACTATCGACGATGTGCACAATTGCAGTGTTTCGACTACAACAGCTCTATCAGCTGCAACACCAACAGCATCGCTAACAGCAGGTTGTAGTGAACAAAAAATGGTGACTGGTAATAAAAAGTGCAATACTACGAATGTTAGTGACGTTTCAAAATCTCTCGTAGAATCACTGCTGAATATTTCTCCCCCACTATATGCAAGCGTTAGCACGGCAATAGTACAAACGACACCAAAGCCGATTGCCCATCCAATTAATGTTGCCGAATGTGACAGCACTACAACTGACTATGAACAAGACACTCTTGTAACCAGTTTTGCTCCCAACGCAACCATTAGGCCATTGGATACAACCGAAGTGGACTCCACTACAGAGGAGGATCTACTAAGTTGTGTTGTCAGCACAGAATCAATGCAACAAGCGCCATCGTCATCGTCGTCAACTTCATCGTTTTCATCTGCTTTGTCGGCGGGATCAACCTCTTGCTCTTCTTCATCTTCGTCATCCCACTCCGCGCAAGTTCCACCATCTAATTCGGGTGTTGTATCCTTGTCGTTTTGTAATTTCATAAATACCAACAACGCCGCCTGCCCAAATTACAATCGTAACCATCAACAATCGACAATATTGTGCAATCAAGTTATGCCTCCATCGCCGCCTACAGCAGAAACTATACTTTCATCGCCTTCAGACTTGAACTCTGCGTCTGCATCCTCATCTGCATTTTGCTCAGCATCACAGTTTTCCGCATCTAGTTTTAGTTTCTACAGTCATCACAATCAACAGTCTACATTGCCACAAGCTGGCGCCATAATAAATCGACCAACAACACCCGATCTCATTTCAATTTCAATGTTTGACGAGGATGTTGACAAGTGCAATGATACAGTAGCATCAGCCACTGCGCAAAGCAATACAATGACGTGTTCATTTCCTGCATCAGACGCACCCCCTGGGCCAGAAGCCTCTTCGGCTGTCTCCGTTTCTTCTTTGTCTTCTGCGCCGTCGTCTATCATGTTAGTTCCATCTAATTGTGGAACATCGTCACTGAACAACCCTGACTACTCGCAATTTGCTGATTTGCTACCATTTAATCCAATCCTGGCGCATACCCTACTCAATTGTTCAGAATCAGGAATTTTCTCTGATCCTCCCAATTGCCCAACATTCGATTCGCCATCGTCGAATGATATGTATTTAGCAGCTGGATCATCAACATCCAGTCACATGATGCATTCGCAGGCTGCCTCATCATCAAGTGCGTTATATTTCCAGCAAACAGCTATCGACAACTTGAAGGCGCTGACAAATTTGCCAATATCGGTGTCGGGTGGTCATCCAGCATCAAGCTTGTTTTCCTCAATTCATTTGCCCAAAGATGACGGAATAATGATGGGAAACAATGGCAACGTCTCTGCCATAGAAATGGAAAGCCTAATTCATAATGTCTCAGCCTTTCAGGATATTCATGCGGTCACCACCGCAGCCATGACAAATCTTATGTATTCAACAGCTATCGATGCTGCTGCAGCAGCAGCTGCATCAGTTGGCACAAGTGCAGCTGTGGCCGCAATGGCCGCTGCAGTTTCAGCAGATGAATGCGGTGAAGAAATCGCCGAAATTGAAGAAATTCCCGACACACGACAAGAGGAAATGCAGTGGGACACTTTTGATCCATATGTGTTTATTAAGCACTTGCCGCCTCTTACCGCGGAAATGCGAGCAAAGTGTCCAGCCCTACCGCTCAGGACACGTTCGAGTCCTGAATTCAGTCTGGTACTTGATTTAGACGAGACGCTTGTCCATTGTTCGCTGCAGGAGTTGTCCGATGCTAGTTTCCGGTTTCCCGTCTTGTTTCAGGTGAGTGATTGCAGTGATCTCTGTCGAAGCATTTTTGTTTAATAAAATTGTTTTTCTCTTGGCTTTGTTGATGTCATAGGACTGCAAGTACACAGTATTCGTCAGGACGCGGCCACATTTCCGTGAATTTCTAGAAAGGGTTTCACAAATATTCGAAGTTATCCTATTCACTGCATCGAAGAGAGTCTATGCTGATAAGCTGCTGAATTTACTCGACCCGGAACGAAAATGGATTAAGTAAGTTTGCAAAATAGTTTGTGTAAATGTTTGAGAGAGATTCGGAAATATACTCAGCTCTGAAAGGCATTTAGTATGTATAACTGCAACGTGGTATAAATAACATCTAATCATCTAAACATCAGCATCATGTTCAAACTGCAACCGGAGTCCAGTCTTAGCCTCCCACAAAAAATCTTTACCTGATTTTGGGCCGATGTCAGTTTAAATAATACTAATATTTGGTAATGGCTTCCACGGCGGGTACAAATGAAGCACTTGGTATCCAATGGAGTCTGTTTGGTAAGCTAAGCCATTTGGACTAAGCTGACGACATTTATTTCCTTGCAAATTTTATGATACGAGCCGAAAAAAAAGGTACTGTTCGTCTGTTCACTCCAAAGACTCAACTGCCATCCATCGCTCATCGATCACCTCCATACCAATGTGCACCCCTTTTTTTTATACCCAAAGAAAACTTGTTTCCGTGACCTATTTGGTTACCCAAGGCGGAACTGTTTCTATGACCGACATGCAGTGTTTGTTTTGGGAAATAGATCATACAGAAGAACATAAACAACAAATACAGTGAATCACCGATAAACGATAGGGAATTCGCAGAACAATACTGGTGCGCTTAAGGATGAATGCCAAATAGACAAAAATAATGCACATCAGATTGTCCTGAAACAGGAGACCAGAGAGTAGGTCACACAGTTTAACTACCTGTTTTGTGTCACTCGATGGTGACCTGGAAGTCAGGTACAGCATAAAAAAAGCCCGTAGTGCATTTGGAATCCTTTCTCCAGTGTGCAACTCCGGGAAAATATCGCTCCACACCAAGTTTAAATCCGGGGTTTATGTTTTCTTAAATGGTGCAAGATGTACTTCACTCCTTCAGTTCTGGCTCCTATTTACAAGGCATATATTCGCCCTAAACTTGAATACAACTGTATTGTCTGGGCGGGTTTACCCAAGACCACATTGCATCTACTAGACAGAATTCAGAACCACGCGATAAAGCTTGCGTCTTCATTCCTAACACGGGTACTTATTGATCGACATTCTTATTATGTATGTAGCAACGAACAATATTTATTTGTCACCTGGGTAAATGATCGTCATCTAGCAAATGATTATTAATACTGAGTCGCCGTGCCCACTACTGAAACCACCACCTCCAGAAGAGTGAAGGGGACGTACGCGAACTAAGGGTGGAATCCTTGTTCACTGGTCCGAATACTTGGACATATCGACTCGGCTGACAGTGAACTAAGCCTGGAATCCTTGTTCACTGGTCAAAACTCTTACTGAACGACCGGCTGACAATGAACTATCGTCGAATCATTGTTCAGTGGTCAAAACTCTTACAGCAAATGATTATTAATACTGAGTCGCCGTGCCCACTACTGAAACCACCACCTCCAGAAGAGTGAAGGGGACGTACGCGAACTAAGTGTAGAATCCTTTTCACTGGTCAGAATACTCTTGTGAAGACGAATTACTATGATCACGCAGAACTAAGGCATCAAACCACAGGAAACACTTCATTTACTTAAAATCTCAGACTTAAGTCATCTACCCGTATTATAACAATTTCCCTTTTTTTAAGAAATTAAAGATTTTAATTCAGAGTTCCTAAAAAAAATAAATCTTTTATTGTAACGACCCTACATAAGAAAAAATAACCCTGGTCAGACTGAGGATACCTTGGCTGGGAAAAACCTCGTTACAGGTTGACCAAATTGACCAAATCAGTAGACAAATCAGCACCTACTTATTGGTATAACAAAAACTGAAACTTTATACAAAATATAATATGCACATGTTCACTCAAGGATTGTTTATATGATTTGCATATGGTCATTATCCCCGGCGTACAAAATACATGAAATAAAAGTACTACAAAATCGAGCCATCAGAGCCATACACGGGCTTCCAAGATTAGCGTTATCAGCCCTAGGCTACTTATGAAGAATCCTCCCTACTGAGCTGCTTGGTAATTACAAAATTATAATGCTCTTTCACAAAATGATCACCAATCATCTCCGACATGGCATTTCGTTTACTCGCAACAGATACACATGCATTACACAAGGCCTCAAGAGAATATACTTCTCCCCCAAATACGCACCAACTACGGAAGAATGGAATAATTTATAGAGGCATTTGATTGTATAATTCTATCAAAGCTTTCGCAAATCTGGCTAGATTAAAAATCCATTTAGGAATCAAGTCATTCAATAAATACAATTTAAGTTGCATTTATTCAGTGCCGTGCCTCAGTGGATAAGAGCATGGACTTCTGAGCAGGTCGTGGTATTTTCAACAGTGTTCCACCTCTCGCGAAAGTCCGACAAACGTCCGGGAATAATAAAATTGTCTTGGCTTCTCATTCGCCGTTCGGATCCGGCATTAAATTGTAGGACCCATACATTCTCTTACACAAGTACCCCTGGCAATTTTTGAGGCAATAGAATTTTTAATATAAAAAAAAGCTCCACTGTATGTTTTACTGATATGTATTTGTTTTTATTACTTTTAGATATCGCCTCTTCCGTGAGCATTGTGTATTTGTAAATGGCAATTATATTAAGGATTTGACAATTCTGGGGCGAGACCTGTCGAAAACAATCATCATAGATAACTCACCGCAGGCATTTGGGTAAAGAAAAAGTTTGATTTTAATTATAAAACAATTAATTAATATTTTTTACCTATTCCAGGTATCAATTGGAAAACGGAATACCAATTGAAAGTTGGTTTGTAGACCCAAATGACGAGGAACTTATCAAAGTGCTACCATTTTTGGAACATCTCGCCGCAATGGTAGGTTTTTTGTAATGAAGACGCAGCAGGTTTTTTTTTATATATATATTGATATACTTTTCCAAACATTTCTGGCACATTTTTAACCCATTCACAAAATATGATATCTCAAACTCTTTAAAATACATTAAGTCTCGGCGATAACCACCTCGTTTGAGCTGAATTTTCTTCCTCAAAGCCATGTTTTCATGTTGGGGAACCGAAAGAAATCACAGTTACGGTGAGTGCGGCAGTAATGATGTGCTGATGCGTTATCTTTAAAAAAACAGCACTTTTTGCTTAGCCAAATGGGGTCGTGACACCTTCAATTTCTTATCGTATCGGTCCAATAACTTTACTGTAGTACTGTCCTGTAATCATTTTTCCTTTCTGCAAAAAGTCTATGAGAATTATTCCTTTCGAATCCAAAAAAATCGAAGCCATGACTTTTCCGGCTGATGGGACGGACTGTCCTCCTGCAAATTTCGTTTAAGGAGGTCCAAACACTGCTTCGACATTGAAAGCCGTGTCCGCTTGTTGTCCACTGTGAGCAGTCACGGAACCAGTCGGTCCAACACTTTCCCCACATTTTTCATTAATTGCCGTTCCGTGCGACACGCCTATGGCCTCTGCTACTTCGTGCATTAAGTCGGCGATCAGCGAAAATAATGTTCTGGACCTTTTCAACGATTTCCTAGCTAACAACGACGTCAGCTCGGGTGGCATGGCCGCTCATCATCATCAAAAGATGTTTAAATTCGTTAAACCAATATCTCACATTTGTCATAGATGGTGAAGGGTCACCATCCAACATCGCTTTTATTTCTTCGCATTGCGAATTACAGGTCGACATTGCTCTTTTTCCATTTTATTGAGAAACACAAAACACGAGTGATACAACTGGCTGCAAAATAAAAACTAACCTATGAACTAGTTTGAAATTTATGTCTCTTTCGATTTGCAGGGTGGAGTTTAGTTTTCTCTCTAGTGGTTTGGTTTGACGATTAAAGATTAAGATATTTTATAAAGCATTTAAGCATTCTTCTTTTTTTCGTATTGCCTAGCTAAACAATATTTTTGACTACTTAATCTACTACATGTTTTACGGGAATTACATTTTAAAATAAAATAAAACTGGAAATATAAAGCGGTGTATAAACAGGGCGAACTTCAGTCTCTGTAGTGTTGGTTGCTGGGCCTTCTCGTAAAAGGAGTCGTCTGGATTGTTAAAGATTTCATCGAATCTAGCATCTGTGATCTAGTGACTTGGCTCGATTTCCTCGATTCTCAGTCCTTGCATCTCAGGATTTGGATGTGTTTCAATACGTCAACGAATGTGCGAAATTGAAATTTTTATTATCCCTGTTTCTGTTGCTGGTACTCGAAAGCTGATGAGTTCCGTTTTGTTGGCGTTGATCTTTTGTCCTCACTTCAAAAGATTTCCGATGAAGTGTTTCTCCACTCTTCGGGCAGCTATCTCAGGAGATCGGGAAACGGCATAAGTCATTCGCGAAAAGCATGGTCCTTGCTCCGGCTATATTGATGAGTTGATCCGCCGTAAAAATGCTAAACAGGACTGTTGATCCGCCTTAAAAATGCTAAACAGGACTGGTCCAAGTCTGGAACCTTGAGGAACTCCGTCTTTAATCATTTTCCTTGTCGATGGGACCCTGTTTGAAAGAAAATGTTTAATTATTAACACAATATAATTGGGGAAACCAAAATGAATAAGTGCGTACAGTAGCCTGTTTCTTCAAACGTTATCGAAAGCTTTTTCGATATCTAGTAAGCAGTACTACTTTTGACGTTCAGTCCTTTATTGACGTCACTGTGAAGCTTCAGCAGAGGGTGCAGGGTGGAGTGCTTCTCTCGGAAACCGATCTATTTTCAAAGCATTCACCACGAAAGCCCTGTCACTTGATGCTGTATTTAAGCAAATCGAAAGAGACATTAGTAAGTTGTCGTTTGACAGATGACAGTACACCACGGTAATGTCAACTTTCTGCAGCAACGCCACCTTTTTTTAAACACGCGTACTTATTGGCTGGGGTTTGTTATGTCGGAGTACTCGGAGAGATAATTTAACTGTCAGAATTCAGATCTTTTTTTTTATTCTCCCAGAAATCTTTTTTTTTCTGAAGCGTTTGTTTACGCTCCGATAATTCTTGGATATGATCTTTTTACTCTGAAAAATTGTACAGAATATTTCTTGACAGCTGTAGTTGTTTGTTTCTTTAAACATGAGACATGTCGACTCCACAGTGCATTCAGGTGAGAAATAAAACTTCTCTCTGATACTAAAAAAACAGCAGATAATTTTTTTGATCAGAGAAAAAAATTATCGGATAGATATCTCGGAAGTCGGATTTCTCCGATTTCTCCGACAAAAAAAAAAAATACGACCACTTATTATCGCCCCTCGTAATATATCCTTCCTTCCTTCCTATTACAAATAATTAACTCGTTTTTACGTTTCTTTCTTTCATTGCAGCGTGAAGATGTTCGACCACATATTCGTGAGAAATATCAGCTTTTCTCATACCTACCACCGGATTAGAGTCCTTAAGATTATATTTTAACAAAGTTAGTTCATTAATTTTTAGCTATTTGTGGTACAAAATTATTCTGTCTGTCTGTATGCACCTGCGTTGTTTTTGTGTATGGGCGCCTTTTGCAAAATTTAGGCTTTTCGACATTTAGATGGAAGAGCGTGCGCTGCGGGGAATTGAATGACCGATGGTTATGTGAATGTTACAAAAGAAATTATTCTGACTGTAATTATTATTATTGATACTATTATTGACGTGTATCGATGCTCTTCCATCCTCAATGGCTATGAAAGTTTATGAATGTTGCAAACAGTCGCGCTACCACAACACGCATAAGAAAACGATGAGATTTAAATAAGCTACAAAGTGGGATTAGTTAAATTATACCATATACATATTATGTACTAACAAAACATTTTAAACAAGTTGGGACAAATCCACAGACCCAACAATAGAACAAAAAGTTTAACAAAAATCGATTTTATTAACCACAACAACAACAAGTAATTTAAGATAATTTTAGTTTAGTGTTAGATTCGTCTGTGTGTATATGTGTGAGTGTGCGCCACGACACAGAATTGGGTGCTACGTATTGTACAGGTACAACATTTATATAAGAATTTTTTTTATATACAAACGTATATATGAACTACAAGTAAGATTAGTATACAACAAAAACACACACACTCTGCAAACTAAAATCGATGTCGACGCAGGCGTAGAAAAGGGAATCACGAAAAATTATGCAATATATTATATAACAAATAAGCAAATGACATTATCTTTTAATTAGGGGGCAAATCGTGTGTATTATGAATTCTTAATACTATTATTATTATATTGAATTATTGTTTTCTTATGCCCAAAAAAGTAATAAGGATAAATAACGATCTCAAAACGGCATATTTAACCCCCACGACGCATAGCAATAAAAATATCTGCCCTTGTGAACAAAGTTATATTATGTTAAATTAAAAAATAATAATAAAAACCACAAAAAGAATATATTATTATGTCTGTCTTTTTGTTCTAAGAGTTGATATATTGCACAGACTTTGCATTTACATATTTGGTTTTTCTTTCATTTTCCCTACACAGTATCATACAGAAATACTGTAAGTTCTGGATCAGACTCAGTTTTCAATCGATTGGTTTTCCCAATAAAATCAATTTACTATTTGAGTCAATGCAGAATTTTGTTGGAAGAAGTGTCTGTCGCTTACGTTAAAGAAACTTATGTAGATTCTTAAAACAAACATTTAGCAGACCACACACAAACCTGCTCTTATGGCCCTAACAGAAACCCAGGTTAATGCTGATTTTAGTTGGCTTGCTTACAACTTGGTGACAGTATTTTTCCGCACTGCGGTCTCGCCATCTATGTACGTAGTGATGTCGCTTATCAAACTCAAGCACAATACAACCATTGTTCCAACGCGGAATTTAATTTAATTTGGCTCAAAGTCAAACTGCGTAAGCATGACATCCACTACTGCTTCATACACAGAAGCCAAAATTTAGGCAGTGTATCAACTTGTAGTGAGTTACATGCACTGTCTGACTCTATATCTAGAATTTTGTCGCTTGATCCATTTTCTGAAATCGTCATTGCGGGTGATTTCAATATACACAATTCTAGTTGACTTCGCCTTAACAATACCGCAAGGAAAGGTTGTTAAATTATTTGCTGATTTTTACCATCTCACTCAGCTTGTGAATGAGCCCAATCGAATAACAGACATTGTAAGTCATATGGCAAATATCCTTGACTTGTTACTTACCTCTCATCCTAACAAATACACCCGCAGTCTATCATCACCTCTAGGCTCTTCAGACCATTGTAGTATCAGCAAATTTTTCGTTGTCGAACCACGCAGTTAAAAAAAAAACACTAAAAGAAAAGTATGGTAACACAAGAAAGCCGACTGGGGTGGAACCGTTTCCCAAATTGTCCTTGACAAATTAGGGGACACCCTTTAAATCATTCTTTGAGTGGGACGAACCCTGCTTCCCTAGCTTTCGCCATTAAGCATGCTCATGAACTATTCCCATTTAGCGGTCCTCTCT
Source organism: Nephrocerus scutellatus (assembly GCA_947095585.1). Taxonomy (NCBI): domain Eukaryota; kingdom Metazoa; phylum Arthropoda; class Insecta; order Diptera; family Pipunculidae; genus Nephrocerus; species Nephrocerus scutellatus. The sequence goes on from OX352762.1 coordinate 122,538,242, forward strand.
TCGAGGGTAAACCGTAAACCGTAAACCACTACGTAGGTTAAGCCCGGAACGAAACTGGGTCCTCAACCAAAAGTTGGCCCAGACTCAGCTAACCTCCAAGGAGATCAACCTTATCTGCGGGTATAGCCAACTCCCGTAGTACCAACGCGACCTTGGTGAGATCGGACATCTATGTGTTATATGTCTATAAACTTGAAAGTATGTTTGTTTCTTATACAAATCCACACCGTTAATTATATCAATTCAAATTTTTTAGGATGATTCACTGATGTGTGGAAGGAACAGTAAGGGCGCTCGCACAATGAAAAACTTAAGACTTAGGAGTTACAGAAATATGTGGATTTTGGTTTTGACAAAACAAAAAATTTCTGCTCGTTATGTTGGTAGATCTTAGTTCTAAAGTTTACCTTTGAAGATGTACAGAATGAAGTTCGCAACATTTTGAAACGGATGTGAAATATTTTTTGTTGTTATGTCTTCAATATAATAGCAATAAAGCTTGTCACAATTTGAAACTTTGCTGTCACAACCGAAAACTTTATGTATTCATTGTGCGAGACTAAAAACGCACTTATATAATGCTACGAGTATTAACGCACCCATTAGTCATGTCAATCGAAAAAATTTCCGCCTTCTTTTATTTGGCGTAAATTTTCTCGATATCGAAAGAGATAGCGGAAAGGTAGGTATCGTGTTTGGTGATTCCAAATTCACGATATGGTGTAAAAATTGTTTCCCGGTGGAAATCATGATAGCTGCTACATACTTTTACTTATTATCGAACTCCACAATTGACGATACTCATCCTGGGTCACTTGATGTGTTGCAGTTCTTTTTTAGCAAGCTTACCGCTTGGAAGCTTGGAAATGAAATGAAACCAAAATATTTAAGCCCATCCTTCGACAGATCGCCAACATTACATACTCGTACTTTTAAAAAAATGGTGCTTCTTTTTAATAAAAAACAAAAACATAAAATCAAACTTACACAAACACAAATTAATTTTTATATTAGACATTAATGGATACTACAGAAATAAACAAAATCTACAGAAAAATACAAATATTAACAAAAAAATACCCAAAAATAGATGTTTTACATATTTACTAATAGTAAATACAATTTATTGTACGAATACACATAAACATTAAACTTTACAAGGTTAAACTGAAACTAAAATTATCTATAAATAAATAAAATTTTGGAAAAAATGTAATAAACACTACTACCAATAAAAATGCAATAAGAAATAAAATGTTTATCAATGTTGAAGAAGTGTTTTACAAATTATTACTAAAAAACAGCCCATAAAAATTAAAAGTTTTCTTGTAAATTCGCTAATCGTAGATGCATTTGAAGAAAAAAATTGTATGGGAGCCCCCGACGCCGGTTCCCGATCACTAGCAAATTTTTACAAAAAGTGTTGTCCATCGGAGATACACATGCGTCTAAAATTCTAAGAAAATCGGGTAAATTTTGTAAAATATTTGTATGGGAGCCCCCCGACCTGAGGCCCCAAATTTTAGAAGAAAGTGTTGTCATCGGAGATACACACGTCTGCGAAGTTTTAATAAAATTGGGCTGTAGGAAGTGGGTTAAAAATTGGTCACAAGATTTGGTCCGCCAGCCCGCCACAAACACATGGGCACGCGAAGTTAATATCATCATCATATTTGGGTCTGCAACCGGGGTCCGGTTCTGGCCTCCCGAACAAAATCTTTCCACCGGTCCCGATTTTGAGCTGATGTCCAGGTTGGCATCCCTTAACTCTGGGCGTCCTGGTCTACGACATACTTCCAGCGTAGGCTTGGCCAGCCTCCCTGTCGTCTTCCATAAATACTTCCGTACAGGATCCTCTTTGCTCATGCGAGCTAGGTGTCGTGCCCACTGGAGCCTACCGAGCTTAATTCTCTTCACGTTGTCGACATCGCGGTAATGCTCGTAGAGTCTTCGGAATAGTCCTTCCTTCTTTACGGGGCCAAAAAGTCTTCGTAAGACTTTTCTCTCGAAAGCGGCTAAAGGCCAGAATGCTTTTTGCTAAGCACCCAAGTCTCGGATCCATATGTAAGTACTGGGTATGGTCATTGTCTTATACACCAGCAGTTTGGATGTTATGGTTGAATTCCTAGATTTGAAGATTCTTGACAGACTATAGTTGGCTTTGTTGGCTTTAAGCAACCATGCGCGTATTTCTGGTTCCATATTGTTATCGGCTGATACAGTTGGCCCGAGGTACTTGAAGGATTGCACTTCTTCAAATTCGAGCTACACTATTTCAATTGAGGGAGGAATGTTGGATCTTCTGCTCGCAGACGTGGCCACCAAGTACTTTGTTTTGGTCTCATTTATGTGCAGCCCCAGATTTCGTGCCGCCTAATCGATCTGAATGAAAGCTTCCTGTACATATCTTGGGTTTCTACCAACGATGTCAATATCGTCTGTGTAAGTCAGTATCTGGATGGACTTATAAAGGAATCTTTCTCTCGCCGTTTCGTCAGAGTCTTGGATCACTTTCTCCAACGCCAGGTTGAAGAGGACGCAGTCCATCCCCTTGTCGGAGCCCGTTATAGATGTTGAATGGGTTTGAGAGTGATCCGGATATCTCCTTTCTTATGTACGACTTCTGCCTAAGATGGAGTCAGCTGTACTAATGACAGTATTCTTAAGGCGTGTCAATTTCTCTACTACGCCCGACATCTCAACCCCAGGACTAACTCTCCCTGCATTAATGGCGAGTCCTTTCGCCTGACCGTAGTTGTGTCTGGTCACTTCGTTGCGAAGGGCAGCCGTGTTGACTCGAATCTGATTCCCGGATGCAGCCTTTCGTGATGATGCACGCGCTCGGAGAACCATACCAACAAGGTAGTGGTCCGAGTCGAATATGGCATTCATGGTCATCAGGTTCGGGTTGTGGCGGCTGTCTATCAACACGTGGTCTATCTGGCTGCGAGTGGCTACATCAGGAGATACACAGGTGGCATTGTGGATATGTTTACGCGCAAACCTTGTACTCGCAACGACCAAATTATTGCTTGCAGCCATCTCTATGACTCGTTCTCCATTGTCATTAGTGTTCTCGTGTAACCTATGGGTGCCAATGTACTGCCTGAATACTGGCTCCCTACCTATTTTGGCATTTATATCCTCCAGAATAATGGAGTTCCCGTTCGACTGATTCAAAGAATTCTTCTTTTTCATCATCTGGGGAATCCTTTGTAGGAGCATGAGCGTTTATGAGGCTTATGTTTTTAAATCTGCCCCGCACGCGAAGTGTGTATTCTAAGTCTCATTCTGGCAAGTTGGCCGGAATTAAAACTTAATTTTTTTCAAGTAACTTTACATTAGTTATATTTTTATAGCGGTCATACCATCCCACGTTAACGCGATAAGGAGCATTTAGATTTAACTCTCGACGTCGAACAGGCAGGCTTTCGCTCTGGATCCTCTTGCATCGATCACATAAACACATTGCGGATCATAATAGAACAATGCGTCGAGTACAGATCTCCGCTACATCTTCTGTTCATCGACAAGGAGAAGGCTTTTGACAGCTTAAATCGAGATGCTATCTGGATGACCCTGCGCAGGAGGGGTATCCGAGAAAAGCTTATAGCTATTATAAAGCTACATATGAAGGAAGTAAATGTCACGTCCTACGCAACGGTAAGGTGTCCGAGGAATTTGAAGTCCAAAGTGGAGTACGTCAGGGGTGCATACTATCGCCGCTGTTATTCCTGGTGGTCATCAGCGTTGTACTCCGTGCAGCACTGACAGTAGGGAACATTGGAATTCGATGGACTATGACAACTTACCTTAAACACCTAGAGTACGCTGACGATGTTTGCCTGCTCTCACATCGGACAATGGACGGACCTTCATATGATGGCCCAAAATCTAGAAACCGAAGCAAGCTTTTGGGCTCAAGATAAACACTGTCAAAACAAAAGCCCCTGGAACCCGCTCACCGAGGCAGGTAGAACAGCGGGACGCCCTAGGAGAACGTCGCGCAGGACAGACGAGGAGAAAGCAGAGCCCTTGGGTTGGAGGCAGCTCAAACACGTTGCAGTTGCAGCAAAAAAGCAGGTTTTCTTATTCCAAAGAGGGGAAAAATTTAGTGCAATTGTTTAAAATACAGCTAATATTTTCATTTTAACCCTGAAGTGGTAACTTAAGTTCATTCAGTTTTTCAAATATATCGGCCATATAACGGTTGACAGACTATAGAACCTTACTGTAAAGCGGTGACAGACTATCGAAGTTGACTGTATATCATTACTGATGTTAGTTTTTATTTTGACTGATGTGCATTGCGGTCAGATTAATAGGTTTGACAGTCGAACCAACAGTTAAGCTCTAATTTTCAAAGAGGAAAGGCGGACAACCAACAAAAAGCTTGTCTGTTGCTCATTCTTGTGATCCGCCGCCGTTGCCTTGTATTTTTTCATAATTTCGACCAATTTGTGATATTCATTATTTTTTTCTTTACGTATGACATATTCTAGTCTCGTTATGACCCAAAAACAGCGCTTATTTTCGTAGGCACACACAAATTCTTCTAAAAATCCGCTGTCTTCATCCATGTCCATAACGTCCTTTCACGTTAAAAATTACAGCTGACTGACGAATTTGTGTACAATTTATCGATCATAAACAAACATGGCCGCTGACTGACAGTCAAGCACAAAAATTTTTGATAGCGATAGTTACGAGTGTCAGTCAGGCGTTCACACTATCAGTTTTAAGGAATGTCCATCAAAACTTACAGTCAAGTTCGATAGTCTGTCAGCCGCTTATAATACGATGCAGAAATAATTTGCGATAATTTGTTAATTTTTAAGACAAAAACATTCGAATCATTGGTCTTCTTATATTCGTCAAGATAATTAGAACTCAAGCAGTCTTTAGTTATTAGTTTAAACAAGAACATTACGTTGGTAAGCTTCGCAAACCTCCTCTCTGAACACAACCGTGAAAAAGTGAATTCTCTGAACACAAAAAAAAGTAAATCTATTTGTTTTGACACACGTCAGGGGGAGAAGAAATTGTGAGGCAGACGAATTTATTAAAAGCACCACAAACACACACAATTTGAAATTAAAGTTTAACTGTCGAGCGTTTTATTTTAATTCCAAAGAGGATTTTAAAATCGGCATAAGCCTCCAATTCTTGACCGTTGGCACAAATCAACTAGCCAACACCTTGAAAGCCATCTTACCACTGGAACCAGAAGAAGGTTTTCATACTTCGATCCCGATACCTTGCGAAGTCGGGATGGAATTAAGAGCAGAACGAAAGAGTATTAAGAGCGCTACCTCTTTTAGAGATCCGGGGAGCTACTACTGAGCTACTAGTGTTTTACACAATGAGTGAATATAAAATTTTTGTAGTATTGGGCAGAAGTCCATTTAAATTTCCAGTCCTTGCAGTCGCTCCATGACTGAAAATCCCAACGCAATTTTCCGAAAACAACTGATGATCATCATCATCATATTTGACTCTACAACCGGGGTCCGGTCCTGGCTTCCCGCAAAAAGTCTCTCCACCGGTCCCGATTTCGAGCCAGTGTCATCCAGTTTGGCATCCCTAAACTCTGGGCGTCCTGGTCCTGATGATCATGACCCAAATAAAATAATCTGCGCGACCTCCACTTTAGGTACCACTGCGCTATACTGCTAAATTAGTTAAAGAGCTGTTTTCATGTACACAACATTGCCTTAAAGTTGACTGCGTTCGTAAAGCTTGCACTGTACCAACGCTCCTCCTTCAACTACAATTATAATTCCCATTCAATGACAAGAAATGGATAACACAAAAATCCGTTATAATAAATTTAAAAAAAAAACCAAGATATTGTTTTTATTGTTTTTAATTTTTTTTTTCCATTTTTTTCACTATCAGTAATATAAAAATTTTGTTTCTTTTTTGAATTTTTTTTTGTTTGTTTTTGTTGTTGTAATTGTTGTTGTCGTTATATATATATAATATAATAATAATATAGTTGCTGTTTTATCATTAAGTAATTAATATTTTCATTTTTTCTTGTTGTGATCGTTTCGTTCACAGCAACATCAATCAACATCTTTTCACATCTTTATAATAATAATAATATAGATATAATAATATTTTATGTTGCATTGTTATCAATTTGTTATTATAATTCATAAAAATATGTATTGTATGTTCTTTTTTTTAAATATAAAGCAGGTAAAGAAGGCAGGGATACACATACACAAATAAACAAAATAAATGAGAGGAACAACTAATCGCGTCTTCCTCTCTTTAAATAAATATCTCTGGTAGAAACACAGATGATGTGCAAAAAAGCTCGTTTGTTAGTTTTGATATTTTGTTTGCTTTTGTTTTTTATTGATATTCAATTCGTATAGATTTAACGTTTGCTCTCACCGTTTTTTCTGGTGGTGTTTCGTATTTTGTTGTTGTTGCATCTATGTGTGCATTTTTTGAACCCATTTTGAGCACAATTCAAAAAAACTGGCTAAAGTGATGACTCTATTTTTTCTCTTTGAAATTTGAGGTTTAGCAAATAAATGACGGATATTGGAATTAGAACCGCTGGTCAATTTGAAATAACAATTCAGTAGTGTTCTTTTCACCCATCGAGTTAACAAAAAGTTATTCTCCAATCAACGAACTATTTGGAACCGAATGAAAATTTCGGAGTGATTTTTGAAACATTTCGAAAGCGATAGGCATTTGTTTGGCAGTCGAAAAAGGGGGGAAAATTAAAATAGAAAAACATATGTAAATTACCACATACATGTCAAAGACATGTATTCTAATTTTCTAACTCAATTTCTAATTCATGTTGACTGAATGAGTTAGACGAGTTTATTAAAATTAATTCGGGCTGAATACAAACTTCGAACTTAATCGAATATATTTTTCGGAACGGAATTCAGTATCACAACATCATCGTTTTCGATTTCGAATCCTATGACAGCAGCACGTGTTGCTACTTGCTATGATAAGCTTCTGTATTTCTATCTGCACGAACGTCTAAGAATCCTGTCGTGAATTTGCATATTTCGCACAAAATTAAATCAATTCAATTCTTTTTTAAAGATTTTCTCAATTTGTATACATTTAGTTTGACATTTTAAAGTAGGAAGTAGCCGACTGGTATTACAGATTTCTTAAGTAACTGTGTAGACATTTTCTAAAAAATGTTGATAACTGTTGGGTACGCCTGTAAATATTGTTTGAACTTACATTACGAACACGAAAGACAAAACGTGGTAAACGGTTTGTAAATTGAATACAAATCTTAATCACCAGAAATGTGGTGTTTTGTGCACTACAGAAATAAATAGCGCGAGCTCCTGATCGTTGCCAAAAAATCTACTCTCGTAGAACCATTCTTTCACTTCAAATCACTCACTTCACTGAATCGATTTACTCAAAAGTGTTATTTTTTCCATCACTAATTTTAAGAAGCTATAAATTACCTCTCGCTTGTCGCATGTCTGACAGATCTACGCGTTCTGTTTTCGTTGGAATACATGGAAATGCTTTGACATTTTTAATTGCGCTTGACAATGCCATATTACAATACCATTTCGAAATTTATTTTGATGTGACATTTACTACCGAAATCCCTGTTCGAAATTTGTGACCTAATTTTTTTTTTGAAACAATATAATTTCATACTAATCCGAATATAATACGAAGTTTGTGATAGGAATTGTTATTTTTTTAACAGAATAATTTTATTCGTTTTTTTTTCAGACATTTTCCTTCGTTCGAAAATGTAAAATCGAAATCACTAAGAGCAACAACAACACGGAAAAATACGTACAAAGAAACCTCTAAGAACTGATGGTACATGTAATTGAATTTTCCAAGATTTTTATTGATTTCATTAAATAAAATCGTCCGTTAAATATTTGAGACAATTTTTTTTCCATTCTTCTTTTTTTTTTTTTTTGGTTATTCATATTTAATTTGCATTTCTTATAATATAGGTAAATATATTTGAAAATAAGGATGCACTAGAAAAAGGCCATTACATAATACACATATTAATACATAATATAATCATTATATTAATAATAATAAGAATAAAACATAGAACAAAAGAAAATCATTTAATCAAGCGGTGAGAGTTCTTCTCTTCTCTCTACTATCATCCAACTAATTTTTATGTTTAAAAATATATTGAGATTACGATACAATATACGCATAAAAAGGAGGCACAAAAAACAAGACGTCTTTGAGTGTGTGTGTGTGACACAAAGTTAAGAAATTCGATAAGGGAAGTTTAAAGCTTTTCAGCGTCTTCCTTGGTTTCATTTTCAATACTAGAATAATTTTTTGTTTCTTTATTTCTACACTACAAGTAGATAGCTTTAGGTTAATTATATTGATTTTAATTTTTTTTTATTACATCATTAGATACACCAACATCAAAATGGAAACGATAATCATATTTGGCATTTTCGATTTGCATGTTCATAGCAATCATTTTCGCCATTTTTTATATTCGAATATCTGACAGTTGCCAAATCGAACATGCCAATTGATTATACAATTCGCCGGATCAACTACTTAACGATTTGACGAGGTTTCTTATAGTACCGAATAGAAAGTGAACGAATGGTAATGCAGTTTCAATTCGCTGGCGAACGAATCAAATTTACCACGAATTGAAAATATATGTTTTCTTTATTTTGTCATTGAAAGTAATACAAGTGTAAGATTTCGATTAAAAATTGTGAAAGATTTTTGAATACAGCATTGCCATTATTATTAAATTACTATTTTAGATTCTGTATTTTTCGGTAGCAAATAACGATATGTCTTGCTTTTTTGTTTAGCAGTGTAGCACTTCTTTATTAAGATGTGAAGTCGAATTGTTTATTTCTGTCTTTTTCAATTTCGTTGTAAAATAAATAATAATAAAAACACTGAATTTAAGTGATTGGCAAATTTTCCCGTTCTATTTTTTTCACCAAGTCGATGTTTGACAATTACTGTTAAAATACTGCGGTTTCATTGTGGGTCGATTACACAGTTCCCCAGTGGATTCTATAAGCGAATGAAATCGCGAATTGCATTATCGACATGAATATTCATTCATTTCATTTCATTTTATTGAGTCTTTCTTTTTAATTACATTGTATAATATTTTCTTTTTCTTACACTAGTGGTATATAGAGAACTGTCAAGTATGGCTCTCCTTTTTTGACATGAATATTCAACGTTTAGTAAACTGACAACTAACCGGAAATATTGCGCTAGTTGCCATTGTGTGTTTTATTTTAATATTGCAATTGTCGATTCTCCAAAAGTGAAATTTTAATAATGTTTATTTAAAAAAAATACAAGTATAGATGTTGTTGTTTTGAAGATGCTAAAGATGATAGGTAGAAATGGTACGTTACACATGCTACACACATCCGTTTTTGTTGTTGATATAATTATTTTTGTTTATTCTTTTTTTCGATAATTGTGTTGATGTTATGTTATTGTTGCATGGATTAATAATTCCATCATTTCGGGTTCACGTTTTCGTTACAATCTTTTCATTGAATCATTTTTAATTAATAACTACTAAGTGCTGTCTCTAATTTTGTTAATACGTTTATAACATATATATAAATGTATTTATATAATATAGTACTTGTTGAATATTTTTTTTATCATATGTATTGGGTAAATATTTAACTTTTGCATTACTACTTTTGATATTTTCCATTTTGGGTCCAATTCTGAAATCTGCAATTAAATGTCGGTCGCCTTCTTTAAGACGACTTTACATCTATCAAGAGAGGAGTCAAAAAAAAAAAGAGGAGTTATGTAAATACGAAATACTAAGTGTTTATTTAAACAGAAAGAACAGAAACAAAAATAAAACATTAAATGCACAATTTAATTCCTCATTCAATGTTTTTTCTTCATATTTTTTATTTCCATTTAAAAAGCAATCCAAATCATTGTTTTTGTGATATAAATAAATAAAATGATCAACCATAAAACCCATAATTACGATAGTTTTGAAAAACCTTGAAATTTTCTTAAGAAAATGCGCTTGTCAGTGTCAAAACTTTTGACACTATCTTAAGTGAGGGAAAGTTAATTATGGTTGAAACTAAAAATCGACAATTTTCATTTGTTGTGGGGGTTTTTTTTTATTTCTTTTGACTGAATAATTTTGTGAGTTACAACAACAAAAGTAAATCAACCTATAACTGAACCGATAATCTATTAATGAACAAAAAAGTTTTAATTTTTCCATATAAATAATAATATAATAATTATAATAACAATTAGTAGTAATAGTAGTAGTTAATAAAATAAGACGGCGACAAAATCATATTTAAAATAAAAAACCTCCTCCGGCGGTCTTTTATTTGTTAACCCCTATTCATTTCATTGTATAGCATATTTATGTAAAAAAACGAGAAGTAATAAATTAAATTAAAAAAAAACACAAGTTGTTGCTTTTCTAGTTTTCATTCTTACGGTAAAACTCTGATACTTGAAGGAGAAGTTCTCACCTACGCCATTCCGTCCCCTCTTCATTCTATTCCTTATCAGACAATAAACTCAAGAATTGTCTCCTCCTCCTGTGTTAAATAATCAATCAATAAACAAAACAGCCGGCTTAAGCGGTTTCCATCATTTCAATTATCTGATTTGGTGCTGCGGCGGCTGACGACGGCAACGATGTCATCTCAGATGCCTCGGTGGCCATATCAACATCTGGCGATGCTGATCCATTCTGTTTGTTTTCACCAATCAGAGTAGTGGTTGTAGTAGTAGCTGTGGTAATAGTCTCAGTGATTGCATTTGAAATTGACGCTTCTGCTTCTTTGGTGATTTTAGTGATTTTGTTGGAAGCGGCTGCTGCTGCTGCAGCTGTGGCTCCTGTGGTGTCCACCTTACCACCGACACTTTTACGGCCAATTGGTGTGGCATGTGCCGAGCCGGCTGTTGGCTTCTTAATCGGAGTTGATTTTCTTGGTACTAGATTTGTAGTTTTTAGTGTTGTGCCGCCGCCAGAAGTTGTTGGACGACGTGGTGCTGATGTTGCTGTGGTTGTTGTGGCTGCTGATGCTGATGTAGTTGACGTTCGTGATGATGAAACTGTTGTTGACTTTGTTGTTGCACTTGATGTCGTTGATGCTCGAGTTGTAGTTGTCGTTTTGGTTGTACCATTGCTGTTGACACGCGATGTAGCTGTTGTGGCGGCTGCCGTTTTTGTTGGACTCTGTTTCGGTTCGGTTGTTGTTGTTGGCCAGATAAGAAGGCAATACGTGAGGGATGAATTTTATAAAAGAAAGAAAAACAAATAACCGTTTGTGAAAGATTTTCGTGACTATATCATGTTCGTGAAAAAAACAGAAGGTCTTTATTGTTATCAAAATTATTAAGTCAATTGTTTGATGGAGAGAATTTTTGCTCTATAAACCAATTATGATAAAGAATTATAAACCTTTCCTATTCCTTAAATTTTAACTTCTTCTGAAATTATAAAAAATACACAACAAATAATTCAACAATTCTTACTACGTCAAAGAACTTTGTTCTCGACGACATCTTAGTTTGTTTCTCGATTTTGCAAAACGATTTAGTTGCTGCCGTCACTCTTAACTAGAGTCCGACCGAACATTCGGATTCGGATTCTACTTCAGCAACCTTCGGCTATATATTCAGCTTCGGTCAAATGAGGCCGAATGTTGAATTGACTGTTTTAAAGCTAGCTAACGTTTCATGGAGAAAGGTAAACGTAATCTTTATCCCTAAAACAAGCAATAGGCTCAGTGAGTTGTCTAAATCATACAGACCTATAAGTCTAACGTCATTCGTTTTCAAAATTATGGAAAGGCTCAGGTCAGTATGCATACAGAAAAGGTAAAAGCACAAAGTTAAAAAGATAGAAGGAACTTTTCGTTCCAAAGAAATAGCTCTGTGTGTGTGCTTTCCTTGACATTGAGGGTGCTTTCGATAAACCTGGCTACGACTCAATAGCAAGAGCAATAAGTAGCAAAGGTATCGAGTACTCGACCAACCAATGGATGATAAAGGCCATGCTTGAAAGTCGAGTTATCACTTCCTCCACAGAGGAAGTGTCTGTGTCGGTGACTGAAGCTAAGGGCTGTCCACAAGGAGGTGTCCTTTCGTCCCTTCTGTGGTCAATCGCCATAGACAACCTTCTAGCTGATCCACATAGATCAGGCTACATCGCCAATGGCTAATCCGATGACTTGGCGATTTTAATTAGCGGTAAGCACCGCACGACCATTACATGTAAGCTGCGTTTCTTCACGTCTTAGAATGATGCAGCAGTGAAGGGCTTTCCATAAATCCTTACAAAACCGTTCTTGTGCCTTTCATGATAGTAAGACTGGTCGATTTGCGACCTATCATCATCAAAGGCACCACGTTAGATTATTCCAGTGAAGTTCTCGGCTTTATCCTTGATAAACGGTTAAACTGGAATTCTTAAATCAAGTCCGCCATCGAACTTGATACTAGGTCCTTGTGGGCCAGAAGACGTCTCTTGGAGTCTGTGTATATACAGACTATAAGTATACTATGATGATGAGACCAATTATCATGTACGCGGCCATCGTTTGGTGGCCAAAAGTTCTTGAATGGACAACGGCAACTAAGCTTTAGAAGCTACAAAGAATTGCCTGTCTAGAAATCTGTCATCTGCCAATCTTCATTAGAATACGGGTACAAGCCAGATGACTAGTGGGACATCTGAAAGTTTTTTACTCAATTTTGCAGTATCCCCGACACCACGGTCAGGGAGTTTTGTTTCGGCAGGTTATTTAAGGTGACAATATTGTATCGAAGATGGAATCTGGACTCGGAGCTGGTGTTTTCGGACCCAACACCTAAGTCTCGATGCCAATGGGTATAAGTCCCATGGTTTTTCAGGCAGAACTCCATACCATTGAGGTCTGCGCAGCGTATTATCGGCGCTCCGATTTATATCTATTCAGATAGTCAGGCACCACTAAAAGCGTTATCGTCCAACATAAGACTCAAAATCAGTTAATTGCTGCAGCGACGCATTGCAATCCCTAACAGGGTGAGACTCGGTTGGGTCACTGGTCACCAGTGCAACGAATATGTAGATTAACCTGCCAGGGCTAGATCGGAATCTGCGTTCTTAGGACCGCAACCTTACTGTGGTGTCAACTAGGCTGCCACCACAGCAATGATTAATAAGTGGGAAAAATAAACATTGCGATAATACCCCAGGCTTAGACAATCCAAACGATTAATCAAACCTTTTTTCTAAAAGGAAATTCTTGATATAGACAAGGACAGTATCAGAAAGCTGGTGAGTATCTGTGGCTTGCGATATCACCTTAGCAGAATTATTCTGGGCGCTCAGACACTGAATGTAGGTTCTGTTCGGAGGATGATGAATCATACGTGCACATTCTCTGTGATTGTCCAGCATTGATTTGGTTAAGAAGACGTATTTTCCATAGTGCAATATGTTTGTCGGCGGATATGCGAAGCACTGAACAAATCATTTCTTTGAACAACAAATGTCAAATTTAGTTTCGGTTTTGGGTTCTATTTGCAAAGCTTACCCGTGGGTATGGTGGTTTAAGCAACCTAAGTTTCATACAAAATGTTTGTTACACATAAAACATGTAACATTTTATTATTTCTTTTGTGTTAAAAAAAAAACTTTCAAATTCTCCGTAATTCTTTTGATTGTAAATTACAAAATGTGACATAAAATTTGGGTATATATACAATGCAGATATCTTGATTACAACGAGGACTGACTGACCGTGTGACTTGACTTGATTCGGGTTGTCTGTTACAAGTACACGACAACATTTATTACTTGAAGAGAAATTGATCAAATTGATATTTAAGATCGGGAGATTCATTGTAAAATAAATTGCGCCGCTTCAAATGAAAATCTCTCGTTAACAAGTGCACCATAGAAATGACAAAAAAGCCATACTACATACCTTAATAGCTTCAGTCTTCCGGAGTTGTGAAGATAATGTGCTACGTGGTGATGTCAATGCACTTCGAGTTGTGGCGGGAGCGAGGCCACCAGCCTTTGTAGCGCTGCCATGTGTTTTGGATGGGGCGGTAGCAGCTGCTTTAGCTCCGCTTCCATTTGTTGTTGCAGTAGTTGCTGCTGCTGCTGTTGTTGATGATGTTCCAGTTCGTGTCTTAGTTGTTACAGATGTCGAAGTAATGCGTGATAAAGTTGCTGTCCTGAGATTTTGAACCAAAAATTAATTGACATCAATTACATTACGACAGTCGGTACTTACTTTGCTGCTGTGACACCAGTTTTGCTTGTAAGCTGTGTTTTTGTTGCCGTTGCGTTTGTTGACGATGTTTGTTTGCTTGCACCACCAAGTGGCTTCCTAGCGGCCAATGTAAGTGGAGGCTTTGAATCAATTCTCGATTTGACAGTCGATGTTGTGGACGAGGTTTTCTTTTCAGTTAGACCAGTTGTCTTAGCTACTGCTGGAGTTGTGCGTGGCTTGGAAGCAGTAGTGGAGGTGCCGGTAGTGGGTTTCCGTGCAGCAGCAGTAGTCGTAGCTGCTAAACGTTTTGTCGGCGCCGACGATGTGGCGGATGTAGTTTTGGTTGCTGTCACTTGCTTCTTTGTATCAGGAACTTTATTTTTGGTAGCTGCAGCGCTTTTGGTAAGATTCTTTGCGTTCTTTTCAGCTTCAATCGTGGCTGCAACTGCAGTAGCAGCTGCTACTCCGCTAATGATGGTGGCAGCGGAAGTAACAGAATCATTTGACGGCTTAGCTGTCTCTGGAGTTGCTTCAACAGCTTCCTCTGCGGTGACATCGAATTGAAGGAGCGGCTGAGCGTCAGCGGCAGTAGATCCACTGGGAGACATCTCAACACCGTTAATAGGTTGTTGTGCCGCCATATTGACATCCACGTGTACGTCTTTTGCAATAATATCCTCCGACAATGACAACTGTTCCATTTTCTGTTCGAAAGTTTCCTTCTCTTCATGATTTTCTGTGGTCTCCGTCTCCTTCAGCGTGATAATTTCATTCATCTCCTCAATGGATGGCGAAACCTGATCCTTCTCTTCGACACCAATCGAGAGTTTTTCCTTGTTGGTGGCCGAACCATTCTCTTCGGCGGTAATTTCAAATGAAGTATTACTGTCAGCATCTGTAGGAAGTGGCTGAACCTTATTAAGTAGATCATTATCATCGACGACTTCATGTGTGTTCTCAATGTAAATTGATTGCTTCATGCCAGCATTATCCAAACCGACTGGAGCTTCGTAAACAAGAAGGTTCTCCACAGCTCCTGTTGGCATATTAGCTGGTGGACTATCGAGAAGAGCAACTTCATCTTTCTCGAAGGCGTGCATTGCCTCTTTAAGATTCATTTCTTGGTAGGATTCATTTACGGCGATTTTGCCATCACCACTGCCACCACTTTCCAGAAGCAGAGGGTCTTCTTCCTCAGTATTACCATGTGGACGACTGGCTATATCCACGGAGAATTCAATCTCAGCTGGTATGGAAATATTCTCCATATTCGATTCTCGTCCCTTGCGTGGGCTCTGCGCGACGATGACGTCATCGAGCAAATGATGTGGCACTGGAGTTCGTAATGCAACAGCAGGTTCTTTACCATTAGACAGCTGCGGCTGTTCGTTAAATTGTATAGTCTGGGATGATGGAGGTGAAAAACTAGGAATAAACTCCTTTGCCTCGGGATTCAAATTTGAATTCATTTCAGCTAAGTCAGCAGCTTCTGCGACAGCTTTATCGACGTCGTCGTCGGCTTCCTCGGTAAATTGAAGCTGCTTCTGTTGATTGTTATGAATTTGCGCTGCTTCTTCTTGTTCCTCACCCTGCCTATTTGACAAAAGCAAATTGCTAAAGGCAGAATCCTCACTTTTATCCACCTAGAGAGAAGCGGCGGGAAAGAAAACAAATAAAACAACAAAATAATATAAATGACCGATTAAAATACAAATATAAAATAAAAATGGAACAATATTCTCAGAGACAAATCGATTTTATTTAGCTGATCAAAGGAAAAATCAAACGAAACTTACAATAACTGTTGGCTGTGGTGATGCGGCCAGTAGGGGACTGTCATAAACGCATTGCAAAATGTCCTCCTCGGCGGACACTAAGGGTTTGCCAGCATTCAAGGCATCTACTTCGAAGTGCCTGTTATCGGCTACTTCTTCAGAAATTATTAGATCCTTCTCCTCTTGAATCAATTGATGTTGTTGATGGTGCTCCTGCTGTTGTTCCAGTTCCTGTTTCTCACTTTGAACCTCCTTTATGTATTTCCATTCATCTTCGCCAGATTCATCACAGCCGCTAACTTCGTGATGCTGAGGAGAAGCCCCGGTAGTAAAGTCTACGACTGGATGTAGTTGCTGTTGCTCTGTGGAAACTGGTAACGAGCTTTGGTCTGTAAAGAGATTTGAGTCAAATTGAGTTTCGATTAGAAGTTTTAGTTTTAAAGGGACAATCTCTAAGAAACGTAATTAAAAGACAAATGTAGCCACTTGATGCACAAAGAAAAGCAAACTTTAGTAAGCAGTTTGCGCAAAACAAACTCCAAGAGGCAACAACTATTTTTTAACTAACGAATGGTATACCAAACTCTTCGAAATTTGTTCTCGTACATTCGTATGTGACTAAAGACGGTTTAGGAGACTCTAAAACAATAGAGAACTTAGCTCGCATGTTCATCAACGCAACGCGTTTGTTGGAGAGATTTTTTCGGAATTCCAGGACCGCAACCCGCCAGTAAAACATATTATTGGTCGTTTGGGAGTAGGTCGGTAGGTACGTAGAGTGGTTATTCACGCCGCCTTAGCGAAGCCTGGAGTGCACCGTTTTGTAACCACAGACCTTATGACATAACAGCTACAATTGATTAGAACCAACCTGTAGCATTCAGGTTCGAGATCAGATTGGTGATCCTGCACTTCAAAATCTCCCTTAGGTCAGCAAAGAAAGACTGCCACAATTTGTGAAGTCAGATCCTGACATTTCAGAGATAATGAATGAGAGTTTATTTCTCATTGACATCCATGCAGCTTCGGCAAAATATATTATGCGGTATTCTTACTTTGGCTGCGTGGCTTCCCACCGAACAATGGTCAGTGATTATAGCAACGACTTGGGATCTGGATATCAGCTTGGTAGATTTATTTTTAATGTACAAAGGCCACATTGCTAACGATGTAGAGCAGTTGGTCAAACCATTCTACCTTAGTTTTGCCTTGGTGGTAAAAAAGGTGAGAACACGTTCACTGAGTAACTTAATTGGATAGTAGTAGTTGGTTAAGTGGGACGAACCCGCTCTTTCCTAGCTTTCGACATTAAGCATGCTCATAAATATCTTCCCATCAGACGTTGCCATCTTGCGAGAGTAAACCTTAAGCCCTCACGATAAATCCCCAGAATGAACAGCGTCCGCAATCATAGTTGTCCCTCTGATTCAGTCAACCACAAGGTCAACCTTACCCCGTGTTACCAACGCTATCTTGGTGAGATCTAGTATCAATGGTATCAGCTCGTTCAGAGATGAGAGCCTGGGCGGTTGCAAATCAGACCATGGCAGCACATTCGTCCGGTACCTTAAACCAAATTATTTACCACTAGGACTTTTAAGCAAGCACCACCAAGCATTTATAGGCCGTCTAGAATAGAAACACACATGACGGTTATCATAGGTGTTAGACTGAGGTACTAAATACGAAGAGACACACCCAAAAAAGATTCTCTAAGTACTAGTATCCCTTTCTGGTAGGGTCGCTAAAGTACGAAGAGTATACTCTAAGTACCCGCGGCCCTCTATCTTCCGTGGTATAGCACCGCACCCTTCCCATATATAGAGTAAGAAGCTGCCGGACCACGCCACGGGGAGCGCTCATTTGGACAGCGGACTCTCTATATAGTCGATGCCTAATGTTACGCACTTCTTTGGCAGTACGTCCACTTTCTTTTTGCCATCAATGACGGTGTGCTCCAGCACCAACACTAGTGTTAGGTCTATGCTTTTGCTTACCGAAGCCAATTCAGCTTGGCAGTGTCTGACAAGTTTTGAGTTGTTGCTAGTCTTAGTTTTGTTTGTAACCCGAGTATCCTCTATATATTAATTCGCTATATCCCTGACGCACAAAGAGGTTCTAAAACTGTGATGAAATTCAGTGGTTCACAAATTTTAGCAGAGACATTTTAACAGAACATCATCACAAACAAAGACACAAACCTTTATACTTTGACAGCAGTATAGGATTTTCTTTGCCATATTATATGAGTGCGAATTCTAAATGAAGTTATGTCAACAGATTAACAAAACTCGAAATTGAGGTTTACTAAGCGTTTGTTCGTATAATATGCTGCGGCACACTTGTAAACAAATAAACCGCCAAATGCAGTTGTTGCCGTTGTTTCAAAGCAGAATAAATTTGTTTTGCGACCTTACGAGTAATCGCTATAAGTTGAATAATCAATTTTTGCCTATCAGCTGAGTGGAGCTTAGATATCAAGTACAGTTGGACATAGTGCGAGTATCGTATTTTTGCAAATGATATGCCAAAATGCGGTACAAATGGAAGGGACCTACAATTTAATGTCGTATCCAAAGGGCGAATATTACCGTGAAAAAGATTTTTGAAGTTTCTGGGTTTCGAATCCCCTCCTCAGAAGTCCAACGCACTAACCACTAGATCTACGGCGTACACAATTAAATTGGTTTTCGTTTGATTTTTCCCCTTTTTCGATCGAGTGCACTCGTTGTTTGGCCTCAAACAAACAAAACAAGTGCCACTGTATTTGTAAAGGAGGTATTTTTTCCAATAGGATTTTTTTGACATGTCACGCGTGACTACTGTCAAACTAAATACTTAATATTATTCAGTATTCATTGACATTTCATCATGGAAAGACTAACGCCTCAACAACGTTTACAAATCGTACAATTGTATTACCGGCCGAAGCCATTCACGAACTGCCATTACATCCAATGTAACAAAGAATGGCAAACGCTATCGCGCCATGATAAACGACTTTTTGATGCTGGAAATTGAAGCCTGTGATCTCCACGACATTTGGTTCCAACAAGACGGCGCTACATCCCATACAGCCCGTGACACAATGGATTTACTGCGTCCTCGTTTCGGTGGGCAATTGATCTCTCGATTCGGACCGGTGGATTGGCCACCAAGATCGTGTGATATCACACCTTTGGACTTTTTATTGTGGGGATATGTAAAGTCTAAATGTTTTATGGATAAACCAGCTACGATTGAGGCCTTGGAATCCAAAACATTACTCAAGTTATTAGCAAGATACCGACCGAAGTCCTCGAGCGAGTCATTCAAAATTTGTGTTTACGGATGGCCGAATTACGGCCAACATTTGAAAGGGATTATTATGTTCAAAAAATAAATGTCATCAAAGGTTCTAAACAAAAATAAAAAAGATTTCCCAATCAATTTGAATTTTTGTTGTTTTATTTCAATTTAAAATCCGATACCTCTAAATTGATCACCCATTATTTGTGGTTACTGTCACATATCAGTCAAAATGGCAGCAAAATGACAGTTTTTTGAGTTTTTTGTTGGTGTGTGTAGATGTTGAGGGGTATGCTCGACCAAAAAGATCGAGTAGCAAATTTTACCCCGGAACTAACTACACTCAATGCAATTTTGTGACATTCAGTGCAATTTTTTTGCACTCGGGGTAATCTTTTCCATGAAACGAAAGCCACATTAATTAATCAATCAACTCTTTGTAAACGATGTAAAAGTTTAAAAAATATTTCTACTCTCCAAAGGAATCAAATAGAAGACCAATAGTCAAATATTGTGATCAATTTTTAATCCACTTTCTGAAACCATATTTTCTTCAAACTTTGCACATATGTGTATATACGTCCGATTAGGGAATTTTCATTTAATTGTTGTTGAAATAATCGAATTTAATTGAAAAATAACATTTTGTTGTCACTCTTTAGCTACGATGATAATCAAAATGATTAAATAAGAGCTGATACTGTAAAAACTCATAAATTTGACGTTTTCGACCTCTCTTACACATTAAAACTCAAACTTTAGTTTAACGAATTTTTGTTTCAAGTTTGACTAAAAAACTCTTCGAAGTTAAATTCGCCAGGTATTTAAGTAAGCAGAAAACATATACCTTCTTCCACTGTATTGTGTGACTTATGTCTCCAATAGCACTCGAAAGCGAAAGCTCTTAAAGAGAGAAGGTTTTCGTGGTTTTCGAAGTGAACACTTGGAAATGGAACGCAAAATCGAATTTGACATTTGTTGTTTCTTATGAACAACCAAAAACGTCGGATGCGAATCAAAAATCCGGAAAATTATTAAGTTGAGAGGTTGGTAAGCAATAAAATAAAAAAAGTGGGAGCGTGGATTTGTGTACGCGCGTTTGAAGTTATAATTCTTTGGCGGGAATAAAGACATCTCAAAATCTTTCAAAAGACTCTCAAAAGAACACCAAAAGCCCTAAATGATCCCCCAAAAGACCTCTAAAAATTTCATCGTATCTCTCAAATGTCAAAAAGAATATTTTCTAAGAAATTAGTTTGCTTGCTCTCTCTTCTTCTTCTTACTGAGTAACCAAAACCTAATGGCACAGCCCATAGAATCCGTTGAGTTCGTTGCGGCGACGTATTCGTTGACGTTGCGGTATGTAACACATGGAAAGCGGTAACCCAATTAAAACTACAGGAGGCAAACAAAAACAAATGCCACAATTAACTTCAAACTGATGCGAGAGAACTGTCAAAGCATTTGCTAGAGAGAAAATTTTAAATTTAGTCAAAGTTTTGCGATACTTTCGGTCCATGTTTTGCATATGGGGAAACTTCATGGGATGCTACGAATTCTATGGACAGAGTTGCTGACGGGTAGCGAAGTTACAGTGTCAGTTACAAAACTTTGCAAAACCAAATTACACCGTACCACGGTACAGTTTGCAAATGGAATACCAAACTAAAACTATAATAGAGAAATCTTAACTCTACCTGGCAAATAAAAAGAGACATTAGAACTCATTATACGCTGCCAAAGAGCTTGGTGGTCAAGAGCCGCATTGGTAGTGACACTGGACAAAGAAAAATGGTAATTTTTTGCATACTTGTTCTCAAATTTAAAAAAAAAGTCAGCAATAACTCAATGCAGCGTAAAGTTGACGTTGTAGTTATATTACAAGGACGATAAAGCACCCACCAATGACAAAGAGGAAGATATTTATTTTTACGATTTTAATGATGATTCTGTTCCTTTCCTTTGCTGTCATTATTTTTAATATAAGAATGCGTCGTTCAGACAACGACAAAACAATAACAATCGTTAATATTACAAACTCGTAAATGTTAAAACCAGACGTGAAAAAAGAGAAGAAAGTCACAGGTGATTTTGGACGACGTCCCAAATAACAATGTTTTTAAAGCGCTTCCCCCCACCCAGAACTACTAACTGTGCAATAAGAAACCTGAATATAAATCACCTTCTATGGCTTTAATTAAAATGCAAAGCGAAGCCAAGCTTCTAGAAAAATCATTTTTTGAGCAATCGTTGTTTGCAACAACAGCAAAGGCAAACAACTGTGAACACCATCACGCGAACACAAATAACCATTGAACTTAATTGACTCGCAGTTAGTTGGTTGGGTATGACCACCGAAATTTGCCAACAACGACGCGGCGGTACTTGGCTGACGTAATGCTGAGCGCTGAGCAGCTCAAACGATAAAAGCGACAACAAGGTAAGGAAACACAAACAGCAAAGTATGTAGATGAAGTCATCATCGTTAACGGCGGGTATGTACGTTCTCAATTAAACACACACACATACACAAACTTTTATTTAACTTTAATAATTTAACAAGCAGCTTGAAATGAAGAGACCTCATTTCCTTCCTCCTCTATCCGACAATATTGGGCTTTTGAAAAAAAGAAAAAGAAAAAAAAAGATTAACATCAGAAATTGTTAAATTGACATACTAATGCGCTCCGTAGCGACAGACCTCAGCCTCAGCTTGACTTGACTCATTGTTGAACAAATTTTTTCGTTTCGATTTTGTTAATTGCAACGTGTTGGCGAACAAGACTTGTTTATTCCATGAAAAATCACACAAGAAACTAGTAATTACAATAAAACTGACTGACTGAAGAAAACTAAAGAAATACCCATGTGAAGCCGCCTCCACAAAACTCTTTATCATTTTACTTGTTGCAGTTCCACGAGCAAATCGAACAGGGCGAGAGCCCAAATTCAAAGATGCAGATTTAAGGAAGGTGGTTTTCCTACGTTGCCGATGCATAGATAGTTGCTTGTTTAGAAGTACATATAGTTGGTTTAGAGTTCAGAAAAAAACGCTAATTGCGGTTGATATCAGCAATCTAGATGCATGAGTCATCAGAATTGTATTTATAAAAAACTGTGGGTATTTTAATACTTTTTGTGTTTACACTTCAGTTAAGTCGGCTAACTAAGTGAAGGGGTTAACTGCGTTTTGATTAGGTTTACAGGTTAACGAAAAGAATCCGTTGCGGCGACGTATTTGTTGATGTTGCCGTATGTCACGCAAAGGGATGAACCAATGAATACGTTGTCGCCGTACAGGAGGCCAACAAAAACAGTTGGCAAAATAAACTTCAAACTGATGCGAGAGATATGCCAAAGCATTTGTTGGAGAGAAAAGTTAAAATTTGGATAAGGGATGTTCTTAGAATGGCAAAACTTAGGTCCAAATTTTATTTTATAATTTCGATGATTGCGAACCCGAATGGCGAAGCTAATAATCAGAGGAAAGTGCCTTTGTCACTTTGTCAGTTTGTTCACTCGTATATATCGGCTTCTACAAGTCAGAATTTGAATTTTCTCAGCTTGCGATAGCGTATTTTGAGACGCATGTCGCGCATCGCTTGTGTCGCGTCTGATGCATGAAGTCACTGTTACAAATGACGTTTAACACAGAATTTTATTTTATAATTTCGATGATTGCGAATCCGAAGGGCGAAGCTAATAATCAGAGGACAGGAAAATTTTTTCAGCGTGCCTTTGTCAGTTTGTTCACTCGTATATATCGGTTTCTACAAGCCAGAATTTGATGGAACTTGTTTTAAAAACATTTATTAGCGCTCGGCTTGCGATGGTGTATTTTGTGACGCGTGTCGCGCGTCGCTTGTGACGCGTGTGAAGCATTGAAAAGTTGTTTTATACACTTCATTGAGAGCCGTTGTCTGTGTGTTTGTCTGTATGGATATAACGCTGATTACGTCGCTTCATCCCGCCTAAACCACTGGACGTATCGAAGCCATATTCACACCATATGATCGTTTGATGCTCCGATAGAAAATCATGAAATGTTAAATGGTTAGGTGGTAAAAAAAAAAGATTCCGTAATTTTTACGGATTCCCACCTAGTGATTTAATAAATATTGATAACCGAGGACGATGTCCTTTAACAGTAAAACAAAAACGTATTGCTTTGCGATGTTATGCAACAGGCTGTTATCAAACGTTGTCGGGAGATTTAATTGGTCTTAACGGACTCAAGGAAGTTTCGACAAAATGACAGCTATTGCTGGACTCTCAAGGCATTTCATCAAAATTCCAGCAATTGCTGGAGTCTCAAGGGCAGTTCGTCAAAATGCCAGCTATTACTGAACTCTCAAGGAGGAGACTGCTGATATCACTGTTGATAAGATCATTAGTGTCGTTGTAGAAGAAAACCCCCATATTGAGTTTTCGTTTATGTGAGAGGGCTGGACATGTACAGAGAAGTAGAAAATGGTCTCCTCTTCCTCCTCCTCAACCATGCAGATTCTGCAGAAGTCATTCGAGAAGACTCGAGTCTTGCTGCATGCTTGCCTATGACACAGTGTCCCCTAATGACACCTACAATAGCACCGATGTGCGATCTTTTTTGAGAGATCAAACACTTGGAGCGTTTCGGATCCAGCTCGTGCCAGATCTGAGTAGTTCCATTTGAACACTTACGTCGCTGAAACGGATACAGCGGATTCTATGGTCCGGGACCTTAAGTAGGCATACTTCTTATACTTAATTAAGCGATGGAACTAATATTGCCAAAATGACGATACGCCTTCATCAGACTTGTTTACCATTTTAAAAATCTTCATCATACCTTCGTTATATTCGTCATTTCCTCAACGTGCGAAGTGTCACACTTGTCACCACTTGTCACATCGGAATTCTGTAAAAACCTTCCTGTCCTGAACAACTTACAAATTTCTAATTAGAAAAATGTGTTTCTTCTAACGTAACGGTTTTTCCGCATAAAATTCCTTTAAGTTCCCTATATCATTGATAATAGTATTCATATAAAACTCAACTGTCAACTAAATGTCATTTCGGCCTGACTGAATGTGTCATCTTTATTCGCAAAGAAGCAAGTTAGTCAGCGTTGCATTTGTAAACTCCAAAGGCTTTATTTTCTTTCTGCATTTTTCAATTCAAAGTGACGAGGCATTCATGGGGTTCTTTACTGTTAAACCATTTTAGGATTTAAGCAAAAAATTTCATTTGCCCGACAATGAGGTGGCTTGTTGGTCTATCCTCAAATGCACACAGGCTAACGAAAGCGACACCGTTTGTACGGAATACTAAGTGTGCAATTTGTCCCGAATAAGTTTAAATGACAGTTAATTTAAAATAACAACGTGGGCGGAGGTGGTATGCGGGGAAGAAAACAATAACTGAAGTTGCTTGAATACAAGAAACACACGCGAAATAATTTATTGACCAACAAGTACTCGTAGTAATAAATTGTGCTTCTTTGGATGACTGGTTGCTGCACGCAGCCGCAACACACACGCAGTGACAGTGCAATAATGCAATTGGAATTTCAAAAGACGGTGCAGCAACTGTTAAGAGGAATAAAAACCAGAATGTTAAGTCGTTGCTGACTAGGTTTATAAGCAGCCTCAAATCGACTGGCTTATGCACTGGAATTTGAATATGGAAGTGAAATGCCCCACCAGACACAATACAAATCTTCATTATCTAAACTAAGTTAACTGCTTAATTAAAATGAATGCAGGGCCTAATATAATTATAGTCTATTAATACATTTGCCAATTTTACTTCCACACGATCCATTTACCATTTCCATTTCCATGATCGAGTTAATCCAGGCTTTTCTCAGGTTAATTGCACGGAAATACAAAGTACAGTTGAGTTTCGTTAAACCCAAATAAACTTCACGAAACTAGTTTGGTGGAGTTTGTCTGACGTTTCATTTTGATGTCGTTAGAAACTACAACGCAGCTGTCAAATTAACTCTACTCTACTTGTTCATGAAAATGCTACGAGTTATGACCGCCATGTTTTTGAAAAGAAACGTCAAAATTTTTTCATATGATAATTTTTTTAAAAGCCGTTAAATGAATGTGAAGTTTAGAATACGAAAATTACAACAATTATCATTTAGGACTTTTTTAGAAAATGCTGCCAAAGCAAATTATCATAATGAGATCAGAAATGATGATGCGTTCGTAAAGTTATAAAATGAAATATTGCTGTGATGTGCAGTTCTTAGCTGTCATCCGTTAACAATCATATGACAGATTCATTTGTCTGGTGCTGTCATGCGCTTGCCTTTTGACATTTGTCATTTATTTTGCCTTCTCTCTTTTTAACCAGAATGATGTCATCGCATTTTCGTGTTGTTAGCTGTATTTTATTTGGAATAAGGAATTCGAATGTCAAAACCAGCCAAACAGCAGGTTTTCAAAATCCAAAGAAGGAATTCGACAGTGCAATTGTTGTTGTAGTTCCTTATTCCTCGGCAAATAAAATACGGCTGTTATAGTTGAATCAAGTGGACGTCGAGGCTCAGTGATTAGTGCATGGACTTCAGAGCAGCAGATTTGAGGTTGAGGTTCGAATCTCAGAAAACACCAAAAGTATTTTTCACGATCATACCTCTCGCGAATGTCTGACAAACATCCGAGAGTAATAACTAATAACTTCTCACGGAAAGCTTCTCAATTCGCCGTTTGGATACGGCATTAATGCGTGAAACACAAACACGCTTCAGCTTCGTCTGCATTACGATGCAGCCGCTTTGAATTTGCTTTGAATGACTTTTCTCGTAGGACATTTCTCAAATGAGAGTTCTACCACAGTTCTCTGCTTTGAGCTGTCAGGCAAAGCAAATGTTCAGCACTTTTGAACTAGAGCTTCCGTTTGGAGTCACATTACGTAACATTACGTTTTTTCTTTACGATTGCCAAACGAAACGTTGAAGCCGAAGCTATATTGTGTTAGGAAGCATTGAAATCGTATGGCTCAACTCGTAAACGTCAGGCGAAGACGAAGCTGAAGCGTGGTTGTGTTTCCCGCATAAATTGTAGATCCCTTCCATTGGAGTGAAACTTTTAATTTCGATTAAATTAAAAAAAAAAACAGTGGGTGTAACCTTTACGCGCAGTTGAAGTGAAACTTTTTTGATGATATAGGCAAAAAGACCCTCAAGAGACCCCTAAAGGACCATCAAAAGGCACGCAAACCTCCCAAAAGAATCATGAAAAGACCCGCAACAGACCCTCAAAAACCATCAAACGACCACCAAACCCCCTCTTTAGACTCCCCAAAAGACCATAAAATAACGTCTTAAAACAACCCAGAAAATACTTAAAACCCCTAAAGGACCCTCAAAAGACCGCAAAAATACCGTCAAAGCATTCATAAAAAACCCTCAAAAGATTCCCAAAAGACTCTCAAAAGACTACGCAAAAGACCATCAAAAGAGCACCAAGAAACCCTAAAAGGACATACCGAATTTTGAACAAATCGGTTGAGAAGTGGACTTCCCTTCCCTTAATTTAAAAATGTAACACAATAATGTTACCAATAGGTTCGTAATTCGAATCCCAGTAACACCTAAAGTATTTTTCACGGTGCCCCACCTCTCGCGAATGGGTGACAAACGTTCCGAGAGTAATAACTTGTCACGGTAAGCTTCTCAATTCGCCGTTCGGATCCGGCCTTAAAAGGTCCCAAAATGTGTCCAAAAATCAACATGCATAACACAAATGGTCGCGAGAAACTAGGCCTTGGACCGCGACGCGATGATGATGATGAGTTTGCATGTAGCAATCGGTATGCCCAGGGAGCCATTTTTAGGTAGAAGGGGCAGTACGATTTGATTCGAAGCGAGTAGATATTGAACCATTTGTTGGGATACTATGTAAGTAGGTATCAATACTATCTTTCGATACCAGACCCTGGCGGTATCGTGTCATCCCTACCTGGAATGGACCAAAATTTTACCTCGCTTGTGGAACCTAGTTTGTTATGAATAAGTCTTCTGGCATCATTTCTCCAGTCCATGGACTGATTGCTAGACTACGATTATTTCTTAATTCAATATAATTTACATATTATATGTGTGCATCCTTGTAAGAACAGGATGGATGGATGCACATAATCTATTAGGTTGCCTGCTGCCTGCTACATTCCTACACCGGACCGACCTTAGACTTTTAATTAGTTGGCCCCCAGCCAGCTAACAATGTTAATGAGCAGCAGGCACACAATGCCGAAGGAAAATCCTGCAGAGTATCTTATTTGGGTTTTAGTCAGTTTGGTGCACAGCACACAGCTATGGAGATATTTTGAGAGAATTATCTGCTGACAAATTAGCTGATATTCAAATCCATAGAAATGGGTTCAAGGCGGAAGGAAGCCTTTTTTCAATTACGTGTTAACAAAAAAAACCCGTTCTGAACAAAAAACTCATTTCCTTTAATCGCAATACGAATTCACATGACATACTAAAATTTGCAATGAATCACACTGGGAGACACAACTCGTCGGGCATACATAAGCAATTATTGCAACTGTAGGTACTAAAAAATGGTAATTTTTTGTTGTTTTTTTTAGTAAAAAATAAAACGAAGAAGATACTTGACATCGTCTTCCTCGAACGCTATTGTTTTCTGTCGAACGAACAGGTTTGCACTCTATGCCTTTCTTACCTCATTTGTGGGACGAATAGTGGAGGAGGTAGGGGTATGTAAAGTCGAAGAGCATTATCGTCATAAAATTGCAAGTTGAACCACTTTACGCAATACTAAGTTAAATGCGACGACGTCGACTGAGTCTCGGTCTCTGGGAATATTTTTTTCTTTCCACGTAAGTCATCAATTCATAGCTACGATACGAGTAGATAGCCAGCCGTAGACGATCCATGTAGGTATCTCAAGTCCCAAGTGAAACAACCAACTTTTGATTTGGTGATCTATTTACTGGCTCCGAACGGGGGACTTGTCTAGATGTTGTCGGAGGTGCTCTGCTTGCTTACTTGCTTGCTTGCATAACCAGCAATGTACTTTGTTACTGCAGTCTCATCGTCGACGATGTGGAACGAACGATGGTCTGTCTCTGATCGTTTCATCTTAATTATCATCCAGCTGGGCAGGCAACTGGGAAAAGATGACGAGAGACATGAGATGAGATGTCAATTGTTTCTTTGATGATTTGATTACATGCGAGAACAAACAGCGTCGGTTCTTCAGACTGTGGCGATTTTAATTACAAATCACAAATAATGATAACAATTACAGGAAAATGCAATAACCTAGTAACCAATACTGAAATAATGAATACTGTGTGTTCATATAATTAACACAATTCCGTTCGGATGATTCACCATCAGTTGTTAATTATTCCGTATTTCTCCAGCATATATCCGTTGGCCGCTTCTTGGCAATAAATTCGCACAATTGCAGCTTTGTACGTACAAATTAATATACGAGTACATATTTTTTGCCATTTGCATTTCCAGGTATGGTCGTCGTGTCTGGTGTTGCGTACACCAACCTACCTCCTACCTCCTACCTAATACCATATACCATACCACATCACCACACTTACACACAAGACTTTCCTTATCGATTTTTTGTTGACAGTTCAAGAAAAATATTTTCAATATGCGCACGCGCCTAATTTTAATTTGATTAAGAAATCGTTGTACTACACGAATGAATACTTTTTCCTACATAAGGCAACTTTTGAGTTGAATTCGTTAACTGTTTTGGTTTTGTTTTGAGAAACAGCTGTGGGAAGGTGGAGTGGAGAGTTGTGTATTTGATATTTTCAAAATAATAACACAACTTTTGCCGTAGGTATACTATATACGAAAATTAAGCGTTTTAATGATTCATTGTTTTCTTGTTTATCAAAATTGCGGTAGCCAAACACCGGTTCCTAGTTGACAAAGAATAAATAAATAAACATTTGAATACAAAAAAAGCCAAGATGATTATAGACAAGTAAATGTAAAAAAACTTAGTTTTTCCGGTACAAACTTTTAAACCCACTGTACATCGAAACACGCCACATAGTCGTTTATTATTTGGTTATAATCGCCATAATATCTGTTTTTGCGGTCAGAGCTATTTCAAAGAATTTTCTTTTTCCACGCTTCACACGCGCCACACGAGACTCGCGACACATGTCAAAAGCAATATATCAAAACATGACATTGAGCCGCTCACAACATTTCAGCCCTCTAGGTCGTGCGAAAGTTGGTTAAAAAAGACATCAAAAAACGAGAAAACGGCGCGACTTTAAACCATCACACGTGCTACACGCGAAACGTGGCACGCGTCGGAATATAAAAAATGCTATTTTGGACTTAGATACTCAACTCTCGTGTCGTGTGGTAGGTGGTTAAAAAGGGCCTTAAAGAAGTCGAAAAAAAAATTCAACCCATCACACGCAACACGCGACATACTCGGAATTCAAAAAATGCTATTTTGGACTTAGACACTCACAAAATTTCAGCTCTCTAGGTCGTGTGGAAGTTGTTCAAAAAGGACCTAAAATAAGTCGAACATTTTTTTTTCAACCAATCACACGCGGCACGCGTCATACTCGGAATATAAAAAATGCTATTTTGGACTTAAGACACTCACAAAATTTCAGCTCTCTAGGTCGCGTTGAAGTTGGTTAAAAAGGACCTCAAATAAGTTTTTCAACCAATCACTCGCGACACACGACACGACACGACAAAAAGAGGTCAAGTCAAAGGTAAATAAAAGTTTTAAAAAAAAAAAAAAACAAATGATGGTGTAAGTTAGAGTAGTTTGTAGTTAATACAAAATCAAGACTTAAAAAATATTCTAAACAATATAAGGGTACATTATACCCCCTTTTGCCAAATGAGTAAGAGTGGCATGCATTAAAATCGGTTCATAATATTAGAAGCACCTTAGGTAATGTTAAGTTTGCTGTCAGTGAAAACCGACACACTTTTCCAGCAATGGTCCATTGTGATGTCACACGGATCAGGAGAAATGTTTCCACCTACTCGACGAACCAATTAGAGCTCCGTATAAAGCGTAGGAGACTGCTCATGTCAATGTTGATCAATAAGATCATTAGTGTCGTTATAGAAGATGGAGTTTACGCTTTGGGGAGAGGGCTGGACAAGTACAGAGAAGATGGATAATGATCTCCTCCTCCTCCTCCTCATCTATGCAGCTTCTGCAGAAATCATTCGAGAAGACTCCAAGTCTTGCTACATGCTTGCCTATGAGACAGTGTCCAGTGATAACACCTACAATAGAACCGACGTGCGATCTGTGTTGAGAGATCAAACACTTGGAGCGTTTCGGATCCAGCTTGGGCCAGATCTGTTTAATCGCTATGCAAGTTGTACCGTTTAACCACCTACAGTTAGTTTTTTCATTAGCATCCTGCTTTAACAAGAGTTTGCATGTAGCGATTGGTATGCCACATTCAGGTAAGAAGGGTGGTGTAGTTCCATGTTTGGCGAGTTCGTCCACCATACAGTTACACGGAATATCTCTGTGCCCGGGACCCAACACAATTGGATATTGAACTGCTCCGCCATCTCCACGAGAGATGATCGGTAGTTAAGGGTTAGAATTGAATTTGTATAGACTGATTCCAGGGATTTCAGTGCAGCTTGGTTTGCGAGAATATGCGGATATTTTTAGCGGATATATAACGTTTCTCTTCAGCCAAGATAAGGCTTCACTAATCACCATAATCTCAGCCTGAAAAACACTACAGTGATTTGGAAGACGGAAAGAGAGGCTAAGATTTAGTTTAGATTAAGAATCACCTCCGCCGACTTCGTCATCAGTGTTTGACCCGACTGTGCAAAAATGAATGTGTTCATCTTCCAGGCGTCTTGTTCAAAGACTTGGATCGCTCTAGACTCTAGAGCACTGAATTCCCCGCAAAGAAGGGATATGAATATAATTATAGGTATTTTAACAGGGCACTGTCTAATTGGTGTACATGGAGGATGGGCCGTGAATTTAATGACTTCTTTAGAAGCTGCTATGACGCCGAAGAGAAAGAAACAGTATCCCACTTCCTGTGATCATGTCTGGCTCTTGCAATGAGAAGACTGAAACACTTGGGTTACCACACATTGAACATCTTATCGAATGTCGAGGACTCTAAAGTGGGAGACATCCTAAAATTCATAAAAACCACCAAATGGGCTTTGTAGTAAAAGGGGAAAGGCTTTGATCCTGTGGTACCACAATGAAGCGTAAGTTGTCTACGTCCGCAATAGCAGTCTTCAAACCTAACCTAACCTAGTTAAGACAATTAAGGAATTATTTGAGGTTTTACTTTGCACTAAGTCAGTAAAACAATGTACGTTATAAGAACACGCTCTAACGGAGCTCTCACAATGGAAAAATTAAGACTTAAGACTTACAAGATTGTATGGATTTTCATTTTGACAAAAAACAATTGTTTGCTCGTAATGTTGGTAGAAATCTTAGGAGAAAAGTTAACAAATGTTTAGCTTTTTTTTAAGGTCATTAGTCCTCTATATTATCTTCTGGCTGGTAGAATCTTGTGATGATTTTTAACCCCCACTTCCTAAAACCCTATTTTATTGCACACATGTCTCCGATGACAATACTCTTTATTAAAATGTGGGGACCCTCATGCCTCGGGGTCGGAGGGCTCCCATACAAATATTTTACAAAATTTCACCGATTTTCTTGAAAACTTCAACAAGGGATGTGTTTATTATTTCCTACCAAGTTTAAAAACAAACTTCGACAAAAATTACAACAAAAGCAAGTTGATAAATTAAAAAAACAAAACAAAACCCATACAGGAAGAGTCAAGTTAAATAAAAAATTTTAAAAATGAAAACACCACACAATGAGGATATATAAAAAAAAGGGTTGAACTCAAAAACCAGAAAAATTTTTCTTACGGGTATCACATACCTTCCTTCCTTCCTTCTCTTCCTTTGCGCTGCTGACTTTGATCAACCAACTTAGGAGTTGGAATAAACAACAATAGTAGCAATCATCATTGAAGAACAAACAATAGACTTTTTTTTTTATATGATAAACTTTTTTAACCCAATTTGTGCGAAAGTTCCCCCAGTTTAGTTAACAAATAGAACTTCCTCGAGAGTACTTGTTGTTAATTTCTTAATGATCTTAGACTCTTAATAATCGCATCGCGGTAAATAGAGCAGCAATTGTGCAGTTATACATTTGTAATTGTTCTGAAGGATGACTACATATTAGCAAGAAATATACGTGCACGACAAAAATCACAGCAGGGGGGATAAAAAAATAGACGACTCAACTATAATCGCAACAACGAAACGCTGATCTTTTTGTTCTTTTACTCAATCTGTCACAACCTCTCGGACGTTTTTTGTTAAATCTTTTCAGTTATAGTTCAGAGACTACGAGAGTCTCAAATGATTCCAGCTGCTGGTGATTCTGTATAACATCTTAGCTTAGAGTTTTTTTTTCGTCACTCATTTGGTGATGTTACAAAAAAAAAAAAAAACAGGGCACAAGAGACGGGGAACAAAAGTTTTCAGTGCTTGCTTAAAATGGATCTTCTGCGGAGTATGGTGTAAAAAAGACCTGATGGGGGATAAGAGTCAAGGGAACCATGCAACCTATGTTGGTATTACATGTCGTGTGTAATGGTACACTGAGCACAACCGCGCTGGTGTCGACAGCAAAAACCACGCTGCCTAACATTAGCGTTAGCTCTGTATTTAAGTATAGAAAGAAGGAAATTAGTGTGGCAAAAGAGTTTTACTTAATATACATATATAGAAGGGGCACCGGCAACTGTTACTGTAGAAATCTTATTGGAACTCTAAAGCCGGAGCCGGGAGGAATAGTCTCTCTTTCCATCAGCCTGCCCGGTTTCGTTCGGTCTGTTGCATCTCTCTTCGTCGTTTTTTTTTCTATTCCTGTGTATATATATTCCTATTCTTTTTTCCATTCGTTATCCACATACGTGTGTGATGCGCGCTATTTATTTTTGGATTGGATTTGGATTTCCTTTTGAATTGTAAGAAGAAAATAGAAATTTTATTTATAATAATTAACAGAAAGAAGAAATAAAACAAAGTCTCGACTAACTTTGTGGTGGTATTATTGCAATGTCGGCAGTTTGGATTTCATAGGGAGACGAGTTTTCAGCAGAAGAAGCTAAAGTACAAACAAGTAACTGAACTGAGTGGTACGAGTACGAGTAGGTAGGTAGGTAGTTAATCCCTTTGAAAGAAATAATATCCAAGAAATAAATACATTTTCCGCACATGACTGATTTTAATTGCTTCTCCAACAGCAGTAAATTAGAAACGAAAGCTTTAGCAATAGATAAGTGTGCAGTTGGCCAATAGAATGTGAAATTCTGATCGCTTCGTCAACTGCAGTTGCAATAGTTTTTTAGGTTTTCTCTTTTTACCGTTTCTGTTATGGAAAAAGGCATGTACCCCGGACCCTGTTCGAAGAAGCAAAGATAAAGAAGAGGTTAAAAATATCAATAATTAGAAACCAAAGTTATATTCACTAACCAATTTCTGTGCTATGTATGTGAGAAAAGGTAGGTACATCATAGGGCTAAGTATCACAGATTATATATTAGGCTGCCTTAATAGAGCTTAGTATTACAATTTATATATTAATTTGCCTTCATAGCGCTTAGCAGCACAGAATTTAATTTGGTTGCCTGAATAGAGCTTAGTATTACAGATTATATATTAGGTTGCCTGCTGGCTTTAAAATTTTCTTTGCATCAGAATTCAAAACAGTGTCATACCTCGCATTTCTTAACGTTTACATTGTGCTGGAATGGTAAAATTACTTAAAATATCACATAATCTCGCATAATCAGCCATTGTCTTCTACTACTACATCCTTAATTAAAAATTAAAACAGACTATCGAACCTGACTGTAAGTCATAAGAACTGATGTCATTTTTGACTGATGAGCCTTGCGGTCAGATAAGTAAGTTGGTTTGACAATCAAACCAAAAGTCAAGCTCTAATTTTCAAGAGGAAATAGACAGCGTGCATTGCTTTCTATGCGATCGCGTTCAAATTTACTACTGACTGACGGCGAAATGCATGCACATGCATGATATGTTCACGCACCTTTTGTAGTAAAATAAGTAAAAGAGTAAATTGACATAAATCTTGATTTTTTTGCTGTCAAGATCTTCGTTTACCCTTAAAAAACCAATGAACGGAAGATCGAAAATCCTCTCACAGATCAGTATTCTTCTGTAGATTTACCCCTCTTTTTAAATTCTCTATATTAACTTCACTTGCCCGTGGGTCGTCGGTCGGTCGTCGGTCGGTCGTCGGTCGGTCGTCGGTCGGTCGTCGGTCGGTCGTCTGTCGTGGATTCTTGCGATCAATTTTTAACCCACTTCCCATGGCCCGATTTTATTGAAATTTTGCACACATGCGTATTTCCGGAGACAACACTTTCTATTAAATTTTGAGGCCCCTCGGGCTGCGGGGTCGGGGGGCTCCCAAACAAAAATTTTAAAAAATTTACCCGATTTTCTTCAAATTTTACACACATGTGTATACCCAATAAACAATACTTTTTCGAAAATTTGGTAGTGATCGGGTCCCGGGTTCGGCCGCAAGGCCCTTATACATTTTTTAAATATCTGTACTGGCATCAGATATTCGTCGCCCTTTATGGACTTTGTGCGGTGTGTGCTGCGCAGTCGGCTGCGCTGCATGGTTTTGGTGGTGGTGGAGAGAGAGAGAGAAATCTTAGCGCACGCACAAATGAACCCAGCAAATGAAACGAGACATACATGTTTTATGCTTACTTCAACTTACATTTTTATTTACTGAATTGTATTTTTATTGATGTCGTTTTTTTTGTTGTCGATATCAATTTACAGATAGAACAACAAGTTTTCACAATATTCTGTCATTTGGCGTTTTCATAAATTAGTTCAGAGCAATCAAAGAGTTCCCAAGAAAAATGCTCGTGTTTCTTATTTGCTCAGAGTATGAGCGTGCTCTAAGTGCTCAGAATAAAATGATCTGAGCATTTTCAATTTTAACATCTGATGTCAAAAGTCTCTTTCGATGATTTTCTCCTAAAATAAAAAAATAAAATAAATAAAAAATGACCCAGGATCGAGGGGCTCCCATATCAATTTCTGCGATTAGAGAATTTAGATGAAAAATTTTAATTTTTATGGGTTGTTTTTTTACTAATACCGAACAACTGATGTCATTGTGTTCACTGAAAGCATTGTGACTTTTCTTAAGGAACCTATACTACACACACATGCAACAAAGCAATGTAAACAAAATATTTATGCTCTTCGTGTTCGATTTGCTGAGAACAACTTACAGCTATGACAAAGATTTCTACGACGATTGGTTCTACGCACCGAAAGGACCTATCAATACCTATCAAGACATTGGGCCAAAGATCGTCAACACAACAACAGGTTTGAGATTGGATCACTTTGATCCGCTCGCAAACCTGGAGTTGCTACAACAACAACAACAACAAAGATTTCTAAAAACGACGTTAGTTAGTTGTATGTATGTATGTATGTACTTTATTGAGATTTTGTTTTATATACATTTTTTTAAATTCTATGTTTACATAGTCACTTAGGATTACTTATGAATATTTTGCCGACTTAGAATTGGTCAGGCTACACAACTTAGATATTAATTTAGTTTTATTTTAGAGTACATTGATGTTTTTAAGACTGAGTCTTTTCGTTTTATTTAAATTACGTCCACTCAAAAAGACGATGTCTAATATATAACTTAACCTAGAAATAATAAAATAAATAATAAATAGAAATAAATAATAAAGATGGTGAAAAAATTAAAACAACAGATAGGAACACCTATAGGTGTCTCTATCCAAATTACTGATGCCAATAAACGAATATGATGGTAGAGAACCCAAATGAACTATAGCACTATATTCAATTTATATACATTGCTTTTTTGTTAAAAATCATCACATTACAAGGTTCTGTGTGAATTTTTACATAAGACTATTTAGTAAAGGAACTTATATTGATAATTTATTAATATTTAGGAACAAGGTTACTTGTACTTGTATGCAATAACATTTCTTTAAAATTTTTATTTGTACATTTGTACATATGTTATTTTGTCAGTCTCAATTTGTTTTTGTATATTTTTTATTATTTAGAAAATGAATTGCTTAGCCTCTGTAGGTGTTAGGTAGTTGTTTTTTGTAAAAAGAGGAAGTAAACAAGCGGTCACTATCGGGGTTTTGAAAAAAGACATTGGAGCCCACATTGGAGATACTGATTGGCGACATGTAGTACCTATCATTAATGGACCAGTTAATATTATTAGTATATATGTTACGGAGGATAGGGTTGTCATGATCTTGTAGTGCAGATATTCTTCTGTTGGCAAGGAAAATCAGATAGTCAAACAAAGGGGATATACCAGAGTCTTCATAGATTAACTTATTGCTGTACCATTTTCCGGATGCTCTACGTCTTTTATTTATGCACTTCCTAATAATATACCGTTCAAATCTAAGAAGTTCAAGTGCGACATTAGGAGTGATTTGGAACCAGATAAGGAAACCATAGGCCATAAGGGGCCGGATTAGCGTTTTATACATAAGGAGCTTAGTTCTACTTTCAACATGTTTCGAATTAAGTAAAATTTTAAGCTTCGCAGCAGCGGCTCTGCTGTTGTTCAAGGCTTTCCTTGTATGCGGATTCATTTTGAGTCTTTCATGTAAATTGATACCTAGATATTTAATTGATTTTTTTAAAGGGATTTGGTTGCCCAAGATGGAAAGATTCAGAGAACGACTCTCTCGTACTGCAAGGTGATGACCTCTGCCAGAGGCATTGCGGAAGCAGATTAACTCGCATTTATTTAAATTCAAGGAAATTCCCCATTTTTCATAATAAGGAATTACAACGTTTAGATGCGATATTATTGAATTTAGGGCTTCATGCGGTCTCTCATTGGGACTTAAAAGAATGGTGTCATCAGCATATAGTATGGCTTCAGAACTAAGATGGTGAATTGGGAAGTCATACAGATAGAGGTTAAAGAGGAGGGGGCCAAGGATTGAGCCTTGGGGGACGCCTGCATTAATAGTGATGGGGGAGGAAGTTTCGTTTTCAAAGAGAACTGAAAGACTGCGGTTAGAGAGGAAGTTTTGAATTAATTTAATAAGGAATGACGGTAGATTTAGCTCGTTAAGTTTAAAGATTAGGCCCATATGCCAGACCGAGTCAAATGCTTTGGTTAAATCCAAGGCACAAGCAACAGTACAATTTTTATTTCTTAGGTTGTTTAAAATTTTATCCTGAAAGTAAAGAAGAGCATGCTCTGTAGAGTGGCCACGTTTGAAACCGAATTGTTGATCTTGTATAGGGTTAGTTTGTTCAAAAAAATTAAGCAATTTGGAAAGAATTATTTTTTCAAGAATTTTACCTAAGTTGGATAGAAGAGAGATAGGTCGAAAATTGTCTATTGTGTTTAGGGTGTTGTTTTTTTTAATTGGTATAAGTTTAGCTTTTTTCCATTTTACAGGGAAGTAGCAATTATTAAGGCAATTATTGAGTATTGGAGTTAGAAATTTGGCTATTACAACTTTTGCTTTGCGCAAGATGAAGTTAGGGATTTTGTCTGGACCAGCAGATTTTTTATTGTTAAGTGAGGATATAATTGACTCTATACTATTGGAGGAGGTAAAACTTTCATCATTAGTGTCATCAGATCTATTCGAGGATGAGAAATTAGAGATTTGAAGATTTTCATTCCATACAGAGAAAGAGCTATAAAAAGTTGTAACTTCTAGAGAGGATTCGGGATAGGTGAGTGGAATTTTTAGAGAGTACAAATCAGAGTAAAAGGATCCAAACGCTTCAGCTTTTTCAGAAGAGGAGATGAAGTTTCTGTCACCATATGATAAGACCTCATTTATTGAGTTCGAGTTCCTTTTTCGTCCCGTGATTTGATCGATCACTTTGAAGACATTTGAGGAAGGTTTTAGGCTGCTTAATTTCTTTCTGAATTCTTCGTTTAGTTCTAACCGGATCTTATCTTTAATGATTTTACTAAGGCAGTTAATGTGAGCGGATAACTCAGTATAAGGCTGGTTAATGCGATCCCCAAAGAAGTGGAAAATTCTTTTTAGTTTTCGTCTCCATATTTTTCGAGTTTTTAATAAATTTAAAGTTGTTTCTGTTATGTTAAACCAGTTTTTCCGCAAGGAAGATTTTTTGCTGTGAATATCCATACAAGTGGATATTGCTACAGTAATTGCTTCGATAAAGCTATCTATTTCTGAGTTTGACAAATTTCTGGTCGTAGGAATTTCTATGTTTGAAAGATTATTGCAAAGTGAACGATTGAAAGCAGACCAATTGGTGTTTTTAAAGTTAGCAGAAAACTGAGGAAGGACTGGAAGTGTAAAATTTTGTGTTAATTGGATATTCATGAAGACAGAAAAGTGATCCGAAATTAAATCTAAAGTTAAACATGCAATGTTGTTGTCGCATCTGAGGTTAGAGGAAATAATAAAAAAATCGATATGAGAGCCTGAGCTAGGGCGAGTTGGGCCTTGAGCCGCTACAATATCCAGGTCAAGAAAATGATTGTCTTGGAACCAAGAGGTTAATATAGAGCCATTTTGATTTGTAACTGAGTCACCCCAAAGGGGATGTCTAGAGTTAAAATCTCCACCAATTATGATGTAGTCAAAAGACTGTAAAGAAACAAGTAGGTTGTCAAGTGCAGAAGGCAACAAGAGACCAGCATTACAGGGAACGTAAATTGAGACGAGTGCTAACGAACTAGCAGTATGTTGTGAGTTTAATGGAATTGATGCTATAGTTGCTGATATTAGATTATTGGAAAAATGTTTTTGTTCAAACCGAACGGAATTCTGCAGGAGAATTCCTGTTCCTCGGCCCTCATTATTTCTAATAAAGTCATATTTGTTATTAAAACAGCATTTCCTAAGGTTTTTTGAAAGGCAAGTTTCTTGCAATAAGATTGCAGTTGGGGAAGTATCTTTTAATAAAAGGTCAATTTCTATTTGTTTTTCTTTGGAGAGCGAGTTAACGTTAGAGCTGATAACGTTGATATTCATGGCGAGGAGGGGGAAAGAGATGCAATAAAGCACAGGTATGCACCTGGTTTTTGAGATTCATCCATTTTTTTATAATTAGGCCAGAAGCCTCTGATTTTAGAAATTAGGCTGGTTATCGGCAAGCCAAATAGTCTATTAGATTCATTCATAAAATCTGACATATCATTTTTTGGGAGTTCAGGAGGGAAAGAGGAACTTTCTTGAATGTTAGGATTTTTTTTGTGGCCTCTCACTATGTCCGCAAAAGACATGACATTTTCTTGGTAACTGTTAGCCAAGTTTATAATTGGACCCTGGAGAATGGGTTTGTTATTTTTAGCTTCAGCTAAAGCTTTTTTTTTTTTTTTGAGAAACGCAACTCTGTTTGGGCAGCCTCTGAAGCTCGCAGGGTGACCCTCCGATTGGCAATTGACACAAGATGCGACTGACGTTTCTGTTTTTTGGTTAATTTCACAAGCTCCAATGTCATGATCTTTAAGGCATTTTACACACCTTATAGCAAAACAACAATAGGAAGCCATGTGGCCAAATCTTTGGCATCGGTAGCACTGTTTAGTATCAGAGTTTTTAATGGAATCCCAAGTAATTCTATGTCTTAGAAGAGATTTAAATTGTTTAAGTTTCATGAAACTTTCCCTATCCTCCGTAGTACAAAGAAATAGGTCAAGTGGAATGTCATTTAATTTAGACCATTTGGTCTCAAAATTTTTAACAGTGACCTTTAACGAGGGGTCCAACTTTAAGATTTCATTTTGAATTTCAGCAGGCGAAAAATCGCTAGAAATACCCTTAAGAATAGTATTATATTTTTTTAATTGTTTAGGGGTGAAGGAGTAGGCAGCAATGCCAAGTTCCTTAAATTTTCTTACAAAGAGGCTGTGCAATTCAACTTCCTTTACAAATATTTTTAACTTCCCAAAGCCATTAGCAATAAATTTTACATTCTTTAAATTTTTGTTAGTCTTACTTAAAAAATCCATAATGGTTTTAGCAGAGACTCCTGTTGTAAAGATGGGAGGACACCAAGGCTCAGAATTGAAGGCTGGATTTTCGTTGTCATTAATGAGACTGCCGTTGTTGCTATTTCTTAAAATGTTGCGAGAGCTTCCAGGGTTGCCACTTGAATTGCGGTTAGAGTTGATACCACTTGAACTCGCTGGGGTGTTTCCCGACGAGATGATTTCATCATTAATCTCAGCCAAAGGATGAAAACGGTTTTGAGTGTTGACGCCTTCCCTTGCCACCCTTTTTGACACCACGATCGGTGCGTACTGACGTCTTTTTCGGGCCGTAACCGCCAAAAACTTGTTTGCGTCATTAGAGAGTTGGTTGTGAAGAACACCTTCAGTGCCAGGCTGGAAGTTAATTTGTCCAGCAACCTTTGAGTTATTATGGGCGTGCCCAATTATGACACAGTTACTAAGAGGCAGACTCTGACTGCATTTATTGATATTTGCTGCACTAACACCAGCGGAGGTGGTTATAGAATCAGTATCCATCACATTTTCCAAATATATATCATTATCGCTGCCGGGGTTAGACGGGTCAACGTCATCAAGATTCCAATCGATAGTGACTGCCTTAATTATTTTTCTTTTTTCTGCCTCACTCAATAAATGAGACGGAAGATTAATTTTTTCCAGAGAAGATTGCTTAACAGGGGGCACCTTTGGCACCAATAGAGGTGATCGACTGCCATCCGCCATTATCAATTGCACATTTCAAAACTTTTTCTAAAAAAAAGATAAAAATTTGCTGCAAACACAGCACAACTTCGAGCCACGACCACACCTAATCGCTCGCGGAATCCGAGTTTTCTGTTTTGCGTATTAATATTTTCTAATAACAAAAATCTTTATTATCACAATTTAAATAATAATTTTATGGTAAATGTTAAACTTTTAATTATTGCCGTGTGATTGTTTAAATATTTTCTTTTTCATCGACTCAAAAAAAAATTTTTCCAATCGAAAATTGTTGATTTTTTCTTAAAACAACCGTCACCTACGGTTACTAAAAGCGAACTCCGTTAGTTAGTTGTCAATAAATTCGTTTTTGACAGTTTGTTCAGACTTACTAATGTGACTTTTGTTTGATGGAAAAAATTCCCCCCAAGTG
This sequence comes from Nephrocerus scutellatus, assembly GCA_947095585.1. NCBI lineage: Eukaryota > Metazoa > Arthropoda > Insecta > Diptera > Pipunculidae > Nephrocerus > Nephrocerus scutellatus. The sequence continues at coordinate 122,579,808 of OX352762.1, forward strand.
AAAAAATACTGCACTGAATGTCACAAAATTCCACTAGTTTTGTTCGTTTGATTTATAAAATTGCATTGAGTGTAGTTCCGGAGTAAAATCTTCTAATCGAGGTTTTTTGGCCGAGCAAACCCAAAACCTTCCCTATAGAAAACCCAATTGTACGCATACTAATGCAGTCAAAGAAGCTTAAGACGCAAGCTGTGGTAGTGAGAAACAGAAAAATTTTATGTGGAGTTTACTTTTTTGTTGATTACCAATACATAAACATTTGGGATTTTGTGTCTGTGTATCAGCGAAACAGTTGGGCTTTCTGTACCCAACTCAATGCATACTAAGGCTGTAAACCAATCCAAAACGCGTCTGTGTTTTGGAATGTGAATACAGGGTACAAAAAATAAGTAGTCGCAAAGAGCGAGAAACGTAAGATGTGGTAGTGGAAAAAAGAAAAATTTTATATGGAATTTGCTCTTAAGTTGATTACTAATAACGGGTGTTTTTTTGGGAGGTTTGTTTTTCCGATAGATTTCGTTTTATTTTCTGACAGTTGTTTTGACAGCTCAAAGTGGCATTTCTACTCAGTATTGTTTGGCAAATCATTATGAAAAAAAAAAAAAAAAAAAAAAAAAAAAAAATGACATTTGTGAAAACACCCGTTAGATATAACGTGTTTTTTTAAGAGGTTGCCGATTTTTTTTTTTGAATAAAACACATATAAAATTATGAAATGACCAAAATTTTTTTTTATTTGGTAGATAATTTTTTGGCATTTAACATTTAAACACAATTTCTGGCATATGGCTACCACGACTATTTTTCACAAATGTCATTTTTTTTTTTTTTTTTTTTTTTTTTTTTTTTTCATAATGATTTGCCAAACAATACTGAGTAGAAATGCCACTTTGAGCTGTCAAAACAACTGTCATAAAATAAAACGACATCTATCGGAAAAACAAACCTCCCAAAAAAACACCCTATACAAATACGTTTTGGATAAAACTAAGCATGTATCTGTGTACGATCGGAACAGTCGGGCTTTCTATAGAGAAGGTTTTGACAAAACCCTCTATCTGCACACACCAACAAAAAAATGTCATGGTGCTGCCATTTCGTGTTTTGATATGTGACAGCAACCACAAATACGAAGAGACAGTGCACTTGCTTTGTTCGTGTGAAGCTTAAAAACGAGTGCACTCGGTCAAAAAAGGGGAAAAATCAAACGGAAGCCACATAACAGAAATTATTGTTGTACAAGTTGACAAAATTCGCATGGATGGGAAATGAACTCACTCTCTCTATTTTCTGCTCTCTTTTACTATTTTTTCGAGCATGACAACGCATTTGTAGTAAAATGCGCAAAATAAGTAAGGGAGCTCTCACAATGGAAAAACCTAATACTTCAGACTTAGGGCTCAACTATAATGCAATTTCGCCCCCTTACGTTAAAGTCAAAATCCGACGAAATGCTTTCCAAAGTTTCTCATCCGACCATAATGTAATTTTGTCAATGACAATGAAATAACATATGACAACTGTCAAGTTTTCTTAAGAAAATGCGCTCGCCAGCGCACATCTAATCGATTGCCAAAGTAACGAATCTATTGCGAACGCTATTATGGGCCCAGCATACATTTTCATTGTATTTGCTCATTTCATCGTCGGGTTTTGACACTAGCGTAAAGAGACGAAATTGCATTATAGTTCCGGCTTTACAGAATGGTATGGATTTTGGTTTTGACAGAGGAAAATTTTCGCTCGTATGGTTTATCTATTGTGAGAGTTCCTTAACAATACGCATTTTTGAGCATGGGAAAAGACCTATTATCTATCACAAACAATCCAAGCAAGAATTTTGCCAGCTGTCCGGTCACACTCTCATGTTGTTTTTTTGGCTGTCAAGTTTTTCGTTTCCCCTTCAAAACGACTCTATCGTAGAGCGAAAACTGCTCTGTATATTTTAGGAGATTTACACCTCTTTATACTAACGCAACAACCGCACATGCAACAAAAAAATGTAAACAATATTTCCCCCTTCGTGTTCGAAAAAACCTTTTGAAAAAATTTGCGCTCAAGAGCGCTCTGGCACAGAGTTTTTAGAAAAAAATAATTAACATCAGTTTTGAGTTATGTCGATCAAAACTGACGGTCAAGTCCGATAATCTTAAAAGAGAACACTTATATCGTTTTTTATTGGCACAAATGATTTAAAATTACTACAAAAAAATAGATTTGTTGGCCGTATCCTATCTAATCCTTATGCATGCTTAAGGCTCAACTATAATGAACTTTAATTAAATTCACTTTTTTTTGTGACTGAGACTTTGACCAAAAGAAATATATTGTACAGGTATCATAGGCTTAGCGCAATTTAAGAGATGGAATTCACTTAGCTGATGTGAACGACTCATTACATCCAAATCGTATGCTGGGACAACAATCTGATTTTTGCAGGCCTCGTCAAATGTTCGTTAAATTACGTGGGAGTAAAGGGTCAACCATAATGGGCTGCAGTGGGCTTATTCTCACAACAAAACCGAACGAAAAGCTTAGCTAATTATTCTTTAATTTACCCATAATGAACCCTAGAAACTACTTGCATTTCACACAATTTCTCTCAGTTGTCAAATTTCCGCACTGAATGTCTCAGAGTTTCAAGGATATTCAAGAAGATGTGGATATCCTTAGCGGATATCGGATTCCTCTTTAGCCAAGATTAAGCTTCTTTAATCGCCATGAGCGCTGCTAGAAAGACAGTACAGTGATTTAGGAAGACGGAAAGTGACACTAAGATCTCTTTTAAGAAAATATATTCGCCAAACCCATCGTCCGATTTTGACCCCCTGTGTAAAACGGTATGTATTCATCTTCCAAGTGAGCGCCTTCTTCCCATAGTAATCTAGAGGGGATGGTGAGCTGGAATTTTTTGTTGAATTGGAGTTGTGGAATGATGTAGCCTGTTTTGCCCAGTGAAAACTTAAACGACTTCATAACAGAGGTCGGTCAGTGGACCACTGGAAGGTTCGACTGATGCGAATATCCGCGCTAGCAGCTACTTGCCTACTGAAGATGTCGTGTTAGGTTAAACAGAATGTCTAGAGCGGCGGAGCGAACTGTGCGAAGACCATACATAGACAAGCTGATCTTTGTACATTGCCTTAGCTTGTCACGATTTTCTGCTTTATCAAGTGCAGTCCACCAGACAGCCAAACCGTATAGAAGTGTAGCTGAAAATAGCCATTTAGTAATTTGGGGTTGAAGACCATTTGTTTCCAATGGCTTTTTTTGCATGAGAACTCTTTCTTGTATGATTGGCTTCCAGCTTAGCTTTCTATCCAGAATAAGACCCAGATATTAAGATTCGTCAGAAAGTTAGGCTAATGCCCTTAATAGAGGTAGGGTCTACATGCGGGATTTTTTATTTCCTTATGAAGAGGATAAGTTCAGTTTTATGAGGGTTACCCCTAAACCGCAAGGAAATGCCCATCTCGTTATCTTTTTAAGAGAATTTTGTAAATTTATTTCTTTAAGGTGCTTCCTGAGACGGCAATAGCAATGTAATCCGCATAACCGATCACTAATCATCATCATATTTGGCTCTACAACCGGCGTCCGGTCCTGGCGTCCCGCAAAAAGTCACTCCACTTGTCTCGATTTCGAGCCGATGTCATCCAGTTTGGCATCCCTAATTTTAGGCGTCCTGATTGTTATGTGCCTTGTAGCTTATCAGCCATTGGGTTGGGTTGAAAAGGAAGTTGTAGTAGTTCTTTCTTTTCATTTTTTTTATTTCTCGGTTTGTGCAATTCCACTTAAGTCCACTAGTTCAATGTCATTTTACAATAAATTCGATTTATTTGTGTCAATGCAAAACGATACAAATTTTTGAGAATACCCTCAATTAATGATATCGATTGCGTACCTGACAGCAAATTTACAAATAGAAATCTAAACGGTCCCAAACAATATAACAAAAAAAAATCCCAATCTCTTTCTACATTTTTATCAGCAGGTAAATTCTCATTTCCACTTTGAATTTTTCCAATTCGAATTCGAATAAATTGAAGTCTTGAAAATTCCAAACAAGGACTTGTACTGCATGCCATTTTGCCTAAAGACAGACAGGAACAGAAAATGGCGTTGTCAAAACTCAACTCGAGGCTCGAGACGACAACAACAGCGAGTTGGCGCTCGGCAAGTGGGAATTGTGTCGTAAGTGCGTCGCTAAATTTCGTTTGCCAGAAGCCAAAAGCACGTTGGTTGTTGGAATATTTTGGTAATTCACACGCTCTGTTGCCAAACTATCCAACTGTAACGAACCACCCCGACCCAGACCTTTTTCACATCCTGCTTGTCTACCATTATATTGTTTATTACAACTTTTTTTTTAATAAAATCTATAAAAAGAAAAAAAACGTTGAGATAATTACCCATATTGGACCGCATATAATTATCCATTTGATAAAAGCTGTCGTTTTGCATAACTGTGTTTTTTTAGGTAAGTCCGAGGAATACGAAAAAAAAAGAAATGTTCAAAACGTAATGGTATTTCTTCGGATTCCACCAAAATAAGGTTAAATCGAATACCAATAACGGCGTAATAATGAAAGCACAAGCAACAAACTGATAAAAATAGAAACACACAGCCGATAAAATATTATTTAAAAAAAAGAAGCACAAAACAATCGCTTTCAGAGTTCAGTGCGTTTGCACTTCACTTTTTTTTACAATTGAATTTGAGGGAATTTTCTGCGTTGGAGATGGCGATGCACAAAAATACCGAAATTGATTTCGACTTAATCGACTTTTTTAAATCCCAACTCAGTTGCAAAAATTCACTTATTTTTGGAAATTATAATTAAATTTGCAAATTTGCAGAAACCGTATACACAGCACAAAAAAACACCGTCTGCTGCTGCTGCTGGGAATCACTAAAAATCGCAATCGTTCTCAATATACAAGAGACGGTGAGACACGAACAGAAGACTATGCCGTTGCTGTTTCAGCGCAATGAAACAACACGCCAAGTCGCCAAAAGATGAAGTTTTACAATTCGCCGTACAATCACAAACACAGTTGCAGTATAACGGCGAAATGGGATTTCGTGCATTGTGTTTTCAAATGGGAGCCATTACAGGGATGCGATTACCACAAATTATTTTAAAGTATCAAATGCGTATTACACTTGGGTCCCGATTTGCGTCGACTCGTTTTGTGTTATATTCTTATTTTGATTTGCGTCCTCAAACAAAAAATTCGGTTTGCGTATAGCGATTTGCGTCGCTATATGCATGGAAATGAACGAAGCTGCTATGAAAACGGCGAAATGAATTGTTAGCAAAATAAAGTTAATTTATGTTCCTCAAAAACTTGTTTTTAATCCCTTACTTGAGACTATGTAATGTAAATATGTACATACATATATTGAAATAAAATATTTGTCAAATTAAATGAGTTTATTAATAAAATAAAAAAATAAAAAGTATCCATTCTTGGAACCAATGTATTGCCAAATAGTATGGGAAAATTTATTTCGATTTGCGTCACAAAATATGTTTTTTATAAGCTTTGGAACCAATCCACAACCAATTGTATAGGAATATACGAGAAAATGTGTTACGGTTTGCATTGTTTCGTTTTGCGTCCACCACAACTTTTAGAACCATTCTACGACGCAAATCGGGACCCCAGTGTTTATTACATAGTACCTCATAAGTGAAGTAACAGCTATGCATATATGTTCCAAAACACTTTGTGATGCGATAAAGTAAATTTATCTAACAAATAAATTCATTTTCATGTAACAAAATTTTATAATTTAAAGCTTGTAAGTGAGGCAGTTACCCACAGAGAACGAACAGTCTCGCAAGGTGACTTATTTTAGCCACGTTCGATTGAACTGAATTTACTACATTAATAGCTGTATTTGAACTAACAAAAGTGAAGAGACTGTTTGATAGACAACTCTTCACTTTGGTTAAATATTGGCTTCATATCCGAGAATTATCGAAGTGTAAAAAAACGACTCAGAGAAATAAATTGTTTCTCGGAGAATAAAAAAAAAAAACAATTTTGACAGCTAAATTAGCTCTCAGATTACTTCGACATCAAAAAGTAAAAAACAAGTCCAATGTATGTATATGGAATCAATTCGGACGATTTGACTGACTTACTTAAGATCGCGGATATAAGCCGTTAAGTTTGAAATAAGTCTTCCTTTCGGAAACAGCCTAAAATTATAACTTAGGAAAGGTTTTTTTATAATGTACGCACACTCAAGCTGAATAAAGCTAAAAATGTTGTCTTAATAAATATAAAACTACCCAAATGTATGGATTTCCAACATAACGAGCAAAAAATTGTTTTTGTCAAAACCAAAATCCATACAATCCTATAAGTCTTAAGTATTAAGTTTTTCCATTGTGAGAGCACTATTACTTTGTAATTTCTAATGTCTGTTTCCAATTGCACAAACCGTACCCGAAACCATACCAACGGGTAAGCTGTCAAAGTCGCAAGGTTTTCGTGGTTTCGTGGTGCAAGTGGAACCCCAAACCGAAACAAAATTTGAGAATTGTAGTTTACAGAAAATTCCCTAAAAAATTAGTTTGCCTGCTCTCTTTGTCATACTGCTGAGTAAACGAAACCATACCCGTCGATTGCCCACAGGAAGCAGCAGAGTTACAGTGTCTGTTACAATTTACTATACTTTGCAACTGAAATACAAAATCAAACCTTATCCCAGGTATGGTTTGCAAATGAAAAGTAAAACTGAAGACAAGAGAGAGAAATCTTAACTATAACCAGTAAATGGAAAGAGACATAAATCTAAATTGTCACCAAGTATTAATAGAGCGGAGTGGAAATGGATTGAATTGCAATTCGCTTCAATTTATGAAGGAGACCGATTCAAGAGAGTTTAATTAAATTGCATCACATTGCATATTATATGTTACATCATATATCATAAACGATACAAATTTACTCTATGCGCATATTTCATCCCCAATATCTTATAGTTAACTCTTTACCTATTGGGGAAAATAAATATTTCCCCTAATAGATATATTTATGGGAATAACGAAACGAAGCCAACCAGAAAAAGAATACCGACATCGAGTCTCTTCTTTATATAAATTGCGGCGAAAGTAAAAATAAGAAAAAATGCGCAACACGTTAAATAAAAACAAATGCAAAGCCGGCAAAATGCCGGTGTGTTTACTTAGGTTTGCATGTGTGTTGTTTTAACACACAACTTCGAACGAATTAGCAGAAATTTCGTCTTGTTCTCCACTATTGTGAATGACATAAGGCGAAATAGGAACAGTGTCTGAGCCTATTGTGTGTTCTTCTGTATACTCTGGTTTAACTGCGCATGTTCAGGTACACTACGTACGAAAAGTTTTAAAAGCTAAGGATGGGGGGACGAGTAATTTGGTGTTTTGCTTTTTAATTTAATGAATTATTTACTATGGAGATTTTAAATTTTAAAAAAGACAAAAATTTTAATTTAAATTTTTTCTTAGTTCTGTTTTGGCAACGCAGAAGAACCGCGGCTTCTTGTAACTTCTTTTGGAGGGAATAGGGAAAGCTGCAGAGCTGCAGCACCTTTTGGCTAGCCGCATATGAATTCATTACTATGAATGGTTTAAGAGACCAATACTTGCTTTCAGTCATCATATAAGGAATTTATATTATTACATTTATATATTACAGTATTATACTTAATGACGCACTTTCATATTTTGCGGGATTTAGGCTAGGCGCTAGGCTGAGCGCAGCGTAGCCGCCCAACACACCTTATGGCCTATTATTCTGTGACACACAATCAAAGCTGATAAGTAGTTAAAAACGTAATAAAGTACGTCAAAAACAAGTTTTTAATAGTCAGTCAGTTTTAATTAACTACCACGTTAACTACAGCATTGACAACGTTGTAAAGAAAACGAAAATGGGGTATTTTTTTTTTAGAACTCATAACTTTCAAAAGAAATTTTATTATTCTTTAATCTTTAACCTTCATACATCAAATAATTATAAAACTAATAACTCAAAATTCATAAACTGTACAACACAAAACCGCCTTATTACAGAGTTCATTTTATATAAAGATTTATCATAAACCGTAACGAAATACACAACGTTTAATAATAAAAATTATTTTCTAATTTAAAACGTTTAGAATGAACTCCTTTGAAAATGAGAGCTACATAAAATAATTTGACTTTTGTAGACTACATTGACTACGCATTTACTAAATGACAATATTGACTATGTAGTTAACGTAGCTTACAATTTTTCACGTACTTTAACAACTCTGCTCACAATAATAATAGACTGAGCACCGAACCGCACAATACACGCATCAGAAACAGACCGCAGACGTCAAACTCAGTCGTTTCTCTGTCTCTGTGCGTTTTGACATTTCCTGAACAGCTGTTTTTTGATTAGGTGACATTATTTTATATCCAACTTATTATTAATTTGTGATTAATTTGACAAAGTTGTAAGATTAATCCAGGATAAATCGCGAGACATATGCAAGCCAACGCTATAAATCGCAATTGTCAAAATTTTTCGCGCGAGAAAAATCGCGCTTCATATGAATAGGCCATTATGGTTATTTAATTTAAAAAGTTATTTCGAGATTTTTATTTTTTGACTAACGGAATCTTAGAGAATGCATGAGAATATTATAGAATGAGAACGAATAGAGAAAATAACAGAATTATGAAATTTACTGCAAAAATTAGTGAACCGACCTAATTCACAGATGCGAATCAATTAAGCTCAATGTGCGTGCGGTGTCACGCAGAGGCGAGTTTCGCTGTGCTATGTTAATATGCGCTCAATAATACAGCTGCCCATAAGCTGCTGTTTTTACTCTATACGCCAAATCGGTCTAAAGGGCCCAGCCCATATAATCCGTTGCATCTGTTGCGACGACGCATTCGTTGACGTTGCCGTATGTAACGCAGAGGTTGCATGCTGTTTTGGTTAAAACAAAAATAAATGTCAAAATAAACTTCAAACTGAGTGTCAGAGAAAGAGAACTGTCAAAGCATTTACTGGAGGGAAAAGTTAAAAGCGGTTGGTTCAACTTTTTGCGTCGCTCCGTCACATGCTTTGCCTATCAAATGCGTGTATTTAATCGAACAGTCAGTTGCATACATCGCAACAAAATAAAACAATGTAGTCTTAGACAAACGTGCTAAGACTGAGTGCGGTACTAAAATCTCAATCTCAGATAACGCGTTTATATTGCATACGGAATTGTTTAAAATAAAAATAAATGTCAAAATAAACTTCAAACTGAGTGTGAGAGCATTTGCTGGAGGGAAAAGTTCCGTCACACGCTTTGCGCGAGTATTAAATCGAACTGTCAGTTGCATACGTCGCCGCAATGGACGCAACGGACGCAACGGATTCTATGGGATGGGCTTTTAGTCATCAAACAATCAATTCTTAATTTTTTTCTTGGACAAACGTGTTCGTTTGAATGAGTCCAGTACTTAAAACTCAATCTCAGATAACACGTTTATAACAAACACACTATCTGCAATATTTCCAGTTTTAATATAAAGATTTCATGGCATATGCTTTTTGCAGCGTCTACGTCACACCAAATAGATCTATTTATTCCAATTATTTCTTGATTGTTCAGATAACACGTATTAGTCATTCTTTGTTACTCACAAGACTCACCTTGAATAATAGTTTCCCGCTCAATTGGTTCTCCAATTGGCTCTTCTTCTTGTAGATTAATTGAAGATGTCCCAGGGGTTTCGTTAACTTCGAATGTATCATCTACTTGTTGAGTCGTTAGATCGGTTTCGTATTTTTCCTCAGGAGAAGATATCGTTTGGATGTCCTGATCGATAATTTCATCTGCTGGAGACAATTCCTCTGTCTCAAAAGGACGTTCAATTTTTTCAAATCCAACAAATTCAATGTATTTTTGATGATCTTCTTCTGCACCCTCGGTAACTTTTTGCTCGTTTTCGTCCTCCCTGAAGTAGTCTTTATCGTGGTCTAATTCTAGTTTTTCTTGATGGTCGGCTTGTTCATGTGTCTCATGTTCGAATTCGATTTGATGCTCCTCTTCGTGGATATCATCCAATTGTGGTTCGTTCTTTAAGTAATTTTGCAAATCACAGATTTCCTGGTCGTGTTGTGTCTGTTGTTGTTCCGCAGATGGAGCTTGCTGATCTTGAATGTGATCTTCATGGATATCATCCAGTTCTAGTTTGTTATTTATATTATTTTGCAATTCAAAGACTTCCTGGTTGTGTTGTTCCGAAGATGGAGCATGTTCATCATCTTGGACCTTAGGCAATTCTTTATGATCATCAGCTACGTTCTCGGATTGAATTTCTTCGAAATTAAAAGATTGCCTTTCTTGCTCAGATTCCTTTTGTTCCTCGTCCATCTTTTCGGGTGTAAATTCATTTTCGTTTTGGTGTTCTTCCTCAACGGCACATATATTGGCCAAAATTGGTTTCTCTTCTAAAATGAATTGTTCCTCTCCGGCGGTAGTGATAGTCTGTTGATCTGATAACTTTTCATCATGGTATTCATGAATCTCTTCAGATTCATGCTCACAAGAGAATACAGCGTCTTCGCCTTTAGCGTTAGTGACAGTCGGTTCAACCGATAACTCTTTATCATGGTACTCATTAATCTCTCCCGAGTCATGCTTGCCAAATAATATCGCGTCTTCCTCTTTGTCTTGAATTCCGGCAGCAGCAGCAGACATAGGCGCCGAATGGATAACCTCTTCGCTTTTAGTGACGGTCGGTTCAATCGATAACTCTTCGTCATGGTACTCATTAATTTCTTCCGATTCACGCTTACCAGAGAATATTTCTTCTTCCTCGTTGTCTTGAATTCCAGCAGCAACAGCAGACGACATAGGCTCCGAATGGCTAACCTCCTCGACATGGTGCTTTTCCAGTGTTTCCTCTTCCTCTTTTAAGCGGAAATCGCCACCATCTTCAATTTCAATTTCAAAGTTTTCGCCAACAGAATCAGAGTTGCCGTGCGATTCTTCTTCAGGACGACACAGCACCTCTTTGTCGGCATTTGATGAGGCTTCGTTAATGCATAACGAACGAATATGTTCATTTGCCGCCTCAAGATCCTCCTTAAATTCATGACATTCCTTAACAGCAGTTCCCCCAGTAAAATCTTTCTCGAAGCGAATATTATCGTCGTCATCGTCCTCATCTTTGTGCTGACCGCCCATAAAATCATCTGTCATTGTCATTGCTTTTAGATTATCCTCGGCACCATCTTGATTGTAAGATGTCATATTATCGTCCTCTTCAATAAATGGCGATGGTGATATGGCCGCTTTGACATTCTCAATGAGTTCAGATTCAATGTCTTCTTGATCGGGTTTCTCTTCTTCTTGTAACATTTTATCAGCGCCGGCGTAATGTAAATCACGATCATCATCGTTGTTGTCTTGCTGCTGCAATTCAACGGGGACATCATATGCTTCGAGTTGTTCCATTTCCTTGGGCGAAGGGGTTTCTTCTCCTTTTTCCTCCACTTTAGCAGCAAATCCTTCGACAATTTCGTCAGAACCGCCGTAACGTTCATTTTCATTGTCTGACATTGACAGTTCGGCGGTGCTCTTTCCGCCGTCTTCCTCCTCTTCGTCATCACAGCAACCAATTTCTTCTTCTTCTTGTTCTTTTACTACGATGTCATCAGCTGTGATTGGAACTTTCTCAACAATCTCAGGAGCGACTGCCACTGGCGACCTGTGACCGTTTGCCTGCATAAAGTAATTTTGTTCAAACACTGGCGATTGCTCCGCAACATTTTCGCCATTATCTGCTTGAATTTTATCCTCATCTTTCATTGATTGGATGTCACTGTCACATTGTAGCTGTTGTTGTTGTTGCGTGAATTCCTCATTATCATCTGCGTCACTCAGTGGCAAATCTTCAACTTCCGGCGATAGCAAAGGAGTCGCCTTGTTGGCATCCAATTCTGGTGCAATTACATTTCGATTGTCAAATGGATTAAAGTTATCTGCCGACGATGGAAGTGTGTCGTCTTTCGAGTGACTGAGAGTTGACTGATCGAGGAGATTTGTGTCTGCAGAGTTCTCTGTTACCATAACTATGTCATCGGTGACATCAACACAGGTCTCCGGTCCGAAATCATTATCACCAGTTAGAGCGCCACCTTCAAACTGCTGCTGCTGATGATGAATATTGTTATCGAGTTCATTCTGTTCATTATGCTGGTGATCAAAATGATGATGAAGCTGTAGGAAATCATCATTCTGATTAGTGGTCATGGTGGTGGTGCCTGTCAATTCCAAATTGTCATTACCGATGACACCACCGTGACCTTCGTAAGCGTCGCTGTTCCCATCATAGCTGTGTACTGGAGACTGAAGGTGATTGAAATTATCATCGTCGTCTTGGTGCTGGGTGGTGGTGGTAAACTTCCTTTGATTTAAATCGAAATTATTTGAGAATTCCAAGTTGCTGCCGTCATCGTCGTCGCTGTTTAAATTTTCTGTAATTGCTTTTGTTGTTATTGTAGTTAATGTCTCGACGGCGGCGGCGGCAGAGACCGCCGAATCTTTATCTCCAGTTTTTGTCGATTTGTTGTTCCAACTTAAATCGAACTGATCCAGTGCTTCCTCTCCGAATTTGCTATTCTTTGGAAAACCATGACCATATAATTCACGCTGAAATCGATAGAGAAATGGGTAAATAGAAATAAGTGTTACAAAATTCAGTATTTGATTTAATGCACAACTCACCTGTCTCTCTTCCAGGAAATCATCCATTTCGGTGGTCTTAAAAGTCGAATCCATTGCTTCGGAGTTGCCGCAGTTTTTCGCAATTTGACACGGCTGCTTAAGGAAAATCACAACAACTGTTATATTATCAGATGAGTTTCCTTTTTTCGCTAAATCTATTAGAAGTTTTGGAATTTGATCGACGTTATCTGGAAATGAAAAGACAAAAAAAAAGTTAAATAAAGTGCATGAAGTAAGATAACTTTTTTGAGTTAATTTGTCAAAATTACTGTATGTAATTAATTTACTGTACAACAGTACTACAAACATTTATTTATTTTGATCAGGTTGTAACTTATAAGTGCGACGCAGCCCATTATACGATTGCCCTCAAAAAAGCTTGAAGCCTGCGCTAAAATCCACCATGCAACACCATACCACCTACTAACAAAATACATCTCAGCGAACCCGAAAACTAACATCACATCAATATCGATCCCGTCCCAAAAAAAACCTAAATACGACCTCAAAATCGTCCAAAATATAATATATATATTTATCTTTGACGACTAACTTCATCCACTACATTCGTTTTTTCCGTCACTGACGTCACCAGTGCATTCAGTTACCCTTAGTCGCGCCTAAAGAAGTTTCACTTAAAAAAATCCCACTATACAACACCCCGCGCAAGGGCGCTCTTGAATTAGAGTGTTGGGTCTGACAACCCCACGGACCCAGCAGTAGGTATAAAATGCAAGGATTGGTTCCCCGGTAAGGGGCGCAATGGTTATCTTCCGTGGTGTGATAAGCCATAGCCTTATGGTAACAACTCCTTTTTGATGGAGGGAAACCACAATTTGTTAAACTCTGCATGGGGTAACCAGGATCTTGGGAATCCCTCCACTGGTTCGCCAGCGGCCTGGGCATCGGATATGCAGGCCCAAACCCCATTGATGGCTGATATGTCTGGCCAAGGTCTCAGAGGCAGCAAGCTACTGGCTATGGGTGACGATCACTTATTAGTGAGTCATCATCGGAGGGCAACACGTTGACTGAGTCAGTCGGATGTCTTCTCTTGGAGAATGACATAGGTTTAGACTCGACGGTCATGCAACATCTGTTGCAAGGAAGACTAATGTGTTTGAATGTGATGGAACTCTTCTTAAGGGCAAGGCAAGGTGGTTGGTCGAGTACGTAGTACAATCACTGCTTTGGATGATCGTCATCGTTCTCATCTTTGTGCTGACCGCCCATAAAATCATCTGTCATTGTCATTGCTTTTAGATTATCCTCGGCACCATCTGTATTGTAAGATGTCATATTATCGTCCTCTTCAATAAATGGCGATGGTGATATGGCCGCTTTGACATTCTCAATGAGTTCAGATCCAATGTCTTCTTGATCGGGTTTCTCTTCTTCTTGTAACATTTTATCAGCGCCGGCGTAATGTAAATCACGATCATCATCGTTGTTGTCTTGCTGCTGCAAGGTGGTTGGTCGAGTACATAGTACAATCACTGCTTTGGATGATCAGGTTTCAACTGGTTTGACAGACAGTACAGGAAAGCGAAAGTCAGTAACTACCTCTACTAGTAAACAAGTGTCCAAGGGCGTCTCGTCACTGAGAACGAGTAATCCTGTAACTTGGAATATCTCTACACTGGGCACTATAAAGCCGTTGCTAAAGTCGAAAAGGCGATGGGGAAAGAAGAAGATGCGTGAAAGATTGGCTGAAATGAAAATGTATCCCGATTTATCACAGACCTCTAATTCATTTCCCTCGGGCGGCAAACCACCTAGACCTAGTGAGGAATCATCGGATCTGGGGAACTTGACAAATCCCAAGTCGCTAATGAGCAAAAGAGGAAGAGGAAGAAAAGGAAAATCCAATACAATTCTGACTTCACTTCGGAATCTCTGACTACAGCACTGAACACAGGACCTGCACCAGAAATGGACTGCTTTCGCAGTTGTTCAAAGGCTTTAAAACTCGCTGAGGTATACAAGTCGACACAGAGGTCCATCTATTCTGAAATAGCGGCCAAAGTATCGAAAGCTGTTATATCAACAAGGAAGGATGAATAAAGAAAGAAAGCCTGGATCAGGGCACCAGCAAAGTGCAATGTTCCAATGAACGCTCATTCGAATGGTTTTCATAAAAGGTGGGAGCTTTACCAGCATTTGAAGGCAGTATCTTCTTCGTAAGCAGACGGGAACGTCAAAAGCTAAAGTTAAGGCGACAATCCGCTGGCCTGGAAAACTCCGGAAGCCTGCGGAAATTGTCGCAAGACTTCGAGCCCAAATCTGATGGAACTGTTTAGATAATCTGAATCTAACAATCTGGGTCTAATTGTTGAATGCGATGCGAATTCTCAGCATACCGTCTGAGGAAGCAGCAAATGCAACAATAGTTGGACTATATACCTTCCCGAGACTAAGTAATAAATAACATTGGCAATGAGCCAAAATTTATAAACAGTCAGAGGAACGAAGTGATTGATCTAACCCTGTCAAACGACAAGATGATCAACCAAATCAAAGGATGTAAAGTGATGAAAGGTATCTCATTGTCCGACAACCGATATATTGGCTTTCAGTTAAACGCCGAATTTAATCCAGTCAGTTCTTCTTGGATTTCTGCCGGCGGGCCTTACAGCGCCGACTTGTCACCCAATGACTTCTTCCTGTTCCCAACAATCAAAGACAAGATGCGTGGACAACGATTTTTATCGCCTGAAGAAGCGGTTGAAGCGTTCAAAAACCATGTTTTGGAGCTATCATCTCGGACCGGAAAAGTGTTTTGATAAATAGATCTTAAAGGCGAATAATTTAAAAAGCAATAAAGCAGTTTTTGATGAAAAATTTTAATTTTTTATTACTTTTTCTATAAACTTTTACGGCATCCCTCGTAAGCACTCCATTATAGTTTGTAAGTGTCAGGGAGTAAATCTTCAACTCTACCCACCATAGCTCTTTATTTCCTTATTCTATCCCAATATTTCACGCCCACGCGTGTACAAATTATGTAAACAAAATGGAGGTGTGGGCGCAACACAACATTCTTTTACGGACGGACGGACGGAATATTCAGTAAATGTATATTAAATTTTTTTTTCAATTTTTTTTTTAAATGTTTTTAAATTTTTTTTGTAAGATTTCTCCTTAGTGCTATACTTTTTACCTTTTACTATGTAAAAGTATGTAAAAGAAAGTAAAACTACTTTTGTTTTGATTACTTATATTTTACTTTCTTTTGCAGATGATTTTGACATAAATCTGACAACCCGAAGTGACAGTTTACTTACGACAGTTTTTAGAGTTTTTGCAAATAATTCAAAAAGTATAGCAATTATGTTTTTCTATTCTCAAAAACTGTAAATTTCCAAACCGTTTTTAGCCCTGGATAAAAAAAAACCGAACCGTTCCTTTACCTCAAATTAGAGCGCACAATTTCCTCTTTTGCTGTAAAACAGCTGCTGGCCAACAAAAAAGTTTTCCTCAGCTTACATTCCCCATTCACATATCAATCATCTTCATGAGTAAAATAAAATAAAACAACAAAAACTGTAAAGCAAAACCCAGCAAACAACAAATGTAAATATGTATCATAATAAAAACGGGAACACGAGAAACTATCTAATACAGATATGTAAATATTGATATCCACACGTTCTATATAACAAAATGTACAGTTCTTTGGCATTAACAGATTAATCTTTTCAACTTTCTTTCTTTACTCGTACCATTCATGGTATTCATTCTCATATTTTTGTCTGCTTATTGTTAACGAGTGTGGCTGTAGCCCGTTATGCGAATAAACGGGCCCCCTTGTTATTCAATTTAATGTCAAATTTAAGGCTTGCGTCTCTGTTAAAATTCACAGTTTTAGAGCCACTCTGTGAGGGACAGTCAATTGTGTGTGGGGCGCATAGTCAATTAGTATATAGAGAATAAATTGCTGCGCAAGTCAATCTGGTGGCCAACACATGTCGATTATTAATTGTTATTATTAATTGTCATGGTAATTCCAAGTATTTTTTTAACAGACATATGGCAATAAGAGTGTAGTTCAAACGGCAACACTGCTGAAGCGTCACCGCGCTAGCACTAATGTAAACACTGTATTGCCGACCGCGATGACTGTTTTCATACTGCATCGAAAATGTCAACGAAATTCACATTGAAAAAAATTTATTACACACAGAAATATAAGAAACAACGAATTTAAAAAAAAACTGCAACGGCAGGTGCATTCACCTTACCATTTTAACGTTTTTAATAATTGTTCCAGGAAATGACACGCCAACTAAGAGAAAAACTCATTGTGAGCTCTTAGCTTCCTTACACTCCTACCGACAATCACAGTTGGACATCCAAACCAAGCTAAGTGCATTTAATTTTGTTGGCTTTGGTCGTTTTAGGGCAATAATTATTATTACTTATTACCATCCTACTTGGGTGGTGTTTGCCATAAAAAACGTACTGCTAATAAACTAAATGAGTAGGGAGTGCGCTCGCAAACAATTCGAGCGTAAGATTGCGGGGAGTGCCAGACTTAAAAAGCCATTAACTTAGGTTTCAAAGTGGAATCCAATATCTACGTAGGAGTGGATATTTAATGTCTTCTCCTGTCCCGCTGAAGTAATAAGGAATATTCTACAATGTC
Source organism: Nephrocerus scutellatus (assembly GCA_947095585.1). NCBI lineage: Eukaryota > Metazoa > Arthropoda > Insecta > Diptera > Pipunculidae > Nephrocerus > Nephrocerus scutellatus. The sequence goes on from OX352762.1 coordinate 122,597,222, forward strand.
ATCTCCTTATGTTGCACCTCTTAAAGCCAACCAACCATTCAACGCCTTCACTAACTTTACTTCGTTTGTATTGGCTACGAGGAAACTAAAAAGACGAACTAATAGGGGGAAAATTGAAAATTTTAATTTTACGGGCTTCGAAATTCGAAAGTTATGTAATTCGAGATTAGAAGAAATCGAAGAAAAATCTGTAAGCGAGAATGCAGACGATATAAATATTATTACTGGTACCAAAAGGCCTAAAATTTGAAACCCAATTGCAAGTCGAGTCGATCTGAGGGTATAAACCAACCATCAGGCATTTCCGATGCAAACTTTTAAGTGTTAATATTTGCTGTACTTAGATCTCAATGCTGTTGCGTGTTGCCACAAGTATGTGGGTGTAGGGTTGCATGCTTAATGGAACACAATCGGTGGAAATCAGATCGGTTTAAAGATAGCAAATGTAAAGGGCTATTAGAAAGCCCTAGGGCCTAGGCCATGTAAAGAATAAGGATCCCTTTGTATATTCAGTTATCTCGTCAAATGGGACATGATTCCACACTAAGTACTACTCAGATTTTCTTGACCAAAATTTTTTGGATTTACTTAAATCTCTCCTCGCTTATGACTTTGTTAGTTTTGATTGCTGAGCTGACAAATAGCTGAGAATGTTGTCCCACTGAATGCAAAAGCCCTCATTGAGCAGAATATGTCAATTATTCTTTTCAAAATGTAAATACATCTATTCAAAATATTATATTGATTTATATAAATCTGCCAGAACTGTCCCAAGTCACTGACATTTTACAAATGAACACAAAAGACAAAACCTCCCACAACAAAATTACTTTTTGAATTAATGTGTGACATGTTTCTGTTGGCAACCATTTTGACAATTGACAGCTGCTTTACACCAGAGTAACGTTTGCAAATTTATTTTGAAAATCGTGGTTCAGTTCGCGAAACTTACTGTGCGCTACGTCCATTTTACGGTTGACACAATCGTCCATCGGAACAAGTTCTTCGATTAACCATGACGCATACTTTAATTGACAAAACGAATCCGCAAAGAAGACGTATAGTACAGTAGGCAGCGAAGCATTTTTTGAATCGATTCGCCATCGTGCACAGCAATTGCAGCTTTTTCCATCCACTTTATGGAAGATTTTGTGGAAAGATCTTGGTATACGAGTTTACAAGATCCTGCTCGTGCAAGAATCGAAGCCGTTTGATCATCGTGTTCGTCGCAGGTTCCGTGAATGGGCCGAAAACGCGATTGCTCCTGATCATCATATGATGAGCCCATAATATCTCGTAATGGTCATGTCAATTGGTCTCCAAGATCGTGTGATTTTACGCCTCTGGATTATTTTTTTAAGGGGATATGTGAAGTCGCTGGTCTATTCAGTTAAACCAAAGGCATTCGACCAATTGTAAGCCAACGTTCGCAGAGTTATTGTCGATATACGCCCTTAGTTGCTCGATTGCGTTTCATTCGAACCAGCAGCGGCGCAGTTATGCCGGAAATCATATTCAAACAATAATGGCATACAATTATCTTTTCAATACAGCCATTTTATGCACATTACCATGATTTCGATGTTTGATTTTATTTTAAAAGTTAATAGAAATGTTCATAGACACAAGTCTTATAGTCCCATTTTAGTCTAACATACCGAATTTCACACGAATCGCTTGAGAAATTGCCTTGTTCAAAAAATTCAGTTCCTAATGACCAAATCGTAATAGATATTAAAAGTGTGACATAACAGAGGACAAAAAACTGTTAAAAAGTGACATAACGAAGGACAAAAACTGTTAAAATACTGACATAACAGAGGAAAAACCTGTTGAAAAATGAGATAACAGAGGGCAAAAAACTGTTAAAATAGTGATAAAGCAGAGGAAGAAACCGTTAAAATAGTAACATAACAGAGAAAAAAACTATTAAAACAGTGGACATTTAACATTCGACTTTTTGAACATGTACCCCTTAAACATTTTAGTGAAACGTTGTCACGTCAAAAACACCCCTTATGGCTGTTGATGGTGAACTGTCAATTGACAAATCGGTAAGTAAAGTAAGACAATCAAATTGACGTGTTAAACATTTCGTGTGACATGCATAAATGACTCTGGATGCATTCTATTACGGTAATGCCATAAATAAATTTTCACACGATTATAGACGAAGCAACTGTTTCCTACGCTGTAACCTACACTAGAAACTATGCATTATCCACACTAGTGTGTTAACATAAAAAATGCTTTTGTTATTTACTGCAGTCTCAGCGAACACACATTCCCACAGTAGTTTTGCATTGCGCAAGAGCAGCTTAGCAGAGAAATTGTTTTGGTCGGGTGAAAAATAGCGTTCATTACCATCTGAAAAGTGCTTATCGTGCGCGTCCACTTTCCTCGCTCGTTATGTAGTATACTATTAGCCAATTATCAGGCGTGCATTACCATAAAATTGGGTTTTAAGTCTGTATTAGCGGACTGCTATTTAACCTTAATATACAAACCTTCCTATTGCACTCGTCATAGTTGACTTGCATCTCCCATATGCATATAAACTTGTAGTGCATTCGCTCGTTATTCCTCCTCAAAGTAAAACAATTGTTTGTCTGCCACTGCCCCTAATTTAAAAACTATGTACTGACAATCATCCTAGAAACAGATAGAGCCCGAACCGAAACACCTACGTTGCAAATCAAATTGAAAAACCGCTTCGATTTCATGCAATCACACCCACAAATTGCAATGGCACTCAAAAAAAAAAAGCAACTTCAGAAAGCTGGTGGTGGTTGCAGTTGGTGTCTGTCACAGTGATGCCGGCTGCCGTTCTTGCACTTTAACGAACCTACAAATTCTTGATGCGGGTCTGGTTTGCACCGGCCGGCACATATGGTCGGCACGCCTAATGGGGTAATGAGAAATAAAAAAGTATTACACAATTGCATTTGCACAATTTGAAATGTGTTTTGCGGTAAGTCGCATCAGTAAGCACACAGCACTCCCTATTGAGTCTGGAGATGGAACTGATAGGCTGAGAGCGCCACACGAGACACTCGAATAAAATTGTAGTCGCAGAGGGGTTAGGAATATGGAAAACTTAATTTCTTTACATTTTTCGGCATTCAGTCTAATCATTTTGTGTTTTAAAAACGATGGCTACGCTTTGCTTGGCTACGCTGTGCTGGGCTGGGCTACGCTTAAACTGCGGCTAGTCGACATGTGTTTTTCACTGATGTTCCACCATACGTAATATGTAATATGAGGTAACAAAAAAACAACCCATAAAAATTAAAATTTTTCATCTAAATTCTCTAATCGCAGAAATTGATATGGGAGCCCCTCGATCCTGGGCCATTTTTTTTTATTGTAGAAGAAAATCATCGAAACAAACATTTGACATCAGATGTTAAAATTGAAAAAGCTCAGATCATTTTATTCTGAGCACTTAGAGCACGCTCATACTCTGAGCAAATAAGAAACACGAACATTTATCTTGAGAACTCTTTGACTGCTCTGAACTAATTTATGAAAACGCCAAATGACAGAATATTGTGAAAACTTGTTGTTCTATCTGTAAGTTGATATCGACAACAAAAAAAACGACATCAATAAAAATACAATTCAGTATATAATAAAAATGTAAGTTGAAGTAAGCATAAAACATGTATGTCTCGTTTCATTTGCTGGGTTCATTTGTGCGTGCGCTAAGATTTCTCTCTCTCTCTCCACCACCAACAAAACCATGCAGCGCAGCCGACTGCGCAGCACACACCGCACAAAGTCCATAAAGGGCGACGAATATCTGATGCCAGTACAGATATTTAAAAAATGTATAAGGGCCTTGCGGCCGAACCCGGGACCCGATCACTACCAAATTTTCGAAAAAGTATTGTTTATTGGGTATACACATGTGTGTAAAATTTAAAGAAAATCGGGTAAATTTTTTAAAATTTTTGTTTGGGAGCCCCCCGACCCCGCAGCCCGAGGGGCCTCAAAATTTAATAGAAAGTGTTGTCTCCGGAAATACGCATGTGTGCAAAATTTCAATAAAATCGGGCCATGGGAAGTGGGTTAAAAATTGATCGCAAGAATCCACGACAGACGACCGACCGACGACCGACCGACAACCGACCGACGACCGACCGACGACCGACCGACGACCGACCGACGACCCACGGGCAAGTGAAGTTAATATAGAGAATTTAAAAAAGTAATCTTTTTTGTCAGTATAATCGATGCAAGATAAAAAATAGCAAGAAACCGCTGCCGCTGACTGATTGTTATTCCATTAACTCCTTCCCCAGATGATTAAGCATTTAAATCACTTGCATCCAGTCATAACTTTCCTCCAAGCCGTACCGTACGTAGGTAGAATAATCCTAACTGCCATACCATAACCATCGCTTCGTCGTTGTTCATTGATCACAATCAATGAGTATGATTCATTGGCCGCAGAAGAACAGAAATTAAGGTACGTGAGCCACATATGTACATGCGTTGTGTTTCTGTAGTTTTGTTTGCAACGCGTGTCTGAAGGTTTTTTTTTTTTGAGAAAGCAGCTGTTCTTGGGTGTGGTACTGCACACACTCACACACACGACATTGTTCAGTAAGTTTCAAGTTCAATGTACCGTGTTAAGAAGCTACTCGTTACTGCCGCCAACTACTGTTATTCAGTAGTTATGTATATTCCAATTTCAATAATAATTTGTTTTCTCTTTTAAGTCACGATCGCAATAAACTCATATATAGTGATATTTAAAAATGCAGTTAGTATAAAGCAGGAATCAGTTTTTAAAAATTTCACCAGCATATGAAACCAACAAAATTCCGTGTAATTGTCACCCATTTCGTACGAACAAATGTCATTATTTACGACTTTTGTTTTTTGACGTTTTGTTTTAACAAAAAGTGCTGTTACACGTTGAACTGAAATGATGGCAGACTGAAAATTTGCGAAAACGTATAAAGCATGCGAATAATTACAATGGACCTTTGCCAGAATGTTTGCGAATACACAGGAAGTTTATTTGTGTGCTTATAATGGAGTTCAACTCCGATTTGTTAAGTTTTCGTTCACTTATCGCTCTTTGCATATGTAAATTTGAAGCTTATCATTTGTAAACAAAAAACAAGGACATATGCTTATGCAGTGAAAGTTCAGAAATCATTTGTTGGGAAACACGGGCTAGCATTACGTTCGACACAAAATGGGTGAATTATTATAGACTTTCACGCGCATGAACTAGTGTCAAATGTCAACGAAATGCTTGCTCATGTTTGGCAAATTACAACAAATTTTATAATGAAATTTTGCTTGCATTAGCGTTTGTCTCTGTTTTTCTTATCCAAAAGATATATGTCAAATTTACACATTTAAATAAGAGCCGCCTGAGTCGCTCACGTCTATGCGCGCGAAAGTGACCGAAAACTTAACGAATCGGAGCTGAACTCTATTATAACCACACAATACTTTTGTACTGGTCAAAAATGTAGTCAAACCGGTTTGTACGATTTGCCCGGTTTTTGTGAAAGTACACGATTGTACATGAAGTTTGTTTTAAGAAGATGACTCTTTACATATGAGTATCGTTAGTTGTAAATAAGGTTGTCTGAAGGTTCTATGATTATGGCGAAAAAAGCTTGATGCATCTATATATATATATATATATCTAATAAAAAATATAGAACAGTCATAAGGAGACTGCGAAATATTTTAGACCACTCAGTCTATCATCGTTCCTGCTGAAAACTCGGGAACGAACAAGTTTTAATGATACGGCTGTATCAGAATGTCAGCACGCTTACACCTTAAGGCAGGTCTAGGATCTAGCAGTATCAACAAATCAGTCGACAGAGGCACTCCCCAACAAGGGGTAATATTGCCCGCACTGTGGCTGTTGGTAATAAACAAGCATCTTAGAACACTTGAGTTGGACAGGACGAAAGCTGTCGCGTATGCAGACGCCGTAGTTGTGTTAAGACAGTACCCTTCCGTAATTGCGCGAAGTCATGGGAAAGGGGTCTAAGCAAGGTTACCTCCTTGGCTACCGGCTGTGGCCAGGGGTTTAGCTCTGGCAAAACTGAAATGGTACTTTTCACTACTAAGTCGAAATTACCGAATGGTCAGAGACTCACACTTACTTCAGAAGCGAAATATCTCTAGCTAGCAATTTTAAATAGTTCATTTTCACATATCATTCAATTTCTTTCAGGACTATTTTTTCCTTTTTTTGTCGCTACTTTGGGACAATAGTTTAAGGCTTGTCGATTTGTATGATTTTGTTATATTTCATTGGTAATTGACGTAATGTTTGACTACCAGTCGACTACCATTTGGACATTGCCTCGATATTCTTGCAATTGTTGCACAACTTTTGCAATGCTCTACAATTCTACATAAACAAATTATTGCTCATTAAAGGATTCCAGAAAAATTACTCTCTTTGACTTAAAAGTTATGTATACACAGCTAAAACTCATAAATCATAATATATAACCAGATTCAGTCGATGAGACTCGCAGCAACACATCGCGACAAAAAACAATAAAATTAGACCATTTGTATAAAGCCATACAAGGTACAGAAAAAGCCGCCATACTTAAAAGAATTGTCCTGTTTTGTTGCGTTCGTTGTTGTTGGTCTACGCATAATTTATTTACACACTTTACACATGTACTCTCTTTGCGTGCACACTCATCATTGTTTTAATGTAATTAAACATTTGTCATTGGACCAAGTACTTTGTAACGAATGACACCTTTCGCTGTTACGACAACGAGTACGTATAAATGTCACTGACACTACTCTGGCTGTCACACCTAGAGGTTGAACTAATTTAGAAGATAATTTAATTTAGCTGCACCGGTATAAAATGCTGTTGTCTTTTACTAAAAATAGGAAGACAAAGAAATACACATAATTATGTGTAAATTAATAGAATAAAAATGTCATTGTTCGTGAAATAATGAACAGAAAAATGGCATAAGAGAAACCTTTTAGCTGAATGCAGCAGCAGCACCATCAGCGAACATCACAAACAACGAATTTCATAAATAATTTATCATTTTTATTTTCACTGGAAAACTTTTTAATTTTAAATTGAATTCACAGTCAGTGTAGCAGAAATAGAGGCAGCAGTCAACAGACAGAATAAGTTTTTAGAAATATTGTCGAATTTTGTAAGATTTATGCGGAAGTCGCAAAGTCAACTGAGAAAACTTCCTTTCAAAAAGTAGCTATTTGGCGAAAATTTAATTGGATAAATTCTCCTTTTCTTTCTTTCCTTATTTTTCGCACATTTCAAACTTTTTGTTTGAGTTTAGTGTAACTTTAAACTATGTATATAATACAAGAGGCATAGATAGTTTCTTTTTCACTCAAAACTGATATTCTGGAGCGGTGTATAACATGAAGTTTTAGAAAAACCAACGACGTTTGTACATAAAAAGTATGACATAAAAGAGAACAAAAAACTTTTTAAAGTGTGACTTAACAGAGGACAAAAAACTGTTAAAAGTGTGACATAACAGAGAACAAAAAACTGTTAAAAGTATGACATAACTGAGGACAAAAAACTGTTAAAAGTGTGACTTAACAGAGAACCAAAAACTGTGACATAACTGAGGACAAAAAACTTTTAAAAGTGTGACTTAACAGAGGACAAAAAACGTTTAAAAATGTGACATAACAGAGAACAAAAAACTTTTAAAAGTGTGACCTAACAGAGGACAAAAAACTTTTAAAAGTGTGACTTAACAGTGGACAAAAAACTGTAAGAAGTGTGACTTAACAGAGGACAAAAAAACTGTTAAAATTGTGAGTTAACAGAGGACAAAAAACATTTAAATTTGTGACTTAAAAGAGGACATTTAACATTCGACTTTTTTAACATGTACCGCGTAAGCCTTGTAGTGAGACCTTGTCACGTCAAAAAGCCGGTAAGTTAAGAGGGCTCAGAGATTTTCACGTTCTCCTCAGTGAAGAGGATAGTCGAACAGCATTATCCGATATCAGTCAGCTCAGCAATAAAAACTTTTAAAAGTCAACTGACAATGTGAAGTGAGAGGAGCGAATCCAAAATAATTTTGTCTTAGAAAATTGGAGATAATTCTCCGATTCCTCAGCAAGCAATCGTGTTCGAGTTACTGAGGACAGGGAGTACGAGTATACTGAGCCCACCGCATCTCGAACGCGCCTATTATCACAAACATGGAATTTTAAAGTTTTCTTTTAAATTTTTGGCTTATTTCGAATTTGGCATAGCTTCAAACCTCGATCTTCATCATCATCATATTTACATCCTCGATAACAAACCATAAAGTGACAACAAAAGACGTTTTTATCTTCTATTCGTTAAAATCATAATGTAACGAATTGTCCATGCCAATGCGCCTCGGGCCGGTCAATGACTATGCTATTTGCTTTCAATTAAATTGATGTCGAGTTTTTTTTTTAAAAAAAATCTGCCGTAGAGTGCTTTTTTGGCTGTCAAGTTGTTCGTTTATTCCAAAAAACCAATCTACGGTAGATTGGATTTCCCCTCAAACAGATCTTGATATTTTGGGAGATTAACCCCTCTTTTACTAACACCAACAACTGATGTCATTTGGTTAAGGTAAAACGCATCACACACACATGCAACAAAACAATGTAAACAAAAGATTCTCGGCTTTCGTGTTCGTTTTTTCGAGAAAAAATCTACGCTCGACCGCAGATTGCTAAAACAAAAAAAAAACTCGACAAAAAACAAAACAAAAAAAATTATCACATGACAGTACTTGCCGATTGTTATTTTGCACTGGTATAGTGTCATCGCCAAAAATAAGTTTTGTAAACACCCATCTACTGTTTACCTTTTCCCTATTTGACTGTGATAACAAAGTAGGAAAACAGGCAAATGGCAAACTTTTATTTGCTTTTAATTTGCAGCAAATGGACGTGTTTCGTATGCCAATTGCCATCTCCTACCAAACACCCGTCTGACGAACACTTCTACCCAAATAATATTGAGTGGCGTCCATTAGTAAAATCAACAATTTCCAATGCGTTCCCATTTACGAGTATGAATATGCAATCAAATCAAAAAAAAAATAAGCACATTATCTGAGCCAAGTTACATGTTACGCATTAAAAAAATAATATCAGGAATATTCCCGAACAAAAGCCACAATAATTGCGATAAGCACAAACCAATGGTTCGAGCATTTTAGTCGCAAAATTTATAACTCAACAAGTGGATTGGCTGGCATGTCAATTTTTTTTTTGATTATGGGAGACTTTTTTTGGCAATAACATTAAGCATATTCCAAAATTTCATTCTAGATAAGAAGGTAAAATAAATTTGGCAAATATGTACATTAAATAAATTGATATACAAATTTCATTGGTTTTGCTTAATTGATATTGATAAACTAAAACCAACGATGAATAAGTTTGATAAGGATATGAATTATGAGTATGACAGATGGTCGCGTTGTTTAATTAATGGGAACTGCAAAAAATAAAAGTCAGGACGATAGTGACGAGTAGGTACTAGCTTTTATGGTCGTTGTTATATACGGGTGACTTACACGAAGTGTTACCAAATAAAAACGCCACAGAATTTTTATTTTTTGATGAATTTTATTAAATCAAAGTAAAAAATGTTCGCAAATATTTAAATTTTCGAATTGCATTAGTTTCCGATTTGCCACCCTTAGCCGCGATTATGGCCTTCAAACGGCCGACAAAGCTATTGCATGCAGCACGAAAGTGGCTCTGTTAGAGGGCAAATCCGATATACCGTAGATTGGTTTGTTGGAACAAACGAGCAACATGACAGCCAAAAAATCAATCTACGCCAGATTTTTTTTTAAAAACACGACATAAGACTGAATGTGCAAGCTGCAAGACCATGATCAAGAACAAGACCTTATCTGCATTCTGCAAGGCTATTCCAAAAACCAGAAATAATATGAATGATTTCTTTTGCATTCACGGTTGCAACATTGCTACAGACAAACCCACAAAAATTAACGAAAAATTACAAAAAATTGTGCCTGCCTTTAATTGAATTTTTCAGTGTGTAGGTAATTAATTTTACTAAGAAATAAATCAAAAAAAATTCTTAGAAATTCACAATTCAAATCACAAATACTAGAAACTCACATTGAAGTACAAGGAAAATCCGGGCAGGTGTGTCTCCTCGGGTAGTCTATACTCACGAACGTAAATGGCAAAAAAATCAACTCCCTTTTAATGGAAAAATGAAAAATTTATTTATTTTTTTAATTTTTTCACTTTGTTAACCACACCGCTAAGCAAACAAAACGACCAATGCAAATGCATTGACAAGTATAACAAATAACACTGCCGACTAATTCCACACTGCACTGCACACATAAACACAAGGATTAAAAGGGATAACTGGGAGCTCAATTAAAATGCAATTTACGAGTAAGGTACTTGGGCGCAAATGAGACAGGAGAGCACAATCCCAAATGCAAACGTGTAGGCAAAAGGTAAGATATACACAATGTACCGCAAATAAACGAACGACAATGACCGACAGGAATTAAAGGACTACCAATATGACCGGCCGACGTTACGCTATCACATTCGAATTACAACTAGCGAGTACCGACTACCGTACAAGTTGAAGGCAATGGAATAGGAAACGATGACAGCAACGAAAAACAATGGCGCACGGCGAAGCTGCTACATAAGACTAAAATTGAAAATTCTCTTTGAGGCGGCGCTGTTGCAAGCGAACCCCGAACTACGCTACACTACAGTGCACGAATTTGGTGTTGTTACTGTTAGCAATGTGTGCCTGTGTGTAGAAAGTAAGCGAAATTCCCAAAAAGTAGGGCATTGACCAACAGCACTGAAAGTCATTATTTAACAGCGACTATTAACAAGCAGCAAGGCTGTGGCTGGAAAGCTATGCGTTTGTATAAATTAGGACAGTGACGGCGCGGCGTAACAAACAAAAATCTTGGCCTGGGCTGACCTTCGGGCAACTGAACTGCACTGTACTCTATTCTGCTGATATAATTGGATTACAAAAAAACTACAGTTTTTAGGAAACAATCAGACGAACGACCATTCATATACACATAATACTACAGAGTTATTTGAGCCAATTGATCATTGCATTTATTTCGAAAAAAGGGTTTTTGACGTAACACCGTCTCTACATGGAATAAGGGGTACGTATACGTACATGTTTAAAAAGTTAAATGTTATATGTCCCTCTGTTGTGAGATACTGCTAAGTCACACTTTTATGTCCCATGTTAAGTCACATTTTTATGACCCCTGTTAATTCACACTTTTATATCCCATGTTAAGTCTCACACTTTAATGTCCCATGTTAAGTCACACTTTTATGTCCCATGTTAAGTCACATTTTTATGACCCCTGTTAATTCACACTTTTATATCCCATGTAAAGTCTCACACTTTAATGTCCCATGTTAAGTCACACTTTTATGTCCCATGTTAAGTTACACTTTTATGTCCCATGTTAAGTCACATTTTTATGACCCCTGTTAATTCACAATTTTATGTCCCATGTTAACTTGCACTTTTAAGTCACTATTTGATGCCTAGTTTTCTACAATTATTTTGTATATTGTTACGAAAAGTAGTTAGTAGTAGATGTCGCCATGGAAGTATAAAAGGAAGAAACAAGGCGTTCCCCGATCAATTTATTTGTTTTTTAAATGTACACACGCTCAAGGGTTTTAAACCCTTAATGCTTAGCACAGTGTGGGCGTTCAAACATTAAGGAGAGAAAAAGGTGAGATGTCTACGCACATGTGTCCTGAATGACTGTAGATCATACAAATGCAGAAACACAGAGTCGTGCAATTCATTCCACATACTAATTGTGCGGCTAACGAAGGAATCTCTGCATTGGTTGGTACGTCCGAAGTTAGGTCTAATGGTAGAACGGTGATCTCGAGTTGAGCGGTTGGTGGTTTTAATTACGTTTAGAAGACAGAAGACAGTTTTGGGTTTTGGGTTTTGGAAGTGTTAAATTCAACTCTATTGTGTAGTCCTCCCGTTGTTATGGTGGTCAGAATTTAACGTGCTTAACATACGTTGTTGTTCAAGTTCCACTTGTGATGAAGAGGGGCGTGGAGAGAGCGCGAACTCATATGAAAAGCTAAGAGTGCTGTCGTCAGCAAAAGAATGAATCGGATTAGAAGTAGCGGATAGGAGATCATTAATGAAAATGAGAAAGAGTGTCGGAGACAAAATAGAGCCTTGGGGAACACCGGTGTTTATGCGGTGAACAATGGATTTAAAACCCTTCAATACGGCCTGTATTGAACGGTCAGAAAGGTAGTTACTAGTCAAATCAAGCAGAGCCTTATCAATTCTATAGGCATTCATTTTCGACAAAAGAGTTTGATGCCCAGGCTCTGTCAAATGCCTTGGAAATATCGAGTGATAAACTTAGCTTTCATCAATTTTCTGAATAGACTAGATTTATGAATGTTGAGATCATTTAATACTCTAGCCACTTGACGAGTACGAAAGTAAATCAGTCCCATAGAGGATTCGACTCTCGTAAGCACAGACGGAGATAAGGCGCTATCTGCTAGCGAAATATGAAGTAAGCAGATTGGCTTTGTCTTTAGAGCTTACACTTGGAATGTCATTGTGAATGAGCGTTAAAATTAATGACGAGGCAGGATTTTTAATTCATTTCACGAATGACCAAACATTTTACTTACTTTGGGACATTGAAGTATTTTTTGACTCAGTTTCTGGTCATACTCGAATTTGCAATCATTTCTGACTCGTCTAAATTTAGTTCGGTTTTTCACAGTGGGGTTTTTTTTATATAACCGAAAGCATACCTCCCGGCTCCTAGTACCCTCTTTGCAGCTTAAATCATACCAAGCATTTTCCTTCCTATAAATAGAGGACGTTTTTCCGAAGTTTTTTCGAAAGCCGAAATTTCGTAACAATATATAAATATGTTCGTTTGGGGCTCCGATAAGTTTATGTTTATTTTGGACCCGGTAGATGGCGCTAAAATCGAGACATCATTAAGCCTAAAGTGGTTTACTGGACGTATCAAACCATATACATACTATGTATATGTTCGTTTGGTGCTTCGATAAGTTCATGATTTATTTGGATCCGGTAGGTGGCACTAAAGTAGATATTTTTATGAAATTGTAGTTTGGGCTTTGGTGCATATCGTTGTAATCGCATCACACTTAAACTACTAGACATATTAAAGTCATGCTCACACCGTATGATCGATTGGTGCTCCTGAATGTTTTTTTGATGCTGCTATAAGTTCGCCTTTCTTTTTGGATATGGTAGATGGCGCTGGAGTGAAGATATTGTTCAATATGTGTGTAAGAGCATCACATCTAGACCACTGGACATATTCCAGCTAAATTTACACCATACGTACGGTTTGTGACCCTAAATGTTTATCTCTTTTTTGAGTCCGGTAGGTGGCGCTGGAGTGAAGATATTGTTCAATATGTGTGTAAGAGCATCACACCTAGACCACTGGACATATTTCAGCTAAATTTACACCATACGTACGGTTTGTGACCCTAAATGTTTATCTCTTTTTTGAGTCCGGTAGGTGGCGCTGAAGTCGAGATATTTTTGAAAATCTGTATTTTTAATGTTTGAAAAAGTTCGTAACAAAGCCATATTTACACCATATGTTCGTTTGGTATTCCATAGCTTTCTGTCCAGAATGAGACCCAGATATTTAGCTTTATTAGAGAAGGATAAGCTTGTGCACTTTATAGAGGGGTGGGTCAACAATTTTATATTTTCTAGTGAGTGAGGACGAGTTCTGTTTTGTGTGAGAGGGTTTTCTCCTAGACCACAAAGATCTGTCCATTAAGTTAGCTTGCTAAGAGCATTCTGTAAGAGTTCCTTCAGGGTATTAAAGTGTTTTCCTGAAACGGCAATAGCATCGTCATCCGCATAGGCGATCACTCTGCAGCCCTCCCTTTTCAGGTATAGCAGCAGCTTGTTCACCACTAAATTCCATAGAACGGGGGATGGAACTCCACCTTGCGGCGTTCCTCTGCAGAAAAATCTTTTGGGAGACGCCATACCCAGTTTTGAATTAATGGTCCGACTTGTAAGTAGGAGATTAATCAAGTGAATCGTCTGCCTTCACGATCGAAAGTGCAGCTGCAATCGCCGATGTGTTGACGTTGTTAAAAGCGTATTCAATGTCCAGGAATGCTACCATTGTATACTCCTATACTCATCATGGTAAAGTGAATATTCAACAGAACCCCCTAACGTATGTATAGCTGTTTCTAGAGATTTGCTTTTGCAATAAGCATGTTGATCATTTGACAATAGTCTCTTATTGCGTAAATGAATATCAATTAGTCTTAAATTAGGTTTTAGTTTTAGTTTGGTTTAGTTTTTAAAAGGAATGATGACAGACTGATATGTCTGAAATATTTTAAACTTCTGCACGCTCATGGCTTAAAAATTAAAAAAAAATAATAAAAAATAAATAGTGCATAGTCAATAACCGTTGTCACGCTCAAAACGCACGCGGCCGTGTAGACGACACAGCCTACCATTTTTCTTAGTAAGTACTCGTCGTAGGCTGCTCTGAATTAGGGGTTGCTGGACATGATATGCTAAAATAGTGACATCCCAGTAAAGTCGGACAGACAGACAAACACACTGGAAAGAACGGATAAATAAACTACAACTTAATGTCTGTTTGTTTTTAATGGTTTGTGAGTCCGAGTGAAACATTTTAACAACCCCCATAACAAAGGGTGTGTTTTGTTCGGGTTCAATATTGCACAGAAATAAATATATAAATAAATAAATAAAAGCGAGGGTGAAAGCAATAAATGTGCAAAGCAAGCATAACAGTTATGGTAGAGCGGACAAGTGGCCGCATGCACGGTCGTTTATCTTAGGGATAAAGCGTTCCAGGCGAATCAAAACTAAGTTCACACAATACTTATACCAAATTCCTCATTGAGTATTCAAAAACTCAAATACAATACAGAATTTCTCTATTGTGGACCACAGTGCTCATTACACAACATTCGAATTTACGTAAACGAACGGCAACACTGACGCAAGTCAATTACGAGGGGTGCAATAAAAGAATCGAATTTGACTCAACTAACAACCCACGCTGTCAAAAAAAAAAATTAAA
The DNA here is from genome assembly GCA_947095585.1 of Nephrocerus scutellatus. Taxonomy (NCBI): domain Eukaryota; kingdom Metazoa; phylum Arthropoda; class Insecta; order Diptera; family Pipunculidae; genus Nephrocerus; species Nephrocerus scutellatus. Next base: position 122,612,392 of record OX352762.1, read on the forward strand.
AAAAACGATTGCCAGACACACATTAGGGGATGATGTTATTGGAAAGAATAAAAGAACAAAAGAAAGAAAGATAGGAGGAAATTTTCAGTCAGCTGAAGAAATGAAGGTGTATTGCCGAGGGCGAAAGACCCCAGCCAACTGTACTGTTAGGCCAAGTCCATCATTCAATTCGTTCAACCAGTTTAACGTTTGTTTGTGAGGATCCTTACCCATTTTTCCCTCTTTTATTTATTTGCGCAGAGACCCGTTTATAGCCGGAGCTCGAAGCAATAATTCCAACACCATTGACATATTGGGATGTGAAAAAAGTTCTTTCTTTCCACAAATTGCACGTTACTCGTTGTTCAGTTTCCTAATGTGTGCGCTGTCCATACGATATTTATTGAGCTATCAGAAGAGATCTCTTAATTGCCTCTTCTATTTGACTTTTATTCGATATAGATGGAAGAGTTCCGTTGTGTGATGCTGTTTTTTTCTCTCTCTTCATTTTGTCGTAAAATTTTAATTTCGAATCCTGTAATTGGATAGCAGTTATATCCTAACAGGGTGTTTTAAAACGGGTTGAAAATTCTTAAGTTGGTAAGCCCTGGGTTATTACGAGCAACATTTTTTATAGAAGGTGGGCCCAGCGGTGGTCATAGCGTTTTCAGAGGAATAAACGTTGTTTTCACCTTACAAAACCTCCCGTTCCCGCGCTTTTCAACTCTTGAACGAACACATACAAATAAAGGACGCTTTTATTTAGAACTATTAACTACCCAACGGTCAGCCATCAGCAGAATAGTGGGAATAACACAGAATGCTCTAGAATTGCACGTGGTGGTAACTATCTCTAACTGGTGGAAGTGCGATTAAACCTCTACATGGTGGCAACGAAAATAGCTAAACGATTTAAGAATTTTCTCATGGAACATGGAACATGGAACGAACACTCACTGTATAGAGCTCGAGCTGCACAGCAGCTAGCCGATACCCTGGCCAAATATAATGCTGACATAACGTCAATTCAGGAGGTGCGGTGGACGGGGAATGGTGTCTTACAAAAATCAGAATATGACTTATATTACAGCTGTCATACAAAACATAATGTGCTCGGGGTAGGCTTTCTAATCAGGAAAACATAAAACTCACCGGTATTGGCTTTAAAGCAGTAAATGAACGACCATGCACTCTTCGCGTGCGGGGCAGATTAAAAAACATAAGCCTCATAAACGTTCACGCGCCTACAGAGGACTCCCAGATGATGAAAAACAAAAAAATCTTTGAATCAGTCGAACGGGAGCTCCGTGCCTGCCCTCAGAATGATGTAAAAATCATTATGGGGGATATGAATGCCAAAATAGGTAGTGAGCCAGTATTGAGGCAGTACATTGGCACCCATAGCTTACGCGAGAACACTCATGACAGTCATCGATTGTCAAGCAATAATTTAGTCGTTGCGAGTACAAAGTTTGCGCGTGAAAATATCCATAAAGCCACCTGGGTATCTGCTGGTGGAGCCACTCGCAACCAGATAGACCACGTGTTGATAGACCGCCGCCACAACCCGAAACTGATGACTGTACGAACGTACCGAGGTGCCAACGTCGACTCGGACCACTATCTTGTTGGCATGGTGCTTCGAGCGCGGATTGCATCATCACGAAAGACAGCATCCGCGAGTCCGATTCGAGTCAACACGGCTGCCCTTCGCAACGAAGAGACCAGAAACAACTACGCTCAAGCGATAGGATTTGCCCCAAATGCAGGGAGAGTAAGTCCCGGGGTGGAGATGTCGGGCCGTCTTTCAAACTTTCTCGAGTTGGAACCCTACGGCAAAACTAGGATTGGAGTGAAGTTTAGGAGTGCAGTAGACGGTTAAAGATGGTATCAACATCTTTGGTAACAACTGCAGTATATTGCAAATTGTTAGCAAACCACCCAGATTTTCTAAGCCGGACCTGTCCTGACACGTTGCATCTACTAGACAGAATTCAGAAACGCGCGAAAACAATCGAATCGCTTGAACATTGTAGGAATGTTTTCAAGCTTGTCACTGTTTTATCGCTGTTTCCATAAGCGATGTTTGAAAGAAATACCCATCTGCAATACCGCAATACCAGGGTCTCAACTTAAGCTCACAGGTCTACCATTAGTCGGACATAACAATCAATTCGGAGATTCCTTAATTAGACGCACAATAAATATGTGGAATGAATTCCCCGATTCTGTGTTTCCGCATTTAAGACACATCTCATATTTTCTTTCCTTAATATCCTAACGCCCTCGCTATGCTAAGCATAGTCGGCGCAGAGAGGTATCAAAGCATGAGGAAATACGAATAGCAAATCATTGATGAATATCCAGAATAATATCGGCCCCAAGATAGAGCGCTGAGGGACACCTTGCTTGATAGTTCTGACCGCCAAACGAGAGTCGTCACTCTTTGTATACTGTTGGTAAGAAAACTTCTTATAATCGTTAAAGTCCTTAGGCTACTTCAAAAAGGGGTTCAAGTTTCCAACAGAGAATATCATGGTTGACATTTTCAAAAGCTTTCGAGAAGTCAAGCATACTGAAAAGTGTTACATAACCTTTATCAAAGTCTCATATCATCTAATATATTGATCATCGATTCATCGCTAAGGAGCTATGATCTCTTCTGAATCCTGCTTGGAAAGGAACGTGACGGATGATTTTGTGTCTGTTTTGCTATGATCTTATCAAAAAATCTGAACAAGTAAGGCCTAGAATCATTAAAATATGGATTGGGTTTGGTTTTGTTTAGCGATATGGGATTACCTTGTCAATGTTCAAAAATTGTGTAAAAGTGGGAAGCTGTGATGCAGTGATTTTCTTTGCTTTGCAAAAATTTATCAAGGTCTTCAATACAACAGAAAATGCATCTTTAATTTCGTCCTTTGAGTGCTGTACATTAAGTTGGTTGCGCATTAAGGAAAGCCCCGAAAATTCAATTTGAATGAAGATGTCCACGATACAAGGACAAAATGCAATTTATTGTATGAAAAAGCCGGTCAAGACAATAAATGTTGAAAGACCAAACTTTCAAAAACAACAACAGTTTGCACTTTTCTGCACTTTTCTCTAAGAACGATCCTGGCAACCATTATTGCCTTGCTCAAGGAGTTTCTTTCCATTTTGTCCCCCAAGGCTGCAAAGGAATCAAAAGTAAATTTAATTTCGAATTTTCATTTTCCGTCGATGCAAATTCACAGACATTTGACAGTTGACAGATATTCGTAAAATGCCAATTTAATTCGCCTGCAGCTTATTGTTACGTGGGTATATCCAGTTCGTGGCGTTCGGTTCGATTTTTTAATCACAGGAGTATTTTTAAACCCAATTGGTGGATGAAGAAGATCACAAAATGGGAAAAAAATAAATTCTCAACAAAGTTGATAAGCATCTTGTCCAACCACTCTTCATGCAGTGATTGATGAGGATTACAGTGCCGACGAAGAATCGATCGGAATGTTGTGTTGTGCTGAAGGAAGCGGAAAATTGATTTCAAGATGAAATTTGTGCATTTCGCTTGAGGCGGCCGGCGACGCTGAAATTCGCCAACATAAGCGGGGCGATTATATTTGGTGAACAACATCAAGGAAATGAGATTTTCGGTTTTCCAATTATTGATAAAAAGAAGAACGGAAACAACAGAGCGTTTTATGGCAAATGTGATTGTAAACTGGAGGTTACATGATGCTCTGGTTTTTCTTTTAATGAGCAATGCGAAAACGTATTTCCTAGACATGACCGGAGCGTCCGCCTTTATTACAAAACATATCCTCTTACTATTTGTATTCACCGTATTATCATTAGCTATATGTATAGTTAAACAACCCGTCAACATGAATAATTATCCTCTCAACTAAATTAGTGTTTAGAGATACACACAAAAAATATATCAGATAGACAGAAAGCTATATTCTACAGGCAATTAATGACCCAACCCATACTAATTACCTTCCCAATGGATTAGCAAAGAATCTACCTGATAACAGGAAGACAATCATCATAGCGAACATGCCAGCCAGCAACAGCAACAGTTTAGAAAGTGCCAGTGGCGTAGTGGCTAGAGTTTGTTTCGTTCGGGATGGTGGTTCATTTTGTCGACCTCTATCCTCCAACCTATAGAAACATGTTAGCCTACTTCAACTAGAAAATTTAAAGGATTAAAGTTCAGATTAAAGATTAAGAGGAGATGTCTTTCAAGGTTTTGTGTAGCTGTCATTTTAATAACACTAACACTAATAAGGGTTTCCTTTTATTTTTTCTTATTTAAGGTTTCCCTTATTCATGCTTCCATCATAATCAGGGTCGGATTAAGCTTTTTTTCGGTGCCTTATGCAAACCTCACATTGAATTATTTTGGGGTTTCTCATTGTTGTCTGAAATGTCTCTAATATAGTTATTGCTTCAACCAGCTTCAAAAATTGTACTGCAATCAGGAAGCCCGAGTAAGAAACTTTAAAACACAAGGCATAGACCTCGAAGGTAGTTTACCAAGTTTACCAAAATCTAAATAGCCATTGTAGCACCTGAAGATAAGATAAATCCTTAAATGTTCATATGTATGCGCCGTGACTCTAGTGGTTAGTGCGTTGTACTTCTGAGTAGGAATACGGCGCCTAATATTATTATTATTAAAACTACTACCACGTGAAGTGACTACGTCTCTGACGAAATGAGACTTTGAGGGGCGGCAGTTAAAGGCCTATCACGACAGTGTAGAGGGGAATGCTGAAGGTCTATCTGAGGGGAATGCTGAAAGCACGACAGTGGGGCGGCGATTGTTGAAGGTTTATAAGTACAATGCACGACAGCGAGGGTGGAGGGGGGTGGGGGGGATTGGGAAGTGATTGAAGCGGTTTATAGACAGTCGAATAGAACACCCTCAAAAGAGTCACCTGGTATAAAAAAAACGTATGGTGTTTGAATAGAACACTTTTAAAATAATTTGCGCGTTTTAAAGACGGTCCAGCCTAGTCTGTTACAATTAATTTTGCTGATATGATATATGTAACCTTAAAAATATTCTGACTAGTTCGGTGAGAACTCGTGTCAGTGGTCTGTCTCGTAATGAAGTCGACAATTTTATGACCAAAAGTTGCAGAACCTAACTACATAATAATCTGCCAAAACCCGTTGTGAATTTTATTATCCTTCCATACATTTACAACTAAATTATTATGATTTTATATTTGGCAATTACTTATGTACGGGTATGTGTCCATTGCTGTGTGGTGGCTGACAACAATTTACACACTTTGTCGGTATTTCTGTTTTTTTTTTGCTTAGATGTAATGCAAAACCCAATGTGCTAAGTAAAAAGATTGGACGGACAATGCGGACGTATGGTTTGTAACGTGGGAGCTTCGTTACAATAGTTGTGCTAAAATTAGATATTCCTAAAGATAGCATGAAGCCTTTTAGGTGAAACGGTTTTGTGAAGGGAACTAATTCCACCCTAGTTTACTCGCAACTCGAATATTCCACACTTCTTTGACCATCGGCATTTGTTAAACAAAACGCACCTTGTACTTGTGCATGAGAATAACACTCTGCCTACACTGTGTATCTGTCATATTTTCTTAACAATTAATTTTTAATGAGTAAATTATTAATTAACATATTCTTATTCTTTTGATAAAAAAAATTTGCCACTGTCCCTCTCCTCATGTTAAGCTACGCCACTGACTACTACAACCGCCAACAGTTGTGTAGCATCATTAAAGTCATCATCAAGATCGTATAATAGAGCATTAGTTCGGTTGGCTGGTTGGTTGGTTGGTTGGAAATCATTAACCCAGGAAGAGAAGTGAAAAACTTGTGTAATAGAAAAAAAGACAGCGCAAGAAAATGACGGAGAAGGACCAGGAGATTGGATTGCATGCCGCTCGTCTTTAGGGATTATGAAATTTTAAACAGAACACCGAACATCGAAGATAATAAAAAAAAATGGGAACAGTTCAATCATCAAGAGTCCTCCTATATAACGCGCGGATTAAGTGCGCTCCTCCGACATATGTCTGCGTGGACTGTGACTTTGCGATATCGGATGAAAATTCTCAATCCATTAAACCATTGGTCTTGGCCTTTTTCTGATGATGCTTTGTTGTTTGCGTGATATCAAGATTGTGCGTGGTGAGTGAGCACCTGGTCTATACCAGCATTCAGATCCAATCCTGCCTGATAAAAAAAAAAAAGAGCGCGACAGAGAGGGTGAAGGCGAAAAACTACAACAATCAATGTTGTCTGATTTTCCTTGGAAACCTATTATTCATCGGTCAGGAAAAGCATTCGCATGTGCACTTTAAGCATTGCGTAGGCCATGATTTTGACATCAGGCTTAGCCGTGCGCCGTCAAATTGAATTTAGTTCCAGCAGCAGCTAAGCTGATAGTTGAGCAGCAGTGAGCAGTTCGTCCATTGTGTGTAGGAAAAAAGAAAAGTTCGACTTGGAGTCTCACAAAGTCTCTATCTGTCTCCTGGAGACACTGAAACTGGATGCTGTCGTATATTTTTCTTTAGTTTTTTGCAAAGCCCACTTCATAGCTATTTTTAGTGGCAGGATTAAGTTTTTGCTTATACTCGTACCTAGCACGAATAACGATGAACGTCAATGTGATAAGAATCTTATAGGAACGTGTTACGTGAGCCAAGTAGCATGGGAGGGTATGAAAATAGAATAATAATTTCGAAGCACGCGTTTGTTGTCAATTTTTTTATGTGGACACATGAAGCAACAACAGTTTAGTAAAGTTTGCCGCAAGGAAACTCCCTTCTTAAGTCGACTTTACAAGTTCGGAATACTTTCTACAGACATCAAGAGTAATGCAATGCATTATTATGGATCGGTCCTCGGGTGTAGAGCCAACTATGATAACGAATGTAATACAAAGTATGACTATAGTAAGTGTCCAACATTGGCATATTGAAAAAAAAAATCCTCTTGTCTGATGCTGGTAAACAAACCTAACATGCTTGATACACTAAAGTTTGGTATTTTACCCTTTGCTTTAGTACTTCACTCAATGATGCTGTGGCTCAGTGGTTAGTGCGCTAGACTAATGAGCTGGAAGTTCAAAGTTCGAACCCCAGGAAAACACCAAAATGCTTTTTCACGATACTCATACTACATCTGACAAATGCTCCAGAGTAGTAACTTCTCAATTTGCGGTACCTACACCTGACATACTCACTTTCAGTCAAGTGGCCAGTGCTGTCAGGTTGGGTGTCGTCCCAACAGACCTGGCTACACAATCCATCACAAAAGAGCAAATCGCTTATTTTCAGGAGGAGGTTATTGACACCTCGATTGAGATGACCGATAGTGGTGTGTGACCCCAATGTACCGGAACTAATTTCAAATCGGGGTGGCTTAAATTCGTCTGTATAGACGGTACTACTGTTTGTGGTGATTGCGTTCGAACTTCGAGAAGACCAGAACCAAGAGTGGATTAAACGTGACGCTGGTGGAAGAAGGATCATTCCCCCAAAACACACATCGCCCGTGGGTTCTTTCCACAAAGTTTGGAGCTCTCATCTGAAAAAGTTCTAGCTACAACCGCTACGCAGAATCCTGGACTACAGGCAAACTCGTGGAAAGTGATACAGACGAAGCAGGAATGTGCATTCCTTCACCTCGTATTGGCGGTTGACGACACCTCCATGAGTAGGTTTAACACCTATAAAGGTAAAATAGGCTACAGCATTGGCCATGTCAAGGTAATCCTAAAGAGCGTCTGACCGCGGCACTTCACTTCTAATTCTTCCAACACCGCCCCTGAGCATGTTATAAGCGATGACTTCAGGTACCAAACAGGTATCACAACCGGCCACTTCGACCAACAGCGCTGCATGTTGATCACAGCTGTTCCGGAGCCCCACCTAATAAGGTCCTTAGACCAAGTTCTTGCTCTTCTGGCAACAGAAGGGGCAAAACGATAGTAAGACCTTTGGGTTACTATCGTAAAAATTGTACGATTGTACTTGGTACGACCGGTAACATGGCCGGTTCTTCTATTTCAAAAAGCGGTGCCACTGGGCACGCAAATCGAAAGAAAGATGAGTCGGCTAAAACCAGACCATTGGGTCAAACCCCGACTGCTTGCCGCAAAGGAAAAGGCCCAAGAACAGCCAAATTATGTCGGCAAGCTATTTATCCTCAATGGAGAATAAATAATCACCATTAGGGTGCTACAACCACATTTACATCACGTTAAGGCCGCGTCCGGTACCCTTAGCAATAGATTCGCTGAAGACAACATAACCCTTGGCATCATCCAAGAACCTTGGGTTATTAGCAGACACATCAGATGTCCTGTGTGCTTTCCTCGACATTGAGGGCGCTTTCGATAACACTGGCTACGACTCAATAGCATGAGCAATCAGAAGCACTGGTATCGAGGACTTGAACAACCAATGGATAAGGGCCATGCATGAAAGTCGAGTTATCACTTCCTACACAGGGGGAGTGTCTGTGTCGGTGACTGCAGATAATGGCGGTCCACAAGGAGGTGTCCTTTATCCCCTTCTGTGGTCACTCGTTATAGACAACCTTCTAGCCGATCTACATAGATGAGGCTACATCGCCATTGGATATGCTGATGACTTGGCGACTTTAATTAGCGGTAAGCACAACACAACCAAACGGCTAAACTGGAATTCTCATATCAAGTCTGCCATCGAACGTGCCACTAGGGCTTTGTGGGCCAGTAGACGCCTCTACGGCAGAACTTGGGGTTTTAATCCTAAAATGGTAGATTGGATGTATACCATGATGGTGAGACCGATTATCAAAATCGCGGCCATTGTGTGGTGGCGTAAGGTTCTTGTACGAAAAACGGCAATTAAGCTTCAGAAGATACAAAGAATTGCCTGTTTAGGTATAACGGATGCCATGCGCACCTGCCCTACGACTTCATTTGAAGCTGTTGTAGGGCTTTCACCCATGCCGATATTCATTAGGAAGACGGCCGCTAGATCATTCGCAATCTCGTAGATGCCTGTGATTCCTAGTTGACCATAGACCTACTCTAATTAAGACCTTATTTTACGCTTAGGAATGCAAGTCATCAAACTGCTTCTGTCTAGCTATAAGAAAAAGTTAAATGAGTTCTTAAACTCTTTCCATTGCCTTTTACCAACAAGCTGTGAAAATCAGATCAGTTGTTGATTTTGCAGTAATAAAGCCACATTAGAATGAACCAATGATGACTTTCACATATGAGGGACTATCATATCGCTCAGAATAGCGTGGAATATTAAGTGATTTCGTATAGACTGCCCCATTTTCTGGTCAATATAGTCTGGCATCGTTTCATTCCTCATTCCAACATCACTTCACCAATGAAACTTACCAGTTGCGTATTAAAACCCAAAAGCCAATAGAGAAAGCAATGCCTTACCTGAAAATAGAGAAACAAATAATAATATTTTTAAATACTGTTTATTTGCTTGAAAACGCTTAGTAATTAAACAGAAAAATATAATAATAAACCCAAATAATAAGTGATAGATGGTTTCATTTGCCTAAGCATCACTGCACTATTTTATCAATACATCCATAATCGACTATTCAATCCACGTGTAAACGAAATGACATTGTCATCGTTTTGTGCTTAGGAAATGACAGTGACAGTGACAGGCAGAGTTAATATAATCATTTGTTGTAATTTGGAAAACATACGTAAGAATTTGGTTAAATTTTGACTATAACGCATGCACGCGAAAGCCAGTCATAATTGCCATTTAAACCATTTGCCCTCAACTTTTGCAAACATAAGCTAGTGTCAAAACCCAACAAAATGTCTCAATAGAAACACCTAATCTTAAGGTAACTTTGCAACTTAATTATCTTGCTTTTATCCTTCCGTAACAGCTGATCATCCGTGCAACTGTCAAAATTACGTACGTCAGGAATGCTCGTTATTGCATTTTAAATACCTCGAAAAATGTGAATTAGACTAAATTAAAAGGCTATTATGCACGAGCGGTACAGGTCCCTCTTTACAAATAAAAAAGCTTATGCAGGTGAAAGTTCAATTTGTTGTAATTTGGCAAACTAAGAATTTCGTTCAATTATGACGCTAACGCATGCACGCGAAAGTCAAACATAATTGACACTTTACCCATTGGCCCTCAATTATAGTACACTTTTTCAAACATAAGCTAGTGTCAAAACCTAACAAAATATTTCAATAAAATCACCTAGTCATAATGTAGTTTTACAACTTATAATTATCTTTCATCAGCTGTCTTTTATCTTTTATACAGATCTTTCAGTATCTTTTCATACAGAAAACTGCAACTGTCAAAACTACTTACGTACGTAATAAACGTTCGCTAGCGCATTATAAATAGCTCGAAAAAAGTAAAATAAACTAAAGTAAATTACATATGTAAATTGGAAACTGAAATTAGGATACCAAAAACAGTGACAGATGTAGACAAAAGTCAATTAAACCATTTGCTTTAATTTGGTAGACATAAGAAAGAATTTCGTTATATGTACGACACTAAATCATACACGCAAAAATCTATCATAATCTCAAGGCTCAAACAAAAATTTACTTTTCCAAACATAAGCCAATGTCAAAATCCGACGAAATGTTATCTTCATTATCATATGAAAGATCGCAACTGTCATCTTACCATCTATTTTCACATGGAGGACTGCAACTGTCAAATTTACGTACGTCTGGAACGCTCGCTAGGCGCTAGACATTCTAAATTGCTGGAAAAAGTTATATAGACTGAATTAAATGCACAAACGGATAATCTCGCTCGTAACATGAAACAATGTAAATTGGAAACTGAAATTAGGATGAGAAAAACAGTGACAGATGCTTATGTAAACAAAAGTTAGATTTAACATTTCGTTGTAATTTGGGAAACATAAGAAAAAATATTGTTCAATTTTGACAATAACTTATGTACTTTTCCAAACATAAACAAATGTCAAAACCTGACGAAATGTTTCCATAAGTTTCCTGACAGCAAGCTAATTTTACAAACTTAATTATAATTATCTTCATTATCTGGCGAAAGACCGCAACTATCAAAATTAGTAGACATCTGTCCATCTATTTTCATATGTCAAAATTACGTACACTATAAGGGTGTGAAATTGCATTATGCTTTAATCTTAAGGCTTCAGAAGTGACAATTACGAAGAATTACGAAATAACTATACAACATGAACGGAGGAACTACACGACGGCTACGACAGCAACAACTGAACGTTACGTGTATTTTTCCACATAAAAAATGGATGCTTAAAGCCTTCTTTCTTCTTCCCTTAAGCAATATGGCCATAAAACCAGTCAAAACACTACAAGAAATAAAAATCTGTTAACAACCAAAAATCGTTTGAACTTTTATTCGAGCGAAATGAAATTCTACAGCATAAGTAACATATGTATCCGTGTGCACGTTTGCAGTTGTGTTGCGCTGGCGATGCAAAAATATCTTTATCATCACTTTTTCATCTGAAAGCGTTTTTCGTCGTCGTCGTCGAGTCGTTGTCATTGCGACGTCTTGAGTTATTTTTGAATCATTTTGCGTCAGAAATTTCGTTCTTAAGATGTTCGCGATTGCGATTCACGTTCAAGTACAACACTCATGCTCTCTGCAGAGCACTCGTATGATGCATTATGATATGATGTCACTTAGGTCGTTGACATTGGCTCGACATCCCGTCGCTGTCGTTGCATCGCCTGACTGCGTGCCCGCTGCCGGTCGTCATTTTGGTCGTCAAAATTGGTTTGGTTTGTTTTTGTTGTTATTAATTAACATGGCCGTCTTAAACTCTGGGGAGACGTCTTAAGCACTCGGAAGAGAATCATTAAATTATATTCCAAAATGGCACTGTGCGCTTGGCTCTTGTACTGTACTGTTTGCCGGCAGAAAAAAAACTCTATTTATGGGCATGCAATTGGAATGGAATGGAATGGAATGGGCGAAATTCAATACCTATATGACATGTTGATTGGACGTTTATTTGACATTTTGGTTTACTTATTTAGTGTTGTGTAATAACAACTCAAAACACTAGCACAACAAATGGAATAGTTGATTACGCGAAGGGCGCGTCCGCTACCCTCAGAAAGCAGTTCGCCGAGAAAAATATAACCCTTGGTCTTATCTAAGAGCCTTGGGCTATTAGCGGACAGATAAAAGGTCTACGGAACGGGAGAAGTAAGTTGATCTGCAAATGAGGGGAGCCAGTGCCAAGGGCGGCCTGCATGATCGACACGAACATCAACTTTCTTCCTATATCCAGAATTCATAACGAAATACCTGGTGTCTTTGCTGATTGAAGTTCCGACCGAGAGGGAACACAGAACATCGTGTGTGCTTCAGCATATTTCCCCGGTGACGACGACAACATTCCGTCCTTATAGGACAGAGCATTGCCGGAACAGAAACCTCCAGCACCTAATAGGATGCGATGCAAATGCAAACCTCGATGCAAACCAGCTTGTGTAGAAACGTTCTCTGGTGAAACGACCAGCTGGCTAAGCTTAGGAAGAAATTCAGAAAACTCTTCAAATCTGCTAAACGCACGAAGAGTTGGGACAAATAAAGTTTCGCGCTTACAGAGTACAACTTATTAAGAATTTAGGCGATCCAATCGTTCCACATGGAGGAAATGTTGCGAAAACATTGTCGAAATGCCAGTAGCTGCACGAATCCATAAAACATTATTTTAGGATTAGACAAACTGTGTATAGGTTTCTTAAAAAAGTCCGATGCCACCTAAACGACGGGACGTGAGAATGCAATCAGAACCCTACTCCAGGTTCATTTCCCAGGTTCGTCTACCCGTGTAGCATACACGTACCCGAACGCATCAGACCAAAGGGTCCGCATTACTAGTGGGGTAAATAGTTTATCCGGTAAAATCTTCATGTGATAGGATTTTTTCAGCGCTTCTACAGAAGGCAATCGATCTCATCCTACCAGGTATGATTACTTTATTTAGAGCCAGCTACAACTTGGGATACATTTCTACTATCAGGAGACAGGTAAATGTGATATTTATCCCCAAACCAGGCAATAGCCTAGTACATAAATTATACAGACCTATAGGTCTAACATTTGTCCTCAAAACCATGAAGAGACTCATTGTCAGTTTGCGTACAGGAAAGGCAAAAGCACAAAAGTTGCCCTTCACTATCTAGTAATGAAGATAGAAGGAACTTTTCGTTCCAAGGAAGTGGTCCTGTGTGCCTTCCTCGACGGAGCTTTCGATAACACTGGTTACTACTCTATTGCAAGGGCAAGCAGTAGCACGGGTATCGAAGACTCGACCAATCATTGGATTAGGCCATGCTTGAAAGTCGAGATATTATTTCCTCCTCGGGTGGAGTGTCTGTGTCTGTGACTGCAGTTAAGGGATGTCCCCAAGGAGGAGTGCTTTCTCCCTTTCTATGGGCACTAGTTATTGACAATCTTCCATTGGTTATTCGGACGATTTGGCGTTTTTATTAGTGGTAAGCACTGCACGACTATCACTAGTGTCATGCAAGGTGCGTCACGACACGTCTTAGAATGGTGCAACATAGAAGGACTGTACATCAATCCTTGCAAAACCGTTCTAGTGCTTTTCACGTAAAGAAGGCTGACCGATTTGGGACCTATCAGCATCAAAGGCACCACGTCAGATTTTTCCAGTGAGGTTAAATATCTCGGCGTCATCCTTGATAAACGGCTAAACTGGAATTATTATATTAAGTCCGTCATTAAAAGGACCACTAAGGCCTTGTGGGCCAGTAGACTCTCTCTACGGCAGAACTTGAGGTCTAAATCCTAAAATGGTACATTGGATGTACACAATGATGATGAGACCTATTATCACGTACCCGGCCATCGTGTGGTGCCGAAAGTTCTTGATCGGACAACGGCAACTCAGCTTCAGAAGCTTCAAAGAATTGCCTGTCTAGGTACAACGGGTGCCATACGCACCTGCCCTACGACTGCATTAGAAGCTGTTGTAGGGCTTTCACCCTTAGATATCTTCATCAGGAAGACAGCTGCTAGATGCGCTGTTAAGCTGCAACTAAAATACGGGAACAAACCGGGTGACTATGTGGGTCACCTGAAAATTTTTGACTCAATTCCTGAAAGAGACATGTTCTGCACTATGGTCAGGGGGCACTGTTTCGGAAAGAAATTTGAGGCAGAAATACTGGACCGGGTAAACTGATGCAATAGTGTTACGGCACTGGACGCTAGAGATCTGGTCTGGTTCACAGATGGATCGAATATGGAAATTGGAGTTGGACCTGGTGTCTTTGGACCCAACACCAAAGTCTCGATATCAATGGAAAAAAAGTCCCTCGGTTTTCCAGGCCGAACTCCATGCCATTAAGATCTGCACCAGGATTAACCTTCATAAGGGACCTAGACGCGCTAGAATATATATCCTTCCAAATAGCCATGCTGCACTTAGAGCGCTATCGTCCAATTTGATGGCGATATCAGTCAAAAACTGTTAGAAAATGCACTGCAATTATGCCAGACACAACAAAATTACACTCGGTATGGTCTCTGGTCATCAGGGAATTGCAGGCAACGAATCTGCGGATGAACTAGCTACGGCTGGCTCGAAATCTGTGTTCATAGGACCTAATGAAGAGTCTATCCGAGCACATTCTCTGTGAATGTCCAGCATTACTTTGGTTAAGGAGACTCATCTTTTTACAAGGAAATATTCTCGACAGCGGAGTTGAGCAATTCTGCTACTAAGGATATACTATCGTTCAATAGGGAGGTGTTGCTTCACTTAGAGTAAAGACACCCTAAGATACAACAGATCTTTCAGGTCGCAGTGTCTGCAAACTGGGCTAGGGTAGTAATAATGAAAAATACTTACTCTGAGGGTATATAAGATAGAAAAAATGGAAACAACAGTTTGACTGAGCAGGCTTTCCAACATGTTCAGGATCGACTAAAAATATCGATCATTAGGAGTGTTGTTGTATTTATATGCATTTTGTATTAATTTAAATAACTGGGCCCCACGGTCTACCAGTAGATAATTTCAGGCTGTGTTCTGCCTGTTTCTCGGACTATCTGCGAACCAAGGTAGTTACATTAGCCAGTAGATTAGTCAATTTGGATCACAATTATTTTTATCATCAATCTAAATGCATCGACATTTAACTCCGCGGTAATTCGTCAACGAACTGCTGGCGGAACAATGCCAATAAAGCGATAATTATGGATGGATATCAATCATCATCTAATGAAAAGCGCGCAGCTGATGCGCGGAAGAAAATTGATAATGGAATTATGCAGAGCGCACAAGAAGCGAGTGGCGCAATCGTTGATTACTTATGCAAAGCAATTTGAAATTTTGTTCTCCACTACTCTGTTATGTTTTTCCTACGAAGCGCGAGCGTAAATCTGTAAATCGCCACCAAAATGCAAGCCGGCATGTTTCTTCTGATAATGTTCTTATGTGATGTGATGTGGAATGGTGTGGCTGAATAGAATTCTCTAGCAAATATATAGCTGTACACAATGGAGGAATTTGCTTTGCGCTGCGGTACAATTTATTTAGTATTCTTTCCCGCCGTATTGCCAACAACCCAATAGCCCAATAGCTGTATTAGTGTTGATCCGTAGAATCACCTCTTTCTTTTGTTCCAAATACAAATCATCCTCTATGCGGTAAAAATTCAAGCACAAACTGAGAGACAGGGCAAGAAAATAAACCAAACAAAAAAAAGTTATTATTAATTTTAATATTTTAGCATTAGTTGCTGTTGTGTTTTGTGGCTCCTCCTATCCGAACCTCACCGAACAGCACCGCACCGCAACACAGCAGCCAACAATCGCAATTATTGTGTTCATGTTCGTCTACTTGTGGTAATGTAGAACAATAACCGTTTTTTGTACGGCGCCGCCTCAAGCCGATCGACTCACTTACTCACTATGGGTACATTCACTTAGCCATTGTCTATATGCCAAGCAATGATGATGGCATTAAAATTTGAAATATGCACCATGATCATTAGCGCAGCGGTAGAAGCTGGCAGACACAACCATCTAAGCTAGATTCGATCCGCACCGCCAGCACTCATCGCCAGCCACACGCTCCAGCTTTCTAATCGTAGCCTGAGCGAGCGACTTTTTCTTTTGCAGCTATTAATACTTATTTGTATCTGTGTGTTGTACCTATCGTATCGTGTATCTTTCTATGAGTATCTATCTAACTAAATCTGTACATAAGTATTTTTGTATTTTTAGTATTTTAGTATTTTAGTATTTTAGTATTTTAGTATTTTAGTATTTTAGTATTTTAGTATTTTAGTATTTTAGTATTTTAGTATTTTAGTATTTTAGTATTTTAGTATTTTAGTATTTTAGTATTTTAGTATTTTAGTATTTTTGTATTTTTGTATTTTAGTATTTTAGTATTTTAGTATTTTAGTATTTTAGTATTTTTGTATTTTTGTATTTTAGTATTTTTGTATTTTAGTATTTTAGTATTTTAGTATTTTAGTATTTTTGTATTTTTGAATTTTTGTATTTTTGTATTTTTGTATTTTTGTATTTTTGTATTTTTGTATTTTTGTATTTTTGTATTTTAGTATTTTAGTATTTTAGTATTTTAGTATTTTAGTATTTTAGTATTTTAGTATTTCAGTATTTCAGTATTTTAGTATTTTAGTATTTTAGTATTTTAGTATTTTAGTATTTTAGTATTTTAGTATTTTAGTATTTTAGTATTTTAGTATTTTAGTATTTTTGTATTTTTGTAGTTTTGTAGTTTTGTATTTTTGAATTTTTGTATTTTTGTATTTTTGTATTTTTGTATTTTTGTATTTTTGTATTTTTGTATTTTTGTATTTTTGTATTTTTGGATTTGTATTTGTATCTGTGTATCCGCATCTGTGTATCCGCAACTTTTATTGCTATATGCATCTGTATCTATATTTCTATTTATTTCTATTTGTAATTGTATCTGTGTATCCGTATATGAATACCCGTATCTGTGTATCCGCAACTATTATTGCTATATACATCTGTGGCTATATCTCTATTTGTATTTGTATCTGTGTATCCGTATCTGTGTATCCGCACCTATTATTTCTATTTGTATGTGTATCTATATCTCTATCTGTATGTGTATTTGTATTTGGATCTGTGTTCCGTTTCTGCATCTGTAACTATATATTCTTGCAGATCTCACGCCTCACGAAAATATTTCATGAGACGACACACCAGTAACGGTCATTGAGATTTTCTTCATGGTTCTTGAGAACAGGTAAAAATGAGCTGTGCTGCTATTGATGTTCTTCATGAATCACTCAAGCGATCGATCACACATTGCACAGTTGAATAATAACATAAAGTCAGTCAATTTGCGCGCCGACGAACGAATGTTCCACAATAAGTTTTGAGTAAGCCAGTCGACCGACTAGTTGCTGATTCATAACGTTGTGTATATTAAAACATAGTACTCGTAGATGCTAATATAATGTGCTGACGAGTTAGTGCAGAATGAATGAGTTACGTGTCATGTACATCATGGAACAACAAGTGCGATGCCACAAAAGCAGCATAGAGTTATATGCTTTTGATCACAAGGGAAGCAAATCAGCTAAGCCGATTAATCAGAGCAACATTATTATGGTCCAAGATCGAGATGATTACCTTGGCCGCAGTTGCCTTGGTCGAGTGAGTTTCCTTTGTCATCTGGTTCATTTATTCTTACATATATTTCTATAATTTCAAACTAATTCCAGATATCTTTAGATTTTTGAAGGCATTGATAATCTCGTATAAGCCGGCCGTGCTGCACTTCTCAACCAAACATCTCCCTCATAAAATCTCCCATAAAATTAATTGCTAATGAGAGTTGTGTTGTGCGATGACTCAACCATTTTAGCACATTCATCCAAATATGTCGAAAAGTGCATTAAAACCTTATTTTTTGTTAATTTGTTCCACAGCGATAAAAACGTGATAAACTGTTCCAATACAGGCAATGGCAATGCCAAAATCTGTTTTTAATTTGCTGCTGCAAATTGCCCAGGAAATAAAGTTTTTTGTTTTGTTTTTATGTCGAAGTACAAATTGCCTTTACTACTGCTGCTGTTGCTTTAAATGTTTATAGTTTACTGTGTTTTGTTTAGGGAAAACGTCTCACATGTCAATTAAATACATGAGTAATAAATAATTGCAATTGGGTTTTTATGTGTCGCTGCTGTTCGCTTGTCGGTCACACGTGATGCAGGCTCAGTATTGCTGTGTGGTGGCTGGCTGTCTGAGTTTCAAAGTCTGTTACTTATGTCATGACAATTAGACCGCCGCGCCGCCGACATCGCATGCATGACATAATAATTGTTGCAGGAACTTGTCAATCGGTCATGTCAAAAAACTACTATTACAAAATGGGGAAGTTGAAAGTGTAATGTCAGAGTTTTTATAAAATTGACCTTCGAAAGTTGGATTGCAACATCTGTTTGCACTGTGAGCGTAATGTTTACAGAAAAAGATTCAAAACAAACTTTTTTTTTATGTAATGTATTCGCCTCAGTTTGGCATCCTGGTTTGTAGAATTCTTCCAGCGTATACTTGGCCTGCCTTGTCCAATAAATTCGACCGCAAAGGACTTTTCTAGCAGGATCCACTTCGCCATTTAGGGCGAGCCCGCTTGACCATAGTTGTTTTTGGTCTCTTCGTTGCGAAGCTGACTCGAATCTGATTCATGGATGCAGTCTTTCTTGGTAATGCTGGGTATCACGAAGGGAAGGCATGGAGTTTCCATTCCAATGATTCAAAGAATTCTTCTTTTTCATCGTCTGGATCCCGACGTATCTAACCTTTGTGTTTCGGTGATGACAATCTCCCAAAACAAACATCTTTCAAATTCGCCTCGGACCGTCCATCAGTTGTAGGAATGTAGGCTAATCGTGGTGACACTGGTGAACTGGATGTGTACAACATAATCGGGAAGTCTTGATTGTTCCTTGGTCTCTGGTGTGTTGCGATGGATCCATGTTTCGTCCACGGTTACCTACTTTCCTTGGTTTCGGTGATGGTTTTTTTACGCCAAAAATAATGCTTAATCAGCACACGAAATTCACTATTTTCCATTTTCGTAAAAATTCACGAGGTTGTCTGCTTTCAATGGCTGTCAAACAAAAACTAAATGACGCAGCTTGCCCCAAAATTTGACAGTAGTCCATTAATAGATGGCAGTTGACGGGAACAGTGTTACACTACCAAACTGCTCTCGTATATAGCGGCCATCTTTATTAAAGCAGTGTTTCCAAATGCATGGTCAAGACTAATCAAACATTGAATCCTAATAACTTTAAAAATTCTATGGCATTGTGGTCTTAAAAACGGTCTGCTTCGCTTTCGTCTCGAAAATTTTCGAGTGGATTCAATAAATATAAATATGCTTTTTGGCTTCTTAAATGATGAAAGAGTTTCCAAATAAAGATCAAGATTTCCTCTCGAAAACCAAAGCTCTCACGCTATGACTTCTGGCTTTAGATCTCCTACTCGCAGTCACGTTAATCCTTTTTATTTTCTTTCCTCTTCGAGTGGCACAGAAAGTAATTTACATTTTCAAGTGAATGCGCCCCATTTTGCATTTAAAAATTCCTAGAAGGTCACTCTGAAACATTCCGATTCAGTTCATTCGCTCGATTAATAATGAGGGGAAAAATATAAAATTTTCATCGAATTTCTCACATCAGGGCGATCAGCTGACAGATTGATTGACAGTTGAACGGGTAGTGGTGAGGGTGGCATCACTGCTACAAAGTGTTGTGTAAAAGCACTTAAGTGGATAACACGGAGGCTCGTTTCGGTTATTATTGTTTATTATTGTTAATCGTTTTGACGCCTTGGGTGAGGACTATTAACATCATTCACAAATCTAAATCTTACCCGGATTTCCATTAATGCCGAAGGCGAAGCTAAAGCTGATGGAGAAATTTCTTTGTCCATATGAGTAACAGCATATGAATTTTATTTCCAAATTCCATTAATCCATCCCCTCGGCGCATTGCTCGCTATCGTTGGTGTTGCACGCTTGAACACTCGTCATCACTCCAGGCCGCCAGATATTAAAAAAAAATTCCTTGTCGGAAAACATCTGGCGATGTTCTTAAGTATTCACTTGCTCTTCTGAGAGGAGAAAATTGTCGTACGGAGGGTGTGGGTGTTACGGAATGAGGATATACTGTGACTGTATATGTGCAGGCTGGAAAATCGCCTCCATGTGAAATGATTTTTTTATGATTTTTTATTTTATCAAGGGACGTGCACAAGGAAAAACCTTCAGCGAAATTGAATTTTTCTCGAGGAAAATTCAAATAGAAAAAGTGAAGTGTACTCATGTGTGAGCGGAAGTGAGAAAGATATACTGTCGGTAATGACTGTTGGAATGTCAATGATATAAAACACACGGACCATATGCCAAATGTTTCATTTAAAGTCATTTCGTTCCGTTCAACTCTCTCGGCTTTGCGCTGTCATATTCCCATTTTTTGCAATGAAACATTTTCTAAAAACGTCATTTGCCAAAAATAAATATTACATTGTAAGTTTTTTCAGAAGTAATTTTTTTCAGCTACGATCGCGGATGTAGATTCCAAAATGAATCTTTTTGAAGCATCCATGGCTACGGCTAGGAGAGTCGAATATCCAATTAGTCGTAGCAAAACAAAGCACCCAGCTTGTTGGAGTGAAGGTCTTGACATTCTTAGAAGAATGTCCAGAACTATGTTCAATATCTGTTATACCAATAAGAACTGCCAACCCTACAAGGATTGCCTAAAAAACTATAAGAAAGCCATCAGGAAGGCTAAACGCCGGTCCTGGGGATGGAATTCTGTCAGTCCATCGAGACTACCAAAGACTCGGGCCAGATTTTCCAAAGAAAACACCTGTCCAACCTTTATCAAAAGATCGGATGGTAGTTGGACAGAACCAACGGCTGGATCTCTGGACATTCTAATAAATACCCACTTCCCTGTGTGCGAAGACTCGTGCACACCTTATAGCCTATGCACTCCTGAAGGTCAGGAAGGCTCGTCATGCGACGCATCCAATATCATAACTAAGCTTTCCTGGGCCATTCGCAGTGTGAATAAGTGAGTTAGTTATGATTTGGTTTTATACCAGAGTACTTGCAAGTAGATAGATCAGTGTTACATATGAACATAAGTATTATTTTGAATATAATTCTTATTTTAGTGAATAATAAGTAATCACCAGTGTGAATTTGTGAACTCTTGCCATTTGTTAATTAAAGCTGTAATCAGTAAATAAGAGAAATTGAATTGTGTTTTTATTTGCAAAATCCATTACGAACTCTCTAGAAAGCCTAAATTTCGTAACAATATTATTGATTCGTAGCAAATGTATTGTTACTTTCCTTTTACTTTCTAAATAATTTTGTGCTGCCTATTAAGGATCGCATTCAACCTTTCAATTTTAGGGCGTGACAATGTCGTTGGTGGAGTGGTTTTTTTTTTTTTTTTTTTTTTTTTATATAGAGATTTATTGCCAAGGGATGACTCCCTGAATGACTTACGTCACGGCAATAAGTTGGGCTAAGCCCTTTATTAAATTCAAAATAAAATAAAAATCGAAAGAATGTGATTTACAATATATCACATTCCTCACGTTTGTAGCCGGTTTCAATTTATTTTCTCAGAATTCTCCCTGATTCATTGGAAAAGCAATACGAAAAACGAACACGAATTTAGAACTACGCGAGTCTAAATACTTTTATCTATGAATCATTGTCTGGGAAAACTACAAAAAACCTTGACCAAGAAAATATTACAAATTATAAAAATAATTTAAAAAATACTGATAAACAATTTTTTTTTTTTTTTTTTTTTTTTTTTTTTTTTTTATATTAAGAAACAACTTATGAATACTTTAACCATCATCCTTCAAGAACTTGTTAACGGCTAATTTGAACGCCTGCAGATTATAAGATTCTGGAAACACGTGTTCGACCAATTGATTCCACATCGAAGATACTCTAGGAAAAAAGGAGGATTTAAAGTGTTGGGTTCTACATGAAAACAGTTTTAAGGCAAATCTATGTTGATTGCACCTTAAACGAGTGTTTACGTTACTGAGAAAAGGCCCAGGAACTAGAGAACGGGTTTCTAAAGAACATTTACCGTTGTAAAATTTATAGAAAACAGATAAAGCTCCTACATTTCGTCTGTGCTCCAAAGTATCAAGAGACGAAGTAATGGTTACATCGTTTATCAAACGGATAACTCTATTCTGAACACCATCAAGATGAACCAAATGCGATCTTGGAGCACCACCCCACACATATGAATTAAATTCTAAAATTGGTCTAACATAAGATTTATATAATCTTAATACTTCAGAGGGAGTGAAGTAGAAGTTACAACGTCTTATGAAGCCTAAACATTGGCTAGCTCTTTTTGAAATTTCATAAATATGTTCTTTCCAAGAAAGATCACTTGATACTTTTAAACCTAACAACTTAAGTGAATCAGATCTCGCAATAGAGGTACCATTAATAACAGGAGGAACATAATGTTGAGTTGTCTTCTGAGAAAAAAGGCAAGACTGGAATTTATTTGGGTTAAATTCTACTCTGTTAGAAATGCCCCAATCAAGAATGATTTGAATATTAGACAGAATAGTCAAATTCATTAATTCACGCGAACCATTCAAGCGAGAATTGCATTCTTTTTGATTGTCAAACTCAATGGAGGCCGATAGTGTTGTATCATCAGCAAATGAATGGATATCACAGGTTGTAGAAGACAATAGGTCGTTGATATATATCAAGAAGAGCGTGGGAGACAAGGATGATCCTTGAGGCACGCCAGCATTGATCCCATGTGAATCTGAAGATATACCATTTAATACAACTTTTATTTTACGGTTCCATAAATAATTCTCAATCCATGTAATGAGAGAGGAGTGTAAATTCAGCGCACGAATCTTATTAATAAGACAATCATGCCATACTCTATCAAAAGCTTTAGCAATATCTAAGGAAACAACGCTTGATTCACCTAGGTTTTCAATGCTTCGCTCCAAACAATGAGTCATGCACGTCATTAGTTCGCCTGAAGATCGATTTTTACGAAATCCATACTGAACATCGGATAAAAGAACATTCGAATCCAGATAGTTCATTAGTCTGAAATTAACGATAGATTCCATTACCTTCGATAGAACCGACAACAAAGCAATAGGTCGGTAGTTCGTAGGTGCCGATTTATCACCTTTTTTCGGAACGGGTTGAATATTTGCTATTTTCCAAAATGATGGAAAAACACCTGTCTTCATTGAGAGATGAAACAATTTGCTAAGCGGTTTTGCCAAAGTATGATGACAACTTTTCAATACTAATTGCGGAATACCGTCGGGGCCAGTCGCTTTATTGGGGTCAAGTTCTTTCAGAATCTTTGAAACAACCCGTTTCCGAAAATAGATTTTAGACATACCTGGGCCTAGATTCGGGAGAATTGGTGGGCTTTGATTAGTTAAAGGAAGAGTAGACGCACCAGCGAAATGAGAAGCTAAGAGATTAGCTTTCTCAATATTAGTTCTATAATGAATACCATTATGAAATAAAGAAGGAATAGACGAAGTATTGTCTGCAAAGTTTCTTTTAACCAATGCAGCAAACGACCAAAAGCTTCGACTGTTTGAATCAGAATCCAATATTTTTCGCATGCTATCTCGAATCTTAAGGTCATATATTATTTTGGACCTTTTCAATATAGCGTTTGATCTGTTTCTAGCTATTCGAAACTTTACAAGGTTTTCTTCAGAAGTGCAATTAACGTAGTCCAAATGGGCTGCTTTTTTACACGCGACTGCTGACCTGCAATGTTCGTTAAACCATTTATTTTTATGAGTATTTTTCTTTTTAAATGAAGAAGGAATGCAATTTTTCATTCCTAGCAAAATGGTTGACGTGATAAGTTGTGATGCTTCATTAGCATTATTGCTGGAAAAACAGGTTGACCAATCAAATGAGCTATAAAATTGGTTCAGGAGCTCCCAGTTAGCATTTTTATAGTGCCAGAGTAGCCTTTTACTTGTAGTCTCTATAAGGGCTGGTGATATTGGAAATTTGGCAACTATCAAAGCATGGTCAGAAAGACCTAATGGAGCAGATACATCAATTGAATATTTATCAGGCATAGTTGTAAGAAATAAATCTAAAAGGTGAGGTGATTGACCAGTAGTATCGGGATACCTAGTTGGCTTATCAACGAGTTGGGTGAAAAGATTAACATTTGAAAATAGTTCTGCGGTTTCACCTGATTGATCTCTACCATTCGAATAGGTCAACCATGAATCATTGTGGACATTAAAATCACCCAAGACTACCAATTCTGATGTTGGTGATGATTTGTAAATCTTGTCTATTGTGTCTGATAAGTAATTAAACTCAATATTAGTGTCATCAGGTGACAAATTAGGACTACGATAAAGGGAACAAATAAATATCGAATGGTTTGAAATTACAATTTCAATCCATATCGTATTGAACATTGGATTACTGTTTGGAATATTAAAATTAGGTACACTAAAACTGATGTCTTCTCGTATAAATAAAATAACCCCACGATGAGGAACCAAACAGTCGACACGAGAATACCCCTGACATTGAAAATCATTTGGGGTACCCATATAAGAGGCCTGCGTTTCACATAAACTTAGAACCGCAGGTTTATTCGCGTCAAGATGTGCTACGATCGAATTGAAATTTCTTTTAATGCCGCGAATATTTGTGAAATGAATTTCAAAATAAGAGTTCATTTTACAAATTAAAAATACCGAACCCGTCAAGATGATGAAAATATACGTAAAATAAGATAATAATAATATAAAAAATCAAAAAATATTATAAATAACAATAATAAGAAGAATTTCTACGAACCAACCACTCAACAGTGAAAACGTTACTTATTCGTTTGTAGTACCAGGCCTAACAAACGAAAAAGGCACGCACAGCTACTGAGACAGAAAGTCAATAAAAATTCTACTTCTGAAAACTATTCAAATAAAATAAAAACTTGAATAACAATACTTTTTAACGTAACTGCTTTTTTGTGTCTGATTCTTTGGTAACGTTACGATATGATGTCTTTGTTTTGATGGTATTGCTATCAGCAGTATCCACGCTTGATGAACAATATTGGAAAACACCTGTAACCGCTTTTGGAGTTCAGCAATTTTTGTCGTTTGGATTTTATTTGACTTCTTTTGTTGATTCAGTGTGATGATCTTGTCGTTTAAATTATCCAACAGCACCAGACTCTGCGATTATTAATTGGCTATTGTTTCCGCTTTGGTAAATCTACTCCACTTTTGTTGATATTCTTGTTTTTCAAATTACCAATTTGTTCTTTTTAAGATCTTGCTTTCTGTATCGATCTTGACCAATAAATTTAACACTTTTAGATATGAAAAATTAATCTTAAAATATTTTAACACAACAATAACTACTGTATGGTATTAAACACAATTTGAAATAATGAAAAAAGGTTATTTTAATTAAAATGAAAATATGAAAAAATATTTTCAATTATTTGAAAGAAAATTTATTTTAATTTTTTGAATATATTTTTTGCTTGCGTTTGACTTGAAAATCAAATCAACTCTGATTGGTGACTCCCATTCTGGTGGTTCGTTCGGGTTTGCTTTCCATCACGTCCAAAAAACGCATGTGCTATGCAGTTGCTGTATACTGATGTATTTACATGTACGGTTGAGTTTATGTATGAAGTAATCGAGATGTATAGCCAACAGTGCTACTTTATGAGCTCA
This sequence comes from Nephrocerus scutellatus, assembly GCA_947095585.1. Taxonomy (NCBI): domain Eukaryota; kingdom Metazoa; phylum Arthropoda; class Insecta; order Diptera; family Pipunculidae; genus Nephrocerus; species Nephrocerus scutellatus. Next base: position 122,638,218 of record OX352762.1, read on the forward strand.
ATATTCTAGTATGTGAGCAAAGCAATGAACTTTTAACTCTATCCTCAACTTTCTTTATAAAGTGCTATTGGATATTGTGGATCGAATTTTTCCTGATCCGTGTGGTATCACAATGGACCATTACTGGTCTAAGTGTGACGGTTTTACTGACAGCCACCTTAACCCCTAACCTAAGCTATAGTTATATGTTGTTCTGTTTTTTACTAAAAAAAAAAAATTTGATCACACAAGATCACGATCCTAGTCTAATAAGATAAGGCCTGGTATCAATTTGTAGCCAAAAAATTGTACATAAAAAATATCCTTAAACAAACATTCGCCACATTTCTATCATCAAATGTGTAAGCTAATACGAGTATTAGATATGTTATCTAAATAAATGATAAATAAATAAATGAAGTCAAAGTATTGTGTCGTATACATCTATAATGATCATGTTGATATATGCGACACAATACTTTGACTTCAAACTTATTTACGTCATTATTTGTAATATTTTCTCTACTTTATGTAGATTTTAATGTTTAATTTAGTGAAAATATTTTTCGATAAAAAAAATATCAACGTAGTAAGTAAACAAAAGAAACAACACCACGTATGCAAGAGTCACTTACGTGTAACTAAAGTAAGTTATATAGATTTATCAAAATCTGATGAGCAAAAGATAATAAAAGTTCTTAAATGATTCAGAATGCGTGAGTGATAAGATAAATACATTACTTAGATTGAAATTTAATTGCAAATTAAGGAAATCTTTCGAATATGTTGTCAAGTAATTAAGAGACCAAAATCTGGCGTTTTTTTGATAAAAAAAAGATTAACTTAGTAAGTAAACAAAAAAAAAAAAGAAGACACTTGTATAAGAGTCACTTACGTGTTAGTAAAGTAAATTATTTAGATTTATCAAAATCTGATGAGAAATAGACAATAAAAGTTCTTCAAATTTTGGTTGATTCAGTATGCTTGAGTGATAAGAAAAGTTTGGCTTCACATACATTTTTAATAAATTTTTTGGCTTAAATACCGCAGCATTTTCTCAGTTTCATCAGTAGCGATCAGATATGGCTCTCTTTGCACTTCTTGCTCTTAGTACTTTGGCGTTTGTAGCCGCGCTTCCTCAAGAGTTGTTAAATCAAGGAAATGAAATTTCCACACATATCGACTCGAAAGTCCGCCGTTTATATCGTAAAAATGGGTTATCCCAAACACTCACCACATTAAATCAGGAACCTGCAGGCGTTAACCGCCTAATGGACTACTTAGAGCTATTGGACATAATTTCCGAGCAGTCAGAACCGGTCCTGAATTTTGGCGTAGCTGTTCAGCATAATTGTAATCCTAAAGGAAAACGGGATTTCTCTAAGTTGGAGCGTACCATCTGTAACGACTTAAAGCAAGATTTGAAGGATTTCCTACCAATAATGCAGTGGAATTGGTTGTTTCCCGAAGAGCAGTCGACTAAAATGACTGATTTTTCGAATCAATTTCAAAGTGGCATAGCTATGGCTATCATTGAACATTATCAGGATTATGGATTTGATCAAACTCTCAAATTTATAAACGATTATTATCACACTGGTATTCCACAGTTGTTGTCCTATGCTGCACTTTTTGGTAAGGCAATCGAATCTGCCGAAAACACCGAACGAATGTTCCAGTTGGGCCAAGCGGTCAGACACAATTGCAATCCTGAAAATAACCTTGGAATTGTCGAGTCAGAGCAGTCACTATGCAATGATCTGAAGTCACTATTCATAGATATTTTGCCAATGCAGCGGTATTATCTGTTATTCTCCGAAAAAGTTTGTTTGTGGAACATAGGAGCTTCAAAATTTTTACAAAACGATCTTAAACTAAGCCAATCAGGTGATGCCTGGATTGTGGAGACAAATGGATACGAAACGGAATATTATTTCCGTGCCACACAAATTGTGAATTCTTACATAAATCTGAATTCGTCAAATTCACTGTGGATTTCTGCCAAGAATACCAAATGGGAAATAAATAATTCACCGTATCCAGGCACTGATGATTATTATACCATTGCGTCAACAAAGAACACAAAAATATTGAATTGTGCACCTGGACATTGGGCTAACGAATGCGTTTGGAAGATTATGGAATGTTAATAACAGGCTATTAATAAAATAAAACATTTTAAATGGATTTATTGGAAATTATAATGAAATAATTGAAATTTAATTATTCAATTCTTACTTGCAGTTCATTTTTCGATATGAAAATGTTATTGTTAGGCCTGGTACTAAAGACGAATGCGTAAATGAAAATATGGATATGAAAATTTTATTGTAATAAAGTTCATATATGTAGTTTTTTAAAAAGAATTAATAGTGTACTTTTGAAATCAACTGTAAAGTATATTGGTAGAACTCAATTCATGTTGAAAATAAATTGAAAAAGTTATCTATTATGTATATCCATATACTTTTGAAAGGTACCTTTTTTTTAGTTTTATTAAAAATTTATAAAAATTGTTTCTTTGTATCCAGTTCATTCTATAGGCGGACTAAGACGAGTCTTTAAAATTAGCAAAGTACTGACGAGTGATCTGTGATCTGTGGTTAGCACGTTTGCTTCTCATTTATATGTAACGACAACGTTTACTTTTTTTTCGCTTGTTGTTATGCAAATGCGTAAAATTATAGTAAACGGTTTTTCAATTGGGACGCCCCATACATCCAATAGGTTTTCTTAACTATGCATGAAGGTATAGCTAAGGGTTGTTTAACCTTTTCACTCCTCATCTAAACTTATTATTTAATTGTTGAAAACTTTCTTGGCCTCAAAAACTGAAGCCAAACGACGATCAGCAACGGCGGGCGTAACTTCAGTAACCTATCATGCTCCAAAAGTCCATATGATGTGTCGACTTCTTGACTACTAATCAAAAGCTGTCTACAACTTAGTTATGTTCCCTGCAGTTTGAGAAGAGTACAATTAGTGTTCATTCCCAAAGCAGGCAGAAGGGGTCATGAATCTGCCAAAGATTTTAGACCTCTAAGCCTATATCATCGTTCTTGATGAAAACGTTGGAACGAATTTTAAACTACCACATTAGACTAAGTTTTGAAGATGCAATGGTATCCAAACTCCAACATGCCTATCTTAAAGGCAGGTCTACGGAGACGGCCCTCCACGAGGTGGTGCGCACGATTGAGCACTCCCTTAAATACAAACAATACACTATTGCCACCTTCCTTGACATAGAGGCGCCTTCAACGCCATTCTCGAGGCTCTCCCTGAGTAGCGCAAATCCAAAAACAGTGGATCATCTCATCTCAATGCTGGGCAGCGGAGAAATCCATGTTTATCTGGGCAGTAGTAACATGATCAAATCAGTCATAAGAGGCAATCCCCAGGGAGGGATAATATCGTCCTTATTATGGCTGATGGTTGTAAACAAGCTCCTTAGTATATTTGAGCTGGACGGGACGAAAGCTGTAGCGTATTCAGATGACGTAGTGATACTCGTGTCAGGACAGTACCCTTCTGTGATTAGTGAAGTCATGGAAAGAGCTCTAGGCTCTAGGTGGACTAGGAGTTAACTCTAGGAAAACTGAAATGGTACTTTTCACCGCTGTGTCCAAAATACCGGTTATTGCCCAACCAAACCTTAATGGCCAGAGACTTACACTTACCTCAGCGGATAATTATCTCGGCGTGATCCTTGATAGGAAACTTATTTGGAAGTCAAATATAGAATTCAGGGTTAAGAAAGCATGTAACAAAACCATCGGTATGAAATGGGCCTGCAGCCGAGGACGGCACTTTGACTGTATACAGCGGTGATATGACCTATTCTTACCTATGGTGCGCTAGTCTGGTGGCCGGCGATAAATAAAAAGAACAATACCACAAAGCTAGGTAGAATAAAAATAATCAGCAACTGTTGGGATAACTGGTGCACTAAGGTCTTGCCATACCGATGCTTTCAATACAATTTTACCTCCCGACCTATTTATTAAATACGTTGGGACGTGCAGCGCTGTCCGTCTCAGAAAATCTGGGTGGTTTGTTGGCACACAGCAATTTACTGCAGTTGCTACCATCCTCAACTGACTACTGCACTCCTAAATGGAACTTCAGTCTCAGCTTTGCCGTTGAGTTTCCGACTAGAGAAAGTTGGAAGGACGGAGGAATATTGGGGCTTTTTGACGTAACTCTATTCACCGACGGGTCCAATGGAGTCGGCACTGGAGTCTTTTCAGAAAAACTTCAATGTCCTACAAGCTTCTTGACTCCGCTAGCATCCTTCAGGCGAGCACAGTATCGCTATAAATGGTAGGGTTTGCATATGCGTAGACAGCCAATCCGCAATCAAAGCCATTATTGCAACTAGCAACAACTCAAAACGTGTCAGGCAGTGTAAAGCTGAATTGGCTTCAGTAAGCAAAAGCATAGACCTTACACTAGTGTGGGTGCCGGGGCATCGTTGTCGGTAGAGTTGGTGATTGAGCCCCGCGCTTACCTAGCTTTCGCCATATTAAGCATACTCATGAGCTATGAAACAATTTAGCGGTCCTCTCTTGGGAGTAAACCATTACTTAATATCCCGTGGTGGTTTAACCAAGTATCAGACTTAATTAACAGACAGTAAGATACAGTGGTCCCCACGGGGATGGGTGGCGGGGCACAGCGACATTGACGGAAACGATAAAGCGGATGTACTAGCTAAGAAGGGCGTAACCTTGTACATCGACTACATGAAGAGAGTGTGCTGTCCATTGAGCTCCGTCAGAGAACGCGTACTCACTTCCCATACCACCAAGGCACAACTAAGGTGGAATGACTTGACTAACTGCTCTACTTCGAGGGAAATGTGGCTTCCTACCATAAAAAAACAAATCAACCGAGCTGATCTCAAGATCACGGAAAGATATTTCCAGAGTCGTGGCTATTATCACTGGCCATTGGCCGGTGGGCTGGGAATTCCGAACAATACTTTTTGCAGAAGCTGCAGGGATGTCAATAAGAGGGAAACTCTCATTCGTTATCTCTGCAACTGTCCAAACCTGGCGGGCCTGAGGGAGCTTTCGGTGTGCCGGATCACCGATATGATCTCGTACCTGAACGCTACAGGCTGGCTATTATCATTTCAATATACCTATCACGTCAAAATATCTCCCGAGGTCTGTGGTTACAAAACGGCGCACTCTAGCACCACTTGAGGTTCTCGCTAAGGCAACGCGGACCACCACCCTAACCTACCCACATAAGATATCATTTATCAAATCTCTGAAAATTGAGCGGTATATCCAGAACTATTTATAAATAAAGAATTGAATTTAATTATTTGCGAATATAAAGAATAAGAGAAATGTCATTGGCGATAAATTAAAAAATTAAATTACAACTTGTTAGCGTCAGCAATCAGCAAAATTGCACTCAATTTTAGTTTACAACCAAAGTAATGACTATTTAAAAATTCTTTCTGCTTTCTCGTCGGCCATTTTTCTCATTACAGCGAGTCATTACAAATGTCGCCATTCACAATTGAGTCATTTTCGCATTCTCAGCCCAACAACTAGTGTGGTATTTGTTTAGAATTATCTGTAATTTTTTTATAATTTTTGAATTTTTAAATAAAATGACAGTTGGACCGACGATTACCCTCACAAATCACCACTCAAGTTCGTGTTCTTCGTTGTTTGTTGCATAGTTTCCACTCAATTAACCCAATTTAGAATTTTATTTTGTGCCCCACCATCGCTATGAGATGATGAGATTCAAAGAAAGAAAGAAATTGTCTCTGAAATTTTGCAAAGAAGAGTTTTAGAAATAATTCTAATGACTGTATTCTATTTTTTTGTCTAATTTGTTTGGTTTTGTTGTAGATAGAAATAAATTACTACATGAGTTTAAGACCTTTGACAAATGACTCTCAATTGACTGTTTGAGAAGATTTTTTTTTGATAATCACGCTTTTCATAATATTTCAGTTGGAAACCCGCAGGAGAGTAAATTGTTAAATTTTCGATGGAATTATCTAATTGATTAACAAGTAACAAGGTTGTCTTTTGTACCGCCATTAGAAATGGTAGAAATGGCAGAAAATGCGACTGCCGACTGGCATTCGAAATGTTTGACGGTCAGCCATTAGCAGAATATGGGGAATGACGTGTAGACAAATCAACAATAGATTTTCATCCTTAAGCAGGCGAAGGAAAACTGTCTAGAGTTCAAAAACTGACTACAGACTGACTGGTTAAAAGACTTTCAAGCCGCATAGCATAGTCTACTAAGTATAACTTTATAAAGTCACTAGATGTTCCCGGGTGTTTTGCTACCCGCACTCATGAACCCAAGTCTTCCTCTTACCATCGCATGGTGGCAGGTGTTCTATAGCTTATAACCATAGAGAAATAAGCACTAAGCACATAGTCTTAGTCGGAAAAAGTTGAAAAAATTAGGATTATGGTCAGGTTAAGTAACAGCAAAATTAGCTTACACAGTTGTTACCATCCTAGTTCAACCGCTAACAATGCTATCAGGCAATATCTTAAAAGTGATATAAACAAGCTGACTCGTTTTCGCCATGGATTCTAAGCCGTTGGTGATTTCAATGCAAAATATAGCCAATGGAATTGGCTTAAAGCTAATCTTGCAGGAAATATCTTATTTGATAAACTCTCAGAAGGAGAAATATTTGTTTTCTATCCATCTGAAAGTACTCATCATCCAGCAAACGTCAGGAAGTCACCTTCTACACTTGATTTGTGCTTGTCCAATGGATATCACAGTGTCAGTGAGCTTCTGGTTCACCGACTTGGTTCCGACCACAATGGATTAGTATATGAAATTGACACTCAGGATCGGTTGAAAACCAATGATGTTCAGAGCTCACTATCGTTTTCTGAGGTGGGTGGGATGTTTATCATCAATTAATTAACAATAAGTTAAAAGACACACCCTTGGTACAAAATTTGAATTTGAAGTTCAAAGTGGAGTACGTCAGTGGTGCATACCATCACCGCTGTTATTCCTGGAGTTTGAGAAGAGTACAATTAGTGTTCATCCCCAAAGCATGCATAAGGAGTCATGAATCTGCCAAAGATTTTAGACCTCTTAGCCTATCATCATTCTTGATGAAAACGTTGGAACGAATTTTAGACTACCACAGCAGACTTAGTTTTAAAGATACAATGGTATCCAATCTCCAACATGCCTATTTTAAAGGCAGGTCTACGGATACGGCACTCTACGAGGTGTTGCGCACTATTGAGCACTCCCTTAAATACAAACAATACACTATTGCCGCCTTACTTGACATAGAATGCGCCTTCAACGCCATTCAGGAGGTTCTCACTGAGTTGGGAGTAGAGCAATTATCAGCGATGTACTCCGTGCATCGGCGATAACGGTAGGGAACAATGTAATTCGATGCACTATAAACTTACCTTAAACACCTGGACAACGCTGACGAAGTTTGCCTGCTCTTACATCGGATAATGGACCTTCATATGATGGCCCAAAATATAGAAACCGAAGCAAGCAAAGTGGGGTTCAAGATAAACACTGCCAAAACAAAAGCCCTTCTAATACCCGCTCTCAACTCAACATTGCTGGACAACTTTCTATAACCAGGAAGTATGGTATCGGCTGAACGAGGTGGCACCGAACTGGATGTGTGCATCAAAATCGGGAAAGTAAGGGCTGCGTTCGGAATGCTATTGAAAGTCTTGAGAAGCAATGTTTTCAGCTTAAGAACTAAGCTTCGACTGTTCCGCTCCAACGTGCAGTACTGGGAAGGTCGATACCACTACCACGCGCAAGCTGCAATCTTTCGTAAACAAATGCCTACGTATCATCTTGAGGATATTGTCGCCCAATCGTATATCCAACGACAACCTTCATCGGAGAACGGGCCAAAAACCTATAGACGTTATTGTGCGAAGGAGAAAGCCGCAGTGGATAGAACATACACTACGGCGCGACGACGACTCCACTGTGAAAAATGCCATGCAGTGCAACCCGCTCACCCAGGCAGGTAGAACAGCGGGACGCCCTAGGAGGACGTGGCGCAGGACAGTCGATTTTTTTAAGTCTAAACGTTTGCAAACGTTTGTTTGTTTGTTTTTTTCAGTCTATTTCAGAAGACACTAATTACTGAATGACCTATCGCTAATGAATGGAAGACCTACATTTAACGTTGCGTACTATTAGGCTTCTAAGATAAATAAGTCACTCGCATAGAATACATTAGCTCGTGTGTCTAAAGTAGTGGAAGGTTTTTGGTAGGAACTCATATAAAGGGTGATCAATTTAGAGGTATCGGATTTTAAATTGAAATAAAACAACAAACATTCAAATTGATTGGGCAATCTTTTTTATTTTAGTTTAGAACCATTTATGACATTTATTTTTTGAAGATAATCCCTTTCAAATGTTGGCCGCAACTGCGCCATAATTCGGCCATCCGAAAACACTAATTTTGAACGACTCGCTCGAGGACTTCGGTCGGTATCTCGCGAATAACTTGAGTGATGTTGGCTTCCAATGCCTCAATCGTAGCTGGTTTATCCACAAAACATTTAGACTTTACATTCCCCAACAAAAAAAAGTCCAAAGGTGTGATATCACACGATCTTGGTGGCCAATCCACCGGTCCGACACGAGAGATCAATTGCTCACCGAAACGAGGACGCAGTAAATCCATTGTGTCACTGGCTGTATGAGATGTAACGCCGTCTTGTTGGAACCAAATGTCGTGGAGATCACGGGCTTCAATTTCCGGCAACAAAAAGACGTTTATCATGGCGTGATAGCGTTCGCCATGCACTGTTATATTGGCACCAGCCTCGTCTTTGAAGAAATATGGTCCGATGATTTCTCCAGCCTGTAGGCCGCACCAAGCGGTAGTTTTCAATGGATGTAATGGCAGTTCGTGAATGGCTTCGGGTTGCTCTTCAGCCAAAATACGGCAATTTTGCTTATTGACGAAGCCATTAAGCCAAAAATTGGCCTCATCGCTGAACACCATAAGTTGGCCTGAGCGCGCGATGAACACTTTTCACAGAGCGTCGATTTTTGTAATAAAACTGTACGATTTGTAAACGTTGTTCAGGCGTTAGTCTTTCCATGATGAAATGTCAATGAATACTGAATAAAATTATGTATTTAGTTTGACAGTAGTCACGCGTGACATGTCAAAAAATCCTATTGGAAAAAGTACCTCCAATCTGATCACCCTTTATCTCTAGTTTTAAACAATTGTGACGCGTGTAGCGTGTACCGCGTGAGGCGCGTATGGCACGTGTGGCGCGTGCACAAAATTTCAATTTAAAAAAACAAATTTTTTTAAAAAAAAATTAAAGACAGTTTTTTATAAAAAAAAAGATTTTTGGCAAAATAAAAAATTTTTCAGAAAAATAAAATTTTGTGAAGTAAATGGTTTCTATTGGGCTTTTAAGATAATTTAGTATTTAGACTGAATTACAAGTATCCATATGGCGTGCTGAGTAGCTCGCTTTACTATCTTAGTTAAATTTGTGGGGAGCCAACAATGGCTTATTGACTTCCAACACTGTTAAAAGGAGTAAAAGCAGCCGCGCCAGTGCTGTTTTGCATTCCAATGATTTTTTTTAAGGGAATTAAGTTGATTTTTAAATAATCAATAAGTAGAATGTTTTAAGGAAAAAGTCTCATTCGTTTTTAAACAAACATACTACCTATAGTAGATGTTAAAGGAAAAAAAATTAAAAAATTGAAATTTATTTAAAAAATAAAAGCAATTAACTAACTTAGTTCAAGCGTTCCAATTAATAATTTAATTCCTCATTCCACTTTTCGCGAGCGCCCCAAAAACCTCATGCATGAACAATCGACGAAGAATGCATTCACCGCACGCTGTTGTTCATGCTCTGCGGAAACTCAATGAAATCCCCAGTGCTCACCCACCGCACAAGGCCGCAAAAAACGCAACAATGAAAATTCTACGGTAAAATAAGAAAAATGTCTTCATTTCATATTAATTTGTTGCGAAGGATGTGCTTGGTGGACCAAGCCACGAGAAAGCCTTGATAGATTCATCCAGATGCGAGATATTATCAGAGCGGCAGTTCCAATGTCGCATAGTTGTGTGCCAACTGAGGTGGAAAATTTAACAGGATTTGGAAGAACAGAAAGGGGCCTCTCCTGCCAGCCCAACCGACTGAGAAATAAGCTGGATGCAGCGAGTACAGTATACATAGAGAATATAGGTTTGCACATTGGGATATTGTGTGCGACGAACATAATATCGATTTCGTATTATATGCGCCATTGTGTTTTGTGTGTGTGGGAGGAGGGTTTCATGGGTTCCTTGGGTTCCATTGCTTTTGTTTTCACATAATGATGTTGGCGATGACACGAAGGCATCTCTTTATTGTGTTGTCTTCCACATATAGGTTGCACACTGATACACTACACTCAGTTTCATAAATGTGTATCAAATAATACTCAGCAAACCAAGCGGAATGGATTCTACATCCATGTACATGTCTTGTAGTTTCCCACTACTATATTGCACTCGAAAAATAATAAAATTAGGAATTCCACCCTCAAAACTGAAAACTCTAGCTGAAACAAATCCTTGCGGAAACAATCATCAAAGCAGAAAACCAAACAGAAAATTGAAAGTCGCTCCTGTTGGAGAGGAAATGCCTTATATTTGCTTGAGCAGGAAGCGCTGCGCAATCAGTTATTCATCATATAGCTGGGTTGGTGGCATTTCTGAAGGATATGGCTTAAGCGACCGTGTGAATTTTAATATTTTCATTTTCAATACTTCGTCCTTTTTAAAAAAATGAAACAACCCTTCGCTTTTATAACTTTAATGGCATACAGTAAGCTGGTCATAACATAGAAATAATGTTTGGACCAAAAAAAAAAAGGTTTTCGTGAACTTGAACGACAATTCGTACATTAATTATTCAGCAATTTTTAATTACGAAAAGACCAACTTGTGGTCCAACATATATACTGTCAGTAGGAGAGATAACAGACGAAGACTTTTTCGATCTTTTTTGTTTACTAAAAAGAGACCGCGCAGTTATTTTGTCTTACACTCTTTTTGAATTTTTTGGACCCTTTTATGTATAGGGTGTTTTATAGAACTAGAAATTGTTAAAAATAACAGCAAAAAATAGTATTAATCAAATTATTTTATTAATTCGGAAGATCATTACATTGCATTAACAATTCAAAATGATTTCGGACATATGGCCACCACGGCTATTCTTCACGAATAGCATTTCTGGACGTCCAATTTTTGGGCCACTTTTTCGAGCGCTGCTTTATCAGCATAAACAAGTGTCTTCACGTGGCCCCCCAGAAAGATATAAAGTCCGATGATGCCGTCAGCCAAACTGGATGACATCGGCTTGAAATCGGGACCGGTGGAGAGACTTTTTGCGAGAGGCGAGGACCGGACCCCGGTTGTAGAGCCAAATATGATGATGATGCCGTCAGCAAGTACACGGCACCAAAAAATGCATTTTTCTTGATATAATCTCTAGGGTCTCTTGTGGATTGGTCTCACTACATATGCAGCAGTTTTGTGTTGCTTTTGCTTTTTGGGCCATAAAAAAATCACAAAGTCCTCTATGACTTGCGTCTATTCATGATGATTTCCCAGAGTATATTGGTAATAAATCCCAAATAGTGAGCGCAGTATGACAGTTCGTTTGACAATTCGTTGGAAGCACCCTTTTCGGTTGGTTTTCGTTTTCGGTCAGTGACTTTTCGAGATTCGATCGTCAAGTACAGAAGTTCAGATAAAAATGTTCTTAGGTTTTTTAGATGAAGATTTTTTCATTCTATCCAATTTAATTGTAGCTTTTTTAACGTAATTTTCGACATTAAAGGTTTAGGAGTATCGATTTTTGATAAACTTTTTCGGTTTAGGATATGTTGTTCCTTTTTCTCAATAATTATTTTCATTCGTCTTAAGTTAATAAAGTTAAAAATTAGAGTAAAATTTCTCGTGTCTTAACTTTAACTTTCCCATTTGACGCATTTAATTTTCGGTCAATAAAATTTAAATTTTGGAACATCGATTTTGCGATAAAATATTGTTGTACTTACATTTTTTTTCGGTTTTATGATCAGTCGTTAGCTTTTACTTAATAAGGATTAATAGACATCAGTCAAATGTTAACGAATAATATACAAAATATAAACAACACTTTGAAGTTCATCTTTTTTGGGTATTATGTCGCTCGATTATTTTTCGTGCATAATTTTCGGTTAACAAACTTTCCATTTCAAGGCTCACCTTTTTCAAAAGAGTCAACAAACTTAAGTAAAATGTTTTGTAAAATTTTTTATTACAAAAACTTCACATTTTTTGAGCAACTGAGTTTTCGGTTAGTGAATTTTCGACTTTTTGGTCCTTAATTTAAAAACGTCTTAGGTTTCAGGTGATTTTTTCTTTTTACTTATTTAAATTAATTAAATTAATCTGATTAGCTTATTTATAGCCTTTTTAGTTCAAAAATTAAAACGTAAATCAAGCGAATATTTCGGTCTTGCGGACCATTATAAAGGTAAAATATAATTTATAAATGCTTTTTCTGACTATTCAGAAAGTAATGAAAATTTTTAAAATAATTTATTTATTTAGCGATACATTTTTATTAACAAGGATAAGGATATAAATAAATTATTTAAAATTTGCATTTTTTTATATCATGCCATATAGCGACATCAGACACGCCATATTGACAGTGTGCGCTGCTTTACGACTTAATTTTTTAACACAAAAGCATGCAGTGACGCGCATGTGTTTTTAAACTGGAATTCAGTAAACTTTTAGGCTTCTTTAGAATTCTTATGGTTTGTTTTTTACTACCACTTTGAATACGCCTGAATACGCCAAAATTTTTGCTCCCAGATTTTAGTTTTTAAAAGCCTCTGTTGTGGTAGATTAAGCTTTACCTGAATTCGTTGACAAGAAGTTATTTTCGAATGACATTTGACCCCTATGTAATTCGATGAGTGTGGTGAAAGACGCAAAAACATGCATTCATAGCATATTGCACACTCATCAGGGTCTGCCACTGTGCACGGTGTTCCTTGTGATGTGTCGGGTTTTTATTTCTTTTATTTTACGTATTACGCATAAGAAGACAAATTGAGGAAACCGACCAAAATGAAAAAAAAACAACAAATCGTATGCATAATTGAAACGTTCCATATGACAGCTGCAGGTCTGGTTTGACGAAAAACCGCTGTCATCGTTACGTGTGCCGATCGGCGGTGGTGACTGTAGACGAGATGTTATCCTATCATGTGAACAATAAACGAACCTGAACACGACAGCGCCCCGCGAACTAGTGAAGGAACATCATAGGAACACGCCAGCGCACCACATCACGTCCACGTTTTGGCAAAGAATCGAATATCATAAGCTGCGCCAGCGTCATTGCATGATGTGACTCGTGTCATAATCGACCCCTAACCCGGCAATCAAATCTACACACATCAACATGAGTTGAATTATGTATACATCTAACAAGAAAGAGAGAGACCAATAGACAGAGCGCGAGCAGTCGGACGATGATATTTCAATTTCACGTTGCGGGTACACTTGCCGTCTGTCGTTGTGCAAACAAAAATTCGCATTTTGTGGATTTTTCTTTTGTTCGTTTAAAAAAAAAAAAATCTAGCAACAAAGGTTTATATTCATTCATAGTGATTATTTGGGAAAGCAAATTTTGCTGTGTGTATTCGAAAAAAATGGAGTATGAAAGCAAAGTAGAGCATAAGCATTTTATGAACTATAAGTCCAAAAATGGGAGAAGGAACCGATGCGAGAAGACTAAAAAAAAAACAATATTCTATGTATGTATCTAAAACTACAGTGGGAATTATCGAATAACATTATGTAGTGCTCTTATATAATGAACTGAAAGGACTGCCGGCTCAGTCAATGAATGTTCAGTTCAAAAACTCAGTCAACATGTAGCAGCTCTAACAGTTGAGTGTCACACAGGCTCGAAAAAATACTGTTTCCAACTGTACGGGAAGTGTCTAGAAGAACTGGAAAAATGAAAAAAGCTTACGCTTAAGGTAGTGCCGTGATGAAAAACACCTCTTCAGAAATATTGGAGAAATACCATCTGTCCCAAGGCTACATACAAGGGAAGTAAGTGTCACGTAGCACGTACTACATAATGGTTGGTATGGTGTCGAAGGACTTAAAAGTCAAAAGTGGAATACGAAAGGGTTGCATACTATCACCGCTGTTTTTTTTTGGCGGTCATCAGCAATGTACTTCGTGCAGCATTGATGGAAGGTAACATTGGAATTCGATTGACTATGACAACTTACCTTAAACACCTTGACTACGCTGACGATGTTTGCCTGCTTTCACACCAAATAATGGACCTTCCCTTCATCTGATAGCTCAAAATTTAAAAACAGCGGCGAACAAAATGGGGCTTAAGATGACCATAGCAAAAACAAAATGCCTGAGCACTTCTAACACCCGCGCTCAATTCAACATTGCTGGGCACGTAGTCGAGAAAGTTGGCAACTTTCTCTGTACTTAGAAAGTTTGGACGCGGTAGCACGGAACTGGATGTGTGCAGCAAAATCGGGAAGCCAAAAGGTGTGTTCGCAATGATCTCCAAAGTTTTGAAAAGCAATAATCTCAGCTTAAGAACCAAGTTGAAAGTGTTCCGCTCCAACGAAGATTCGGTTCTATTGTATGGGTGCAGTGATTGGATGGTGGATACCACACGCAAGCTGCAAACGTTTTTAAACAAATGACTAAGAATCATCTTGAGGATCTATTGGCCCGATTGTATCTCCAACGACGTCGCGCAGGACAGTCGAGGAGAAAGCTGACTCTTTGGGAATAAGTAGGAGGCAGCTCAAACGCATTGCATAACTTCGATCAGAATAGGCGCTGTTGACGCCTTATGCCCCTTAGAGGAGTGAAAGGATTTAAGAAGAAGATACAATCTGGCCCAGAGGATTTGTGTGTTTTGTCCAAGCACTCTAAATTCTATAGCAAAGAGTGCAAAAGCGGATCCGTTTCATAGAGTGTTCAATACTCAGGTGAGCTAGCTGCAAAATGTGCAGAAAGCAGATTGGCTTTGTCTTTAGATCTGACTGCTGGAATAGTTTTGTAAATGACGCTGCGACTAGGCGGGATTTTTAATTCCTGTTACGATGGCGGAATGATTCGCAATGTCGGGTATTCGAGTAGACTCATTTACAAGCAAAGTAAAAAAGGCAATTTTGTTGTTTCGTCTGGTTGACCACGAATCGTCGTACGTATTGACGTTGAGTTTCGCCTAAGGGATTGTTTCGGCATGATAGGAGTATTGAGATGCGGCCTCTGCCAGATCAGAACCTGTATGAGGAAAAAAAAGACTTGACTCGAATTTCGTCAAGACGTGACTCGACTTTCTTCTAGACTATGTACTATGTACTTCAAAAATATTTGTCGTCTAATATCTATATATGACAAACCGCGGTGTATGAAAAACATAGACACTAAAGTTAAAACCAGGTAAACTAAGCTAGTGGACGCCGTGGCTCAGTGGTTAGTGCATGGATTTCTGGACAGGGGATTCGTAGTTCGAATCGAATAAAAGACCAAAAGTATTTTTCAATGTCCCACCTCTAGCGAATGTCTGACAAACATCCGAGAGTAATAACTTGTCACTGAAATCTTCTCAATTCGCCGTTCGGATACACGGCATTAAAGTGTAGGTCCTATTTGTGTGCAAAAATATACATGAACAACACAAATAGTCGCGAGAAGCACCGAATATTATTATTATTATAAACTAAGCTCAGAAATAGTCCTGGATTTACGTTGATCTACATACTTAGCGCCAATATAGCAAGCTTCTGCGATGCTACATGGACGTATGCGGCAAAACCATTAGATCTTTTATTCCACGAATTTTGTTTAGATTCACCCTGAATTTATCATCATCGTCATATTTGGCTCTTGAACCGGCCCTGGCCTTCCGTAAAAAATCTCTCCACCGGTCCTATTTTTAGCAGATGTCGTCAAGTTCGGCATCACTAAACGCTGGATGTTCTGGTCTACACCATTCTCCCAGTCTTGACGAGCCTAACTGTCGTCTCCCATAAATCCCACCGCAAAGGACTTTCCGAGCAGGCTCCTCTTCACTAATGCGAGCTAGGTGTCCTGCCCACCTCTTCAAGATGTTCATATCGCGGTAACCCTATTACATTTAATCATTATACATAGAGTATTCGTTAGACTTCCCACTCGAATGTGGGTCTTGAGGGGCTCAGGGGTTTTTTTCGGGATGGGATGGGATCGATATTGATATTAGTGTCGAATCCATAGCTTTCGAGGACGCTGAGATGAATAGTATATGATGGTAAAAGATGGTGGTGGGTCGACGGGGTGTGGTGTTGTATGGTGGGATTTTTTTAATAAGCTCCCGCTTCAAGGTATTTGGTGGGTCTTGGGTTTTTTTTTGGTGACGGGATCGATATTGACATTAGTCTCGAATCCATAGTATTTGGGGTCGCTGAGATGAATAGCGTTGGTAAGAGAGTGGTCGGTCGTCGGAGTGTGGTGTTATATAGTGGGATTTTTTTAATTAGGCTTCTAGGTATTTGGATGGTCTCGGGTCTTTTTTTGTGGCGGGGTCGATATTGACATTAGTCAAGATTCCATAGTATTCTGGGTCGGCTGAGATGAATAGCATTGGTGAGATAGTGGTCGGTTGTCAGAGTGTAGTGTCGTTTTTTTATTATAAGGGACACTGCTGAGCGTTTACATATGAAAAAGGACACAAATAAAGAGAAATAGCTTTCAAGCAAATCCCAGCCAAACATAAGAAAATTTTGAGAGAGAAAAAAAAATTAAAAATCCATAACTACCACCAGATTAGGAAAGTCAAAAGAAGCTCTAAAGGAGCAGACAGTTTTTCCTTCTCCAGCCAAAGGATATTATTTTCCGCATAATACGAGAAAAGTGGGAATTCTAAATTTTGCAGGAGTATGCACAAAATGTTAAGTGATTACCCAACGGCGGCCAAAGAGAGATGAAGTTATACACAATTTTGGGTGTGTCCTTATTCCTTTCTATAGAAATGCGATATTTCCGTGCATTCAACTAAAGTTTCCGTGGTCGTTGCGCCATCATCATAATTAAAATTTAAAATGAAATTAACTTCTGATTGAAGTGCACTGAGTGGTGGCGATATAGACGTAGATACAGTATCGGTGGTTGTCGGTTCAGGGTTCATTCGTGTATTATGCATGTAGGTGCAGCCAGAGCAAACAGAACAGTCCTTTAGAGAATGCGGACAGCCGCTGGTCGTAAGCATAATCGAATGCAGATATGTGTAGTTCTGCACATTTTTAACAAAAGTCAGAGGATCTGTAGGATCAAACAAACGTATAACATGCAGTCATATACCGTTGAAGAAGAATCACCCACTCCATCTACCCCATTTAGTGTCTCGTTTCCCACAAAGAATAAAAAACATGATTCCATAATAGGATTTGGAAATACTTTCAAAACAAATGGACATTTGCGGAGCAGCTATAATTTAAGAGTTGATGTGTAGGGTGGGTTGTGGGTAATGGGGGAGGTGTTTTTGTTGATGCCGCAACAATCAATGGACATAAAAATGGGTTCTAAGAAAAACATTTTTCTTGGTGGATGGGGGGAAGAAATGAAGACACGAACAAGGCAACAAGGGTTGAAATCGATTTTATTTTCTACCCAAACGAAAATACAAGCACTCAAGAAGGGTGTGACGGTCTCTTTCTTCTTCTTCTTTTTTTTTCTTCTTCTTCGACTGCCAACGATGTCTAGACATTCGACTTTTGTTCCATTTTTTCTTCATTTCTGTTTGCCATTCCCACAACGTGTACAACGATGAGAATGTTTTTCGCAAATTAAGAAGAGATAAGTTGTTTGGAAGGTCCCTTTATGGCCCACAAAACGCCTTACTTCCACGTCTCAATGCTCACTCAGTTCCAAGTCAATTAACGATTGCGACTGTTGCTGCTGTCGTCGTCGTCCTGTTTGTCGTGATTAATTGAATTACGGCGAGCAATTTCTTTATCTATCTATCTATCTATCTATCTGAGTTGCCTCCTTACACATACGAGTATCTTCGTCGGCTTTATTGATTTTTCTGCTTCCACGATATATAGAGAAGATTGGTGACCATACTTAATCCAATCGATCCATCCACCCTATTCAGTGTGGCCTGTTGTTGGTTATTGTTATTGGGGTCGAGATAGATAGGCTTTGTTTCTGCTTTCAGCGGTCTATAGGAAGGGTGCTGCTGGGTGACAAACAAGTACAACATTGAGATTACATTACTGAGGCTTGTTGCCTGCTGGGAGATGATTGTTGTTTGGGGGGCTTTTGGTTTATGGATTTTTAGCAAAAACGATATCTTGTCAACAAGTTAATCGGCGATTTGTGTGGTGGATTTGCTTAGTGTTTGGTGCAAAAGACGATAGTGTTTGAAGGATTATAGAAATGCGCTCTTCTAGCAGTTGGACGTTTTTTTGCTTATATAGAACGTACTGAAGGGTTAACTCTCAAACCAGCTGTCACACTGTGCTCACTGTTTGACATTTATTATCAGTATACTCTGGCAAATCATCATGAATAGACATTCACGCTTGAACAACGCCATTAATTCTGTTGTGGTCTCAAAAACAAGCTATTAATTAATGTAAGAGAAACTATACATAAGTGACAAGGCATTGTTGATTGAAAGAACCCTTTAATAAATAAGGCCTATAAGAGGATGAGACCTTCAGGTTGTGCAGAGAGGCGGCGGAGAAGAACCCCTAAATAAATAAGGCATATAAGAGGATGAGGCCTATAAGAGGGGGGCCAGGACCTGACCCCGGTTGTAGAGCCAAATATGATGATGAAGATAAGAGGATGAGAGCTTTAGGTTGTGCAGAGAGGCGGCGGACGAGACTCCATGGCATCTTCTCAACGAATGTGTAGCAACGATCCGATAGAGACGCGAGACCACAATGTGGGGAAGCTAACGCGATCACGTGGTCTGAGCGGCATTCTTTGGTTCTTCGTACTATCCCTACTAGAGGATATCATTTCCCGGATCTTTTTTGTTACCGGAAATCAGGAATTCAAAATTAAATTGCCCGCGAATTTTCACTTACATTCGAATTGGATGTTTCATTATCTTTCCCGGATAAATGTCCGCTTTGCTCTGCGTTTTCAATTTTAACACAGTCGACCTCTGCGAAATTACCACAGTTTGTAAAACCGTGAACGACGTTTACCCAGACAGCTCACGCATCGCTCAGGCGCACGTTCGTTCAAGGCTTGCACATCGTTCAAGCTCACGCATCGTTCGGGCTCATGCATCGTTCAAACTTACGTATTGCTCAGGCTCACGTTGGTACAAGGCTGCTGCAAAGTTCGCACATCGTTCAGGCTCACGCAGCCTTCAAACTCACTCATTGCTCAGGCTCACGTTCGTTCAAGGCTCACATATCGTGCAGGCTCATGTTGCTTATCGATGCTCCGGGCCTCTCGTTGCGCACGCAAAGCAACGTCACGTCTGCCCGGCCAACGCGGCAGAAATAAAATATAAGTTAAAGTGTAACACACTTTCTATGGACAAAGAGTCAGCCGAAGAGTCACCAAATTATAAATTTTATTGTAACGACCCCCTTTTTCTCTGAACCCTGGTTATGCAGAGTTTAACCCAGCTGGGAAAACTCCGTTGCAGTTGATAATAGCCAATAGCGTAACATAAACTGACTGGAAACTGTACACGTTTGCAGCTTCCAAACTATGCACGCATAGATTTACCCGATGTCGCATCTTTTGGAGTTGAGATATAAGGTCACTATTTATTGAGTTGATGAAAGTTCTGATTACTGATACTAACCGCGTTTCCCACTTTTATTGCTTCCTGTTAATGTCATTGTGTCATCGTCATTGCAGAAAAAATGAAATGATGTTGATATGGATATCGTTCTTCGGTTCATTGTAATCCGGGGTCAAATTACGACATCAGTTAACGAGTGAATGAAATCCATACGTTAACGAGTGATCGAGTACTTACATTGGGAAGATCACTACTCGTCACGATCATGTCAAATCAACATTATTCAGTCACGCATGTGGGTAAGTCGACCTCTGATAGGGAATAAATCTGGAGAAATTTATTCAATGAGATGCTAACCTTGGCTAACCTTGGACTTGCACCTTGAAGTTTGGCGTGAAAGGCCCCTCTGTAATTGGGTTTGCTCCAAAAGATTTCATTTGGAATCCATTGTTATATAAACAAATACTGTCTCGGAATAAAGGGCCTTTATATCCTGGGATGATTATTGTCTTAATAAAAATGGTCTTCAACAGTGGGGGCTTTACAAGTCAATTGCCATTCTAGCACAAACAAATACAGCGATTGGCAGAGTTTGATTTCAGAGCTGGTGTATCCTTATCTGATGTTACAGCAGAGCCGAGGTAGCTAAGTCCCTATCTAGGAGTATCTCAAAGTGATAGCTGTCTAATGAGGCGGAGGCGTTCTCTCGAACATTTCGGTGTTGAGTTGGATGTTTTTGTTGACACCAAATCTAATACTCATTGACTGACAATCGCATTTCGTTCGTTCTGCCAATAATGTTCTTGTCGTCTGCGTATGCCAGCAAAAATTTTACCTCTATGGCGGATCTAAGAGTTTTCGACATCTCTCTCTCTCTCTCTCTCCAATAAATTGTTACGAAATTTAGTACATTATTTCCGTACATTCAACTAAAGTTTCCGTGGTCGTTGCGCCATCATCATAATTAAAATTTAAAATGAAATTAACTTCTGATTGAAGTGCACTGAGTGGTGGCGAAATAGACGTAGATACAGTATCGGTGGTTGTCGGTTCAGGGTTCATTCGTGTATTATGCATGATGAGGCGGAGGCGTTCTCTCGAACATTTCGGTGTTGAGTTGGATGTTTTTGTTGACACCAAATCTAATACTCATTGACTGACAATCGCATTTCGTTCGTTCTGCCAATAATGTTCTTGTCGTCTGCGTATGCCAGCAAAAATTTTACCTCTATGGCGGATCTAAGAGTTTTCGACATCTCTCTCTCTCTCTCTCTCCAATAAATTGTTACGAAATTTAGGCTTTCGAGTTCGACTTGCGAGACGCGTCAAATCAAAATATCAGTGTGAGAAGTTAACCACCTCAGGAAGGACCTCAAAGAAGTGGAAAAAAATGTTTTCAACCCATCACACCGTATAGATAAGTGCCAAAGGTGTTCACAACTTTCTAAAGCAATCCTCTAGGACAAATCAGGAAAATTCGTTAATCAACGTGTTGTTAGTGGTCATCGCCTCCCACCTGCCTTACAAAAATTACGCTTCCTTAACCACAGTAATGCTGGACATTCGCAGAGAATGTGCACGGTTCCGAGCAGAACCCACATTTCGTATCTGAGCCTAGATTAATTTTGTTAAGGTGATAACGCAAGCCACAGCCATCTGTGAGCTTTCCAAGGTTGTCTTTGTCTTGATCAAGGATTTCCTTGAAGGAAAAGGGCCGCGCACTACTTGCTAAACTTGGACAATTTACGAAAATTCGTTAATCAACGTGGTGTTAGCGATCATCGTCTCCCCCTTGAGGTGGGCTAACCACAGAGTATTCAAAATAATTGAATTTACAAAACAATCCGCTTTATGTTAATCGCGAATGGATTTTGGTGTTTTTTTTTATATTTCAATATAAAAGTCAAACCAACGGACTAATTAAAAATTAATTAATGGTCAAGTGTTGGTGCTGCGGCGGTTGTGTGAGTGAGTGTTCTGTTTCGCGCATGGTGCACAGAATATATCATCATATGGTAATTAAGGCAACTGGAGCAGTTAGTGTGTGCAGTGTGCAGAGATGCTGCAACGTGCAGATGAGCAGCCACGAATGCAATTAAATCTTTTCATTAACCCAGTTCGACACGTCGTCCGTTGTTCACTGTCTGGTCGATCGGAAGGGATCGGTCGTGGTTGGGGTCACAGTCGATGATAAGCATCATAATCATCACCATCAGCATCATCATCGCCATCTTGGCTGCCGCTGTGGCACAAAATCATACCAACATTGCATGGCATTGCACACAATGCAGAATGGCTGCATGCAGTCATCCATCCTAAGCGCGAAATTATAAAAATAAAAATTTATGGAAACCATAAAACACGCCGCATCGGAAAAACGCGAATGAGTAGAGAAGAGTATTACATATAAACAGGGTGTTTCACTATGGGTGGAAAGGGGAGATTTCGAGTAAAAAATCATATTTCGAAAGGACACCCCCCCTTTTCACCCACAGCGGCCTTCATAGCCTTTTGGTGGAAAGAAGAAAGTTTATTAGATCTGAATTCCCCCTATAACTTTTGAATACATAAACTTACAGAGGTGATGTTGATATTTTTAGAAAAAAAATTAAACACCAAATATGAAAGAATTCACTTTGTTATTAAATATAAAAGCCATTATCGATTTGCAGGACGTCAAAATTAATTTTGTATTTTTTGTTTAAGTTATTATTTCAAACGCGATTATCTCGAAAAACGGTCTATTGTAATTTTTTTCTGGATATTGCAGTTTTTGAGCCTCTTCATTTTCCTACAAGTTTCTAGAATATTTTTTTTACTTTTGGCCAACAGGAGTTCGGCCAGAAGCTAAAGTTCACTTGAACAATTTTAATAAAACCAAAATATTACAACTAAAGTACGGTGCACCTTATGGAACAACCCACCATCCATGATTTGATTTTTTCAGAAATAACCACCTTAAGTATTGGGAAACACCCTATATAAGCAAGCGAATGCCACGATATGCAAGCATAAACCATGGACTCCAACTCCACAGGAGCATTGCAGTGGCAATTTTTTGCGGTCAAATTTATTTGAAACATCGCTGCGTTTTATAGGGCGTGGTACTGGAGTTGGCGCTGATGGTTTGTGCGGTCGTTAGCACATTGAAATGCCGAATAGGTTCACGCGATTTGGAAGGAGAAAGAGCGAAAAATCCCAGCATGCTCTGTTGCCATAGCTGTATACCTATGTATGCCTGCATGAAATGCAAATGAAGTTGGAAATTTATGCACAAAGCGTTTTACATTTTTCAGTTAATTGCATAAAATTATTAATTGAAATATTATTAAAAATAAGCGTTGCGTCAGACCATTGTGTAGTATCAGCTTATTTCTCGTGAATAAACCACGCAGTTAGAGAAAAAAACTCCCAAAAACAGTATGGCAATACGAGAAAGCCAATTGGGACGGCCTTAACAACTTCTTTGGGAGAATTAACTGGTCACTAATATGCAATCTATTTGCTGAGCATTTCGCAGCTAACTCCACGCTTTCAGATTGTGCATTGCTGCCTCCTGCACCTCAGAGTATTGAACACTCTATGGGACAGATATTCATTCGTACTCGTGCAGTTGCTAGAGTTTTAAACGATCTCAACACTAACAAATCCGCTGGGACAGATGGTATTTCCCCATTAGTTCTGAAGAGGTATTCTTCCAAGCTGACATTACCATTGCGTAAGCTTTTCTATCTATCCTATTTTTCTGGACTCTTCCCGAGAAGTTGGAAAACAGCATTTGTCCAGCCCATACCCAAAAAAGGTGAGCCGTCGTCTCCTTCTTCTTACCGACCCATAGCACTTACATCCATTCTTTCCAAGGTCATGGAAACGCTGGCAACGTTCTACTGGTGATTTGATAGTATATCTCACCGAACAGTGGAACCGGTCTTTGCATCAATTTGGAGAAAGCAAAGCTGTTGCACTTGATATTTCTAAGGCATTTGACAGAGTTTGGCATCAAGCTCTTTTGTCCAAAATGCGTGCTTATGGAGTCGATGATAAAGCTGCTTCACTGGATTAGAAGCTATCTTTTGGACCGCTCAATTCAAGTTGTATTTGATGGTTTCAAGTCTTAAGTTCTTTACTTAAATTCTGGCGTTCCCCAGGGCTCTGTTTTGTCCCCTACACTCTTCCTCATTTTTATTAATGATCTCTTATCTGTGACTTCTAATCCAGTTCACTCTTTTGCTGACGACAGCACTCTCGGCTTCTCATATTAGTTTGAGGAAAGTCCTTCCACTTCTCATGTAGAACTCAAACAAGTTCGTATGTTAAGCACGTTAAATTCTGACCTAGAGAGCATAATATAATGGGGAGGAAATAATCAAGTAGAATTTAACGCTTCCAAAACCCAATGCTGTCTCCTGTTGTCTAAGCGAATCCTAAATCCCGTTCCATTATCCATGAAAGGCACTTGCATCGAGGAAACTGAAAATCTCGCAATACTTGGTATGTGCGTTAACGACAAGCTTCGTTGGAATGACCACATATTTACCGTCGCCAAAAATGCTGCGAAATGCTTAGGTTTTCTAGCCCGTTGCAAGAAATATTTTGCTCCCTCTGATCTGGCTACCATCTACAAGGCCTTTATTCGCCCCAAACTTACGTTCAATTGCCATATCTGGTATGGTGCGCCTAAAACTTAACATCAGCTAGAAAGAATTCAAAACTTATCGGTGACGCAAATATAGCGAAATAAATAGATTCACTTGAACACCATAGGAACGTTTTCAGCTTGTCACTGTTTTATCGCTTCTTCTACCAGCGGTGATTATAGGAAAAATAGCCAGCTTCAGCCGTACAACACGTATGTGGAATGCTCTGCCAAACTTCGCACACGTGTGCATTTTCTATCTGTCTATCTATCTATTTAAATTTGGGGCCCTCGGGCCTCGTGGTTGGGAGGGGCTTCCATAGAAATTTTTTTACAAAATTTACCCGATTTTCTTCAAATTTTATACGCATGTGTATCTCTGATGGACAACAAAAAAATGTTTGTAAAAATTTTGAAGCGATCGGGCTCCCTAACAAAAATTTTAAAAAATTTCCCCGATTCTGAAAAGTATAGGGGTTTTCAATTGGGACGCCCTATTTTTCCAATAAGGTTTCTCGGCTTTACGTGAACTTAGCTCCAGTTTGAGTTTGAGGTTTCAACTCGTCTATTAGTGCCATTTCATTTTGGCAAGTTACACGCTTCAATCACGTTTGCAAATTATAAAATTTCTTTATCAAAATTCGCGTTCGATTGCGACAAGTTAACGTGCGCTAACTCTTTGTCGTCCTACTCATCCAGATAAACAAACAATTCAACATCTGGTGGAAACATTTGAGTAAAACCCTGAATGTGTCTACCGAGAAT
Organism: Nephrocerus scutellatus; assembly: GCA_947095585.1. Lineage (NCBI taxonomy): Eukaryota > Metazoa > Arthropoda > Insecta > Diptera > Pipunculidae > Nephrocerus > Nephrocerus scutellatus. The sequence continues at coordinate 122,663,454 of OX352762.1, forward strand.
AGTTGTATCAAAATGGTGCACTCATGCGCTAATTAAGGCTGTCGAAAGCGTCCAAACGGGAAGTACCACTCAGCATCCTACCAAACTGTATGCTGGTAATGGTTTCTTTGATGTATTGCTGGCCCGATAAATTGCCTAAGGGGTTCTCACAACCTCACAACCATAGAAGAACATTATCTAGTTGAATAGTTGGAGTAGCAGGTGAACCCGCGAGAAAACGCAGAAAATAAATCCAAACTAGATCTCCCAAAGAAATTTCTTTGCTACCCGAGGCAATAAAATTCCATTCTATTCATCTATCTGTTATATGATTATCTTCTGTTACAGATGTAATTAACGCCAACAAGAACGAGCGCTTCGTAGTCGCGCTTCAGTTTATCGCTTTGTAATTAGATTCGAGTGAAGTCATTAGCGCAGCCCCTGAGGGTTCCCTTTGGTAATCAATTAATGTTACTGCATGCGCTTGTTAACGTCAATAATTATTAAACTTTTGTAAATGTCGGCAAATTTCAAAAATTATTAATTGCATTTTCCAAACTGAATTACAATATTGTAGCGTTGCTTTACAATTGTGCCGCATAGTGATGCACAAAATAATGATCAGTGACCATCTGTATTACCAAATACACTTGATACGATGCTGTATATGATTGTGATATAGAGTTGCCATATACTCGTAGCTGCTGTACATGTGATATAGAGTTGTTGTATAGCTGCTGTACTCATGTGAGTTGATGATTGAAGTAATCTGGATGGAGAGCTAACAATGTAGCGTTTATGAGCACAAAACTCCAGTTTGCGATTAGTGGTCTGGTGTGAACTTTAAAACTACACCCACTACAAATACCACACTTTTCAGGGCCCAGACCCCTTCTGCTAGCAATTTAGCCACTGCCACAAAAAAGAATTAGCTCCTGGGACAGAAATTGTCAGTAGTACTGGGAGAGGCAGGCACAATCTAAAAAACTAATCAAACATCGCTTAAGAAAGGAACGTTTAGAAATGCTAATGGCCTGACTGAATGTCTCCGGTGCCAGTGTGTAGTGTATGTCTGAAGGAGGATCAGGAGACTACGAAGCATGTTCTCTAAGAGTGTAGAGCTTGAACTTGAACAGAAGAGCACAATATAAAATTTTCTAACAGCAAGAGCTGTACGCAATAATTGTTGTTCTTTGTGAAATACAATAATGACGTTTGTCACTAAGTCACTGACAAACGATTAAAGGTGAAATGTCATTGATTTCGGGTTTTGATTAAATTAAATAATTTTTTTTATAAAAGCATTTTAATTGTTTTGTTGAAAATTCGCTTACATTTCGAATGGATTTCCTATTTTTTTTTGTTGAAAATTTGATTCCACTTTGTTTGCCAGAATTTTTGACGTTTATTTCGAACAGAATGGGCAAATGGATTACATAACACGAAACAAAATGCCAAAAAATGTGTGCCAAATTGGTTTTTTGCACACGAAAAACCGGTTTTTCTAGTTTGGAATAGATATTCCCTAACAACAAGCCAATACCAGCTGGTTCATTTTACGGCCACCACCATTAGAGAATATTAAGTCTTTGTTTTTCCTTTTATGTTTCACCCGCAGGCATCAGATGTTGGCATAAACAGCAGCTGCTTGTCCACCAACAATAACCTCCAAAATGAACCCCAAAGCGCAAAATAAAAAACCAAAATTATCAGAAATAAAAAAATGGAATTATGGTATCACCAAACCACCACCATAATGGAAGAGCTACCACATAACCGACCGAGTGTCTTTACCATTCTATTCGAGACAAGAACCGAATAACCTTGTACCAAATGCACATCGACATATGGTTGCGGTTGGTAGCCAACCAATGCAACCCACAAACATACATATCAACACAAACAAACAGGGCGACCAAACAGTACACAATACTTTTTGTTCCTGCTCTCAATGAATGAGTTGAAGAAAAAAAAAACGAGATTAATGCGAGAAAAATGTCGACCCAATTTCTTTGCATGGAAAATAATTTCTGCTTTGTAAATATTTGCATTTCACTTTGAAAGGTGGAGGAGGTTTTGTTTGCCAGAGGAATGCGAAGAAGATGATCAGATCTCACATTCCCTGCAATAGAAAAGTTGAGTTGAGAAATCCGGATCCGGCCCTTTCTAAACATTCCTCCTATTCCTATACCTTTCTATGCCACCATTATTGTGGTTTCTTTTTCAAGCCCATTGCTGTGTACTTGTATGTGAAATGTTAAACAACTCGAACAACAACAGAATTCTTTGCAACAAAATGTGCATGAGGCGCAGTGCGTGGTGCGTCAGTGGGTGGGTGAGAGTAGTCTGACACAACATTGTTGCCGGTATTATTATGTTGAATGGATTTCCTTCCGTTTGTGTTTTTTTTTTTGTGTTAAGTCACCGTGGTATAAAAAACGGTCCCGAATGGGTGACAGACCTCTGTATCGAGATTTACAAAGCAAGGTGAATGGTGTTTCTTTCAATTGCACCTTCAGCCGCTATTGAATTTGAATTGTCTTTGATCATTTAAGTTCCATGGAGGACCGCCTTGTGTGTGGAATGCAACAAGTTGCAGTGCTCTCATACATTGTATGACACTTTGCTATGATTATGAAGTTTTATTGACAAGAAAATTTCCGTCTACTTCAGTGCATAAGCTCCCACTGATATAATTTCTTCTTTGTTTAAAAGAAACAGTGTGCAGTCTATGTCTAAGGGAGAATAAGGAGGATACGGAGCTTGTTCTCCAAGAGAGTGGAGCTTAAGGCTTGAACTTCGATCAACAGGGATGTACAACTTTCATATTGGAGGTGATGCAAAACAAAAAATATTTAATGACAGGTGATCTTCACTATTTCTAATTTGGATCACACAATGATCGCAAAAGATTTGAGTATGGAGTACCACAAAGGTGAAAATTTGGTCACCGTTTATTTCAAATATTACACAAATGGACTTGTGGTAGTTTTCACATAAAACATCCTCTGGGCATGTGCTGATGACACAACGATAGCATGAATATAATTTCTTCTTTGTTTTAAAGAAACGAAGAAAAAATCACGGTCCACTATTTTAATTGCCGGACCAATGTTGTATCTTCTGCTTTGTTTTTGCTCTCATTTATGTGCAGCCCAAGATTTCGTGCCGTCAACGATGTCAATATCGTCTGCGTAAGCCAGTATCTGAATGGACTTATAATGGACTGTTCCTCTCGCCGTTACGTCAGAGTCTCGGATCACTTTCTCCAACGCCAGGGTGAATAGGACGCAGGCCAGTCCATCCCCTTGTCAAAGCCCGTTATAGATGTTTACTTGGCTTATAGCATTGGTCATGGTCAACCTACATAGTCTTGTCAGTTTATTTGGGATGCCGAATTCTTTCATTGCTTTATAAAGTTCTACTCTGGCTAAGCTATCATAGGCGGCTTTAAAGTCTATAAAAAGATGGTGTAGTAAGATTTGAAACTCTAGACATTTTTCCCTCACCTGTCTAAGGGTGTAAATCTTATCAGTTGTTGATTTGCCTGGGATGGGCCAATGATGACTTTAGCGTATGGGGCTATCCTGTCTTCAATGATAGAGGAGAAATTATACCACGATAATCACTGCATGTTGTGATACCTACTTTCTTATGTATCGGGCACAGGATGCATCTTCGCCAGTGTTCTGGCATCGCTTCTTCCTCCCATACTTGCTTGCACTATTAGTTCATGAATTGCTTGGTTTTAATCAGCTCCGCTGGGATACCATCTGATCCTAGGGACTTATTATTTTTAAGCCGATTTATCGCTCTGCAAACTTCGTCTATGCTTGGTGGCGGCAGTATTGTATGGTATTCGTTCATTGGTGGAGCCTCCAATTCCCCAGTTAGCTGGCCATTTAGTAACTCGTGAAAGTGCTCTTCCCATCGCTCTGAGATGCCTTTGAGATTGGCGATCAGTTTACCCTCTTTGTCATCATTCCTCATTCCGCAGACTCTTTGGTGGATTTTACGCGCCTGGTGCGGTCCTTGATCTCTGTACTGTTCTATTTCACGCATACTTATGTCCCACTTAAGTACCAAATCGAATTAGGGCCCATCGAGACATAAGTCTCAAAATATTTTTTTTGCGCTTGTTAAAAGGAGCCATTTTATGTATGGAATGAAAGTCCACACATTTTTTTAATTATTATCTCTCCGAAAATTTGGGACTTATTTCCCATCTTCAATGAAATTTTTTGGGACATATGTCCCAAACGATCGGGACATAAGTCCCTAATTCAATTTTAAACTTATGTCCCATTTAAGTGGGTTATATGACCCAAAAGGCAATTTTGGAACTTATGTACATGCGCCTAATTCGAAACACTACTGTATGCATTTTACAAAATCACTTTTTTGGAACGGTATAATTAAAGTAAAAGGTAACACTGGATAGATGTTGAAACAGACTTTGAGTTTTGCATTCAAGAAAATTAAATAAAAATTGGATTTTTGGATATTTTTGAACTTTTGTTGAAAATTTATCGAATTTTTTCGACCCAAGTGTAAATATCATTTCTATGTGAATTAGTTAGAACTTTATTTGGAGAAATGCTTATTTTCCTGTACTATCAGACCACCTCGTGGGTCATTAATTTTTTGATTACCTTTTCTGCACAAATCATTTGTCAACGTCTGATGGGCTGTTAACCCTTTGACCTACATACCAGGCGAGGCAATTACAGCCAACTCGATAATTGAGTAGTGGGTGTGTGCTGCTTCTGATGTAGTCGCACATAAATATTCGTAGACGATAATGACGATAAATCGTGCTAACAAGTTGTCTACGGGGGAAAGAGAATTCCATCAAATTAATCAATTCACACCTTTTCACACGAATGGACGGCAACAATGGCAAATTAACAGAGGGACACAATAACATACAACAACGCATCACCTCAGCGACTGCAGGCTGCAGCCTAATAACAGTTACAATGGGTGGGTATGGCAAATTAACATGCATTGGGCATTCCATTGGATGTTAATGCAGCACTAGCGAAACTGCCGGTCACTCGGAAGTTAGTTTCAACGAGTGACGATCAAAAGCATATTCTGTCAAGCTGCTGTTAGGCTGTCGGTCAGTCTGTTGGTCATACTCATTGGTCGGTCGGTCGGTCGGTCGACACTCAATTTCTAATTAGCATTGGTATGCATTGTTCGATTAATGGAGTTGTGTTGTGCCGCACATGAAGCTCGTGCACAGTTCACATCAACAGCGCAGGTCAAAGAACTTTTGGCGAGATTGCACTCAGTTCGCTCGTTAGTTCGGCGACTCGTCGTCGTCGTGTCTTCTTTTATGGTGAGCTCGTCCTATGACGCTGAGTGAAACAGCTGCTGGCCCTAATGTTGATGGAATCTGTAAATAGAGTTACCAATCAATTCGTCGTCTGTGCGGCAGTTGTTGTTGCACTCCAGGGCTTTGTGCATTATTTTTGCAACAACATTGTGCGACTGCTATGAGTAAATGAGTAGGTGTCAGTTTGCTTGCACCTAGCCTGCATAGCCAAACTATAAATAGACTTTCCCGACTTTTGCCGAGCAGCGACTGCAACGACGATGGAAAGTGTTATACGGTCATGCCGACGACGTGTTGTGGTTGTGAACTTTGCTGCACAGACGATTTAATGGAGAACATGGAATAGTGCCGAATATATTATTGTTATGTATTTGTCGCATCAATTGAGAATAATTAATTAAAGAGAAAATTATATAAATTAACAGATTAATTAGTTAGTGTCAGACCTGAAACTGTGTGAAATTACGTGGTGTTAAAAAAATGAATCCAAAGTAAGTTGCAAAGAGAAGCCAGGCCTTCGACCGAAATTGTAAAATGGAATCGTCAAATTACCAAAGAAAGGCGATCTCAAGAACTGCAATAATTGGCGTGCGTTATAACCGTTTTGTTTGTCTTCCCAAAATGAATGACAAGTATTATCCCCTCGAGTCATCCCTCGAGAGACATCAAGCGGGTTTTCGCAGCGGTCGATCACATCAACACTTTGCAAAACATTCTGGAACAATTAGCCGACTTACAATCACCGCTGTGCCTGATGCTTGTCGACTTTGAGAGTGCCTTCCATCGTTCTAATCGAGACTGCATTTCCGGACATCGCTTCGTATGAGAGGCATTCCTGACAAAATTGTTACTATTATTGACCCTCTAAAAACAAAAACGCAAAGTGTTTCGGTTGGCCAGCTTTCTGATACTTTTAAAGTGCGACAAAGAAGGAGACAAGCAGAAGTTTTGTCACCAATTTTGTTCTTACTTCCGAATGACGATTTAATGGCAGTCACGATGGGTACAAAGAAAGCATTTGGTATCAAAAAAACCCTTTGATAAGCTAAGCCATTTGGACTAACAATACTATAGTGGTGTCCTTATCCGAGTGTGTCAATCGCTGCAACATAATGAGGATGTGGCTGTCTCAAGGATAAACGCTAAAATGTTTTTGATTGTGATTTTCAAAAATGAACTGTGGCTAAGGATTGGACAAACAAAACTAGTTGTGGACATCAAGCAAAGGAAATGGCGCTGGATTGGACACACATTGAAGAAACCAGACGACAAAATAGCGAAGCAGTGCTTCGAATGGAACTCTTAAGTCGCAAGGCAAGTTAGTAGGCCTAGAACAATATGGAGGTCAATCGTTTTGACAGAATCTCAGTCCCAGAATTTGACATCGTGGCCATAGCTAAGGTATTATGTTGTGACTAGAGAGAGATGAAAAGAATATATGTGAATAAGTATTATATGTTAATAAGTGTTATATGCGAATCAGTGTTATATGTGAATAAGTATTATATGTGAATAAGTTTTATATGTGAATAAGTATTATATGTGAATGTGTTATATGTGAATAAGAGTTACATGTAATAAGTGTTATATGTAAATAAGTATTATATGCCATAATTATTATATGTGAATAAGTGTTATATGTGAATAAGTATTATGTGTGAATAAGTGTTATACGTGAGTGTTATATGTGAATAAGTGTTATAAGTGAATAAGAGTTATATGTAATAAATGTAATATGTGAATAAGTGTTATATGTGAATAAGTATTATGTGTGAATAGGTGTAATATGTGAATAAGTATTATATGTGAATAAGTATTATGTGTGACTAAAAGCTATATATGAATAAGTATTATATGTGAATAACTGTTATATGTGAAAAAGTATTATGTGTGAATAAGTATTACATGTGAATAAGTATTATGTGTGAATAAGTGTTATATATGAATAAGTATTGTATGTAAATAAGTGTTATATGTCAATAAGTATTATATGTGAATAAGAGTTATATGTGAATAAGTGTTATATGTGAATAAGAGTTACATGTAATAAGTGTTATATGTGAATAAGTGTTGTATGTGACTAGTATTATATGTGATAAGCTTTATATGTGAATAAGTATTATGTGTGAATAAGTATTATATGTGAATAAGTGTTACATGTAATAAGTGTTATATGTGAATAAGTGTTGTATGTGACTAGTATTATATGTGATAAGCTTTATATGTGAATAAGTATTATGTGTGAATAAGTATTATATGTGAATAAGTGTTATATGTGACCAGTGTTATGTGTGATAAGTTTTTTATGTGAATAAGTGTTACATGAAAATAAGAGTTACATGCAATAAGTGCTATATGTGAATAAGTGTTATATGTGAATAAAAGTTACATTCAATAAGTATTATATATTTGTTTTATATGTGATAAGTTTTATATGTGAATAAGTGTTATATGTGAATAAGATTTATATGTGCATAAGTGTTACGTGTAATAAGTGTTATATGTGAATAAGAGTTACATGTAATAAATGTTATATGTGAATAAGAAGTAATCTTCAGTGTAAATTCTGTTGCTATTTGTTAATTAAAGTTGTAACGTGTAAATTAACGAACTTGTGTTGTGTTGTTATTTGCAAAATCCATTACAAACTCTTTAGCAAGCCTTAATTTCGTAACAGTACCTATATAACAACTGCAAGACATTATGTGACTTTCTAGTTAGGAAAATAATATAACCCACCATGATCGGCATTAAAGCAATACTTAAACCCATATGCACACTTCGCGTGCGGAACATAGTTTAGAATAAGAGCCTTAAAAACGTTCACACACCTACAGAAGGACACGATAGGCTGCAAGAATAGTGTAGACCAAATTGCACAAAGTTTTGGAATGCCTGTATGTATGACATAGCTACAATCAAAGTCAAGATGGTGACATTTTAAGCGGGAGACCAGAAGCTTACCACGGATGTCGAGCCAGATATTATGATGATCATAAGAGAGCCGATTTTTATGTTCTCTCATTGTTGGATTTTTAAACTCACAAAAAACTTTTAAAAACAGATTCCTTAAATGTGTGCCCTTCTGTTCAACAATGCTGTGTCTAATCCTCTGTGATTTCACATTCCATGCAACTGAATTCGTTTCCTCATATCGCTATCCTCATGCATATAATTTTGTAATCATCTGTAGTCTGTATACTTAATGTACGACATGTATGTATAGGTATGTATATATATATATATATATATGTACATATTTTTATGCACAATCGACACTTGTTCGATATCCATTTCCACTGACCTCTTGACCATTTTGTGCGATTACTGCGCACACATACCAGCTACGAGTAGTAGTAGCACAAGCATAGATAGATACTTTTATGTCCGTTAGTAATGTAATTTACATCTGCTGTGCCAACACATAAAAAGGGAATATTTATGTTACTTTGCGATGTATCTGTGAGGCAGAGTGCATCGATCCAGCGTACCATACCACCACAACAACTACTCGTACTTAAAGGGAAGGCTGTAATCCCATATCGCTGGTTGACATATCGCATGTAGCGCACCATAAAACGAGTATGCAAAGGAACATCAACATAAAATAAAATAAAATGAAGAAGGAACAAAAAATGAAACTACCACATCAAACAACCAGCGAACTTTCACAGCACAGCACCATGTGGCGTAATCTAATTTTGTCGACAGACGGACGGCCAATTTTCCGCGAGAGTATAATATCCAGGAAAAATCTTTTTCCCTTCGTCGTCGTCGACTTCTTCTTCAGCAGTTTTTTTTTCACATTTCGTTTCCTTGCACAGCCACTAAAGTCACAGAGCCAGTGCAATGCAAAATGCGGATAAAATTGCAACCAGATAGCGCATCTAAAGGCTCAGACTGACTGATAGATGGGGTCGGGAGGGAAGGGGATTAAAACGAATGTATTTCACTGGTAATAGTTAGAGTATCTGGAACATGAATGCTTTGCTGTACTCTGGAGTTCACATAATGTCCACCTAAATGAGGAATATTTTGTGAAACTGAATTAGTGCGACGATGCTGGCTATAGTGTGGTCTATGAACATTTGCACATTTCTGAATTTGTGATTTCTTTGCGGTACTGCGCAACGAAGAACACGAAACTGAATTCAATAAATTGAAGAGGTCAAAGTTCCCACAAAGTATTAACAACAAAATGCTACGAAATAAGTTTTCAAAGTATGGTTTGCACTTTCAATGAGAGTTCTAAAACGGGGTGAATTGATTTTAGGTACTGAAACATTGGATTGATTTTTCAGACTGTCACCGGTCTAGTTTCGATTCGATATACCAGCTAAGCATTTGGTAGTCCTGCTCTACGAAGTGCTTTCAACGAAGGAGTAGTCTGCCTCTATTCCAAAGAGCTCTACTAGCAACTAGCACATTCATATTCGCTCACGCGACCAAGGTCTTACCGGAAACTACTTTCCGTCATGCTTTACGCGGTAGTGCTTGTAGTGCTCGTAGTGCGCAGATGCAGATTTTCAGGACTTCTAACATGGACACCGGAAACAGCTATACAGTCACGCAAAAGGAATCGCCTTCAATGAGAAGAAAGAAAGAAAGGTTCAAAAGTTCTAACGCAAAAAGGAAATTAAAGCCATTTATAGCGCAATTTGCGCTTTTCCGTGAATTATTTCTATGTCTACTTCGGAAAAGTATTGTTTTTGGACCAGGACCAGGGACCCTTATTTTAAAGGAGACTATACTGTCAATATGATTTTGTGGTATTTTATCGTAATTGGTGCATCATGCATAAGGCAAATATGGCTTTAAAATCGGGGTCTAGTGCTGGCTTCGAGCAAAAAATCTGTTTAGCGGTTCCGCTTACGAGTCGATGTCATTCAGTTTGACATAATGAGTATCTTTTCTCATGGCTACTTAGCCAAAAGTCATGGCATATATTTAGGCTCAAGAATATTGTATATAAAAGTTAGGCTCAGTAATATTGTGTATATAAGTTATATGTTCCCCTCATTTAGGAGATTGCATATAAACTGTTTATAACAGTAATACGTGTGGAACTTGTATAAAAACTGTATATAACAGTTATACATTATAAAAAATTGTACTTGTATACCAGTATAACTGAACTTGGAACTTGTGTAAAACTTGTATACAAATTGTATATCAGTTATACGTGTGGAACTGGTATATAAAATTGTATATTGAAAAATTATACCGGTATACTAGTATACCAGAACTTGGAATTTGTGTGAAACTTGTATACAAATTGTATATAACAGTTATACATGTTGAACTATTATACAAAATTGTATATAGAAAAATTATACCAGTATACCAGAATAGAACTTTCTCGAAATTATTGATTAGGTATAAATACAGCAACCTTATCGCAGTAAGTTATTTGCAAGTGAAGCAGATTACTTGAAAAGTTGATAGAACTACCGCATATGTGACTAATTACCATCACTAATTAATGCCCTAAGGTTGATTGGAAGCGTGACACCGTGGGAGAGCTGCAGCTGATTAGATGCCAAATTTTTTGTCTGCTATACGAATCCGCGCGTCGGTTGCTCATGTGATGTGTCGGACAAACAGAGTACCAAAGTTAAAAAAAACTGACCTGGGCAAATGGAAAATTTTGCGCTCTCCAAAACTTAACCTTTAATTCTTTGCGAAAATAATCGACAAGAACTGTATCAGTATACTCGTACATAGATATATACGAATGTACAAAAGCTTTTAATTAAATTTCTGGTTCCCATGCCATGTTTGCTCGCGCTGTGAGCTACAAACAGACCAACCAAATGCGTAAACAAACAAAAACTTTGAACGCAATCAGGCAATCCGCACTGAATGGAACAATTTGCAATTTAAAGCAAAAGGAATTTTACCTGGTGTGCGGTACAGGGTGATCTGTCTATTTGTATAAACTGGGTTTTGCCAATTCACAACCACCACAAGCGCCTATCCAATTACAAAACCCCAGCGTCAGTGCCATAAAAATCGTGAGTGCACGACTGATGTGGAGTGGTGTACTCCACTATAAAGTTACAGACTGAAAGTTTGTCTGTCTGTATGTCTGTCTATTTGCAGTCTTTTGTTGAGTTTCAATACCAAATTCAATTAGTTCAATTTTGTTTCCACTTGTAAAGTACACAGAACAGCATGTTGCTAGGCGCATCATCATCATCATCTTGTCAGGAGATAGGAGGACATAATGCCCTGATGGATTCCCACAGAGCCCCCACTTCGTTGGTATACCAAATTGGAAATTCATTTTCATTTTAACGTTTACTTATTGGTAAAGGGGCTCTCACAGGGGATTTAAACATTGCAAACGCTATTGGACAATGAAGGAAGGCCTTTTTGAGCTTAATTCAATACTAATGCACTTAAAATTCAAAATGGCTGACTTGAAAATGTATTGCCAAAGTGCCAAAATATTAAATGTTTAGCAGTAAATAATTTTTTTTTATAAAATTTTTAAGGAAACTTACTTGTGTCGTCTTGTAAAGAATGAATTTAATATGAAAGTTCATAGTCCTGGGACATCTACTGGTTTGACTTAAATCATAGGCTACTTTTTTGCAAACGTTTTGTTTTCTTGTCAGTCTGATATTCCGCGGCACAAAACAATCAAAACTTATTCCCAAAGTCAATGTTGTGTAGTCGAAACCGTGCGAATTTTGAAGAGAAATATGGGTCGTGAAAGAGCGTCAAGCGAAACCGCTGTAGTAAGATTGGTCAGGAATGTTCGTAAGAGAATATTGTGGCTGTGGGCAGAATCTATTGTTCTTAACTCGACACCAACCGCAACAACTGGCCATTAGTCGCATCAGCCTGAGGAGAATACTGCACGAAGACGCCGGATTAATCGCCTACAAGGTCCAGATCACTCAGAAGTTGAAAGCAAATGACCATCCGCTTTGATATCAGTTCTCTGGGTCATAGACCAGCTTGATAATGACGTAGATTTTGGTCGAAAAATCATCTTTTAAGATGATGGCTATCTAAACAAGCAGAACTGCCGGATTTTGGGTTCGGAACCGTCAATGGCGACCGTTACAGAGCTATGTTAACTTACTTTTTATGGCCTCAAATCGACGCCATGAATGAACGGACGACCTATGGTTTCAACGAGATGGCGTCACATGCCATACATTGGCCTGTGCGGAGCTGAGATTTTACGACGATGGACGTTTTTCTATGGGGTGCCGTTAAGGATAGATGTTATGCGGATAATTCAGAGACAATTCCAGCTTTAAACCATAACAAAAACTGAAAACTGTCCTCAGCTATGATGGCTGACTGTAAGGCCAGCAGAGTGAGCCACATAAGCAAAATTGCTATTCATTCTAATATCGTAGACTCCGACCTTAACTTTAAAAAAATGTCTAAAAGAATATTGATGCATACCCATTTTAAAGCGGATAGTTTTAGGCTTTTATTTTCGGTTCTTTTTGTATCCGGTTGGTTCTTTTTGTTGCCTGTGCAGCATATGGGACTGCCGTGTGGTACGAGGCTATCATGCTTGCAAAAGGCATGGCAAGAAGTAATTCTTGCCAGAGAATCGTGCAGGTTGCCTGCTTGACGGTTTGTCGCACAGTCTCTACTGAGGCAATGCAGGGTTTAATGGGTGTTCCTCCTTCTGGAAGAAACCATGTTGTCTAGATGGCAAATCAGATGAAATGACTGTGAAACGTTCGAGTTCATCAAGGACGTACAATATGCCAGGGTAAACACAGAGTTCAATTTTATCCTCAAGTTGGACTTTTTGCTCACTATGTCATGGTAGTCTTAATGCATTTTTGTATCAAACACACACCTCAGTGAGTCTGAAGGCTGTGTTTGTGGGCGACCCAATTGGAAAACCAAAACTTCAAAAAGAAACTGTCTATCAGGTTTGCCTAAAATTCTCAAGTTTGCCAGGTAAACGTATAACACAAAGAAGAACATATTTTCGAGCTGATTCTAACAACAACAATGAGAAACCTTCTCAATCAATTTAATTGCAATTTGAAACACACAACAGAAAATGATGAACGTATATTAAATTGAGTGCTGCTTTTTAGCACAGCAATAAACACAATAATTCGATAGATATTCTTCTAATGCACAAGTAAAGTTAGTAAATAGACCCTAACATTTATTGGTCCAACATTTAATTATTGCTATGCAATTGACTACAATTGTTCTTTAATTGACTTAACCAATATAAATTTAATTTCTCTTCTCACCCGTCTGAATGGAGATGAGAACCTCCTTTCGCTCGTTGTCCGTCAGAGAATATTGCAGATTGCTACTCTGTCTTTCTCTCAGTTGCTGCCGGAACAGAACTGTTCTAGCACTGAAAAGCGTCTGGTTACATTGTTGCTTGAATTTATTGGCAATGAATTCAATAAAAGCGTTGGTCCTTAATACAATTGTTAATTGCATTAAGAAGAGATGTTTTTTGTAAAAAAAAAAAAAAAAAAATGCAACTTTTATGACCCAACAACGCGAATGGAAGGCACATCTTGGGCAACGCTCACTTACGATGATAGTCGCAGCTGACCTGATTGCTTCGTATACAAACCAAATGCGAAATCTTGCTGTCAAATTCAAAGTTTTCAGGGTCGCTGAGTTCAATAATTATGGTAAGACATCGTGACACGTGTGATGACCGTTATTAATGTCAAATCCATAGTTTTTGAGATCTCTGAGATAAATATTGACGGTAAGACACCTGTAGCACCTCTAGTGGTGGGTCTGGGAAGGGTATAGAAATATGACATGACCGATAGTAGAATCGTTAGGAGGAGTGGAAAAGAGAGGACATATGACATGACCGATATTAATGCCGAATCCTTATTTTTTAGGGTCGCTGAGATGAATAGTAATGGTAAGATATCTCTAAGCGAATTAAGGAACATCTGGGAGATACACTCGATGCCAAACAAGCTGGTTTCCGCACTGGATCCTCCTGTGTAGACCACATAAACACCCTGCGGATCATTATTGAACAGTGCGTTGAATACCGGTCACCACTGCACCTGCTGTTCATCGATTTTGAGAAGGCGTTTGACAGTGTCAACAGACAGTTTATCTGGCTCGCCTTGCGCAGGAGAGGTATACCCGAATTATTAAAGCAACCTATGATGGCTCTAAATGTCATGTGCTGCATAGAAGAAAGCTGTCAGAGGATTTCGAGATCCTAAGTGGGGTACGACAAGGTTGCATTCTATCGCCGATACTTTTTTTGTTGGTAATTAGTGATGTACTTCGCACAGCTTTATCTACTGGAAACGGAGGAATTCCGTTGGACTCTTACATCTCAACTCAAACATCTGAACTACGCTGACTACGTTTGTTTACTCTCATACAGGATTATGGAGCTGCACCAAATGACAACAAATGTGGAAAGGGAGGCAAATGTTGCGGGTTTGAAGATTAATGCTGTCAAAACTAAAATCATCAACCTCGGCACTAACTCAGTAACTCAAGTTAACATTGCCGGACTGGACAGCCGGTAGAGAGAGTAGAGAGTTTCCAATATCTTGGGAGTATTGTCTCGACCGAAAGTGGAACTGAACAGGACATTGTCAACCGAATTGGCAAAGCAAAATCAGTGTTTGGAATGATGTCCATGATATGGCGAAGCAATGCGATCAGCTTAAACACCAAGCTGCGACTGTTCCGTTCAAATGTTGAATCTGTGTTGTTGTTTGGGTGCAGCACTTGGAAGGTGACCGCTAAGATCACAAAAAGATTACAAACGTTCATAAATAGGTGGCTACGGAACATATTAAGGGTTTTCTGGCCTAACCGTATCGCTAACGAACATCTTTACCAGAGAACGGGTCAGGGACCAATAGGCACAATCATCCAACGACGGAAGTGGCATAGGATTGGTCATACACTCCGAAAAGGCGAAAGTTCCATAGCAAACTATGCAATGCAATGGAATCAGTTATCTCAGGATGGTAGAAGAACGGGTCGTCCGAGAAATACATGGCGCAGAATAGTTGAGAAGGAGTCACGGCAATTGGGGAAGAGTTGGACGTCCAAGAGTTGCTCAGTTGTCGAAAGGTGGTAATAAACGAATTTTGCAATTAAATTAACACTTTTCTTGTTCACAATAGAAGTTGGGACGACAAAAGAACCGCGAAGACTATAAATTTAAATTTAACGGTGACAAAAAAAAACAATGGATTCTACAATGGATTCCTCCGGTCATCACCTTTACCTTTTGTGCTAGAGACAGTGAGTGTGTGACCGTAAGTGGAATCGCTTCATGAATTCTAATAAATCATTTTAAACGAAGCGATTTGACTGCGACCAGTCGCACAGAAGGCTACCCCAATGCGTACGTGTGAGCCTGCGTGCTTACTTATAACATTGTAGGGTATAAAGAGAATGGAATGGTCACCGACAGGCGACATCGACACGGCAACATTAATTATTATATACACACTCGCATTTATGCTAAATCAGGCGTAATTTTGATTCCAATGGCTTTGCATAGAGTTCCACTTTTGGTGGCGCTGAACTAAGTCGAGCGGTTGTCCGGGTGGCTATTATGCCATGCGGCGGGCGGTGCTCGCTCATTTACCTTTCTTCTCTTTGTTACCTCTTTTTGGTTGGTTGACTATGATTTTTCCTCCATACATAGTTGGGTAAATTTATTTTTTTCGCTGTTCTTTGTTGTATTTTTTTAATAACCCAAACATACGCAAATATGGTTCTGGTTGATTTGCATCTGCTGGAGCTAAATATACATTTCCATTCAGTTTTTTTCAATTATTATTTAAATTTTTTGTTTGGATATTGATATTTGAGTGAATTTTATTTTATTTATTTTTATTTTTGAATTTGTTTCCATATAGAAATTATGATTCATTTCGTTGAACAATTTAAAAGATAACACAGGTATGCACATCAGTTATTTACCCATCGATTTGGATGCTTTAAGCCTAAAAAATAGTTGACATTTGAACATGGATTATAAAGCCTACCTCAACTATCATTACCATTCAGGGGATGTACTGAATACGTCACAAATACTTAAAGGTGTTATTTCTGCGTAAATTACAAATCTTATTGTAAATAAGGTAACAGGGTGTATCGGAATTCGTGACAAATAATGAGGGATGATTCCTGTGTTAATAAGGAGCAACAAATGATATGAGAGGAGGTATAATTTCACTCCTTGCTACGGTTGTAGTGTTTTGGGGAGGGAAAAAGTTGGTTTTGACATTTATACCACTTCCCACCTAATAACAATTGAATAGATTAAGGTAGAGCGAAGAATTTCCAAAATTCGTAAATATCTCGACTCCAGCGCCACCTAACGGGTCAAAAAAAAAACCTAAACTTATAGGAGCTCCAAACGAACTTATGGTGTGAATAAGAACCAAATCCAACCATAAACACAAATTTTCGTAAACATCTCGACTCCAGCGCCACCTAACGACTCCCAAAAAAACTTAAGCTTATCGGAGCACCAAACGATCATATGGTGTAAATATGAACCAAATCCAAACATAAACAGAAATTTTCGTAAACATCTCAACTCCAGCGCCACCTAACGAGTCCCAAAAAAACTTAAACTTATCGGAGAACCAAATGAACATATAATGTGAATATGAACCATCTCCAACCATAAACACAAATTTTCATAAACATCTCGACTCCAGCGCCACCTAATGGGTCCAAAAATTAACTTAAACTTATCGGAGCACCAAACGATCATATGATGTAAATATTGCTTCGATACATATAGTGGTTTAAGCGGGATGAGGCGATATAAAAGCGTTATATCCATACAGACAAACAAACAGACAACGGCAATTATGTTATAAGGCGATTCTGCAGACCTGTTCAGTTTCAGTTCAGTTCAGAAAGGAGAAGGAGAAAAATTTGTTCTATGAAAGGAAGAAAAAAAAACTGCAGATTTGCATGTGGTACCACCATTTTGAAGTAATGTCCACATGCACGTTTAAGATTGAAAATGAACGACAATCAGGTACGACTAAGTTCAATGAGTCTTAGTTAAGTGAAAGCTGTAGTTACAAATTATTAACACAAAAATTGTCTACATACACCGAGAAGTCTTGCATACTGCTTTGCCTTTGATATTTAAAAGACCATTTATGTGGACTGATGCTTATTCTTGCAAATATTTATAAGACACCAAGACACCAAAAAGAAAATAAGAAAGAGTCGTATATGGCTCTAAAATGGATCGAAATTTAGAGCGTGCTTTGCGATTGTTACGGCCCTAATAACATGATACATCCATACCAAATGTGCGATAACCGACGTCTAAAAAGGGATAATTTTCGTTATATTTGATAAAGCGACAAGACCTATTATTTCGAATTCAAATTTGAATTCCATATACAGCTTCATGGCGGAAAACAGAGAAATTTTTGAATTCAATTGCACACGCACAATGGACGACAGCAGATGACGACGACGATTTACAGCAAACTTTTCACAGTTACATAAAAGCAAACGATGACATAATCCCTTAGCTATGATAGTTAGTCAAATAGTTAATAATAATTGGAGAGACAGCACACACATACCATGGCACCATTGAACTAACCGTAGCCAAATAACCGTTGCAATGAGTCATAATTACTTTTCTGGGGGAACACAGACTTTCAATTGAAATTGACTCAAACGCAGGCGCATACTTCGCTGGTAGGCATTTCTGATTAAAAAATATTTACGATTTAGGCGCACTGCCCGTTTATTCGTTTATTTGATCATCGAACATACACATACAATTATTTTTTTAATTCATTCCAAAAACGTAACTTCAAATATGTTCTAATGTGTGTTTAATTTAATTGGTAAATTTGCCTTTGGCCATAATTGAAGATGCCTTTGCTAGGTGAGCAATGTGAAACCACCTTAACGTTGAACACATTTACAATCCACAATTCACATACGTTCTACACAGACAGTCCACAATAAGATGACTGCATTTTCATGTCACTTCTCTTTCACGTTTCACGACTTCTTTGGATGTTGGATCAGACATCAGAGTTAAGCATAACGAAAACTTTTTATATTTCTTTGAAACCGATTGCCATCGTTTTATTTATTCGCGCAACTCAATAGCTTCAAATTGACTTCTCTTTGGGCGGGCTTTATCAGAAATACCGTTGTAATTTTAGAGCGCTTTCGAGTTGCTGGGTAAAGTGAAGGTTGGTGTCCCATTTCGACAGCGTTCTCGACGAAAACAAGAGAACGCTGTAGAAATGGGACACAGCAAATTGAAAGCGCTGTTATATTCGTACATTATAATGTCAATTGCCTTACAACAAAACTATTTCTCAATTTGTAAAGGGAGTTTTTTGACATGACAACGTCGCACTACAAGGTTTAAGGGGTACATGTCCAAAAAGTAAAATGTTAAGTGAGACCCTGTTATGATGTCTCTGTTTCTGCGATCTGGCCAATAGGCTCTGGAATGTTGTCGACCAAGCAATTTCTCAAGCGATTCGTATGAAATTCGGTATGAAGGACTAAGATGCGACAAAAAGAATTGTTCCTATGGAAATTCTGGGATAGTGCCATAGGGTCTGGAATTTTGTGGACCAAGCAATTTCTGAAGCAATTCGTATAAAATTCAGTATGAAAGACTAAGATGCGGATGGTCAGTTGGATGGCACAGCCGGGAATCGCCGGGCATTTCCGCTAGTGCAAAATATTTTTAACAATTTCCCAATTTAACTGTTAATACTCAACGCTGCATGACTTTATGTGGCAGCTCAGCTATCCACTCCAACAAAAACTCTATAAAATGCAATGTATGCTATGTATAGGTAAACTTAAAATATAACTGCACTTGTTCGACTGCTAAACGTTCATCGGATAACATGGCACGCAGGGCGGCAAACATTTCGATATTAAAATCCATTGCAATAGCATTAAATGGGCTACGTGACATCCGTGTACAGCCTCACTCATTTGTATTCAACTACCAAATTGTTGGCATAAAAATAACAACAAAATATAAAGACACACACAATTCCTTTGGGTAACTTGTGTATAGGGTACCGAACCCGAAAAACAATTTCAATAAAATATTATTGTTATTTTTTTACGATGCGTTGTGTTTTTATTGTTATGTGGATATTGCTACTGACGGCGTCGTTTGGTTATGTTGGTGTCGTCCGCAACATTTGAAAGTACAACAGAAGGCAGGAAGGCATTTGCTATAAGCGCAGAAAAACCACCGCGTATCCACCTACAAGGAATGAACCCAAAAATGCAAGAGATGGAATGAGGCAATTGCATTTTTTTAATAATATTGTTTGATATAAAATAGTTCTGCTGTCCTCTTAGACGTTTAGTTTGCCAAGAAAGGAGAAGAGGCAAGCGTAACAAGTAAATGTAAAAAAACTTCGGTTTTCAGGTACACATTTTTATATATACATCGAAACACACCACACAGTCGTTTATTATTTAGTAAAACCGCAAAAATATCTGTTTTTGAGGTCGGAGCTATTTTAAAGAATTTTCTTTTTTCCACGCTTCACACGCGCCACGCGTCAAAAGCGGGAATCAAAATGGGCCCCTGACATTGAGCCGCTCACAAGATATCAGCGCTCTAGGTCGTGCGAGAGGTGGTTAAGAAAAGATCTCAAAAACGAGAAAATGGCGCGATTTCAAACCATCACAAGTGCCATACGCGAAACGTGACACGCGTCGTGTGGAAGGTGGTTAAAAAGGACCGCAAAGAAGTCGAAACAAAACAAAACAAAAGTTTTTCATGAGATTACGAAAAAGTCTATATGGAAGCTATAACTTCGTACGAACTAATTGATTGATTGATACGAACTAAAGTAATTGATAATCTGATAAAAGCAATTAGCTGAGTTAGATACAGGAGGTAATCAATACAAAAATAAAAAACTAAACAAAGTGAGCCATATGGTCACTGAATACTTGATGCAGTGGTGAACAAGTTTGCATGGTCCTCAGATCCTCACAAAATAGATTCGACAGACCCGACGATCTGGCAGTATTCCATAAATAAGAGAATTAAATTTTGACTTCGATACTGTTGCTGGTTTATCAGCATAAACTAATGACTTCATGTAGACTCACAGGAAAAAACATTAAAGAGCAATAATATCGAACGAAACAACCAGACGGACAGATCCATTTCTCAAAATAAAATTATCGGCAAATTGTGATACCAATTAGTCCAATAGTCCAAATACCAATTAGAATGCTATTTAGGTCTTAGACACTCACAACATTTATTTTTGACTTTCATTCATTTAAAGATGATTATTCTTATAAAAATAATAATAATAAGACGTTAAATAAAATCATCCCGTTATAATTCCAGAATTTTCCTATTAATACTCCATGCAAGAAGCTTTATGAAATCATAATAAAGAAAAACTTAAACTCACTTTGAACTAAAAAAGGAGCACAACGAACGCAAATAAGGCAAAGGTGAACTAATAACCATAGCGAATCTAAGTCCTGTTTTTATTCAGACTTATGGTTACGACAAATTATAATATTAATGAGTTCATATTTTTGAGATTTCATCTTCCAATTAGTTTATACAGTAGAAGTACATAATATATATTTTAGAGGCAATAGTTTTTCATGAGATTACGAAAAAGTCTATATAGAAGCTATAACTTCGTACGAACAAATTGATTGATTGATACGAACTAAAGTAATTGATAGTCTGATAAAAGCAATTAGCAGAGTTAGATACAGGAGGTTATCAATACAAAAATAAAAAGCTAAACAAAGTAAGCCATATGGTCACTGAATACTTGAGGCAGTGATGAACAAGTTTGCGTGGTCCTCAGATCCTCACAAAATAGTTTCGACAGACCCGACGATCTGGCAGTATTCCATAAATAAGAGAATTACATTTTGACTTCGATACTGTTGCTGGTTTATCAGCATAAACTAATGACTTATCAGCATAAACTAATGACTTCATGTGCACCCACAGGAAAAAACATTAAAGAGCAATAATATCGAACGAAACAACCAGACGGACTGACGGAGGACGGACAGATACAGTTCTCGAAATCAAATTATCGGCAAATTGTGATACCAATTAGTCGATAGTTACGGTTGGCCGCCGTATGGCGTGTTGGAACCATCAATTATTGGTCAATGTCCGTCCGGTAATGATCATAAAAATCACGAAGGGTTGTACAATTGAGGATCGATTTTTGGTTAGCTCGATAGCATTGCTTAAGCAAACGCTATTGATCATAAATTATAAATAAATAAAAAATAAATAAAATCAATTTACCACAATTAACCTTATTGTTACTTCTATCTGAGCAAAGAGAACACTGAAAACAACAATTCGACTCTTGCTTTGATATATCGTTTATAGTTTTAAACATTGATCTTACATCGTGAGCATCTATCCGAAATGTGCTTACCTGAAAAAGAGAGTAAAAAAAAAGTTATTTAATTTTTTTTGTTTTTATTTCTTGTTGAGATTTTAATTTAAAAAAATGATTTAAGGGTCAAAGGTGCAATTTGATAAGATTTCGTTCCCTGTACCATTAACCAGAAAATTGTACCAATTGTATTATGCAATTTTAAAAGTTGCGCCAATAAATATTGTTACTAAATTAAGGCTTTCCAAGAGTTAGTAATGGATTTTGCAAATAAAAACACAACACAAGTTCGTTTATTAGCAACACTTCGTAAATTTACACTGGTGATTACTTATTATTCACTTCATCATCATCATATTTGGCTCTACAACCGGGGTCCCGTCCTAGCCTCCCGCAAAAAGTCTCTCCACCGGTCCCGATTTCGAGCTGATGTCATCCAGACTGCCTTACATACATAGGCGGTAGCTCTATCTACTTTTCATGTTTTCAATTAGTCTGGTTCACTTCCAAATGTTAACTTACAGCGATTAAAATGCTGCATTTATACCTAATCAAAATTTTCGAGTAGGTTCTAAACTGCTCTGTTCGAATCACCACCTAGAAAATACCAGAACATAATCGTATAATTTTCTTATTTACAATTTGGTCTAAAAGTTCCAAACATATCACTGCAATATACAATTTATTTACAATATTAATGAGGCCAGTTGTATGCAATGGTTTTTGATAATTTCTTATTTCTAATACAATTCAATAAAATGCTTATTCTTGTATACGAATATGTATAGTGCGATGAAAGATTTCTATTTACATTTTCGTAACAAAATGTGATTGTCCGAAACCCATACCGCGACCCAAAAGGGTCTTTTGTAGCAAGGGTGTAAATTAACTTAGTTTACATTTTTACAAGCTAACTACGACCTACGAGTATACACATAACGAAAGTGAAGTCCAAGGTCCACGCAAAGAGTCTCTCTGAGGAAGACACGTCGTCTTAATCACTCGAGAAAACTACACTCGCCTGGTGCCGTCCTCGCTCTCTGTACTGTTCTAGTTCATGGACAAGATTTATCTCCCAGGCTGCTTTCTTTCGCCTTTTTTCTTTTTTCATATCTTCTGAGCTCCTTATATTCATCTTGGCGTGCCCGCCTTCTATGAGATTTTTGCATTGCTCGGTACGCAACATTCTTACGTTCAGTCGCTAGCTTACGTTCGTCATCGATCCAGTCGTTCCGATCTCTACGACTACTGCCTAAGATGGAGTCAGCAGTGCTAATGACAGTATTCTTAAGGCGTGTCCATTTCTCTTCTACGCCCGACATCTCAGACCCAGGACTTACTCTCCCTGCATTCAGAGCGAGTCCTATCGCTTGCCCGTAGTTGTTTCTGGTCTCCTCGTTGCGAAGGGCAGCCATGTTGACTCGAATCTGATTCGCGGATGCAGTATTTCGTGATGATGCAATCCGCGCTCGGAGCACCATACCAACAAGACCGAGTCGACATTGACACCTCGGTACGTTCGTTCCGTCATCAGGTTCGAGTTGTGGCGGCGGTCCATCAACACGTGGTCTATCTGGCAGCGTGTGGCTCCATTAGGAGATACCCAGATGTCTTTGTGGATATTTTTACGCGCAAACCCTTTACTCGCAACGACCAAATTATTGTTTGCTGCCATCTCTATGACTTATTGTCCATTGTCATTAGCGTTCTCGTGTAAGCTATGTGTGCCAATGTACTGCCTGAATACTGGCTCCCTACCTATTTTTAAATTCATATTCCCCAGAATGATACTGGAGATTGGCATGAAGTTCCCGTTCGACTGATTCAAAGAATACTTATTTTGCATCGTCTGCGGAATCCTCTATTGAAGCGTGGAAGTGAATGAGGCTTATGTTTTTAAACGCGCACGCAAAGGGTGCATAGACGTTAATTTACTGCTTTAAAGCCGATAATGATGGGTTTCATTCTTTTGCTGACTAGAAACCCCACCCCGAGCACATGATGTCTTGCATGACAGCTGTAATGTATGTCATATTCTGTTTTTTCTGAGACACAATTCCCCGTCCACCGCATCTCCTGAATTGCTGTTATGTCAGCATTATATTTGGACAGGGTATCGGCTTCGGCTAGCTACTGTGCAGCTCGAGCTCTATACAGTGAGCGTACGTTCCATGAGAAAATTCTAAAAACGTTTAGCCGTTTTCGTTGCCGTGGTCGTCGTCGTTCGTCAGTGTATCCGAGGCTGATTTGGGGCTCCGTAATATTGTTTTTACGGGCGAGGTTATTGGCCTCGCGCCAACCTTACTTTGAAGGGACTAGCCCGACCATTCGGCTTTTCCAGCATTCGAGGAAAATCACCGGCGGCCTCCACGTGGAGGTTTTATCGGACTTCCATCAGTCAGAGATAGTTACGGCCACCTGCAATTCTATAGCATTCTGTGTTATTTCCCCTATTTTGCTGAGGGCTGACCGCCAAAAAATGAAATCATATCGGTCTTTCAAATGACCTTTTCGTCTTTTTTGTTCCTTTTCGCTCTTTTAACCCTTTTCATCCTTTTTTTACTCCAAAATAAGTCCTTTGATAAATCCCTATTACGCTTGAAAGTAAGATTCTTAAATTACTATGTTCTTGCAGCAGTGTGGGTCGTGATGTGACTCAAAAAGAAAATTTCAATTCCGTTCTTCCGGTGCTTAACAACCAAAGTTAATTTTCATTTGAGTCTACGATGGAATTTTTTAATTTTTTTTCGGTATTCAACTTGAAAAGAGAAGAAATCCGCAGAAACAACAACAGAAATTTATTTTCGCTATTTTTAAATATTAATCACAATTCACCCAAATTGTCTTTCATATTTCTCTTCTGCTCTGAAAGAGATTTGTCATTGTCATTGGAATGTAGGGAAGGAAGTTAACTTTGCTGCAAGACAATTTGTTATTCGTGAATGAGCTAAGCACAGATATTAACCTTCAGTGCGTTTTGGGGGGAGGGGTGGGTCGGTCTGTGCTGAGTGTTCGCCGGTGTAAACATTTGCTACAGTCAAAGATTCGGCCGGAAAATATTAATCTCTAAATAAAAATAACAAAAATTGCAACAACAAAATACTAATTGACTCAGTCACGAGAATAATTGCCAAAATCTAAGAAACTCAGAAAAATTTCCGTCACTGAAGCACTCATCAGGAAGAAGAAAAATGAAAAATCTTCTCATTCTGATGCAAATAATCAAATGAGCAATTTCTCTGAATCATTCATTTTGCGAAATATCCACCCATTCATATGATAAACAATATAAACAAACAACGTGAACATAACATAAACAAATTCATTAGGCAGCCGCTTTTAAAATAGATGCACTCAATGGTTCATTTAGTGAAATTTTTGTGCGAATCGCAAAGTTTTACAGCACACCACACCCACTCCCACCCACGGAGCACGGGCTCTCTTATAGAGAAGGTCGCTGTTCCCCTCGTATACAAGAACGTCTGTGAATGCGCAATTGGTTTATCACCAAAAAGTCAACAAAAAGCAACAATTAATAAATCACATTTCCATTTTATTTTAAGCTTCAACTACGCCGTAGATATCTTCTTTTTTTTTGAAAATGTTTTCCCGGACATTCTTGAATAGGGTGAAGGTCGTTTTTCAAGTTGTTAATTTCTATTTCAAGTTTAAATAATCGAGACCTGGTTTATTAGACCTTTTATACCAGTCGATATATTGGCCAAGACCAATCAAATAGGCCTCTTTATAACACCCTATATTCCAGTCAGCTATCAGCAGAGTAGGCAGAGTAGTAACACAGAATGCTTCAGAAATGCATGTGGCCGTAACTTTCTCTGACTGGTGGAAGTGCGATCAAACCTATACTTGGCGGCCGCTGGCAAATAACTTCGCCCATAAATAAACAAAACAACCCATAAAAAATTTTTCATGTAAATTCTCTAATAGGAGATGGGTACCTATGTGTTAAAATTTGCAGAAAATCAAATCCGGAATTTCAAATTGATTGATTTTTAAAAAATTTACATGGACACCACACGGGTCTCATGGCCCTATCACTCCAACAAATTTACAAAAAGTTATGTCCACCAGTGATACACATTTGTTAAAAATTTGAAGAAAATCGAGCTAATTTTTAAAAAATTTATATGAGCCACTTGGGCCTCAGGGACCGTTCACTCCAAAAACTTTACAAACAATTTTGTCCATCGGAGATACAGAGGTGTATAAAATTAAAAGAAAATCGGGTTAATTTTTTTGAAAAATTTTTATGGGGCCCACGACCCCGGCCACCAAAATGTTTGCAAAAAGTGTTGTCCATCGGAGGAACACACGTATATAAAATTTAAAAAAAATCGGGTTAATTTTTTTTAAAAAAAATTTGGGCCCAATGACCCTGGGGCCCGGGGTCTGCAAAAATTTTACAAAAAGTGTTTTTCATCGGAGATACATACGTATATAAAATTTGAAGAAAATCGGGTTAATTTTGTTTTTCTAAATTTTGGGGCTCCACGAACCCGAGGCCCGGGGTCACCAAAATTTTTACAAAAAGTGTTGCCTATCGGAGATACACGCGTATATAAAATTTAAAGAAAATCGGGTTAATTTTTTTAAAAAAAGTTATGGGCCCAATGACCCTGGGGCCCGGGGTCTCCAAAATTTTTACAAAAAGTGTCGTCTATCGAAGATATATGCGTATATAAAATTTGAAGAAATTCGAGATTTTTTTTTAAAAAAATTTTATGGGGTCCCACGAACCCGGGGCCCGGGGTCTCCAAAATGTTTACAAAAATTTTTGTCTATCAGAGATACACATGTGTATAAAATTTGAAAAAAATCGAGTAAAATTTTGTAAAATATTTGTATGGGAGCCCTCCGACCCCGGGGCACGAGGGGCCTCAAATTTTAATGTGTTGTCTCCGGAAATACGCATGTGTGCAAAATCGGACCTTGGGAAGTGGGTTAAAAATTGATCGCAAGATTTCACGACGATCGACGACCGACGACCGACATCCGTGCCACGGGCAAGTGAAGTTAATATAGAGAATTTAAAAAAACTCATTACGGAACCCCAAATCAGCCTCGGATACACTGATGAACGAAGACGACCACGGCAACGAAAACGGCTAAACGATTTAAGAATTTTTTCATGGAACGTACGCTAACTGTATAGAGCTCGAGCTGCAGAGCAGCTAGCGATACCCTGTCCAAATATAATGCTGACATAACAGCAATTCAGGAGATGCGGTGGACGGGGAATTGTGTCTCAGAAAAAACAGAATATGACATACATTACAGCTGTCATGCAAGACATCATGTGCTCGGGGTGGGGTTTCTAGTCAGCAAAAGAATGAAACCCACCGTTATCGGCTTTAAAGCAATAAATGAACGGCTATGCACCCTTCGCGTGATGGGCAGATTTAAAAACATAAGACTCATAAACATTCACGCACCTATAGAGGATTCACCAGATGATGAAAAAGAAGAATTCTTTGAATCAGTCGAACGGGAACTCCATGCCTGTCCTCAGTGTGATGTAAAAATCACACTATGCTGCAGCCACCAAGCATAGACGAAGTTAGCAGATCGATAAACCGGCTCAAAAATTATAAGGCCCCGGTATCAGATGGGATCCCAGCGGAACTGATAAAAATAGGAAGCTCCACATTACACCAAGCAATTCATGAAATAATAGTGCAAGTATGCGAGTAGAAGATCCAACATTGGTCCCTCATTTCAGATAGTGGAGCGTGAATTTGAAGTAGTGCAATCCTTTAACTATCTCGGGTCAAGAATAGCAGCCGATAACAGCATGGAGCCAGAAATACGCGCACGGTTGCTTAAAGCCAACAAAGCCTACCATAGTCTGTGAAGACTCTTCAAATCCAGGAATTTAACCACAACATCCAAGCTGCTGGTATATAAGACAATGGGCATACCAGTACTTACATATGGATCCGAGACTTGGGTGCTTAGCAAAAAGCTTTCTGACCTCTTAGCCGCGTTCGAGAGAAAAGTCTTACGGAGAATTGTTGGCCCCGTATGTGAGGAAGCACGATTCCGGAGACTCTACAATGATGAGATCTATGAGCGTTACCGCGATGTCGACACTGTGAAGAAAATTAAGCTCGGTAAACTTCGATGGGCAGGACACCTAGCTCGCATGAGCGAAGAGGATCCTGCTCGAAAAGTCCTTTGCGGTAGGATTTATGGAACAAGACAGCGAGGCCGGCCAAGCCTACGCTGGAAGGATGGCGTAGACCAGGACGCCCAGACTTTAGGGATGCCAAACTGGATGACATCGGCTCGAAATCGGGACCGGTGGAAAGACTTATTGCGGGAGGCCAGGACCGGACCCCAGTTGTAGTGCCAAATATGATGATGATGGGAGGAAGAACCGATGTCAGAAGACTGGCGAAGAGGCATCCTTATCCCCATACATAAGAAAAGAGTTATCACAAAATGCAAATGGTGTGTATGCGGGCCGGTGAAATTATCGGTCCATATTTCTTCAAAAATGAAAATAA
This sequence comes from Nephrocerus scutellatus, assembly GCA_947095585.1. Classification (NCBI taxonomy): domain Eukaryota; kingdom Metazoa; phylum Arthropoda; class Insecta; order Diptera; family Pipunculidae; genus Nephrocerus; species Nephrocerus scutellatus. Next base: position 122,691,698 of record OX352762.1, read on the forward strand.
CTGTGAAAGGCGCCCGTTATTGCGCTATGATAATGGACTATTTTTGCTGCCCAAAATTGAAGCCCGTTATTTCGACGACATTTAGTTCCCTCAAGACGGCGCTACCTGCCATACAGCTCGTGAAACAATGCACTTATTGTAAAATAAGTTTGGCGACCAGGTTTTATCACGCTTCGTTTGGTGAATTCCGACCACTTAGATCGTGTGAGATCACATCTTGACATTTTCCTTTGGGGCTACGTTAAGTCCAAATTTTTACAAAAAGTGTTGTCCATCGGAGTATAAAATTTGAAGAAAATCGGGATTTTTTTTTATAAAATTTGTATGGGAGCCCCCTCCGACCTCGGGGCTGAATCACTACCAAATTTTTACAAAAAAATGTTGTCCAACGAAAATACACATGAGTATAAAATTTAAAGGAATTCGAGTACATTTTTTAAAAAATTGTAAGGGAGTCCCCCGACCCCGGGGCCCGATCACCACGAAATTTTTACAAAAAGTGTTGTCCATTGGAGATACACATGTTTATAAAAATTGAAGCCCCCCGACCCCGAAGCCCAAGGGGCCCCAAATTTTAATACAAAATGTTGTAATCGGAGATACATATGTGTGCAAAATTGGAATAAAATCGGGCTTTAAAAAGTGGGTTAAAAATGTATCACAAGATTTGGTCCGCCAGCCAGCCACAAACACACGGGCTTTCGATAGGCACTTTTCAGCGAGTAACGTACGCTTTTTTATCACACGACTGTTAAGCTGCTCAAGCGCAATGCAAAACTACTGTGAGGATGTGTGTTCGCTGAGACTGCAGTAAATCACAAAAGAATTTTCTATGTTAACACACTAGTATGGATAATGCCTACTTTCATGGCGAGGGTATAGGGTAGGAAACAGTCACTTTCGTCTATGGTCGTGTGAAAAATTAATTGGCTGCGCTGAAAAGTGCCTATCGTATGCTCGTTACGATTGCTTCTAACTCGCAAGATAACGTCTACTTTCCTCGCTCGTTATGTAATATACTATTACCACTACATGGATCACCCCTTATATAAAGCCTTATAATGCTAGGTCATATGCTTGGCAGTGTGGACGCTAAGGTTTAGGTAAAGATATGTCTGTGAAAAGTTGTATAAGTATCTTGTAAAGTATTGTAGCCTGTCTGGCTGCTTGTTCGTCTTGTATTGTTATGTGTAGTGTGTCACTACCAAATGATCCTGGTATGCTGAGGCAACCAAGCCTTTGCATTTTGTTGACCTTTTTTTACCGCTGTGCTCTGTTCAGTTTAGTATTCCACCACAACACATAACCCAGCATGCTGTGGTCATATTCGATAACACGTTATATTGGTACACTTGCATATACGTATCATCATCATCATATTTGGCTCTACAACCGGGGTCCGGTCCTGTCCTCCCGTGCATATACGTATAGGGTTATTTAATAAGAGAATGTACGATTTGTTTTTTTCAATAAAACGCAAAACAATTACAAAATTAATAGCATTCTTGAAATGCTCTATAATAAATTTGCCAACAAGTGTAAAAAAATAAAATTTAACAGAACGTAAATGACATATAACAACAAATCGTACATTGAATCACCGTGCTTTACAAGAATTAGGTTCACATTTCGCCTGAGTAGAACATGTTGTAAGTAAAAACAGTGCAATACAAAGTAATTGTGTGACATTTTCATCATTAGATATGTGGGTTACAGGTTTCCCCCGAGATTGTTTTGGTTTTTTTTTTTGTTGCTTCGAAGAACATTAAACAATATCCTCTCAAAATCAGTAACCAGAATGTTTTTAAATGTGAGCTTTAAGGATGAAATTTAATCATCAACCCGTTTTCTCTTCACAACCGTCGTTTTGTTCATTCCAAGCGAACAATCTGACGTCCTCATCGTCATAATCACCATCACCACCACCACCACCACCACCATTACAACCTAACAACCAAACATCCATCCTTGAGAGCATGAGTGCGTTCGTATTAAGTCATATCCATCCGTCGGTCGTGTACGAGATCATTACACGCTTGACTTGTTCGCCTTTCTAAAAAAAAAAATCGAATTTACACGCATGAAAAACTCGGGAATCATTCACTCCCCGACATCATCTTGGATGGTATACTCGTAAATCGTTAAGCGTCGACCGCTCGAGACTCCTGTGCGATGATTTTGTTTGCATCTTATCGTTGTCGAGAGTCTGTGTATGTGTGCAACTTGAGAGAAATATCAAAAAATTGTATTTTTTTTTAACACGCCGTCCGGACCCTGCCTATGCCTTCAGAAGTAAACCTGCATTATCGGGGGCATAACTATTAAGCACATATGGATTTACTTTACTGTGCTGTGCCCATTTATATGCTGCGGCCAAGTCATGAAGTCAACCTACGAGCGGTATGTTTGGTGCAATCCACACACACGCACACACACACACACACACACACACACTCACACAAACGATGTCATACTCGTAAGTATGTATGCTTTAATATTTCCCTTGAAAATGAAAAATTCATTTATTGCGATGCGAGCAATGGCTTGTTGTTCCCTCGACATCTTCGGCATCGTCCTAGCCGTCCTCATCGACGATGTTATCCACTGCATTACGGCTTAGTTAGCAACAAAGGATGGATTTAGCACACACACACACACACAACACACAAAAAAATCCAATTGCATTTGCTTGCATCCGCTTGAAAATGCACCGCGTTGTTTGTGGATGCGAACTCTTGCGCAGGCAGACGGTAAAACGAGAGCAACTGTCGTCGTCGTCACCGACGGGGTGAAAATAAAGAAGCGCGAGCGTGGTCGCTTTCCAATGCATACCATTACCATATCATGCAGAATCTGGTCGAGGTTTACATACTCGTTGAGCTGCCGAGTGGGTGTCAGGCCTCCAGGTCTCTGGTGAACTTAATGTGTGCACTGTCAACTGTGTACAAGAAGTCTCCATACCTGAACAACCAGCCGCCGATTCTCAGCCGGTATCTGCTGTTGCTAAGGCAACTTTAAGTCCGTCCTTTCGTTTTGAGAGCAGCCTCACACCATCCACACCATTAACTCCTGTGAATACTGCTCGTGCGGCACACTATACACTGCAAAAGATGTATTCCGATTTTCGACAGCTACATTCTGATGCGACTTATGGGATGGCTCTGCTGTGCGTTCTAAATTTAGTTTTTTCTTTCTTTCTTCTCTGGCTGATGTTATTACCACCACCCTCTCTCAGAAAGTAACGGTTTGCACTGTGGTACTTATTCGCTAACTTTGTGCTGCTAATAAATAATGCAAATGTGAGAATTGACAAGATTCAAACTTGAATTGCAGGATCTTCAGATAAGTACGAGTATTGCACCCAAAGTGCATATCTTCGAGTAAAGGTAACGGATCGAGAAACGTGTAAATCTAAAAAAAAAAAAAACTTTTATGTATACATCGATACACGCCAAACAGTCCTTTATTATTTGGTTACTAGTGAGTACCCGTCAAAAATATCGAAATCTTTTTTTTTGTATCATTTCACCATTTTTTATCTGAGCACCAAACAAACATATGGTGTGAATATGAACCAAATCCAACCATAAACACAAGTTTTTGTAAATATCTCGACTACAGCCTCTAATATGAACATCAATAAGTCTCTCCATTGTTATGAGGCAGCTCACTATTTGGGGATGAACATCACACTAACCTGTCTCCAGTTAGTAGGAATGTACCACCATTTGCCGATGGCTCTAAAAAGAACAATCATATACCTGGCAGGATGAGATCTATCGCCTTCTGTAGAAGCGCTGGAAAGATTCCATCACAGCCGGGAGCTTTGAAAGCTTTAAAAGAACCTACTAAGCCCATTTAACCTTATCCGGACTGAAGATTTTACCGGATAAACTATTTACCCTACTAGTAATACAGACCCTTTGGTCAGATGAGTTCGGGTACGTGTATGGTGCACGAGTAGACGAACCTGGGAAACAAAGGAGTAGGGTTCTGATTGTATCCTAAGGGTCCGACGTGTAGGTGCCATTGGCTTGACTTGACACAAAATTTTAGCTCTCTAGGTTGTGCGGAAGGTGGTTAAAAAGGACTTCAAAGAAGTGGAAAGAACGGGGTCGCTGTGGTGAATACTGCTGGTAAGACACACCTACAGGGGGATATTGATACACATGCTTACACGTATCCTCTTACATCCATGTAGGGTGATTCAATAGGGTGTACGATTTGTGATCCTGCCGATATTAGTGTCGATTTAATAGTTTTCGGGGCGCCGTGGTAAATAGTTATTGTAAGGCACCTTTAGGGGGATGGTTGCCGATATTAGTGTCGATTCCATATTTTTCTGGGTAGCCAAGGTGAATAGTGATTGTAAGACATCCCTATGGGAATAGTGTCGATGGAATGGCGAGAGGATGTGACCTATTGGCTTTGTTTAAAATCTGATTATGAGCGATGAAGCTCATTTTCATATGAATGGCTCTGTTAAGCTAAACAGAGCACGTGCTTTTGGCATACTGGAACTACGAAAGTCGCTCACCAGCGTCAATTGCATTCCTTTATAGATGTACAGTCTGGAGCGGCATTACTTTCGAGAAGATCACTGGGTGCCTCAATCTCGAGCTCACGGGTCTACCATTAGACCTATCTTCGGATGTACCAATCAATTCAAAGATTCCTTCTATAGCCGCTGAATAACTTTGTGAAATGAATTACCTGACTCGGTATTTCCACGTGTTTATGATCTTCAGTAATTTAGGACGCATGGGCATAATTAGCTCATGCTTTCCTCTCCTTAATTTCCCTAGGCCCTAGTTTGTATTATTCAATTTAATATCAATTGTCTTAGAATTTCTCAATTTTATTTAAAAGTGTTGCTCCAATTATGGTTTGTGTCTCTGTTAAACGCTTGTTTATGGTTTCTGTCTCTTTTAAAAGCGCCCATTATGTTTTTATGGTTTGTGTCTCTGTTAAAATTCACAGTTTTAGAACCACTTTATGCGTCAGAGACATAGCCAATTAGTATATAGAGGATGAACCAGAACCCAGATAAGAATCACGGAATTCCATCTAGAAATAGAGTACAGTCTTCTTCTACAATCGAGAATAATATTCGAGTTGACACTAGGTGATTCCAATGTTAGTAGAGCAGCTTAGCTGTCACTTTCGTTTTTTCCTTGTATTCTTTTCGAAACAGCCCAGTTAGCAACTTGTAAAATAGCAAATATTTCTGTTTAAAAAACGGTGGGCCATCTTAAGAACTCTCATCTAAGAACCATCCTGCTCCATCATCAATAAAGGAATCATCGACGAAGAATATTGGTTCGAACTCCCTAAGGATCTCAATTGAATTTTTTCAACTGTCTCTTTTTTCTGGAAAACTATATACATATATGTAAAATAATAATGTTTTTATTTTATTTTTGAATTCATAAAAAGCTATAATTTAAACCTACAATAAACCCATTATAAGAACTTAAATGTCTTCTTGAAAGCTGAGTGTAAAAAAATTTGTTTCCCTGCCATTGAGTGACAAATTAAAATCAACTCACTCAATTAAAATAAAAATGTCTAAAGAATATAACAGAAAATATCCCTTTGTCATAAGTCAGTTTTCTTCTTCTTTTTTTAACTTCAAAGTGCTCGCTTTAAACTGACGACTGACGGACGGACGAAAGAACTATTTGCATAGATGATGGTAAAGCAGAGGATATACGAGTACGTCGTATAGCTGTCTGCTAGAGACGTTCCCTTATAGCTGACTGACAGTCGTCCCTCAAGAGACACGCATACATACAAAAGGTGCACTGTAGTTTGTCCTTCGGTTAGGCAGGCACCTCTTCATTGATGCATGCATTTCACTTCCACCTCATGATGGTGCAAGAGTCTTGTACAGAAGAACATCAGAAGAACTAACCTCCACGTACTACAACGTCCATAGTGTAACGTAACTTTGTTATGACAAGGCGAAGGCAACGCCTCGTCTTCTCCTTGGAGCTCTACATCGCTACAGAAGGACAACAACAAGACTGCACCTATTGGCCTCTTGGCAATGTCAGTCAGTTTGAGTAACGTGTAACGTCTGGTACATCTATTATAGGAGCTCTCGTCATGTCGCACTTGTAGCATGAATTAGCGCGATGTGCATGTGCATAAGCACTGCTCTTCGGCATGAATGAAACTGCACATCGCATAATGATATTCAAATTAATGCTAATTATTTGGAAATGTCACACTCATCTTGACGTGTGTCGTTTTAAGGCGTGGCACGAACCTGGGGTGGATGAATAAGAAGGAGGAGGAGACAAAAAAAACAAAGAATATTGAAACAAACATAGAAAGTCTAAAGACACAAATGAGGGTTGTCTTCTTTCAATTAGTGCTGGTAGGGTTGCTAACTGTGTATACATATAACTCAATATTATACAGGGTGAGTTTTTTAAAATGTAAAAGTCAAACGCTATCCCAATATCATATTTCCAAATACAAAATCCCAAAGTCAATAATTACAATTTAGAAAATTCCAGTTTACAAAATTCAAATTTACAAAGTTCCAAATTTTCTAAATTGGGATTTTGTAACTTGGGATTAAATATTAAATACGTTTCGGCGTTCAGCGCGGTCCGACTCAAAGAATCTGGGTGGTTTGTTACCAAACCACTACAATATATTGCAATTGTTACAAATGAGATGATAGCATCGTCGCCCGACTATTACACTCCTTTGTGATCTCAGACAGTCAAGCAGCATTGCTAGCATTAAAAGGTCCAGTCTTTTACTCTAAAACAACGTGGAGCTGTTTCCGCCACTTAGAAGAACTGGCCAAAAACAACAAAATCACACTTATGTGGTCTCCCGGACACTCAGGCATATCAGGAAACGAGGCAGCAGACCTATGCACAAGAGAAGGCGCAGAAGGAATTTTCACTGGCCCAGAACCCAGCATTGCCTATTCCAAATGCCATATCAACAGAAAAATTAAAGAGTGGGAAAACGCTACTATCGAAGCAGAATGGAATTCTTCGCCTGGGATGAGACAAGCCAAGAGGCTTCTAAACTACAACATTAGTCATATGGACAGGGCCATCAAACTGGACCGCCATACACTAAGAACACTAATCTGGTATATGACAGGACATGGCCCATTCCAAGACCACCTTTTGAAAATTGGCAAATCCCAATCGGACCGCTGCCGATTCTGTAACGAGGCAAAGGAAACGTCAGAGCATATACTCTTCGTATGCGTTGCCCTCACCCAGAAAAGAATGAAACATCTCAAGGCCTATACGGTTCCATGGCCGAATGCCAGACCAATCGCATTGTCAGATGTGGTGGCATTCACGAAGGAACTGAACAACCACATAATGTGGTAAAACGTCAGGGACGAACAATAGACCTAAAGGTCGCAGTGCTCAGGGCTGTTCGGCCCAACCTAATATAATAATAATAATAATAATAATTACACTCCTCTGCTAAACTTCACTTCAATCCTAGCTTTGCCGAAGAGTTTCCAAGTCGAGAAAGTTGAAATTTTTTTTGTAAAAGGTTGGAAGTGATCGAAAGTGAAAGGGGCTCTCATATATTTTACTTTCTTTTACATTGTAAAAGGAAGTATGTATCATGAAAATTTTCGAACTCGAGATTTTTGCAGATTTACACCCATTACCGTATCTCCTGAGTGATAAAAAGCGAAAATAAAAAAATCTCTCTGTCTGTGTTCACTCTACAGCCCAAACGGCGGAACTTATCGGAATGAAAATTCATATTTAAGCTGTGTACATGAATTGTGAGGGGCCAGACAGAAAAAAAAATTTAATATAAAAATTTAATATCAATTTTTTGTTAAATTTACGCAATTTTATTCAAACTTTGCACACATGTGTCTGATTAGAGAATTTACAAGAGAAATTTGAATTTTTTTGGGTTGTTTTTTTTTTAATCTCTATAATCTCTCCAAAGTATAGGTTGATAATATAAAACAAAATCACCACTTGACGACACCCTGTACACTCAAGAATTTTTAAAAGAAGTCTTGCTCTGTGAGAAGTATATTTTACAAAACTCACACTGTATACAGTTTGCATCCAAGTCCAACTATTGCTGGCGCATTTTTAAATCCAAATAAATATTCGCAGGTGGTCGTTCGATTGTTAGTTTTTATTTTGTACTGCGGACACGCAGATTTCTTGGGAACAAAATAAATTGAAAATTTACTTAGATGCCACACGCTGATAGCATTGCAAAACCAAAACTGTCACTCGAATTGAGCAATTCAAGTCTTTTCAATTTACTTTACACGGACACAAAATGACAATCTGTCAATTTTTTAAAATGACATTTAGATAAGGATAATCGGGTTTATTATTTTATTTCTTTCTTTAGCGCAGCAGTGCACTCGCTGGTAAATCGAAATCGAATTGAGCGAAACAGAGAATAAAATCGCTGTAAGTGACATTTCGACAACTTAGTGGCCAGAGACCGTTCGCTATTGCGTGCGTGCATCGTACATTGTGCACAAAAAGTTTGGACATCTAATGAAGTGAGCGTTGGGAATTTTCTGGCGTTGATCACCAGAAATGGAAAATTCTTTTGAAAAGTTGTTTTACGTTTTTTCTTTTCTTCAAATTATTCGATCAATTTTTTCATAAAGAAGAAGAAAACAAAGTGAATATATTTATACATAAGCTTTTTGCCATTGGAGGAACTGAATGACTTACTCCACGGCAATAAGGTGGGCTAAAACCCTTAATTAAAATTAAAATTAATAAAAATCGATTTACAATATATACAATTCCTCACGTTTGTATAACCTATATTTAGGGTAAAGTGAATAGTGTAAGCCCGAACCCTACAGCACATCTCCATATGATGATCCACAGTCATTGAAAATACAAGCTCATCTAAGAAACAGGTGAACCGAAAAAACTGCATGTATCTTCAGAGCTCATATTCAGTCCAGCTTCAATATCATCATATTTGGCTCTACAACCGGTGTCCGGACCTGGCCTCCCGCAAAAAATCTCTCCACCGGTCCCGATTTCGAGCCAATGTCATCCAGTTTGGTATTCCTAGACTCTGGGCGTTTGGATGCCGAATTCTTTCATGCCTTTATAAAGTTCTACTCTGGCTATGCTATCATAGGCGGCTTTAAAGTCTATAAAAGGATGGCGTAGTGAGTTATGAAACTCTAGACATTTTTCCATCACCTGCCTAAGGGTGTAAATCTAATCAGTTGTCGATTTGCCTGGAATGGAGCCACACTGCCACGACTTTAGCGCATGGGGCTATCCTGTATTAAAGGATAGAAGAGAAAATCTTATACGGGGTACTCAACAACGTTATACTACGATAATTGCTGCAGGTTGTGATATCTCATTTCTTATGTATGGGGCACAAGATGCCTCTTCGCCAGACTTCTGGCATCGCTGCTTCCTCCCATACTTGCACTATTAGTTCATGAATTGCTTGGTGTATTGCGGGGCCTCCTGTTTTAATCAGCTCCGGTTGGATACCATCACATCCTCTGCTTACTTCGTCAATGCTTGGTGGCGGCAACATAGTCTGGTCTTCGGTCATTGCTGGAGCCTCCATTTCCTCAGTTAGCTTGCCATTAAGCAACTCATGAATGGGCTCTTCCCATCCCTGTAAGATACCTCTGAGATCGGCGATCAGATTACCCTCTTTGTCTTTGCAGTATGTGCAACGTGGTGTATATTGCGTCATACCGCGGACTCTTTGGTAGAACTTTCGCGCCTGGTGCGGTCCTCGCTCTCTGTACTGTTCTAGTTCACGGACGAGATTCTTCTCCCAGGCTGATTTCTTTCGCCAGTGAACTGTCGTCTGAGCTCTTTATGCTCGCGTGCCCGCGTTCTATGAGATTGTTGCATTGCTCGGTACGCAACATTCTTACGTTCAGTCGCTAGCTTACATTCGTCATCGAACCAGTCGTTTCGATCTCTACGACTACTACCTAAGATGGGAGTCAGCAGTACTAATGACAGTATTCTTAAGGCGTGTCCATTTCTCTTCTACGCCCGGCATCTCAGCCCCAGGACTAACTCTTCCTGCATTTGGCCGAGTCCTATCGCTTGACCGTAGTTGTTTCTGGTCTCTTCGTTGCGAAGGGCAGCCGTGTTGACTCGAATCTGATTCGCGGATGCAGTCTTTCGTGATAATGCAATCAGCCGCAGTTGGCACCTCGGTACGTTTGTACCGTCATCTGGTTCGGGATGTGGCGGCGATCTATCAACACGTGGTCTATCTGGTTGCGAGTGGCTCTATCAGGAGATACCTAGGTAGCTTTGTGAATATTTTAACGCGTAAACCTTGTACTCGCAACGACCAAATTATTGTTTGCTGCCATCTCTATGACTCGTTGTCCATTGTCATTTATTAGTGTTCTCGTGTAAGCTATGGATGCCTATGTACTGCCTGAATACTGGCTCCCTACCTATTTTGGCATTCATATCCCCCAGAATGATGTTTACGTGATACTGAGGACATTTATGGAGTTCCCGTTCGACTGATTCAAAGAATTCTTCTTTTTCATCATCTGGGGAATCCTCTGTAGGTGCGTGAACGTTTATGTGGCTTATGTTTTTTAATCTGCCCCGCACGCGAAAGGTGCATAAAGCCGTCAACGGTGGGTTTCATTATTTTGCTGACTAGAAACACCACCCCTAGCACCTGATGTCTTGCATGACAGCTGTAATGTATGTCATATTCTGATTTTTGTAAGACACCATTCCCCGTCCACCGCATCTCGTGAATTGCTGTTATGTCAGAATTATATTTGCACAGGGTATCGGCTAGCTGCAGTGCAACTCGAGCTCTACACAGTGAGCGTACGTTCCATGAAAAAATTCTTAAATTCAATCATTTAGCCGTTTTCGTTGCCGTGGTCGTCGTCGTTCATCAGTGTATCCGAGGCTGATTTAGGGCTCCGTAATATGTTTTTTTTACGGACGAGGTTATTGGCCTTGCGCCAGCCTTACTTTGAAGGGACTAGCCCGATCATTTCGCTTTTCCTGTACTGGAGGAAAACTACCAGCGGCCACCACGTGGAGGTTTGATCGCACTTCCACCAGTCAGAGATAGTTGCGGCCACAAGCATTTATATCCCGAAATATAAAAGGCAACAATCGTAACATGCACAGCAAATTTAACTCTGAAGAAGGTAAAGACGCATTCGAAAGACATGTTTTAAGAAGAATATTATTGGCCAAGTTCCTAATATGTGAGAAGTATCTGGAACATTTTTGAACTTGCAGACAATGCGACTTATAATTGAGGCCAAACCGGTTACATCATCTCAACATTTGATTCAACTTTCTGTTTCTATGCTAATCCCTTATTAGGAGGAAAAAACATTCCAATTTACAGCTAACATAGACAGAGATAACTTATAATGAAAGGAAAGCAAAAACCACACAATTAGTCAGGGGATAATAGAAACTTAAACCCGAATCAAGCCAACAACAGAAGGATTATCATGCAAGCCGGCAATCTTCTTGTACATAAACTATTTTCGAAGGATAACATCATGGCTACGTTTTACTACAACTACTAAAACAAGATCTTTAAAACTCGAGTACGAGCACTGAAAAAAGTAAAAAAAAAAACCCAAATAAATTGTACAAATACACGCCAGAATGTAATTAGGCAAACAGATGAGAAACACTTCAAGATAGTAGGTAAGTATCTGCGGCCTAGGAAATACATTTCTTCTGTGGCAGGATACTTTTTTTTATATATTAAATACCCCCTAGCAACAACTAGCAAAGTACAGGTGACAACGCCCACTAAGTATCACTTGAACAAACTGCACAACGTTTTCGCATAGTTGCTTCAATAATTAAATAGCCGAAAAGAAACCTGTGTACGACTCCACTCTACCCACTCTTCATACGAAATGGTTCTGGTTGGTTATGGTTATTGTTGTTGCATGATAAAGTATGATTCGAGTTATATGGCATAATGATGCCACTCTAGGAAGGGCATTCAACGCCGCATCACGCTCACTCAGTTACATGCAATTTCATTTAGTAAATGGCTGAAAAAGCTAATTCCCCACTGGATGGATAAGCTGCTCAGATAGAGATAATGAAAGCAGAAGAAGACTTTCTTTGTTGGCTTTTTAATTTTGCATTAATTTTTTATATATCGTGTCTTACTCGTAGGTGTGGTGTGGTTAATGTATCATACCTTCAGCTTCTACACCTCCTCCTCATAAGCCCATCCACCTACCGATTTTTCACTTGAATCATCTTCAAGCATCGAACACGACCGAATTTTCCAATTAAAAATTGTTGATTTCTTTTCGGTGCTTCAGTATCTTTCGTTTGGTTTTCATTTTGATTACTGTGTCGTGATTTTTTTAATTATCTGTGAATAACTGGGAAACAAACGAATCGATGGTACATGCTCCACCGGTGAGCATTGTAGTATTACCTGTCAAAACAGCAATAAATTGAAGAAAAACAACGAATTCAATTTGCAACAGACGGACAGACGGACAATTGCATGCTTCAGTTTTTAAAACAAGTCGAGAGGAGGAAGAACTACTGCTCATGAATTAATTGTTCTCCTCTGATCAAGGATATCAACCGCTAACAAATGAAATAGAAAAGTTGGCACGATTTGTAAATTGAAATTATTAGCGCTGCACTGTGGAGCAATAAAGCATTTCCACTTTTACATTTAAATCAAAATTATTTCTACTCTATCTTTTGATCTAAAGCTTCTTACAAAAAGATGCATTCATCGTTAAGTTTTAGCAACGTTCTTCAGAAACGCAATTTCTTCGACGGCTTACCTCAAAAATGCTTTTTACCTCAAAAAAGCTTTTTATATTAAATCTTCATCAATATATTTGGCTTTTAGGTTTAGGCAATAGTGGTAGAGAGGGCAAGGCGGGGATTCATGTGTACGGGTCGCGGAGCGGCTGGGAAAAGCTAGGTGGAAAAACAATGACACTTGTAATATATCAAGACCAGTTTAGCCAAAGCTGTTCTTGAAGAGCTCAATTGTGCTAGTCTCCTAACAAAACGTGAACTAAAAACAGTTGTGGGGATACTGACAAGAAACTGGCTTCTAGAGAAACACGCGAGAAGGTTGAATATCGAATACTATGACCTCTGCAGAAGCTGTATGGATGATGAGTATACTGCAAAAAAAACGGCAAATTGCCATATTTCGATTCAATTCGATTCGATTCGATTCAACAGATAAGCCGCATAGTGCGAATACAATCGAGGTGGCGCTTTTTTAGGTTTAGGCAATAGTGGTAGAGAGGGCAAGGCGGGGATTCATGTGTACGGGTCGCGGAGCGGCTGGGAAAAGCTAGTAAAGTATAAGACCCCTACACAAAGTTTAAACGCAATCGATTGAAGGGTTGAACAATTCAATGTTTCAACAAAAAGGTGAAATTCGAAAAATAGTGAAAAATTTGAGGAGGTACTAATGAAAATGAAAAATAAAAAGACTGTTGGTATTATTTATTATAATTATCCTTCATATCGTGGATATTAAATTTATATTTATATATAAAAACAACCCATAAAAAAATACCCATATAACCATATAAAAAATTTATCAGATTTAGCCAGCCACAAACAACCAACCAACTAACCAAACAAGCAAACAAGCAAACAAACAAGCAAACAAACAAACAAGCAAACAAACAAGCAAACAAACGAACAAGCAAAAAAACGAACAAGCAAACAAACAAGCAAACAAACTAACAAACTAACAAACAAACAAACAAACAAACAAACAAACAAACAAACAAACAAACAAACAAACAAACAAACAAACAAACAAACAAACAAACAAACAAACAAACAAACAAACAAACAAACAAACAAACAAACAAACAAACAAACAAACAAACAAACAAACAAACAAACAAACAAACAAACAAACAAACAAACAAACAAACAAACAAACAAACAAACAAACAAACAAACAAACAAACAAACAAACAAACAAACAAACAAACAAACAAACAAACAAACAAACAAGCAAACAAGCAAACAAACAAATAAACAAGCACAAAAACAAACGAACAAGCAAAAAAACAAACGAGCAAGTAAACAAACAGACAGACAAACAGACAAACGAAGGTTACATAGATATTTAAACAAGTAAATGTAAAAAAACTTCATTTTCGGATACAAACTTTTAAGTACACATCGAAACTCGCCACACAGTTTTTTATTATTTGGTAATAATCGCCAAAATATGTTTTTGAGTATTTTATTTTTTCCACACGCGCCACACGCGATTTGCGACACGCGTCAAACGCGGGGCTCCTGACATTGAGCCGCTCTAGGTCATGCGAAAGGTGGTTAAAAAAGACCTCAAAAAACAAGAAAATGGCGCGATTTCAACCCATCAAACGCGCCACACGCGTAACGTGACACACGAAGTACGCGGAATATAAAAAAATTCTATTTTGGACTTAGATACTCATAAAATTTTAATAAAAAAAAATTATATGTGTTCTATGGATCATTAGAAGTGTGATGACGGAGGGAATCGATGGTGGGAGGTTTTCCTTCTTTGTGCCCATGGTGGAAGTCAGTCGGGTGGGAGGTTGAAGGGGAAGGAATCGTTGCAGAGAGGGCCGGTGGGGTGGAAATGGGGAAATGGGCGGTAGGGTTATGTGTGGGGTGCTATGGATATTGATGTTGGTGATGGGAGTGATGGATTGCGCGAGGTGGGGATGGGGAGCCATGGATCATGAGAGGTGGTGATGCGAACCGCCACGGGTAGGGCCTGGCACTTCAGCTAGTAAGTATTAAATAATAATAATAATGGTCCTTTTATTTCTTTTTCTGTCTTATTTATTTATATACACCGTCTGTGTTTGAATAGCTTCAAGAAGCGTCCAGGAAAGCACAGCATACCAAGCTAATATTGTAATCTTTCACTAGGATAGGTCTTTATTCTTTGTATAAATGTTGCAAATTGATTTTTGATTTTTAGAAATGAGACAGAATCCACTTGACAACTGACAACTGAGTCAACCAGAATTAATTAGAAAACTGCAAACGCCAGCTAACCGAACCGAATTAAAGCGAAAAATTATCAGGCTGGAACGTTAACTAAAGATAATGACAATTAAAATAATTATGTATTGTAACAATGCAGTTTTTTTTTGTCGATTTTACAACTGCCTTATACACTGTAATTAGCATTTATATGGGTTACGTAATTTGCGGTACGTTGCTGCCACTTCTTTTGCCTGCAAAAGTACGTTACCATTAGACGCTTCAACTGCAAGCAACGGCAACGGCAACGGCTATGTCATTGGAAAAACCCGCAAATGTATGGATCTGTCGGTGGTTGGACACATGACATAGAAACAGCCATGATAGTGTTTTTGCAGAGTAACTAAACTAAAGAACTGAAATTAAATCACGTTCCTTTTAGTCGAACACAAATGACATCGCAGCAGCAATAGCAGTAATGCCCTTTTGTGACGCGTGTTACACGTATCAAGTGTAGTGCAATTGATGGTGCAAGTCATTTGGAGGTGTTCAACGTGATCGCTTGTGCAATGCTAGTTGAAAAGATATACAATCGAGAAAGATTTATTATCGACAAATCCGACATCGACATCAACCGATTGAAATTATATGAAAACACAAGCAGCACAGCCTTTTGCCTTTTTTTTTTTTCCTAAGATCAGTTAAGAACTCAAAACATTTTACAAATAAGTACTGTAAGAGCGATATGATAACCTAACCAGTTCCACTGTCTTTTATCACTTTACAACTTAAGATCTAAGAGTAATAGCCTTACCACAACGAATCATTTTTCCTTCTTTTTTTTTTTATAATTAGCGCATGCTTCAAAGGACTTGCACCCTTATATGGCCTAGGCACAGACTGGGCTTGAAAATATTCGGATAGAAGGAATGATAGAAGGAAAGAAAGTGTTGTGATTGATGGAGTTGTAAGTTTATACCCGAGCACTCACAAAATAGAATATTGTGCTCATAAACCAACATTGTTTAGTTGGCTTGATTACTTCATCCATCAACTCCACCGTACGTGTGAATACAGCAGTACACAGCAACTGTATATCCCATGTACAGCATCGTATCATGTGTACTTGCAATCTAGATGATCAGTGCGCGGTGAGAGAATCGAAACCGGTGTCTTCCGAGTGGAAGCCAACGATATTAAACACGGCACCACCGATGCAGTGGCTAAACGCTGCTCTATATTGTCCTTATTTTATAGTTTAGTATGACGTTCCCATATGTACACGCACATCGGTACGATCTACGCAAGACGTCAGAACTTACATCTACTAACCATAAGGCACCGTCTAAAAAATAAGAATAATTTGGAAGACTTGTAAAATCAGGCGTCATTAAAACCTGTCCGTAATAGTGTACGCCTTTACGCCAGCAAATTATCCCAGCCTCCTCAATTCCACTGTGTTGATAGACCGCCGCCACAATGCAAATGCATCTTAAAGCGATGGGAAGAGCACTTTAATAAGTTACTGGCCATTTACAGCTAACTGAGGAATTGGAGGCTCCACCAATGACCGAAGACCACACTATGCTACCGCCACCAAGCATAGACGAAGTTAATAATAATAATACTCGGCGCGACAGACCTTTGCAGTCCAAGGCATAGCTTCTTGCAAGCATTTGTGTTGCGCATGTATATTTTTGGACATAAATGGAAGGGACCTACAATTTAAGGCCGGATCCGAACGGCGAATTGAGAAGCTTTCAGGGACAAGTCATTATTCTTGGAACGTTTGTCACCCATTCGCGAGAGGTGGGACACCGTGAACCGTGTTACTGGGATTCGAACCGCGAACCTCCTGCTCAGTAGCTGTGCGCATTTCCACTGAGCCAGGGCGCCCACATACACAAAGTTAGCAGAGCGATAAATCGGCTCATATGTACATAATAAGGCCTCGGGATCAGATGGTATCCCAGCGGAGCTGATCAAAACAGGAGGCCCCGCAATACACCAAGCAATTCATGAACTAATAGGTAGTAGTGCAAGTGCAAATGCAAGTGCAATAGTGCAAGTATGGGAAGAAGAAGCGATGCTAGAAGACTGGCGAGCCCCAAACATAAGAAAGGATATATCAAAACATGCAGCAATCATCGTGGTATAATGTTGTTGAGTACCGCGTATAAGATTTTCTCCTCTATTCTTCAAGACAGGATATCCCCATACGCTTAAGTCATCATTAGTCCATACCAGTGTGGCTTCTTCGCAGGAAAATCAACAACTGATCAGATTAACACCCTTAGACAGGTGATGGAAAAATGTCTGGAGGTTCAAAATTCACTACACCATCTTTTTATAGACTTTAAAGCCGCCTAGCTAGAGTAGAACTTTATAAAGCCATAAGAGAATTCGGCATCCAAAATAAACTGACACGACTATGTAGGTTGACCATGACCAATGTTATTATCACTATCAAGCCCATTCAACATCTAAACCAAAGGGCTCTACCAGAAACTTTCATCCAGATCGAGCAGGCTGCACATAATTGAGAGCAAAACAAAGTACATGGTGGCCACGTCTGCGAGTAGAAGATCCAACATTGGTCCCTCAATTAAAATAGTAGAGCTGGAATTTAAAGTAGTGCAATCCTTAACCTATCTCGGGTCAACTGTAGCGACCGATAACAGCATGGAACCAGAAATACGCGACCGGTTGCTTAAAGCCAATAAAGCCTTCTATAGCCTGTCAAGATTCTTTAAATCCAGTGATTTAACCATAACATCCAAGCTTCTGGTATATAAGACAATGGTCATACCAGTACTTACATATGGATCCGAGACTTGGGTGCTTAGCAAAAAGCATTCTGACCTCTTCGCCGCGTTCGAGAGAAAAGTCTTACGAAGAATTGTTGGCCCCGCATGTGAGAAAAGACAATTCCGGAGACTCTTTAATGATGATATCTACGAGCGTTACCGTGATGATAAGAGGATCCTGCTCGAAAAGTCCTTTGCGGTAGGATTTATGGAATACGACAGCGAGGCCGGCCAAGCCTGCGCTGGAAGGATGGCGTAGAACAGGGCGTCCAGAGTTTATGGATGCAAAACTGGATGACATTGGCTCAAAATCCGGATCGGTGGAGAGACTTTTTGCGGGAGGCCAGGACGCGACCCCGGTTGTAGAGCCACATATTATGATGAATAAAGGCTATATCCTTAACACAGTGTGGATGTGAAGGTTAATGAGTGGACAAGTGTAGATGTCTGTTATCCTGTGTTTTGAATACCTGCGGATCGCAATTATGCGGAAGTATAGAGCGTATAGGTGGAATAGGAATATAAAACATGAATGTGTTCGATAGTATCCATGGAAATATTTAAAAACTCAAACTAGTGCTTATAACAACTAGTAAAAAAAGATTAAAACTATAAATAAAAAGTTCCTTTCAATCAGGCAAATTCCATTGAACTTGATATTAATCGAGCGGCCTTTTTAATCGCAAAAGATGTATAAATCAGGTAACATTCCATCTCCGATATAATTACACAACTTAGCTGAATCTCTGGAAGTGACATTACTATCAAAGCATCCTGTGTTTATGACCGAGTGCAAGCAAGGCATTTAAAGAATTCCATTCACTTCGTAATGTACTCATTAGTCAACATTCAATAGATGGAGAGCCATGCGAGCAGCAATCTGCCGATTGAGCAGAGGAATTCCCGATGTCTCCTTAATAATTCAGTTAGCGAAATTCCAACTGGACACTTGATGTCTCCAACATAATTAGTCGATAAGATAACTCGTATTACTCTCATGTAAGACAAAGTGATAAAATCCAATAAAAAGTCAACATCGTTGCTGTTTGTAATGATTGGCGGTTTTAATGATGATGTCGATCAGGATGATGATGATGATGATGATGATTGCCTATGACAGTTATATAGTTGCAAGTCATGTTACTTGCAATTATGACTTAGTGCAGTTAAAATTAAAAATAGGACTTAGTTTCTACTCACAAATTAATATTATTCGCGTGATTTAAAATGTTGGGCGCTTACCTGAAAGAAAGAATGAAAAAATTCAATTAATGGTGTTATTCCTTTTGGAGTCATTTTATATTATGGTAAAAGTAAAAACTAAATTTACAAGGATGGTATAAAAAGTGTTATGTACGATCACTTGAGTTGATGACTGACTAATTCGCTTTTGCTGGTTTTGTACATTGCTTAGTTTGTGATGTCTAAGACATTTGATTTTATTTCATACGTTTTTATTAATTTCGATATAACACTGGCTATGACTCTATTGCATGAGCAATCAGTAGCAGAGGAATCGAGGACTCGACTTATCAATGGATAAGGGACATGCTGGAAAGTCGAAACATTACTTACTGCTCTAGAGGAGTGTCAGTGTCTGTTACTGTAGTTAAGTGATGTCCCGAAGGAGGAGTCCTATTATCCATTCTGTTGTCACTAGACATCGACAATGACACAAATGGAAGGGACCTACAATTTAAGGCCGGATCCGAACGGCGAATTGAGAAGCTATTCTAGCTGATCTAGAGAGATCAGGCTACATTTTTATTAGTTGTAAACACAGCGCAATCATTTCATGCAAGGTGCTTTGTTACACGTTTTAGAATTGTGCAGCAGAGAAGGACTATCCATCAATCCTTGCAAAACCCATCACAAAAATGTATCAATCTAGGACCTATAACTATCAAAGGCACAACTTTATTGTATTTCAATTAGGGTAAATACGAGGGTGGTTTGCTAAGTCAGTGCTACAGCCTTAGCCAGCTTACGAACTTTCATTCTCCGATTGTCCAATATCATTCCATGGATTTTATCGACTATTTCTGGTGTGACGACCTATTTTAGGCGACCTGAACATTCGGCATCACTTGTGCTGGTACGACCAGAACGGAACCAAACCTAAACCCCTTCTTAACCATTGAAATTGATGGTGGAGAGTCCTCATAGAATTATTAAGCCTTTCCTTGGTTTCGGTGATGGTAATAATGCTTAATCAGCACACGAAATTCCCTTTTCTTCTATTTTCGTTAAAATTCACGAGGTGGCCTGCTGTACAATGGCTGTCAAAAAAGAACTAAATGACGCAGCTTGCTCAAAATTTGACAGTAGGCAGTTACTGCGCGGCAAATTCAAAAAGTCATTGACTTATCAAACTACTCTCGTATCTCAGAGTTATCCTTGATAAACGGCTTAGCTGGAATTCACACATCAAGTCCGCCATCGAACGCGCCACTAGGACCATGTGGGCCAGCACGCGCCTTTACCGCACAACTTGGGGTTTTAATCCTAAACTGATACACTGGATGCATACAATGATGGTGAGGCTCATTATCAGGTATTATATCGTTTGGGGGCCGACAGTTATTGAACGGACAACGGCAACTGAGGTTCAGAAGCTGTCTGTTTTATTATAGCGTGTGCCATATGCGTACAGCATTATTAGAAGCTGTCTTACGGCTTTCACCCCTACAAAGCTTCATTAGGAAGACGGCTGCTAGATGCGCTAGTAAGCTGCAGCTAGAGAATACAATTACAAACCAGCTGACCTTCTTGACTCAATTACCGAAAGGGACATGCAAAAGCAATATCCCCGACATAATGGTCAGGGAGGTCTGTTTCGGCAGGTTATTTAAGGTAGGAATAATGGATCGTGCAAACAGATTTCACACATTGATCAAATATGGAATGTAGAGTTGGAGCTGGTGTTTTTTGACCCAACGTCAAATTTTCGATACCAATGGGTCGTTCAGGCTGAACTCCATACCATCGAGATCTGCGCCAGGATAAACCTTAGTAAAGGCATTAAGAGGTCTCAAGAAAGCACTTAAAGCGCTGTCGTGCAACCTTATGTACTCTTAATAAGTTAAATGCTGCTAGGATGCACTGCAATCTCTTGCCAGACATAACCGGGTGAAAATAGGATGGGTCATCAAGGGATTGCAGGCAACGAACGAACGAACTAGCTGGCTCAGAAATACCACTATGGTGTAAACTGGGCTGCCGCCACACACTAATTAACAATCGAGAACATAAACTTCGTCTGGTTCATCTGAACAATGTCCGTGGGCTGATACAATCTAAACAATTAATAAGGCCGTATTCCTATAGTGAAATACCTAATCTTGACAAGCATAGCATTAGAAATCTGAAATGAGCTTTTACACACAGTCACTGTGGCTTGCAAAATTAATCTAGGCTCAGACACGGAATTTAGGTTCTGCTCGGAAGATGACGTAACGCGTGTCCATTTCTCTTCTACGCCCCGCATCTAAGCCCCAGGACTAACTCTTCCTGCATTTAGGGCAACGGCAAGTCATATCGCTTGACCGTAGTTGTTGCTGGTCTCTTCGTTGCGAAGAGCTGCTTGCTGCCATCTCTATGACTTATTGTCCATTGTCATTAGTGCTCACGTGTAAGCTATGGATGCCAATGTACTGCCTGAATACTGGCTCCCTACTTATTTTAGCATTCATATCCCCCAGAATGATTTTTACATCATACTTAGGGCAGGCATGGAGTTCCCGTTCGACTGATTCAAAGAATTCTACTTTTTCATCATCTGGGGAATCCTCTGTAGGTGCGTGAACGTTTATGAGGCTTATGTTTTTAAATTTGCCCCGCACGCGAAGGGTGCATAGCCGTTCATTTATTGCTTTAAAGCCGATAATGATGTCTTGCATGACAGCTGTAATATATGTCATATTCTGATTCCTTGTGATCTGTCATCCATGGCTGATTTGGGTTCCGTAATAAAAGTTTTTTTTTTTACGGACGAGGTTATTCTGTGTTATTCGCCCTATTCTGCTGATGGCTGACTGCCAATGTCGCAAGTATCACTTACCTAATAATATCAAACGAAACAAGTGTCTCATTTTGCCCCCTTTTTGAACGCCCCTGGCGTTTGACTATTTGAGTTACATACAAACTCAAATAGAAAGCTCAAAAGAACACAGCAATGCAAATGCACGTAGTAGCTGAAGGAAAAATTAATTTATTTGGTTCCTGGTTGGACCGCACCGATCGTGTAATGTAATTCGCATATTTTCTCTGGATGAGCGGAAGAAAAAAAACCGAAACGAACCAAAAGGAAGTACCGCAGAGAACGAACGAGCAATAGAATAAGATTGTACTTTGCCGGCAGCAAGGAAACTGTAAATAATGTAAGGAATTTCCAGCTCCAGCAACGATATCATCTCATTCCATCCATCCCATTCACAACAATGAAGAAGGAATTCTCTGTTTTTTTCCATCATCGACTTGCCAATTGTACCGCTGGATGCTGGTGGTTGTTGCAATAGGCGCTATTAAGTACCGATGCTAAGAGCGCAACAAAAAAACGCAATAATAATACCTGACTACCCGGCATTCAGGTGTGAAATTGGAAGATATAATTTATGTAGAGGCATTATATATTTTTGTACATCTTGCAGAATTGAAATTAATTATTTATAAAGAAATAAGGAATGGTGCAGGCAATTTATGTCCGCGAAGAATGGTGTTAGATTGACGTTGTGTAAAGGAAGTAGGAATCTACCATTTTTTAAATGTTTGCCAATGTAGGCGATTGCCTATTATGCCTTTTAAGCGTTTTTAATAAATACTTAAACCACAGACTGGCACAGCAAATTTTTTATTTATTTTTTTAATTACCAATCATTATTTTATCGATTATTTGATTTAAGAGTCAAAATTAATGGATGATATTATCGGTAAATGTCGGTAAATATTTAAAGAAGCAAACGCATATTTAGTTTATTTAGGATATTAGTGCCGCCAGTGCAATAGTAACCAGACAGCTTTGAAAATTCAAGCATATATTCATTGGTCCCATGAATAGCGTAACCTATGCAATGTAGTAAAAGTAGGACCCACTTCCAAAGCCGAGAAGAGCCCCCAAACATGAAGGATTCAAACAAAACCGTTTTGGCTCCTTTTCCAAAAAGAGGACTGGTCAATCTGGAACCTATCATCATCAAAGACACCACTTGGAGTCATCCTTGATAAACGGCTTAGCTGGAATTCTCATATCAAGTTCATATCATATCAGTAGATACCTTTGCGGCAGAGCTTGTGGTCTAAATTCAAAATGATACACAGGATGTATATATTAATGGTGAGGCCCATTATCACGTACGCGGCTATACGCGGTATAGTGACCGAAAGTTCTTGAACGGACAACTAAGCAACTAAGCTTCAGAAGCTCCAAAGAATTAACCTGTATCAGTATCACGTATGCCACACGGCAGCATTAGAAGCTGTCGTTGGCCTTGCACCCATATAGATCTTTATTAGGTAGACGGCCGCTGGATGCGCTATTAAGCTGCAGCTTAAATACAATACAAACCTCATTGTATCCTGAACAGACTTAAAAGAAGCTCCAAAGAATTAACCTGTATCGGTATCACGTGTGCCACGCGGCAGCATTAGAAGCTGTTCACCCCTATAAATCTTCATTAGGTAGACGGCCGCTAGATGCGCTATTAAGCTGCAGCTTAAATACAAATACAAAAACCGCTGCGAAAAAAGAAAACGAAAAGAAAACCAAAAAATTACTCACGAACGCAAAAATCTGTTTTTTCGCAATAAATCTCGAACGACGTCTGACTCTGTCGAAGGACAATGGGAGACTAAGCAGGTAGCTGTGCTCGATGTAACAACAAGAACTAACATGAAAGAAATTGTTTTGTTTTGAAGTTATTGGCGGTGAGTCTACTTGCCCCTGGGGCCAACTATCCCCGGTCTTCCCTACAAGCCTCATTGTATCCTGAACAGCCTTAAAAGAGTTGAATGTTAAACCCAATCTGTCATCACTTCTCCTCCATTAACCGTCACTATTAGGTTTAGGTTGGGGTGGCTTTCGGCAGGACTTAAACCAATAGATGGTCCATTGTGATGCCACATGGATCGAGATGATTTCTCGCCCTACCAATTGAACCAGTTACAGCTTCGAATGAAACGTCTCTTCATTTTCTGCAGCTTCTGCAGAAGTCATTGGAAAATACCGAAGCATGCTGTATGCTTTCCTATGAGACAGTTCCCAGTAATTACACCTATCGTATAGCGCTTATGTGCACTCTGTTTAGAGAAATCGAACACTTGGAGCGTTTCGGATCCAGCTTTGGCCAGATCTGTTTTGTCGCTACACAAGTTATACCATTTGTCAATCTAAGGTTGGTTTTTTCAGTAGCTTCCTACTTTAACATGAGTTTGCATGTAGCTATCGGTATGCCTAGGGAGCCATTTTCAGGTAGAAGGGGCAGCTTAGTACCATTTTTGGCAAGTTCATCGGCCCAGCAGTTCCCCAGAATGCCCCTATGCAACGGCACCCAGTACAGGTAAATGTTGAACAGCTCCGCCATCTCCCTGAGAGACGATCGGCAGTCTTAGGCTACAATAGAGTTCGTAGAGACTGATAGCAGCTTTGAGATCCCTAGATCTAGCTGCTTGACTATCCGAGAAGATGAGGATATCCTTAGTGGATATGACGTTTCTCTTCAGCTAAGACAGAACTTTGATGATCGCCATTATTTCAGCTTGAAAAACACTGCAGCGATTAGGAAGACGGACAGAGAGACTTATATTTTTGAGAAAACACCTCCGCCTAATCATCAGTTTTTGATCCGTCAGTATAAAAACTAATTGATGCGCCTTCCGAAATAGCGAATTAGTTTGTCGCGATTTATTGCTCTGTCTTAGGTAGTCCACCAGACCACCACACCGTACATAAGTGTAGGTCTTATAACCGAAATATAAAGCCAATGAGTGATATGAAGTTGAAGGCCCCATTTGCTACCGATGGCTTTTTTACAGGAAAATAGCGCTCGCTTTCTTGTATATTAAGTTTCCAACTTAGCCTTCTGTCCAGAATGAAACCCAGATATTTAGCTTTATCAGACAAGGATAAGCTTGTTCCCTTTATAGAGGGTGGGTCAACATGTGGAATTTTATATTTTCTAGTGAATAGGACAGGTTCATTTTTGTGGGGGTTTACTCCCAGACCACAAACGATCAGCCCATTTAGTTAGCTTGTTAAGAGCATTCTGTAAGAGTTCCTTGAGGGTATTGAGGTGTTTTCCTGAAACGGCAATAGCAACGTCATCCACATAGGCGATCACTCTGCGTCCCTCCCTCTACAGGCATATCAACAGCTCGTTCACCAATAAATTCCAAAGAAGGGGGGATAGAACTCCAATTTGCGGCGTTCCCCTGCAGACAGATCTAGACTGTTGGCAGACGCCGCACCCAGTTTTAAATTAATGATCCGACTTGTAAGCAGGATATTTATCTGTACCTTCACGGCCGACAATACAGTTGCGATCGCCGATGTGCTGACGTTGTCAAAAGTGCCTTCAATATCCATCAGGAATGATACGATTGTATACTCTTTATGGTGAAGTGAATATTCAATAGAACTCACTAACGTATGTAGAGCTGTTTCTACAGATTTGCCTTTGCAATAATATCAATCAGTCTTTCTAAAGTTTTTAAAAGGAATGATGACAGACTGATAGGTCTGAGATCTTTTCGACTGACTTGTGAGCTGTTGCCATAAATTCGGAATGTGAACCAACTCTAGACAACTCTTTAGAATCAGTTTTTCTAAAGTTTTTAAAAGGATTGATGACAGGCTGATAGGTCTGAGATCTTTTCGACTGACTTGTGAGCATTTGCCATAAATTCGGAATGTTGACCATTTCTTTAGAATTACCTCTAACACAGGAATGGTAAGATCTGAGATCTTTTGGAGTTCGGCTGGTATTATGCCCTCTGGTCCTGCAGATTTTTATGTCTTGAAGCTGTGTAGTGCCCACCTGGGAAGTGGGTGTCTAGTAGTAGATTGGACGATGCTTCGCTAGAGGTAGTCCACAAGCAGTCAGCTTTTTTCAAACAGCTAGTCATTATGGGATTGGTTAAGAGTACTTTCATAAGCCTTAAAGCCTCGGAAGACTCTTCTATTTTACCACAGCAGAGTCTTCAGGATAAACGTTTGGCTTTTCTTAGTTCTTTTTGAGGGATGCTTTGTAGGCGTCCCCGTCTGCAGCTGATTCTGAGTTGTCCGAATTCACTATTACTTCGACAACAAGACAGACGTTTCGCAAGAGTTCACTCAGACTTCTCGTTTTTTTTACAATAAAAGATAATTACTGATCCTAAACAGTCCCGTCCAGTCAACTGTAATTTGAAGCACACTCGAAGTTGCAGTCAATACTCGTATATCGCTTATAATTGTCGAACTGCATAAACGTTGAATTGGTACAACGTACGTACGGTTGGTCGAACTTCTGCCACACTTTATGTGCGGAACGTGGTTCTACTTTATTTTAAGTCTCAATCGCGCCATCCCATCAATTCATTAACTTGTAACTTTTTCCCGTCTCGTCGCTTAGGAGCGAGCAGCAACCTGAAACTTTGCAACTTGTTAGCTCAACTCCACCGCAATTTTGTCACGTTTCGACATTTTTCGAGTGTTGATTCATTCGAACAGAACGACAAGTTACCAAAAAAAAAAAAAAAAAAAAAAAAGCACAACTCGAGCGGGAAGACGACTTTCTAAAAACGAAGGAATAAATCAAAAAAAAAAAAACACGAAGTAGAAGAAGAAGAAGAAAAACCTCTGCCAGTTTTAAAACGCAAGCCATTTGTCATCGTGCGACGGGCCCACACAATTCTCCGTACCGATTGCAGAGGATGCGTTGCATTGCTTCAAATTTGGAATTTTTTTTAGTTATGGAGGAGACTTTTTATGGATTAATATTCAAGTTTTGCAGTCTGTCCAGAGTATGTGCTTTTTTAGGTTTTGGCCAAAACCACTATTCGCCTGGCACATGCCAAATGCAGCGGCTCACGGAGTGATAAAATTTTGTGCAACAACTATGTTAGCGTCTGCGGCTGCGCCTGCGCGCAATCAGTCAGTTAGTCAGCGGTTGACTCATCGCGCACAACGCGAATTTGCACAATAAAATAATTAATTTAAGCTTAACAATCAAAGCCCAGCCTTCCACTCTCCCCTCTGCAATTAATGTTTCATTTGTGTGCTGATGGTGGTGGTTACGAAACGTTTCCCAATTCATAGTTGTGCAGCTGAAAAACTGCAAAAGTTTCTTGGATTGCTAGCTTAAGCGTTAATCGAAAATAAAATTAAACTTCTCGTACCATGGCGCTTAGGCCGATGAGTCATGATGAACGGAAATTACCAGTATTCTATTATGGATGGCATTGGTTAATAGGAAACTGCATGCTAATAGTTTGGCAATCACCGAGACTTCTGTACGAGTTTGTTATGTGCTGTAGAGTTGACTTTCATGTGTTTTGAAGGTTACTTGGGGTTCTAAATTTGGCAAAGCTAATTATGAGCGGATATACTATGGTGTAGTGGATAGCAGTTTATTGTTTTTATTTTTGGCAAAAAGTTTAAGTTGCTTTAGAGTTAGCTGTTATCTATGAGTGATTCCTCGAGGTTATTTAAGATTTCTTTTACCAAAATTGGCCAATTGCTTTCAGTTGCACACGCCATCAAATGCGAGCGTTTTTTTTTCTAACTGGGTAAGATTTGATCAAAATCTGCGGGTCGGACCGTTCGTGTCCAAATGTACTCGATTGTGTGTCGTGGGGGATAGACGCTTGTTAAGTAGTAATAAAAAGTTTAGTCATCAAAGTCATATTTTTTTATTAATAAAATAAATAAATAAATAAATAAAAATAAATAAATTCATACGTTACGAATGATCGAGTATTTACATTGGGATGATCACTACTCGTCACTCGTTCACGTAAGCGGTGATGCCAAATCAACATTATTCAGTCACGTATGTGGTAATTTGACCTCTGTTCAAAAATAATAAGGCCTCCGGATCAAATGGTATTCCAGCGGAGCTGATTAAATCAGAAGGCCCCGCAAAACACCAAGCAATTCATGAACTAATAGTGCAAGTATGGGAGGAAGAAGCGATGTCAGAAGACTGGCGGAGAGGCATCCTGTATCCCATACATAAGAAAGGAGATATCACAACATCCAACAGTTATCGTGGTATAACGTTGTTGAGTACCGCATGTAAGATTTTCTTCTCTATCCTACAAAATAGGATAGCCCCATACGCTAAAGTCATCATCGGTCCATATCAGTGTGGCTTCATCCCAGGAACATCTGGGATCCCTAAGGCAGGTGACGGAAAAATGTCTAAAGTTTCAAAACTCACTACACCATCTTTTTTTAGACTTAAAGACGCCTATGATAGCATAGCCAGAGTAGGTAGAGCTTTATAAAGCCATGGGAGAATTCGGCATCCCAAATAAACGGATACGACTATGTAGGTTGACCATGACCAATGTTATAAGCCAAGGAAAAATATCCGGATCACTATCAAGCCCATTCAACCCTAACGGGCTCTAACTGGCCTGCGTTCTGGCGTTGGAGAAAGTGATCCGAGATTCTGACGTAACGGCGAGAGGAACAATCCTCTATAAGTCAATTTCTCAACCGATTTCTATGAAATTCAGTATGTCTTTTGGGGTCTTTTGGGGGGGGGGGTCTTTTTAGGGTCTTTTGGGGGTCTTTTTAGGGTCTTTTGGGGGTCTCTTAAGGGTCTTTTTGGGGATCTTTTTAGGGTCTTTTTGGGGGTCTCTTTAGGGTCTTTTTGGGGTCTTTTGGGAGTATTTTGGGGAATTTTTGATGGTCTTTTAGGGGTCTTTCGGGGTTTTTTAGTCGCCTTTGTGGTCTTTTTCGGGTAATTTGAGAAGTTTCTTGAAGAGTCTTTTGACGGTGTTTCGGGTCTTTTGGCGGTCTTTTAAAGAATCTTTTGAGCGGTTTTCTGTGGTCTTTTGGGGAGTCTTTCGTTGTCGTTTGGCTATCTTTTGAGTGTCTTATAGGTATCTTTTTGGGGTCTTTCTATGATTCTTTTGGGTTATTTTGATGGTCTTTTGGGGGTCTTTCTATGGGTCTCTTGAGGGTTTTTTGCCCCACAATATCAAAGAAGTTTCACTTACACTGCGCGTAAAGGTTACACGCTCTTATTTTTTTCTATTATTTCTAAGACTTTCTTGTAAGATACCAAGCGTCATTCACTTTCTGGTCTAAACGCAGCAGTTACGCATATGAGCGCAGCACTCGTTATGCAGAAAAATTTCAAATTTAAGGACGAGAGAGGAAAAGTTCTTTGAAGAGGATAACAAAAATTGGATGCAATTTTGAAAAACTGACATCGTACGGATGAGTCCAACACTACCCACCAACTGTACGAGTACAGCTTAAGCTTCCGTAAGAGAATTTATTCCTTTCTTCTTCGTTTCCTATTAAATAAATCATCGCTACCAACCTTTTCCCAGTCAAATTTGAAGTTGCGCGCTGAGACTTTAGGCGCTGTTTCTCAGCCGAATCATCAGCACTCGGCATTTGGAAGCGTTCATTGTTTATTTCAACTTTCTGAATTTTTCACCCAATGTCTTGTTCCGGATTCATTTCACTAAAACATACAGAAGACGAACAGAGATACCAAAACGAGCATAGTGCTTGTTAGTGCTGTGTGATGGTGCATGGTAGGAACAGTTGGGTTGGTTGAGTTTTCTGTTTGCTCGGAGTCGTTTTTTTTTTTGTTATTGTCGTCGTCGTCATCGTCATGTTAATGAGGTTCTACCGGTTACTTAGTCTGCATTTTCAAGCTACAACAATCACCATATTCAACCGTATAGGTTTTCATTTCCCGGTCTTCGTCCTCTATTCATCTCCGCGTGTTGCATTGTAAATTTTGCCTTTTGCTTCATTAACGCGATGCACAAAGGGGCGATGAAAAGATTTTCATTAAATCAAAAAGAAGAGGAGGAGAATTTTTTCGCTCTTCTCGTTTCTGGTAATTTTTTGTTCCTTGTGTGGCGTTTTGTTTTTTAATTGTTGGCAGCCTTAACCTTCAGCGCACTTTTAATGACCTGCAAATTACGAGTTGGTTCTTCTTTTCCGTAGCTGGTTTTGTGAGAAATTTGCAGTACAGATATGAATATAGTGTATCTATATTCTTTTCCTAAAGTGTGAACATGTGGATTGTGGATATTTAATTGCTTGCAGTGAAGTGTAAAAATTTCAGACCAAAAAATTATCGGATGCTTTTGTTCGTTGCCCATTTAGCAACATAGCAGATCACTCGCGCAACGTGCCTCCCAGTGCAATAATGCTTCAGTTGGTATCCGTTCTTTAGTGCTGACGAATTCTTCTTCTTCTTATGTCCTATATCATAGCTTCAGCTCCCAATTGCCGTGACTCCTCCTCAACTGTTCTGCGCCATGTATTTCTCAGACGACCCGTTATTCTACCATCCTGAGATAACGGATTCCGTTGCATTGTGTAGTTTACTATGGAACTGTCGCCTTTTCGATGCGTATAACCAATCCACTGCCACTTCCGTCGTTGGATGGTTGTGCCTATTGGTTTTTGACTCGTTCTCTGGTAAAGATGTTCGTTAGAGATACGGTTAGGCCAGAAAACCCTTAAGATGTTCCGTAGGCACCTATTTTGAAAAACTGACACCCATACCTTTCAAGTGCTGCACCCATACAACAGCACAGATTCAACATTTGAACGGAACAGTCGCAGCTTGGTGTTTAAGCTGATCGCATTGCTTCGCCATATCATGGACATCATTCCAAACACTGATTTTGCTTTGCCAATTCGGTTGACATTGTCCTGTTCGGTTCCACCTTCGGTCGAGACAATACTCCCAAGATATTGGAAACTCTCTACTCTCTCTACCGGTAATCCAGCAATGTTAATTTGAGTTACTGAGTTAGTACCGAGGTTGATGATTTTGGTTTTGGCAGAATTAATCTTCATACCCGCAACATTTGCCTCCCTTTTCACATTTGTTGACTACTGATGAATAAGTTGGATAAAATATTCCCAAAATAATTCCTTTGTATTGATCCATTGTGTTGTTTTATAGGTAATTTCTCGTTTCTAGACCAATTAGTTAAGGAAAAAACTCCAAAAAGAATTGAATGACATTACGAGAAAGCCAATTGGGACGGCCTTAATACATTCTTTACGAAATTTAACAGGTCTTCCTCAATAGTGACGTGGATATCGCCGCTGATGCGATTACAAACATCATTCACATTTGTATGAAAAACTTAAGTCTTTCAAACCGAAGGATGATGGATGGTATGATTTTAGCTACAAAGAGACTTCCAGGAACATGGAGGTAAGCTTTCGGTTGTATAAAGCAAACCCCACAGAGAAAAACCGACAAAAATATCGGGTGTTTCAAAAGGTGCGCTTCAACTTTTCTCCGATAGGGACGGCGAACGACGCCACATTTTTTATTGTTCTTTTGTCATTTGGAAACTTCATTAGTATACATTTCATCATGGAACGCTACACATGTGAACAGCGATTGCAAATCGTGCAAATTTTTTATCAAAATAATCGTTCTGTTGCCGCTACTTTAAGAGCATTACGGCCATTTCACGGTCCATTTAACAAGCCAGCCCGTTCGACAATCGACCGTATAGTGGCAAAATTTGAGTCTACGTTTTCGCTACATAATGTTCCGGTGCCCTCGAGAGCAAGAAGTGCTCGAAGTGTTGAAAACATCGCAGCCGCCAGGGCTTCAGTTCAAGAAGACGCGAATGTGTCGCTCACACGACGTTCGCAACAATTGGGCCTTTCTGTGACATCATTGTGGCGAATTTTACGTAAAGATCTTGGCCTACATTTCATACTTAAATGTATCATATGTTCAAATTCGTTAATAAAAAAAAAGTTAGTTCAAAAGTCGAACAGATTGTGTTTTATTCAAAAAAAAAAGTTGAAGTGCTCTTATTGAAAAACCATATACAAGCGTAACTTCCCAGCAGAAGCAGTCCAGCATCAACATCACGAGATTGATCGCCTAGTAAATCAACACAAGCGAGCTAAATGGCTGAAGTACCTTCAATCGTGTGACGGGGGCTCGAAAAAACTTTGGTCCACCATCAAGGAGCTTCCCAACACCACCAGACGTAGAGACCTAACAGCCATCACCTTCAACAGCACACAACAAGACTGCCCCAGGAAGTGTTCCTCAATGTTCTGTCGCCAGTTTGTAGAACACCCAACGCACTGTAACAAGAGCATGCGTGCTATCATCAGAAAATTGCACAGGTTTTGCCACGACAACACCTCACATATTCTACTTCCCTCCGAAGTTGAATTAGCCATAGGCAGTGCAAAACACTTCAAAGCCATTGGACCTGATGGAATCGCAACGATTATGCTCAAACATCTAGGCTCAACAGGTATCACTTACCTCACTTAAATCTTCAACCTTTCACTTAAAACATTAAACATCACTGACCCTTGGAAAATGGACAGAATTATTCCCCTACCAAAGCCCGGTAAACAGGCAGACCGAGGATCCTCGTATCGTCCAATTTCTCTCCTGTCTTCAACAGCGAAAATACTAGAAGCTATACTACTTCCTCAGCTTCATTCCAAACTCCAGTTAGCTGAACACCAACACGACTTTCGCAAGCAGCGCAGCACAACCACAGTTCTTTCAGAGATCACAACACTTATCTCGCAAGGACTTAACCCACAGCGTCCATGTGACCGCACTGTCCTTGTTGCACTGGACCGATCTCAGGCATTCGACACCGTTGACCTAGGCATCTTACTACAAGACATCCTATAGTCACAGCTCTCCAACACCACGAAACGATGGCTTGCCAACTACCTTAATGGCAGGAAATCTTACGTCGAATTCCGGAACAACAAATCGCTATACAGGAAAGTTAAGCATGGTGTACCCCAAGGAGTGGTCCTCTCACCGACTCTCTTCAACCCCTACATGGCGAAACTCCCCGCACCACCTCCTGGAGTCAAACTGATATCGTACGCCGATGACTGCACCATTCTTGCCTCAGGCAAGAACACCCCCACCACATTTGCAGAAGCATCAACGCCTACGTCTATATGTACTAGAAGACTTCTTTACCAGTCGAAATCTAATCCTGTCTCCAGAAAAATCGTCCGCTACACTTTTCTCCACCTGGACTAAAGAAGTCAACCTACAGCTCGACATCTCGATACACGGCAGGACAATCCCTACAATCAAACATCCAAAGATCTTGGGAGTCACATTCGATAATCTGCTGCTAAGCGACAGTCGGAGCCGCACTAGATGATCGCCAAAATAACATCGTTCTGGCAGATCGCCCCCCCTAACCATCAAAGCGAGTAAAACCTCCCAAGACACACCATATCAACCCTGGCACAACTGAGATCAGGATGGAGCTCTTTTCTGAATAGCTACATACAACGCTTATGTGACATCATCATCGATCAATGTGGTGCATCGCCCCATCCGACGTTACTCACACCGCTATCCCTATGGACACAGCCTGTCGAAGCGTTTCTGGGCCTGGACTGTTCCGACAGCTACACAAACACTATACAACCCAACGTTTGGCCTAATACGAATTAATAGTTGCTACAACAACAACTAAAATATGGAAAGACCAATTTACGACACTTTCAAAGAGTTTTATGAGGCCAGCTGTTATTTTGTTTTCTTGAAAAGTCAATTCATTACTTTTATTCTGATGATATATTTCACTTAACTTAAACTGAAAATTTCATTTCACTTACATCCGCATATGTTTTTCAATAAATAAATAAAGATGCAGCATCATTGGCAGTATACCAACGCGCTGCGATCGCAACTATAACAATTTATGGTTTATGGTCACAAAAATTGTTTCCCACCCTTTGACATTTTTCGTTTTTCATCAATTTTGCATCGCACTTCACTGCACTGAATACAGTCTGTAAACTTCACTTTTGCGGACGACTCGACTTTGTTGGGCATCATTTACAATTACACTCTATACTCTACAACCTATACAATAAAGTGAAATTTTTCTCTGGCGATGGGTGGTGAGTGGGTGGGGTTGTTGGATGTTGATGGTACAAGCAATTTTAGCATTATTATTACAAATGCATATAAATTTATATATTTTCGAAATGTATACTCGCCTATGGCTTTGAAAAATCCACCCCAACAGACTACTTGAAACTGAAACTACTACTACTACTACTACTTGTATCTGGATACATGGTATACGGCATATAATATACTTTTTTGTTTTATCTCTGCTCGCGGTCGAATTGAGGCGATTGCAGATTATTTCTGCTTCGAACCGATGATTTATGTAGACTCGTACAACGAAGAGCTGAATTTTTTACATAACATTCCACTTGGGGTTGGAACAAAAGTTACTCTCGTAGAGTACACTACTACTTGGTTGGATTGCGGCAAACCATTTAAAGTGGTCATTAGATACTCGTATATGCTTGTAGATGGCAAATTAAATTCGACAAGAGGATTAAATGATTATTTTTTGGCAACTTAGCAACCGAGTTGATAAAAACTTATCAACTTTATGTGGGTTATGTGAATGAACTTTAGTTCAATTGCTAGAAGTTTCAAACAGATAAAAAGTTCGCCATCACAGTGTAGTTTTCTAAGCAATCTGTATAATAAGTTCTTTGTTTGTTTGTTTTTTTAAATAGAATAGAAATGGTTTTTCATATAAGATGGTAGGCTGAATCGGCATAGACAAGAAAACGAAACTTTGTTGGACAAAGATCAATTTATTTCTTTGTATCCCCCTACTACTATACGTCCAATGATTCCCCAATATATTATGCCCTCCGGAATAATAAGATTTGTCGAGGCATCTGTTTCAGCGTAAAGTCCTAATTTGACCCAAATCTATTTCCACCGAAGCATTTCTTTAAGTTGGAAACAGATAGTTATTAATTTTTTCTCTGAAGTTTTTGTGTTCGATTTTTCCTGAAGCTCAGTTTTTCAGATTTTTGTTGATATGATTTTCAATTACTGGTGTTGGTTTTTGGGTTCATTGCTTGATAGTTTTTTTTCTTTGTATTTGATAGTCTCCTCTTAATCGTCTCCTTATTAATAAAATGCTAATTTTTCATCAATTAAAGTATAAGTAGTATGAGTGACTTAGTGGGTAAGAAAAACTCAGTTAGCCGAGGACATTGTATCAAGGAACGAGACTTCTTTTTTTTAGCAAAAGCGAAAATATTAGAATTTCGCAAGATAGCACGGAAGACAACACTTGAAAGCGATGTTAGCACCAATTAGAGCACAGAGCATACAAATGCTTTCTTTAACGGAGATTAAAATCATCCACACGAAGAAAGCAATTACAGGATGTGAATAAATCACGAGATCATAAGTTATATTCCATCATGAAGACGACGTTGGACTCTTACATCTTAACTCACAACATCTGGACTATCTATTATTTTGAGAAGGCGTTTGACAGTGTCAACAGACAGGAGAGGTATACCCGATAAACTAATAGCTATTATTAAAGCAGAGCAAAGCAAAGAGAAATTCAATATCCTAAGTGGGGTACGACAAGGTTGCATTCTATCGCCGATACTCTTTTTGTTGGTGATTAGCAATGTGCTTCGCTTTATCTACTGGAAATAGGCACAACCATCCAACGATGGTCATACACTCCGAAAAGGCGACAGTTTCATAGAAAACTACGCAATGCAATAGAATCCGTTATCTCAGGATGGTAGAAGAACGGGTCGTCCGAGAAATACATGGCGCAGAACAGTTGAGGAGGAGTCACGGCAATTGGGGAAGAGTTGGAGAGAGCTGAAGCTCATTGCTAGGAAACGCACCACCACACCAGGCGAGAGACACTCTCTATACAATGGATGAATAACGAATTAGTACAGTCGATTATTGAGTCTGACGGCCCTTCTTGTTACTGATCGTCGTACTTGAAGGATGATTGTTGACGCGACCAAAAATTAATTTTTATATGGAATTCATAAAGAAACTGCTTTATATAGGGAAATATGTATAAGGCACACATCCAGAGATCAAGACGAATAGCGTCTAAGAGTCCAGGATTCCTCTTTTAAAGAATTTATTAAAAAGAAAAGCAAAACCAGTTTAGCCAAATTTTAAAAAACGGGTACCCTGAAGTTTGTGGCGCAACAACTACCGTCATAAACACAGGGTGTCCCCTAATTTGTCGAGGATATTTTGGAAAATGATTCTTGGGTATATTCTAAGAAAAAGCTTTATTCGGTGTACCCTGACCCATGTTAACAGAAATAACTTTATTAATACTAACGGTAGAAACTTCGTTCAGGACTTTATTATTAGAAGAAATACTAGCCTTTGTAACTGCGTTTAAATAAAGTTGATATCTTGTTAAAGTCTTCAGATATCCAACTTCATTGCCAATGCCTAAAAGTGTTGTCCATTTAAGATATACATGCGGATAAGATTTGAAGAAAATCGGGTATTTTTTTTTATAAAATTTTTTATGAGTGGACATGGACTCCAACTTTAAGTTGTTTGAAATCACCATGAATTTGGCCATGAAAGTATCATGCCCGGTGAGTCGCAGCAGAAAAAAGCACCCACCTTGGTGGAGCGATTAACTAAATAAGCTCAGAAGGCTGTCCAGATCCATGTTCAATATGTGCTATACCATAATAATTTCTGGCAACTCTACAAGGACTGCCTGAAAAACATACAAGAAAGTCATCAGGAAAGCTAAATGATGGATGGAGTTCTGGGAATACATTGTGTCCACTATTTAAGATTCTATCCAGAGAAAACTGTTGTCCGACCCTTATAAAA
This sequence comes from Nephrocerus scutellatus, assembly GCA_947095585.1. Lineage (NCBI taxonomy): Eukaryota > Metazoa > Arthropoda > Insecta > Diptera > Pipunculidae > Nephrocerus > Nephrocerus scutellatus. The sequence goes on from OX352762.1 coordinate 122,728,376, forward strand.
AGACTAGATGACAGTTTGTCAGAATCAACGGCTGAAGCTCGGGCTCAGCTCACTGGCTGAGTGCTCCTGAAAGACAGGAAGTGACACCATGCGAAGTGGATAACATTATAACCCACAAAAAGCTTTCCTGGGCCATTCTCGCAGTTTTTCTGCGTATAAATCACCTGGCCTTGACGGCATTCAACCTATCGTGCTTCAGAATACTATAGGATGTGTCGACCCCTTGGTTAGTGAATATTTTCAGAAGTTGCCTACGACTTAGCTATGTTCCCTACAGTTGGAGAAGAGTACGAGTGTGTTTATCCCCAAAGCAGGCAGAAATGGTCATGAATCGACGAAAGATTTTAGACCACTTAGTCTATCGTCGTTCGTCCTGCAAACGCTGGAGCGAATCTTAGACTATCATATAAGACTAAGCTTCGAAGATACATCTGTATCAAAATACCAGCACTCTCAGGCTCTCACTTAGTTAGAGCAACTCCTAATTCGGTGGATCATTTCCATGCTAAGTAGCAGGGGGAACCCAAGAACATTTCAATCGTTGTTCCAACACGGAATTTACCTTCATTTGGCTCAAAGTCAAAGTGCGTAAGCATATCATATACTACTGCTTCATATACAGAACCCCTAATTTAGTTAGTTGAGACACTGAACTTGTAGTGAGTTAGATGCTCTGTCCGACTCTATCACAAGAATTTTATCAATTGATCCATTGTCTGAAAACATAATTGCGGGAGATTTCAATATACACAATTCTAGTTGGCTTCGCCATTCAGGCTTAACAACACCGCAAGGAAAGGATGTTGAGTTATTTGCTGATTTTAACCATCTCACTCAGCTTGTGAATGAGCCCACTCGAATTCCAGACATTGTAAGTCATAACGCTAATACCATTGTAGTGGTGTGGATGCCACTTCTGATATGATCACTAACATAATCCTTGAGGGTATGAGACAATTTATCCCTTTCAGGACAAAGTGTATTAAACCGAAGGAAAATGCTTGGTATGATTTAAGCTGCAAAGAGGCTACTAGGAACCGTGAGGTTTACTTTCGGTTATATAAAAAAAACCCCACTGTGGAAACCCGAACCAAATTTAGACGAGTCAGAAACGCACCAAATTCGACTATGACCAAATACTTAGACAAAAAATACTTCAATGTCCCAAAGGAAGTAAAAATAGTTGGTCATTCGTGAAACGAATTAAAAATACTGCCTCGTCTTCAATTCCAACGCTCATTCACAATGACATTCCAACTGTCTGCTCTATAGACAAGGCTAATCTGCTTGCTTCACATTTCTAGCTAGCTAGCTAGCTCAACGTTGGCATTACCACTGCGCAGACTTTTCAATTTCTCTTATTCTTCTGGAGTCGTCTCAAGGAATTGGACAACAGCCTTTATCCAGCCTGTTCCTTAAAAAATTGCGCTAACATCTATACTCCAAGGTCATGGAAGCCCTGATCAATCGTAAGCTTATGCAATACCTTGCATCACGTGAAATCCTTAATGACCAGCAGTACGGTTTTCGTAGGCAACGTTCTACAGGTGACCTGATGGCTTATCTCACTGAAAAGTGGAACCAGTCTATTCACAGATTTGGTGAAAGTAAAGTTGTTGCACTCGATATTTCCAAGGCATTTGACAGAGTCTGGCATCAAGCTCTTTTGTCGAAAATGAATGCTCATGGAATTAATAACACCCTGCTCAATTGGACTAGTAACTACCTTTCTGACCGTTCAATCCAGGTCGTATTGGACGGATTCAAATTCAATGTTCACCGCATAAACGCCGCTGTTCCTCAAGGCTCTGTTTTATCTCCGACACTCTTTCTGGTTTTCATTAATGATCTCCTATCCACCACCTCTAATCCAATCCATTCCTTTGCTGACGACAGTACTCTTAGCTTTTTATATGACTACACGCTTTTTGCACGCCCCTCTTCGTCAAAAGTTGAACTTGAACAACAACGTATGTTAAGCACGTTAAATTCTGACCTTGACAGCATAACAAGGTGGGGACTACATAATAGAGCTGAATTTAACGCATCTAAAACCCAATGCTGTCTTCTGTCGTCTAAGCGTAATTGAAACCCCAAACTTTATCCATTAAGGGATCTTGCATCAAAGAAACTGAAAATCTCTCAATTCTCGGTATGTGCGTAAACAACAAGCTTCGTTGAAACGAACTAATATTTGCCATCGCCAAAAATGCTGAGATGCTTAGGTTTCCTAAAACGGTGCAAGATGTACTTCACTCCTTCAGATCTGGCTACTATTTACAAGGCGTATATTCGCCCTAAACTTGAATACAACTGCATTGTCTGGGCAGGTGCTCCCAAGACCACATTGCATCTACTAGACAGAATTCAGAATTGCGCGTTAAAACTTATTGGTGACGTACATATCGCGAAAACATCGTAGGAATGTTTCCTGCCTGTCACTGTGTTATCGCTTTTTCCACAAGCGGTGTTCAAAAGAAATATCCAGATGCATTCCGCTCAATCTCCAACCCATCCGTAATACCCGTGCCTCAACTCGAGCTCATGGGTTCACCATTAAGCCTATCTTCGGACGTACTAACCAATTCAGAGACTCCTTCTTTAACCGCACGATAGTTATGTGGAATGAACTGCCTGATTCTGTGTTTCCGCATTTGTATGATCTGCAGTCGTTTAAGACACGCGTGCATGGACATCTCATCTTTTCCTCTTCCTAATTTCCTAACGCCCACGCTGTGCTAAGCATTATAAGGGTGCAAACCCCTTTAGCGTGTGTACATTATAAAAAAAAATCTGGGCAGTACCAGTATCAGTATCAACTCAGTCGACAGGGGCAGTCCCCAGGGGGGGTGTGATATTGCCCCTTATATGGCTGCTGGTTATAAACTGGTTCCTTTGATGAGTGAGAACAAAAAAAAAAACAACCCATAAAAATTAAAATTTTTCTTGTAAATTCTCTAATCGGAGATACACACACACACACACACACACACTGCGTGCTCGTCTTGTGGCAAAATCATCCACCATATTACGCAGCGGCAGCGACCAGCGCTGCTCACAAAGCACAGAGCTCAGACTTTGCCGTGATCTGATGCGATATAGCGATATTTAAAAATTGTATATTGGGGTCCCCAATATACGGGGGTATTGTCGCTCCAAATTTTTGCAAAAAGTGTTTTCGATCGAATTTAAAGAAAATCGGGTAAATTTTGTAAAATATTTGTGTGGGAGCCCCCCGACCCCGCAGCTCGAGGGGTCTCAAATTTTAATAGAAAGTATTGTCATGGGAAATATGCATGTGTGCAAAATTTCAATAAAATCGGGCCGTAGGAAGTGGGTTAAAAATTGATCACAAGATTTGGCCAGCCAGCCAGCCAGCCACGGGCAAGTGAAGTTAATATAGAGAATTTAAAAAGGCGTTATTTTTTGATCAGTTTTAATGGCAGCCAATTGATCCATTCACCTACAAACTCCACAATCTAATCAATTTCGGACTTGTAATATTAACGAACAAATTTTTAAAATCGGACTTTTCGTTCTGGAGTTATAACGAGAACAAACCACCCCATCTCGCTGTAATTTTTTTTTTTTTTTTTTTTGTTTTTTTGGGGTCCAAATTGGCTGAAATATCGAAAAACATATTTTTGGTGTACCTTGATTTTTTTTTCAGAGTAATTTTAATACTTCCTTCCGTTCGAAGAAAGGTGTGATGTTAAAAATCAAATGAATGAATGGAAGTTTTTTTTCAGCTGTCGAAAATTGCACACAAAAAATTGTCCTCCTTCACAGAAGAAAAATTCTCTGCTCAGCAAAACAATGAGATACAAAAAGGGCCGAGTACAGAAAACCCTAAAAAGATGATGATAAAAAAACAACCCATAATAATTAAAAATTTTCTTGTAAATTCTCTAATCGGGGATACACACACACACACACACACACACACACACACACACACACACACACACACACACACACACACACACACACACACACACACACACACACACACACACACACACACACACACACACCCGAACCCGAGGTCGGAGGGGCCTCAAATTTTAATAGAAAGTATTGTCATCGGAAATATACATGTGTGCAAAATTTCAATAAAAACGGGCCATGGGAAGTGGGCTAAAAATTGATCAGAAAATCTGACCAGCCAGCCAGCCAGCCAGCCAGCCAGCCAGCCATGGGAAGTGGGCTAAAAATTGATCAGAAAATCTGACCAGTCAGCCAGCCAGCCAGCCAGCCAACCAGCCAGCCACGTGCACGCGAAGTTAATATAGAGAATTTAAAAAATACAATTACTGGACGAAGAACTTCAATTCATGGTTTATGTTTAAAAAAAAATGATAAAACCTAAATTAGAGCAAGAACACATCCCCTTACCATGCACATCTTTCACATCTGTTTCATGTACTTAGTCATAATCGTCATTGTTTCGAGATTTTAATCCAACCAAGAATTTTAATTTTTTGTCTTCTGCGCAACCCCGCCCCACAGCACACACAGCAAGAGTTATTCACATATTTAATACTGAAGGAGGGCGCGGTCCGCTCATCAGGCTCAGCATTAAAACGAAAGAACAAAGCGGGGTTGACAAAAGAAAAAAAAAACATTTTTTTTCAATGTTGATGGAAAAGGGTGACAAATTCCTATCCAACTGTGGAGTACTGGATGACAGCAAAAGGATTCATCACGATCGATCCCCCGAGGGACTTTTGGGATGGAAAAAAATTAAAATCTCGTCATTGTCTGGATGGAAAACTCGAAAATTTACACGTACGACGCGTACACCTTACTCCATAAAGGCTCGGTGCAGTCGTACACTCTCAACGTCGCGGTCGTATATTGGTAAGGGGTACCTACCTTTATTCAGCTCAGTGTTTTGTACTAAGCAGACTCCTTTCTAATTACTCGCACAAATCACAAGTTGCAAGTTCCACTCGGAAATTCAGTTGCAAAAGTTTACTATGAAGCTGCTCCTACTCCAATGCACGTTCACAAGGACGTTAAGGATAATAATTCGGTTTATGGTTATTATTATTTTTGCACAATACGAAGTGGATGAGTTTTTTATTTTTTTTAGTTATTTATTAATATATTTTTTATATCACAAATTAGTATATTAAGTTAAATTGTGTACTTTTGTTAATTTATTCAAATCTCATTCCTTTCGGTCAGATAGCACTCTTGGATTTTTTGTTTGCACAGAAATTAAGTAAGGTAAGTTGGTATATAAATTAAGGCGAATTGTTTTTATATTTTCTTTTCAAATTTGTTTTTTTAATTTTTAATAAATAAATAAATTTTCAGTAAAATTATAGCAAATTCGTAATAAGCTATAATATTTAATTTAAATTTGAAAGTACACAAAAAGATGATCACAGGTTAAATAATTTGATTTTTTTTATGGGTCAAGGAAGAGACCTCCTCTCCTTTTCTCTATCACGGGGATGATGATGATTCTTGAAGATAAAAATCTTCGCACTGTTGCTTTTTTGCAATTAGTTTTGTTGTTGTGTGGATTGAATTGTATTGGGAAAAGATTTATAACAATAATAACATCCGATTTGCAGTAGCAGCACGAAATTGATTGGTTGAATGACTTGCAGCACAGTACTAACTTGCAGTTGGTTGAATTGTATCGAAAAATTTCCAGCTAAGCTGTTGACGACTTCAAAAACGAGACCAGACTGTACACTGCATGAAATGTGAATTTTGTTCCTTCCTTCATCGATGGATGGATGATGGAAGTTGGTAAGTGTGTTGGATCATTTGGTCGGTGTCGGCGCGGTGCATACTCAATTGGCTCATTCGTGCTCATTAAATTGGTTGGCCTCGGTGCTAGTGTGGTGGGCCAATATTTGAGTACATTCAGTCTCATACCTCACTACGTACGGTGAACTGCTCCTACTTCTTCTACTTGTTGGTTGGCAAGAAAAATGACATTCACTCAAAGAGAACAAAAATGTGAATAAGTGAATATTTTTGTTCTCTTTGAAACACAGCCAACGCCAGTGCTGCCGTTTTACGTGTTATTCGTTAATTCGATGTTAAAAACGTCAATCTACTGTCTCCGGTTGTGAGTATTTTTTTTTTGGCTAAACTGTGAAATAGCTCCTACCTCAAAAACATAATTTGACGATTATAACCAAAAAATACAAAGTAAAAATAAAATTTTTATTTAATGATATTTAACCTCACTGGAATAATTTAACGTGGTGCCTTTGATGATGATGATTCGACCTTGGGAACATCTTTTAAATGCAGTCACAGACACAGACACTCATCCCGAGGAGGAAATAATAGCTCGACTTTCAAGCATGGCCATTATTCAATGATTGGTCGAGTCTTCGATACCCGTGCTACTGATTGCCCTTGCAATAGAGCCGAAGCCAGTGTTATCGTAAGCGCCCTCAATGTCGAGGAAGGCACATAGGACCACTTCCTTGGAATGTAATCCTTCTATGTTCTTTACTAGATAGTGAAGGGCACCTTCTGTGCTATTGCCTTTCCTGTACGCAAACTGACTTGAGTGCATAGGAGTAGACAATTTTAACCGGCCTCTAATATGAACATCAATGTGTCTCTCCATGGTTTTGAGGACAAATGATGTTAGACTTATAGGTCTGTATGATTTAGGCCGCTTACTAGACATATTACCTGGTTTGGGGATAAATATCACATTTTCCTGTCTCCAGATAGTAGGAATATACCCCCAGCTGTAGCTGGCTCTAAATAAAGCAATAATAGCCGGTAGGATGAGATCGACTGCCTTCTGGAAAGAAGCTCCGGAAGCTTTGAAAGGTTTAAAAGAGCCTACTGAAGATTTTACCTGATAAACTATTTACCCCATTAGTTTTTTTTTTTTTTTTTATAATGTACACACGCTAAAGGGGTTTGCACCCTTATAATGCTTAGTACAGCGTGGGCGTTAGGAAATTAGGGAGAGGAAAGGATGAGATGTCTATGCACACGTGTATTAAACGACTGCAGATCATATAAATGCGGAAACACAGAATCAGGCAATTCATTCCACATAACTATCGTGCGGCTAAAGAAGGAATCTCTGAATTGGTTAGTACGTCCGAAGATAGGCTTAATGGTGGACCCATGAGCTCGAGTTGAGGCACGGGTATTACGGATGGGTTGGAGAATGGGCGGGATGCATCTGGATATTTCTTTTGAACACCGCTTGTGGAAAAAGCGATAAAACAGTGACAGGCAGGAAACATTCCTACGATGTTCAAGCGATTCGATTGTTTTCGCGATATGTACATTACGCCTTGTAAATAGTAGCCAGATCTGAAGGAGTGAAGTACATCTTGCACCGTTTTAGGAAACCTAAGCATCTCGCAGCATTTTTGGCGATGGCAAATATGTGGTCATTCCAACGAAGCTTGTTGTTGACACACATACCGAGAATTGAGAGTTTTTCAGTTTCTTTGATGCAAGATCCATTCATGGTTAAAGTTTGGGGGTTTAAATTACGCTTGGACGACCCCACTAGTAATACAGAATAATGGAATAGGAAGAAAGTTGATATTCGTGGCGATAAAGCAAGCCGCCATAGTCACTGGCTCCCCGCATTTACAGATCAACTTACTTCTCCCGATCCGTAGACCTTTTATGTGGTCGCTAAAAACCCAAGGGTTATATTTTCCTCGACAAAACCGCTTGCTGATGGTAGTGGACGCGCCCTTTCCGTGTTTCTGGTTCGTCTGATGGAGCTCATTAGTCCTCCTGGGTGCTGAAGTTCAAGGGGTGGCTTTTATTTGTTAGGTAAAAAATAAGTACTGGTGTAAACATTCCTGATATCAACAATTACAAAAATTAATCTCAAGTATGTTTAGGTGCCGAATGTGAGAATTTTTTAAGAAATTTAGATATAACTTCTAAGAGGAGTTAAGTGATATCCGAAAAAACGCATTGAATTCCCAGTAAACAATAAATTATTTTGACGCTTGTGTTGCCCTCAATTCAAAAAGGCAAGAATTTTTGCAAGAACTCGGCTTATTTATGTCACTATTTTGCAAAATTCACAAACTAAGTCGATCTTTCAAATGAAGGGCACAACTTGCCGGTTTACTTTCAGGAAGAACAACACTAATTGAAGGATTTTGGGATTTGGCTGCGAAGGTTATGGACTTATGGATTATTTCTTTTTTACAATAATAATTATAATCAATTATAAGATATTGATAATAATATATGTTTTCCTACAAGGGTACCTACTAAAGAAAGCACATAAAAAGTCGTCAGATCTCATTTAAAAGACGTTTTTTTGAAAAGTTTTTTCCTGAAATATAAATCTCTTGCTACTCTAACTTATCTACCAGGAAAACTCATGTTTTTTAACTTTAATCAAACGGCAGCACTGATGCCAACCAACAAGTAAAACTCAATTAATCACTCAAAATTTTCAATGAAAAGACAGAAAAAACATCTTTCTCTCTATGAAACAAAATGAGAGAAACACACTTGGACTCCGACAACTGTTTTGTCTTCCGAGTTCCGTTCCGACTGAGTCATATTCATAGTCATAGCATGAAACATTTTCGTATTTCCATATGCAACAATAATTGTTCTGCATGCTGCTGTCGGTCCCGGTCGCTCTCTCTCTTGTTCTTTCATTTTTCATTTATTAGTCATGTTTATATATTAAACCGGCCGGTTTGAAGGAGCCGGCCGGTTTGCCATCATCGCTTTATATACATACAAATAATGAATACATATAAATATAAATTGGGAAGAGTATCCAACTGGAATATAAATTGTATGCGTTCCGTAGTACAACGTACAAGTGCGCCACGCTACAACTATGATGAGTTCGCCGATGCGGTGATGTGTCAGAGTTGTTACTCCAAATAACATTTACTGTATCTAAGTACTAAAATGTTATCAAATGTTATCAAAAAATTTTGCGAAAGATATTTTGAAACTTTTTATAAGGCTAAAAAATTATTCTTGTCAAAGAAAAATAAGAACGTTAAAAAAAAACTCAGTCACAAATTTCTGTAGGTTTTAAGGTCGTAAGTAGAACAATGTTCAAAGTATTGCCACTTATTTGCATAATTGGAGAGCTTGTCTTATAAGCTAAAAATCCAATCGCATTGTTGGACGGTCTGTGTAAGTCCAAAAGTATTTTTGGGCAGTTGAAAGTATTTATAACAGGAAAAGTGTAAAAAAAAATTGTTTTTGGGTAAAAACTTTAATGTATATATTAACACACCACACAATCCTTTATTATTTGGCAATAATCGCTAAAATATCTAATTTTGCGGTCGGGCCTATTTCAAATTATATTCTTTTTTCCACGCTTCACACGCGCCACACGTCAAACGCGACTCGCGTCACACGCGAAATATCAAAATTGGCGCCTGACATATAGTCCTCTAATCACGCGAAAGGTAGTTAAAAAGGACATCAAAATCGAGAAAATGACCTCACTTCCACCCATCACACATCACACACCCGGAATATAAAAAATTATATCTTCGCATTGTAGGTATCTAAATACCTACTCACTATAATTCAGCTCTCTATGTCGTGTGGAAGGTGGTTAAAAAGGACCTCAAAGAAGTCGACAAAAAAATTCAGCTATACGCGTAAGACGCGTAATATAAAAAATGCTACTTGGGACTAAGACAAACACAAAATTTCAGCTCTCTAGGTCGTGTAGAAGATGGTTAAAAAGGACCTCAAAGTAGTCAAAAATATAGACAAAAAGGGATCAATTCAAGCAAAAGAAAAGTTTTTAAAAATTACTCTTGTAATTTTCCACGTTGAGTGACAAATTAGAAATTGTAATTCAGTCTAAAGACTAAATTATTATTATTAGCTTAAAATGATTTTAGTTTTATGAGAAACCCCTTTTATACTTTTTCTCCTAAAAGTACCCCTATGAATAAAAAAAAATCTCAAAATTAGATCTTCGCAAGCCAAGGGTTAAAAATTGTTTTAAAACAAGTCCCATCAAATTCTACCTGGTAGAAGTCAAGATATACGAGTGCACAAACAAACTGGCAAATTTAAAAACTCACAAGCTGACAAACACACGCTGAAAAAAGTATGTGCGGGGAGACCACGCGCGACAGAAGTGAAACTTATTTGATGTTGTTAAACGACTAATTTAATTAAATAATATAAAAAATAAAAAGCATTTTAAAACAAAGACAAAGGACTAAATTTATGTGTGACGATTTGTCGATAAAATATTCTTGTAGTCTTCTGTGCCAATGCGTTAATATGCACAAGCATTAAGACCACCAAAATACAAAAGCCCCAACCTGCACCTCCAATTAACGCAAATAAAAGCACAACATTGTCAAACTTGGGCCTTGCAGATAATTTTAAATATCGATAAAGATTTTTGAAATTTCTTTATTCTGTTAGAATGCAAATTCATCCGTATATTTAAAGAATATCTTTTATCTTCTTTTTTTTTTGTTTCACGTATCGAAAGCGTAAGCGATACATATGTATCCAAATGGCATCACGCATCTCGTTGCTATGTTAGTGCCAATTGGGCGAGAAAAGAGAATGTTTCTTTGAAAAAGAAATGAAGTAGAGTAGGTACGAGCGTGTGTTTAGATTTTATTGTGTTGTGGTCAACGGACCTTTCACAAATAAAAATAAAAAACGGTCTGCACTTTCTACGTTTAACGGCTAATTCCTCAAGATTTTGACTGAATTATGTATGATTAGAAAATTGGAGTTGAAGCCAAAAGAATAATGAGATCGAAATGAGGTATCTCATATAAAAAAAAGACACATGACTCTGAGACTTTAGATGTGTTGTTTTAGTAGAAATGGATTAGATTTGGTTGGAATGTACTCGTTTTTGGAACTTTGGAGAATCATTGACCCCATTCTCAGCAGGACTTTCGTCTTTAAAGCGGCTAAGAGGTCAGAGTGCTTTTGGGTAATTAACCCAGTCTCAGATCCATGTGTAGGTACTGGTATAACCATTGTCTTATACACCAGCAACTTCTATATCCTGGTTAATTGTATGGATTTGAAGAGTCTTAACAGAATAATCTAGACTTTGTTGGCCTTAACCAACCGCCCGCGTATTTCTGGTTCCATACGGTTATCAACTGCTACAATTGACCCCAGATGGTTTAATGATTGCACTACTTCGAATTCGCGCATGACAAAGGGCATTCTGGACTTTTTCGAGCACTGTTAGTCTTATGTCAACAATGTTGGGCATTCTGGACTTTTTCGAGCACTGTTAGCCTTATGTCAACAATGTTGGCTTCCAAGTCGTTAACTGTTGCTGCTTTATTAGCATAAACAATTGACTTCACGTGACCCCACAGTAAATAATCGGGAGGTATCACGTCCATTTCTCGAAATAAACTTATCGCTAAATTTTAATTTCAATAAGCCGTATGGCACGTAGCGCCATTCTGTTGAAACCACATCTCATCCGAATCAATGTACGAGTAATCCATATTTTCAGACAAAAAATCAGTAATCGTCGCGCGGTAACGAACTCCATTGACCGTAACGCGAATTTCAGCCCCTTATCGCTAGGATCTTTGCCCGAAAGATGCTAACAGAGTCAGGTAGCTTGTAGGACCTTAAACGATTAAGGTTGTCAGAGAATACTCCAGCCGATATACCGACTGCATCCCTCGTCGGTGAATAGAGTTACATCAAAGAGTCCCAATCCTCCCCGTCCTTTCAACTTTCTTTAGTTGGAAACACAGCAGCAAAGCTTGGACCGAAGTATAGTTTAGGAGTGCAGTAATCGGTTGAAGATGGTATCATTTGCTTTGGTAACAACTGCATTATATTGCAGTGTCCGTACGGTTTGGTGACAAATCACCCAGAATCTCTGAAACGGACCGCGTTGCACTTCGGAGGGTTATAAGTGTAGGTTTTTGTTAAGAACATCAGTGGGACAGGATCGTAGTGCTGCAGTTATGCCAACAGCTGTTTATCTTTGTATTCTACTTAGCTTGCTGAAATTGTACTTTTTGTTAATTAGGTGAGAGTGGGGTGTACCAACGCTGTGTACTACCGCAGAGCCATCCTCAGCTGCAGTTTTTTTGTTGTTAGCATATAGAGCAATGTATGCTTTTTTAGCCCAAAATTCTTTATTCGACTTTCAGCTGAGTTTCCTGTCTAGGATTACGCCGACATATTTCGCTTCTGAGTTATAGGTAAGTCTCTGACAATTGAGTTTAGGAAGGACAAAGTTCAGTATTTTATGCGACTTAGCGGTGAAAAGTATCATTACAGTTTTGCTAGAGTTAAGAGCCAGGCCACAGTTGGTCGCCCAGGAGCTAAACATGGCTTCACTAATCACAAAGGTGCAGTATGTGAAACTCGTCGGTGCATATTGCGTTATATCGCAAACCCTTTGGTAAAACTTCAACCTCTGGAGCGGTCTTTGGTCTGTGCTATTCTTTTTTATGGACCTGCAGCTGTCATGGTAAATGCAGGGATTATCCTGTTCAGTGATAAATGAATACCGAAGGCTCTCAAAGACATGCCTAAGGTCAGGAATGAAAACCAAATCGTGACCATCTAGCAGGGGTCTAGTTGAAACGAAAGTCATTGGATCAATCACAAATTATTTAGCTCTGCTAGTTGCTGAATCCCAAAATGACAGTTCTAGACGAAGGCTCTTCGTAAACTTATGTACGCTCTGGAGGTGAGCTTGCCATCTACCACTCAGCAGTGGCAACGCGGCCATGTAAGCCGATTCATCACTGTTACTCAGTTCCTAAACTTGTGGTAATGAGACTAGAGGGAGACCATCAAGGTGGCCAGAGTTTAGGGAGATTTTTACAGAAGGAATGACGAGGCCAGGCTACGGTTAAAGAGCAAAACGAGAGAAATATGCGATGAAGAAATTTTGTGTAATGCAAAATATACTTCTCTCTAAATGAGGCTAACGCTCGCATTATGATTTTCTAGACCGAACTTTCCATGTGTAAAGATTCCGGTATAAAGTCAAAGGCATGGAGACATTTCGATTTTTAACACAACCAAGGAAACCCCCCCCCCCCTTGTTTTCAAATCTACCCTCTTTTATGTCGATCCAGCAGCCTGCAACCTTTGTGCCCTCAGACTCCTCTCAGTATAACCTCCTCAGTCTTCTCAGTATAGTCGTTTCCTTCTTTTGTAAATAAAATCCACTCGCGTGTGCATTTAAGTGTCGCTGCTTTTCCAGAACTTCTTTGTCACTAGAACCTATAATCAATGGCATATTTTCATTACACCACCACATCACCTCGGTAAATAAATCTTAAAAAAAAGAGCATATCCCTCGCTCGGTCTGCCCAGTCTTTGTGCGCGGGCTTACTCGTTCATTAAAGAAATCAAAATGATTTCTTTCTAGCCATAGCCACGCCATGCTTTAAGAGGCTAAAAATGATTTGCTGACGGAATAACTATGCTAAATGGAATGCCTGAATGAATATCAATGTTTCCGCTGGCTGATTTAGCGGCAAAGTCTCTGAGAGGAGCAGAGTACGAAGGTACAAAAATTTACCACATCGCGCAGTTCTGATTGAATTTTTCAATTTTCTTTGGTTTTTTTGTTGTTGTTTTTTGTTAACTTTAATTACCTAGCCAATTTGAGTTTGGTATTTCTTTTTTTAATTTATTTCTTTAAATGGTTCTGGTCTGTTAATCGATATATAGAATTCTGGAAGTGTTCGCATGCACTTCTTTTCGTGCTGCTACTTCCACGAGAACGCAAGAACTCAATTGAACTTTTGCAATAAATAAATTTGTCAGTGAGCGAAAAATTGGAGAAAATCTATGTGATCATGATATAGCCGATCGCTCAGTGATAAACCAAAAAAAAAAAAAATATTGAACTAATATGGCAAAAGACAGAAAAAGCAGGAAAAATAAACCGACAAAAAAATCGAGAACGTCCTACACGCATCGCATCGACTTTGGAAGGTTGTGGCTCGATGCATGCTGCATGCGCATGGTAAGCACTGAATCCACGGCACGCAGTTATCAATTTTAAGCGTTTTTCAGCAAAAACGTTATGCTCGTAAATTATTATCTGTGTGTGAAAAGGCGACCGACAGTGACAGCAGCAACCCCCCCCCCTGTGCACAATATGTGTCTACACGCAAAGACATTATCACAAATATAAAGGTCCAATTAATGGGTGTTTTCATTTAAGTTTTAATTTAACCGTTAATTAAATTTACTATTTTAAAGCTTTTTTGTTGTCAAACATTTGCTTTCGGTCGTATACAATTTAGATGGAGAGCTATACTATATGGATTTATGTGAGATTTTTTAGGTAGGTGTGGTGCTTCGGTAGGAGACTATAAAAAGTTGTCCCATAATATCCCCCGTCTTTATTCCTATAATTGTTCCAAATTCAAATACAAACTTCCTATAAAAATCATATAATCGTCTCATAATCATTCTATTTTTTATGATCATTCAACAAAATATCTATAAGCATCCTTTAATTTTTCTATAAAATTTGTCCCATAATCATACCATAATATCTGCCCGTCTTTATTACTATATAAATAGGCAAAGGCAAAACAGTAAAGAACCATTTTCTCCTCTGTTTGTCAACCGATTTTTTTTTGTAGCTATTGATGGGCTTTAGTGTTATCAACGAAAAAAAAATTGGAAACGAAAAGTTATCTATTATCGTTCATTTAAGCGTTTAGAGCAGTTGCTAAGAGTTCAACGTTAAAATTTTTGATAGAGCAGAAATACAGTGGTAGAGGGGTTGAGTGAGGTTGTTGGGTGGTTGGGGATGGATGGTGTAGGGCGAGGGAGCGGGTGGATGGTGGGTGGGGCGAATCAGTGACCGAGTGGAGGGTCGCATAGAGTATGTACAGAGAGACGATAGGCGATAGCTAGTTACTATAATTGTTCCAAATTCAAATACAAACTTCCTATAAAAATCCTATAATCGTCTCATAATCATTCCAACTTTTATGATCATTCAACAATATATCTATAAACATCCTATAAAAGTTGTCTCATAATCATCCCATAAAATCCCCCGTCTTTATTCCTATAATTGTTTCAAATTCAAATAGAAACTTCCTATAAAAATCCTATAATCGTCTCATAATCATTCCAACTTTTATGATCATTCTACAATATATCTATAAACATCCTATAATTTTTCTATAAAAGTTGTCCCATAATCATCCCATAAAATCCCCCGTCTTTATTCCTATAATTGTTTCAAATTCAAATACAAACTTCCTATAAAAATGCTATAATCGTCTCATAATCATTCTATTTTTATGATCATTCTACAATATATTTACAATATACAAAATTGCTATGTTCTTACTGAAACATCGTTCATATTAATAACACCATAATCTTTGAAGGCAAAAAGAGTCGTAGCTTTGAAAGTTATTTCTCAAAGCGGAAATTTCACTGAAACAAATTAATTTCCAAAGGTTTTTTAATCAACAGACAGACAGACAAACGCACTTTTGGTTTTCCTCAAAGCAAGTAAAAAGTCGATCTTTTCCTTTCCTCGAGAAGCAAAAAAACAGCTGTCACTTGCGACAAGATTGCCAAGAATCCAGTCACTTTTTACAACGCATAGTTGCACAAAAATCTGAAGTACATACGAGTACTAAATAAAACATTGCCCCTCATCATCATCACGGGTTCGACTTTATTGTTGGAGGACACATGCGACATCAATGTTGGAGGGTGCTTCAGAGAAAACGTTAATATAGAACAGAACAGAGGTATAGCCTACGACAAGGCTAAACGAACAGCAAAAAAAAGACTGAAAAAAAATGTTAAGCCACAATAATTAATATTCGTGCAGATCCGAAAATAAATCTCTCCCCGGTAAAGAGGACGCACAATTTGCAGTTGTTGGCAAATGTGCTCTGCACTGCACTGGTAGTGGCCGCCAACACTCTGCTTCTTCTTTAAGTTCACTCCAGTAGATCCCCCATCCCCATCGCCTTTGTCATCGTCATCATTATAAGGAATGATATGTAGCATGCGACTAGAATAGATCTGGCCGGCACTCCTTCCATTGCCAGATAGATGATATCAACAGCTCTCATCCAGTATAGGAACTTTTGGTTATTTTAGCGTATTTGTGTGAGTCGCCTATGTACACCTACATATAATGTAAGATCGTTCAGACATGACCCTTTGGAAGTTCCCCCGATGTCAGTCTTTCTTCACGTTGATGATGTGCACTAAATCATTAGCGCTTTACCAGATGGAGGAGCAGCAACAAAAAACGTTGAAATGGAAGGCTGGCTGGCGGTCGATTAATTTAAATAAATGATCGAAACTTACGTTTTCATACCCTTAAGAGTTGAGATGCTGAGAGTGATTGTCGCCAGGCCAAGCAGTTAAAAAATTGTTGGCACAGGGATTTTTAGAACAGAGCAGGAAAAATGACTATTTTTATGATACATCAAATAAGGCGCTCTAACCCGAGCAAGTTTAATGACTTTTAAGTTATTGATTCCAGTCGGACTGGACAGTGGACACTGTGGTGTGGTTTATGTATTTTCTTCTCAATAACAAAATTCAAGATAAATCGTGAGAGTAAGACTCTTGGTTTTTCCAAAGCAACTGTTTCTGTTAATGGATTTAAACTGGATAGAGCCAATCGGGAATCAAGGTAGTATATCGGACAGACAATTGCTGGGAAGAGATGTAAAAAAACGATTCCGGTGATTTTATTACACGACTTACAATCGCTACTGAGATGCTTATGGCATCGTGCACAAAATTATCGTTGGGCATGACACTAAGCTGACATTACCAAAGAAGAACCGGTATAAAAAGTCATTCGGTGTAGGTGGTAGCTTAATCAGCGAACCAAGCTATTGAAGAATGGCGGAGGAGTTAAAGGTTTGGTATCCCCAAGTGGACTACATTTGCTCGACTTCGGGGAGAGAGATAAATAGAAAGAGAAAGAAGGGGTGGAAAGAGCAAAAGATGAGGTGCGGAGAGAGATAGAGAGAACAAGAGAGTGAGAAAGGGAGAGATATAAAATAAGAGGGTGGAACAAGTGGTGAGAGGAGTGGCTTAAGGGAGATAGAGAAGAAGAGAGATAAAGACATAGAGAAGAAGAGAGATATAGAGCAGAAGAGATCAAGAGGGAAGAAGAGAGAGAAAGAGAAGAAGAAAGATAAAGTGAAGAAAAGATAGATGGAGAGAAGAAAAGAGAGAGAGGTAGAGAAGAAAAGGAAGAGGTAGAGAAGAAGAGAGAAGAGAGAGAAGAGAAAGAAGAGAGAAAATATAAAGGAGGAGTTCGGGAGCTACAGGCAAGAAAAAAAGCTCTATTGATGGTACAACAGTTACTGTAAATAAATTTAGTTTATTAAGTTTGTCTGTCCTGGATGGGCAAAGAAAGACCAAATGGAAAAGAAGTGGTAAAGAAGTAGAAGTGTCTGAATATCTGAGTTCTTAACTTTAATTTGAATTAGCCTCTTGAAGATTCTACTTTCTGACCGTAACACCGTCTGTTTATCTAATGGATTGTATATTTTCAAAGACTCACAATCTGTCACTTTCAGTCCATTTTTTAACTTCATTTCCTTTGAAAAAGACACTTGTCAAGCAAAGAAACCATCTAAAGTTTCCACTCCAATTTTCTTGGTTTTTATTTTCGTTAGTTAACTAGAGGAAAAAGTCTTGGACCTGTGTCTCTGTGTCTTAAGCTGTAACCTATGAGTTTTGAGAGCGACCTTTATCGCTCATACATATCATCTCATTCAAGCGTGTACTGCATTGCAAATGATGAGGATGCTCAGATGACACGAAAACCGCTTAAGATAGTAGCGTCATACAATTCGACGATCTGAAACCTATCGCTTTACAAGAAAGGCCAACAATCGTGCGGACAAAACAACCAATCCATAAAAATTAAAAATGGATTTTCAAAAAAGGTGTGAGTGCTTGAGTTGCTTGAAGAAAATTGATGTGTTAACATGTTAGGTTATATCAGATAAGTAGTATGATGTCGGGGGGGAAAAACTTCGATAACGATATTTTATATAAAAGATCTCAAGACCCAACTTAAAAACCACTCAAGAAATCACTCAGGACCACCTCAAGACCCCTTCAAGATCCTCTCTAAACCCCCTCAAGACTCCCAGTCAAGACTCCCATCAAGACCATCTCTAAACCTCCTCAAGACCCCACCCGAACCCCCCTCAAGGCCATCTGAACCACCACACTCAAGACTGCCTCAAAACTCTCTTAAGACCACGCTTAAAACACTCTAAAAACCTAATCAAGACCCTCTTAAGACTCCCTTAAGATCTCCTCAAGACCCCATTAAACCACCTAAGATCCCACTTTCAGGACACCCCTTAAGGCCCTCTCAAAACCCGTGAAGACCCCCTCCAACCCCAATCAAGACACCCCTCCGGACATCACTTAAGACCACTTCAAAACGCAACGCAACGGTGGCAAAGGAACATTCAATAGTGAATATGGCTCGAAATTATCCACTATAGCACGCACAGCCTGTTTAGTGGGACGATTATTACGACCGACAATTGGAACAAGCTCTCCTAAAGTTGCGACTTGAACTTAACCAGGATAAAAATGTAAACCTTGACGTACGTTTTGACATTGACAGATAACAATTTAAGGGTGCGTTTGTATTAAAATACAAAATTGTTATGTTCCTATTGAAAAACCTTTTACAAAGAAGAGTATGGAAATTGTTTTACACTGAGCATTAAATAAACAGTTCCCTCTACCTGTGTACGAACAGTCTTATTGCCAGCGTTTACAGTTTGTTAGCAGAGTGGAATATGAATAAATGTAAGGTAATGTACACGCAAAGCCTGTTTCTTATCAATGTGCAACAAATAAACGAACATCTCCCAAACACGAAACCTTGCAAGAATCAAGAACCGCTCATCCATCTTTCGGTGAAACAAATAACAATACAACCGTCATAACATAACATTGCAGCTCTTCCATCAAAATGACTTCGACGACTATACACCACTATGATGATGCTGATGATGATGATGATGAAGAAAAAAAATCAGAAATCGGAATTAAACACCGAATCGTCATCGAAGCGGAAACATAATCATCATCTCCATTGGAGGCCGAGCCACATAAGTAGGTTGACGACGACGACGAAGCGATAAAGAACGAACGAGAAATAGCCACACTGCTCTGGCATTACTGCCATTAAAGAGTGGAACCACTGCTAGCTAAGCTTGAGGCAAACCTTCTTCAAGCCGCGAACATTTCCCATTTCCATGACGTGCTGTGTTTTCAGGTCGCGCTCGAAAGTTACATTCACATTTTGTTAGTTCACCAGTCATCCATGAGGAAGAAGAAGTAATAACGATCGAGAGAAAGACCCAAACTAACGCCGTATACAGATCGAGGAGACACAAGCTCAACAGCGCTAGTGTCTGTTTCTGTTTCTGAATTCTTCTTGAATTTCCATTTGCACTTCCACTTCCACTTGAACGATCGAACGACGACGACGATGGAGTTCAATAACTTTTCTGTTTGGCGACGACTGCTGCACGATCGTTTCGGATATTGAACCGCCGGCCGCCAACCGAAATGCGTTAACCCGAAAAAGAGTGTGTAGTTCTTTGGTCAATTGCCCAGTGGCGGCCACTTGTACGCATAAGCTAATGGTCAAACACTGGCCTCTCAATACACTTAACTAAAAATAAAACATTGAACATATGGTGGTACTCGCTTCTGGACCAGAATCCTAAAAGGCACTTCTTTACTTTTCTTATTCCTTTGTCGTCATCGTCGTTATCGTTTCGTTTCATGTCCAATACGTTTTGGGGTCACACAAAAGGACATCACAATTTCTTTTCATTTGGAATGGTTTTTTGGGATTTTTAGTTTCACAAGGAATTCATTGGAATTTAGCCGATCAAGGCGTACGTGACCGACCAGACTTTTGCCTTTTCCTTTTTTGGCAAAGATTTGATGTTTTCTTCATCTGCTTCTGGGTATTGTTGTGTGTTGTGTCATGTCGTTGTCGAGATGCCCTCTCATATGGTTGGATAATGGCGCATGGTTTTATGACGAAATAAAAGGGATTTTTTTTGTGACAAGTGCTCATTGTCGTAATGTGTAAGTGCGCCAAGCAAATGCATTAACTTTTTATATTTGGGTTAAGAGTAAAAATGTTGTTGATGCCCAGTCAGGTTGGCCAGCGCTTCTACCATATTTGCCAGTTTAATGGTCTCCATTGCAAGCGTTAAGTAAAACAACATTGCGAACGGCATGTAACTGTAAGTAGCACTATTAAGGAGTTTGGATGGTATTCTTCTTCCCATTAGTCAGATGAGCACAGCCCATTGTTCTTAAGATGCACAGGAGACCGCATTCAGAAGTCCAGTTTATTTGTCGTCGTAATTCCAATCCTGCTGGACGGGAAATAATTTCTTCCCTGGGTATTATATTTTGCTATCTCTATGTTTTGGTTAAACTGATGAACATCTAGGTCGGCTTTATTTGAATCATTAAAGCATTAAATCGTTGAAAAACAACTTTAAGCGTTACACGAACTTAGTTGTAACATGAACGCCACGACACTATACGAGTAGCAGGAGCTGACTTTAAAATAATTCATTCAGATTTAACAATCAGAGTTTAGCCGAAGTTTAAACTTTAGGCAGAAAGGAATTAAAGTTTAAACTTCAACCAGAATAAAATTAAAGTTTAAAAAAAATGTTCTAAAAGGATTTTCAATTGGGAAGCCCCATTTTGCCAATGGGATTTACCGGTTATGCGTGAAGTTAGCAGCTGTTTCGCTGACATTTCAACTCGACTACATTTACGAGTGATGTGCTCCAATGCAAAAACTACCAGTGCTTCGATCATGGCGCGTCTAACTGCAGCATACAGTACAGGTGCGTTAAGTGCTAGGAGGGCCATGAGCCTGGTAAATGAACCACAAATAAGAAGTCTCCGAAGGACTCTTTGTTCTGTTTTTTATGTGGAAAGGTTGGGCACCCAGCTTTCTGGAGGGGGTGTGAAGTTTACTAGTTTAGTTTACTTTAACTGTCTTGAAACTTGTATTGTCTCCTCTAAAATCCTTTTAACTTTGTGATAACTGCATATGCCGCAAAAATGCCTATTAGTAACTTTGACTTCGAATTCCAAAGGTTGTTCGCGGTACTAGGACTAGATAGTTTAGCAAACTATTTCATTCTAGCGGGAGACTTAAATGCGAAGCACACCAACTGACTCAATAGTGTAAATGACACAAGAGGCACTTTTCTAAATAACTTTATTGACAAGAGCAAGATTGATTACAAATTTAAATTGTCGTAGTAAAACAGCTGTCTACAGCCAAATAGACATTCTTCGTTGAAGGCCCTATTTCTTGCTAATGGTTTTGCTGCTGGCATAAAGTGCCACGCATGCTTTTTTAGCCCTGTATTCTATGTTAGCACTCACAACCAAGAATGTTGTGCTCATAAACCCACGTTGTTGGCTCCACATCTTGATTACATTATACATCAACTCAACCGTACATGTAATACAGTAGTGTGAATACTTAGGACCAACATCGAACGCGAAATTGCCGATATATCGCCAAATTATTGCGAAAAAGTCTGTCGGACGGTTTATTATACGGTTACTGCTGGTAATCACTGGTCACACAGAAAAATCTTTAAATTAAACATCAATTTGGCAACAGAATTCTTTAGGCTAACATCTATATATCTATTGACAATTTGCTTCAGGCCACATGCAGGGTTTAGGACTTTTTATGCAAAAACCATACTTTAAAGGATAAACCAGCTAATGTGTGGAATATCTTATCAACCAACGGACATACGGATGCTCTACTTTTTGCCCAGAAAAAAGTTTCCCGACAAGTGACGATGCCAATTCGATAAATTAATTTTAGAACGTAAATTAATTAATTCAATTAACACACTCTATAACCATCCACATATTCCATTAAGTTAATTACCAAAATTAGAAGTACATACAGAAATGCCTTTGTTCAATTTCCGATGCTGTTGATTGCGCCGAGAAAGTGAATCACAAGCGACTCAAGTATTATAAAGAGTATCTCTTTTTGACAGATTTATGATATAATTGTGATAACGCCTGATTCAAAACCTCCGCCCTATCATCTAACATGATGTACATAACCACTCGAAATGGCATTACGTACAAAATCTTAATGATGACAACACATAAAGCAACACTTCTACCCTCCTTGCTGATGCATATTCAGCATTTAAGTAATAAAAACAAAGGGAACAACCATAACAGTCTCATTGAGCATACTCAACATCCCTCAACATAATGGCGTAATTCTCCCGCCGAAATCGAATCCCATAGTAAATTTGAATAAACGACGAACAGTAAGTACACAATTAGAATTGCGTTAAAATTGTGACAGTAATTTATAAACTATCACCAAAAAAAAACCAGCGATGTTAGAAAGAGAAATAAATTCTGATTAGTTAGGTTCGCTGCTCATAGGAAAAAACTGACCCAGGAGCTATTTTTGTTGCTGCTGACAGACTATCGAACTTAACTGTAAGTCATTAACTGATGTCATTTTTGACTTTTGCGCCTTGCGGTCAGATAAGTAAATTGATTTGACAATCAAACCAACAGTCAAGTTTTGATTTTCGAAGAGGAAAGATGGACAGCGTCCATTGTTTTCTATACGCTTTGCCTGAGGTCGAGTTCAAATTTACCACCCACTGACGAAATGGAATTAATATCGATTACAAACAAACGTGGCCGCTGACAGTCAACCGCAAGAAATTTTGTCAGCCTTCAGTTTTGACTGTCAAACTAACAGTCTCAGTTTTGAGTGATGTAGATCAAAACTTACAGTCAAGTTTGATCGTCTGCCAGCTACTTAATAGCCCAATAACAGCCATGATAAATCGACGGAATACTCACTGTGGAAAACAATAACATAAAACATGAAATTTTCGATATTCAACACAACTCACCAACAAAATTAAATAATTCATGGGCCAAAAGTATCACAAAAGAAAGCAGAAATATTTGGCGAGTATCTGACTTCAGTATTATTTGGTTGTTTTTTAAGTTCGTTTTTCCCCCAATAGGACTTTGTATTTCACTGACTGTAATTTTGACACTTCAAACTGACATTTCTATTCAGTATTGTTCGTTTGTTTTTTAGGTTGGTTTTTCTCCTAATAGGAATTCGTAGTTAACTGACAGTAATTTTGACACTTAAAACTGTAATTTCTATTCAGTCAGTTTGGGTGTTTTTTAGTTGGTTGTTTTCCCAATATACCTTGTTCACTGACAGTTACTTTAACACTTTTAATATCTTTTCAGTTTAGGTGTTTGTTTAGTTGGTTTTTCCCCCATAGCAATTACCTTATTCACTGACAGTAACTTTGACACTTCACTTAGTACGCTCAATGGGCTGGTTATATAATCTTGCCTTATTTCTTTAAAAATGAAATGAAATAGAGAAATGGTTAACAAATTTCCGACGACTTCGAGTCATTGATGAAGCCGACATTGATTTGTTGAAGGTACATTTTGAGCAGAGCATTATCTCCAGAAATGGACCGGTGAGTTGGCCTCCAAGATGATCGTGTGATTTACCCTACTGGATTTTTTTGTAAGGATACGGTATGTCATTGGTCTATGTCGGTAAACCAAAAACGATTGCTGCTTTGGAAGCCAACATTGAGGACGTTATTCGTGAGATACGGCCCCAAATCCTCAAAAAAGGTCGGCTTTCGTAAGGCGTAACCGCGGCAGCCATATCGCCAGATATCGTCAAAATTGAAAAGACCGGTGGCGTAGTGTCTTTAAAAATGACATCTACGAACGCTAACGCCATATATATAATAATTGCCCCTGTCACTCACTAACGCACGCACGCACCATTGTGATTATAAAACTGTGATGAAATGTATTTACTAATTCAGTGATTCACAAACATTTAACAGAGACATAAACCATAATGGCAGCAAGTCTTTCAACGATTCACAATCTTTTCTTTCAGTGATTCTCAAACTTTTCTTTAAGTGATTAACAAACTTTCAATTAAAAATTTAGAAATATTTTCATTACAGGACAATTGACATTAAATTAAATACAAACTAGGGGTTCGTTTATTCTTATAACGGGCTGTGGCCACATTCGTGTTGACATAATGCAAAACGTTGCATAAGCAATGAGGAACCTACTTAGAAAGTTATTTGTGGTAGGATTTATTGGAAAGCAATAGCGAGGCAATATTTTCGGGCCATATACCCCTCCAGGCGGAAGCAATGAAGTAATGGCTCGATGCAGGAAATCGGTGCAATAAGATTCTTCACGGACGGATCCAAGCTCAACGATAAAGTTGGTTCTGGGGATGTCTGAAAAAACCTAGCGTGAGCATTTACGTTCGACTCCCGGACTATTGCACCGGTTTTAAGGCTGAGGTGACAGCGATTGAGGAAGCAATGACCTAACATCATAACAGCCAGGCGGCAATCAAATCGGTGGAATCAGTTTCACTTACGTCAGGGATGGCGTTGAACTGCCACAAACCTCTCAATGAGATGAGCGAGTATTTTGACATCCCCTTAGTCTGGGTCCCCAGCCACTCTGATATGGTTTGGAACTGAGAGGCAAACAAATGAGCTAGAAATGGCCCAAAACTTCAACTGCTACTGGAAAGGACAGTTATAGGAAGGCCATTATCAACAGTTAAGTTAATGCTTCGGAAAGAGGATGAGATATTAACAAATGAGAGGTGGACGTATGCCGACACATGTACTATAGCAAAACAAGGTTGGCCTAAGTTAGACTTAAATCGCTCTAGATGGCTGATATCCCTGCAAGGAAGAGATATGAGAATGATAGGTATTTGAACAAGGCACTCTCTCCTTGGAGTACATGCGGGAAGAATGGGCCTTGAGTTCTGTGGAAGATTCAATGATGTCAACGAGGAAGAAACAGTATCCCACTTCTTATGTACATGTCTGACTCTTGCAAGCAGAAGGCAAAAACATTTGGGATATAACCCTAAACAGAGCAGGAGGTTCGTGGAACGAATCCCAGTAACACCAAAAGTATTTTTCACGGTGTCCCACCTCTCGCGAAGTCTGACCAACGTCCGAGAGTAATAACTTGGCATGGAAAGCCTCTCAAACAATTTAAGGAGGCCCGTGAAAACAACTTTTGGTGTTTTTATGGGACTTGAACATCTCGCTCAGAAGTAAAACATTTCATCATCATTATTTTTGGCTCTACAACTGGGTTCGGTCCTGGCTTCCCGCAAAAAGTTATGAGCCGATGTCATCCAGTTTGACATCCCAAACTCTGTTCGTCCTGGTCTACGATATCCTTCCAGAGTAGGCTTTGCCGGCCTCGTTGTCGTGTACCATAAATCCATAACTAACATTTACTTGTTTATAATTTGCGAACGCGTATAGGAGTTTGTTTCCTTTAATGCTAGGCTATATACTTGTACTTGCCAGAGCATACGCGTTTATGTATTGGGGTAGGGGCATGAGGAGATGTCTTGAAACTAGCAGCTACGCTCCCTTTTTTGGGGGAAAAACTCTGTATGTACTCGTAATAGGGTTGCAAACTGAATTTGAATTGAATCGAATCGATATTTTAGTTATTTATTTATTTTGTTCACTAATAGGGCGTGGTACTGTAGTGTGTGTATAGTTGTTTGTTGTTAAAAAAACGTATTGTGTTTTGGTGGCACATAAGGAGGATTGCATAGAACCTATAAAAACTATTCTTAAGCAGCCTATAATTTAGGTAACTAAGTTATTCTCACAGGATTTGGAAAAATGAAAATATGACAAATTTCCAGAGAAACATGTCAGCTGCAATTTCCTTTCTTACACGAAATGTGAAATAAGAAGAAAGAAAGAAGAAAACTCCTTGTCACATTTTACTTCTCACTACACTTTCAATTTCGTCCGTCCTTCCGATTGCTGGATAGTTTCAAATGATGTGACATTATGTGGAAATGGAAAATTTATTTCAAATTCCCTTTCCTTTTTTTTTTTTATTTTTTTATGTGTTTTCTTGTTAAAGGGTAGCTCCTTTGGCTACCATATAGAAGTTGCATTATCGCCTGTCGCACACACATTTATCAACCGTTATCACCCCCCACACGATATGAAAAAATAATGAATTTTATTGCATTATATGGCACGCTTCATGCAACATCTTCTGTCATCTCGTGAGTTAGTGTGTGTTGTTGTGGGGTTGAGAAAGGGAGAGAGAATAAGAATAATAGCTTTAGCTTTAAGGCTATGCGCACAGTGAAGCGATAAGGAGCGATGGGAAGCGATAGAATGCGATATTAGAGGCGATGTTCAATGCGAATTGGTGCGCACAGTGCAGTGCGATAAATTGTTTCACCAGCTATATATACGAGGGTGGGTTTAAAAGTTCGCGGCCAAGAATTTTATAAAATTATTTTATTTCTCAACATAATCACCTTTGTTTCACATCTTTCATCTTTTCAAAAAACAAGCCATAAAGATTAAAATTTTTCATATTAATTCTCTAAACGGAGATACACAAAGTTTGCAAAAAATCGGGTAAAGTTTTTAAAAAACTTTTATGGGCGCCCCTAGACTCTGGGGTGCGCGATCACTTCCAAATAGAAAGTGTTCTCATTGGAGATACACATGTGTGCAAAGTTTGAATAAAATCGGGCTTTAGGAAGTGTGTTAAAAATGTATCAAAAGATTCCACTAACGCCAGCCACCGATAGACACACGGGCACGCGAAGTTAATATAGAGAATTTAAAGAAGGTTTCCCCAAGACCTTCAAAAAATACCTACCAACCTACTACTCCTTCAAGTTTTTTTAGTTCTACCTTCGGCTCGTTTGTTCTTCTGTGAATCACCAACAAAAGTCCTAGCCAAAGTTACCAGTTAGCTATAGTTGGCTATTCAAGTGAATATGTCTTTAATTTTTATTTCAGACTATAGCTATGTAAATTTTAATAAAATCATTGTGTCAAAAATTTACTTGTACATACAAGCAAAATGTAGGCCGAAAAGAACTTTACCAGTATCCAAACCTTGCATCAGTGGCAACAAGTGATGATCTCTGAACTAATGTAACAGCAAAATTTACTTCGAATTATTATTGAATGATTTGAGGTCCTGAAATTTTTTGAGTGTCTAAGTCCAAAATAGCATTTTTTATATTCCGAGTATGACGTGTGTCATGTGTGGCGGTGGCGCGTGTAGCGCGTGTGATGGGTTGACAACTTTTTTTTCGACTTCTTTGAGGTCCTATTTAACCAACATCCACACGACCTAGAGAGCTGAAATTTTTTGATGCACAACTGAAGTCCATTCCGAGTATGACGCGTGTCGCGTGTGTCGCGTGTGATGGGCTGAATTTTTTTTCGACTTCTTTGAGGTTGAGTGATGGTTTGAAATCGCGCCATTTTCTCGTTTTTTGAGGTCTTTTTTAACCATATTTCGCACGACCTTAAGGGCTGAAATTTTGTAAGCAGCTGAGGGCGTTTTCATAAGGTCTCAACGGAGTCGTGAGGGGTTTTTAAAGTGGGGGTTTGTTTTGTGTCTTTAGAGAGGGGGTTTAAGGGGGTCTTAATGGAGGTCCTTTGGTGGGTCTGGAGAGAGGTCTTGAGGTGGTCTGGTAGGGCTCTTGAGGGTATCGGTCCTGGGATAGGTTCTTGAGGTCTAGGGTAATCGTGAGTAGGTCACGGGTCCTTTTGGGGTATTTTTGAGATATTTTGGATTCTTTTTGGGGTCTTTTGGAGGTCTCCTATCCATTTCTTCTGTTAGCTTATGTGAGTGAGGCTCACTAGTTCTTTTTGAATTCTCTGTATTAATGGGTCGCGTCGGTTCTGTTGTTATTATATATTATTGTTATTATATTTCTTGCGAATCGCTTAGTTCCCAAAGTACTGACATTGAACAGTGGCTCACTTAACAGTGCTCAAAACAGTGTAACACTTAACATACTACTTTTTGAACATGAACCCCCTTAAAAGTTGTATTGAGACGTTGTCACGTCAAAAGACACATGACACAAAAATCAGTTATGTGTATCTACTCTTGTACCATGACTCATAGCGTATAAATTACTCACGCTTAATAAAGGATACAAAGGAATCGTGTGCCAACTGCGTTTGGATCTGCGTTAAAATATAAACCTAAGTGATTGATTTGTACCTTACAGTCAAAATTGCAATACGTCAACCCTTTTCTGTTGCGTTCACCTAAAAACGCTGAAATAAGTAGAGAGAGAGAGAGCGAGAGAAAAAAATCGCCACCACAGTTAACCCGCCACAACAATGATGGTGTACTTAGCAAATTTTCCCATAATCTTGAAGGAATCCTTTGCTCGATATGCAATTAGCAGTTAAGCGCATATTAAAGGGGAGCACGGTGCATTACAAATCTATTGTGTTGCAAACTGCTGCTACCCGCAACCCCTGCGAAGAGCTCAACGATGACAAAATATAATGCCAACCCACCCAATCGATAGTTACGCATGTCGTGTGATTGTTTCGAAAATGTGTACCTACTCTAAACTCTTAGATAAGAAGACAATTTGGTTACCTTCCACTGCACATATGTACGTAATTCATGCAACTTTAACACGCCCTTGTTGTTTGTACGTAATGCATGGAGTATCACGCGACGGCGGCTAGCACGCGTTCGAGAATAGAGTTAAGTTGAAAAGCCGGCCGGCCGGCCGCCAAAATACGAATTCCCAAATTATCAACATTCTTATTCCATATCCATTACCTCTTCTCTCTCTAGAGGTGTGCGTGTACTCTTGCGTGGATAAAGAATCACTTTTGAGTGAAACTCTAGAGCGAGTGACAACTTGCTCTTCAGAATTTAAAGTGTCACTGAATTTCTCTTTATCTAGTATGAGCAGTGATGCCAAATTTCCTTTTGTGTTTATTATTATGTTTTGTTATGTTAATTTTTTACTTCGAATTAAAAAAAAACCTTGATTCAAATTAGGTGCGATGAAACATCCACGTGGTAGCCGCCGGTAATTTTCCTCCAATTTAGGAAAACTTGAATAATCGAGCTAGTCCCTTCAAAGTAAGGTTGGCGGGAGGCCAATAACCTCGCCCGTAAAATTTATTATGGAACTCCAAATAAGACTCGGATACACTAATGAACTAATTGATTTTAGAATGTACGCTCACTGTATCGAGCTCGAGCTGCATAGCAGCTAGCCCATACCCTGTCCAAATATAATACTGACATAACAGCAATCAAGACGGTGGACGAGAAATGGTGTTTTACAAAAATAAGAATATGAAATATATTACAGCTGTCATGCAAGACATCATGTGCTCGCAGTGGGGTTCTAGTCAGCAAAAGAATGAAACCCACCGATATCGGCTTTAAAGCAGTAAATGAACGGCTACGCACCCTTCGCGTGCGGGGCAGATTTAAAAACATTAGCCTCATAAACGTTCACGCACTTACAGAGGATTCCCCAGATGATGAAAAAGAAAAATTCTTTGAATCAGTCGAACGGGAACTGCCGTCGGTATGATGGAAAAATCATTCTATGGGATATGAATGCAAAAATAGGTAGGGAGCCAGTATTCAGGCAGTACATTGACACCCATAGCTTACACCAAAACACTAATGACAATGGACAACGCGTCATAAAGATGTCAGCAAGCAATAATTTGGCCGTTGCGAGTACAAGGTTTGCGCGTAAAAATATCTACAAAGCCACCTAGGTATCTCCTGATGGAGCCACTCGCAACTAGATAGACCACGTGTTGATAGACCGCCGCCACAAGCCGAACCTGATGACGGTACGAACGTATAGAGGTGCCAACATCGACTCGGAACACTATCTTGTTAATATGGTGCTCTGCGCGCGGATCGCATCACCACGAAAGACTGCATCCGCGAATCAGGTTCGAGTCAACACGGCTGCCCTTCGTAACGAAGAGACCAGAAGCAGCTACGGTCAAGCGATAGGACTTGCCCTAGATGCAGGGAGAGTAAGTCTTGGGGCTGAGATGTCGAGCGTAGAAGAGAAATGGACACGCCTTAAGAATATCGATGACGAATGTAAGCTAGCGACTGAACGTAAGAATGTTGCGTACCGAGCAATGCAACAATCTCACAGAACGCGGCCACGGGAAGATGAATAAAAAGAGCTCAAAAGATATGAAAAAACAGTTCACCGACGAAAGAAAGCAGCCTGGAAGAAGAATCTCATCCGTGAACTAGAACCGTACAGAGAGCGAGGACCCCACCAGGTGCGGAAGTTCCTCGGTATGACGCAATATACGCACATAGTGCAAAGTAAAAGAGGATAATCAGATCGCCGTTCTCAAAGGCATCTCAGAGCAATGGGAAGAACACTTTCATGAGTTGCTAAATGGCAAGCTCACTGAGGAATTGGAAGCTCCACCAATGACCGAAGACCACACCATGCTGCCGCCACCAAGCATGGACGAAGTTAGCAGATCGATAAAACGGCTCAAAAATAATAAGGTCCAGGGATCAGATGATGGTATCCCAGTGGAGCTGATTAAATCAGCTCAAATTTAGTTGTCGAGCTAAGTCACTTTGGTTCTGCCCCGCATCAATTAGTGCAACTACTTGATGCATTTCACATTTTGTGGCATTTAGTGTAAGATTGTGTGCTCTAAAAACATCTACAACGCTATGCTGTGCTAGGCTGCGCTCCATATGCGGCTAGCCTTAAACGCGTAGAGCAAGTAGGAAAAATTATGAAATGCTGTGTATGTACAGTGAAACACTTGAGCCCAGAAAACAAAACAACATAGCAGTGTACCACAATACCACTGTTGTCCTGTCATACAAAACTACTTCCTTACTTCCATGTTCTCAGAGTATTAAAAATATCAAAAAATCACTGAAGTAACATTTTAATTTTTCTAGCAGTTGCTTCAGTCACACAAAACATTACATAAGTTATTTTATGGCGCAGAAAACTACAAATTACAACTAAAGTATGATATTACAGGTTATACGCTAGAAGTAGCTGTAGTAGGTACTACAAATATCCGCCAGGAGTAGCTGTAGTAGGTACTACAAGTATCCGCTGGGAGTAGCTGTAGTAGGTACTACAAGTATCCGCTAGGAGTAGCTGTAGTAGGTACTACAAGTATTAGCTAGGAGTAGCTGCAGTAGGTACTACAAGTATCCGCTAGGAGTAGCTGTAGTAGGTACTACAAGTATCCGCTAGGAGTAGCTGTAGTAGTTACTACAAGTATCCGCTAGGAGTAGGTACTGCAAATACCTGAAGAAGGCGCCCACGAGTTTCGCTTTCCATCACATTTTATTTTATAAGCAAATTATTAACTATAACTCACCACAATCTTGTTGAATAGCTTGATAAACTGTTGCTGCAATTTCGTCCTCCTTTGCATGATCCCAAAGTCCATCAGTAGCCATAATAAGAAAATCTTCCTGTTTATCTAACTCAACACACACACAATCCGGATTTGAAATTACCGAAGGGTATTCTCTGTCACCTAAAATTGTAGGAAGGTACATCATAGAGGTGTGGTTTCTTTGAATTAATTACAAAAGAAGTTTTAAATACCAATTGCCCGGGAAACATTTAATAAGCCATTAATACGCCATTCTCCTTTGATTAACATTAGATTTCCAAAAGAAGCACGTATTCGAGCTTGTTCTTCCTGAAAATAGAAATATTGGTTCCTAAATTTGAGCACAATAGCAATTCAACAAAAGTTAATCTTACCGGAGAACTGGGCTTATGTGGCTTTACAAGCTGCATTACATTCCGCTGTTTAACCAGCATGGCCTTAGAATCGCCAACCCAGACGACATACAGATATGACTCAGCCGGACAATAGAGCGCACAAACGGCTGTCGATCCGCCTGGCATTGTTTTATGTGAAACATTTTTGTCAGTTTGCATGATGGACGTCTTTAATGCTTGTATTTTATGTGCATGACAGTTATCAGCGGATCCATTAAGAGAATCTGCCAATATTTTCGGCACCTGTGCTGCAGCATATGTTGCTGCATGCATTCCGCAATGGCCATCGAATATGCCATAAAAACTGGATGGCCGGGTGTCCTACGGAAGAGATGTGTCCATTTAATTCAAAAGTAACGAGCAAAGGTTAAGAGTTAATTTACGCACATATATTCCGATAAAAAAACAAACACACCTACCCCACAAAAACTAAAAACATGCTAACGAGGGCTAAGTACTCTTAGTTGTGTGCCAACTGCAAACTCCTGCCAGTGCATATTACAACAAAACAGTGAAACCAAACGAAAACTGTCTCAAGGTCTACTATTGCACTTGTAAACTAAATAACCTATTGTCGCATAACGCATTGTACACTGCGATTTACTTGATTAGAAGCAGGCATTTTTGAGAAGTAAAAATGATCTTCGTTTCGTTATATGGCAGTAAGAAGAAAAAAGAAAACTAGTGAAAGAAACAGTGGTTCATGTTGATGTTACAATGCTGAATTCCAAAATTTCAAGAGAACAAGCTAACGGTAGTTTTATGAAACTTTAACTGAATCACAAAAATTAGAAACAAAAAAACCGGAATGGAAAAGCCTGAATTGGAAGTTTGCTCGAGAGGACTTGGACTTTGCAATCGTCAAAGAATCCTTTTTTTTTAGGAATTTGCAATCGTTTTTTAGTCTTTTTAGTTTTAGAAACAGAATTTTGACAAGCTTTTTGCCTCGACAGTATGTAGATAGTAGAGAGGCTGTCCTTGCGGTCCTCAAATAGCGCTTTAATGCGCCGTTTTGTTGTCACAGTCCTCAGGAGACCTAATGGAACGGAAAAGAAAAAGAGAAAAAAAAGATACTGTATAGTTATATCCAACCTGTAGCATTAAGGTACGATATCAAATCGGTGATGTACTATGAAAGCTCCTTCAATTCAGAAAAGAAGGGAATGCTCAGTTTGCGGAAACGAAGAGCCACAAGGGCTGGAAACTTGCAAAGATAATGAATGAGAGTTTCTTTCTCATTCACATCTAAGCAGCTCATGCAAAAGGTATTATGAGGGATTCCCAGTTTGGCTGCGTGTCAGCCCACCGGACAGTGGCCTGTAGTTACGGCAAGCACTCTGAAAATACCTTTCCGTGACATGGGGATCAGCTCGGTGGATTTGCTTTTATTACAGGAAGGCCATATCGCTCCCCACGTGGGACAATTGGTCAAATTGCTCCACCTTAGCTGTGCTTCGGTGGTAAAGAAGGAAAGAATACGTTTCCTAACGGAGCTCAAAGGACACCAGACGAAAAAAAGATCACAACAAAGCAAAAATACCGTATAACAATAACGGACACAACGGGATTCTGGACAAATCATGGGAAGCTTGGGATTCTCACGGTTTCTACGATTTCTAAGCCGTTTCAAATGGTTTAAAAGGAGGCAGAATACCCTCAAGCATTCCCTTCCTTCTGGACTATAAGCCGACACAGACTCCTCTGAACGTGATCTGCAAAGTATCATTATCACCGGTCAGAATACTAGACACACAGACTCCTCTTAAGACGTGATCTGCGAAGTATCCTTATCACTGACCAGAATACTAGACTCACAGACTCCTCTGAAGACGAGATCTGCGAAGTATCCTTATCACTGGTCATAATACTAGACACACAGACTCCTCTGAAGTCGTGATTTGCAAAGTATCCTTATCACTGGCTCGAACACTTGGACACATACTCTTCGGAATGTGACCTAGCGAAGTATCGTTTTTCACAACACCATAAACACGCAGTTTAACAACTTTTGCACTTAACAGATTCTAAGTAAGCTGTTACTTCCGGTTGTCAGATTTCCTTCAAAAGCAAAAAAAAGACAGACAGAGATTTTTCTTTCACTTTTTCGCTTTTTCTGAATCATAAGATACGGTAATGCGTAAATCTACAAAAATCCCGAGTTCGAAAATTTTTATGATTACTATACTATACTATACTTCCTTTTCAAAAAATCAATTTTCATAAAAATAACCAAAAACTGATTTTTTTCATTCACTTGTAAAGTGCTTATAGTCTTATGAACCGATTTAAATGCATGCCACTGTTACTCATTTGGCAAAAAGGTCTCTAATGTACCGTTATCTTGTTCTAAATATTTTTTAGAACTTGATTTTGTACTAACCCCAAACTACTCTCACTATAACCATCATGTGTTTTTTTCTTTCCTGTGATATAACAGAAGAAATATGAATTTTATCACCAATAAGGATGTGCTTCTAATCTAGTAAACCGCAGTGTATCGTCACAAATAGCAGACAGCAAAGTATTAAGGCAGTCTGGCAAGTAGAAGATGAGAATCTTTATCAAGTGATGACAGTGACGAATATGTGTCACTTGACTGAGGTGTCTTGCTTTGTTCAATTTCATTTTTCATTTGCATCTTCAGTCGCTGTAAGCAGATTATTAATCAACGACTATTCTTTGCAGTGTGACGCAATAGGATGACTCATTGATGTGACAGTAAACAACCTATATGATAGGGGTGGAGTCATTACTAAATCGATGATGACTTTCTATATAACAGATATCTTAATAGATGATTATTATTAATATTATTAGTGTTGGTGGGCTGAAAAGCCTTTTGTGTACTGCGACCTTAAGATCTATTGTGCATCCCAGATATTTACCACATTATGTGGAAGCTTAGTTCCTTTATGAATGCCATTATATCTGCCAGGTAAATCGGTCTAACATTCTGCCATGGAACTGTGTGCGTTTAGGAAGAGGTCGTCACATATGAAAAGTATGTGTTCTGGCGTTTCTTTTGCATCGTTGCAGAAGCTGCAACAGTCCGTTGGGGAACAGATGGTACGTTGGTTGATTATTAATAATTAAGAGATTTTCATAATTTCAAGCTTGCTGTAAAAACTTACTCGAAGTTTGTACAATTCATTGAATCGATCAATGCAAATGTAGCGATCTTCCATTGAACGACGTTTATTTCGAATGGCCCCAACGACATGCTTCGGTGTCGCCACATTTCCTGAACCGTGTGACTGATTATTATCTATTGCGTCTGAGGCGGAGGATTTTGGCAAAATCTTGTTCATCTCGACGTTATCGAGAAGGCGAGCGGCAAAATTCTGCAGCGATGATATAGTGAATTTGTGCAGTTTTGTAATGTCGTACACTGAAATTGAAAACAAAAGGGGGGATAATTACAATGAAAGAATGCAAATGCTGCACATTACAGAAAGAACTTACGTCTTAAGTCTCCTGCACCAGTCGATGACGGGATAGTATAATCACAACAGCATTCGGATTTCTTGCATTCTTTTTCGACTTCATCGAGCGTATTGAGGGCAATTGGAACAAGCAATTTTGTCGGGCAATTTCTGTGGGATAATAGAGTTAGGGTGGTGTTGGTAGTGTGGGCGGGTGGAAAAAACAATTACTATCTGCGATAATGGGAGCACTCAAATGCATTTCATTTAACAAACCCTACTCACTTTGTTTCCAAATGATTTAGAATGCAGGTCAGAATTTCTCCCTTGAGCTCATCGGGGCACACGGTATAGGTCACGGTGTTTTGGCGTAGCAGATCGCTCCTTAAAACTTCCGGCACTGATGAGAGTGTCTCCAGAAAAATCCTATATTGATTGATATCTTCGCAGTCGGACGACATTGTTTTTCGTTTGTTCCTCTGCAGAGTGTGGAATAATATTTATGTAGAGCAGGTGGTTGGTTATATTATATGATGATTAAAATGTTGATGGTGGGAGTGAGATTGGTGGTTGATTTTGAGAAATAATGAAGATAGCTCGGCGATATTGATATGCTTTAGGAGGCAATGAGGTAGACTGGTGTTGTGTTGTGTTGGGTGGGGGAGGTCCTGACCGTTTTGGCCGGTAGGTTGATATTTGTTTGCACTTTTTCGTTGTTTGTTATTGTTATGATAGTTCGCTTGGTTTTAGCGGCATCGCGAACTTATGAAACTCACTCTAGAGTCACTTGAATTCCAATTAGATAATTGAACTGTTTAAGAAGTAATCACTACAATTATTGTACACAAGTTTAGAATATAAATATTTTTTGAATAAGGTCACATAGAAGTTATTAATTTGACATGAAATAACACCAATAATTAACGTCACAAAAACATTTAAATGTATGTTGATTTACTATTATGTTTGCTTGTAGTTTTTCTCTGTTTCTTAAGAATATTTAAATACATTTCCTATTTCTAGCGTCGGAGCAAATTCCGTTGCTTTAACAGTTTACATGCGAATATATACAAATTCTTCACTACTTGTACTCAGCCCAGTGCAAAAAACTAAAAACTGTCAAAGGTTTCGCTGTCAACTGTCACACTTTCAGTGGAGTACGTTCACTGGTTTCTAATTCATGATTCTTTTTTTATTGTATTACTTATTTATGGGCTTTATTTAATTGTATTTTCAAAAATAATAATATTTGCCAATATTTCGGTCTTGCTGACCTGACCATTATCAAGGCAAAAAAGTTTTGAAATAATTTTCTGACTTTTCAGAAATTATGAAAAATAAATAAGCAATACAATTAAATAAAATTTTAATAAAATTTTCACTCAAATATATGAAAAACCACATGAACCAGGTACAACATGATGAAACAGTTTTAGCTGGCGTACGCCCATAAAAAAAGTACGACCGTGTAGAAGTAATTATCACCTTTGATTTGATACCAACTTTTGAACTCCCCTCCCTGCTCCCTGCTGAACTTTAATGTGAAAATAATTTGTTGGCTCTAACTCTGTCGAGGAGGGTTGGATTGGACCAAATTTTTTATAGGACGGAAGGTATTTTTATTGGCTTTTATATGATACCAATTAACCCCATAACATCCATCAAACCACTTAGAAAAATGCTTTTTTCAAAATAGTGCTCAAAACTGTAACACCCCCTCTCTCCTTGGGGGGGAAACAAGATTGTTGTTTTCGAGTTGGATTCCACATCGAAGTCACTCTCGGATAAAAGGAGGATTTAAAATTTTGGGTTCTAAACGGTTTTAAGGCAAATCTATGTTGATCAGACCTAAATCGGGTATTTACGTTGCTGACAAAAGGACCTGGAACTAGAGAAATGGTTTCTAAAGACCATCTACCGTACGAGGGGTACCGTAAATGTTTAAAGAAAATATGGAGGTGTGGGCACAAACGACTTTACGGACGGGGCCGGAATCTTCAGTAAATGTATATTACATTTTTTTTTTTAATTTTTGATGTCACTTAGCAGATTTTTCCTTAGTGCTATACTTTTTGAGTTCTTTGCAGAAACTCGAAAAACTGTTTAGGTAAACTGTCACTTCCGGTTGTCAGATTTCCGACAAAATCTCCTAAGTGCTATACTTTTTGAGTTATTTGCAGAAACTCGATAAACTGTCTAAGTAAACTGTCACTTCCGGTTGTCAGATTTCCGACAAAATCTCCTAAAAGCTATACTTTTTGAGTTATTTGCAGAAACTCGAAAAACTGGCTAAGTAAACTGTCACTTCTGGTTGTCAGATTTCCGACAAAATCATCTGGCCCCTCACAATTTATATAAAAAGCTTAAATATGAATTTTCATCCCGATAAGCTCAGCCGTCTGGTCTGTAGAGTGGACACAGACAGACAGAGATTTTTTTATTTTCGCCTTTTCTGACTCAGGAGATACGGTAATGGGTAAATCTGCAAAAGTCCCGAGTTCCCGAAAATGTTCATGATACTATACTTCCTTTGTCTATGTAAAATAAAGTAAAATTAACAAAAAATTTAAAATGATGTGATGTGTGTGAGCTCACATTATTGTGATGTAAAATCATTCGCCGTTTTAGGTTGTTTTCTCTCAATTGTTGTTGAAAACATCGGGCAAACAAATGGTCGTATACCATGCTGAATTGACTATATTTTGATTTTCATCTCATCTCATTGGTCAGCTGGCTCTGTAACGGTCGCCATTGAAGGTAACGTCGTTTCAAGCAGCATTTTCAAAGAAAATGGCTTCTCTACGATTACGTGTGGCTGTTTCGAACCTAAAATCCGGCAGTTCTGCTTGTTTACATAGCCCGAGGTGGAAATTCACTTCGTCTGAAAAGTTGATTTTTCGACCAAAATCGACGTCATCAAGATGGTCTATGTCCTACGCATATAACTGATATCGAAGTGTATGGCTAGTTGCTTTCAATTCATATATTTATAATTTATACATAATACTTTTTCTGTTTGTTTACACCAAATTGTTATAATAAACTTTTGCCTGCAAAAGAATGTGTCCTATTTTTTTTATTCAAATGACAGATGTAATGAGTGACCTGAACCATTCCACAGCTGCACCTAAAAGCCACGATAA
This sequence comes from Nephrocerus scutellatus, assembly GCA_947095585.1. NCBI lineage: Eukaryota > Metazoa > Arthropoda > Insecta > Diptera > Pipunculidae > Nephrocerus > Nephrocerus scutellatus. The sequence goes on from OX352762.1 coordinate 122,766,673, forward strand.
CTTAACAAATCGGAGCTGAACTTTATTATACATACCCACACAGTACACGTTTGGTGTATTCGCAAGGCGACCATAAAAAAGACGCACGATCAAGAACAGATGAAAATCTAGAGACATCAAGAACTCTTCGATGTATAGTTAGCGCCTGATACTTTTTAGAGTTGACACGTAGGTCGTGTTTTAGGTGTTCAGCGTTTTTCTGAATGTCCAAAAAATTTATTTTTTAAAAATTGCCTTTAGCTGTTTGTTTTTAATATTAATTTCCTCGATAGTATAGTGGTAAGTATCCCCATAACTTACCAGTTAAGTGTTCCTTTAAAAATATGCCGTTGGGGTATTGAATAAATCGTAAACTTATATATGTAATGTAGTTTTATTTTAATTAATTTTAAATTTAATTTTGAAACTAAAGCTTACAATTCATATGATAATTTTGCGGAAATTGGTAAAAATATCACAAATAAAAAAGGAAAATCTCGATAGTTTTTTTTTCAAAACGAGATAATAGCTAACAGTGTTTAAAACTACTAAGTTAATTATTGATAGAAACATAAAAATGTCCTAATTCATCACATCGCACACAGTCTTCCTCTTTTTGAGTTTTATGAATATTCAAGAGATCATCAGAATGATGTCATCCAAAGGAGAAATTGAGGTGTGAGTGTATTTTTTGAATTGGATCGTTGCAGTGCTTTAAATTCGATTCTTATATTTCACTAAATACCTAAGAGTACTAATGTTTTTTTTTATAATAATAACTCATTATCCTCTACTGTAGTTGAAGTCTATTGGTTAAAATTAGTTTCAAGTCTTTTTTTTACGAATACATTTTGTAGTTTTAAGTACTGGATAAGCGCCGACGCCTTTTATGTTCGATTTTCGTTAATTGGCATTGAGTATGTAGGTACGCACAGCAATTGAAAAAAAACTTCTTTCAGTTGATGTCTTAACATGTGGCTTTAGGATGAGTTAGGTCTTTCGGAGATCCTAAAATATAATAGAAAATTGCACAATTAATTAAATTATAAGAAATTTACCTCAATGAAGAGCGAATATTAAATGAAAAACAAAAAATTGTACTAACATCTACCACACCATTAGCAATATTACAAAATAGAAGTTATCTACGCATGCAATAGAACCGATTTTAAGAAAACAAAAATAAAAACGAATTAATTCAAATAAAATATTTAACGAAAACAAAAACATGCCTCTCTTTGCGCTTGGAAGCAGTTATGGAACGGTTAGTTACACCGTTGTTGGCAGAGTTGTTGCTGTTACTGGAAATGTTGTTTTCTCCTTCATTTGCTGCTGCGGCTGTAGCTGTTGTTGTAGTTGTTGTTGACTGATTGCAAACCGATCCTGCAGCAATAATTGTTGTTGATACAGCCTCACTATTATTTGTACTTGCTGTTGTTGTTGCTGTTGAATTATTTGCTGCGTTCGATGATGTTGATGATGATGAAGATGACGACGACAGCGATGATGACGACGATAGTCCTTCCAAATTCATCAAACTGATATCTTCCTGGTTTGTGACAGTCGCAGAGGCAAGTGATGCCGACTGTAGAGCGTGGCGGGTATTTCATGTACATATTTTATTATTTACAATTAGGAGAAAGAGGACGAACAAAACCGGACACAATGGGAGACAAAAAGTGTGAAATTTCATATTAATTTATTATTATTGGGTTGTTTGTTTCTAATTAATTAATTAGTTTCTTTATTTATATAACAAAAAGCATTTTAGAATAGAAATAAATGAGAATGATTGAAATGTGATTCTATCGCTTGTAGTTACTGAACTGATTGATGATGACCAGCAAAGCAGATCTCCAGTGGATATATATCGAGGTGATGATTCAATGAGCGAGCGAGCAACGTTTGAAAAATGAAGCAAAATTATGATTTATGAGAAATAAATTAACAGTCTTACTGGTAAAAAGCACCAAAAAGCACTGCAAAATCACACAGAAACACAATTGTCGAGAGAAGCTTACATGCAGCTATGACAAGCATTTTTTTTTCTTTAAGTTTTAAGTTGATTCAACAATAAACTAGAAGCAACATTTATTTTTTTCACCAACTTATGGTTTTTTCTGTAAAAAAAAAAAAAGTCTCCCAAACCGGTAGACTCTTATTTTCCAGAATTAACAAAAGCATAAATGTATGTACTCTCGTTATGTTGCTTAAAACAAGATTGTTGTCTGTCTTTTCTAATAGCGCATTGGATGTTTACTCAAACATATCATTATATTTGGCTTTCAAATGCACTACTCCACTAAAAGATAGTAAAGCGAGCTTCTCATAAGAATTATATTAAGAGCACAATAGTAACCATTTAATTCACAAAATTCGTAACAAAATTTTTTCTTAATTTTTGGGAAATTTTTTATTTTTTAAAAAAGAAGCCTAATAGTATGCAACGTAAAATGTAGGTCTATCATTCATAAGCGATAGACTAATTTATCTTAGAAGCCTAATAGTATGCAACGTAAAATGTAGGTCTATCATTCATAAGCGATAGACTAATTTATCTTAGAAGCCTAATAGTATGCAAAGTAAAATGTAGGTCTTTCATTCATAAGCGATATACTAATTTATCTTAGAAGCCTAATAGTATGCATCGTTAAATGTAGGTCTTTCATTCATAAGCGACCTACATTTCCTATTTCCTATTAATCGAATATCAATTTTCTCAGGGGTAGTCCCCCTATGAATGAAAAAATTACGCCATCGCAAGCCGAGTGCTAACCAATTGTTTTAAAATAAGTCCCATTAAATTTTGACTGGTAGAAGCCGAGATATACGACACAGCAAACAAACGTACAAATATTCGCTGAAAAAATTTTCATGTCCTCTGAATTTTATAATTTGCGCACGCGAAAAGTGACTTGCACCCTTAAAGCTAAGCTTAGCACAGCGTGGGCACTAAGGATAAGGATGAGCAAAAGAGGACATTTATATAACCTTTCGTTTTGTATGCCTGTGGATCGTAGCCATGTGGAAAAACCGAGCTTGGCAAAGCGTTCCACATACACAACTACAAGCGATTAATCACAATTCCTTTCTGGAGGGAGGGAAAACAATAAAATATAATCACAAACAAATAATAATAATAAAAAAAAAGAATAAAAGAAAGAAAAAAGAACACAAAACGAAACAAAACAAACCTCAGAATATTGCGGATATCGCATAATGCATCGATCAAACAAATTGTCGACATCTGACAAAAGTGTTGAGTATTGGTGATCGTCAATTGTTGTGTTCCAGGAGGAACTTATTTGGCCAGTTGCAGGATATACCTGGCCCTGTGGCAATCCACACTCAGCAGCATTATTCGATGTAGAGGAAGATTTTTTCCCATCATCCAATTCACTGTATCTTAATGTTGATGATGTTTTTGTCTTGGTTTTAGATGATGATGTCGTCGATGTCACCATATCATTTGGGTTTAAAAAAAGCTTCGCGGCGGAAGCAAAAGCATATCGCGTCGGTAATTCAGCATCTTGTGAGCAACTACTACTCTTGGGGCGACCACCATTTTGATTGGTGGTGGGGGTGATGGTGCTGCCGCCGTAGCTATTGCTGAAGTTAATCAGTGGCGAAACACTGCATTCCTCTGGGGACAGAGCCGTTGAACAGAATCGCTCCATTGTGGTGTGTTTTGGCGTAGGTATCGAGTTACCCAGGACAAAGACAGAGCTACTAGATGGTGAAACTATTGCCGATCTTGGTGATTGGATTGGCGGTGAATGGTATACGCTCGTTGTAGTTGTTGTTGTGCTTGATGGATAAAACATGAAAATATCAGCCGGTTCTACGGACTTGGAGGAGGTGACAACGTCATTCGCTATCAGATCGGTCCAATCGTATTTCTGCATCGATGATTTAGCCGAAGACCGCTTCGACGACGAAGCAGTTCCAGTTTGGTGTTGCTGCTGTTGATCATTGCTTGAATGTCTGATTTTGATCAATTCAAATAGTTCTGGCAAATTGGATCCCGTTGAAGAAGACTGACCTTGTCGATTATGATCGGTAGAGGTGATTTTTTCCCATTCAAGTCCACTTCGCATACCAGTGCGAGATGATACTGCAGCTGGAGGTGTTCCCTTGACTGCTGCTACTTTCAATTCGTCTCCAACGGCAGCAGTACTGCTTCTTGGCGAATAAAACATATCGTTTGCTATAATATCGATTGCTTTTGTTGTTGTTTAATTTTACCTGTTTCCTTTCGACGAGGACGAAGATGCGTGAGATCGTTTGATAATTGTAGCATATTCCTCTCTGTTAGCCGAAGTCGACTTAACCTTATGATCGCGTCCTGCTCTGTGTGGTGGCGGAGGTGGCAAATTAAAATCGAACAATTCCACATTCGAAGTGGTTTCACCGCCACGAATGCGAGGACGTGGAATGGCCGACGTTGTGGGGCGATTGATAGAGGTTACTGAATCAGCAGTTGTACTAACACCTCCACCAGATGTGGGAGATGTTTCCGGCGACAGAAAAAGTGCTGTTAGCCATCGATCAAATCGATCGAATTTGTCCCGCTGATGTTATGTAAGTTTGTGGTGGAAAGGGTATTCAGTGTAACGATTACGTAGACGATACACACACATAATACACGCACACAGACACACAATCCAAACGGTTGGTTCGTTCGTTCGTTTGTAGCAATGTAGTCCAAGAGACAAAAATATAAAATGAAAATATAATTATATATAAAAAGTACATAAAATAGAATAGAAAATCAACAAAAAATGAATTCAATTAAAAAATAAATAAAATTACAATGGATCTTAGGACAAACTGTAGAAGACCGTAGATCAAATAAACTCCCATCATATTGCCTACAATATTTCGTCTTGATATCACTTTACTTATTGGCCAGCGAATATCACATGCAAGCTAATGACTCTGCTGGCTTGGTAAAAAAAAAGTGTGAGACACATTTAAACGCCAATTATCAATCACACACTAAAGCACACAGTTATAAAAGTAACATTAAATCTAAGACACCAATGATATTCTAAAATGCTTAACACTCATTACTTAATGATCTACAAAGGGAGAGGAGGGTGGCAAAAAAGAAATATCAACACTACGTTAGGTCAAAGTATGTAGAAAAGCCGATACACAATGGTCCATTGTGATACCACATGGATTGAGAAAGTTTTCCCCCACTCGTTCTCGTACTCGACTAGTAATGTCAGTATTGGTTAGATCATTAATGTCATTGTAAAAGAATTCCCTCAGATGGAGCTTACGTTTTTGAGAGTGGCTTGGGCACGTACAGAGAAGGTGGAGAGGATGACACATCGTTCTCGTTCATGCAGATTCTGCAGAAGTCGTTCGAAAATACACCAAGCCTAGGTAGCTCCATGCTTGCCTATGAGGCAGTGCCTAGTATTGGCAACTATTGTAGCATATATTTGCAATCTGTTTAGAGAGAACCAAGGATTGAAGCGTTTCGGATTCAGCTTGAACCATATCTGTTTTGTAGCTAAACAAGTTGTCCAACCTAAGGTTAAGGTCCCCCCTTTTGTGGAGCATCCTTGTAGATGGAATACCTCAGTGACTAGCTGGTGCTGGGACTTATGCCCAAGGCTACGCGGACCATATAGTCATGTTGAAGGACTGATAAATCTTATCTATAGTTTCCGATAAATAGCACACCTCGTAACTAGTGTCATTAGGTGACAAATTGGGATTTCGACACAGGGAACAAGCATGGAATGGTTTGAAATTTTTATTTCAATCTATAACGTATTGATAAGGGGATAACACTTCGAAACAATAAATTTGGGAACACTAAAACATCTACCTATCTTCCCGAATGAAGAGAATAACCCCCGAGGCCAAATTATCGAGACGGGAACCTAAAATTAAAATTAAAAAAATGACAGCTGCAGGCATTCTGGGGAAGCAGAGGAAACTCCATGGCACCTTCTCAACGAATACGGAGTAACAATCCGACAGAGTAGAGACCACATGGGAACTCACGCGATCTCGGAGTCTGCATGACATCCACTGAACCAACTCCATATCATAAAGTTCATAAGAGCTATTGGTATGGAACGGGTGCTATAGGGACGGGTATGCACTGTGCTTCTAACGGTGCTAAGGAACTAGTTAGGGGGGAAACTCAATAGATCCATATGGGTCGTAGTGTTATTTGAATGTACCCCATTTTTCATCAAGATCTTCATCATAAAGGTTATTTTTCTCGGCAGCATCCTACTTTAAGATCAGTTTGCATGTAGCGATTGGTATGCCTAAGAAACCATTTTCAGGTAAAATGAGCAGTGCAGGTGGCGAATTCATAAGCCTTATAATTTCATGGAATGTCTCTATGCTCCGGCACCCAACACAGGTGAATGTTGAACTGCTCCGCCATCTCCTTGAGAAATGTGGATCGCAGTTTAGCGCAGCGCTGCAATAGAGGAGTTCGTATAAACTGATTCCAGGGATTTTAGCGCAGCTTCCTACTCCGGAAAAGACGCGGATATAACATTTCTCTTCAGCCAAAATAAAGCTTCTTTATTCGTCATAAGCTCTGCCTAAAAAACACTACAGTGATTTGGAAGACGGAAAGAGAGGCTAAGATTTCGCTTTTTTCAGAAAACACCTCCACCGACTCCGTCATCAATTCAGTGCAGAGGCGTGTCCGATTTCATTCCTATTCAACTGGGAGGTTGCACTGAGGCGAATAGGCGCGCTAGCAGCTACTTGCCTACTGAAGATGTCGAATGGTGTACGGTTGAACAGAATGTTTAGTGCGGCGAAGAGAGTAGTACAAAGTGCTCCGCTTATTCATAAATCAGTTGATCTTTGGACTTTGCTTAGCTTGTCACGATTTACTGCTTTATCTAAAGCAGTCCACCATACAGCCACACCGTAGTGTAGGTCTTAATACCGCTGTATATAGCCAATGAGTATATAGATATGGGGTTGATTTGTTTGCAATGGCTCTTTTGCACTGTTCCAATGTGGCTTTACGAACTCTTTCTTGTATGTTTGGTTTTAAGCTTAGCTTTCTATTAGGAATAAGACCCAAATATTTGGCTTCATCAGAGAAAGTTAAGCTTATGCCTTTAGGGCGGAGCGGGTTAGCATTCGGGAGGGAGGATTAGCATGTGGGATTTTGTATTTCCTGGTGAAGAGGACAAGTTTAGTTTTGTGTGGGGTTTTCCCAAAAGTGTGAACTCTGAGAGGGCTTTCGTCTGCGAAACAATGAATTGTTTTCAAAGTATCAGAAAAGAAATTAATAAAAATTACAAAAAAATGTCGGAGACAAAACAGAACCTTGTGGAACATCGGCGTTTTTTAGGTGAACATTCAACTTGAAACCGTCCAATACGACCTGAGGGACAGAGAGGTAGCTTCTAGTGCTATCATGAAGTGCCGTATTAATACAATAAGCACTAATTTTCGACTAAAGATCTTGATGCAACCCTGGTATCAAATGTTTTGCAATAACTTTGCTTTCCCCAAATTTTTGAATGAACCGGTTCCATTTATCGGAGATATCCCATATCGCTGCCTGGTATTCAAGGTATTGCACAAGCTTATAATAAATCAGTGTTTTAATGAAAGTAGAAATATTAGCATTATGGGTCCGTACGAGGAAAGAAATGAAGACTAGCCTTTTTTAAGAACAGGCTGGATAACAGACTGTTTTCAAACTCCTTGGGAAGAATAAAAGAAATTGAAAAGCTTACGCAGTGGTAATGGGCCATTTTGGGACTTGAGATCATTAAAAACTCTAGTAACTGCACGAGTACGAATGTAAATCAGTCTAATAGTAGATCAGAGGTGCAGGCGGGAACAATACATAATCCGAAGGCGGAAGCGTACAGCCTTTGCAATTTCTTTTATTCTTCCCAGAATAGAGCAGCTGACGGCTGAGTTAAGATAAATTGAAATTAAAAAAATAATCAGTTTCCAAATTTAGTTTCCAAATTCCAGTTCATATGGTAGCTAGCAATTTTTGCAAAATTACAATCGAAAAAACACAAAAGTTAAAGGCTCCTAAATATGTCTTGAGTTGATTAAAACTAAAATAAAGAGAGTATTCAAAACAAACGCAGCACAGCAACAAATTGGCGACTAGAAATTATGCTAATAACTAATTAAAAGAACATGTAACAAAATCGACACACAAACTAATGAGAATTATGTGTATACATATGTACATAATTGTAAAATGGGAAAATTCAACCAAAACTTACGTCGTTGTTCGCCGCATTATTCGCACCACGACTAGGGGAAGATGCTGATGATGATGCAACAACTGCTGTAGCATCATTCGTTGATGCAACTGATGAGGAGGCCGCCTTCGCCTTTGCATTTCGATACTTACGATAGCAAAATGATAAGCTGCCTGTTGACGAAATTGAGCAAAAGCAATAAGTGAGTTTTTGACAGTATTTTCTCTCTAAAAAAGGTTTATTCACTGAACGCACCAGACGATAACGATAACAACGGCAACAGTATCATCCAAATCACAGACAGGCATCAACAAACAGATTCATCAAAGGATTAAGTTATATAATAATTAATTGTATATTCGTAATACAAAGCAATGCAAGACAAAATCAAAAGAGAAAATCTATTAACAAACAAAGTTAAAGATAAAAATAGTTTACATGGAAGCTATGAATTGAACAGAAACTCAAAATTCATTGCACTGGAACAACGGATGAGAGTGAGAATTTGTTTGTATCAATCTTGATCCCATTGAATCATATCGTCAAATTCAAAAATTCCATCATCGCTGAGTAAATGCAGGAATAATTCTAGGGGAAGGGGGAAAAGTTGAGAATAAAAAACTGAGAGGACGAAAATTGCTGTTGTTGTTGTTTTCGCTCGTTGTGTTCGGTTTGTTTATGTTGTGTGGGCGTATTTTTTAAAAGAAATATTAAATATGAAAATGGGGGAACCTACCATCTGAAAGGTTACACCCACATGAACTCTCTGCTAGTTGACCAGCCCTCCTATCACTAACACCACAAATGGCCAATGCACGGCTTCGCTCATTGTCAATATCATTATCCTCGTTGTTGGTGTCATCATCGTCATCATCGTCTTCGTCATCGTCGTCGTTATCACCAACTTCACCTTGTTTGTTCGGAATTTCTTGATCATCTGCAGTTTTACGATTGCTGATGTTACTGGCGCTGTGCGCACTATTTATGGCGATTCCTTGAGTCATCGAAAACTCCACATATTCAACATCGTTCTCACCGGAAGAAGAGAAATCATTGCTTATTAGATCGTTGTAGAGACCACGATGGGGATGAGGATGCTGATGATGATGATGATGATGATGGTGGGACGAGTTAAGTCGCTGGGTTTGCCGCTGCGACTGCTGTTCCTGTTGCTGTTTCTGCTGCTGCTGTGTTTGATGGTATTGCTCATGGTGATCACGCTCAATTTGTCGGAAGGACGGTGACGCTGCTGGTGGTTGACGAATTTGTGTTGATGAAGATCTTCGTGTATTAGTCGACGATGTTTTCGATGTGGCAGAATTGAGTTTGGATGTTTGTGATGATACACCGCCATTGAGGATATTTCTTGAGGTGGTTCTTGACGCCGCATCATCAGAATCTGAAAGATCTGACAGGCCAATATAATAATCCATTGGGCTTGTTGTTGTGAGATCTGGTGACGAGTTCGATAGATTGAGAAAGTTGATTGTCTTATCGGGAGCTGGGCAAAAAGATATTAAAGGTTAATTGATGATGATGATGAAATTATCGATATTAAAATGGGTCAACTTACAAGGCAATGATGGACTCATCAGTTTGGCCACCGAAGAATCGGTTGCTTTTAAAGATGATGATGTTCCAGCATCAACTCCGCCAAGAGCCTCCAGCATTCCAGAAAATGATGCGTCAACTGAAGGTAAAAAAGAGAACAGTTTATTTGGACCCAAACGAATGTAAGCATCCCACAAAGGCACTCAGACTCACCGCTTTTAAGAATGCCTGCCGTGCGAAATGCTGGCGTTTTGTTGGTGTTGTTGTTTGTTTGGCCACCGGCGGAAGCACTGCCCTCGGAAAGTACTACACGCAATGCATACATCTGCGAGCTACCAGCGACATCGTATCGATCTCGGGCACTTAACACAGATGATTTGGCACTCGACAATTGACTGGAGTTATTTAAAGATTTCGCCGATTTTGCGGACGACAACTGCAAATGATCTTCTTCAGCTGGTGACGAAGAAAACGCAAGTGGATCAACGACGGCGACAGGCTGTTCAACAGAGGCGGCCGCCGCTATTGCTGCTTGCTTGCTCTCCCCAGCATTGCATTTTTCGCGCAAAACCTTATTCTCTGCAATCAACTCCTTCTGCTGCTTCAGCAATTGTGTTATGTACCATTGCAGATCACGGCACCGCTGGAAATATGTGGACGGCCGAACTTGGAAGCGCAATTCAAGTGTATCTTTGGCTAAATTTAAGTATCCCTCGGAAGCGAGCAGATCCAGCCGGAAGAAACGATTGTATCCCCAGCACTCGCCCACCTCAAAATCGGACACAAATTCTCGTTGGATTATTTTACTGGAACTCTGATGAATCATTTGAACGCGATATTCATATTTACTTGTCTCTTGGAAACCGGATGTTAATTCAAGGAAAACAGAAAGATATTCTGCTCGCACAGCACCATTTCCATTCGGGTAGACTTTGAGACGCCACATTAGGCCATTGCTTTCGAGTGGCTCTGAATAGGCGGGCGTTCCCTTAAGCTGCAGCTGACTGAAACGTTTCATTATGAAATTTCCAGTATCGTATTGAGGGACAATTTCACTGTGAAAATCCGCTGGCACCGGTGAATTTATATAACTGGCCATTGGCTTGATGCGCACCTGATGGATCATCTTTAGCAGATCGGCCGATTTCATTATCAGCTGAGATTTCGATGAGATTGTCATCTGTTGTTCGATTTCCTGTAGCAAATGTTCCAGCTGTTCAGTCTCTTGTGTGAGGGAATTCTTTTGCCGCATCAGCGTGACAAGTTTCACCTTCAATTGCGAATCCAGACGACCGACCATTAGTTCAACGGCATTTCGAATTTCGCGAACTTTTTCATCTTTAGCTTTGCGCACCGTCTCGACATTCTGTTCAACACCCTGCACCAGCATTGTCAACTCGGCCAAACGAGTGCGCAACTGTGAGACTTCCTCCTTGACTTGCGTGATGTGGGTTTCGTAAACGATTTCTAGTGCGGCAAAAAAAAAACAAGCAAATCAAGGAATCAATGTGAAGATCTACTAAAAAAAACACACAAAAAAAACTCACCCAGCTGCTTAAACGTGTGACCGGAATGCGTGCCACCCCACAGGGCACACTGATGGCAAATACAACATTTACATGTCCAACAGTAGACACTGAGTTTCTCCTGATGACTCTGGCATTGATCTTGCTCTTTACCTTGAAACATTCCATTTGACCGAATATTTGAGCAGATTTGCTGCAAATTCTCAATTTGCTGGGCGACATCTTCCAACCAGCGGCAATTCACCAGCTCCTTGACATACAATGTGGCACGACAGTGCGGACACTGTCGCCGTTGCTCAGTTAGCCAACGGGAAATGCACAAATAGCAGCACAATTTTGAACAATGCGGACACAAGTGGGCATCTTGGAGTTTTTCCATACAAATGAAACAGCGAAACACATCGTTGAGAGACTGCATCAAAAGAAAACGACATCAATTAAGAACAAGAAGCAACAACAATGAAGTATAATATAGAAATAGGAATTATAATAAAAACAAAACCAAAAAATGAGGGAAAGAATAAAGAAAAGGCCTTCTGCTTTAATATATCCAAGGTGACGACTAGGCTCTCAACAAGAAGAACAACAGCACAACACAACGTCGGAGGTGACATTTAAATTGCACTGCAATTATGCCGACCAAAGACGTGAAGTGCATATTTTTAGACTCTGCATAGTAGTAGGAGCAGCAATGCAACTAACATGACCTCCCAAAACACTTGAAACGTACACCCTGTGGCAGCGAACAACAAGATCGTCTTCGTAGCCTCTCATTGCAATGGGTTTCGCTGCTGCTGGTTCTGTTGCTTATGCCGTTGCCTATGCCGATGCTTTGATGAAGTTTTAGTTAGGAGCAAGTACTCGCAGGCACGAATTTAAACGGAATGTCGACAACGGGGTAAACATTGACATTGGCATTGGTGGTGGTCATGAGCTTTTCAACTTGATGACTAGGAATTTCGTATGCTTGGCATTTCACGCCAACAGTTTTAGTGCTCAGGGTAGTGGTGCAGCAGACACACTACCCACACACTGGATTAAGTAAGACACACTCGTTGGTTGTGTTGGAGGTTTGACTCTTACAGTACTCGAGTAAATGACACAAAAACAGATATAAAGTCAGCGTTTCCCAGTCATATGCCGAATTATAGGCTCTTCTTTTGTTCCAAATCAACAGCATGTGTCTATCACACAAACCCTCATCTAACTAGGACGTCACAAAGCCGTTTTAGCATAACATTGACGATCTTCTTGGTTTCATATTCTTCTTCTGCCTCGATGATGATGATGATGGAAAGGGGTATCTACCAGTAGCACTGACCCATAAAGATCTATTGCGCTCCCCCAACTGGTGCTATGAAGACAGTGCATGCCCGTCCCTATAGAACCCCATCCATACCAATGGCTCTTATGCAATTAATGATATGGTGTGGGTTCAGTGAATGCCGTGCAGACGTGAGTTTCCAAGTGGTCTCTCATCTTTTGGATCGTTGCTCCGCATTCATTAAGAAGGAGCTTCCTTCGCTTCCCCACAAAACCTACAGCTGCCATCCTATTCTAGTTTTATATTCTTTGTGTTTCCCTTCAGTCTACAATATCCTGTTAGGAAACCCGCAATGATTCTTACATTACTTCTACTAAGTCCCAATATCGAGAGACCTCTTTGGGTCATAGTTCCTCATCATTTCCTTTGCTTCTCGTAGACCTGGGAGATTTTCCCATCTTACGGAAACAGTTCCTTTACCTATTCTGCGTATTTCCTTCCGCATTATGCGGTACCCTATGCCACAGAATAGTTCTGGAAAAACACTTTAATTAATGTTTTGGCGGTTTGAATCCTGCACTCTTACTTACGACTCTATTTCAAGGGCAATCAGTAGCAGAGATATCGAAGTCTTGACCAATCATTGGATAAGGGCCATGCTTGAAAGTCGAGATATTATTTCCTCCTCGGGAGGAGTGTCTGTGGCTGTGTCTATGACAGCAGTTAAGGGATGTCCCCAAGGAGGAGTGCTTTCCCCGTTTGTGGCTACTATTCATTGACAATCTTCTACTCGATCTTCAAAGATCAGGCTACATCGCAATTGGTTATGCGGACGATTTGGCGATTTTTATTAGTGGTAAGCACTGCATGCAAGGTGCTTTACTACACGTCGTAGAATGTTGTAGCACAAAAGGACTGTCTATCAATCCTTGCAAAACCGTTCTAGTGCTTTTAACGAAAAGAAGACTGGTCAATTTAGGACCTATCATCATCAAAGGCACTCCATTACATTATTCCAGGGAAGTTAAATATCTAAGCGTCATCCTTGATAAACGGCTAAACTAGAATTCTCATATCCGCCATTGAACGCGCCACTAGGGCCCTGTGAGCCAGTAGACGACTCTGCGGCAAAGTTTGGGTCTAAATCTAAAATGTTACATTGGATGTATACAATAATGGTGAGACATATTATCACGTACCCGGCTATCGTTTGGGTGCCGGAAGTTCTTGAACTGACAACAACAACTAAGCTTCAGAAGCTACATAGAATTTCCCGGGTAGGTATAACTGGTGCTATGCGCACCTCCGGGTGACTATATGGGTCACCTGAAAATTGTTGACTCAATTCCTGAAAGAGATTTGTTCTGCACCTGACATTATGGTCAGGGAGCACTGTTTCGGAAGGAAATTTGAGGAAGAAATATTGGACCGGGTAAACTGGTGCAATGGTGTTCTGATACAGGACGCCAGAGCTCTGGTCTTGTACACAGACGGATCGAAGATGGAAACTGGAGTTGGAGCTGGTGTCTTTGGATCCAACACCAAAGTCTCGATACCAAACGGAAAAAGTCCCCCTGGTTTTCCAGGCAGAACTCCATGCCATTGAGATCTGCGCCAAAACTAACCTTAATAAAAAAAAAAAGAAGGGCGCTATGTTATATATCTTTCCAGATAGCCAGGCAGCTCTTAGAGCGCTGTCGGCCAATTTGATGGACTCGATATCAGTCAAAAACAGTTACGATGCACTGCCATCTCTGGCCAGACAACAAAGTCACACTCGGTAGAGTCCCTGGTCATCAGGGAATTGCAGGCAACGAATCTGCAGATGATTTAGTTAGTCTGCGTTCATAGGACCTGAAACCTAGTGTGGTGCCACTGGGAAAGTGTCCCGGGGCTAGGCAATCCCAACAATTAATCAGGCCCTTTTCCTTCAAGGAAATCCTTAATTTTAATAGGGATAGTATTAGGGGGCTGATGAGCTCTCGAACAGGTCATTGTGGCTTGCGAAGTCACCTTAACAAAATTGGTGTGGGCTCAGAGACAGAATGTAGGTTCTGCTGGAGCGCATTCTCTGTGAATGCCCATCATTACTTTGGTTAAGGAGACGCATCTTTAACAAGGAAATATGCTCTAAGGCGAAGTTAAGAAACTCCGCCACTAAGGATGTACTATCGTTCATTAGGGAGGTGGTACGTCTCTTAAAATAAACAAACCCAATGACACAATAGATCTTTCAGGTCGCAGCGTCTGCCATATGGGCTATACACAATAAAAAAATCACGCAAAAATGTACAGAATTAAATTGCACAACGAGGAGAGCGATGTGGCCTTCCTAATAAAAAAAAAAACAATTAAGCGTTGCAATAATCACGGGCTATTGGTGATTGGTGGGCAGCCACGCAGCCACCAAATTTGGTATCCCACATAATACCTTTTTTTCAGGATTGGCTTGGATATGATGAGAGAAGCTCTGTCCGCTGGCCATCAGCTATTGGATCCTTATTAGTTTTAAGTCGATTTATCGCTCGGTTACCTTCGTCTATCCTTGTTGGTAGCAACATAAATTGGTTGGCGGTAATTGGTGAAGCCGGTAACTTATTTTTTCATAAATTCTGAGCTCATTTTATTCCTCTCTGCTCTTCTTGATTTAATGAGTTGGTCAAGACTTGTTAAGCAATCCGACTACCACTCAAAAGAGGTTCTCCTAATTCTCTCATCATCACGGAAAGACCTTGATTTATTATTATTAGTTATTGTATGTAAGTTTGCGTGCAAATACAGGATACATTCCCGCCAGAGGTATTTCGGTGCATTCAATTAATTCCATTTGAACAACCAACGTTCCAACTATGGACAACAACAACTCCAGCTAACCTCAGCCAGCCATTTCCTTCTCCCAACTTCTGTTTACTCTCTAATGTATGCGACGACAACAGATCAGACAGACAGAAGAAAGAATACGAATTGTGATTGCATTCCATGTTTGGTTTGCTCATTCAGTCGCTGTTTGCTATGTGAGCTAACATTTGAGCAGCCGTAGCGTCTATGTTGGTTGTCTGGTATAAATAACGCAAATGGAATTTGTAGGAAAAAAGCTTCTTGTGGCATGTCTTTAAGTAAATGTCACGTCTTTGTTGACGGCTTCCTTTTAAGGATCTCAGCTATAGTAACCTTGGTGCAGTTTGTAATTTTAATTATTATTTTTCTTCTTCTCTTAAGACAGTGTGAATATATAAATTATTAATATTTGCCAGAACAAAGAACAGCAATAACAGAGGGACTTTATTGGTGTATCTGCCTTCATTATTGTTTGTTTGTTAATTGGATGCTATCCGTTAATATTATTCATTGCACACAACGTGTCACCCTCACCTGCTTCTTGGATTAAACGCACGTTGCGAATACTTGTGAGTCAGTAGGTGAGCTGAGGTAAGCTAAGATTAGGTAAATAAACGGAAAACAATACGCAAAAGTTAGTAGTAGGTGGGTCAAGTCGGCTTTTTATTGTTACTTTTATCTGATGGTTGACACATGAATATTAATTATTCGAAGTCAACTAATTTGTATTCAATTTTTTAATCAGTCTGATCAAAACACAGAGGATGAGACTTTTAATCGCTTATTATTTTTTAGCGTCTGCTGTTATTTGCGCGTTCAGTTATCTGATTGAAACAAATGCATTTGAAAATATCCCAAATACATAGCAGTGTTATAACTTGCAAAGAATATGACCGACACCCCTTAAAACCACTCATTTAACAACCCACTCCTACTATACCAGAATACAGGACATACCCTATTAAAACAAACTGGATGGATGTAGGTTAGCCACAAGAACACCAGACAACTACTTTTGTCCTCATATGTCTACCCAAAAGGTCTCAGGTACCTATAACTCTATCATTCTTTCTTCGGAAAACCCTGGAAAGGCAGTTAAGGGGTAAGGTTAAAGCATGGAGGCGATCCTTGTGCTACTGCTACTACACCTAGTGGTATAGAGCAAATTCAGGGAAACAAGCTACGTTTAAGGCAGGTAGGCTGCTTCACAGACACGGCTGCACTCTATGGGCCACGAAACAAGTACTCTGTAGCAATGGGACAGTACCCGAGTTTATTCCAGGCTGAAGTACACGCCATCGATAGATGTGCTCACTTTAATCTGAAAGGAACTACATGAGGCTGGAAATAGCTATCATGACAGATAGCCAAGCTGCGCTAAGAGCCCTGGATGCATTCACATCACGTCTAAACGTATGGAGGAATGCAGGGCGAAGCTAAATGGACTTGGCGAAGTCAACACCGTGCGTTTGTACTGGGTGCCGTGACACGCTGGCATAGAAGGCAACGAATCAGCGGATAGGCTCGCTAGTAAAGGAGCAGAAAGTCCGCTAGTAGGGGCAGAACCGTGTGTAGGGTACCGCATAAGGCGGGAAGAGTTACGCAGTAAGGCAGCTGCTTCCGTAAGATGGGAGAATCTCCCAGGTCTACGGCAAGCAAAGAAAATGCTTGGGAACTATAACCCAAAGAGGTCTCGCATGATATTGGGACTAAGCTGAAGTAATGTAAGAATCATTACGGGTTTCCTAACAAGGCATTGCACACTGAAAGAGCATATAAAGAAAATAAAATTAGTAGAGGATGACAGCTGCAGACTCTGTGGGGAAGCAGAGGAGACCCCGTGGCATCTTCTTAACGAATGCGGAGTAACGATCCAGCTGAGAAGAGATCACATTGAAACTCCCGTAATCTCGGAGTCTGCGCGACATTCACTGAATCCGCACCATATTATTAAGTTCTTAAGAGCCGTAGGTATGGAGTGAGTGCTTTAGAGACGGGCATGCAATGTTTCTGTAGCACAAGTCAAGGGGAAGCGCAATAGATCCGCATGGGTCGCAGCGCTACTACACCCCATTTATCATCATCATCATCATGTCGAGGCCGACATCCCCAACAACAACTGCCTAGCTCCCCGCCACCCAAACACTAATCTCGCATATCCATTCAAACATTCAACTTGTTGCCCTGCAACTTAAAGCTGATCCAAAGTCATAGACACCGATTAGCCTCTGAATTCCCATCCCATTCAAATTTCTGACGTCCGAGTACAAAGGACATTCGCAGAGAAGATATCGCCAGTCTTCCCTAAGGGAACCACAAACACAGGCTTCAGACTCACTGAGGTGTTTATTTATTAGTATGAATAGATTATTAGCGATGAGCTGGGGGCTCCATCATAAAAAGGCACACAGTAAGAGGAAAACTGCATTGAAGTGTATTATCCCTTTTCCTATGGAACATAGTAATCAATGGATAGCTGTTGAGACTGAAAAGGGAAGCAAGCGTTGGATGATGATGTAGCGTAAGCTCAGGGAAATACCTTAAAACGAATAAGAAGGAAAATGTACTCTTAATCGTTGCAAAATGGGCAAAAAAAAGTGGTCTGAGTGTCAACCCAAACAAGACAGAGCTGGTTCTTTTCATCAGGAATAATAAAATTCCAAAAATCCGCCAACATTAAAGGAGAGTCTTCTGTGACAAGCTGAAAGTAAGCATCTCTGCCCGACTCCCCGATCAGTGCAGCGTATACCAGGCTAGTGATTGAGGATGTTATGAATTGGTTGAAACATATTGTATTTTCTTCAAAGAAGATTATCATTTATGTGGACAGTCAGGCGGCCATAAAATCGTTGGAAGTGGTTTCACTGACATCAAAGGTGGCGTTGAGCTGTCACTCCTCTCTTAACGAGATGGTGCTCAAAGGTATATAATGACATTTTAAACTGATCACAGTGTACTCAAAGGTATAATGATATTTTTAACTGGATCACAGTACTCTCCTAAACTTTAAGTCTAATTTTCGTGTCGAGTTTTTGATCAGATCAAACTGAAAGGGTGGTGGAGTAATGATGCAGAAGACTGACAGCTTCAAAATGCAGGAATACGCTAGCTTCCTAATTCGTCTAGCAACTTGACCTGTAGGCGCGAATATATTAACCATTAGAGAGTGTCATTCGTCGTTTTTAAGGAAAAGTACAACACAAATTGGTAAGAATTAAAAGAAATTCTCTGATTTATATCCCTCAGGCGAACCAAAACAAATCGCAACTTGTGAAATGAAAGGGTTTTACTTTATTTACCCTGGGGCCCGAAGATTTTCAAACGTCTACAATGCCACTAGCTACTCCATAGTTTAACCCATTTAGACATTGGAATATGTTTCATATTATTCATCTAAATATGTGATGCAAACCTAGCGTCTTCCGCCAGCGGTACTCAAGAGAAATAGCCAGTCATGCATGACACCTCTCCTTTAATTCAACCGTAATACTCGTGGCGATTTAAATGCTCATCAGTTTACTCTTAAGTCCATCTTCGGACGTACAGTTAAGTTTAGAGATTCGTTCTTCAGCCGTACAATGCTCTGCCAAGCTCTGTCTTTCCACATCGCCATGATCCACAGGCATCCAAAGGACAAGCTAATAGACATCTTCTTTCCCTTTTCTCCTCTTTTCTCTTAACGCCAATGCTCTGCCAAGCATATAGCAGGAAAGGCAGAAAAGTTGCACCTCATATGATATTCCCCACCCACATGTCATTATTAGCATACGTTACCCTCTGTACATTTTTTTTTTCAATTTAATTTTCTCAATAACACACTGAATGGAATGGACAAATAAACCGCAGTGAGAATACCTTTTTTAATCTTGATAACCCACATAGGCACTTGCAAAACAGGCAAGGACACTTTCTAGGCTTTAAGTTTTACATTGATTTAATATTATGCCAAGCAAATAAGCTGCGACGGAGGCCAAGCAAAGCCAAACACCAAAGGTGTCTATACACATTCATATACATACTCTTACTCGTAAGCAAAAATGAAAAAAACGTACCATCTCCGATGCTCTATGATGGGTTTGGTTTAGTTTAATTCTTTTGTGGACTGAGGCAGAAAAATAACTGTATTGCAGAATTGACATCACAATCACAATCTGAAAAACAAAAGGAATCTGCCGCTTACCGGGAGGTATACCCACCACTTAAGAGTTTTAATGTAAAAGCACGCAACTAAGCACGGTTTCTGAGCACTGTTGAACACCTCACTAACTTGGAACATCATACACTTTGCATAAATTCTGGAGAATCCTCGACATAAATAGCATTCCGAGTTTAAAATTAAATCAAACATTCAAATCCCAATTGAAATTACATACAAAAGTCCAAGTGAAGAGGGGATGATTGTTTATATTCAGAAACTTGAACTCAGGAACAGTGTTACCATCACACCAGCTAAAATCTAATAAATAAAAATAATATATTGTTTTACTTGCTTAATTATAGACCTTCATTTTCTTTTTTGAAACAAAAGCGTGTTTTTTTTAGACCGCAAAATTTGAAAAGCTTCTACATTCCAAATCCATGGTTGGAACTGTTTATTTGTACCATAACATTGCCTTGTCACGGGGACTACATGTTTGTGCAAAATTTCAACTCAATTGGATAACGGGAAGTTGAGGAAAATCGACTTCCAAGATTGGTCCTGGCCTCCCGCAAAAAATCTCTCCACATATCATTATAGGTTCCGGAATCGTCCTTCCTCACTAAGGCTAAGCGGCCAGAATGCTTTTTGCTAAGCACTCAAATCTCCAAAACATATGTGAGTACTGGTATGATCATTGTCTTATACACCGGAAGCTTGGATATTATGGTTAAATTCTTGGATTAGAAGAGTCTTGACACTCTAAAGTAGGCTTTGTTGGCTTTGATCCACCGTGTGCTGTTTTCAGCTGCTAAAATTTACACGAGATAGTTAAACTTCACTACTTACTACTACTTGCACTTGTAATTGTGAGACCAATGTTGAATCTTCTACTCGCAGACGTGGCCACCATGTACTTTGTTTTGTTCTCATTTGTGTGCACAGCTCTTTGGTTTCTACCAACGAAGTCAATATCGTCTGCGTAAGCCAGTAACTGAATGGACTTGTAGAGCATTGTTTCTCTCGCCACGTCAGAGTTTCGGAGCACTTTCTCAGGTTGAAGAGGACGCAGGCCAGTACATCCCCTTGTCGGAACCCGTTACAGATGTTGAATGGGCTCGATAGTGATTAGGATATTTTTACTTGGCTTATAACATTGGTCATGGTCAACCTACATAGTCGTGTCAATTTATTTGTGATGCCGAATTCTCTCATGGCTTTATAAAGTTCTACTCTGGCTATGCTATCATAGGCAGCTTTAAAGTCTATAAAAATATGGTGTAGTGAGTTTTGAAATTAAAGGCATATTTCCATCACCTGCCTAAGGGTGAAAATTAGATCAGTTGTTGATTTGCCTGGGATGAAAAGCCACACTTGTATGGACCAATGATGGGGCTATTCTGCATTAGAGGATAGAGAAGAAAATCTTATACTTGGTACGCAAAAATGTTATACCACGATAATTGCTGCATGTTGTGATATCTCCTTTTTTATGAAAGGGGGACAGGATGCCTCTTCGCCAGTCTTCTGGCATCGGCTCTTCCTTCCATACTTGCACTAAGTTTATAAATTGCTTGGTGTATTACGGGACCGCTCCGCTGGAATACCATCTGATCCCGGGGCCGATTTATCGCTACAACTCCTCAGATAGCTGGCCATTTAGGAACTCATGAAAGTTCTATTCCCATCGCTCTAAGATGCCTTTGAGTTTGGCGATCAAATTATCCTCATTTCAGTATGTGCAACGCTGTGTATGTTGCGTCATACTGCGGACTCGCGGTAGAACTTCCGCAACTAGCGCGGTCCTTGCTATCTGTACTGTTCTGGTTCAGGAACGAGATTCTTCTCCCTGGCTGGTTTTGTTCCTCGATGAACTGAACTCTTTGTATTCATCTTCACGTGACCGCGTTTTATGAGATTGTTGCAATCTCACGTTCAGTCGCTAGCTCACATTCCATTCACATTCGAACCAGTCATTTCGATATCTACGACTACTGCCTAAGATGGAGTCAGCAGTACTAATTACAGTATTCTTAAGACGTGTCCACTTCTCTTCTACTCCCGACATCTCAGCCGCTAGACTTACTCTTCCTGCATTTAGTCTGATTTTTGTAAGACACCATTCCCCGTCCACCGCATCTCATGCATTGATGTTATGTCTGCATTATATTTGAACAGGGTATCTGCTAGCTGCTGTGCAGCTCGAGCTCTATACAGTGAGCGTAGTTCCATGAGAAAATTCTTAAATCGTTTAGCCGTTTTCATTGCCGTGGTCGTCATCGTTCATCAGTGTATCCGAGGCTGATTCTGGGTTCCGGAATAACAATTGTTTTACGGGCGAAGTTATTGGCCTCGCGCCATCCTTATTTTAAAGGGACTAACCCTTTCAGCTTTTCATGTATTGGAGGAAAATACCGGCGGCTACCACGTGGATGTTTGATTGCACTTTCACCAGCAGAGATAGTTACGGCCACTTGCAATTCTGATGCATTTTGTGTTGCTTCCCCTATTCTGTTGATGGCTGTCCGCCAGAAATGTAATAGATACGTGCGTAATATAAATATGGATATTTGCAACTTTTTTTTTTAAAAAAAAAGGGACAGTTTTTTTTTGCTTTCAATAAATCAATCATTAAATTAGACAAGGTGGCGTTGAAGTATTGAGAAAGAAAGAAAATCTTAAAAGCCAAGCGTGAATTTTATATAAATAAATTGATTGCGGTGGAAACACGGTTCTTTGCAAAATAGTGAGATAAAAAGAGATGAATGAGATACAGTCAAGAACCAAAACTTAACTAAAGTCGAAGACTAAATCGCAGACAAAGAAAAATAATAAGCAATACCCTGAAAGATTAACCGACAAAAAAAGTTAATAACTACTCGTACTGGTATATAAAACACAAAGTAAATATGAGAAAAACTACTACACAATACGACATAAGTTCACTAACCTCTGGCATAAGCTCGACAGGGGCGAGCGCACCTCCTGCTCCGGTACCGGCCGCAGCAGATCCACCACTTCCATTACCACCACCACCGCCATTAACAGCAGACGATGTAGATGCTCCAGCACCACCAGAACTTGTAGTACCCAGATTAACAAACTCCCACCCGTTCTTAACCCGTTTTTGCATTGTGCGATATATTGGATGTATAAGGCAGTGTGTTGCTTGAATTGTGGCAGTACCACTTAATAATTATTCTGCTCTGTAGAGACGTATCAGACAACAAACGACTTTTATGATAAATGACTACAGTAGTGCATCAATTATTGAACTGGCTTTTCCCGAGTGACTACGCAAGTTGAATTGCATTATCCTTGTTCCTTGTTGGACTCGGAGCAACCATTCACCGTTCCTTTAATAAATCTGCACTGGACCTTTTTCCTCTTTATTTTTGTTGTATACCTACAAAGTGTAAAACAAGTAAATGGGACAATTGAGAAAAATTGCAACAACTTTACACGAGTATTGATTTTTTCCGATATACGGCAATGAATGACTAAAAAACAACGCAAAGTGGCAGGCAAATTCAGGAAACACAAAATTACCAAATTTCAAAACTATAATATTTTAATGTGTGGCAAATACAAATTATAATTTTAAATGAAACAGAAATTTATGATCATCAAGCTGTCAACAATAATTTTTTAAATAAATTTTATTTTATTTTTTCCAGTTTCCGAATTTGACATTAAACTTATAGTCAACTTTGCATCAAAAAAACAAAACAAGTTGGAATTTGAAACTTTATCAATACAAAGTGAGTACTGTTGATAAAAGCAAATTATACTGACTGCATAAAAGTTCAGTAATTTCCAAAAACCTCAAGGAGGAATAGATAGCGAAGCACAATTAGAATTCTCGTAATCAGTTAATCACTATAGAAATAATCGAGCCTGCGAAGACACATGCATAGGGCTTCAAAATTCAAGAATCCCAACTTCCGTGTACACAATTTCTCTACGGCCACTTTAAACAGAGAATTTCTGTGTAATTAACTGGTTTTGTCAGCCCGCTTTATTATTTTCTCTATTTCACCACATTGGCTCAAAGAACGGGAAAATACCGTACAATGGTAACAGCACATTTTAAACGCATTACCTTTCTCCTTTTGTATTAATTTTCCCAGATAATAACAAATATTTTACATTTATTTTTTAACTTTGTTAAAAATAAATAAAAACGTTGTTTTAATTAAGAAACAAAAACAAAATTATTCCAGCGAGAAAAAAGCAGAAACGAGCACTCCGCGAACCAAGCACCAAGTACCAAAGCGAAGACCAAACCAATCACCGCTGACGCTGTATACTGTACTAGAGTACTGCCATAGAGCAATAATAAAGTACTGCCGTATTCTTCACAGTTCACCCATACAATAAAAATAAATGCGTAATTCTGGCAAGCAGGCAAGCAAAGGTAAGAAAGAAATGGTAAAAAAATGCATCAAAGATCAAATCACTCAATGACAGCGGCTTACTGCACATGCATAATGAAAGCTGGTTTTTAACAAAAAGATAATTGATGCAGTTCTTGGGAAACACAAAAGGAGTGAAAAAGAGAAATAAGTAACAGCTGACGTACTCGTGATATGAATAAGAAAGAATACAGATAAAAGGAATAGAGTGAAATTGAAAAAAAACATAATTTTTTCTTGCAGTTGGCTGAAATTACACAGTAGATACTTAGACAAATGTCATGACATGCTGGTGCAATGAAATATTTCTTGCGGGCGGATTCCCGTAATATGAAGAATTACTTTATTATTAGAATACGGGTTTTTTAGTTCATTTGGTTCTAATTTGACAATTCAAAAAATAAAATCATGTGTTTTAACTGTGTGTAATCATGAAAATTTTCGAACTCGGGATTTTTGCAGATTTACCCATTACCAAATCTCCTGAGTCAGAAAAAGCGAAAATAAAAAAATCTCTGTCTATCTGTCTGTGTCCACTCTACAGCCCAGACGCCTGAATTTATGCGGACGAGAATTCATATTTAAACTTTTGCATAAATTGGAAGGGGGGAGTTGATTTTAACGAAAATCTGACAACCGGAAGAACCTGAAAATAATTAAAAAAGTATATCACTTAGGATAAATCTGTTAAGTGCAAAATAAATTTAAAAAAAAAAAACAAAAAGAAAAATAAATGAAATAAAAAAAATTTAAAAAAAAAAAAAAAATTTTAATATACATTTACTGAAGATTCCAGCCCCTTCCGTAAAAGAAAGTCGTGTTGTGTCCACATATCAATTTTTGTCTTGTCGACACGAATTGCTTTTACTTTCTGTCTGTCTGTGTCCACTCCTTTACAGCACAGACAGCTGAGTTGATGGGGTTGAAAATGCATATTTAAACTTTTTACATAAATTGGGAGGCCCCAGTTGATTTTTGCTGAAATCGGCCAAATCAAAAAGTTTACTTGGACAATTTTTGCAAATATCTCAAAAAGTACAGCATATATAAGAAATCTGCGCAAAATACTTCAAAAAAATAATAAAATTTTTAAAAAATAAACAAAAAAAATTAATACACGTTTAGCTGAAGATTACGGCCCCATCCATAAAAGAAAGTCGTCTTGTGACCACAACTCATTTTTTTAATTAAAATTAGATATACACGAAGCTTTTTTAACAAACAAAATTATTATGGAATCGATTTCTTGGTAATTCATGCTCCTAGAAGATTAACTTCCAACTGGAGGTTAAGTTTTACTTTAACTTTGTGGTGTTCGCAACTGCATCCTAATTTTTGGCATTTGTGTTCCTTCCATCTACATTAGAGAATTTCTGTTTGAAATTATTCTTGTAAGTAAATAAAATATCTCTCTCTAAATCTCTCTTAAATACCTAAACAAAGTAAAAACTTACATTTTGGTTATAATTAGCTGAAATAAATTTGTACCTTATTTTAATTAAGGTTGGGGTAAAAGTAGGGTTTTTATTAAATTTTATTAAAATTAAATTTTTTTCTGATACAGACAGATCTGATCAGAAAAAAATTATCTGATTGTTAAATCGAGGAACTCGGATTTCTTAACATAAAAAAACACGGCCAATATGTGCGAAATCTGTTTTTCTCAATTGTGGATTATTCGCATGGGCAACTGAACATGCCCAATACTAGATGGCAAGCCTCAGTCAGTACGAAGCAGAGTGTCAAATACAAATATTTCACCAAAACAATAAACATCATACAGAAGCTGAAGAAAATCGGGTAGGCACTCTCGTCATCGTCTTTCGTGTTTGATTTGATGTTGTTTGCAGTTAGTTTAATCAGCGAATCCAAAACAAACAATCTTAAATTGTTTATTTTGTGTATTTCCGTTCACGAACAGTGATATATAAATTTAATCAATTAAAATAAAGCACATAAGATAAAGCCAACAAGTTGTTCGTTGTTGATACTATTGCTGACTGAGGATCAGAAGTGGTTTAACTATTGACAACAAAAGACCTTCAGCAGCAAGACGTCAAGAGTGTAATGGCCAACAAGTATTGTAGTAAAAAAAATTAATTTCTATTTTCATTAAACCTTTTTGAACCATCGGCATATCCGAATCGCATTTGGCAAGCACAAACTTGAAGGTGTGGTGAGTCATTTGGAGTTTGCATTTTTATCAAATTTTATTATCTTTTATTGTACATTATCTTTACAGGAAACCGAACTCGACACCAATGGATTTTATATCGGCATTGATATTTTTCTTTGTCATTTTTTTCTTAATAAGCTGCTGTGGATATTGTTGCAGTTCTAAAAGAAAAGGAACAGTGTTTTCAAGTAAGTTTGTCGGTAGTTGAAGTGTGGAAGCGTGTGAGTAGGGTAGTTATTACTTGAAAGTGTAAATCCCCTTCATTTCATGTTTTTCGTCATATGCAGTTTCACATTTCCTTGTAAATCACTTACGATGCACAACTGGAAATTATTAGCGTCATTTTATCCTTAAGTTGCTGTGTTTGCATTTTTCATTCCTTACTATCTTCTCTTTCGTATCTTGGAATTGCTTAAGCCATATATCTTATCGCGAACAAGGCTTATAGTAGTCAGTCATTTTTTTTATATTAAATACTAGTTGAGATAAAAAGCAAAATGGAAAATAAAACAAAACAGCATTAGTCATGGGATTTAGTGTGAAATAGTGAATAGAATTTATTGCATTGCAACCGTAACAAAGTAACGTATCGTAATAAATTAAAGCATTTTTAAATTCTCTATATTAACTTCGCGTGCCCGAGGCTGTCAAATTTTTGTAAAAATTTGGTAGTGATCTGGCCCGGAGGGCACCCATACAAATTTAATAAAGAAGTACCAGATTGTCTTCAAATTTTATACGCATGTGTATCTCGATGGACACTTTTTGTAAAAATTTGGTAGCGATCGGGGTCTGGGGGCTCCATAACAAAAATGAAAATGAAAAATGAAATGAAAATAATGAAAAGACGTGCAAGTGAATTACATTCTTTGAATGGCTATTAAAGCAGTGATTGTTAGGAGTTGAGAGGAACAGAGGACAATGATTGTGGATCATACCAATGCGGCAACACACAACAAATTGGTATTCAGCTATAATTCTTGTTATTCTTATATATCAGTAATAGAACCTCCATTTCATTATATTCTCCATCCATATACTGGAAATGTCCTAACTCAGAATTTTTGCGTACGCCTATGTCTCTTTTGCGGGCGCCGTGGCTCAGTTGAAATGCGCGCGGCTACTGAGCAGGAGGTTCGTGGTTCGAATCCCAGTAACACCAAAAGTATTTTTCACGGTGTCCCATCTCTCACAAATGGATGACAAACGTTCCGAGAGTAATAAGTTGTCACGGAAAGCTTCTCAATGCGCCGTTCGGATCCGGCCTTAATTTGCTAGTCCCTTCCATTTGTGTGCAAAAATATACATGCGCAACACAAACGGTCGCGGGAAGCTAAGCCTTGGACCGCAATGGTCTGTCGCGCCGAATGTTATTATCCGATTCTAAGCCAATTCCACTAGACACAATTCCACTGGACACAATTCCACTGGGCACAATTCCACTGGGCACAATTCAACTTTCACAATTCAACTTTCACAGTTTAACTTTTTGGTAATCAAACGCATTTAGGGTGGTAATTCGCGCGCGCAATATGTCCAGTGGAATTGTGTCTAGTGGAATTGTGCTAGTGGAATCGGCCGGTTACCTTATTATCCCTGTCCCTGAATATTATAACCCCTTTTTGTCTGTATTTTTGATTACTTTGTGGTCCTTTTTAACCACCTTTCATACGACCTAGAATTTTGTGATGTGAGTGTGAGAGTCCCAAATAGCATTTTTTATATTCCGCGTGTGACGCGTGTTGCATTTCGCGTGTGGCGCGTGTGATGGGTGGAAATTTTTTTTTTTTTTACTTTGAGGTCCTTTTAAGCCACCTTCCGCACGACCTAGAGAGCTGAAATTTTGTGAGTGTGATATTCCCAAATAACATTTTTTATATTCCGCGTGTGACGCGTCCGATGGGTGGAAATTATTGTTTTTATCGAGTTTCCTCTGAGGTCCTTTTAGACCTCCTTCCACATGACCTAAAGACACTCCAATGACGTGGGCCGCGTTTCGCATATGACGCGTGTAATGGGTTGAAGTGTTGTCATTTTGACGTTTTTTGATGTTTTTTTCAACCACCCTTCGCAACCACTCAGCGCATGACGCTGAAATCTTGTGATATCGCGCGTGGAGCGTGGCAAAAAAGAAAATATTTTGAAATAGTCCCGACCTCAAAAACAGATATTTTGGATTACCACCAAATAGTAAAGGACTGTGTGGCGTGTGTCGATGTTTACATAAAAGTTTGTACTGTACAGCTGGAGAAACATTTTAAAACAAAGGTTGGAGTCATACAATATATTCTATAAAAAAAAGTTGGAACTTTTGAAGAAGCCGAAGCCTAATAATAATATATAATGTACACACGCTAAAGCGATTTATAATGCTTAGCGTGGGCGTTAGGAAATTAGGGAGACGAAAAGATGAGATGTCTATGTGCACGTGTATCTTAAATGACTGCAGATCATATAAATGCGGAAACATAGAATCGGGCAATTCATTCGACACACGACTAAAGAAGGAATCTCTGAAGAGTGAAAAGCTTGGCAGTTTGGCCACCCTAGGTAAAACGAATAATCGAGGGACTTTGTGTTGACTGCGTCATTAAACAATTTCGTTTTTCTGCTTGAATGTTTTGTCTTAAAAGGAGTTGTACCTTTTGTTCAGTTATAGACAGCAGCAAATGAACCGAATATCTACTTCATACTGATAAACTTTGATGTTTACATTTTGAAATCGTTAAAAATACAAAAACAACACACAATACAAATAAATGCATAGTTCCAACTCCATTAAAAACAAAACAATATAATGACTCAACCCTGTGGTGGTTATCTTATCGCCAAATATTGCACGTAATATACGTAATCAATTAACAATTAAGGGAACCAAGCAAGTATAATAAGAAGAAATGTTCAAGTTACGCTTGTTTAGTTACATTAGCAAGCTCGACACAGAAACGCGATGATATTTTGCTAAAATGGCGGTTCAGCTGGTGATTGCTTTGTGCATTTCTTTAACGATTTTCATTGTTACTACAGTTACAGTTTGCATTATTCGAAAACGGAAAAACCGACGCAAAGGTGTTGTACTTGAAGGTGGGTTCTATTCGCATTGATGGGTTTAAATTCGAGTATTTTTTAGTCGATCGAATATTTTAGTGTTGCGTATAATATTAGTATGCAGTTTTTTTTTTTTTTTTTTAAAGAACAGTTGTTATGTTAATGGGTGTGCTCATACCGTATTGCCGTTGTATTCGTTCATACGTTTCATTCATTGCGTTTATCTTATCGGATAGCAACTTCCTTCTGAATTTAATCAGTGTTTTGTACAAATATGTACCACTTCCTCGTCGAATGTTAATTTTTGTGTGTCCTTCCATTTCCATGGCCGAGTTAACCCAGGGTTAACTCGAGTTTATATGCATGGAAACGAAAATTCGAGTTAGTTTCGTTAAACCCAAACTCCAGGAAACTAGAGCGGTTGTTAGGTTGCCCTGACATTCAACAAAAAACAACAACAGCAACGCAGCTGTCAAAGCTGCTGTCCATGGAAACGCTACTAGTTATCGCCGCCTTGTTATTAACTCGACGAAAACCTAACTCGATTCAAACTCGGTCCTTGGAAACGTAGTATTACAAATACAGTACGACGCAAAGACTAAAAGGAAATATCAAAGCAGTTGCGTGAATAGAGGTTGATGCAAAAATCTTATCACAAATTTTCAAAGAACATAGACACAATGTAAATGAGTAAAAAACATGTTGTTTTTCAATTTATATCATATGCTTAAATTAATTCTTTATAAGATCCAGTTGTCTTTTGCCTTTGATTCAAATTTGTATATGGTATATTTATACACAAAAGTTGCGTTTATTTAATAAATTGTTTTCCAGAGTTGCGTTTTCAACAAGGAGGAGTTGTGTTAACCGAGGTGGTACTGTATGTAAACTTAATATTTAATATGATACAAAATCTTTCTATCTATCTATATAACGGGTGTTTTTTTAAGAGGTTGCCGATTTTTTTTTTGAATAAAACACATATAAAATTATGAAATGACCAAAATTTTTTTTTATTTGGTAGATAATTTTTTGGCATTTAACATTTAAACACAATTTCTGGCATATGGCTACCACGACTATTTTTCACAAATGTCATTCTGGAGGTCCAATTTTCCAGCACTTTTTCAAGCATTTGAGGGCGTATGTCAGCAATGACACGTTGAATATTGGTTTCCAAAGCGTCAATCGATTGAGGTTTATCCACATAAACCAATGACTTCACGTATCCCCACAAAAAGTAATCGAGTGGCGTCAAATCGCACGAACGCGGAGGCCAATTCACCGGACCATTTCTCGAAATAATGTTGTCGTTGAAAGTTTCTTTCAATAAGTCGATTGTTTCACGTGCTGTATGGCAAGTGGCACCATCTTGTTGAAACCACATTTCATCAATATCCATATCTTCAAGATTTGACAACAAAAACTCATTTAACATGGTTCTGTATCGATTTCCATTCACGGTAACGCGTCGTCCTTCCTCA
Source organism: Nephrocerus scutellatus (assembly GCA_947095585.1). Lineage (NCBI taxonomy): Eukaryota > Metazoa > Arthropoda > Insecta > Diptera > Pipunculidae > Nephrocerus > Nephrocerus scutellatus. The sequence goes on from OX352762.1 coordinate 122,797,323, forward strand.
TTTTTAAAGAAATATGGACCGATGATCCCACCAGCCCATAGACCGCACCAAACAGTACATTTATCAGGATGCATTGGTAATTCTTGAACGGCGTGTGGATTATCTTTGCTCCAAATGCGACAATTTTGTTTGTTGACGTATCCATTTAACAAAAAATGCGCCTCATCACTGAAGAGAATTTTACGGTAAAAAAATGGATCTTCGTTCAATTGATTTAACGACCAATCACTGAATTCACGGCGCAAACGATGGTCGTGTGGCTTTAATTCTTGCACCAATTGACTTTTGTATGGCACCAAACCCAAATCTTTACGTAAAATTTTCCTTAAAGTCGATGGACAAAGTCCAATTTGCTGAGCACGACGACGAATCGATAAATTGTCGTTTTCTTCGACACTGGCCTCAACGACAGCAATATTTTCTTCTGTACGAACTCTTCTCATTCTTGTCGGTGGCTTGGCATCCAAAAGAGTGAATGTAGACCGAAATTTGGTAATTACGTTCTATATGGTGGTCTCTGACGGACGATTATGTGCACCATAAAATTCACGAAGTGCTCTATAAACATTTTTAATTGAACACTGATTTTGAAAATAAATTTCCACGATTTGAAAACGTTGTTCTGGAGTTAACCTATTCATAATGATTGCCAAACAATACTGAGTAGAAATGCCACTTTGAGCTGTCAAAACAACTGTCATAAAATAAAAGGACATCTATCGGAAAAACAAACCTCCTAAAAAAACACCCATTATATAAAAATAGATTCATGTATATAATATGTATTATATATATGAGTTCCAGTTTAACTCCTCCGGAGCATAGGGCAACAAGCAGTTCTTTCAATCACCCTCTCTTCGCACCACGATACCGTCACGATGTCAAATTCTGGGACTTAGCTTCTGTCAAAACAGTTGAACTCCATGTTGTTATAGTCCTACCAACTTGCCTTGTACCTTGAGGATTCCATTCGAAGCACTGCTTCGCCATGTTGTCGTCTGGTTTCCTCAGTGTATCTCCATTCTAGTGGCATTTCCTTTGCTTGATGCCCACATCCACTTTTGTTTGTCCCGTCCTAAGCCACAGTTTATTGTTAGAAATCGTGTGTGACCATCGTAACTATTAGCAAAAGCTTGTAACCTGCTCGAGAAGTTGGCAGAACATTTGCACATTCCACAAGCGTATCGCAGTACGGATTTCATGTGGGATTCAAAAAGTTTTAACTGGATGCGAAGGACATATTCGGCTGAAGTTCCACACTGGAGAAGGATGCGTTTCAAAATTTTTCAAAAAACTAATTACAAGACAGATCATATCCTATATTGGTGCTCACAACCTTTTGTTTTGTCTCCGTTGTAATCGGCTTTCGGCTTCAGCATAGTTGTCAAACAGCAATAGTAAAAGTGATGGATGACATTACAAAACTCGTTTGACGATTATCATATTACTATTATTGGCTCGTTGGATTTCTCTAATGCCTTTGATACTATAAATGATGATAGTCTTTGTAATAAACTTAGACATCTTATTGGTTTTGGAGATAATTCTGTTAAAGAGCTTAAGTCTTTAAAGACTATCTCTCAAATAGGTATCAGAGAGCACTCTTCGGGAATTCTTACTCTTCGGATTGCCCGGTTGAATCCGATGTGCACAGGGCTCTACTTTGCGACCGGTTCTATTATTTATTTTTATAAATGACTTAACATGTGTCCTTAAAAACTGAGATGATGATGACGTTCAAATTTACATTTCGAGGCTAATATAGAGGCCTTATAGAAGATATAGTCTATCGTTTAAATGAAAATTTGGCAGCCATTACCGAATGATGATAGTCTTCTTGTTTTGGTCTGAAATTGAATCCTATGAAGTTGCAGATTTTTGCAATTTCACATAAAAATTATGATGCTTACAACTTTTCTCCTATTTAGCTGGCCGACTAATCCCCGCTAAGTTCAAATACATACTAATCTTTCTTGTTCTAACCATATTAACCTCATTGTCAGTTACATATAAGGTACATTCATTGCGCAAGTTGTGGCAAACCAGTGATTTTAAACCATTAGAAACTAGACACATGCTGGTTATGTCTTTAATTTTACCTAATATTCTCTTTGCTGATGTAATTTATAGCAAGCTTGACTCTCACTTAGAACATAAACTGTTTGTGGCTTGTAATGACGCAGTTTGAAAGATACCATCACACATCAGCCCTGTTCAAAAACGTTTTCGGTTGCTCACTGAGACGGCTTCTGGATGTCAGAAACTGTACTTTCGTACAGAATATTATTGTACCCTTATACAATGAATTGCACTTCACTTGATCCTCTAAGAATAGCACCCTTATTATATAGAAATATCTTTTATGCCACACGACTGCGGAATTCTTTAGCGCCTTCTCTAAAATTAATAGTAAACGCACCGCGCTTCCGAAGGGCGGGCTATCTATTATAATAATCGCGACAGACTATTGCGAAAGAGCTAGCTTTTCGCAACCATATATATTTATATTTTTTTGCATACAAATGGAAGGGACCTACAATTTAATGCTGTAACTGAACGGCGAATTGAGAAGCTTCCGAGACAAGTTATTACTCTCGGATGTTTATCAAACATTCGCATGAGGTGGAATCGTGAAAAGTACTTTAGGGTGTTTTCTGGGATTCGAAGCACAAACCTCCTGCTCAGAAGTCCATGCACTTACCACTGAGCCCCAGCGCCCATGTATAATCATTATAATTTGCATTAGTCCCTCATAAATCCTCCAGACTATATGCTCCTTACTTTAATGTTTATTTTATTTTCACTCTATCCCCTTTCTTACTTTGTCACTCATGCAACTCTTGCTTATGTCTATAACGATATATTACTAGTTTGTCACAGCCCATCTCACAGTTTATATTTATTAGCTCAAATTATTGTGTACACTATAAGATTACACGATTATGTATAAGACTATAAGAAGAATAATTAATCTAACACAAATCCTAGCAAATGTATTCTCCAATTCCACTCCAACTCTACCTCAACTGTACATCACATGCAGACATTGTGAAGAAATTCCTAGAATCAATTCTTCATCAATTCTTCATCAATTCATGTAATTAATTGGAACAATTTAGTACTTTCCCAGTTTATAGCTTATCAGTCAAGTTGATCGAACGTTTGAATTTAGTAGCAGATGGTCATGCGCTTCACTATCTTCTGCTTAATGATTTAAGTAAATATGCACTTGAAATCTGAATGATGGAACACCACAATCTTCCCCTCAGTTCAATTAAAGAGCCGTCCAACCATATGAGTACAAAAAATATTTGCACTTGTCGTCTGTGCTTCTTGGTCGTTTCATTGCATTATTAAATATCAATTTGAACGGAAGTGTTGTAATGGAAAGTTACCACACCAATCGATAGATATAAGTTTCATCGTAGAACAATGCAAATGCATTGTAATCAATCGGATAACGACTGCTGTAGCAACTGATGATTGAAATTCTGATTTCGCAGATTTGCTATCCATAAGTTGAACGGAGCAATCATTGCAATCAAATGGATGTCCTGCTTGCTTGGATATGCATGATTGCTGGTTTTATTGGAATCGTAACATGTTCATTGACATGTTGTTGGCTTTATATAATTTATTGCAAAACACCGTCGACGAAAGCTTCGAAAGCCCACAATCTAGACGGCAAACGTTTGTTGACGCATTTGATATTCTAACATTTGTTATCTCTTTTTCTTTTACAGCGCCCGTTGTTGTTACATCGGTAACAACCGCCGCTCCAGCTGGTTATCCTACAACACATACACATATGTCAACGGGTGGTTATCCAGCACAAGTGTACACTAACCCATATCCATCGTATGGGTAATTTGTTTCACCTTTCCAAAAACACTTCTGATAACAATTCAATTTTTCATTTCAGAGCTGCTCCTGCAGTGGTGCAAATGCCAATGCCCATGAATACAGCAAATTCGCAGATGCAGTCTTCTCATCTTCCGCCAGGGTAGGTCTTACTTATTACTTTTTGCCAAAGTAATCTCATAATCGGTACTTTCCCCCCCTTTAGTTTCCAACCACATACAGTTCCATATCCACCAGTGGCAATGGGACCTGGTTCCAGCATGAATCCACCTCCATATGACCATGTTGTCGGGCAGGGAGCTGGCGCACAGCAACAATCCGCACCATACGAAAAGCAGGCACCCTATAATCCAAATTATACGTCACATTAGGTGGTGACTAGTGTAATAGAACAAAAATCACCCTATATTCGTAATAGGACCACATATATTTTTCTTCCAACGAAACTTTTCACATCAAATCAACTGAATTTCTTCAAATCAAAAACTGAATTATTTATTTTTATTGGGAACGTGTTTACACAACGCTGCATCATAAGCATACTTCATTGTTTAGGCTCAAATTTTATTGTTAATTTTGTTCAATTTCAATTGAAGTGCTTTATGGCGCCAATTTCAAATGTGTATGACGCACATTATTTAGTTTTTTTTATTTTATTGAATACAAAATACAAATTTAACAAAAGGAAATTTTGTTTCCCAGCGACATTTTGTGTTATTCCAATATGAAAACTCTGTGGTTATTTAACAAACATACGGCGCCATATTACTTTATATATAAATAATGATAAGCGTACAATATTTTCCAATGTTAAAACTATTAGCAGTCTAGTAAATGAATGTACTAAACGAAGACTAAATTTGGTGTTTTATTGAATTTACGGGTGAGTACGGGTATTGACTGGCATTGGGATTTGCACTCTTATAATGCTTAGCACAGACTGGGCGTTAGGATATTAGGGAGACGAAAAGATGAGATATCTATGTGCACATGTATCTTAAATGACTGCAGATCATATAAATGCGAAAACATAGAATCGGGCAATTCATTCCACATAATTGTTTTGCTGCTAAATAAGAAATCTCTGAATCGGCTAGTACGTCCGAAGATAGGCCTAATGGTAGATCCGCGGGCTCGAGTTGATGCACGGATATTACGAACGTGTTCGAGAATGGGCGGAATGCATGGGACGATATTCAAGCCATACTATGGAGGATTTAAGTGAAAAATGAAACTTTTCTCTGATACTAATTTTATCCGAGATTTATCGGATATCTCGGAACTCTGATTTCTCTCTGTTTTCTCCGATTTCTCTAACATCAAAAAATAAAATAAAATAACAATACGCCCATTGTTACAATTTTTTTTTTCATTACAACAAAATTCACATTATGACATTACTTTTGCCGCATCTTGTAGTATGGCGTGATCCAATTGTTTTTTTATAATTTGCGCACGCAAAAAGGGGTTCGCACCCTTATTATGTTCGGCAATATACTTGGCACAGCGTGGGCGTTAAGGAAAAGGAGAAGAAGAGAGGAGATGTCTATGAGCTTGTGTCATGAATGTCTGTTGATCATAGTGATGTGGAAAGACAGCTTGGAAGAGCATTCCACATACGTGTTGTACGGCTGAAGAACGAATCCCTGAATTTAACTGTACGTCCGAAGATGGGCTTAAGGGTAAACTGATGTGCATTTAGAGCGCCACGAGTATTGCGGTTGAATACAAGGAGAGTTGGCATGCAACTGGCTATCTAATGCCGCTATATGGCATAATCTTTAAAAATTTCTATGGGAGCCCCTTGACACCGCGCCCGATCTCTTCCAACTTTTAATAGAAAGTGTTGTCAACGGAGATATGTCAAAATGATTTATTTGGACTCGAGTGTAGTCGAGTCGAGTTAAGCCCATCTGAACTTGATCCAGGTTTATATGGTGTCAAATGTCAAAACGTAATTCAAGCTGGGTTCAACCTCGCATATAGGTAAACGAAGTAAATTATAAAAACTTTCCGCAGTTTTCCTGCAGATCTAAACGTTCATTAAATAAAAGTTTCATCGAGCAGGACGCGGGCAAATGATTCTGGCCGCCGCGGTCGCTGGACTGCATAGAATTTAATCATTTTATTCAAACAGAATGCGTGGGCCAGTATAGAACGCATATCAAGTTGTAGTTTTTTACAAAGAACGCGACAGACAAGCAGAAATAATGTCTGATGAGGTGGATAAATTGATAGATTTGTTGCGCTCGAATGAGTTTTTGTATGATACACTAAGAAGAAGAAGCGGTTTATCTTCATCAGAACTACTGCTTATTTCTGCTACTTTTTATACAGAGCGTTCGGTTCGACGGGTCCTTAATATTTGGGGTGACAGAGCGATTCGGTCCAAGACCTAGCCTCTCGCAACCATTCGTGTTGTGCGTGTTATATTTTGGCACACAAATGCAAGAGACTAGCAATTTAATGCCGTCCGTATCGAAAAGTGAATTAAGGAGCTTTCCATGACAATTACTCTCGGACCGTGAAAAAGATTATTGATGTTTCTGGGATTCGATCCACGAACCTCCTGCTCAGAAGTCCAATGCACTAATCACTAGAGCCAGAGATTGTAAATTAAAAACCCAACTCTAGTAACGAGAATGACTTCATTTCAGCCAGATCTTACAACTGATCTGAATTATGCCGGCGTGTAGCTCAACAAAATTAGAAAATTATGTTAACCAACAAACACGATGCGGTTTGGTAATATGTCCAATGTTTTCATTTTCATTTGTTAAGCCGGTCGTTGATAATCATCGGGTTGTTCAAGCTATTTAAGCGCAAGTTATCGTTTAACTTAACTGACACACAAACCAAATATTCTTCTGCCATCAATTAACCGAATCAATCAGCATGAAATAAAAAAACCGTGGCGCATCAACACAATAGAAAGGTAAAATAAAAAAAAACTAACAATAAGCTGGAAGCTGCTGCTGACGTTGAAATGTCGAATTTATAGTTTATAGAATTTCAGTTACCAGGTGAATCTCTTGGCAAACGGTCGATATCGACATCGACATCTCATCGGCTGGCATAATTTGTTTAGAAAATGTCTGCTAGAATGACTAAAGTACAAATTTTTATTGCCACCTTTTGTTTATCAAACTTTTTGGCACTTTCTTGTGCCGAAGGAATAATCGAACGTTTTCGTCCGGTGAAAGATGATTCGATGCAGAGTAAACTCCTGTCACACGATGATTCCGTAAAAGTGGTACATGCCACCAAGGTGAAACGCTTCGACCGAATCACACTCCCGATAATAGCAAGTGCCCTGCATCCGCTGTATTATTCATATAACAGTTTCGTATGTATAACAGTGTTGCGGCGGCGATTCCTTTTGATATTTGATTATTTGTAGTTTATTTTTTTTTGGTTATTAGCAGCCACCACTTTGGCAAGCTGCAGCGAAGATCGTCGCCGATGGCACTGCGGAGTCAAATGCCGATGGAATGGTTACCTTCCAACAATGGCCCGCACATAATTACGTGAAAGTGACAATAAATGTTACGGGTCTGCCGGTGGGTAAACACGCCTTGCATATTCATACATTTGGTGATTTGACCGACGGATGCCAGTCGACTGGGCCACACTTTCCGAATAATTTTGTAAGTACTCCCTAACTGAATTTGTTATATGGGTGAAGAAAAAGTTGGAATCGATCAATATGTTTTGTCTTTTCCACAGATTGGCAACATAGACACAAAGGAGGATGGCAGCATTTCGTCGGCTTTCCTCAGCGCCTATTTGAATCTCTTCGGTTTCCGCGGCATTATCGGACGTTCAATTGTAATTCATAGTAAGCCCATCGATTTGAATACGTCTCTGAATGCTGAGGTGTTCTCTTCATCGTTACAAGTTCTGCCAGAAGCTATTGCATTTCAGAGTGAGGAACAGTCGGTGGGACCACCAATTGCTTGCGGAATCATTAGTATCGTTAGCAGCGCAATTTCAATGAATGGAATCATGACGATGCCGCCACCTCCACCACCACCACAGAAATGACCAATTATTCACTAACTGTAACGACGATTAAATATGATTTGTTGTTTGTCCATTGTACTGCGAGTATATTTAGTTAGTGCTAATAAAAAAGTAATTTAAAGTAATTTTGTCTATAATTTTGTACTACGAGCACTAAGCTAATAAAAAAGTAATTTTTTTGTATATTTTCATTCAGAGAGTTTTTTGGTATATAAAGCTATTGCCGGTTACTACTTTGGATTTAGTACTTTGGAAGACAGTTCTCTATTATTAATATATAAATCTAATATACTTGTAATTGACTATGAAATCTCTGAGTCACTCAGTTATTGTCGATTGGATTATTATACTTCTTTTCTACTCAGAATTACAAGTTATCAATACCAGTGTTGTAGATTTTGTGGAACCTATTCGAACAGTTTTGGATTATTTAGATGTACCCGTAAGGGTTCATGTTATGTGCTGTTGGGATGTTGGTAAGTTGAGAGTAAACAAATTGTGAAGCGCTATTTTTATGGGCTATCTATATGGTAAGTCTACTTTGCAAGGGAGCATATCCTGTATGGCAAAGAAACGGTCTATTGAGAATACTGGGGTTTCCAGAGTTTTTGAGTTTTTTAATGTACACGCGCTCAAGCGATTTGCATCCTTATAATGCTTAGCACAGCGTCGGTGTTGGAAAATTAAGGAGAGGAAAATATCAGATGCCTATGCACATGTGTCTTAAATGACAAAATGCGAAAATACCAAGTCGGGCAATTTATTCCAGAAAATTATTGGACGGCTAAAGAAGGAATCTTTGAATTGATTGGTACGTCCGTAGATAGGTCTTATGGTAGACCCGTGAGCACGAGTTAAGGCACTGGTATTGTGGATAGCTTCGAGGATTGACGGGATATACCTGGATATGTCTTTTGAACACCGCTTATGAAAAACGCGATAAAACGGTGACAAGCAGTAAACATTCCTACGAAGTTCAAGCGATTATATTACTCTCTCGATATTTACGTCAGTTTAATCGCGCGGTTCTGAATTTTGTAGTAGATGCAATGTGGACTTGGGAGCACCTGTGCCCATACAATACAGTTGTATTATGTTGCATTATACAGCTGTTTATGGCAAATATATGCCTTGTTATAGGTCTGAGGGTGTAAAGTACATCTTACATCCATTTTTAGCGATGGTGAATATGTGGTCATTCCAGCGAAGCCGAGTATGGCAAGTTGTTCAGATTCTTTGATGCAAGATCTATTCATGGATATAGGTTGGGGATTTAAACTAAGTTTTGACGACAGAAGACAGCATTGGGTATTGGAAGAGTTAAATTTAACTATATTCCTTTCCTTGACATTGAGGGTGCGTTCGATAACACTGGCTACGACTCAATAACTGGAGCAATCAGTAACAGAGGTATCGAGTGCTCGACCAACCAATGGATAAGGGCCATGCTGGAAAGTCGAGTCATTACTTCCTCCTCAGGGGGAGTGTTTGTGTCGGTAACTGCAGCTAAGGGCTGCCCGAAAGGAGGCGTACTCTCGCCCCTTCTATGGTCATTTGTCAACCTTCTAGCCGATCTACATAGATCGGTCTACATTGCCATTTGTTATGCTGACGATTTGGCGATCATTATTAGTGGCAAGTACAGCACGACCATAACAAATGGGATGGTGCGTTACTTCACGTCTAAGAATGGTGCAGTAGAGAAGCAAGCAAATTTCCATCAATCCTTGCAAAACCGTTCTAATGCCTTTCACAATCTACGTGTCCGATATGGGGCTTATCATCTTAACGGTTATTAAATTAGAGTATTCCAGTAAGGTTAAATATCTCTGAGTCATCCTTGATAAACGACTAAACTGGAATTCTCATATCAAGTCCGCCATTGAACGTGCTACTAGGGCCCTGTGGGCCAGTAGATGCCACTACGGCAGAACTTGGGGTCTTAATCCTAAAATGATACATTGGATGGTTAGACCAATTATTTCGTACGCGGCCATCATATGGTGGTTCACGGTTACATCCCGATGGGGTGGGACATTAGTCGCTGATTCGATTTGGGACCTATGTCCCAGTTAAGTCGGACATAAGTCCCAATTTTTTCTTTTGGGACTTATATCATTGCGCCACTTAAATCCAGCATAACCAGACCAGAAAATTATAAACCTGGTATTAGAAAATAGAATTGAAAATCTGGAATGATGTTATGGACTACATAAATTGTAATTTTTCAGTCATGTTGAAAAGTGTTAATTACAACCACTTGTTACACAGTCAATAACCTAATTATTAATAAATGGCCAATTTTGTTATGAGAATGTATTTCACATTGCACAAGCAAACATTTCTATGCTGTTCTCGCATGTAATGCAAAAATCATCACGCAAGGTAGTTTGATTAGCCAGCCAGGCGGAGCGACCATTGACAACAATGTCAATTATATTGATTCAGGCCTCTGATTTCCCTACATTTTATTTGCTTCATAATAATTCTATGAATGGTTTACTTTTTTTGATTATTTCTCCAACAATGCTTCTCATTGACAATTTGCGTGACACCGGGCCATCCGAACCATAATAGAAACTCGCTTAAAGTTTTTCCGTGCATTTCAAAAAATATATCCGACTGAAGTTGCAGGAGGATTTAGTGTTCGCTCTAATAATCGCCGCAACTATCAACTGGCGATATCTGACATCAGTGTTGAGAATTTCCCCAAGGCCGTCGAAGAACATCAGCAGTTAATACTAATCGATTTGAATTGCAATGAGACGACGAATGCATTTTTACATCAGGTAAGTACCAGTATGCCCATGGCCTGCCAAACAATGTTCGTGTTCACTAATTACCTCTGTTAATTAGTTAATTATAATAACATACGTGCGAGCTTCTCATATAATTAGTCATGGGAAGCTCATGAGCATTAGGAATATGTGTGTCAATTGAGAATATATTTGATGGTTGAATTTTTATTCTGTTTTCCTCCATAGATTGATATGAAGATCACTCAGCATTATCGTTGGATTGCCTTGGATAACTACAATAACAATGACGATGGAGAAATTTTAGCGGCGTTTCGAGACTTACCTGTTTTGCCAAATAGTCAAGTGATTTGCATTAGAAAAGTCAGAACAAATTATACAGACGACTTTGTCTTCAAAGAGGGTGAGTTGGATGTTAATGTTGTCGATATATACTACTCGTATATTGTAGATAATTTATAAAAATTAAATAATTTGTTTTTTGTTTCTTGACGGCTGTGAGATGCATTCAGCATACTTCTCTTTGGTAGAATAGATTCAGTGGCTCGTTTATATAGTTTTTTACTACATCATTCGTAGAGTGGCACGAACCCTGCTTTCGCCATTAAGCATGCTCTTGAACTACTCCCATTTAGCGGTCCTCTCATCGAGAGTAAACCATAAGCCGCCGCGTTGCATCCCCAGAACGAGCTGGGTCCTCAACCACAGTTGTCCTCAGACCGGTCAACCCTACGGTCAAACCTGGTCTGTCGGCACGTTCAACTGCCGCGGTACCAACGCGACCTTGGTGAGGTCTGACATCAAGGGACTTAGTTCGTTCAGAGTGAATGCCTTTTTGCGAAGGAAAAACCATCACTGGCAAATCTTCGTCCGGAACCTCGAACCACATCATTTGTCACTAGAATAGCGTGCTATCCTAGGCCGCCTGGGATAGAAACTATTCCAGGTCATACCCTCTGTCCAATACCAACAGTACTCGCGGCCCTTTTTTAATATCCCGTGGTAAAGCCCAGGACCCCAACCATGAATAGGTTAAGACGCAATTTGAACCCCCACGTAGAAGCTTTTTACTACAGAAGGATGCTTTGATCTTTCTTTTTAACTATCGCTATTTCAAACTAAGCTACTACTGTTATACTGAATATACAGGGCGCAGGTACTTTTAGTTCGTTTTTTTGTATAGAGACTCATTGCCCAGGGAGGAGTCTCCATATAAAAAAAATTCTGTGCTATTCGCACTCTCGCACCATACTCTGCTGATGGCCGACCTCAAAGACGCCAAATAGACCCTCAAAATACCCTCAAATGACCTTTGATTCATGGAAAAAGCAACACGGAAAAACAATCACGAAACTAAAACGTCAGCCATTTTAATCCAGCCTTTTAAAGCCTCAATCATGTCTGGATGATTATCAAAACATTTGTCATTGACGGCTCCCCACAAATAATAGTCCAACGGAATCAAATTGCAGCTCCTAGCCGGCCAGTGTACATCGCCAATTCGACTGATAATGCGATTTTCGAAGATATGGCGCAAAAAGTCGATTGTATGGTTGTCTGTTTGGTCAGTGGCGCGCCGTCCTATTGAAACTATTAACTATTTTTCCTGCTGGCAATGCGGGCCCTATGGTTGGGTATGTGTGTGAAACATAAGTATTGGCCTAATTACGGCAGCGTATGGCCAATGTACCAGTTCTGGCTTTAATCCCCATCTTTTACCGCTAGCACTTCTAGACCCGTATATATAGCTTTGTTTTCTTTCCTTTCTAGAATAATCTGTTTCCAACTTAGTTTGCTATTCAGGATTGTACCCAGAAATTTTGCCTTATTGGTGCAAACTAGACTGGTGCCATTTAGAGTGGGTGGAAAAGACCCAGTTAATTGTTTGACTCTTGACAAGGTAATCAACGATTATGATTCCTTTTGATGCCATTACCTTATTCTTATTTTTTTCTGGCCTAAAAATCCGCTAGATCGGTTTGAAACAGCTCCAAATACTCGAGAGACAGCGCTAGATTCTGTTAATGGTCTGGCTCTATGTGAGTCGTCTTCAAAGCTCTCTCGTTCACGTTTAAGTTCGGCTGACAACTTTTTAACTGATGTCAGGGAATGAAGCTTCGCAGAGTCACTGTTGAAATGTTGGGAAACAAAAGTGAACAATAACCCCAATATAAAATTAAAACAATTTTTTAGGCATGCCGCGAACATTTAATCCACCCTCGAAATATATTATTAATATTTAAATATTTGTATATAGTTATTATATTTATTTATATATATAAAGTCAAAGTATATGTTCATATATATATTATGCTAACGAATGAATTAGTTCTAATAATCATCACTTTTTTAAGGAGCAATGTTTAAAACAGTTTGACACACACTGGGTGATTGGATCGAATAAGATTCAATCGACCGCTTAACAAAGATTTCTTTTCTTACAATTATTTATTATATTATATATAGTTTATCGCACATCAATGGCCTGCAATCTAATCCTGGAACTGTTCGGCTTCTACCGCAACAGCAAGTTTACTGATGAACGCAGCAATCGAATAACAATTCGAAGACGTCGTGATCTTTGTGGAGCCACGTTAAGAGCGACACTCGTCCTTACAAACAACGATTCGATCAATCACCTGGCAGATGCGCAGTAAGTAGCAATAGGCAATAGCGGATATACATCATAACTTTATCAAAATATATTGATGGTTCCAAAAGGGACATACAAATCGACACGATCAGCAAAGTGAACTTTGTGCTCACCAATCAGCTTGGTGACTATGTGAATGCTAACATCGTTTACACATTTGCCAGCTCATGGGGTTACATGGACCCGGAGAAAAATCAGTGGAGCGGTATGATAGGCGATCTTGTCGATAATCGATCCGATATTGGAGCGTCGGCATTGTTCTTTACAACCGATAGGGTTCGCGTTATCGATTACATTGCAATGCCGACGCCTACACGATCAAAATTTGTTTTCCGATCGCCCAAGCTATCGTACACGGACAATGTATTCCTATTGCCATTCGATGAAGTAAGTCCTTCCATACATTTCTATCTGTGGATATGGAAATAATTCACCGTATTATCTGTGCAGCTTGTTTGGTTATCGATTCTTGTCCTGGTCATTCTAACATCATTTGCTCTTATGGTAACGACTTGGACTGAATGGAAGCTGAAAGGAGTTAAGGTGGGTGTTTCTAATTTACATAAAAAAAACCCCGAAGTTTTTAAAACAATCCATTAGACTGATATGGATCCAGGCATTCTTCGACCATCAATGCTTGATTCGCTTATTCTCGTCTTTGGTGCAACCTGCCAGCAGGGTTCAGCTGTTACTCCACGTAGTCCCACCTCTCGGCTTATAATGTTTTTGGTTTTTCTAATTTTGATGTTTTTGTACACGAGGTATGTATGGATGAGTATATTGGTAGGATTTTTCATTTCCATTTTTCATATGATTCGGAAATTTTCCAAAATAATTCAGCTATTCAGCTAACATTGTTGCGCTCTTACAATCCCCATCACAACGAATTAAGACGCTGAATGATTTGCTGAATTCACGTCTCAAGCTGGGCGCCGATGATACGGTTTTCAATCGATACTATTTTACGGTAAGACAAGGTCTATGTCTATGTCATGGCTAGTGGTTAGTACGTTGGACGTCTGAGCAGGAGGTTAGAGGTTCGAATTTTGAAAACGTCCGAGAAAAATAAATTGTCACGGAAAGCTTCTCAACTCGGCTTTTTGATACTTTGGCATTAAATTGTAGGTCCGTTCCATTATGTGCAAACATATAACACACACCACTCGAATGGTCACGTGAGTTGCGAGAAGTTGCGAAATATGAAAATGCTATACAAAAACAAAAACATAGCACTCCGTGATCCCTTGTAATTCTCCTTTCTTTTCAGCACACAACCGAACGAGTCCGCCAGAAAATCTATCAACAGAAAATCCTCAACAAAGATGGTACGGAGAATTTCATGCCCTTAAGTGATGGTGTTGCACTTCTGCGTGAAGGGCTCTTTGCGTTTCACATGGAAACCGGTGTTGGTTATAAGTTGGTCAGTGAGACATTCCTCGAGGATGAAAAGTGTGGCCTACAGGAGATACAGTATTTGCAAGTGATCGATCCGTGGTATGCCATACAGAAAAACTCTTCGTACAAGGAACTGCTAAAAATTGGGTAGGTCATTGAGATGATAAAAGACAACGTAGGAAATGAGTAACGATGATAATAACATTACCAATCTCTCTGCACTCAAGGATGATGCGCATTCACGAACATGGTTTGCAGGAGCGGGAAAACGCCATTTTGTATACGAAGAAGCCAAAATGCAGTGCAGGTGGTGGAAAATTTATCACCGCCAGTTTGGTTGACACTCGTCCCGCAATGCTGACATTACTCTGGGGATATTTGTTGGCTGTGTCTGTGTTCGCACTTGAGATGGCTGTACATCGTCGTATACAGCAAAACAATTGAAAGCTTTATGTGGGTTTATGATTTCATATTTTCGATAATAATGTAAAGAGGGTGGCAGGAGCCTGTTTAGGAATGCTATTCATCTCAGCGTCACCGAAAACTATGGATTCGGCACTAATAAGATAGTAAAGGGGAGCTTCTCTACTTCCCTACTTTGGATAGTTGTAATTCAGACTGAATAACCTTAAAAGGATTTTATTTAATACTAGCGGAAATACCCGGCGTTTCCCTGCTGCCCCATCCCACTGACCTCCCGCCCACTACGAAACAGCGCAAACATACAGTCGAATTTTTCTGGAACATCGCCAAACACACCTTTGAAGTTGTCAAACGAATGCGTTTGTTGTCGATTGTGAGCAAACGCGGCACCCATCTTGCCCATGTCCAAATATTTATGTAAAATCGTAATCACTGAGCCATGCGATAAGCCGCCTGTGGCCTCTTCAAGCTGACGCACTTTCACTCGCCGATCGTCTGGTTTGGTGACCTTAATTGGGCGACCAGAACGTTCAGACTTGTGCTTGAACGACCGCACCGAAATTGAGTGAACCAGTGGTGAATTGTTCCAATCGATGGTCAAGAGTCCCAATAATATTTGTCAAGCTTTTGTTTGGTTTGCGGGGTAGTTTTTTTTTTCACAAAAAAATTTTGTTCAATAAGCACTCGAAATTCCCTTTTTTCCATTTTAACGAAAATACTCGTAGGCGTCTATATAAGATGGCCGCCACAACGAAACTATTTGACAGATTTGTCTGAAAATTTGTGTGCGTTCTTTTGAAAGATAATTCTTGACAAAAAAATTATAAATTTAAAATGACGGCACAATTTGTGTTAATTTTCAGGGACTTATTGACCCACCCATTCAACAAAATGCCGCCACACAGCTGGTGGCTGACAAAAGCCATGAGTCTGTTCTTTACATTCAAACCCAAGCAAGCAGTGTACGTCAAAAATTTACTCTGTGTTTTTTATTCAACCGGGGTAATTTTACTCTGTACTCTGTGTGTTTTGTTGTGAAACGAGCACGACACGGTGTTGTATACACAGTTTCCTATTTCTGATATGAATATCATAGTAAGGCAGAGTAAGAGCGAGTAAAGCTACCCAGTGTACCACCGAATACGTTTACGCAGTGCAGCATTTTGCTCGGTGTACTCCGGGTAACTATACTCGCTCGGGTTGAATAAAAGAATAAACCCATAATAACAACGTTTTGTTCACCAATGCAACTACAAAATAGTATATTACATAACGAGTGAGGAAAGTGGAGTTTATCAACTACGCGAACATTGCATGCGATATATCAAGATATCTGGGAATCTGAATCTATTCCATCGTCGTTAAAAGAAAGCTTAATAGCCAAACTCCCCAAGAAAGTTGATTTGAGCAATTGCGAAAACTGGAGAGGAATTACCCTCCTAAACACCATAAACAAAGTGATCTCCTCTATAATAGATAGGCGCTTACAGATAGCGTTAGAGCCAATTTTGAGAAATGAACAAGCAGGATTTCGCCTAAACCGTTTTTGTACTGATCAAATTAACACCCTGCGTATAATCATTGAACAGTCAGTTGAGTATCGCTCTCCTCTGTATATGGTTTTTGTAGATTTTAAACGCGCTTTTGATAGCGTAGGCCGAAACATTATGTGGCAGATTTTGTCTAGCTATGGTGTTCCGGAAAAAATCATTAACACCATTAAGGAGCTGTACCGCGACTCCACATACCGCGTCATTCATAACGATCATCTTGGCTCACCTTTTAACATCTACTCGGGAGTCAAGCAAGGCTGCACCCTCTCACCATTGCTTTTCGCAATTGTTATCGACTGGGTGATGAAAATAGTAACCCGTACTCCATCGGGTTTGCCATGGAATGTTTTTCACCGCCTAGAAGACCTAGACTATGCCGATGATATCTGTCTCCTATCACAATCGCTAGATGACATGGAGCAAAAATTAAACTCACTAGAACACCACGCTTACAAAGTGGGTTTAAAAATTAACGTCTCAGAAACAAAACTACTTCGTGTTAACGCTAGTGGAACATGTGATCTCCCGATTGACAGACATCAGATAGAGGATGTCGATAAGTTTTGTTATTTGGGCAGCTGGATGTCAAAAAATGGTGGTGCTGACTCGGATGTGTGCTCTTGTGTAAACAAGTCGCGACACTCCTATAGTATGCTAAATAATATCTGGAAATCCTCGGAAATCTACCGGAATCTTCAGATCTAACGTTCTCCCATTACTCTTGTATGGCTGCGAATCGTGGTAAGTCACAGAGTCAATTGCGACGCGCCTCCAAGTTTTCGTCAACAAGTGCTTAAGGAGGATACTGAGAATAGGATGGCCAGACATTATCACCAATCAAGACTTGCGGAGAGTAACACAGCAGGAAGCAATCGCGATCACCATCAGACGACGAAAATGGAGCTGGATTGGCCACACTTTGAGAAAGCCAGCGGACGACATTACGAAACTAGCGCTCGACTGGAATCCACAAGGAAGCCGTCGAGTTGGCCGTCCTAGCAAGACATGGAAAAGGACAATAGAAGAGGAAGCAAGATCCAAGGGGACCGAGTGGCGTCGCTTGAAACCTCAGGCGTTAAATCGAGTTCGTTGGCGGGAAAGAAAGAAGTGTACGTCATCTTTCACACGACCATATTGCTTATGCGGTTTATCTGCGAAACCGGTTATGCGCAATGCAAAATGTGTGTTCGCTGTGAATGCAGTAAATAACAAAAGTATTTTATATGTTTACTCACTAGTATGCATAAGGGCTACCTTCGAGTCTAGGTCATAATGGATGAAACAGTCACTTTCGTCTATGAGCGTGTGTGTTCTTTGGTACACAAAAGACATAATCGACATAAATGATGAACGATCAAACAATATTAGTAACCTTGTGGGACAATGTTTGTTCTCGTTTTTAATTTTTCTATTTATATTTTGGATAATTTTTGCGAAAATTTCTTATTACATTAAATCAGGTTTATAGGCATTAGAATCGTATTAATAATCATATTATTATTTAATAATAGTTGGCTTTATATTCCATTTTTGTTGTTTTACAATATTCAAGGTTTAAGTACTCGTCGTATTATTGGTATAATGTAATAATGAAATTTTAATTTAATTGCATGTTAATAGATGGTAATAATGATAAACACTTAGTATAGCTATAATTTATATCGCTCGAGTACAAAGTAGTTTTGCGTTTTTTTTTAAACGATAAACGAAATTGCGTTTTGGATTTATTTATTTTGTTTATTTTACAAACATGCATCAATAATATGAATTAATGAAAATGGTTGTTGTGAGAAGAGTATAATTTACAGTTGTTTGTGTATATGCGCATGAGCCGCTTACTAATGAATACCAAAAACACAGTATGAGGTCTGAGCATAATTTAGAGGCTACACTTAGTCACTTTGCGTTTATATTTGTTATACTGATATATTTTGACTATATTATGTAAATTTATTTATACACATAAAAAGCTAAAAAGGCAATTTGCTCGAGGCGGGGCGCGGGAGAACGAAATATATTTAAAATATTAAAAAGAATACATTTTTTTTTAACAAAACTCAACGCTCTGTGATCGCACTGGCACTGGAATTATTTATGAATAAATGTTGTGCATTCAATTATTACCATAAAATACTAATAATTGGTAACATTAATTTGTAATTCCTATATTATGTGATATTTAGTTAATTGATAATCAAAAAAAAAAAAAAAATAATAATAACATTGTTTTTAATATTTTATTCATAATATGCGCGTGGTGTAAATTTTTTTTATTTAACATTTTTGTTAAGCGATTTCAGTTTATATTGATGAGGATTTTTAATTTTATTTTTATTAGAATTTTTTTATATATATTTATTTCTATATATATATTATATATTTTTATTATTATTACTATGTTTTATTAAAATGTTTAATAGTTTTATTTTATTATTCTAATATTACATTACAATGCAGTTTATTCATTATTTTGTTGTTGTTTGTTAAATATTTTTTAAACTGTTATCAAAATATTTTACACACTCTATATACTAGTTATGTAATTTAATTTACTTTCATGCAATCTATCTACAATGTTCATTTGTTTTGTTGTTTTTAAAATATAAATAATTGTTTGATGTGAAAAAAAACTGAATTTTGCAAATTTAAAAACAAAAATCATTTATTTAATCAAAATTAAACACTTTAATGAGGTTTCACGAATAAGTCAAAGTTAGAAGAAGTTTTTGAATTGATGACAATAAAATAAAAAATCTTATAGTGGATCTTTATTTAACAATGTGTTTAATACATCAGCAGAAACCAATTAAAGAATTTAAAAATAACAAATTAAAGGGGTTTCTTAAAAAAATCATAATTTATAATCAAATTTCGGCACTGTAACCAAGCAACCGGCACTGCAAAATGCTCTCAACAAGCGAAGAAATTGGGCAGATCGCTGTGGTTTAGAAGTAGCAGACAACCGGGGTCCGGTCATGACCTCTCGCAAAAAGTCTCTTCACCGGTCCGGATTGGGCGTGCTGGTCTACTGGCCATCCTTCCAGCGTAGGTTTGGCCGGTCTCGCGGTCGTGTTCTATAAATCCTACCGCAAAGGTCTTTCCGAGCAGGATCCTCTTCGCTCATGCGAGCTAGGTGTTATGCCCACCGGAGCCTACCGAGCTTAATTTTCTTCACGAGTCTTCGGAATCGTCCTTCCTCACATACAATTCTCCGTAAGACTTTTCTCTCGAACGCGGCTAAGAGGTCAGAATGCTTTTTGCTAGGCACCCAAGTCTCGGATCCATATGTAAGTACTGGTATGACCATTGTCTTATATACCAGCAGCTTGGATGTTATGGTTAAATTCCTGGATTTGAAGAGTCTTCACAGACTATGGTAGGCTTTGTTGGCTTTAAGCAACCGTGCGCGTATTTCTGGTTCCATGCTGTTATCGGCTGCTACAGTTTACCCGAGTTAGTTAAAGGATTGCACTACTTCTAATTCGCGCTCCACTATTTGAATTGAGGGACCAATGTTGGATCTTCTACTCGCAGACGTGGTGGACACCATGTACTTTGTTTTGCTCTCATTTATGTGCAGCTCCAGATTTCGTGCCGCCCGCTCGATCTGGATGAAAGCTTCCTGTACAGCTCTTCGGTTTCTAGCAAGGATGCGTAAGCCAGTATCTGAATGGAGTTATAGAGGATTGTTCCTCTCGCCGTTACGTCAGAGTATCGGATCACTTTCTCCAACGCCAGGTTGAAGAGGACGCAGGCCAGTCCATCCTCTTGTCGGAGCCCGTTATAGATGTTGAATGGGCTAGATTGTGACCCGGATATTTTTACTTGGCTTATAACATTGGTCATGGTCAACCAACGTAGTCGTGTCAGTTTATTTGTGATGCCGAATTCTCTCATGGCTTTGTAAAGTTCTACTCTGGCTATGCTGTCAAAGGCGGCTTTAAAGTCTATAAAAAGATGGTGTAGTGAGTTTGAAAACTCAAGACATTTCTCTATATCCTGCCAAAGGGTTAAGAGTAAGCCCACCCAAAACTGAAGTTGTCATCTTTACTAGGAAATACAAAATCCCACATGTTGACCCTCCTTCTATTAAAGGTACAAGCTTAACATTCTCCGATAAAGCCAAGTACATATTTGGGTCTTATTTTGGGTAGGAAGCTAAGCTGGAAACCTAACATACAAGAAAGAGTTAGTAAAGCCACAGTGACACTCTTCTCATGCAAAAAAGCCATTGGTAGCAGATGGGGTCTTTAACCCCATTTAACTAGTGCATCAGAGGATAATACTGTAACGGAGAGGGTTCCGTCATCACACAAGCATCGACTGGCAGTGCCAAGAGAAAAGCGTCGCCACTACACCGCACCGAACAATGTCAAAACTCATTGGCTATTATAGAGCGGTAGAAAGACCTACTCTTATATACGGCGTGACTGTCTGGTGATATAAACCTGAAACCACATCTCTTTTGTTCTGTTTTTTTCCTCTCTTCCTGCTGTTTCTCTATTCGTCCAACGTACTTTTCTTGCGTCTCGCTTTCGGTTTTCCCCTTATTATCTTTATGTTCCACATTCTTGTATCTACTCACATTTGGTATTTTCTTTCATCATCTGGAGGTTTTCTTGCAACTCTACCTGAAAATCTTTATTGTGTTTTTTTAGTTAAGTACCATCAAGAGATTATCCTTTGATGGCTTCCTATTGTTCAAACCTTCTCCATTAATATTGCATAATATCACATAATATTATATATGCTCATGGAATCACCTTTGCCTGTAGAAATTAGAATTATATTAAATCAGTTGTTAATATGGTATTGATAAAATAAGTTGTATTTTTTAACAAGTTACTGCTACCGGTAACTTAACTCGCATCAAGAGAGGTGCACATCTTATAATTCCAAGCAGTGTGGAGGGTGTGGGCTTGGCAACGCATTTCACAAACGTGTTGTACGGCCAACAAAAGAATCTAACAGTGCGCCTATAAATGGGCTTTAGCGTGAACTGTGATTACAGCAACGACTCTCCAGATATCTGGAGATCAGCTCGGTAGATTCAATTCTATTATAGGAAGGCCACATAGCCTTAGATGTAGAGCAGTTAGTCAAGTCATCCCACGTTAGTTGTGCCTTGGTGGTATGGAAGGTGAGAACACGTTCTCTGAGGAAGCTCAAAGGACAGCAGACTCTCTCAGTGTAGTACATGTCCAATGTTACGCCCTTCTACGCCAATACAACTTTTTTCTCATTTCCGTCAATTTCACTGTGCCCTGGCACCCACACTAGGATAAGGTTTACCGAAGCCAACTCAGCTTGACACTTCATGGCTACCATTTAAAGCGGTACTGTTACCAACCACAAGGATGCGAAAAAATTAAATGGCTATAGGCAGCAGGAAGTCAGTGCTCTCAACATATAATAAAATACTCACACATACAACCGAACCCTAAAACCTATATGGAACTATAGCGGTTATTTAACGTTTCCAGAATAAAGTCCTCAGACGTATTGTACTTTGAATTATCCGTGATACATCAAACAATGGGTTTCCATCTCGAAATCGTTGCTCATTTGTATTCCATAAAATGTCCGCAGCTTCATACTTTCAAATAAATTTTTATTTTTATCCATTGTCCCAATTTTTTGTCATTGTAATTCAGGTGCGGCTCTCAGAAAACATTGTCTGTCTGAACTCAGCGAGCTAATCTACGAGATTAGTCAAAAGTTAAATTCAAACTCGTGAAGCATTAGCTGTCTCTTCGGACTGTATCCACTTTAAGCGCTGACAGACTATCGAACTATCTATCCCTCAAAACTGATAGTGTGACCGCCTGGCTGACTGACTGACACTCGTAACTGATCGCTGTCAAAAATGTTTGTGGTTGACTGTCAGGCAGCGGCCATGTTTGTTTATGATCGATAATGTGTACACAAATTCGTCAGTCAGCTGTAAGTTTTAACGTGAAAGACGTTATGGTCAAGTTTGAAGACAGCAGATTTTTAGAAGAATTTGTGTGCGCCTATGAAAATAACCGCTATTTGTGGGACATAACGAGACGACCCGAATATGTCATACGTGGAAAAAAATGATCGCAATGGTTGCGGATCGCAAGAATGAGCAACTTGTTGGTTGTCCATCTTTCCTCTTTGAAAATTAGAGCTTGACTGATGGATCCTACTAATCTGACCGCAAGGCACATAAGTCAAAACTGACATCAGTTATGATATACAGAGACGCTTAAGAAATCACTCTCGAGAGTAGCTTGAAAACACTTCACTATCAATTGGAGAAGCACAGCTTAAAACTCAAAATTGGTTCGATCGGTACGCTGCTACTGCTGCTAGGTGTGTGATGACGAGTCGATGCGTTGCTGATGATGGTGATAAAAAGAAGGTCCGATAGTCTGCCAGCCGCTTAAGAAATCACTCTCGAGACTAGCTTGGTACGCTGCTACTGCTGCTAGGTGTGTGATGACGAGTGGATGCGTTGCTGATGATGGTGATAAAAATTAGGTCCGATAGTCTGTCAGCCGCTTAAGAAATCACTCTCGAGAGTAGCTTGAAAACACTTCACTATCAATGGGAGAAGTAATAAAAATTAGGTCCGATAGTCTGCCAGTCGCTTAAGAAATCACTCTTGAGAGTAGCTTGAAAACACTTCACTATCAATTGGAGAAGCACAGCTTATAACCCAAAATCGGTTCGATCGGTACGCTGCTACTGCTGCTAGGTGTGTGATGACGAGTCGATGCGTTGCTGATGATGGTAATAAAAATTAGGTCCGATAGTCTGTCAGCCGCTTAAGAAATAACTCTCGAGAGTAGCTTGAAAACACTTCATTATCAAATGGAGAAGAACAGCTTAAAACCCAAAATCGGTTCGATCGGTACGCTGCTACTGCTGCTAGGTGTGTGATGACGAGTCGATGCGTTGCTGATGATGGTAATAAAAATTAGGTCCGATAGTCTGTCAGCCGTTTAAGAAATAACTCTCGAGAGTAGCTTGAAAACACTTCATTATCAAATGGAGAAAAACAGCTTAAAACCCAAAAACTTGTCCCAATAACCAAAACAATGCAAAATAAATTAAATTCCAATCGAGAATGAAATAAAATTCACAAAAAGTATTCTATACATAAGAGTTTTAAATTTATATTTATATACGTATTTTTAATATAAAGATGAATTAAATAAAAAAATGTGTGTGTGTGTGTGTGTAAGTTAGAGAAGACAAAATAAAAAAAGAATTATCGTTCCTATTTTGACATTTGTTCTGTATAAGAAAATAATATTAACACTCTCTCGTGACCTTAAACTCTCGTGATACCTTAAACATAATTTCGATGGTGTAATGCACATCTGGGTTAACTAACAAAAAAACTAAACAAAAAGACCAAATTTGTATACCTTTCTTATGCATTTTGGCATTTACACCCTCACCCAGTTCTTGGGATCTCTTAGCATTATTTACATGTCACATATGTGCATGAGCACAATGAGCATCTTGAGAAATGTCGTACTTCAGTAAAATCTCACTTAACCCCCAAGTACACGCAGTATACCATCGACATTATTTATTGAAATTGAAAATTAGAAACTTTTCTTTTATTCTAGCAAAAACACAAATAACTTTACAATCAGAGATAAAGAGAAGAAGATGAATTGTTTTTGTTGTCTTCGCTGAAAGTGAGCAAAAATTGAGAAGTGTAATCTAATCATGTACCGCAAAAGCTAAGACAAGTCATTGTATTGCTTCACTGGTTCACTAGTCGTCGTATTGTGGTCACTTTTTAATTGATCTTAAATTTAAAACAATATATAACAAAGCAAATCCATATCTACACAACGTTTCTTTTGATATCTTTTTGTTAAAATCTCATCCAAAAGTCAAAGTCAATTTCGCGCTTCGTAAATAATAAATAATTAAACCGTTAGCGTCACCTAATGGTATCGATTGTATTCTAAAAACGAAACCCTTTTCCATTTTTCTTTGTTTTCTCTGTACAACTAAACAGTAGGTAAGTAAAAATTGTATAAAATTATTAATAATGTTTAAATGTAAATAAGACAAATGATAAACGTTAATCGGAAAACTACAATAAACATTAATGTTAAATAATATATTATACAAAACTTAGGCAGAAAGAATCGACACTTCTGCTTCTCTTAATTCTCCCTTTCTCTCTCTTTCGAATTCGATAGATCGATTATCGATTTACATTTTTCATTTTGTTGTGATACCAAAATAAAAAGCCTTAACAACTCACTGTGACGAGCGTTTAAGACGTTTTTCTATTTATAAACAAATTGTTTACCTATTCTTTACATAGAAAAAATAAAATACATATATTTATAGTAGTCGTTCGCTTTTTTGCTTTCCCGTTTAAATCAGAACAATAAAACACGCAGTGATTATTTAGTTTTCGCTTCTTTCATTTAAAATCGTATCATCTGGACTTAAAAATTACATTTAAACAATACAAGTTACTATCGGTCTACTACAAAAATATGATAGGGAGGGGCCATGACGATAACAACAAATTTTTTCAATCTTCTGCCTTCTCTGGACTAAGAGAGAGAGTAAAAGAGAGTAATATACAGGGTTGGTGGAGTACTTTCACATATATGTAGTTATTAACGCAGTAACAGAAAGAAAAGAAAAATTAAATAAACAAAAATTTGGAGAGGTTATATGGTGACACAAAAACGGAGGAGGGTAAACAAACATAAAAACGAATTTCAGAAAACCGCCCCCCCACTTGATAAAGATTCTGTTCATGTTATAAATGTTGTGATTGGGCGGAGGGCGGTCTAGATGTACGCGGATACATATTAATTCAATCATTCGTCATTCGCTAAGCAACTTCATCATTATTTATCATTCTGGAATTGTTCCATTCGTACTTTTCATCATTTTAGTACTGAAACGGCGAAAACGTTTGGCAAAATATCGACCTTTCGCCCACAATCACTTGGCATTCGATCATGATGAAGATTTTGTACCTCGAGTTTTGTCAATGTAAACATTTAGGAGTCTAAAAACAAACAAAAAAGGACGATAAATGACCCGTTTTTGAGATCAGTGAATAAAGGACTCATTTTTTTGTACCTTATTTTGCTAGGATTCAATAGTGTGAATTTTGGTTTGACCTTCTCCTCGCCCATAACTATGTACAATTTCACGATGCAAAATACGGCCGCTTTGCGCACCATCGATTGCCCATCATCGGTCAGCTGTAAATTAAAAATAAACAGAGAGAGAGACATTGTGAGTGCAGTTGTAATTTAATTAAAAAGAAAAACAAATTCAAAAAGAATTATTCTACATTTACATTTCCCCGAGGGGACCGCTGTATCTTACTTCATCGATGGGTTTGATACTTAGTTTACCAAGGCAGATAAATAATGCAAGGCTTCTATTACTTAGAATGTTTAGAATAGGCACTGTCTTCGTATTTAGCAGCCTAGTCGCACAACTGCAGGACCGTGATGTAGCCTGTGATAGTTTCTAGCCTAGGCGGCCTAGGATAGCATGCTATCCTAGTGACAAATGATTGGATTCGAGGTTCCGGATGATGTGCTGCCAGGGTTAGCTTTGCTTCGCATAGGCACTCATACTAAACGAGCTGAGGCCTTTGATGTCAGATGTACCAACGGTTGAGGTTGACCTCCTTAAAGATTAGTTGTGCCAACTCTTGGTTGAGGACCCAGTATCGTTCTGGGCTTGACCTACGTAATGGCTGGTGGTTTACTAACCAAATGCGGCTAGAGAACTAGTATTGGTACATCAGCCGCCCCTGGTGTTACCAATTTCTTTGTCCTCCCTGATGTAACCGGGTTCGAGTTGGAGCGTGAGCCCCGCGCTTTCCTAGCTTGCGCCATTAAGCATACTCGTGGTTAGAAATACTACACTTAGCGGTTCTCTCTTCGAGAGTAAACCATAAGCCACTACGTAGGCCAAGGCCAGAACAAAACTGGTCCTCAACCAATGGTTGACCCAGACTCAGCTAACCTTCAAGGAGATTAACCTTATCTGTATGCGGAATCAACCCCCGTAGTACCAACGCGACCTTAGTGAGGTCTGACATCAAGGAACTCAGCTCTTTCAGAATGAGTGCCTGGGCGATTGCAAAGCAGACCCTGGCATGGGATAGAAACTATCCCAGGCACTACCGCCTGCAGTTGTACGGTAGGAGCGCTTCATGCAAAAAACAGCGCCCATTCTGACATTCTTTAGCAGAAGCCCCCTGCCCATTTAATCATCCGACTTAAACCAAGTATCGGACTTATAATAACCAGACGATAAAGTAAGATACATCGGCCCCCTCGGGGATCCCTGATGTAACCGGTGCGAGGATCTATGTGGAGTTGCATGTCTCAACCGGTTGTCGTGAACCAAAAATCGGCAGGAATTTAAGATGGGTCCTGCTCTAACATTTGAGTCAATACTGTTACATCGCTTGAGAGATGATTGACGTAGACCAATCCGTGTCCGAAGAGGACAATGGAATTATGCCCTCTTTTGGAGTTGTTCACGTTAATCCAAAGACACTTCACTGTACATTTACGAGTAATTTCATATTCGTGACCAGCTAGTTCATTTTTAATGATTTTTAATTCCACCCCATACATATATATTAAATTCTAAAATTGGACTAATACAAGTCTTATAATATAATCTTAATATTTTAGACGGGGTGAAGTAAAAATTACAACCTCTTATGAAGCCCAAATGTTGGCTCGCTCTTTTTGAACTTTTATAAATAGAAACCTTCCCAGAAAGTTCACTTGAAACTTTCCAAACTACTGTTGTGCCGCCAACAAGGTTGGTAAGGTAAGGTTGAACTGCCTTCTAAGAAAAATGAAAAGCCTGAAATTTATTCGGGTTGAATTCCTGCCTGCCTGAAATCTGCTCCAATCGAGAATGACTTGAATGTTCCGACAGAATAGCCGTATTCGTTAAATCTCGCGAACCAATCAAGTGAGATTTGCATTCTTTTAACTGACAAACTCGATGGAAGTTGATAGCGTTGTGTCATCAGCAAATGAATGGATATCACAGGTTGAAGAAGACAACATGTCAATGATAAATATCAATATATGGCTATGAGTAGCCAATATGGTACCTATATTATCAGGACGCTTTCCAGAAAAGCATAAAAACATAATTTGTTTGCATTATAATGATGTGATGATGCAATTAACTCCACCCATAACTTACCCTGGCTAAATTTGGCATAACACTATCCAGATGAATGTCAGTCAACTCATTGCCTTGCTTTTCGGTCAGTTCGGTTAACAGCTTGACCGCACACAAATTAAGCGGGTACGCCCCTGTCGCAATGACAGTATTTAAAATATTTATCGACACATTCAGTGGGAGAACTGGTGCTATTCGAGGTATGATAATATCGATTTCACGTGACGCCTGCAAGCCAGAGGGAAACGATTATATAATTTGAAAATTATTTGCCAGCATTTAAAGTTTTGGTACTCACCTCTTTGCAACTCTGATACGAATTTATTATTTTTAATAAAATCAATTCCAGGAAATTACTCCAACATGATTTCATTTCGACGCTGCGAAGAATTTTGCCTAAAACATGTAACGAAGAAATCATCACTTCCGGAACGGGCGATTCGAGTAGATTCAAAAGCATTTTCATGATGCACCTTAATGATAGAGAGAGATAGAGATGATAAAAAGAACAAAAAAAAGAAAAACATACAAATTTCTGATTTATTTATTAATTAATTCACGACGACACTTACCTGAAATTCTTATTGGGCAAATCGCAGTTACCGCTCTTTATGCATATACCTAAATCTGACAATGTATGCTGAATAGTGTCGGGATGTGTGTCTAGTGTTAAAACTATGGCAGCCTTAATTATATCACTTTCTTTGGAACCACCTATTTACGAGAGGAGGGAGAACATAATTATACAGCTTTCTAAAGATTTCAACAAAGGAGCACAAACATGCACACAAATGCTAGGGATAACCAACAGTGATTCAGTAACAACAAATTGAAGAATTCACAAAAAACTGAACTTCACCAGTCTCATTTTGTGTCGATCAGACCAAATTGCAAGGAGACTAGAGTAACAAAGCAATGCATCTTCAAGAATAACTGGTCTCAAAAAGACAAATCCGACATATCTGGTTGCCAGCGCAGTAATATAGACGGCACTGAAAAAGCTGATGAATTGGCGAGTGGAGGTGTCAATTTTGACACTGGCTCTATGGAAATAATAAGCTGCCCAATGAGTGCTATTAAGGAAGGGATTGTGAGGAACAGGAGTGAAAGCATGGATCGAATTTCTCCAACACACCCTTTACCAACAACCATCGGCAACAAGGATATTACACAAGCTACCAGTGTGACCGTCATAATCGTCAATAGTTAACCACTCCAATTTTTTCGGACAACAGCATTGACATAAAGTCGGCAATATCACCATACCGAGTAGCCACTGCCACGACAACAAAAAAAAAACGAGGAAGACAACACGAGTAACGAGCTGTCGACTCTGTACAAATTTGGAAATTCGCAAAAATAAACCAACGCACGACAGCTACCGATCTGAATCAGTTCAACCCATAGAAAGAGAATTATGTCTGTCGCCTTCTAACCAGGCTGTATGGGGAAGAGATTAACTGGGTCAACGTGCCAGGTAACGAGTTCAATAAATTGAGGACCGTTGGCAACAAAATCTAATTAAGAATATGCAAATGCACTACCAAACAACAACAAACCAATGGGTTTTGTTTCCACCATACGCATAGCCACTACAGAGAACATTAGCAAGACTATTGTAAACACAACAACACAAAGGCGTTTTGTTTACTCAATCCAATCCAATGCATCTCAAATGAGGACACGTTGGACAAAAACGATATTGGGACGTTCTGAATAGAAACCACAGTATATTAACCTGACCATAAGGCAATCATGCAAATGGAACAAGCCGGTTCACAGATTATGAACTGTTTCATGACTAGAAAACCAGCAAACGTCCTCTTACATCCCGACTTTAGACAAGCTCATAACTTGGTGCTCCTCTTAAACTGTGATTAAGCGAAGCTATTTCCTTTTTTAAATTCTCTATATTAACTTCACTTGCCCGTGGCTGGCTGGCTGGCTGGCTGGCCAAATCTTGTGATCACTTTTTAACCCACTTCCTACAGCCCGATTTTATTGAAATTTTGCACACATGTATATCTCCCAAGACAACACTTTCTATTAAAATTTGATGCCCCTCGGGCCGCGGGGTCGGGGGGCTCTCATACAAATAATTTACAAAATTTACCCGATTTTCTTTAAATTTTGTACACATGTGTGTCTTCGATGGAAAACACTTTTTGTATTGATTTGGAGTGATCCGCCCCTTGGGGACCCCAATATACAATTTTTAAATATCGCTATATCGCATCAGATCACGGCAAAGTCTGAGCTCTGTGCTTTGTGAGCAGCGCTGTTCGCTGCCGCTGCGTCATTTGTGAATGATTTTGCCACAAAACGAGCACGCAGTGTGTGTGTGTGTATCCCCGATTAGAGAATTTACAAGAAAAATTTTAATTTTTATGGGTTGTTTTTTTACTTTACTACGATCACGCAGTGCCAGACTGTCTGATCGTAGGGCGCACTGTCGCAACTTATAAACCTAGACTTAAGTCTCTTAACCATAACCATGGTATAACCTTTTTTTAAGGAAGAATAAACATGGAGTTCCTGAAATCAAACAAATCTTTTATTGTACCC
Organism: Nephrocerus scutellatus; assembly: GCA_947095585.1. Taxonomy (NCBI): domain Eukaryota; kingdom Metazoa; phylum Arthropoda; class Insecta; order Diptera; family Pipunculidae; genus Nephrocerus; species Nephrocerus scutellatus. Next base: position 122,827,745 of record OX352762.1, read on the forward strand.
AGCCTATACACAAAGAAAAACTGGTCACACTGAGGATGCCTCGGCTGGGAAAAACCTTATACGAGGATTTTCTTTCCATATAGGGAAATCGCAAGAATGGTTTCAGCAATCTTACCCAATGTACCACATTGAGAAACATGTATAACAAACACTACTGGATTTCTGACCTAAATAACCAGAAAATAGGTCTTCAAAGATTAGTAACGCACTCAAGCAATAACTTTACGTGAGTTTGTGAGTGTCATTACTCTATCTACCTATCCTTAATTTCCTAACGCCAACGCTGTGCTGAGCATTTTAAATCCCTTGAAAAAAAATTCTTAACACATTCTACGAGTTGTTTTTGGTCACACAAAGCTTGATTTCTTTTGGTTTTCTTGTGTGCGGTTTGCTTCATTTTTGAAAATCTTTGCAGCTATAATACCATCTTTTGTTTAGAAAATGTTGATGTTTTTATATCATCAAAGTAATCTATCTGGTATCTAGTACTATCAATTATATCAATGCACTGCAAACAAAGGGAAATCGAGTCACACGACGGTAAACAACAATATACCACCTTACCGGTTAATCACAGCACAGCACGTCACGAACAGAGTCGAACTTAGAATTCCGTCGTGTATCGGAATGATATAAAAGGGAAGTGGAATGATATAAAAGGCCTCTTGTCGCTACGTTGATACACAGCAGCATACCACTACCAACTTTATTCTATTCATTTGCTCCCATCCTCGCCGTCGTATAACGTTAGCTTCGCTGTTAGACTTCCCTCCGGTTTACTTCGTTGATAAACATCAGCATATCGCTGCTACTCTTCGTCGGCATATAAATTCGCCATCAATGACTTATTGTTAACGATTTCTCAGACTGCAGATCGCTCATCCACTCATAGCCGGTCAACGTAAAAAACATCGCTCATTCAGCACACCGCCCGATCGCTCATGTAGCGCTCGTTCGACTTGTACTTCGTCCATAAAAAGCATCGCTTAAGCGGCTGACAGACTATCGAACTTGACTGTAAGTTTTGATCGACATCCCTCAAAACTGATAAACTGAACGCCTGACTGACTGACATTCGTAACTGATCGCTATCAAAAAATTTTGTGTTTGACTGTCAGACAGCGGCCTTGTTTGTTTATGATCAACGTGAAAGAACGTTATAGACATGGATGAAGACAGCATTTAGAAGAATTTGTGTGCCTACGAAAATAACCGCTGCAAACAAACTGTTTGGCACATAACGAGGCCCGAATATGTCATAAAACGGAAATCTCGAGATGACGATGCTACAGAGTCATATCGTCTCAGTTCTTCAATAATTTATTTATTGAATTCGAATTTTGTTTTTAGATTAAGTTCCGAAATATGGTACATTCGCTAATTTTTTTTTCTCGTACAGTTCAAGATGCCCAACATGCTACAATTTACTGCAAAACACCTACACCCACACTACACATCACTTACTTTCTAAAACAATTTCACCATTCTCGGCAATATTGAAGTTTTGATAATGCTTCTGAGAGGATGAGACTTTGTGATTTTGTATTTCGATACCATCCAGACGGACAGTACTTTCGGGTGTATTCGATTCTGTTGTGGTTGCCGACTGCGTTTTGGAGCCATTGCATGAGTCTTCTTTATCCAGCAAACTACAAACGAGAAGAATATTAGAATACAACAAAAAAAACTATGAGTCTACTCTTACCCTAAATGCCCATTGAATCCATTCGAGGAGATCGCATTATAGTAATCATTGTGATGCAGAGTGCCGCCACCACCAAGATGATGACCACCACCAACGCCGCCCACACCAAGGCCACCCATTACGAGGTGTTGCTGCTGCTGATCCCCACCCATCTGACTTATTCCAGAGTCTTTGCTATTCGTGTCGCGATCGAGTTTCGTTTCGAAGCTGTAATTTTGAATTTCCGCTGTTGTCTTTCGGAGACTTTTGTAGACTTCTTCGCTGTTGATAGGATCTGTTGTATCGACAGATGACTGTCGCGATCGTGGACCTGCACAAGAGTATATAAAAAGTGATATATGTGTTAATACATTGGAATTAATGCTGAGGCAATTTCAAGTTTTGGTTTTTTTTTTCTCTATAAATAATTAGCTACAGCTCTAAATATAAACTTTTTTTTTTTTTGGAAATTATTACTGTTTGCAAGTTACAAAAAAAAAAAAGAATAGACAAAGTGTTTTTCATCATTGTTATTAAGGGAAAATGAGGAAATATTTTAATTTTTACAGCAAAAGAAAAGAGATCAAGTAATTTTCGTTTAACCAAAACCAGATTTACTTACTAGAATTATTTTGTAAACTAAATGGACCTTGCGATGGACTAAGCATAGGTTTTGGACTCGAACATGATAATGGCGATGATGGACTATTTGTTCCTATAGGAAAGAATTCAATTACAACAAAGAAGCAATAAAAATAAAAATAAAAATTTGAGTGAAAGTATTTTTGATTATCCAAAGAACGAAAGATAGAAAGAAAGAAAAAAAGAAAGAAAAACACAAAAGGTATAACGTTACAAAGAGACAGAAAGAAAATTGGATGTTTTTTTGTGGATGGAAATTATATTACAAAATTTGTTTATGATATTGGGTTTTTCAATTTGGAAGCCCCATTTTTCCCAGTAATGTTTCTTCGTGCATATATACGAAGTTACCTTAAACTCGTCTATACTTGCCGTTTTATTATGGAACATTATACGCTTCTAAAGGGTCCGCCATATAAAGTTTTTTTTTTCAACTAGTGCTTATTTCGTGAATGGTAACACTTAGCTCATGTCTGATTTGACAGATAATTAGTTGTATCCTTCCGCTGAACGAAAATGGTTGCGTATACGCTTGAACAACGCTGGGAAATATTGCGACATTACTTTGAAAATCATGGTAATGTTGCAGAATGTGTGCGAAAATTGCGTACGGAAGAAGAGAAGCACCGTCAGCTCCGTATTTTCCCTATCTTGTAAAAAAAAGTGAAAGAAACTGGCATCCTCATCGATAAACCAAAGCGTGAAAAGCCAAAAACAGTGCGTACACCCGAGAATATTGATGCTGTGGCAGAAAGTGTGCGTGAAGCGCCATCAACATCAATTCACCGTCGTTCTCAACAATTGAACATTTCGGAGACATCATTGAGACGAATTTTGCATAAAGACCTTGGTATGACGCCATACAAAGTCCAATTGGTTCAGGAGTTGAAGCCAACTGACCATCCAATGCGTTTTCGCTTCGCTGAGTGGGCCTGCGATCGACTTACAGATGCCGATTTTGCCAAAAAAATCATCTTTTCGGATGAAGCTCATTTTGATCTTGGCGGGTATGTAAACAAGCAAAATTGTCGCATTTGGGGCACAGAAAACCCGCACGCATACATTGAAAAGCCGGTACACCCAAAACGAGTCACTGTTTGGTGCGGATTTTGGTCCAGAGGCATAATTAGGCCATTTTTCTTCGAAAATGAGCAAGGAGTGTCCGTTACCGTCAATGGCGATCGTTATCGGGCCATGTTGAACGAATTTTTGTTCACAAAAATTGAAGAGGAGGATATTGGCAACATTTGGTTTCAACAGGACGGCGCTACGTGCCACACAGCCGAAGCTACACTCGATGTTTTGCGCCCTGTTTTTGAAGATCGCATTATCAGCCGCAGAGCTGATGTCGTTTGGCCACCTCGGAGCTGCGATTTGACACCGTTGGACTATTATTTGTGGGGTGCCCTAAAAGATAAGTGTTACGCCGACAAGCCAGAGACAATTGACGCTTTAAAGGACAATATTCGTGAAGCCATTGGTGAAATACAGCTGCACACAATCGATAATGTGCTTAAAAATTGGACCGATCGTGTAGGCTACTGCATGGCCAGCCGAGGCAGCCTTTTGAATGAAATTATTTTCCATTGTTACCCGGAAGGATTGTACTTTCAAATAAAAAAAGAAATTTGAGAAAATATTCATTATTAAATAGCATTTTCAAAAAAAAAAAAGTTATTTGGCGGACCCTTTATAACATTCACGAATTATGCAAATTTTTTATCAAAGTTCGCATTTGAATGCGAAAATTTCACGTTATGCGCTAGCTCCAATTTTCGGTCGTCGGCGATCGTGCAGGTAAATGAACAATTGAATGTCTGGTGGAAACATTTGAGTCAACATATGCACTTTATGATGTTCCCCGTGACAATATTGGGGCTGCGAGTGTAAGTGAGGTCCCAAGTTTGTCGATTCCGCGTCGATCTTAGGAATTGACCATAGACCAGTTTGTGGCAAATTTTACGCAAGGACTTATGCCTACATTCCTATAAGATATCTTTGACTTGAAAACTGAAGCTGAACGACCATCAACTGCAATGTAGCTTCAGTGTTTGATGCGGAAACCATACCGCAGTCACAGCCAATGAAGATCGGTAACGGACCATGTTGAATGAATATTTTTTGGGTTAATTGAAATGTTGTCTTGGACCATATGTGGTTGCAGTAGAGGCCCTAGGACCCACAAGGGGATATTGGACATAAGTATATGTGGTTGCAACAAGATGATGCCATATGCCACAATCGAGTTATTGTACTGAAAGTTTGGTGATCGTGTTATCTCCAGAAGTGGACCAGTCAATTGGGTTACACGTTCGCGTGATTTGACGCCTCTGGACTCATTTCCTTGGGACTATGTCCAAGTCCACTGTCTATGCCAAAAAACCAGAGACTAAAAACAATCTCAGGAGCATTATCGAAGGCTAATTGCCGGCAAATAGCCCGATATATGCGTAAAAGTATAAAAAATCGATTTCAATAAATTCACTCGTGCAGGTGTTTCCGTTGATGGAATGCTGTTGTATTCCATAATTAATGGCATCGATAGTACTTAACATACAATTTTCTTTTTCTTTTTATTGTTGAAACACAAGCTGTTCATTTAAAAACAAAATGGGGCGTTCCTAATGAAAAACCTATTACATATTTATATAACAAAATAGGTGAGTTGTTTTGTTCGTTTAAAAAAAAAAAAAAAAAAAAAAAAACAGTGAAATGTGCATGAATGGCAGTGCTACTATCGACTTATTCTGAGGGTTCTGAACATTGTAAACAATTATTTAAAGTTTATTAGCACAAGCAAAGCATATAATAGAATAAGATTTATATTTTGCTACGGAAATTCTCACAAAATTACAACCACAAATGGTAACGGCTATTGCCGACACATTTATAAAAACGACATATTCTTAAATAGTCTATTAAATAACGAGCAAGGAAAGTGGAGTTTATCGTGCGAGTTCGAAGCTTGACGAACGAGGCGGTAGCCGAGTCTTGAAAATACTGCTGAATCCATTTTTGGCAGTAGCCGCATTGATGGCAAGTACTGGGTCAAAGATGAATGTAAGCTTGCGCTTTCACCAAATTGATGCAAAGACCGGTTCCACTGTTCGGTGAGATATACCATCAAATCACCAGTGGAACGTTGCCCACGAAATCCGTACTGCCGGTCACTAAGGATTTCATTAGTTTCCAGATATTCCATGAGCTGAAAATTGATCAGCGTTTCCATGACCTTGGTAAGAATGGATATAAGTGCTATGGGTCGGTACGAAGAAGGAGACGACGGCTCGCCTTTTTTGGGTATGGGCTGGACAAAGGCTGTTACCAACTACTCGGGAAGAGTCCAGAAGAATAGGATAGATGGAAAAACTTACGCAATGGTAATGCCAGCTTGGAAGAACACCTCTTCGGAATTAATAGGGAAATTCCATCTGGCCCAGCGGATTTGTGAATGTTGAGATCGTTTAAAACTCTAGGAACTGCACGAGTACGAATGAAGATCTGTCCCTTAGAGTGTTTAATACTCGGTGGTGCAGGCGGCATCAATGCACAATCTGCAAGCGTGGAGCTAGCTGCAAAATATGCAGCAAACAGATTGGCTTTGTCTTTAGAGTTGACAACTGGAGTGTCATTATAAATGAGCGTTGGAATGAACGACTAGGCTGTATTTTTGATTCTTTTCGCGAATGACCAAAAGTTTTTACTACCTTTGGGACATTGTAGTATTTTTTGCCTTAATTTTCGGTCGTAGACCGAAGACGAGCATTGCTTTTCTGGCTCGTTTAAAATTTGTTCGGTTTTCCTCTGTAGGGTTTGCTTTGTAAAACCGAAAGCATACGTCTCTAATCCTAGAAGCCTCTTTACAGCTCGAGTCGTACCATCCATCATCCTTTGGTTTGATAGAGAATTATCCCTGAAGGGGATAAACTTTCTCATACCAATAAGAATGATGTTTGTGAGTGCATCAGCGGGGGCATCCACGTTGCTATCGCGAAACAATAGCGACCAGTTAAAACTCCCAAAGAAGTTGTTAAGGCCGTCCCAATTGTCTTTCTCGTATTGCCATACTGTTTTTTTGAGAGTTTTTTCCGCGTGGTTTATTAACGAGAAATTAGCTGATACAACGTAATGGTCAGACGTGACGACCGCTTTTGCAGAGAGAATGTTTAAGTGGGCTAAATACCACGCTTCAATTCACTTTGCTCGATTGTACGCTCACAAAAACGCTGGACAACTTCCAGAAATTTACTGTGCATAACGATTCGCTGTCGTTTCCTTAGTTCTAAGCATTGAAAGGTTCTCAAGTAAGTTTTTTTTTATTACCTTTTGCAAACACAAACAAATAAAAACTGATAAATTACTTTATGTAATATTACTTTATAATTACTGATAAGTAATTAATTTCAAATATTTTGCGTGAATTTCCGAATTTATCAAATAAAAAGCAAAACAGTTTGGCTACGAACAATAACTAAATCATTAAAAAAGTGTAAGCGTACTGAAGCAAATGCTCTAAGAATATCTTGTTTTATTAATTTTGCATATAACAAATTCAAAGCTTTAATACAAGAGACCTGTGCAGTTAATATACGAACGAGTAGAGTAAATAAAAAAATAAATAAAAACGAACACTATACTCAATGAGAGTGATCTGATCAATCAATCAATCAGTCAATTAAGTATACAAATAAAAATTTAAATAAACATTGTTCGGTAAATACCAATTCTTTTCAGAAGAATAATCCTTGCAAAAACTTTGGGAAATAAGAACAAAAAGAAAAATCAACGAAACAAAAGTATTTGTATTCGATTATTCGCAGATATCTGTGTTTATTGATAGATGTTTGAGTGTTTGTTTCTTTTTTTTATTGTTTGGTAGTAAGTTTGTTTGTTGGATTATATATTGTGGTTAGTATTATTATTTTTTATTAATGAGAATCATTAACATTCTCCTGTTTACTACACTTTTTCCTAACTGCTAGGTTTTATATTTTGTATTTATGTTTGTTTTTTTTTTGTTCTATTCACATCCTGTTGTGGAAAAGAAAATACAATTATCGTAATGTAAAATTTATCTGGTGAGAGTTAGAGAGAAAGAGAAATGCGTATGATAAAAGTATGGGGGGATAGGAAATGATGAAGGGATAAAATTATGAAAGAGAGAAACCGAAATAATCGGAAAGGGTTTAAGTGGAAAAAATGAAAACAAACCAACCAACCGATTGCACACAGCACCAACCTTCTAAAGCATAAACTTAAAACTTGTACAACAACAAAATACACAGAACATTCCACAAGTTATTGAACAGTCCACCCTAATTGTATTTGCGTTTGGCAGCGCAATGAAACGTTTGCTGTGCCTTTACCCAAAATAAACGCTTTGAGATAATGTTAAGTCATGATATATATGATAAACTGCGGATCAAATCGGCTTATTCGTATGTTCACCTTCAGACAAAACTGAATGAGTCTGTGTTTCAATTGGTTAAAAAGCGAAATATTTTAATTGTGGTAAAAAAAACCTTTAATCTGCTTAGTTTTTTAGCCGAATATCTGTTCCAAATGCAAATGGTTGTTAAAAAGTTAACATTTTGTTGGTTTGATAATATAACTTTCAAATTAAGTCTAATTTTGTTAAACGCATACCAATTATGTGCATTGTACACAAAATTAATAACTTTTATGGCGAATTGTTATAATAATTTATTTAATTAAGAGATTATTTTTTAAAACAAATGCATTTATTTGCAAGTTGGAGTTGTTTCGGTCATTTTTGAATGGCAATGAACTACAAACGAAGAGGTAAACGATTTGTCCTATCCTCCTAACCCAAGGGGAAACAGTATACGCCGATGGATGCATGGCTAAGAGGATGCTTAGTCTAGTGTATGCGGACCCTGAATACCTAGCAACCTTCGGTTTCAACTGACCTTCCACTGGCATACCGACTCTGTCATGGGTGACCTTCTTTCCCGGATACTCGTGGGTCATTATTGACTCAAGTTTTAATAATTATGAGACCGATGCATCTCAAAGCGTATCAAACTCTGTTCCAGCTGTTGAGCAACCCGCTGTATCTAGAAAAGCTGTTAAGCTCTCGATGGCCTATCCCATGTTGGCCTCAATTAATCTGTCTGCTGTTGAGCAGCCGAATTCAGACGGCGTAGCCATACATTCCACATCTGTAACTCGCAAGGGCGTCAGAACTTAGGACGTGGAATCAGCCACTTCTGATTCTGACGCATCCACAATCACGTCATCTCGAAGAAATCCGCATGCTCTTCTATTGGGATGGCATTAGATGGGCTACTGATCCAGCAACACCGAGGTGGATTCATTAAATTGAACTCGCTAGAGAGAAGACGACTTAAACATTCTTAACGCGTGGACAAGGATAGAAAGAGTGCTGTTGATTTTGCCACCCTTCCGCCCCTTCCACTTCAGCATCCCGGTAGGGCTAATGAGGTCCATCAGGGTGTTGCCTGCATCAAGCGAATGGCGAATATTCTTCCCTAAGCAAGCGCTCCGCCGAGGAAAATATAACACTTGGTCTCATCTTAAAGTCTTGGGTTATTAGCAGATAGATAAAAGGATTACGGAACGGGAGAAGTAAGTTGATCTGTAAATGCAGGGAACCAGTGCCAAGGGCGGTCTGCTTGATCGGCACGAACATCAACATTCTTCCTATTCCAGAATTGGTGGCCTTGCTGATTGTTCCGAGGGAAACACAGAACATTGTGTGTGCTTCAGCATATTTCCCCGGCGACGACGAAAATATTCCGCCCTTAGAGATCCAGGAGCTGTCAGAGCACTACCGGAACAGAAACCTCCAGTACCTCATAGGGTGCGATGCAAATGCACATCACAAAGTCAGGGACAGCAGCGACATCAATAGAAGGGGTGAATGTCTTTTAGAATATCTTATTAGTAGTTATGTAGATATACTAAATAAAGGATCCAAACCTCCCTTATAAATGCGATTCGCGAAGAGGTACTTGACCTCACTCTCGCCAGACAATTTTTCTCCAACTTTGTTGAATACTGGCATGTGCACGACGAAGCCTCGCTGTCAGACCATTAACAGATTAAGTTTGACTTTCCTGGCAAACTGGAACATGCTTCTTCTAGATCTGATTCCACAGACTGGAATCTATATAATGGGTTCATCTCTAAAGTAGATATGCTTTTTACATCTATTAAGTCCACAGGGGACTTAGATAAGCATATCAACTTAATGATGTGTTGCTCTCTTCCTATCATGACAGCTGTGTCCTTAAAACCAGTTTGTCTAAACGAAAGTTCTCTGGTGAAACGACCAGCTGACTAAGCTTAGGAAGAAAGTCTGAAAACTCTTCAACTTCTTCTGCTTAACGCACGAAGTGTTGGGACGAATATAGGTTCGCCCTTACAGAGTACAACTTATTAAGAATTAAGGTCATCCAAACGTGCCACATGGAGGAAATGCTGCGAAAACATGCCGAAAACATGCCATGCCAGTAGCTGCTCGAATCCATAAAGCATAAGTTAAGGAGCAGACAAACAAACAAAAAAGGGCCGATGGCACCTTTACGTCGGGCTGTGAGGATACAATCAGAACCCTACTCCAGGTGTATCCCCAGGTTCGTCTACTCGTGCACCATACACGTACCCGAACGCATCTAACCAAAGGGTCTGTATTACTAGTAGGGTTATTAGTTTATCTGGGTACATTCCTACTATCTGGAGACAGGTAAATATGATATTTATCCCAAAACCAGCCAATAGGCCTAGTGAGCTGCCTAAATCATACAGACCTATAAGTCTAACATCATTTGTCCTTAAAACCACGGAGAGACCGGCCGGTTAGAATTGTCTACCCCTCTGCACTCAAAGTCAGTTTGCATACAGGAAAGGTAAAATCACAGAAGGTAATTCCTCTCTTGACGAGATGGCTGATATGGGTCCTGAGCCTGAGAAAGAAACTGCAAGGAGGAACAAAACGACTCTCCAACTGCTACCGGAAAGGGGAGAGTTGGGGAGGCATATTGCGACACTGAAACTTGTGCTTTAAAGAGGCAGACGAAGTATCGTGGGAAAACACCGACACTTGTAATATTTCAAGACAAGTTTCAAGTTTCGCTCAATTGAGCTAATCTCCCTACAAAGACCTGAAATAAAAACGGTTGTATGGATACTGACAGAACTGTGACTTCTAGGAAAACACGCAAGAAGGATGGGTGTCGAAAATGACTTCTGCAGAAGCTGCATTCACGAGAAGGAAAAGGAAATAATTTTGCTCGAGTGGCAAATCGCGAGACCAACTTCGATTCATTAAGAGCTCCAAATGGTTCCTTTGAAAAAGGGAAAGGTATAAGATCCATGTGGCAACACAAAGGACCACAAACGATCTAAGTGGACGATTGCTGCCATCGTAACCTTTAGGTTGGGTTACGTACTCTATGTTATGTAATAATAATACACAAAATCTTTTTCTATGACCTGGTGCCCGTTCCAAAAAGAATTCAAAAAAAGGTCTAAAGTAGCTGCGAGGAGAAAGAAGTAATCGCGATCAGTTACCCGTGCATAATGGAATACATCATCTTATAATCACTATCTCTGCTACCCTTAACCGACATGATTGTGTGGAAAGAAAGAAGAAGAAGAAATTTAACTGGTCGTACAGCACATAAAATATTTGTGGTTAATTTAATGTCAAAATTATAACTTTTTATGAGGTATTTTATCCATTTGGAACACAGCCTTACTTAAAATTGGTATTGGCAGCGTAAAAGAATGCAACGACAAAACAACTCAACGCAACAATTTGTGGTGGACTGAAACATATTTTTCGTTTTGATTTTTCATTATATGTCTGTCTTACTGTAAACAAGAAGAAGAACATTGTAGTAATACACAAAACACAGAAAAAATGTATGTGAAATAAGTAGTAACAGGAAGAAGAGTAGAGAAGAGTATTAATCAAATGGAAACACAAACAAAGGTGAACAAAATGGATAACGTCGCGAAATAGTATATGTATATTATATTATTATATTATATATATATATAAAACACAAAACGATCAACTAACAACTAAGAAGTGGAGAGAAGAAGAGTACTTGTAAGCTTTCAACACAAATCACTTACCAGATGTGCTACGTCTCAAGTGAGACTGGATAATGGTTCGAGCGGAATCCTGATAAGTCTTTGGTAAACTGGATAAGAATCTTGTCATCTGCAACCAGAAAGAAAAAAATGAGGCATGATGCATAGTTATCAACGAAAACAAAACAAACAACAAAATGAAATTCACTTACATTAGGTGCATTGCAATTGTACAACGCAACTAAACACAATCTCGCCTGACCACGCAACTCGACACTCTTCTGATCGCCAGCCAATTGGACAATCTTTAGTATGGCCTTCTCCACCGGTCCTTGGCTGGGAAAATCACCAGCCGTGCAATAGGACGTTGCCAAATTTGTTAGAAATTTCAAAATTGCAATTTTTGTTTTTGTCGGCGGAGTTTGCGCTGAATCCGATAGGATTCGGAAAACATCTTTCATCTGTGTGTCTGCGGGGAAGTACTCGTGAACCAGTTGTAGCGTTTTCCAGATTTTGCCATGCATTGAGCCCAACAATTCAGTGCCGAGTTTGTTGAAAAGTCGCGTCAGCAATATGAATAGCCAATCGTGCAAGTCATTGGAGTGAGCCAATATCAATTCGTTGACGGTGTCCAGGAAGAGGGCATATACTTTGGTATGAGTGTCCATAAACATTTTGCGGAACATATCGAGAACGCACTGGACATGAGAGCAAGGGGAATTCCGAATCAATATTGTAATGGCAGACGACTAAAAGTACTCTCCTTACCTGCAATTGTTGTTGTGTCAATGTTTTCTCATCGGACAAGTATTGCGTCAAACTGATGAGACCATCTTTTCGCTCGGACCAATGTGTTGATGCACAAAATTGTATTATTGTATCGATATCCTCGATTGGGGCTCGACAGCTGTCCAAACGATTTCGTGATCCGTTCCACGAGTAGTTCTAAAAGAAACAAAATTAAATTAACGAATGAATTCGAATTCATGCAATAAACTCCAACCCATAGTAGACAACAACCTCAAAAGCATTGCAACATGAAAACTATATTAAAACACACTACTACAAACAATAAATAGTAAAAAAATTATAAATAAACACAAATAAGAAGTGCAAATGCAAAAGACTAACATCATTTCCTCTTCTATACGACGAATCGAAGCTCCGCTCCGAACATACCGAGGATGCTTCGCTTTCGTCGGACTCATCACGTGACACTTTGCGTCCGAGTGATAATCGAGAATAATCTGAGGATAAATCGGCATCATCGGGTGACTGCAATTCGCAAAACAGAAAGAAAGTTCGTTTTAGAAAATTTCATGTTCTATGATTTAATTAAAAAAGCCTTACCAATGCATCGGCTAAAGCATTTTCCGCTTCGCGACTCTGCTGAAGCATTTTCTGTGCCAGTACTGGCGGCCGCCCTCCTGCATTAACTGGTGGCCTCTCCGCACGTCTCGGGCTACTCGTCGAATAGATACTTCGTTTCATTGCGGTTACACGCGTCGGACTGGTTTCACGGGAGCTCGCCAAAGACCTTGGGATTCCAGATGCTTTTTTTGGAATTGTACCAGTTGGCCTGTATGATGAATATGAACCGTACATTTCACGGAGTTTCGACGAAGGTGAAGTGCTGCGTGAAGCGGCTGCAAAATAAGCGGCGATAAACATTAGAGATAAAGACACAACAACACAACAAAAAATCACAGTTAAGAATACATTAAGGGACAAAAGAGGAGAAACAGGAATACGAGAAAAATGAAATGAAAACTGAGTTCTTACGCTGCGATTGTGAGACACCAGCTCTTGACCGAGGCGCTGGTCTGTGCTCGGGTGAGGCATGCTGAGGTGTTGTCGTTGAACTGGAGATCTTCTTGGCGCGTGCTATAAAATGATGCGAATGTAAAATGAAATGAAATGCAAAACATACATTAAACATAAATAAAGAACAAAAAGTTGCAGAGTTTTCTATATATAGAGGGTGATTCAATATAGGAGGTTACAAGTTGAAAAATTACATTTAATAACCCCGAGATCGAGAAAATCTTTAATGGAACTTAAACCTGTTTTAGATAGGATCATATCGGCACGGTTTAAAACTCAGATAATGACTAGAACAAGGACCTGTTCTAAAGTCAGCTTGAGGCAACTCTAAACGGTGCACTAAACTCGTTATTGGGGACTTTAAAGCCAAATTGTCAAAATTAAAGATATCACAGATCTTTGGTCAATTATAAGTCATTATGGCATAGGGAACCATAGAAATGCTTATAGATCTTTGTTCAAGCCATCAACTATACATTGGAGGCATGAAGTTCCCATATTCGGAAATACACAAATACACTTGGCAATCTCCATCTACCAGAGCACGTATCCAAGTTGATCACATTTTTAACAGCAGGTGCAACGCCGAACGGAGATATCGTCAACGTAATAGGGGACTTGAATGCCAAGGTAGGCAACGGCATTGAAGGACTCAGACATGTGATTGGGAAGCACGGCCTCGGCGAACGAAATGACAATGGTGAAAGATTTGTTGATTTCTGCAACACCAACCACCTTGTCATAGGAGGCACCATGTTTGAGCATAAGACCTGCCACAAAGTCAGCTGGGTGTCAACTGACAGGTAATCATCATTTAACCAAATCGACCATGTGGCGATCAGCCGACGTTTTAGGAGCTGCCTTTTAGACGTCCGAAACAGACGAGGAGCCGACACATGGGTATGGTACGGGATCATCACCTTATGGTAGCTACTGTCCAGTTACGTACTGCATCAGTTCAAAGAATCAGCCTAGGTATAACATCGACCGGCTAAAATCCCCTCAGTACGCCAACAATTAAAGGATCATTTACCGCAAGGAGTGGAAGCAATCAAAAGCTCACTGCCGACAACTATCCAAGAAGATTGGAAAGCTGTGAAAAATGTTTTCACATCTGAAGCGAAAAGTATTGTTGGTAGAAGCCAGGGAAGGCACATCACATGGCTTATCGAAGATACCTGGAGGCATCTTGAAGAACGTAAGCTACTTAAAGCTCGTATTGTAGATACCACAGCAACAGCGAGGATCGAGGTAGAGTCCCTGTATCGAAGCAAAATTAGAGAAGTGCAGCGTAGTGTAAGACGTGACAAACGTAATTATATTAACAACCTGGCCTCAGAGGCAGAGGAAGCAGCGAGCAGGTGCAATAGCAGAGCCGTTTACAGAATCACCAAAGAGCTGACAGGTGGTCACCGCTCTAGCCAACATCTGGTGAAAGGCCTAGATGGTGCCGTACTCGTTCCAGATGAGGATGAGGAAGGAGCATTTTTCTACGGTCGTTAAACGTTCATTCACTAAATGATATGCTACCAAATCAAACGGAGCTGCCGGAAGTAACAATTTCCCGAATTCGCACCTCAACTGGCAGTAACGATGAGATCACTACCGCGATCAACGCACTAAAGAACAACAAGTCGGTAGGACTAGATGGTATACCAGCAGAGCTTCTGCGTACCGCTCCAACGACATCAGCAGAGCTTTTATATCCTCTTGTAAAGAGAGCTTGGGAGGCAGAAAGAAGAAATTCGTTTGACTCTTACATCTTAACTCAAACATCTGGACTACGCTGACGACGTTTGTTTACTCTCACACAGGATTATGGAGCTGCACCAAATGACAACAAATGTGGAAAGGGAGGCAAATGTTGCGGGTTTGAAGATTAATGCTGCCAAAACCAAAATCATCAACCTCGGCACTAACTCAGTAACTCAAGTTAACATTGCCGGACTGGACAGCCGGTAGAGAGTTTCCAATATCTCGGGAGTATTGTCTCGACCGAAAGTGGAACTGAACAGGACATTGTCAACCGAATTGGCAAAGCAAAATCAGTGTTTGGAATGATGTCCATGATATGGCGAAGCAATGCGATCAGCGACTCTTCCGTTCAAATGTTAAATCTGTGCTGTTGTATGGGTGCAACACCTGGAAGGTGACCGCTACTATCACAAAAAGATTACAAACGTTCGTAAATTGGTGCCTACGGAATATCTTAACGGTTTTCTGGCCTAACCGTATCTTTAACGAACATCTTTAACAGAGAACGGGTCAGGAAACAAGAGGCACAACCATTCAACGACGGAAGTGGCAGTAGATTGGTAATACACTCCGAAAAGGCGACAGTTCCACAGCAAACTACGCAATGAAATGGAATCCGTTATCTTAGGATCTCAGGATGGTAGAAGAATGGGTCGTCCGAGAAATACATGGCGCAGAACAGTTGAGGAGGAGTCACGGCCATTGTAGAAGAGTTCGAGAGAGCTGAAGCTCATTGGCGTGGTAGTAGAGGACCCACAAAGGAATATAAGACATAAAAAGAAGAACTCAGTTAGTTGGGACACGCCAATTGTAAACACCAACTGAATCACCCAATAGTTATTGACATTTTATAGAAAGAAAAAAAAACTGATTAATAGAAATTTGTTTAACATTTTCTCTTTCTCTATTTTTAATGGAAATTTACAATTTTCTATTCGTTAAGAAGTAAACAAGATAAAAACATTCAATTACCTTGCTGGGCGACATGCCCTTCTGCGTGTTCGCAAAAAACATAAACATATGCAAAAAATTAAATTAAAATCAAAGAAAAAATTTAAATCAATCAAAAAAAAGTGATAACAGAGAGAGAAGAGAGAGAGAGAGAAAGAAAAGAACAATTAATTTATGTTATTTGTTGTATTGTGTCCTGAGAAAATTGTGTGCAATATCATGTCCGATGATCTGATCTGAGAACGCAGCGTGGATGATGTCACTTAGTAATATTACGCGTTCAACGATAAGAAAACAAAGAACTAAGCTTGAAAACTGTTCCGACATTTTTGCAAGAAACAAAAAATGTTTATAAATAAATAAAAAACTAAGAAGCATACAAACAACATGCAGTTGAGCGTAACATTTTGTTTGATTGCGGTGCCATTTATCGATTATTGCTCGTGTCTCTCTTTTAAAATTTTACATTTTTACCAAATTTTTCATTATAATACATATTATTTGATATTAGACTAATCTAGGTTTATTTGTAAATAGAACAAACAACATTAGTAATCACTGTGTGAAGCTATATGAAGAAACCAAATAAATAAATAAAAAAAATAAAAAACATGAGTACAACAAAAAGAAAAACTTACGCAGCGAGGCCGTTCCGGATGTTACTTTTAATCTAGCATAGTTTGAATATTGCGCACGTGCTCTAGCTCTTTGCGCAGCAGCAGTATCAACGGCCGAAATGCTTCTAAAACCAGCTGCAAAAACATTTTCATGGAAGTTTTGTGTTATGATTATGCGATATTTTGGCTGTGTACTTTCAATTATCAAAAAAATAGTAGATTTGGGGTTAATGTTAGTGTGTGAGAGTTTGGGAGAAATTAAGCTTAAATTTCAGTAATCAGTATCAGTAATGAAAATGAAATCATAAAAACAAAAAGTTATGTACGATGGTTGTTTTCAAATTCAATGTTATCATCACCAATAGGTCCAAATAAAACTGATATTTCTCGGGCGTTATTGTCGAAACGCTTATAATCTGAAGTTAAGTAAATTTGCGGTGTGCAAGGAATTTTGTCTTACAAATATCATAATATGACATATATGGTATCCCAATAAATGGTTCAGATTTGACATTTCGGTTCTTTTGGCTCTGGCAACGCTTCTGTCATTCTTTCTTTGACAGAAACTCAGTATATTATTTTTAGTTGACGAAATTAATGGCTTAACCGCTTCACCAAAAATGGGAAATGTTGGAAATTTACTTCCACAACAAAGACAATTGGTTCGAAATCGCAAGAAAATGTCGTACACGGGACTCACACCCAACGGTGTCAAGAAGTTGTGCGTGGAAACGGGCTACCTAGTCGAAAATTCGAACGCGTTTCCGTGCTCGTCGTGTTGGTTCAGCCCAAAATGTCGCCACGGTGGCCGAAAATGTGCGCCAACGGCCGAGAACATGAATTCGTCATCGTGCATCCGAAATGAACATCAGTCGGTCTTACATGCAATGAATTCTGCGTAAAGATCTTGGTTTTTGGCCCTATAAAGTTCAATTGGCCCAGCAATTGAAGCCTCGTGACCATCCGCTTCGATATCGATTCGCTGTGTGGACCTGCGACCAACTCGAAATTGATGAGGATTTTGCTCAAAAAATCATCTTTTCGGACGAGGCGCATTTTCATCTCGGTGGGTTCGTAAACAAACAAAATTGTCGCCTTTGGGGATCGGAAAATCCACAAGGATATGTGGAGAAGCCAATGCATCCATTGCGTGGTACTGTTTGGTGCGGCTTGTAGCGTGCCGGCATTATTGAGCCGTATTTCTTCGAAGATGAGGCTAGCGCTACCGTTACGGTCAACGGAATCAACTACCGCCACATGTTAACATCTTTATTGTGACCATATCTTGAAGATATTGATTTGGGCGACCTTTGATTCCAGCAATATGGTGCGCCACGCCACACATCAGCCGTTACAATAGCAGAAGTGCGTCAAAAATTCGATGGCCGCATTATCAGTCGAAATGGTGACGTGAATTGGCCGGTAAGGAGCTGTGATTTGGATTTTTATTTGTGATATGCCGTGAAGTACAACTGATATGCGGACAATCCACAAACAATTGAGCATTTGAAAGCCAATATTGAAACAACCATTGCCGAAATAGAACCGCACACAATCCAAAATGTGCTCAGAAATTGGACCGACCGAATGGAGTACGCAAAGGACAGCCGCGGCCCACTTTTGAATGAAATGATTTTCCATAAATAACCAGGAGGATTGTACTTTCAAACAAAAATAAATTTGGAAATATATTAAGCCGTTTTGTTTTATTAAATTTTTAAATCTGAACCTCTTATTTGGACACCATTTATATGCAATACATAGGGTCTATTCTTTTATTCAACCCGAGCGAGCAGTGTACGTCAAAAATTTACACTGTGTTTTTTTATTCACCCGGGGTAATTTTACTCTTCAGTTTCCTATTTTTTACTCTGAAGTGAATATCAGTGTAAGGCAGAGTAAGAGCGAGTAAAGTTACCCAGTGTACACACCGAACATTTATACGCCGTGCAACACTCGCTCGGTGTACTCCGGGTAACTTTACTCGCTCGGGTTCAATAAAAGAATAGACCCATAATGTGCTCGCTGTTGTAACTCGGTAGTATTACGAACGATATAGAGATAAATTAAAAGGAAAGGATATAGATTTGGGTCTCCATACTCGCGGTGGACTTTCTAATCAGCAAAAGAATCGAACTAAACGTTATCAACTTTAAAGCAGTAAATGAACGTCTATGCACCCTTCATGTGTGACACAGATTTAAGAACATAACCCTCATAAAGGATGACACACCTACAGAGGATGAAAAGGAAGAATTCTTTGAATCAGTCAGATAGGCACTTCTGCCTGCCATCAGTAGGATATAAAAATCATTTTGGGGGATATGAACGCAAAAACATGGAGCCAGCACCCATAGTTTA
The DNA here is from genome assembly GCA_947095585.1 of Nephrocerus scutellatus. Classification (NCBI taxonomy): domain Eukaryota; kingdom Metazoa; phylum Arthropoda; class Insecta; order Diptera; family Pipunculidae; genus Nephrocerus; species Nephrocerus scutellatus. Next base: position 122,846,663 of record OX352762.1, read on the forward strand.
CACGAGAACACTAATGACAATGGAAAAAGAGTCATAGAGATGGCAGCAAGCAATAATTTGGTCATTGCGAGTACAAAGTTTCCGCGTAAAAATATCCTCAAAGATCCTGATTGAGCCACTCGCAACTAGATAGTGCACGTGTTGATAGAACGCCGCCACAACCAGAATCTGATGCCGGTACGAACGTACTGAGGAGCCAACGTCGACTCTGACCACTATCTTGTTGGTATGATGCCCTGAGCGCGTATTGCATCATCACGAAAGACTGCATCCGCGAATCAGGTTCTAGTGAACACGGCTGGACCAAAAACAACTACGGTGAAGCGATAGGACTCGCCCTAAAGAGATGACGGTGCGCCTTTTTTCTGAACAGGATGGATAAAGGCTGTTTTCCAATTCCTTGGGACGACTCCAGAAAAATAAGAGAAATGTAAAAGCCTGGGCAGTAGCAATTCTAACGTTAAAGCACACCTTTTAAAAACTATAGCGGAAATACCATCAGCCACTTGTACGAAAGCAAATCTGTCCCATAGAGGATTCGACTCTTGCAAGTACAGGCGGCGACAAAGCGCTATCTGGTAGCGTGGATCTAGCTGCGAAATGTGAGGCAAGCTGATTGGCTTTGTCTATAGAGCTGACAATTGGAATGTCATTGTTAATGAGCCTACTAAAGATGTCGAGTGGTGTTAGGTTGAAGAGAATGTACAACGCAGCGGTGGTGTGAAGTAATCCACTCATACATTGGACTTTGCTTAGCTTGTCGCGATTTGCTGCTTTGTTGTCTAAGGCAGTCCACCAAACAATTGTACTGAATTGCAGGCTTATTGCCAATTTAGAAGGTGGGGCAAAAGTAATGTTATAATGTAAATGTGCCATAATTTTTGTAAATGGCATAAAATGTCATTACTTTTGCCCCATCTTGTATATAGGCTTGTATATTTATTTCCAATGGTTTTTTTGCAGGAGAAGAGGCTCTTTCTTGTAGACACAAAAATGACGGTGATTTTTAATGATTCTATTTAGGTATTCGTTAGCTGAAATGCTCTTCTACATAAAACCTTGTAAACTTTGTTACTACGATACAACTAACTATATATAAAGTCGATGAACCAAGTCTGCTTTCAACCGATAGCATAAAATTCATTTACAATAAATGGAATATAATATAATAACTAAATAAGAAAAAATTACATATGTATCAAGTATGAAAAACTAAAAAAATGAACATGAAATTTGTATTCTTTCTATAAATTGTTAATATCAAGAAAAAAAAATGTAAAACCTCTTGGTGGAATGTATGTTTGAGCAATTGGTATTCCGCTACGATTGCGATATGATCTTGGCAGCGAAGGCACGCGACTCAATCTAGGCTGGGCGAGATTTTCTGTGCTAACGCTGGTGTCTACGACTATTAGCGGCAGCGTGTCGATAAGTCAGACATTACAATAAGGCAGCATAGCAATAAAAAAATTACAAATTGCAAAGGCAACAAAAAAAACCATAATCCACGAAACATGCAGAAGTTACATGTGTGTTGATGGGGTTCAGTTTTTTGATAAACAAAAAGTTTTAACATAAAACACCAAAATAAAAAATTACCACAAGTTTTAGGTTTATTGTTGTTGTTCAAAGTTGTTTGTTTTTGTCGTTGGGGGTGGGAAGTGTGTAGAATATTAATATTAGTTGTAGTACCAAACATAAAAATAAGGAAAATATCATTGATTATTATTCCATTTTGTATGCATTTTTTAGAAAAGAGAGGAGAGGAAGAGAATACAATAATAAACAATTATTAGTTGAGAGAAAAGTTAGTAAATTGTAAGACATATTATGAACATGAAGTTAGTTTGGTAACAAAAAAAAAAGGTTTAGCTAAATATTAAACATTGAAAGGAAACATTACCTGAAGGCGCTGTGGCAGGCGATCGCAAACCCGTCGATGTACGTCGTTCTGGAATTTTTCATGTTTTGATTTATGATTTGATATTTTTTTTTTGTTTTTATTTTGATTGAGGCGATAGGGGTGATAGGAATGTAGTAATAGTTGAGGTTTGGTGCAAAATGGATGGATTTAAAGGAAGTTGTGGAAAAATATTGATTACTATCTAGTGTACGAGGACAACGGACAGACAATTTGATTTTTTTTCTACTGTTACTAGTATAAATGTTAGATTTTAACTTTTTAGATAAGAAGATTACAAAACAATCAGTCAGGACAGAGAACTTGGACAACAGAGCATTGATATATATATATATAGAGACAAGAGTTGACTAAAGGAAAACACATACTTATAACCGTTCCCGGCATCGAATTCAAACTCGAATTACTACCACGAAGACTTGTATTCATTGAACCTGCACCATTTGTACCTGCCATCAAGTCGCGTTCACGTTCGAGCGCCTTTTGCGTTGCAATATCAATGGTGCCGTAAATCTGATCGGCCATATCGGGAAAATGACGTCGGAATGACCAGAAAGCTCTGCACGTAGAAGGATAATCGAAAATGGTTACAATACAAGTATTAATTCGACTGCTACACTTACCTTCTGCTGTGTTTTCTCGCCTCGTTATCCGCATCGCTGATCGATTTCTTAAGTGTGTCGCGTAACTGTACCGCATACCGCTCCATTGACTTGGTCTGCCACTCATCGAATAAGAGACACAGCATCTCACACAAAGAGGCACGAATATCTTTTGACTTTGATTGCTGCAGCGTTGTCGTAATGATTGTGATAAGTTTTGGCGCGTGCGTGTATTTGATGACGTACTTAAGGGCAATAGTGCCCGCCGATGAGATGACTTTGGCTGAATTTTGTATCAGATTGATGAGCTCTTGAAAAATGTAACTGCAAAAGAAATCTAATTTATTGCGCAACGTTTTGCTCATATATGCTATGGTGATGCATGCCTCACGAATCACCTAGTAGAGAGAGACATAGATCAAGAACACAAATTAGCATTAACTTATAATAATAATCAGCAAATTTGTTGTACACTCACCTGCGAGCGAAGCTCTTTTAATATATCTAGGAATGCTATCGACATATCTTTCAAATATGCTGGAAATGACGGCTGACTTTGAAAATTTATCATTAAAAGTGAACGAATTTTCTTTAACTGCAATGAAAATGAGAAGAAAATTAATTAACAAGCAACAATTATTTTTGTTTAAACGAGTTTTTGTGAGTTTTTTTGAGTATTCCTTCTAATACCTTGAAACAAGAAGAGCAAACCCCGTAAGAATGTACTTCTTGGAAAAGGCTTATTTCTTTGTACGAGGGAATTTACAGAGCTATTATCTTAGCTTAGCATTTTGCTTATGCTTCTACCCTTCCATTATCTAACCAAAGACCACAAAATCTCCCGAATGTAGGCCCAGGTATGTCTAAAATATATTTCTGGTCAAGGGTTGTTTCAAAGATTCGTAAAGAACTTGATCCTAATAAAGCAACTGGACGCGACGGTATTCCGCCGTTATTATTGAAAAGATGTCATCTTACTCTGGCGAAACCGCTTAGCAAATTGTTTCATCTCTCAATGGAGACATGTGTTTTTTCCCCTCAATTTGAAAAATAGCTAATAGCCCGTTCCGAAAATTTGCACCTACTAACTACTGTCCTATTGCTTTGTTGTCAGTTCTATCAAAGCTAATGGAATCTATCATTATTTTAAACTAATATGCTATCTAGATACGAATGCTCTTTTATCCGATGTGCAGTATGAATTTTTTAAAAATCGCTCTTCAAGTGAATCAAAGGCTGCATCATTGGATGTTTCAAATGTTTTTTATAAAGTATAACATTATTGTCTTATTAATAAGATTCGTTCACTCGACTAATATTCCTCTCTCATTGCTTGGATTTAGGATTATTTATGGAAACGTACAACAGAAGTTGTATTGATTGGAATTTCTTAAGCTTTGCATGGGTTACTGTTGGCGTGCATCAAGAGTCACCCTTATCGCCTACGCTCTTCTTGATAAACAAGTGGCGTTGCTGTGAGGAAAGTTGACATTACCGTCGTGTGCTGTTATCTGTCAAACGACGCCATACTTATTTGCAGACTAAGTTCATAGGTTAGTTTTTATTTGTCAGCCTGTTGCATTACTCGTGTTTCGTGTTTCTCAATAAAATGGAAAAACAGAAACATTGATCCCATAATTCGCTTTTTATTTTTGGATGGAAAAACATGCGAAGCCAAGTTGGATGCTGTCCATCTACAAGAACCGTGAGATATTGGTTAAACGAATTTAAACGTGGTCGTACATTTGTTGTTGATCAGGAGCGGCCAGGCTGCTGCCCCGCAGAATTTTGGATTCGAAAGAAATAATTCTCGTAGACTTTTTGCAGAAAAGGATCAAAAAGAAGAACGATCACAGGGCTGTTCTGCAGTAAATTATTCGACCGATTCGATAAGAAATTGAAGGAGACACGACCCCATTTGGTATAGAAAAAAGGTGCTGCTTCACCACGATAACGCACCAGCACATTTATCCCGAAGTGTCGCGGCCAAATTGCACGAACTGTGTTACGAATTACTGCCGCACCCACTGTACTCTCCTGACCCGGCTCCCTGTGGTATTTAGCTTCGGGTGCTTTGAATGGTTTGAAGGAGCCTACGCCCAATTTACCTTATCAATTTAGCTTGGGTGATTTGAATGGTTTGAAGGAGCCTACGCCCCATTTAACCTTATCAATTTAGCTTGGGTGCTTTGAATGGTTTGAAGGAGCCCACGCCCCATTTAACCTTATCTGGACTAAATATATTTCCCGATAAACTATTTACCCTGCTGTCAATGCGTGCCCAATGATTAGGAGCATTAGGGTGTGTATGTGAAACATAAGTAGACGAACCGGGGAAATGAACTAAAAGGAGCGTATTAATTGTGTCCTCACGGTCCGACGTGTAGTTACCATCTGTCTTACACAAATTGTCTGATACTAGACGACTGCCTTGTGGATTCATGCATCTACTGGCATATCAGCAATGTTTTCGCAGCATTTCCTCGTTTGGATCGTCTCAATTCAGAGTTATACTCCGTAAAGGCGAACCTATATTCGTCCCAGCTTTTTCATGCGTTTAGCAGTGTTGAAAAGTATTCTAACTTTCTTCCTAAGTTTTGCCAGTCGGTGATTCCACCAGGCAACCTTACGTTTACTCAAACTGGTTTGGGGGACACAGCTGCCATAGTAGGAAGTAAGCAACACATTATTTAACTGATAAGCTGCCTCATCTAGGTCCCCTATGGACTTTATGGAAGTAGGTAGCATATCTATCTTGGTGAGGACAAGTCCCTGTTAAAGATTCCAATCCGTAGATTTAGGATCGTATCTGAAAGAAGCATGTGCCAATCTGCCTGATCTCTCTTTCTTTCTCTCTCGCATGATCTCTTTCTTGCATGATCTCTCTTTCGCATGATATCTCTCTCTCGCATAATCTCTCTTTCGCATGATATCTCTCTCTCTCTCGCATGATCTCTCTCCACATGACTTTAATCTGTTCCCCAAGCAAAAACATTTTAAAAAAGGACAAACATTTTTAACGTACTATTGAATGATAAGTGATGATGACCATTTTTTATGTGAAAGCTTTCAAGACACCGACGGATATCTAGGCTTAGTTAAGCCACGGTTGTTAGAGGCTACGCGCCCTCTGTGGCATCGAATAAACAACCAATTATGATAGAACTTTTGTGCTCAGCTTTAAGAGACTAATTAAGCAATTTTCCTACAATGATTTCCTTTCTTTGAATAAGACGTCATTATCTGTGAAATCTGGAAAGTTTCACCACGACGCTTCAAGTGTCTTTCACAAAGAGTTGCTCACTCTCGTGAATATATTCAACAGGTGGTACGTACCCTAGGTTAAACAGAGTCCAATATAGACTTGAATAAGGTTGTTTAAAAATAAAAATAAATGTCTACTCATTTGAACGAAACTTACCGCATCGACACGCTTCTCCCAATCCATATTCTTATCACCAATCGTATTGTTTATCGCCTTAAAGTTGTCATCCATGTCTCTTTGATGGAAAATCGTGAGTTGCGGTACCAATTCAAAGGAGGCCTCAAATATTTCCCATGTCACAGCTCCAGCGTCGCCTCCTAACAACAAGAAAAACATAGAAATTAATTTTTAAACTTTGATGTTTGCTATTTTGGTACTCGGGAGCTACATTGAAGAAAAATAGAGATCCAAAAGCATTTCCAAAAACTACCAAATTTGATTCTTTAAATAAAGATAATAAAATAAATAAAACAAAAAGAAAAAATGTATCATACCGTTCACTGTTCTCTTACCAGACGATGCAACATCCAACGACATTGGCTTCTTTAGCGATGCCGAGACCGTTCGCTTAACCAGTTTCGTTGGTCTTACATGTGCTACATTGTCTGACTCGTCGTGTCCATTCAGATTGAGGGCCGACTTAAGAAGTAATCCCTCCTCTTTAACTTCGTCAAATTTCTGCTCTAAAATTGCCATTTTTGTAGCTGGAACTTCTTTGCGTCGCAAATCGACTCTCAAGCGGTCACCTATGTGATTGGATGATTGAATACAATTTTACATAAACGTTATCATTGCCACCGGAACAATTCAACTTACCAACGTGTTTGTAAATCTCAACTAAAGTCTGATTAGCGGCATCCCGCACTGTCGAGGTGGGATCACCGAGCAATGTAACAATCGGCTGAATGTACGATTTCAACGAGAGCTGCGATGTTCCATACCTAAAATAGAGGGCAACCAAGCATCATCAGTAAAATGACAATGAACGTTAGTATTTCATTACTCACTCATTTAATGTGTTAACTATCGTTTGTAAGAATTCCTCGCGTACTTTGGAATTTTTATGCTTAAAACATGGCGTTAGCTTGTCAATTAACTGCTGTGGCGTTAGAACTTTGAATTCCATCAAGTTGTGCAGTAACAGTTGTGCCTTCTCTCTCACTGTGTCTTTGCTGTCGCCCAATCTATCGATAACATGCGGCAGGACTGTTGCTGTGTACGCGTTGAAGTCCGGACCTAGTCTTTTTATCAGTTCTGTGAATGCTTCTATCGATTTTTGTGCAATCTGTTAAAAAAAAGGAGTAATGAAAAATTACTAAATGAAAATTAAAAATAAAAAAAAAACATTTTTTACAGCGATCTAAAAGAGAAACATGAGGATACCCCCGAAGATTGTCTTACACCACATAAATTTTAGAATTGCCATTGCCGTTCTCCCTGATATTTTTCGGACTTTTGCGGACATTATATTAAAGAATAGGACTGTATGGTGTGAGCAGACTTCGCAGAGAATGCGATTTTTTGCAAATAGCATGAATGAATTTTTGACATTTCCCCTGGAGAAGAAGTGGCAGCGCTCGCAGTACCTTTTCAGCTGCTGTTATCCTGTACGTCAAATTAAAAGTTAGTTTTGACACATGACAGTCCTCTAAGTGAAGTAGCCAAAAACGTTAATGATGTAGGGGTGCTAGTTGTACCATCAGGATTTATGTTGAATTCGAATTAAGAAAAAACCGGCATAGATTGATTGTTTGGCTGTCAAGTTATTCGTTTTCACTAAAAAAAAATCAATCGATGGAAGATCGTAAATCGCCTCTTATAGATCTGTATATTTCGGCAGATTTACCCCTCTGTACACTAAAAGTGGGCCACGTGGCTCATTGGATAAGTGCCTGGCTTCGAAGCAGAAGGTTTGTGGTTCAAGTCCCAGGAAACAACAAAAAAAAATTTTCCGGTCCCACCTCTCGCGAATATCTGACAAACGTCCGAGAGTAACAACTTGCAACGGAAAGCTTCTTAATTCACCGTTCGGATACATCATTAAATTGTAGGTCCCTTCTATTATTACTATTATTCTACTAACAACAAGAACAATACATGCAACAAAACAATGTAAACAAACGATTCTTGTCTTTCGTGTTCAATTTACTGAGTCCAACTGACAGCTCGGACAAAGATTTCTAAAAACGAATAAGAAGAACTACATTTAATGTCACACCACACAAAGCTAATATGAGGTCTATTCCCGTACTTTTTGAAGTAAAATGAGTAAAAGAGTCAACTGACATAAATATTTCTCACAAAGCGGAAACACACCAAAAAGTACGGCAACCACAAAATTGTTTTCTTGGCAGAAAATGTCAAAATCCCTTACACCAAAATTGAACATTCACAAGTTACCTTGGTCTCGCAATGAAAAACTTATGACTAAGACTTAAAACCTAAACCTTAGAAAAATTCGCACAATTAATACATAAAGTTTTAGGTTGTGACAGCAATGTTTCAAATTGTGACAAGCTTCATTGTTAATAAATTGAAGACATAACATAACAACAACAAAAATTTTACATCCGTTTCAAAATGTTGCAAACTTCATTCTGCAGGTCTATTCCCGTACTTTTTGAAGTAAAGATTAGCAAAATGATATGGCAACACTTTAAATAATAGTGTGTCTGTTACTTTTGACACTACACGAAACGACTTTGAGTCGTATTTCAAATCCAGAACCGACGACTTCCACATTTTGTATTTTCCTTTAATTTTCGTTTAATAAATGTTTTGTTCAAACTGGTAATAATTGTATAATATTCGTACAGTACTCTTTATTCCCGTTTAGTTTTTTATCTGCATGGTTTTTCCAGGCAAGCACATTGCATCAGGAAATCACACCTACGAGAGACCATCACGGGAAATTGCAATTTTATTGAAAAACAATAAACAAATAAATTGTGTGAATGAAACGTTTTTTTGTTGCATGTATTGGTTTCTTTCATTTTGGGTCAAGGATGTGCATTGTTGTTGATGTACAACCGTCACCGTGGAATAGTTGTGCTCTTGTTATTCCAATAATATTTTTGCAATTGCAATTGATACTGATTTGAAAAGAACAAAAACGATTTTTCAAAATTAATTGCAATTTTCATTCGTCCCAGTTATTACTTTCATGGGAAAAACTACTCATATTACTCATATAAAGAAAAGATAAAATGAAAAAATTAAAGATTATAGGATGATAAAGGTCGGTATTCTGAAGTTTTCAGTTGAGATTACTTTGTGCTTAACAAGAAATCAAACCACAGCGTGAGGAGTCCTACATTGGAACTACATATGTATGTAGAAAACGAAAGAATTCGATACATAAACAGTGACGAATTTGGAATTAAAAAAAGTAGAAATTGTTACAAAAAATTAAAGTTCTGGCATGAGTGTATCCCTTAAGTAAAAGACTGCTTCTATTAATTTTCCTTTTTTTCCTTTTATTTTTTATTATGTTGCTTACTTTCCAATTATCTCACTAATTGAGTTGACGGACTTTTGATTCGCACCCGAATCATTGTTCTTAGTAAACTACAAATGTTAAATTTGGTGTCGGTTTGGCGTTCCATTTGCACAGCGTTCACCACGAAACCCATTGTGCAATTGGGAAAAGATATAATATTTTACAAAAAGTACGGAAGCAGAACTACAGGTGGGTCAAAAGCAAATTTCATACTGTCATTTTGTTATAAATGAAAAAAATTGGGCTCTGTTTTCACGGAATGTTTTTGTTGGAAGGTGTAAAATTGATGAGATTAAGTTGGAAAAATGATATCGATCAAATGACCACGTCCTGAGTTGATGCACACTTGTGCTTGTCCAACCTTCACATTATGACATTACCTTTGCCCCACCATGAACAATAAACAAAGGAAAACGACATCAGTGACATTGTGAGAGATGTCAGACGTACGGTCATGTTTTGATTTTGTACAACAAATGCTATATTGCTTTCAACAAGAAAATAAAAATTACAACAAAAAACCACAAAAAATACCTAACTCATTTGTTGAAAGCAATATATCAAAAGTGAGCTTAATTTTGACACTTACGGCTGTTTACACTCGACAGTTAAAGTACTCGTCATGCACTCGTTATTCAGTTATTGTCACTTAATTTTTATTTTGTTATAAATTTCTATTGTTATAAAATTCTATGTCCCTTTGGCATAGGTATGAAAAAAGTTGATTTTTCTTTGCTAGAGTGACTTGGTCTTTAAACTTGTTTTTAAAATACACATTTATAAACTTTGCACCGACACAAACATCAAATCCGTTTAATTATCAAACTTCCACTTCAGCACAAAATTGATCTTCGATTGAATTTCACTCGAGAACGATCAGACTCAAAATGCTACAGTTTCTTATTTGCAGCTGCAGAATATTAAACCTCGTGAATCAATTGTGTCGGGAGTCATATACGTTATAACCGCGTTCGAATGGCCTGAAAAGTACAACTCTACACTTCAGTTAATTGAGCGACTAGTAACTTAAATTGAACTACTGTAGTGAAGAGACTGTTCTTCACTTCAGATAAATGTCAATGCTACTCATCTGAGCAGAGAAGAGCACCTCTTCACTTACTTCGCCCAATTTCGCCCAATTTTTAACTGAAGTAAAGAGTTGTCAATCGAACAGTATCTTCACTTCTGTTACTTCAGATACACCAATTTAGGTAATTCAGACCAATCGAACGCGGCTTATGTCTCTGCTTGTCGATGGAAGTTGGTTGGCTCAAGGTGTGGTTCGCAAACTGATGCCCCATCATCGAGGAGAAAAGAAGACGAAATTTTGATTGTAAATCAAATTGTGCTTAATGATGATTTGAAGAACATGTCCACACCTCTTCGGGCATATTCAATTTTCTACCTCAGTAGTCAGGCAGAGCAGAGATCGTACTTTTTGAGATACGCTCTATAAACCAAACCTTGCCGCTTGGTACAGACATCACCCTCAACAACGTCGTAATTTTTCCAAGAGTCCAAGAAAAAAATAAAATAAAAAAAACATCGCAGAGTACGCATATTGCACATAGCCGTGTTGTAAGAAGGAATTAGCGCGTCACTTAGCATAACACAAAACATACGCAGTGGCGGCGGCTATTTTAGCGAATTACGAAGCCATATTTATGGATGGCATCATGAGCTGGTCTGGTCTGGGTCACGCATTACTCAGTAGCCATTGGTCAGTAGTACTTGTGACAGACAAACGAAAAAACGATCAATATGGTCTGATATGGTAATTTGCGCGATGTCGATGATGATGTTCAGATCTGCTGCCTGCGCGATACGCGTTCTTCGCCGCATTTTTTTTTATTTAAACGCCAAATTAACCGACCAACCGAACGCAGTCAAGATAAGAGCTAATTAATGCTGTGCTGTAGACGCCCGGTCATAGTTGTTGTTATCATCATCGTCTGTAAATCGATTTGGGAGCAAACAGCGCAAGCGTTTTAATTGAATATCCGTCCGTCCGTCTGTTCGTTCGCCTGTCTGTGCAGTCAATTGAGTTTTTCTCTGAAGTGGCACACAGAAGAAAGCTTAAGTGTTTGAAGAAAACATACCGAGACCGAGACTAAAAATCGCAAAGAAAACCTACATCTATAAACGGTTCAAAGAGGAAATCTTATTTCAATGCTCGATGATGAAGAATTTTAACCTTAGGTTGTTGAAGCAATCCTTATACCATAATAGCAGCGCATTATGGAATACATAATTATGTACATATAGTATATAAAACACTTGAGTAGTGGTAATTATTTAAACATACCGTACATACAAAGAAGATAGACGGAAATTACATTAATTATTAATGTAAATTATTGACTTAATTGCGATAATGCGATAGCACAAAATCGATTCTTGAGTGAGGGTTACAAGATTTGATGTGGACTGAAAAGATGCAAATTCTGATACTGATATGGCACTTAACTTAAGCGCTTAAGACCAGACATGCATCAGATGAAAAGTTTCACATTACAGTATAGTCTCGGTTTTATTATCTACACAAATCCATCATTTTGGGACCGAATATCAGAAGATTTTATGTAGAATTTGCCAAAGCCGTTCTTTAAGATTTTAATGTTAATGTGCTTTCTTTTCTTAAGAGACATATAAAAAAACAGGTGGGAACTTGCTAGAAATGAAGGAAATGCTGGAAAAATACGCTTACCACTAAGCACTTTCTAATTAAACAAAAATTTACCAAAATGAGGGTGTTTACCAATGGAATCTGTTGTTGGCAAAAAGATATCGATTTGTTCTTTTGTCGCTGATTTTATACTATTTGCCATTGCGTAATTGCAATAACAAAACAAATTTGTAATTATGCTTCTTGTTTTGACCACTAAGCAGTTGGTCCTTTTCCTACATTCTTAATTTTAATAGGGATAGCATTAGGAAGCTGGTAACCTTTAAAACCGGTCATTGTGGCTTGCGATGTCACCTTAACAAAATTGTAGTGGGCTCAGAGACAGAATGTAGGTTCTGCTCGGAAGATGAAGAGTCACCCGTGCACATTCTCTGTGAATGCCCAGCATTACTTTAAGGTTAAGGAGAAGCATCTTTCACAAGGAAGTATGCTCGACAGCGGAGTTGAGAAATTCTGCCACTAAGGATTTACTATCGTTCATTAACCGAAAAACTCTTTACAATAACGGACAGTTATAACTTGGTTTATCACATTGGTTAGTCCAATTAACATTTACAACTGTATCCGACAAAGCTATGTACTGGCCTTTTTTCTCTCAACCTTTAATCTACACTTCTAGTCTGGTAGAGAAACATTTTCTACACATTTTCAACTAGGTACTGCTCTAACCTTAGGGTCTTGAAGCCTTCGACGTTGGCAGTAGCGTGGGGAAATACCTGATGGCGCACGCGAAGAAAGAAAACATAATAATAAATGATAAGCATAAGGAGAACCCAGAGAAAACAATCGCATGTTTCGATTAGCTTGAACCCGAAACCAAAACCACGGGTATGCTGCCAAAGTGACAAGGTTTTCGTGATGAATGCTTTGCAAATAAAACGCAAAATCAAACCGTACCCTGGATACAGTTTGCAAATAGAACGTCAAACCAATACCACGAGAGAGAAATCTGAACTCTACCCGGTAAATCGAAAGGGCTAAAAGAGCCACTTGCAGTTTTGCTGGAATAGAGAGACAAAAGTGAGATGTACTGCCAAAATCTATACTAATACGAGGGGTATCGTAAAAGCTTTTAGTAAAAGTAATAAAAAATTTAAAAAATTTATAGGTTTTTTAAAATATTCGCCTTTAAGATCTATACACTTTTGCATACGTTCAATAGTATATTACATAACGAGCAAGGAAAGTGGAGTTTATCGTGCGAGGTCGAAGCTATCCAAAGAGCACGATGATCACTTTTCTGCAAGTCATGTACGCTATTTTTCACGCGTCCAAACCGGTTTTTTTTTTGCTAAAACGAGAGAGAAGCAGAAATGTGAGAATGTGTGTTCGCTGTGACTGCAGTAAATAACAAAGAAATGAATTTTTCACGCGTCCAAACCGGTTTTTCTGATAAATCGAGATAGAAGCAGAAATCACAAACGACAAACAAAAGATAATTCTTGCTCATGGCAATGTGTTCGCTGAGATTGTAGTAAATAACAAAAGACGTTTATATCATAACATAACTAGTGTTGTTATGGGCTACTTTCGAGGCTAGTTTATAGCGTACGAAACAGTCACTTCTGTCTATGGGCGTGTGAAAACCATTTATCGAAACACTTTTTCCAGTCCGAAGATGATAGCTCCAAAACATGGTTTTCGAACGCTTCAACCGCTTCTTCAGGCGACAAAAATCATTGTCCACACATCTTATCTTTGATTGTTGGGAACAAGAAGAAGTCATTGGGTGTCAAGTCGGGGTTTGAGTGCTCAAACACTCGCTTGGTGGATGTGATGTGTGTAAGCTCGCATTATCGCATATCGCGAAATGATTTGCCGTCTTTTTGGGTTGTTTTCTCTCAATTTGTTGAAAACCTCAGGCAAACAAATTGTAGTATTATATATATATATATAGCTGAATTGACTATATTTTGAGCCACAGTAGCCACATGGCCGGTTTTCATGAAGAAACACGCTACCATTTGCTTCCCAACGCTCCGAGCTCGCACAACTTTTGTTGGATTTTCTTCGAATTGGAAGACCCAAACAGTCGATTACCCTTTTCTTTCCGGCTCATACGCAAATATCCATGACTCGTTACCTGTCACGATGTTGTATACGTTTTTGGAAGTTCCTTAATCGAATTTTTCAAGCATTTGGCGGCACCAATCGATACGAACCTTTTTTATGCATCTGTCAAAAAATGTGGAGTCCAACGTGCACATAGCTTCCGCACGTTTAAATGTTCATGTAAGATCGTATTTACCCTGGTGTAACTAATGCCTCGATTTCTCGATAAGTCACATGAAGATTCCCTTCAATCAGTTTTCTCACAGTATCGATCTTTTCTGGCACAACAGCTGTTTTTGGACGACCTTCACGAGGCTCGTCTTTGAGTGAACGTCGTTCGCGTTTAAATTCATTGTACCAATTATAAACACTAGCCAAGGATGGTGCTTCGTCGCCAAAAGTCGAATGAAGTGATTCGAAGCACTGTTGTTGAGTTAGCCCCGTGATGTGAACTGACAGATTCCTTTTGAGAAACAAAAAATCCAAAAATGTTTTTTCTAAAAACATGTACGGCATGAGGTAATGTTGGTTTGTATGTAGGAGGTAATCTTCGAAACAACTGGACTGATTTCAAAAATGCTTTCACAAATCTTTAGAATGGACTTTCAGGGTGAACATAGGTGGGCGGTTCGTGGTTCGAATCCCAGTAACACCAAAAGTATTTTTCACGATCCCACCTCTCGCGAATGGGTGACAAACGTCCGAGAGTAATAACTTGTCACGGAAAGCTTCTTAATTCGCCATTCGGATACGGCACTTAATGGTAGGTCCCATCCATTTGTGTGCAAAAGTATACATTCATAACACAAATGGTCGCGAGAAGCTAGGCCTTGGACCGCAACGGTCAGTCGCCCCGGTATTATTATATAGGCTATATATTATCCCGTTTAAATAAATGGACCTTTAGTGGCGATCACTTTTGTAACTAAATAACTAAAGTCGACGAAAAAACGTTCGATCGAATGCGTTGACTGTGTGCTGCAGTGTTCGCTGCGTTGCTGTCTGCCCTGTGTTTTGTACGAACACCACGCCATATAGCGGCATCAGAATGACTGTGTGCAATGTGCTGCGCTGCTTTAAGTGCTCTGTTTTGCACGTATAATGGCTGTCCATAGGAAAGACTAAGACTATGTATGAGCTTTGTTCTTTTTTCTCTATGGTTATTAGCTATAGTCCACCCCCCCCCCCCCCACCATGCGATGGTAAGGGGAAGGCATAGGTTCATGTCTGCGGGTAGCAAAACGCCCAGGAACATCTAGCAATTAACAACTAGGTTAAGTAAAAAACAATGTGACGACTTAAAAAGCTGGAACAAGGAGAAAAATATATCAGAGGAGAGGATATTTTTCTTTTCATTAACTGTTTATAATGCGCCAATCGATAACGCACAGATATAGAAAGAAATGTGCACTAGCTGGGAATTAATTAAAAGGAATTCAACAATTATTATTAATTTCCAATGTTGAGTCTTGGCAAGCGAATTTGCTAGCAAACATGTAGTGTAGAAGTGAATCCAAGAGCCAGACTATAACAAGGAGTTTTAATTATGTTGTTGGTCTGATCCTCTAAAGCTCCTCGAAAGCGAAAAATACTCAGTTTGCCTAGTGGTAGCATCAGACATTTCATTACATTAAGAGTAAGATGGAAAAGGCATCGACCAGTATATTTTCGTACTTTCTCCTTGGCTTGAAAAGCATTCCTCTACCAGACTCCGCCAGTACCATTTCACCTCAAAATGTTAATCGCCAAACTGAATTTTTTGTAATTTTCCGTATAGCAGCCACAGCAGCTGACATTTGAAGTGAATGCCATGAATGTGAAGAGAAATAAAAGCAGAAATGCACCAAAATGCTCTGGTATATATAGGAGGAACGACGAGAATGGCCAAAATGTACATCAACAACATCAGCAGGAGGAATGTGGAGGAAATATTAAAATTACTCAAGCGAGGCAAATGCGGATATCTCAAAGTTCGAAACGATATACGCCTATATATGAGTACCAACAAACAAATGGACCAACTAAATCAATGAAAAGAATTCATCTGAACTGGATTTTCCATCGTAGGTTTTTTTTGTCATCTCCATTCAATTCCCTTCTTTTTATGGTCTACAAAAACTGACTGCCAAATGTGTCTGTCACTGCAGCGGATTTGTGAGCCGCCAAAATGAGGCCGTCACCGTCACACGTGCACACAAGTGCACATGTACACGTAGGTAATGAATGCATTTGGAGTGCACTGCTTCAGTGTTTTATGATAATAATTTATCGATTAAGTTTTACCTAAATTCGACCTCTTAAGGGACTTGTTCCCCTAAATTTATGAATCAATACTAAACCATAAATAAGAAGAAATAATTCCAGGTGAAGAGGGTGTTTATGGTTTGCTCAAGGCAACATTTCTTAAATTTATTTATTATTGAAGACGAGTGTTCCGTCTTTTTATTAAAAAAAAAACGGGCGCCTAGTAAACCTCAATATCTAGTGTTGTTAAATAATGTCATGTCTTTTGACAAAACTTCATTTACATCTGATTCACTTAATAAGATGGACTTTCATTTTTTCGGTAAATTTTTTTATTTTTTATTTTCATTAAAAAAAACTTCGTTTTTCGGGTACAAACTTTTATATATACATCGAAACACGTCAAATATATGTTTTAGAGGTCGGAGCTATTTTAAAGAATTTTCACGCTTCACACGCGACTCGCGACACTCTCGTCAAAAGCGGGATATCAAAATGGGCCCCTGACATCGAGCCGCTCATAAAATTTCAACCTTTCAGGTCCTTAAGGACCTTAAAAACGAGAAAATGGCACGATTTCAAACCATCACACGTGCCACACGCGAAACGTGACACGCGTCATACGTGGAATATAAAAAATGATGATATTTTGGACTTAGATACTCACAAAATTTCAGCTCTCTAGGTCGTGTGGGAGTTGGTTAAAAAGGACCTCAAAGTCGAAAAAAAATGTCAACCCATCACACGCACCACACGCGACTCGCGACATGCGTCATACTCGGAATATAAAAAATGCTACGTCACGAATTCGTACCACTGGTCGACTCGGGTTGACTGGTCGATTTGGGGCCTATCATCATCAAAGACACCGCGATGATTATTCCAGCGAGGTTAAATATCTCGACGTTATCCTTGATAAACGGCTCAACTGGAATTCTAATATTTTGTCCGCCATCGAACGCGCCACTAGGGCCATGTGGACCAATAGACGCCTCTACGGCAGACTTGGGGTCTAAATGCTGTCTAAATTGGATGTACATTGGATGTACACAGTGATGGTGAGACCTATTATCACGTACGCGGCTATTGTTTGGTAATCGAAAGTTCTTGAACGGACAACGGCAACTAAGCTGCAGAAGCTGCAAAGAATTGATTATCTAGGTATAACGGGTGCTATGCGCACCTCCCCTACGACAGCAGTAGAAACTGTTTTAGGGCTTTCACCCCAGCCAATCGTCATTAGGAAGAAGGCTGCTAGATGCGCTATTAAGCTGCAACTAGAATACGGGTACAAACCGGGTGACTATGTGGGTCATCTGAAAATTCTTGACTCAATTCTTGAAAGAGACATCTTCTGCACTATCCCAGACATTATGGTCAGGGAGCACTGTTTCGGAAGGAAATTTGAGGTAGAAATATTGGACCGGGTAAACTGGTACAATAGTGTTCAGGCACTGGACGCTAGAGGTGTGGTCTGGTTCACAGACGGATCGAAGATGGAAACTGGAGTTGGAGCTAGGGGCTTTGAACCCAATACTAAAGTCTTGATACCAACCCACGGTTTTCCAAGATGAACTCCATGCCATTGAGATCTGCGCCATTTTTAATCTTAGTAATGGAATTAAGGGCGCTATAATATATAAATTAAAAAAACATTTACCAACATAGAGGAAAGGGAAAATTAGAATTGGCTAAGATTGGCCTCGCTATGGACACCGGCTTTATAAAAACCCAAAAATACAGTCCTTTTCACTAATGATTTATTTCCCGATGTTTCCCTTTTTGCAATTGCAAAAAAATACCTGGTAAATATGTCAGGAGGTAGTAGGAGTAAGGGCTTCGGTCGGACATGACCGTAAAACTCCTGTGATGCCAACTGCTGCTGATCACTGTAGTTTGGTGGCATTATACTTCTTCCTCATCGTTGGCCACCAGACTAGCGATCCATAGGTAAGAATTAGTCGTACAAAAGCTGTGTTGTCTATGTTAGCCTCCCAGCTAAGCTTCCTATCCAAGATAGCTCCGAGATATTTGGCGGTGGGGGTAAGACTGAGACTTTGTGTCCATTGAGTTTTGGAAAGACAAAGGCCAGTATTTTAGATTTAGTGGTAAACAGTACCATTTCAATCTTCATTTCAATTATATAAGGTCGAAAGTATTGTGAAGAGAACCACTACATTCCAGTCAACATACACACAGAGGGGGTCGATTGGGCATCGAAGACACATTCGACAACGCATCTCAAGAGGCGATAAAGAATTATTTGGAGAAAAAGAGACAGTACAATCACTAAATAAATGTGCGGGATGCTGTGCACCAAAACAACGGAGACCACAGTCGGTGGAAAAACAATTATAGTCAATACTACAAGAGGATGCCCACAAGGAAGGGTACTGTATGCCCTTTGGTGGACCATCCTTGTAGATGAACTATTCCATCGACTAGCTGAAGCTGAAGCATCGTGGCAAAAGGAAAGTTCGAGGATGTGTGACATAGTCCAAAACGGATTACCCACCGCGAGTAGATTGTGTCATGACGTGAAACTTAAGGTAAACCCAAACAAGACCACACTTGGGTTCCCAACATCATAAATAGAAGGATGCTGGGGCGAATGCACCCATTTACCCTCAATGGAGAAGAGAATACTACCTATCAGCAAAGAGGTCAAGTACCTTGGACTGATATTTGATAGAAGTGGAGAAACAAATCTTCATCGAACTTTAACTATCAATAATTACATCAATTGATGGATATCCTGATTTTCAGATATTCATATCAGTTCACACACTTTATTTTAATCAGATCATGTGATACATATACGCTATAGGTATGTGAACAGAAAGGACATTAACCCCAAACCTCGACTATAATCAACTAATAGCAAAACTATAACCAAGTGTGAGAAAACTTTACTCCAAATCATAAAGAGGAAACCCCCACGAATTATGGCTCATCATTTCTGTACGTTAATCAATACTGTGACCCGAAAATTGGTAAACACTGAATATTCATTTTCATAGAGGCAAACACTGTTGTTTAACGTAAATAAAAATTAGAAAGAAATTATCTCAAGGATATATAATATATTCATATATGCATAGACGATACATATAAATTTGAATGCGAATTAATTCATTATGTCATGTTTATTAATAGTCGTATATTTTAAAAAAAAGATAAACGAGTTTGTGGTTTTATCATTTCATTCTGTTGAATATTAAGTAGTGATTTACGACAAGTTTTAACCGGTTAAGTGTGTGAAGTTAGTTCGCGAAGTGAAAAAAATTATCAACAATTCTCAGAATAATAATGGTTCTCGAAGAATACAACATCGAAAATAGAAACCATGACGTACTAGTATGTACACACTTGCTGCATTCCATTATGCATGGACAACTGCTCGCGATAACTTCTGTCTCCTCGCAGTTAATTTAGACAACGCCTAAGAGTGAAGAGTGAGACCACATTGTTTATAACAATTAGTATATAGTATAGCAATGACAATGATTTCTTTACTGACACACAACAACAGTATCACAAACGATAATAAATTGCTGAGGTCATATTTTTGACGCTGTTGATAAAATAATTGATTTAATTAAGAACTGTACAGATAGTCTTCTACATACATACCTACATACACAAATGTTTAGAATTAAAATCTCTATATATTGAATTTATTTCTTCAAATGTTTTGTTTGTCTTCAAACTTGAAAGAGACAAACAGAATTGAGAGTAACTTGTTATCGCTTGAGACTTAAAAAGAAAAAATCCGTTCAAATTTTAAAGAGAGATATTACACGACCTTGACTTTTTATCTGGATTTTTGTGAAGTGAAACTTATTTAGGCGCGACTAAGAGGTAACTGAATGCATTGGTGACGTAGGGTGTAACGGAAATAACGAATGTAGCGGATGAAGTTAGCCGTCAATCATAAATAAAAGAGTAAATTGATTTACCATATTTTGTATCCGATTGGTGTATATGATGATACGAGGGTAGTCCCAGAAGTGTGAAAGGGGGTTAAAAACGACCTCAAAGAAGACGAAAAAACAAAAATGTCCACCCATCACACGCGTCACACGCAGAAAATGGTATTTGGGACTTAGACAATCACAAAATTTCAGCTCTCTAGGTCGTGCGGAAGGTGGTTGGAAAGAACCTCAACAAACGAGAAAATGACCACACTTCCACTCATCACACGCGTAACATGAGAAACGCGACTAACGTCACACGCGAAAATGGTAGTTGGGACTTAGACAATCACAAAATTTCAGCTCTCTAGGTCGTGCGGAATGTGGTTGGAAAGAACCTCAACAAACGAGAAAATGACCACACTTCCACTCATCACACGCGGAAAATGGTAGTTGGGACTTAGACACTCACAAAATTTCAGTTCTCTAGGTCGTGTGAAAGGTGGTTAAAGGGGATCAAAAAACAAAAATGTCCATAACGTGACACGCGTCGCACGCGGAATATAAAAAGGGCTAGGGTTTACTCTCGAAATTTCAGCTCTCTATGTCTTCTGAAAGGTGGTTTAAAATGACCTCAAAGTCAAAAAAACATTCCACCCATCAGACACGCCACACGTGTAACGCAACACGCATCACACGCGGAATATATGAAAATGCTATCTGGGACTTAGACACTGACAAAATTTTAACTCTTTAGGTTATATGAAAGGTGGTTAAAAAGGACCTCAACGAAGTAAAAAGAAACGAAAAATTTAAACCCATCAGACGCGAAACGCGTCACACACGGAATATAAAAAATGCCATTTAAGCCTTAGACACTACACTCAACACAAATTTTCAGCTCTCTTGGTCGTATGAAAGATGGTTATAAAGGACCTCAAAGTAGTCGAAAATACAGACAAACTGCGGTCAAGTAAAGTTAAAATAGAGTTTTTAATAATAAAGGGTGTTTTTTTAGGAGGTTTGTTTTTCCGATAGATGTCGTTTTATTTTATGACAGTTGTTTTGACAGCTCAAAGTGGCATTTCTACTCAGTATTGTTTGGCAAATCATTATGAATAGGTTAACTCCAGAACAACGTTTTCAAATCGTGGAAATTTATTTTCAAAATCAGTGTTCAATTAAAAATGTTTATAGAGCACTTCGTGAATTTTATGGTGCACATAATCGTCCGTCAGAGACCACCATAAAGAACGTAATTACCAAATTTCGGTCTACATTCACTCTTTTGGATGCCAAGCCACCGACAAGAATGAGAAGAGTTCGTACAGAAGAAAATATTGCTGTCGTTGAGGCCAGTGTCGAAGAAAACGACAATTTATCGATTCGTCGTCGTGCTCAGCAAATTGGACTTTGTCCATCGACTTTATGGAAAATTTTACGTAAAGATTTGGGTTTGGTGCCATACAAAATTCAATTGGTGCAAGAATTAAAGCCACACGACCATCGTTTGCGCCGTGAATTCAGTGATTGGTCGTTAAATCAATTGAACGAAGATCCATTTTTTTACCGTAAAATTCTCTTCAGTGATGAGGCGCATTTTTTGTTAAATGGATACGTCAACAAACAAAATTGTCGCATTTGGAGCAAAGATAATCCACACGCCGTTCAAGAATTACCAATGCATCCTGATAAATGTACTGTTTAGTGCGGTCTATGGGCTGGTGGGATCATCGGTCCATATTTCTTTAAAAATGAGGAAGGACGACGCGTTACCGTGAATGGAAATCGATACAGAACCATGTTAAATGAGTTTTTGTTGTCAAATCTTGAAGATATGGATATGGATGAAATGTGGTTTCAACAAGATGGTGCCACTTGCCATACAGCACGTGAAACAATCGACTTATTGAAAGAAACTTTCAACGACAACATTATTTCGAGAAATGGTCCGGTGAATTGGCCTCCGCGTTCGTGCGATTTGACGCCACTCGATTACTTTTTGTGGGGATACGTGAAGTCATTGGTTTATGTGGATAAACCTCAATCGATTGACGCTTTGGAAACCAATATTCAACGTGTCATTGCTGACATACGCCCTCAAATGCTTGAAAAAGTGCTGGAAAATTGGACCTCCAGAATGACATTTGTGAAAAATAGTCGTGGTAGCCATATGCCAGAAATTGTGTTTAAATGTTAAATGCCAAAAAATTATCTACCAAATAAAAAAAAATTTTGGTCATTTCATAATTTTATATGTGTTTTATTCAAAAAAAAATCGGCAACCTCTTAAAAAAACACCCGTTACAAGTATAAGTACACATTTATACTAACGTAGATGTAATGGAACGCAGCAGGAACGCTAAATCTGCCGGCCTTCAAATTAGCCGTCAACAAGTAAGTGTTCCTTAGAAGATAAGTTAGCAGTTAATGTAAATGTATTACTTAAAATATTTGTAATATTTTCATGGTCAAGGTTTTCCCTGACCATGATCCATTGACTAAAGCAAAACATTTGGACCCGCGCCGTCATTGCATGGAAAAATTTATTCGTGCAATTGCAAGGGCCCCGGTTGCAAACCGGCTCTCTTTTAGGGTGTCTTTTAGAGGTTTTAAAGGACTTTTTGTGATCTCTTTATGTCTTATGGAGCTCTTTTTATGGTCTTTTGGGGGTCTTTTGGCCAGTTGCAATCCTGCTCTCTTTTGGGACGTCTTTTAGAGGCTTTTAAAGGACTTTTGGTTTTCTTTTTATGGTCTTGTGGGGTTCTTTTAAGGGTATTTTGGTCAGTTGTAAACCTGCTCTCTTTTAGGATGTTTTTTATAGGTTTTTAAAGGACTGTTGGTGAATCTTTTTGTGGTCTTATGGGGTTATTTTGGGGGTATTTCGGTCAGTTGAAAACCGGCTCTCTTTTAAAGTGTTTTTAGAGTTTTTAAAGAACTCCTGGTGATCTTTTTGTGGTCTTATGGGGTTCTTTTGAGATTTTTTAGGGGTCTCTTGGGAGTCTTTTGGGAGATATTATTTATTTTCATATACAACAATTAAAGTGGCACATATGAGTTAAGGTGAGACTTAGGTAACTAATGATTTTAAGTGGAGACCTTAGAAAATTCTGGTCCAATTGTCAACTTTTTAATTCTATTCATAAATATTTTATCATCCTTTTGTTATGCCAAAGAAGTTTCACTTTAACCGCGAGTAAAGGTTACACGCACTCATTTTTAAATTCTCTATATTAACTTCACTTGCCCGTGGGTCGTCGGTCGTCGGTCGGTCGTCTGTCGTGGATTCTTGCGATCAATTTTTAACCCACTTCCCATGGCCCGATTTTATTGAAATTTTGCACACATGTGTAGTCCGGAGACAACACTTTCTATTAAATTTTGAGGCCCCTCGCGCTGCGGGGTCGGGGGGCTCCCAAACAAAAATTTTAAAAAATTTACCCGATTTTCTTCAAATTTTACACACATGTGTATACCCAATAAACAATACTTTTTCGAAAATTTGGTAGTGATCGGGTCCCGGGTTCGGCCGCAAGGCCCTTATACATTTTTTAAATATCTGTACTGGCATCAGATATTCGTCGCCCTTTATGGACTGTGTGCGGTGTGTGCTGCGCAGTCGGCTGCGCTGCATGGTTTTGGTGGTGGTGGAGAGAGAGAGAGAAATCTTAGCGCACGCACAAATGAACCCAGCAAATGAAACGAGACATACATGTTTTATGCTTACTTCAACTTAAATTTTTATTTACTGAATTGTATTTTTATTGATGTCGTTTTTTTTGTTGTCGATATCAACTTACAGATAGAACAACAAGTTTTCACAATATTCTGTCATTTGGCGTTTTCATAAATTAGTTCAGAGCAGTCAAAGAGTTCTCAAGATAAATGTTCGTGTTTCTTATTTGCTCAGAGTATGAGCGTGCTCTAAGTGCTCAGAATAAAATGATCTGAGCTTTTTCAATTTTAACATCTGATGTCAAATGTTTGTTTCGATGATTTTCTCATACAATAAAAAAAATGGCCCAGGATCGAGGGGCTCCCATATCAATTTCTGCGATTAGAGAATTTAGATGAAAAATTTTAATTTTTATGGGTTGTTTTTTAAACTCTCTATATTAACTTCGCGTCAGCATGGTTCTGTCGTTCGGTGGTGAAATCATGCGATAAATTTTTAGCCTGCTTCCCAAAGCCCGTTTTTTTAAAATTTGCGCACATGTGTATTTCCGGTGACGAAACTTTCTTTTAAAATTTGGTATTAATCGGGTCGCGGGTCGGGGCGGCTCCTATACTAAATTTTTATTTAATAATCATGCCATATAGCGCCATCAGATCAAGCCATACTATAATGACTGTTCTGTGTACGTTGGTGCGCTGTGTAAAGCGCTGAATTACGATTGGGGTAGTTTTGTGGTTGGGTTGCAGTTTTTACACACGCTCAAGGGGTTTGCACTCTTAAAATGCTTAGGACAGAGTGGCCATTCGGAAATTAAGGAGAGGAAAATGTGAGAAAGGCAGTGCTTCTCGCATGTGTTTTTATTTTACGGCATTAATATTGGACACTTTTGATTATTAGAGAATTTACATTAAATCCACTTTAGCAGACTTTATATGAGTGAATATTGTGAGGCTGTAAGGTTTCTGTCTCGGCTATAATGTTCATGTGTCAATCGCAAACATCCATTGAATATGGAACTTTGCTTAACATTTAAAAAAACCATAATTTTGTTTATAGTTAATCTAATCGAGTTTTACTTTTGTCACATAAAACTGGCGAGCAAATGTGGCGTTGTATGAATAAAAGAAAAGTTTAGCGTAACAAGTTTTCACGCTTCCTCCCACTTCAGCAGTTAGCATTAAGTGACGCTAGTTGTGTCAATAGTGATGTCATTTTAAGCAAGCAATGTACGTACGCTCGTAAATGTTGTTTACGTACGATTAAGTTTCAATGCGAGACCTTAAGCGGGAGTGGTAAGATGAGAAGAGCAAAAAAAAAAAAGCAAATACGCAAATGCAAGCTTCTCAAGAAGGAAGTCTCCGAAGTCTATTGTTTATCTAAATTTGAGAAAGAGAAATAAAACGAAAAACATATGCGCATAATATAAAAATAATAACTGTTTCACGCATGAACGCTCAATAATCTTATGCGTGATCATTCGGATCAGTTAAAAATAGAATATGATTGCTTGCTTATTGTTATTTATTGTAGACAACGCGTCCGTCTGAAAATTTTTCTAGACATTGATTGGATCAGCTCCAGCAGCAACATGATTAGTTTGAACTCGATTGACAGGAAGTTCAGCGAGTCGCTCTTTTTAGTTCACACGGACATAACGAGTCAATAAAATGTTGCTTCGTTGTTGAGGAAATTACTTCCTTTTTCGCGAAAGAGAGCGAACAGTGATTTAATGTTGATAATTAATAGCCGAGACAATTAATATCCGCTACAAGGTCCATTTTTATAGCTTTAATTTGAACGATCCAAAGTCTAGTCAGAAGCTGTTAAGAATTGTGTATCGACAACGAGTAATTGGTCTGCTCTAATTAGTTGTCGTTTGACTTTATCGCTTCTTGTAATCGATAAGCTATGAATGATATTTTATAATATGATTCGATTAAGGTTTTGTATATGTATGGTTTTATACGTCCGCTTGGACTCCTTTTGAAAAAAAAACCGCATAAGATTCCATACGATGTTGCTAAGCCAAATCGTGAATTTGAATCTGTCTTCTGTACGACAAAGTGAGTTGATGATCCAACAACAAAGAACTGAGAATGCCTAATAGCTTTTACAGACTGGCATACTTAAACTAGTTTATCGTTTGAAGTTTATAAGATAACTGCTGATAGGTATAACGGGTGTCATGCGCACCGGTCCTACGACTGCATTAGAAGCTGTTGTAGGACTTTCACCCCTGCATATCTTCATGAGGAAGAAGAAGGAGGCTGCTAGATGCGCTTTTAAGCGGTACAAACCAGGTGACTATGTGGGTCATCTGAAAATTCTTGACTCAATTCCTGAAAGCGACATGTTCTGCACTATCCCCGACATTATGGTCAGGGAGCACTGTTTCGGAAGGAAATTTGAGATAGAAATATTGGACCGGGTAAACAATGGTGTTCCGGCACTGGAAGCTAGAGGTCTGGTCTGGTTCACAGATGGAGTCTCTAAGATGGAAACTGGAGTTGGAGGTGATGTCTTTGGACCCAACACAAAAGTCTCGATACCAATGGGAAAAATTCCCACGGTTTTCCAGGCGGAACTCCATGCTATTAAGATCTGCGCCAGACTTAATCTTAGTAAAGGAATTAAGGGAGCTATAATATATATCCTTTCAGATAGCCAGGCAGCACTCAAAGCGCTGTCGACCAATTCAATGGACTCATTACCAGTCAAGGACTGCTACGATGCACTTGCCAGACACAACAGAGTGAAACTCGGTTAGTTCCCTGGTCATCAGGGAATTGCAGACAACGAATCTGCCGACCAACTAGCAATGGCTGGCTCGGAATCTGCGTTCATACGACCTGAACCCTACTGGTGTGTCAACTGGGCTGCCGCCACAGCAATGAAAAAAATTGTTGGGAACACAAACTTCGCCTGGCCCACTTGGATAACGTCCCTGCGCTGAGGCAATCCAAACAATTAATCAGACCCTTTCCTACAAGAAAGTCCTTAATCGAAATAGGAAGCTGGCTAGTTTCCTAACAGATCATTGTGGCTTGCGATATTACCATAAGAAAATTTGTGTGGGTTCAGAGACAGAATGTAGGTTCTGCTGGGAAGATGTTGAGTCATCCGAGCACATTCTCTGCGAATGTCCAAAACTAATTTGGTTAAGGAGACGCATTTTTCAAAAGGAAATATGCTCGACAGCGGAGTTGAGGTATTCCACTACAAAGTTCATATTATCCTTCACTAGGGAGGTGGTACGTCTCTTAGAATAAATTCACCCTAAGACAAAATAGATATTTTAGGTTACAGTGTCTGCCATATGTGCTAGGGTTGTCCAATAAAAAAATACGTTTTTAAAAAAATTAGTGGAGCGCCGTGGCTCAGTGGAAATGCGCATGGCTACTGAGCAGGAGGTTCGTGGTTCGAATCCCAGTAACACCAAAAGTATTTTTCGCGGTGTCCCACCACTCGCGAATGGGTGACAAACCTTCCGAAAGTAATAACTTGTCACGAAAAGCTTCTCAATTCGCCGTTCGGATCCGGACTTAAATTGTAGGTCGCTTCCATTTCTGTCTATAAATATACATGCGCAACACAAATGGGCGAGAAGCTAGGCCATGGACCGCAATGGTCTGTCGCGCCGAATATTATTATTATTATTATTAACCTCTTCCAGTTCCAATTCAGATTCCAGATAATCTTTTTATGTGCTTCAATGCCTGCAAGTAGATTTTTTTAGCTATTGCCGACCACAAAACTAAGCGCAGACCGGTTTTGCAGACATAGGATGCATTTTTTAAGGATACCCTCCTAGTTATTGCCGACTACAAAACTAAGGCCGCGAGAAGCGTAATTGATCGTTTCATAATTTTTATGAGTTCTTAAACCTATTTTGTATAAGACCTGACCAGAAAACTAAGTTCTCCAGAGGGGTAATTGATCGTAATATAATTTATTGAGTTCTTAAACCTATTTTTTACAAGATCGCTTTTGCAGACATAGAAGGCCTTTTTTAAATTCTTTTCGCGTGCCCGGCTGTCTTCCTGTCTGTTGGTGGCTGGCTGATGAAATCTTCTAATCAATTTTTAACCCACTTCCCAAAGTCCGATTTTATTCAAACTTTGCACACATGTGTACGTGACAAAAAAAATTTATGGGTTGTTTTGATACGCTCTGCTACATTTTAGTTTTTATAAATAATTCCTAGGAACCATTAGCGTAATTGTTTGTATTTCAGCCTGCAAAAACGGATAGAGGAGCACAATACACACTGAAAAGGTCATCCCACCAAGTCCAAGACTGCTTGTCGAGCTTTCGAGTGACAGGAGAACCCACAATTAAGTGTGGACGTTTGGTCTAAGCAGTATGTCAGCCCAAAAATGTGTTACTAACCTGATTTATAGTCACTGGGTCATTCATTTACTGGAAGCAGCCCCATGGTTTCATAGGGGAACGACACACTGTGCAAGAAGCAATTAATGGAACTTTCACACTGCTCTCGTAATATATGAATCACTTGACATAAAACAAGTGAGGGTCTATTGTGACTATTTTATTGTTTTAAAAATTGCACAGCACATCCGAAAATTCTCATTAAAGGGCAACATAAAACAATTTATTGAGCACTTTTTGTTGTTCTATTTTATTCTTTTTTAATAAAGAACTTAACTTTTTTTTAAAATACCAACCCGATTTATTGATTAACCAAAACTAACCGAATCTGAAGTGCTGGAGAGCTGCGATCAAACTGATTCAATGAAATTTCAACCTTAAAGTTCAATTGTAAATTTTTCAATATTTAATGTAACAAAATTCAGCTTTAAATGCACAAGGATAGAGAAACAAACCAAAATTTTAGCAGCTTCGATTTTCACTTTGTGCATGTAAATGCATGTATGCAAATCATAATAAAACCTCCCACATGGCAGAGCGACGTCTTACTTATGGGACAACCCTCCTAAAATGGCAACAAAAATCAAAAACGTGTTTCAACTGAATGTACTTACAAAACGAAATCTTACAGAATGGTAAAGTGTTTGTGGGGTTAACTGCATAGCAATTTTCAATAACAAATTTTGCATTGAAAAAAAAAAGTAATTTTTTGTTGTTCATTTAAATTTCAGACACCGTGAGACTCTCAATTTGCGTTGCGTATTCTATATAATTCTATGAGTAATCCCTAAAGTGATTTAACCAAAATTTAATGGATCCGCCTACGAAAATAATTCAATCAGCTTTGCACATCTACATGGACGGAAGACTTCATAATTATACGAAATTCGAATACGTACACTTGCATGTTGTATGAGAATTCCCACTATTCGAATTAAAGTACCAAGCTTTTGATGATAAAATTCAGTTCTGACGAAACTGAAAATTTTGTTCGCATTGTCATAGATACTCGTTAAATGAACTTGAACAAAGTTTAATAAAACATAAGTGATAAACATAATATTATGACGGTGATGATACTAAAGTACTCGTTCGTACCTTTGCCTGAAATTTCATTCTTGTACCTAGTAACGAAGCAGACCACCCTATAGTTTTGTACTTAGGGCCGCTTATGCCAACAAAGCAAAGCATTTAAACTGACACTACTGAAGGGTTTTTCAATAGGGACATAACAATTTTGTATTTTAATGCGAACGCACCCTTAAACTTTTTTTGTGATCTGTCAATGACGAAACGTCAGTCATTACGGTACATTTTTATCATGATGAAGTTTACGAACGAGCAACGTCTGGAAATCATTTAAATTCGGTGGTCGCAACTTTAAGAGCGCTTAGTCCAATTTTCGGTTGTAATAATCGTCCCACCAGACAGGCTGTGCATGCTATAGTAGTGGATAAATTCGAGTTAACATATGTTGGTATAATCATTGTGATCATTGTGTGAGATTCACACGTGCATAACCTACATAGCCTAAATACGTCCGACATGGAGAAATTTATGAAGCTTATGCTGCAACAATTGGAGCAACAAGCAGAAGAAGCTAAGTCTGCAAGGTAAATTCAAGCAACAAGCTAAAATGACTCAAATAATGCAACTTCTTGCAGGTCAACGTTTAGGCCAAGCTGGCAAAGTACAACAAGAAGCTGTAATTGATTCGAATCAACGCAAGATCAATGAAGCTGCGAAATTAATCACACAGTTCGAATATAATCAGGAAGAGAACAGAATATTCAATAGACACGAAACGTACTTGCCAGCTAAACTAACGCCACAAATGAAGATCCAGCGTGTGCTCAGCAAGTTTTCACAAGAAAACTGTTAAACCTTTGCGCTACTACCGAAAAAACCTATGGAGCTGCATTTCGACGCATTTATTTCAAAACTAAAGCGACTATTCGGATACCGTGAAACAAGATTAGCACTCCGGCACAAATGCTTCCCGAGTTAAAGCGAGGAAGAAGCTTAATCAGAACACGCAACACGCACGCTGAAAAGTTTGATATTTGGATGACTTTGTTAGATTTTAAAGGGGGGAAGAGTGTGGAGAACCAGATCTATATTACTCTCCTTTTATTCTATTTCTCTCTCTCTCTTTCTTTTGCCTTTTGCCTCTCATCAAATAAGTCTCGACCTTCAGTCTTGATTTATATTTCATAGTGCTAAATTCTATTAAAATATCATTTAGTTTGTATTACTAACGAGTTACAACACTTAAGTCCCTTATTTCAAAGGTCATGAACACACCGAAAACTGGAAGCAGTCTTTTCACAAGTTTGGTGAAAGCCAAGCTGTAGCACTTGGTATTTTAAAGCCATTTGGCAGAGTTTAGCACCAAGCTCTTCTGTCCGAAGGCGTGGTTATAGAACCAATATAACCCAACTTCAATGGATCTAGAAACCGTCAACGACCACGTTAGTCTGAAAAAGACAAGTGCGTGGTTTTAAGAATTTAAGGTAATTTTTTCCTTAAACAGGACATTTTCCAACACTTCCCTTAGCAGAATAAAACCATTTTAATTTAAATATAACAAAACTATTATCGTAACAGTTACATGGATTGAGTGCATACCAAATATTGTGAATGTTTTAGTTAACTTTCTTTTTTTTTGGCTTTTTAAATACGGATAGAGGAGCAGACAGCATGGTTTAATTTCATATAATGTATAGCTGATATGCCAAAGGTGGGATATCCACTCTTAATGTCCAAAAAGAGTTTAAACACAGAACCTCTTGTTTTCGTTCGTTTTTTCTATATTGTATACTTCTATATCATATTATATATTTCTTTAATTCTATACGACCGCAATATACATTCTTATGGCATCTCAATGCATCTCAAAGGAAGAAGAAATTTGATAGTTGCACAAGCACAAGTAAAAGCACAAAAATCAATGTGTGCAGACAAAATATTGAAAAGTTTTATATTCGTTATTAAAAAATGACGCGCAGCTTAATAATATGCAACATTGATGACCAAAAGTACGACAACGCCTCTAACTTTAAAATACATACATGAAAAAAAGTGTATTTTTAAACAAAAATCATAGTAAAAAAAATCATTAACTCACCTTAAAATGACTTCCCGTCAGCCATGGCATTAGTCCATCAATTAGCAATCCCAAATCCATACAAACAATGGAATTATTCTCATCACTCAGATAGGTGACCAAGTCTTCGGCTAGTACCGCTTTAACGCGCATATCTGCTTTGGGCATCAACGCGATGAAACCGTCCAAATCGATCGGCTTGCGATAGGCCATTTTCGTCGGTCGGTTGTAGTGGAGGGGTTGTTGGATCAGTTAAAATTTTGTTATTGTTGTTATTTTTTCTTCGGTTTTATGTGAAGAGATAAAAGTTTTTGGGTCCACTTGTTGTTCTAATTTTTCGTTTTGTTTTGTTTTGCAATATCAATAAACGAGGATATCCTCACACCGTCATACAAAGAAAAATTACATTTTCTATGCTATTGGAATAATTTTTCTCTTCTTCGCGCATTGATAGTGTTCTCAGACTGCAATCATTTGTAGCATATGCGACACGACGACACATAAAATTAGCGAAGCTAACAAAACATTACCATTGTCAGCTTTCTACCACCAACCACCAACACCACTTACTAATCAAAGAACATGTCGTCGATTCGATGGATGCTGAAATAGAAAATAAATCATACATTAGAACTGGAATGAGAACACATCACATTTTGCGATAAGATATGCTAATAGATACTTTACTGTAAACAGAGAAACAAGCAATGAAACAAAAGACATGTTATGGTGTTCATTTGCCAATAGAGCAGATTCCTCGTTATAATAAATACCATCACTTCGTGGTTGAAAGAACTTTACAAAAGGGGAATATTGTCCTTAGATTTTTGTCGAAACCAAATCCATACGATCTTGTGTGTCTTAAGTCTTAATTTTTTCATTGTGAGAGCTCTGTAATATTTTGGAATTTTCAACAGAGAGAGGGAGAGAGAGAGAGAAAGAGCGAGCGACAGGAGCGAGAGAGAAAGATCGAGCGACAGGAGCGAGAGAGAAAGAGAGAGCGACAGGAGAGAAAGAAAGAGTAAGCGAGGGGAGCAAGAGAGAAAGAGAGAGTGAGAGAGACAGAGAGCGAGTCATTCATACTGTGGGACGAACCCGGTTTTTCCAGATTTTGCCATTAAGGATGCTCTTTTGATCTATTTCAATTTAGCGTTCCTCTCTTCGAGAGTACACCGTGGGCCCCCGCGTTGAATTCCTAGAACGAGCTGGGTCCCCAACCACAGTTGTCCTCAGACCGGTCAACCTTACCGTCAAACCTGGTCTGTGGGCACAGACAACTCCCGCGGTACCAACGCGACCATGGTGAGGTCTGACATCAAGGGACTTAGTTCATTCAGAGTGAATGTCTTTTTGCGAAGGAAAAACCATCACTGGCAAATCATCATCCGGAACCTCGAACCCCATCATTTGTCACTAGGATACCATCCCAGGCACATCACATAGACCTTAAATAGTGTATGAAATGAGTCACTAAATACGAAGAGTCACCCATTAGGATCTCTTAGTACCAGTAGCTTACTCCGGGACGCTATTTACGAAGATATTGCCCATAAAGAGCTTTCTCTAAGTAAACGCGGCCCTTATTAATATCCCGTGGTAAGCACCAGGACACCAACCAAGTATAGGTTAAGATGCAATTGGAACCACCACGGGGAGAGAGTCAGAGAGCGATAGAAAGAGAGAGTGAGAGCGATAGAAAGAGAGAGCGAGAGCGATAGAGAGAGAGAGAGTGATGCCTGAAACACAAACACTCTTCAGCTTCGTCTTCGCTGCGTTACGATGCAGCCGATTTACATTTGCTTTGATAGACTTTTCTCTATATGGCATTTCTCAAATGAGAGTTCTGCCACAGTTCTCTGACTTGAACTGTCAGGCAAAGCAAATGTTCAGCACCTTTGAACTAGAGCTTCCGTTTGTAGCTTCGTTACGTAGCATTACGTTTTTCTTTACGATTGCCGAGCGAGAGAAAGAGAGTAAACGAGCGAGAGATAGAGAGTAAACGAGAGATAGTGAGCGATAGAATTCAGCGAGAGAGCGAGAGAGAGGGCGTGAGGGAGGCAGAGATAGAGATAATCAGGGATTTAAAAAGTGAGAGACGGAGATTTATAAAGTAAGAGACAGAAAAAAAGATGGTGATAGACAGGGATTTATAAAGAAAGATGGTGAGAGGCAGAGAGATACATAGTGAGATACAGAAAGCTAGAAAGAGAGAATTGCAACATTCCCAATTCGTAACAATTGTTACGCATTTTTGAGTACGAGAGCAGACCTATGATCTCCGGTCGTAAATCAACGATACATTTTACAGTGCAGCCGTTCTAAATTTCAAAAAGATAATATATCTCAATTTTAAAAACCTGTCTTTATGTAATAGCTACATACCTATCTTGTCAATTTACACAATTCTACCAGGGATATGTATTAATCGACATCTTAATAATTATCATAATAGAAGACAGTTCTTAGAAATGTCGTTTGTTTCTATTTTGTTTCATATTTTATGACTTAGTTACACATTTTGTATATATGCATATAATTACTTTTGTTGGCTATTCAAGTCACACTATATTCAAGAACAATAAAAAAAAATAAAGAATAGCGAAAAGTTCATGGTAATGCTATCGCTATGCTTGTAACTTATTGTCGTTGTTGTTATATTCACACTTTGTGTCGTTTGCAAAGTTATGTTTGCACACCAAACAGCTCCATAACAAACAAAGCCAATACTGAGCTAGTTACGATAGAGGACAGACGATTGTGTGACTGACAAAACGACGACGTCGTACTAACAGAATTTAGCCGGCATTTTATATGTACTTGGTTGGATCTCTGTTAAACTGTTTTGCTCTCCTCTCTCTCTCTCTCCGAAATACCTTACTGTGAGTCATCGCTTGTCGATTAAATGCGAGTCAGTTGCCTACGGCCTATTGTTTTAAGCCAATTTTTATTTGCCAACGGCTCAACACTACTGGTTTTTGTAGTTTTTCACAATTCTCCTGCTTCTTGTCGTAATTCGCACAGCCAAGCCACGAAATGTGGATGGAAAGCGGTAAGAGACAGCGTCACAACATCTGCATGCAAATAATCTGCAATATGTATAGCCCGTCATACGAGTATTCTGACTGGAGTGTACCGACGTACGTACGTGTTTTTTGTAAACAAGATAGTTCACTTGTTCCTTGGACATTTGGCTGTGCGGTCGGATGGGTAACTTCGTAACACCACCTAGCTGCAACAGAATTCACTGGAAACATGTCGGGACGTACATAATATTATATACCCATAGCGTCGTATGTGCTAACTTTCCAGACAAATAGTCAATTTTGCATTTAGCCGCTTATATGCTCCATAACACCACTCCAACTGTACTACTAGTGTTGATTTTACACCATTTTCTCTTTAGCTTCTTGCCGTTAAGCGCAAAGTCACTTCAACGGATGGCAATAAACGGATAAGTTATACATATGGATCGTATTAACATACTTGTACATAGCATTATGTACTTGTGCATAAACTATCATTTCAGTTTTTTCCTCTATTCAACCTGAATTACGTCAGTCTCAGTGTTAAATACTGTAAAATACTCGTTCACTCACATATTGTGGAAAATAAATACGTTGTTCCAGCTTGAAGTATTCCAATCTGTTCGGAGTAGGCGAGTATTGTTTCATGTTTACAGGTAAACAATTGTTTGAGTCCGAATAGCATTTGTTCGAGTTTCAAGAGAGAATTGCTAAAGATCAGATTTGAAATAGAACGATGCTAACTTAATTATCATAAATATATTTGGCTCTACAAATGTGGTCCGGTACTGGCCTCCCGCAAAAAGTATCTCCACAGGTCCCGATTTCGAGCCGATGTCATCCAGCTTGGCATCCCTAAACTCTGGGCGTCCTGGTCTACGCCATCCTTCCAGCGTAGGCTTGGCCGGCCTCGCTGTCGTGTTCCATAAATCCTACCGCAAAGGACTTTCCGAGCAGGATCCTCTTCGCTCATGCGAGCTATGTGTCCTGCCCACCGGAGCCTACCGAGCTTAATTTTCTTCACGATGTCGACATCGCGGTAACGCTCGTAGATCTCATCATTATAGAGTCTCCGAAATCGTCCTTCCTCACATACGGGACCAACAATTCTCCGTAAGACTTTTCTCTCGAACGCGGCTAAGAGGTCAGAATGTCTCGGATCCATATCTAAGTACTGGTATGACCATTGTCTTATCTATCAGCAGCTTTGATGTTATGGT
The DNA here is from genome assembly GCA_947095585.1 of Nephrocerus scutellatus. Lineage (NCBI taxonomy): Eukaryota > Metazoa > Arthropoda > Insecta > Diptera > Pipunculidae > Nephrocerus > Nephrocerus scutellatus. The sequence goes on from OX352762.1 coordinate 122,882,260, forward strand.
TAAGTTCCTGGATTTGAAGAGTCTTGACAGGCTAGGCTTTGTTGGCTTTAAGCAACCGTGCGCGTATTTCTGGTTCCATGCTGTTATCGGCTGCTATAGTTGACCCGAGATAGTTAAAGGATTGCACTACTTCAAATTCGCGCTCCACTATCTGAATTGAGGGACCAATGTTGGATCTTCTACTCGCAGACGTACAACCACTATATGTATCGAAGCCATATTTACACCATATGATCGTTTGGTGCTCCGATAACTTTGTTTTTTTTTTGGACTCCTTAGATGGCGCTGGAGTCGATATATTTAGCAAAATTTTTGTTTATGGTTGGATTTGGTTCATATTCACACCAAATGTTTGTTTGGTGCTCCGATAAGTTTATGTTTGTTGACCCGTTAGGTGGCGCTGGAGTTGAGATATTTACGAAAATTTTTGTTTATGGTTGGATTTGGTTCATATTGACACCATATGTTCGTATGGTGCTCCGATAAGTTTGTTTTTTTCCCCCGTTAGATGGTGTTGGAGTCGAGATATTTACGAAAATGTGTGTTTATGGTTGGATTTGGTTCATATTCACACCATATGTTTTTTTGGTGCTCCGATTAAAAATGGTCAACAATGGTGGTACAAAAAAAATACCGTTATTTTTGACGAGTACTCATAATTAATACCAGAAACACTCATTATCGATTACCAATGTACAGTAAATCTTTTTCACAGCGATCATTAGGGTATAATGGAGTCAAATTGTATAATACACTAAACAATATCTACACGGGCCTTTTTTCCATTCCGTCCACCGCATCTCTTGGATTGCTGTTCTTTGGTTGTCGTCGTATTTTCACAATATTTTCTTAACGGAGAGGTTATTGGCCTCGCGCCAACCTTCAAGGACCATCATTTAGCATTTCCTGTATTGGAGGAGCATCCATGTGGAGGTTTGATTGTTCTTCCACCACTAAAGTTACGGCCACGTGCAATTCTAATGAATTTCACGTGTTATTCCCTCTATTCTGATGGCTGATGGTTCACCGCCGATGCTCACTTCGAGTTTACAAAAAGTAACCGATTGCTATGTGTGTTCCGTAGCTTACCGGTTTGAGCGCTAGGAGTATGAAGAAGGTGTAGAAGTCTCGGGTTCAAAGCTGCCTTGAGTCTTTTTCTTTATTTTTTTTCTCATGTGTTGTGCAATTGCATCTCACTGAGATCCAATAGGTATTTATAGCTTCAGATTGTGCAATTGCTTAAATTTGTTTGACATTAAATCGCATTGAAATTCAGAGTTGGACAGACCCCAACTAAATTTGTCGCACTCAATTTTTGGAATCGATTAAACTTAAACTCTCTTGACATCGAATTCACCTTTTGTTCTCACTTGACGTTGTTCATTGTTCTTTGTTCATTGCATTCATTGCAACAGTAGAAGAAAATCTCCGTTGGGTTTCGTTTGTCTTTGACTGTATGACGCGTGGGAAAGCACAGACAACTCTTTTTTCCATCGGCATCTAAGGTAATGGTGGTAAAAAGCAAAAAAAAATTGGCTTTAATGTCGGATTACATTTACGCCTTTCCAGCTGCAATGGGCATACAATAGTATAGCAGTATAGCAGTATCCGTTGTCCCACTTTTTGCCAATGTGGTTCTTACTAAACCTACGACTTTTTTATTTCTAGCTGCCCATTAAATTCTAAAGCTGTTGCGTTTGTTTTTTTAGCATCACTTAATGACGATAACGATGAAGAAGTTTGCATGATTGCGGAATAGAGTTACAATTTGTACACTCTCCTTTCACATGTACAAGTACGAGGGCAGTGTCGACCGACCAAAGCTCAATACACAACGCACACCATAAGAGTACTCTTTTAATTATTTTGTTTACGCAGCCACCAGAACTGCTTATGATGTAGGTGCGATAATGTGCTTTTTTTCTATTGCCCGTCCGTTCACAAGTTCATTAACCCTAAAAAAACTTTGTTCTTATATAGGCTGGAAAAACTTTTTTGTTTAAGTTTCAAAACATAGAAAACCATCAAACTAAGATGGGGTTCTTGTTCCGTATTCAGGGAGGAAACTTTTAAAGTGATTTTAAGGCATATATAAATGAAGGGGATTCAATTAAATGCAAATTAAATAATTATTGCATAGCGAAAAACTTTACCTGAAAGCAAGTTAAAAGTATCGATTACAGGAAGTGGCTTGAAACCAGCAACAATTCTTTGGAATTGCAATAAGTTTGATTGACACTTCTCATTTCCCTACCGCAAAAAATCTCCGAACTGGTAGAGCGATGAGCTTTCCCAAAATTTTTTTATAGTTAAGCAGGAATATCTGCTAGGTTTTGGGTCAATACCTTTAAAGTATGGTAGGCGCAAGGCCAATAAGATCGCCCGTAAAAAACCTTATTACGGAATACCAAATCAGTCTCGGATACACTGATGACCAACGACGACCACGGCAACGAAAACGATTTAAGAATTTTCTCATGGAACCTAAGCTCACTGTATAGAGCTCTATACCCTGTCCAAATATAATGCTGACAGCAATCCAGAAGATGCGGTGGACGGTGAAAAAATCAGAGTATGACATATATTGCAACTGTCATGTGCTCGGGGTGGAGTTTAAAGTCAGCAAAAGAATGAAACCCACCGTTATCGGCTTTAAAGCTATAAATGCAACCTTCGCGCGCGGGACTGATTTAAAAACTTTAGCCTCATAAACGTGGACGCACCTACAGAGGATTCCTCAGATGATGAAAAGGAAATGAAATTAGTCGGACGGGATCTCCATGCCTGCCCTCAGTATGATGTAAAAATTATTCTGGCTGGAGGCCAGGATCGGACACTGGTTGTAGAGCCAAATAATATGATGATGAACAGCCAAAAAATCAATACGCGCTGGATTTTTTGTCAATTTAAAAAAATTTTAATTAAAATTTAGTAATACTCCCAGTGCTTATGCGCCCTACCACTAGTATTGCTGTGGACCATTCCTTCAATTCCATGTTGTTCTTTTATTACATTTCGTTGGAATGTTTTGTTAAAATGTTAATTTCTCTTTCAAGTTACACATAATGAACTTAGCTAAATTACGGTAAAGCTTTTTGTAGATTTGGACTTTCGGACACCCCTCCTATGAATTGAGCAGATTTTTAAAATCGCCCCCTGTTTTGGAGAGATGCCGCCTTTAGGAGGGAGGGACATCCAAAGTTTCGAGTTTTTTTTCAGAAAAATTTATTTTTGAAGGAGGTTTGGGGGTTAATTGGTACCAAAAAACGTAATATTGGTAAGTATCAATGAAAAAATCGCACCAATCGAACCATCCTTGCCACTATCACTAGCAAAAAAACTGTGTGGGGTGTGTGGTGCGGGGGGAGGGGCGTAGTACCGTAGTAACGCCCATGACCTTAGTCATTACATAAATATTTAACAAGCCAAGGATTTTCTTGTTTCAAAAAAAAAATTCATTAAATTAAATTTAAAAAAATATAAAGTTTCCAATTCAAAAATTATACCAACAGATTTATTTAAATATATCATCACTTTATTGACACCAGGCTTAAGCATAAATTATAATGTACATGGGCCAGCATGAGCATTCGTATTGTGCTATTATAATAGAGTTCAGCGCCGATTCGTTAACTTTTCGTTCATTTTCGACCGAGCGATTCAGGTCGCTCTTTACATGTGTAAATTTGACATTTGTGCTAATGCAGGCTAAATTTCATTATAATCATGTTGTAATTTGGCAAACATGGGCAAGCGTTTCGTAATAATCGACCCTTTACTCCCACGTAAACATTTGACGAAACCGTACAAAATCACATAATGGTCACAACATACGATTCTCATTTAATGAGTCGTTGACATCAACTAAATGAATCCTGAAGGGTGACTGACATTTCATTTGTCAAATTAATTCTACCCAGTTCATAAAAACGTTAATAGTTAGCGCGCCATGTTCTTAACTCGACGAAAGTTTAACTCGACTCAAACTCTATCATGGAAACGTGACATAAGACAACAAGCAAAAAAAAAGAACATGACCGACAACCGAACATAATACAAGGCAACACGGAAATGTTACAATAACCGACCGACCAAGTTAAGCAACGAAAAATCAAGAAAGATTACTTGCGTAGAGGAAACAATGAACTATGACACAACATAACTCACACAACGTTCTGTCACTAAAAAAAATATTATTAACAAAAATTCCGAAAATGGAACTGTACCACACAATGAGACATTGCATAAAAGTGTTTTCGCTCAATTACATTTGCGACATAACAATGGCATTTCAGTTTTCAGCGCACACCGTCTAACGTTCATTGTACAGCTTTGTTCGATGTTTTATTTTTAATCAATTTTTGTTATGAGATTGAGAGAACACTCCAAATTCCAAGGTAAATGCCGTCATACAGCTGAGAACGATTCAAAGCAGTAAAAGTGCGAGTTTTAAAGGAAACTAAAAAAGGAATTATATATAGGACATCTGTTAGATGTTAGAAAGTATGGGTTTTTTTTTGAAGAATTGTTGTTTTAGTTTTAAAAACGGTATGTGATCTGCGGAAGCCAATCCAAAGTTTTAGGTATCATGCATAACATAGAAATAGTAGCGTTCGCTCTTGATGGTTGCCGTACAAATACAAATACTAAATAACGTAACGTCGTCCAACGTCAAATTTAACCTTTGAAAGGTTGGTACTTTCTACCACAGTCTTTCTTCTTAAACAACAAACCCTATCTATATACTAGGTCGGGTAATTCTTTGAATACCCTAGTAAGTTTCAGCGCTACAAATGATCAAGAGTTTAGTTATTGAGTTAATTTGATCTTGTAAGGGTGTTGGCCAAGATATTTATGCAAAATTAGCCACAATGTGAACTTCCCAATTCCTGCGAGCAGCGCGTAACCAACTGACTTGGCTCATTTTGAACCGAAGCACAGCTGCGATATTTACGGTAATTCGACCGCAGTCTCACTGACACTGACGACCGAAAATTAAATTGGCGTAAATGCTACCACCGACTTAGAATTTCGGTAGTAATTTTTAAAACGTTGCTGGTTTGTGAACTTCACCATAATAAAAATGTAAACCTTGACTGACGTTTTGACATTGACAGATCATAAAAGTTTATGGGTGCGTTTATTATGTCCCTATTAAAAACCACTTTACAAACTAGGGGTCTGTTCATTTGCATAACGGGCTGCAGCTACACTTGTACACCTCCTTCTTTTCATTTTTACCTTTAATACTTTGTTCGTTGATCCGTTTTGTTATTAACACTATCGTTGATTCTCGTACGTGCAACAATAAGCATCAAACCGGCTAAAAAACACCAAGAGAAATTTATCGTTCTAATTAAACAAACCGTATTCGAAACTAAGCCCAGTTGAGTAAGCAGTCAAATTCACAAGGTTTTCGTTGTCAACGATGTGCAAATATAGATCACTGAATCGAAACCAAATGTGACATTTGTAGTTTACAGAAAATTTCATTGTCGTGTTTTTTTTTTGTTTTTGAAATTTTTGTTGCATGTGTTGTTGTTGCAGTTAATGAAAAGAGGAGTAAATCTTCCAAAATATCAAGATCTGTTTGAGGGGAAATCCAATCTACCGTAGATTGGTTTTTTGGAATAAACGAACAACTTGACATCCAAAAATCAATCTACGGCAGATTTTTTTTCTTTCTTTGTCAACTTGCTTATGTCGTGTTCTTTTTAATCTGGCGCAGATTGATTTTTTAGCTGTCAAGTGGTTCGTTTTTTCCAAAAAAACCAATCTACGGTACATCGGATTTCCCCTCAGATCTCGATATTTTGGGAGATTTGTCCTCTCTCTTTTCATCTTTTCAACAACAACACATGCAACAAAACAATGTCCTTTCCACGGCGATTGGTTCTACGCACCGAAAGGACCCAAATACCTATCAAGACATTGGGCCAAAGATCGTCAACACAACAACAGGTTTGAGATTGGATCATTTGGATCCATTCCCAAACCTAGAGTTGCTATAACAACAACAACAAAACAATGTAAACAAGAGATTCTCGGCTTTCGTGTTTGTGTTTTTGTTTGGCGCGACAGACCGTTGCCGTCAAAAGGCTTCTCCGGACCATTCGTGTTGTGAGTTCTTTTTTTTTGCACACAAATGGACGTGAACTATGTACTATTTAATTCTATATCAGAAAGGCGAGTTGAGAATCTCTTTATGAAAAGTTATTACTCTCGGACGTTTGTCAGGCAAGCACGAGGTGGGACCGTGAAAAATACTTTTGGTGTTTCTGGAATTGGAACCACAAGCCTACTGCTCAGAGGTCCAAGGCACATAACACTAGAGCCAAGACGCCCACGCGATCCATTAGTTATCAAGACCACGCAAATGGTGAAAAATTCTTAAATTATTATTAGATAACAAAACGTCATAAGTATTTAATATCCATATAAGCAGGATATTCTTGCAAAGTTCGTTATTATGATGCACGTAGTTTTGATCAAAAGCAACATAATATCGATTTAAGCAGCTGTAAGTGAAGATATAGCCGGAAAATAGTTTTTACAATCGTAATATTGTTTAGATCGATAAATTATTTTTAGTCGCCAATTACAGCAGCTTCGGGCTTTAGGGCGAACTAAAATAAATGCGATTAATAATTTATATTTAACCTATCATGCCTTACATTCGTAGCATTCTTATGATTGGAAGCAACTTTAACAAACAAAAAAACAAATTGGCCATTTCTGGATTAAAATGATTTAACTTTTCCTATCAAGTATTAAGTGTTTGTTGACTAAAAACTCACAAAACATGCTGCCATTAGGGTTAATTATTCTAGAAATAAACAAAACATTGGATAATAGTTTAAAAAAAAGTACCAGCTGGTAAACCCAAGACAACTTACTACGAGTATTTAAAAAACATTACCAAAATCAAAATGACAACTGAATTGAAAAAATTCTATAATACATAAAATCCATAAGCTTAGGAAATAATAACCCTGTAAGGTAATAAACTCCTTTAATCCTGTCTTTGGGATAGCAGAACTTAGGGAAAACATAGTTTAATTATAGAACAATCAGATATTTGCTAAACCATGAGTTTAGTGGTATTTTTTAATAATAATCAAAGTCAAAAGTACATACTGACCTTTTTTAAATCGAATTTAACTTTCGGTAAAATAATATAATAATTTCTTGTTATTGATTCTGCTGCTGCCTTTTTCACAACAATAAAAATTAATTTGCTCTTTTTTATTATTTATATTTTCTTGTTTGTTTCTTACTGTCACACGCACACTCTGAAATAGAAAATGAAACCAAAACAAAAATTACACATGACATTTAAGCCAAAATAGCAACAGCAACACCCGAAACGAAAATAGCATCACTTCACTAGACTTGCACTATTTCTTTCTACAGATGTTGCGCATCATGCACGGCGAAAGCGTGATGCACAAAAATTCCAAAGCAAAGCGAAAAATCAAATTTTTTCGCAACAGTACCGCTAGCGTTGTCCTTTTCACACACATACGATTCAAATTGAATTTTTGACGCAACAGCTAAAGAATTGACAATTTATAGATGTGAGCCCATGACGTTCCCGATTGTTCTTGCTGTGTGTGCGTATATTTTTCATGATATAATTTTTTCCCATCCCCACCAATACTCCAGCAAATAAGAAATTTTATGTCGTCGTCGTTAGGCAATGAAATAGATATTTTCTATTTTTCCATGTTTGAATTTTTTTTTGTTTCAGAAATAGCTAATAACTTAAAAAAAAATGGTTTTGATTTCAACGTAATCGTTTTTTTATCGATACCAGAGTTGCAATGATCACATCACCATTTTCATTTGCACAAGTCCAGTAACGCGGCGATTTTACACACCTATTTTCACATTAACAATTTGCACATTTTTTCTCTTCTTGCCTTCGAAATTTTTTCATTTAATTTTTGAAAACATAGAATTTCACTTTTAAAAAACAGATTTCACGAAATAGTTTTACTTGCCTCGTCACTGCAATTTGAAATAATTTTGTGATTTTTTCCCTTTCGTCGAAGTCACTCGTTAATATTTTACAATTCGCTTTTATGTTTTACTTCTATTTGTGTGTATTTATCCGTCGTCAACTAGCCGTCGCGTCATCCGAAATATAAATTTTTTCTGAAACCTGCCGTCGCTGTGTCGTTCTCGTTCAGCCTTGTTTCTCGTACGTATACCCTAGCGACGAGCATGTGTTGATGGTGTGATTCGATTGGACAATTGACAAGATGATTGGAATTGTTACGTTGGTACCGCCGTCGTGTATCAAATAAATTCGCTCTAACACTGTAGCGGCAATCCAGCAGAAGTGTTGCATTTTAAACATACTTATTAGAAACTAGTTTTACTTTATTTTATTATTATTTTATTTTATTATGTAGTTTATTTTTCTAACTATTCCCAGGTAAATAGTTAACAACAACTGGATTAAAACTTAATAGTTGGACTTTATGAAGGTGACGTGAAATATATCCGAGCGAAAAAACACCGAATTTCAAAATTTGGCTCTATTTTACAGTAGCGGAAATAGCCGGCGTTTCCCGGCTGCCTTATCCCTCTGACCTCAACCCAATTAACCAACCGCACACTGACCCTACACCAACTGACATCCTATACCAAATGATCCCCTACACCCTGAACTCCGAGAGTTTGGCAACCTACACGGGTGGAAATCGTAGCCTAAAACGTTTTCTGCACCCACCACAAGGCGTCATCAGAAGGCTTTGATGATTTTATTTAAAAGGGGGTGGGAAAACTACAACGAACGCGCCAAAGAGCGATAGCGGCAGATCTCCGCACCATCTGAAAAAGTAAAAAAATGAAGTAACTTTGGCCCACGCCAGTTTTCATATTTTTTAATTGTTTTTTGTTTATTTTAATGTTTTGAAAAAATATGTATGTATATTGAATTGATAAATGAATTAATATAAAAATATTTTCAAAATGATTTATTTAAGAAATAGCCACATTAGACAAATCCTACACATTCTTTTGGTCCAACGTTGTTTCGAAACAAAGAATATTATTTTAAAATATATCATCGTATACCTTTACAACAATTTACTAGTTTTTATATTTTTCTAAAAAAATATTACGTATATACGTGGACCGCATGACGCATCCGATGCCAATTTTTTCACGACGCACTTTACGGGTTAAGAAACCCAATTTTTGATCGGAGATCGTCTCTAACAGATCTGTATATTTCGGGAGATTTACCCCTCTATTTAGTAACTACACCAACAACACATGTCACAAAACGCTATCAACAAAAGAATCTCGTTTTTCACGATCGATCTGCCGAGCAAAAGTTTCAGCCCGATGCAGTTTTCTAAAAATTAAAAAATTACATCATATATCTCGTTTCCATGGAGAGATAAACCCAGGTTGAACCTGGTTTAGCGCTCACAGAAACAGGGTTGAGTTGAGTTTTCGTTAAACTCAGTTTAAACTCAACGAAAATATCTGTTTTGAGTAGAGTTGAAATTCAAAAACGCGATTTTTATTATTTTGTAAGTAGACGTCGGATTTTGTATTATTTTGTCAAAAATTCAACTCTGTTTCAATTTGATAAAATGGAAACGCGTGACGCCATTTTGCGTTTAACTATTTATAATAATTTTAAATTTTTTTAATTCATGGAAACGCAGTAATAATTGCATGTTTATTCACTTTAAAATTTATCCGCCAGAAGCATTCATGGTGCTCCAATCAATAATTTAATGAACACGTCCATCTTTGTCACAGCCACTCTACAAATTTATTTATTCTTGTTGTTCATTCTTCAATGTTCATTCATTAATACTTCATTCTCGTTGGTCGTTGCTTGTTGCCGGTGTTTTCATTTTAAGTGTTACAAGATTTTATTTTTTTGTATAAACATACGCAATTACCAATTGAGAAACTATCATGTTTATTGCAAATCATCGATTATACTTTCGGAATTCAATAGTTCTCTTTGTGTGTGCAATTGTCGTTGGAATTACAAAACAAAGTGATGCACTAACAGAAAATAATGGTGCCTACAGACGTAGCTTTATCAATCCATATCCACGATATAAGGCTTACTATGATGGTGGTGACCCAGGAGAACCACTATACTTAACGCCTCTCATAGAGACACAGCAACTCGAAGAGGCTAAAAATAGATCCAAAGTTCTGGGTGCTCAATTCCTTGATGTCGAAAGTTATTCCGGTTATCTTACAGTGGACATGGTGCACAAATCCAATTTGTTTTTCTGGTATTTTCCTGCCGAAAATAATACATCAATTGCGCCTGTAGTTGTTTGGCTGCAAGGTGGGCCAGGTGCATCATCGCTTTTTGGCCTCTTTACTGAAAATGGGCCATTCGAATTGAATGAAAATGGACAACTCCAGAAACGCAAATACACTTGGAGCATGGACCACAATTTGATTTATATCGATAATCCCGTAGGAACTGGATTTAGTTTTACCAACGACGATGCTGGCTACGCTAGAAATGAAAAAGATGTTGGACTAAATCTGTACTCGGCGATCATACAGTTATATGAACTCTTCGAATGGAAAAATTCTTCAGGATTATGGATAACTGGTGAATCATATGCTGGTAAATATGTTCCTGCTCTCGCGTTTCACATTCACAACGTTAGGGAAACGACAATTCCACTAAAAGGTATTGCAATTGGTAATGGACTTTCAGATCCGTTGCATCAACTTAAGTATGGTGATTACTTGTATCAGTTGGGACTTATCGATTTAAATGGTCGTGATGTTTTCCACAAAGTGGAGCAGGAAGGTGTCGATTGTATAAAAAAACACGACATGAATTGTGCCTTTAATAAGTTTGACATGCTTATTAATATGGATGAGTCACCGTATGGTTCTATTTTCCGCAACTTGACCGGATACGACACGTATTTCAATTTCTTGCATACAAAAGGGAACGGTGGTAGTGATCTGTTGGGCAAATTCTTACAATCTTCCGAAACTCGTCGAGCTATTCATGTCGGCAACAATACTTTTCATGATTTGGATACAGAGAACATGGTTGAAATGCATCTTAAAAAAGACGTAATGGATTCGGTAGCATTATGGATATCACAACTTTTGGAAAATTATCGTGTTTGCATCTATAACGGACAGCTAGACATAATTGTTGCTTATCCGCTGACTTTAAACTATTTGCAAAAACTAAAATTCAAAGGAGATGTCGAATATAAAACTGCCAAACGCCACATTTGGCGTGTCGGCAAGGAAATTGCTGGCTATTTTAAAAAGGCAGGAAATCTCGTTGAATTTTTAGTGCGCGATGCTGGGCACATGGCTCCTGCAGACCAGCCAAACTGGGTGCATGATATGATTACCAAGCTAACGCACGGAAAAAAATTTTAATTTAAAACAATTTCTTTTTTTTCTTTAATGATTTTTTACTTTATATTTTGTGCTACTTTTGATACACGCATCCTTAAAAGGGACATAATAAATAACAGCTAAAATTGTCTAATTTTAATACGAAGAGGTCTTTTTTTGTGTATTTTAAGTGTCTTTTGGGGGTCTTTTGAGGATCTTTGGGGATGTGTTGGACGGTCTTTTGAGGGTCTTTAGGTGGTGTTAATGCTAGTACGTGTTAATGTGTTGGCACAGAGCACTACAAGAATATTTTATCAACAAAATAGACATATTTTAGTCCTTAAGTCTTTGCTTTATTAATTTAATCGTAATATCGGCTACAACACGCCCTCATTTTTATTCTAAACTTTTTGGGTATTACATCCGTTCTATTGAGCGGGCCAGCTATAGTTAAATTGAAGTTGTGGTTAGCCAGAAGAGTTTGAAACTTCTTGAATGTTATAGTTATTTTACAGTAACATGGGAAATGTTATCTATAGCTTTATGGTAACAATGAAAAATATACTATTTCTCTCGTCAGCCAACTACAAGTTCAATTTAACAGCCGTTCTGCTCATTGTTTCTCGTATGCCAAAAATGTAAATCCAACGTTATTCTTAAGCGGCTAACAGACTATCATACTTAAGAGATACAGGATTGTATGGATTATGGTTTTGAGCTTAAAAAATTCGACACTAATTAATGTTATAGTTATTTTATATCTGCTGGGGAAATAATATCGGTTGCGTTATGGTAACATTGGAAAATATACTATTTCTCTCGTCTGGATAACCACAATTTCTATTTAACAGCTCGTCCTGCTCATTTTTCTCGCATTGCCAAAATGTAAATCAAGGTATAAAGATTTTCCATTGTGAGAGCCCCCTAACGCAGTCACAACTTGTAATGAAAAATTTACATTTGAGGCGTGCGAGACAAAGTGAGGTTAAATTAAAGTTTTGGTTAGCCAGAAGAGATTGACACTAAACGAATGTTAGTTATAGTTATTTTATAGTAACATAGGAAATGTTATCTATAGCATTATGGTTACATTGAAAAATATACTACTTCTCCCGTCTGGCTAACCACAATTGCTATATATTTAACAGCCATCCATCCTGCTCATTTTTTCTCACACGCCACAAATGTAAATCAAGCGTAATGCAAGATTTACATTCAGAAAAATGTTAGAAAAAATGACAAGGAAGGAAGACAGAACGAGAGAGATGAAGATACAAATAAGAAAATTATGAGGGAGTTCGATTTATGTACATTCTAAAGAGAGAGAAGTAGACAACTGCACACAAAAATAAACACCAACAGTACATTATATCATATTATAGCGTTATTAGAACTTTCGATTATTGTGCTATTAAGAACAAAGAAAAATACAATATTTTGGAAAGGCAAAAATTCAACTGAGCATAGCGTCGCCGAGTTTTTAGGATACACAAAATTATACTTAATACTGCACAATAATCCTAACTTTTTTGACTAGAACAAATTAATTTTAATGAATTTAAATATAATAGCCGATTCTCAGTACAAAATTAATCAAGCCAACAATAAAATGTTATTTCTTTCGCGTATACACAAATAAACTAAATTTTTTTGTTTAAATCTAAAAGAACAAGACAATTATAAATTTAGAAAATATTGATGAAGAGGTGAAGACACAGTTGTTTGGATGCGGTTTTCTTTTACCAACAATGGATTTAATCACGGCCTTTATTTATAGTCAATCAAGCCATATTTATAGTCGAGGATAAATTTAAATCGGCGGATTTATCCCCATTTTCGTATTTATAAACATAGATTCTAAAATGTATTTTTGTGGCTATTTTAGAATTCAATGGATTAATCAATGGCAATATCCACGACTATTAATATGACCCTTAACGTTATTGTCAGTGATTCCGATGGTTCTAATGCCCAAACACAGTAATGGAGCTTTTGGTTTCAACTCATAAAAAATTTGAGTAGTTTTAAATTAAATTAGAAGAGAAAAGTAGTGAGTAGTGCTGCCCATGCTTCGAAATGGTATGGTAAGAATGTCACTTTGAAACACGCAGGCCAATTATTTCTCATTAAATTTCTTTTGCATTGTTCTCTTATTTCTGTAAATGATCGAATAGTTACTTTGAACCGATGCTTAATGCCATGTATGATATTTGATGGTTGACTCAATGGTCGATGGTAGATTCATTGTTCAGTGGCAGACATCCAACTTACGATTGAACATCTCTTCTTTGACTGAGAGACTGGCATTTTTATAATAGCTGCATTTTATTTGCCGAGCGAATTCGGAATTCGAATGTCAAAACCAGCCAAACAGCAGGTTTTCACAATTCCAAAGAAGGAATTCGACAGTGCAATTGTTGTTGTTCCTCGGCAAATAAAATACGGCTAATGTTAAATTTAGCTTCATTTTTATATAAAAAAATCTGTGTTTAAAATGATTTTTTGTAGAAGATTATTACTTAAATATATTAAAGCTAATATCTGCAATAAAAGGAAATATTGTTTAATGTAAGTAACAAAAAATAAATTACTGTAATACTTTTTATAATAACGACACTGAAATGAAAATTTATAAATATTTCTAGGCGATTCTCAAATTTTCAAGTACCGTACGCCTTCTTGATATTAAAACATTAACAGTGACCACAACAGTGTGAGCATTCTGTTGATCACAACAGTGGCACATTCTGTTGATCACAACAGTGGACATTTAACATTTGACTTTTTGAACATGCCCCCCTTGTAGTGAGACGTTGTCACGTCAAAAATATGAGCGTGTTCTATTCTATTGGCCAGATCGCAGAGTTTCCATAGGAACAAGTTTTATAGTCACACATTAGTCCTACATTCCGAGTTTCATACGAATCCCTTGAGAAATGGCTTGGTTCCAAAAATCCCAGATCCTATTGGCCAGATCCCAGAATTTCCATAGGAACAAGTCTTATAGTCACATATTAGTCCTACATTCCGAGTTTCATACAAATCCCTTGAGAAATGGCTTGGTTCCAAAAATCCCAGACCCTAATGGCCAGATCCCAGAATTTCCCAGAAAATAATACAGACGAGTATTTAAGACTTACATGATTGAATGGATTTTTATTTTTTGACATAAATTTGGTACAATCTCGTAAGTTTTTTGGTTGTTAGAGCGCTCTTGAACTTTTTTCAACCTCTGGAAGCTTTATTTTGACATTTCGCTTCATGTCGACCTAGGTTGCGATTGGCCAACCACCACTCAACTGAATTAATTGATTCTTGAAACTAATACAAGCCTCGGATACAAGACAATAGAAGAGGAAGCAAGATCCCAGGGAACATAGTGGCATCTCTTGAAACCTCGGGCGATAAATCGAGTTCGTTGGCGCGCGTTTGTAAAGGGTGTTTCAACAAGAGCGCCGGATTCTCTTGTATTCAGATTCAAATTTTTGTATATAAATTTTAAAGAAAAAACACATTTATTTTTGAAATAAGCAAACATTCTCCATATTCTTAAATCGCGTGGTCTCTACGTGACAAATGTTAAAAAAAAATCACCGTACAACTCGTATTATTGGGACACCCTTTACAAACGCGCGTCGATTGCCGACGTGAAGCAAAGTTACAGTTATCTTGTTTCCATGATGGGTTAAAAAAAAGTTAGCAGTCATGGAAATAGGATTGAATGGAGTTTTCGTTGTCTCAGTTTGAACTCAACGAAAATACGGAAAATAATTAAAATTCAAAATGCCAATTATTATTATTTTATAAGTATATGTCAGATTTTGTATTATGTTGTCAAAATTTAAACTCAGCTTCAATCAGATTACATGGAAACGCGTGACGCCATTTACCATTTAACGAAAATAAATTTTAACCCAAATAAGTTTCATGGAAACGTATTAAGGGTTGCTATAAAACTTTGCAAATTGCTTTATTGCTTTCAACAAATGAGTTAGGTATTTTTTGTGGTTAACGGCTGATCAAATGCAACAGCAAAAACTAACCAATTTTTGGTCAATTTTTTGTTTCATGTGTTTGCCAACTTATCCAAATATAACTTTTAAAAGTCGACTCTGGTGGTGAGAATTATAAATAATAATTTGGTTTAATATTTCTTCACCACTTTTTTTTTGGTTAACGCTTAACCCCTTTCTGTTCTATCCAATGTGTTTGTTGTTGTAATTTTTATTTTCTTGTTGAAAGCAATATAGCAAATGAATCACTAAATCAAACAATTGCTATATTTGCTGCGTTTCTTTTGGGTAATCCAGCTTGGCTTACAACAACAATCGCATAAGCCGAAAATAGAACCAAAAAGTTTTTAGGATTTAAAACTAAAGCCATTTTATAGTTATAGCGCTCACTGGAAGGCCGTAAAGCCAAAAGCTGTTGCTTTGTAAAGCCAAGCCGGCTTTGCCAAAGCAATAAAGCAAATATCTCGGGTATTGTTTACAAATGAAATTCCAATCTAATACCCAACAAATGCAAAAACACATCAATAAATTTTAAATGAGAAAAAAAGTAGTGTCGCTCGCGCTTTACTGATCGGACACTAATCTACATCTACATGTCCAGTCCTTCAACTGAAACATTAGCTGCATTTTATTTGCCGAGCTAGTTCGGAATTCAAATGTCAAAACCAGTCAAACAGCAGGTTTTCACTATTTCAAAGAAGGAATTAGACAGTGCAATTGTTGTTGTTCCTCGGCAAATAAAATACGGCTATTAGTCAAACATTAAATCTGTTATCAATTCTTCACTGATAACAATTCACTGATATTCCGAGTATTCATCTGTTTCTGTATGGCTCGAGAGCAAGGCCAACAGTAACCGGTAGCTTATCGCACTTACTTGCTTTAATGTTTTGAACTAAACTTATTGCATATAATCTTTATACCTAATTAAATACACAATCTCAAAATATTCTTTTTTGCATACGCATTTGCACCCGTCCCAGCCACTTTTCACTAGCAATAACCAAATTATCGATCGCTTGCTGGCGGTTTATTACAAATCCAAACACATATGCAGATAGGTACGTATTAAGCGTCTAACAGACTATCGAAGTATCGAGCAGACTTTTTGATCGGCCCCTCAAAAATTATAGTGTGAACGCCTGACTGACTGACACTCGTAACATATCGCTATCAAAAAACTTTATTGCTACAGTGCAAGTACTCCATCTTACCGGAATATCGTCAGGAAATGGGAAGAGATGTACGAACTCTTAGTTATTTGTTTTAAGACGAAAAATATTCGCTTAATTTAATTTGCTTGGCAGCCTTAGTTTACAGTAAATTAAATTGTGTAGAGTTATGGAACTCTACTATTTTTTGCATACAGCCATGTGCAAAATTATTTGTACAATGTAATACTTACACCATATTACTTCAATAAAGTTACCCAACTTTTTCTAGGTCTAATACTAGACAGAAAGTTTAGCTGGAAACCAAAATTAAAGAAAGAGTTCATTAAGCCACAGTGGCACTCTTCTCTTGCAAAAACGCCATTGGCAACAAATGGGGCTTTATCATCCGCTGGCTATATACAGTGGTAGTAAGATGTCACAATAATTGTGCTATAATTTTCATGGTTTAAATAATTACTGTTTGAAATTTGATTTTAGTTTTAATATACCAATTTAAGATAATCTGAAAGATTAATAATAAACATCATCATCATATTTGGCTCTACAAACGGTATCCGGTCCTGGGCTCCCGCACCGTTCCCGATTTCGAGCCGATGTCATCCAAGTTGGCATCCCTAAACTCTGAGCGTCCTGGTCTACGCCATCCTTCCAGCGTAGACTTGGCCGGCCTCGCTGTCGTGTTCCATAAATCCTACCGCAAAGGACTTTCCGAGCAGGATCCTCTTCGATCATGCGAGCCAGGTGTCCTGCCCACCGGAGCCTACCGGGCTTAATTTTCTTTAACACTGGTATGGACCAATGATCCCTTCAGCGTATGGGGCTATCCTGTCCTGCTCCGCTGGGATACCATCAGATCCCGGGGCTTTATTATTTTTTAACCCAATTTATCGCTCTGCTAACTTCGTCTATGCTTGGTGGCGGCAGCATAGTGTGGTCTTCGGTCATTGGTGTATCCTCCAATTCCTTGTTAGCTGGTCATTAAGCTAACGCTCAAATATGCCTTTGAGATCGGCGATCAGATTACCCTCTTTGTCTTTGCAGTATGTGCAACGCGGTGTATATTGCGGCATACCGCGGACTCTTTGGTAGAACTTTCGCGCATGGTGCGGTCCTCGCTCTCTCTCTATACTGTTATAGTTTACGAAGGAGATTCTTCACCCAGGCTGCTTTCTTTCGCCGGTGAACTGTTTTAACATATCTTCTGAGCTCTTTATATTCAACTTCGCGTGCCCGCGTTCTATGAGATTGTTGCATTGCTCGGTACGCAACATTCTTACGTTCAGTCGCTAGCTTACATTCGTCATCGAACCAGACGTTCCGATCTCTACGACTACTGCCTAAGATAGAGTCAGCAGTACTAATGACAGTATTCTTAAGGCGTGTCCATTTCTCTTCTACGCCCGGCATCTCAGCCCCAGGACTTATTCTTCCTGCATTTAGGGCGAGTCGTATCGCTTGACCGTAGTTGTTTCTGGTCTCTTCGTTGCGAAGGGCAGCCGTGTTGACTCGAATATGAATCGCGGATGCTGTCTTTCTTGATGATGCAATCCGCGCTCGGAGCACCATACCAACAAGATAGTGGTCCAAGTCGACGTTGGTACGTTCGTACCGTCATCAGATTCGGGTTGTGGCGGCGGTCTATCAACACGTGGTCTATTTGGTTTCGCGTAGCTCCATCAGGAGATACCCAGATCTGCGGAATCCTCTGTAGGTGCGTGAACGTTTATGAGGCTTATGTTTTTAAATCTGCCCCGCATGCGAAGGGTGCATAGCCGTTCATTTACTGCATTAAAGCCGATAACGGTGGGTTTCATTTTTTTGCTGACTAGAAACCCCCACCCGAGCATGTCTTGCATGACAGCTGTAATAAATGTCATATTATGATTTTTGTAAGACACCATTCCCCGTCCACCGATACTTTGACAGGGTATCGGCTAGCTGCTGTGCAGCTCGAGCTCTATACAGTGAGCGTACGTTCCATGAGAAAATTCTTAAATCGTTTATCCGTTTTCGTTGCCGTGGTCGTCGTCGTTCATCAGTGTATCCGAGGCTGATTTTCGGTTCCGTAACATGGTTTTTTACTGGCGAGGTTATTGGCCTCGCGCCAACCTTGCTTTGAATTTTCCTGTACTGAAGGAAAATTACCTGCGGCCACCACGTGGAGTTTTGACCTCACTTCCGACAGTCAGAGATAGTTGCGGCCACATGCATTTCTGAAGCATTCTGGTGATGGCCGACCGCCATCATACATCACATCAGTGATATATTGAATTATTGAAAAATTTGTACATTTTTATTGAACAATTTATTGTACAAATAATTTTGCCAATGACTGTACATACTTGATCGCCATCGCATTTATAATCTTAGCATTAGCTCACCCCTCAATTGATGTGAGACAACGACATTGCTGTTTTGTGCCTATCGTCACGGCTTCGGGGCTTCGGCAATCGGCATCATCGGCATGTTTTGAATTTTCATTACTTCATTTCTGAATAAAGCAAAAGCTTATTTTTTGGCTCGTCATTGCCAATTGATTCTGGTTGCCGGCCTGTGGTTCGTTATAAAAGCTGTCAATATAAAATATATTTTTATAAAAGTATAGTTCAATTTATAGTTAGTTCTTTAGTTCAATTTTAATAAAAACTTTATTTCAGCCATGATTGTTGGAAATCATCCATCGTATTTTCTGAGCGTTGTGCTTCTATTCTTTGTGTGTTCAATAGTCGCTGGAATTGCTAATGGCGATGCAGTTTCAAGAAAAAACGATAAAAATACTTACCGAAGAAGTTTTATCAATCCATATCCACGATATAAGGAGCACCATGATAGTGGTGACCCAGGTGAACCACTATTCTTAACGCCTTTAATAGAGAAAAAGCAATTCGAAGAGGCTAAAAATAGATCCAACGTTCTGGGAGCTCAATTTCTTGGTGTTGAAAGTTATTCCGGTTATCTGACTGTGGACAAAGCACACAAGTCTAATTTGTTTTTCTGGTATTTTCCTGCTGAAGAAGATGCACCATACGCCCCTGTAGTTCTTTGGCTGCAAGGTGGTCCGGGTGCTTCGTCGCTTTTTGGCCTCTTTACTGAAAATGGGCCATTCGAATTGAATGAAAATGGACAACTCGAGAAACGCGATAACACTTGGAGCAAAAACCACAATTTGATTTATATCGATAATCCCGTAGGAACTGGATTTAGTTTTACCAAAAACGACGCCGGCTATGCTAGGAATGAAAAAGACGTTGGACGAAATCTTTACTCGGCGATCACACAGTTGTATGATCTATTCGGATGGGAAAGTTCTTCAGGATTCTGGATAACTGGTGAATCATATGCTGGAAAATATGTACCCGCTCTAGCGTTTCACATTCACAACGTTAGGGAAACAACAATTCCACTTAAAGGTATTGCAATTGGCAATGGACTTTCAGATCCGTTGCACCAACTTAAGTATGGCGATTACTTGTATCAGTTGGGACTTATCGATATAAATGGGCGTGATGTTTTCCACAAAGTGGAGCAGGAAGGAGTCGATTGTATTAAAAAACGCGACATGAATTGTGCCTTTAATAAGTTTGACATGCTTATCAATATGGATCAGTCACCGAATGGTTCCATCTTCCACAACTTGACCGGCTACGACACATACTTCAATTTCCTACATCCAGAGGGGGACAAAGCAAGTAAGATTTTGGGAAAATTCCTGCAATCTTCCGAAACTCGTCGAGCTATTCATGTCGGCAACAATACTTTTCATGATTTGGATAAAGAAAATAAAGTTGAAATGCATCTTAAAAATGACGTAATGGATTCGGTAGCATTATGGATATCACAAATTTTGGAAGGTTACCGTGTTTGCATCTATAACGGACAGCTAGACATAATAGTTGCATATCCGTTGACTGTAAACTATTTGCAGAATTTAAAGTTCAGTAGCGATGTGCTGTATAAGACTGCAAAACGACATATTTGGCGGATCGAGGGTGAAATTGCTGGCTATGTTAAAGAGGCAGGAAATCTGGTTGAAATTATGGTCCGTAATGCAGGTCACATGGTTCCACATGATCAGCCTAAATGGGCGTATAAAATGATATATCATTTAACCCATGGAAAACAGATGTATTGAAGTTGTCTGAGCAGAGAGATATCTTTTATTTGTGATTATGGCTCCATTTTATTTGATAATTGATAATTGATAAATATAAATAAATGGAATGTTTCCTTGGTCATTGTTTTTATTTTTTCTAGAAATGTTGGAAAAGAACATACATAAAACTAAACTAAAATTGATAGCCAGCGGAAACCGCCGTTGCATCTCCATTAAATGGTGGTGGAGGCATTGGGCGTGGAGGAAAAGGTGGTCGCTGGTATCCAGATGGTGGCGGAGGCCTCCAATTAGGAGGCGGCGGTCTGGGTACCCCGGTTGGTGGAGGCGCTGGTGGCAGTCCATTGGGAAACTGCGGTGGCGGCGGTGCTGGAGCTCCGCCCGTTTGCCATGGTGGTGGTGGTATCATACGAGGTGGTGGAGGGATACCCACTGGCGGAGGTAATGGAGGTTGATTTGTAGGCATTGGTGGCAGAGGTGGTGGTGGCACCGACGATGGAAATGCTGCTGCTTGTGGTGGTGGTACTGGCGGTGGAGGTGGTAACATTCCGCCTGGGGGACCAGTACCGTCTACGTTTGGTGGAGGTGGTGGTGCCATCATAGGTGGTGGTATCATCTGGCCAGGCATTACAGGCATCATACTAGGTACCGGAGCGTCGGCAAAAAGTTGATGCGGTCGGTCAGCATGTGACGATGGATTTTGTGCAGCAAGTAAACGTTCTGCAGCTGAGCCATGACGTTCCCCTTTGGAGTCTTTCTTAAAAGCGTACGACACAGAGATAGGTCGATTACACAGATATTGACCGTTCATGGCATCCATAGCGGCATCGGATGCTTCAAAGCTTGCAAAATTGATAAAAGCAAAACCCTTGGAGTTGCCAGTCTCAGGATCACGCATAATCTTTGGAGTTTGCAAAATAACACCGAACGCCGAGAATGTGTCGTAAAGAAGTTTTTCGTCAACTTCGGGATCTAAATTTCCAATGAAAATATTTGCGCCCACATCCAGATTCTTTTGGTGAGCAGATGCTTTGTTTACTCGAATCGGTTTACCATACAATTTGATCATGTTCATGATTTTTATTGCATAGTCAGCGTCATCTTCACTTAGGAACTCGACGAACCCATAGCCTTGATGCATTTGGGTGACACGATCTTTGGGCATGTGTACATTCACTGAAACGGATACAAGTTTTTAGCATTTTTAAGTATAGTATATCTGGAATACAAACCAACTGGTCCCGCTTGAACGAAAAGTTCCCAAAGCAGAGTCTCAGTAACTTTGTCGTCTAGTCCACCAACATAAATTGTAGCATCTGTCGTAGAGGTTATGTTGTATTTGGGTTTAAGTTAAATAGTGGTATTTACGAAATATTAGTTTACTCTTACCTTGATTACGTTCAGCAATCGGTCCAGCAGCCATTATTCTGCTGGGTTTCTCTATGTAAAATATATAACAACCACAATTATTGTAAAACTTGCAAGTTGCAAGCGAAGAGGAAAAGTTTGACAATAGCCAAGCTCCGGGTACGTTGACAGTTTGATGAGCGTAACTGCAACTGTCAAAATAAGGTATGTTCCCGTTCGTTTGTAGTAAAAAAATAAAATTGTTTTTTTATGTCGAAGAAATCGGATAAAACAGAGATATCCGATAATTGTTTTCTCTGTTCTTATCTGTCAGATCAAAAAAGTTATCTGCTGGTTTTTTACTAGAACGTTTTATTTCTCAACTGAATGCCACATATGCTATATTGCTTTCAACAAAAAATAAAAATTACAACAACAAACACATTGGATAGACCAGAAAATGGTTAGCGTTAACCAAAAAAAAATTTTTGGTTAAGAAATATTTAACCAAATTTTTATTTATAATTATCACCACCAAATTCGACTTTTAAAAATTATATATGGATAAGTTGGCCAACACATGAAACAAAAAATTTACCAAAATTTGGTTAGTTTTTGCTGTTGCTTTAATCAGCCGTTAACCACAAAAAATGCCTAACTCATTTTGTTGAAAGCAATATAGCAATAGTAGTTTCATGTTTAAACAAACAACTACAGCTGTCAAAAAAATGTGTATATTTTTTCAGAGTAAAAAGATAATATCCGAGAATTATCGGAGTGTAAAAAAACGACTCATATAATCAATTTTTTTAGAGACCATAATCGAAAGTGACTGTTTACAAACCGATAACTTACCCTCGAAAGTAGGCATTATCTACACTAATGTGTTTACATAGACAATACTTTTGTTATTTACTGAAATCTCAGCAAACACACATTCCCAAAGTAGTTTTGCATTGCTCATGACCAGTTTAGCAGAGAAATTGTTTTGGTCACGTGAAAAATAACGTACATTACTCGCTGAATAGTGCTTATCTTGCTCGTTAGATTGCCGCACTCGGCTACCGCCTCGTGCTTTAAGCTTTTAACTTGCACGATAACCTCCACTTTCCTCGCTCGTTAAGTAATATACTCTTCTCAGAGAATGAAAAAATGAAATGAAAAAAAGCATATCTGAATTTGGCCAGTTACGTTATCTCTCCGATTACTCCGCCAATAAAAAAACACGGCCATATAATATTGACATCAAAATCTCTTAGGGCGCTCTCACAATGAAAAACTTAAGAGTTACAGAAATGTATGGATTTTAGTTTTGGAAAAAAAAATTTCTGCTACCTGCTGTTATGTTGGTAGATCTTAGTTCTTAAGTTTACAAACTTTTGAATAAATTCAGAATGAAGTTCGCAACATTTTGAAACGGATGTGAAATATTTTTTGTTGTTGTTGTTATGTTTTCAATATAAGCTGTATTTTATTTGCCGAGCAAGTTCGGAATTCGAATGTCAAAACCAGCTAAACAGCAGATTTTTACAATTCCAAAGAAGGAATTCGACAGTGCAATTGTTGTTGTTCCTCGGCAAATAAAATACGGCTATAATAACAATGAAGCTTGTCACAATTTGAAACTTTGCTGTAACAATCACAACCTAAAACATTCATTGTGCGAGCTCTTCTAAGGATTAAGTCTTAAGTTTTTCATTGTGAGAGCGAGTTACAGAAAGCAAAAACACAAATAAGTACGGGAATGCAATTAACCACAAAACTGTTGTCTTGGCAGAAATTATAAAAATTCTTTACGCCAAAATTTAACATTCACATGTTAGTTACTTATTTCGCGTTGTTTTGAGTGAATTGAGTGTACAAATACTGTACTCACTTTCACAAAATTGTACTCGATTTGTTTGTTTATGTTACAGTTTTAAAATTAAAACATTTGTTATCATTCTAATCGTCTTTAGCTGTATTTTATTTGCCGAGGAATAAGGAATTACAACAATTGCACTGTCGAATTCCTTCTTTGCCGAGCGAGTTCGGAATTCGAATGTCAAAACCAGCCAAACAGTAGGTTTTCACAATTCCAAAGAAGGAATTCGACAGTGCAATTGTTGTTGTTCCACGGCAAATAAAATACGGCTTACATGTATTATGTATAGACTAGAAGCCTTTAGTGGGAAAGCGGGAATCACACTACACCCCCCCCCACCACCCTTCCAAAACAATATACCTTTCACTGACCCACCAAATTTGTCGACTTACTTTACCAAGAGGATTGTCTATTAGAATTTCGCCATCGACCTACTACGCTAAGTATGTACATCCGTTCTCGTCCGATCATCGACATTAAGAAGCGCTAGGATCGGTTAGTACTTTGATGGAGAATGGATTACCATTAAAAACACGAAACAACCCGATTTTTGCTTCATTCGGTGCGATATTATAATATATGTTTTTGATAGTATTTTTAATAAATAAAAGAATTTATACTAAAGTATAAATATATTACCGCGATGATTATTAATCATCTGCGGAAATGATCAAGTAAGTGTTCAGTAAGATTCGGAATGCTCTTAGCAACGAATGAACATTGATTGCACTTCAGCTTCGTTGATATTAATTCTTTAATCACTGTTCTATCCAATTGTTCGATTTTATCAGTCTGTTTCAATTTTGAAATAACTTCTGTTTAAAAATAAAAAAACATTAATATGCAATTTCGATAGCAACACCCCACTCACCGTCATAAGGTAGAAACAGCGCTGTATTAAAACTGTTCCAATGCTTTTTCGTTTTTAAGCACGGGGAAATAAAATCCTTAGAAATAACATGCAGGTGCAATCTATGCATGCTTGGTTGAGCGTGGAATCCGATTTTAAAATCATCCGGATTGCATTTTTTTAATTCGATTATGTTTATTGCCAAGAGGTAAAGCTCCATTAAGAGTGGTATATGTAACCTGTTTAACTATTTCGGGAATTAGAAAATTTATTAATTTTCTTTTCTGCAGTATATGGTCATCTTTTGTTATAGATATAGACTATGCTAAAATTTACATACTCTAAATTTTGTCCCCTAGCCCCTAATCTTACATCGAATATTGAATTAATTTCATCTCTTGGTAGAACCAAATAGTGATGCTTTGCTTTTGGAAATTTGTCTTTAATCACAACTCCTACATTAGAAGAAATTATATGGTCCCTGCAATCACTTAAAATATTTATTATACCCATCCGCCAATGGTTATTAGTAGTCGTCATTTTACAATATTATTCAATACGACGACGAAACATTAGTCCAGCGTAGTAGGTTTACTTTTTAATTTTGATAAGTTTACTTTTATTTGATCGCGAAAAACGAAATCAGTGGCAGTGCTAGAGCTGCAAAACTATCGATGGACTATCGTAGTATCGAATATTTCAATTGGCACTATCGAAACTATCGAATTTTTTAATTTGGCCACACTGAGCTTCACTATCGAATGGTTCTTAGCGAATAGCGGTTGTGAAATACGTTCATTTTATGGACGATTTAATACAATATTCTTTTTTTTTTATGCAGCACAATGTGAATATGGAAGCCCTGAGAGCTTGCGCGTTGCGCTACTTTTGTATTCCTGCCACATCAACAGAATCGGAACGCCTTTTTAGTAAGGCAGGATTAATTATATCCCAACGAAGATCTTCGTTAAAGCCAAAAAATGTGGATAGACTTCTGTTCATAAACAAGAATTATTGGCTCGCCCAATTATCTTGAATTGAGTGCGTCAATAACTTTTGATAATAAACGTAAGTGCCTTTACAATGATCTCGTATTGTCTGCGACAGTAATTTTTGTTCAAAAACATACATAAGTCTGTCTGAAATGATCTCGCATTGGGTGTATCCATAATTTTTCTTTTTAACCAAGTCTATTCATATTTTTTGGCTTTAATGAAGATGTCTTATACATATGTACTCTATTGATTTTGTTTGACTTTGTTGCTTAAGTTTATTTTTCGCAATGAATGCGAATTTTTTTGTTCCTTACATTTTATTGTACTTAAATAAACATCGTTAAATATCGTAATATTAAATATATCCGATACTATCGATACTATCGATGGTTGTGGTTCAAACTATCGAAACCATCGAATGGTATTGCTGCGCACTATCGAAAACATCGAATTGGCCAACTAACGATAGTTTTGCAGCTCTAGGCAGTGCAGCAATCAGTAAACAGTAAACACTAAACTTAACATCAAACAAGTGTCATTTTTCACTCCTGATCCTTATTTGTTTCTGTAGTTGTCATTTACAATAATTATATAGGGTGTTCCTGACTTAATGACTATAACTTAAGAGCGTGTTCTTTGAACAATTTTAAGTCGAAAGTGCCTAATACTCTTTAGCAATGTTATATTTAACGAATAAAGAACAATACATTGCTTTATTAATTAAGAATTTTTTTTATTGCCAACACAGATTTAATTAAAGTATGTTAAGCACGTTAAATTCTGACCTTGACAGCATAACAAGGTGGGGACTACACAATAGAGTAGAATTTAATCCTTCCAAAACCCAATGGTGTCTTCTGTCATCCAAGCGTAATTTTATCCATGAATGGATATTGCATCAAAGAAACTAAAAAACTAGCAATTCTCGGTATGTGCGTCAACAACAAGCTTCGTTCGAACGAAAACATATTTGCCATCGCCAAGAATGCTGCGAAATGTGTAGGTTTCCTAAAACGGTACTCTACTCCTTCAGATCTGGCTACTATTTGCAGGGCATTATATTCGCCCTAAAGTTGAACCTTACATATAACTGCGGTAAACTAGAAATGAAACTATTGTAAACTGCTGCAAATGTCATAATTTCATTAGAATCCCAAATTTTCAGTGACAATATTTTGTACTACTAACGAAATGTCACGAAAAATTGCCATTTCATTAGAATCTAGTATCTTCCCCCTCGTTTTAGTGTGCCTAAACTTATTGTTCGGAACTATTCAATATGTTATGCCTGAAACACAAACACGCTTCAGCTTCGCTGCGTTACGATGAAGCCGGTTTGAATTTGCTTTGAATGACTTTTCTCTATATGGCATTTCTCAAATGAGAGTTCTGCCACAGTTCTCTGCTTTGAACTGTCAGGCAAGCAAATGTTCAGCACTTTTAAACTAGAGCTTCCGTTTGTAGCTTCGTTACGTAACATTAGGTTTTTTCTTTACGATTGCCAAACGAAACGTTGAAGCCGAAGCGACATTGTGATAGGAAGCATTAAAATCGTATGGCTGAACTCGTAAACGTCAGGCGAAGACGAAGCTGAAGCGTGTTTGTGTTTCAGGCATAAACGTCAGGCGAAGCCGAAGCTGAAGCGTGTTTGTGTTTCAGGCATTATGGATTGAAATTAAAATTTAAAAACATTCAATGTTTAGGTATTGGTTCCCTTTATAGTTAGTCCTAATCTGTCACCCTCACCGGGTGACACTAGTAATGAGTTTGATTATTTATCGGAAACTATAGACAAGATTTACCAGTCCTCACCAACATCGGAAATGGTAGTCTTGGGCGATTTTAATGTGTACAATGATTCTTGCTTGACCTTTTCGAATGGTGGCGATCGAACAGGTGAAACCGCAGAACTATTTACAAATATCAATCTTCTTACCGAGCTCGTCGAAAAGCCAACTAGGTATCCCGATACTACTGGTCAATCACCTCCCCTTTTTGACTTGCAGATAACTGGTGCAAATGGCTTTTAAATTCCAACAAAGACGGTAGTGCGGTATTTAGGTGTTTACTTGGATGAATTCTTGTATTACAATGAACACGTAAATACTGCTGTAAAAAAGGCAAGAGCCGCTTTTATGGCTCTGAAAAATTTATTTTATTCACGCCATCTGAGACGTGAGGTGAAGGTCCTTTGTTACAATACTCTCGATAGCAACTCCATTTTTCCAGTGAAAAACGTTCAATAAAACTGCGACTCAAATGTGTTAAAGAATATAATTAAATAAAAACGATAGTATTTAAGCTAATAAATATATAATGTAATTATAAAATGAATAAAAAATAAATTAATACTTTGTGCGCAAGATTTTATGAATAATTCCAATTATCAGGTTTCCGCTCAACTTGCGTTTTTCGATCTACCATTTGCTGTCGATCCTGTCGACTTTCGAAAGAATTATCGATGTCCTCAATTTCCATAGCAGTCACCTGATTCGGTTTGTTCCCGTAATCCACCATAGCCGAATAATAATCCTGTTGGGATAATTGTGGACTCTCATCGTATTGCTTCGTTTCAAAATCGGCATTTGAATCGTAGTTTCCGGTTGGCAAATCCCTAAATTTCTTGTCAAGATCAAGTTGAGTGTCCACACTGTTTGGAGTAATTTTTGCATCGGATACACTAGATTTTGAATCGAAAAGAGGTAAACTGCCATCATTGAGGACATAATAATTGTCAATGAAGTAATCAGCATCGGGATCGACTCCAGTTTCCGTAGACTGTTCAACCTGTTTCATGTAGCTGGAAGCATCGAAGTCGGAACGGTAATTATTAATAAGATCATTAGTTCGCTCTACAACACTCTGTGAATTCGAACTACGAGCGGGCTTTTCTGAGTCAATCGGAGCAATTTCGTTATTTATTGCTGATGTGAGATCATCATGGTAATGATTGACCGCAATGGAATTTGATACTCCCTTGATGAATTGCCTAAGAAGATCTCGTTTTTGAGTGGTTGAAAAAGGAGATTTCTTTAGCTTTTCAGAGTTCTGCACCTGTGTGGGTAGAAAATCTATTCGATCGATGAGTGGTACTTTTTCCTTTTCAACATCTGGTGTTCCGACAAATTCATAAAATGTTCTTGCCTCTTCGGGCTGTTCGAACTGCAGTGAAGCAGCCTGCTCATCATTATTCAGCTTAGTTATGTGCTTCTCATCTTCGACAGAGCGCAAATATTTGTCCACATCGAAATTAAATATCTGCGGTGGCTCGTCTAAATTCGAAATAAACTTTGCGATGTCTTCTTCTTGGTCGGGATTTACATGAAACTGAATGTTACTCAGAGCGTCAAACTCATTGGAGGATTTTTCTAATTTGACATCATCTGCATTGTCTTGTCCATCTTCGGTAGCTGTAATGTCAACATTTTCTGGAACAGCCCCATTTTCCGTAGCGAATTTCTTATTTTTTGGCTTTTTACGTCGTCTTTTCCCCTTAACCCGTGATTTTCCGCGAAAATGCGCGCCGCGTCGTTCTCCAATTTCATGATCTTCATCCCACGGTGCTCCATCATTATCGTCTTCGCTATTGTCAAGCGGATTAAGATAATCATCGTGACTACCTTGACGTTTGTGCGAATTCATTTCGCCGAGCGATGAGGAAATATCCGATAAAACTTTGGACATTTTCCGTCCTTCGGAATCTGTAAAAGAGGATGACGACGAATCGTACAGATCTTGCACAGCATCATCGGAAATCGCTCGTCTCTTTTTGTTTTGCACTGCCGCAACTGGAACAAAAAGCGTTTTTTGTTGCTGTTCGAGGAAGTTATCGGCATATGGCGATTCCAGTATGTAACGTCGATTGGGTCTTGGAAGCTCTGCAATTGAAATTGAATTTAAATATTGTAAAAATAATAGCAAAAATATATACTGCACTCCTGACCCTTGAGAAACCTTGCAGCCAAGGTATCAGCTGATGGGTTATTCGCCCCTTCATATGGAAGATCGAAGATGTTGTTCACTTCATCATAAGCAGCTTTTCCTAGTTTTCCACCACCATCCCCCAATAATTGCGGATTCAACTCCAAATCGAAGGACATATCATTCAATTGTAACGGTGTACATTGCGTTGAGGATCCTTTGCCTAAAACAACTGATTTCGTTTTATGAGCGCTCAATATTTGTCGTGATTTATCGATCATATCTTGAACCTTACTAAGATCAAGACATTTATGCGGCGGTTTACCAACTTCATCAACCATATGATGGAGATGAGCCATAAATCGCAATTTGTTTGCTAAGTTCACCACCACGCTACAACCCGAGCTGGGATTAGAATCAGGCGGTCGTGTAGTACATCTAAAGGTGTGTGTATTTAATAAAGGAATATTTTGGTCTGTGGTGGGTGTGCAGACTGTTGTAGAACCCACGGACATTGTTTGAGAATCTGTACTAGAACTACTATTATCGAGTGAGCCTGAAAAGATCGAAATCAAAATGAATCCGTTAGGCTCTGCGGTGTAGATGTATTATTTTAAATGTATACAGAAGCTATCTGATGATGCCATTAAACTACGTTAATTGCCCTTCCGAAGAAAACCTTGTTAAGTTTAGAATAGCTAGAAACAGAGCAAACGCCATAATAAACAGTCTCAAAATAATAAATGACCAAAAGATTCGGGATAGCATGTGAAAAATTTTAAATTCAGATTCAAACAGTAGAAGCGTTTGGTCGTTTGCAGCCATGGTTAAAAGAAAGTTTTCAGACAAGTCTTCTTCTGTTTCTTCTTTATTGCATAATGGTATTCTTTATAAAACTAGTATTCAGAAAGCCAATTTCTTAGCTTCGCATTTTGCTTCTGCGTCTACCCTTCCATTATCTAACCTAAGTCCACCAATTATTCCCAATGTAGGCCCAGGAATGTCTAAAATCTATTTCCGACAACGGGTTGTTTCAAAAATTCTTAAAGAACTTGACCAAAATAAAGCGTCTGGACCCGACGGTATTCCGCAAATAGTGTTGAAAAGATGTCGTCATACTTTAGCGATACCGCTTAGCATCTCTAAATGAAGACTGGTGTTTTTCCATTAATTTAGAAAACAGCTAAATATTCAACACGTTCCGAAAAAAGGTGATAAATCGGCACCTACTAACTACCGCCCTATTGCTTTGTTGTCGGTTCATTCGATGCAAACTATCATTAATTTTAGACTAATGAGCTATCTGGATACGAATGCTCTTTTATCCGATGTGCAGTATGGTTTTCGCAAAAATCGCTTTTGGGCTGAACTCAGCTGACGTGCATGACTCATTGTTGTGAGCGAAGCATTGAAAATCTAGGCGAATCGATCGTCATATCTCTGGATATTTCAAAGGTTTTTGATAGAGTATGGCATGATTGTCTTATGAATAAGAGTCGTTTGCTCTACCTAGACACCTCTAATTGCATGGATTGAGGATTATTTATGGAACCGTAAAATAAAAGTTGTATTAAACGGTATATCTTCAGGCTCAACATGGTATCAATGCTGAAGTGCCACAAGGGTCATCCTTGTCGCCTACGCTCTTTTTGATATATATCAATGACCTGTTGTCTTCTACAACCTGTGCCACCAGTAATAAATGGTATCTGAGTTTTAAACAATCTCAGCACTCACAGATCCGCTGGGCCTGATGGTATTTCCCCAACAGTTCTGTTCTTCCAAGCTGGTATTACTTTGTGTAAGCTTTTCCATCTATCCTTTTCTTCTGGACTCTTCCCGAGAAGTTGGAAAACAGCCTTTTTCCAGCCCATGCCAAAAAAAGGCCGACCCATAGCACTTACATCTAATCTTTCCAAGATCATGGAAACGCTAATAAATTTTTAGCTCAAGAAATATCTTGAAACCAACGAAATCTTTAGTGACCGGGAGTATGGATTTCGTGGGCAACGTTTTACTCGTGATTTGATAATATATCTCACCGAACAGTGGAACCAGTCTTTGAATCAATTTGAAGAAAGCAAAGCTGTTGCACTCGATATTTCTAAGGCATGTGACATCAAGCTCTTTTGTCTAAAATTCGTGCTTTTGGAGTATATAATAAACTGCTTCACTGGATTATAAGCTATCTTTTGGACCGCTCAATTCAAGTTGTTTTGAACGGTTTCAAGTCTATGCTAGCGTTCCCCAGGGCTCTGTTTTCTCCCCGACACTCTTCCTCATTTTTATTAATGAAATCTTATCTGTTACTTCTAATCCAATTCACTCTTTCGCTGACGACAGCACTCTCAGCTTCTAATATAAGTTTGAGGAACGTCCCTCCACTCAATACTCAATAAACTGCGTATGTTAAGGACATTAAATTCTGAGTAAAGTGGGGAGAAAACAATCGAGTAGAATTTAACGCTTCCAAAACCCAATGCTGTCTCATGTCATCTAAGCGAATCCTAAATCCAATGCTATTATCCAAGAATGGCACTTGCATCGATGAATCTGAAAATCTCGCAATTCTCGGTATGTGCGTTAACAACAAGCTTCGTTGGAATGACCAAATATTTACCGTCGCCAAAAATGCTGCGAAATGTTTAGGTTTTCTAACCAGATGCAAGAAATATTTCACTCCCTCTGATCTGGCTACTATCTACAAGGCTTTTATTCACCCTAAACTAGAGTACAATTGGTCTGGTGCGCCTAGAACTACTTTGCATCAGCTAGATAGAATACAAAACCGTGCGATAAGACTTTTCGGCGACGTAAACTTTGCGAAATTAATAGATTCGCTTGAACACCGTAGGAACGTGTCCTGCTTGTCAGTCACCAAGGAGAGGTGGCCTTTAATTCACCCGGAATACTCGTGGCACTCTAAATGCTCATCAGTTTACTCTCGAGTCCATCTTCGGACGTACAGTTAAGTTCAGGGATTCGTTCTTCAGCTGTACAACGCGTATGTGGAATGCTCTGACTAAAAATGGACAATTTTGCGTGTTATTTCTACAGACTATAATTTATGCACCTTTTTTTCCACTTCGAGAAAGAATCAATTACAGAAGCTTCAAACGGGAAGCCTGAACCGGATCTTGGTAGAAGAGGCAAAAAAAATTTGTTGATTGTAACCTACAATGGGTTTTACGATTATTAAACGGTAACTATAATGCCTTCCGACGATGTGTTAGCAAAAGTTATGGACATTTGTCAGGTACTAAATTTCAGCGCCAAATAGCGTATTCTGCAGCTACTACATAGTTGAAATGCTGAATTAAGTAAAGTAGGTACAGCTAAGACCTAAGGTTGGCAAACAATGGCTTTCATTAAGCTAAGTAAAAACAAAAATGGAATCTGGCTCATCCCCATTTAGGGTAAACAAAGGAACTGGCAAGCAAGCCATCTAAAATTACCGATAGTTAAATACTTACTTCTGCCAGTTCCATTACTCTGATTGATATCCAAGCCAAGCGTTATATTCATTTCTTTATATGGAGTTACTACAGAGTTGCTATTAGACGATTGAGTAGTTTGTTCTGTGAGGCCAATCGCAATAGATGTGGCGTTTTTGTGGGGTGTACTTTTACCAGTAGACACCACGGCATCTGAAACACATTCTGTTGAAGTCTTTTCAGTGGAAGATGACATTGTTGCAGCTCCTGTTGAATTTTTTCTAGGCGACAGAGCTGATTCAGCTGTAGTTATCACTGCTGATGGCGGAGTAAAGGTCGTCTTTGTTGTACCACTCAGAGATTTGTCTGACGGGCGTTGTTTTTCGGTAGTATTTTCATTTACGGATGGTTTTCCGGCATCTTTAATTGGAAATTTGCTTTTGGTTTCTTTGAAACATCTGAGAAAGGTCGACACATATTCCATGTCAGCGCGGCTAAAATTCTTTAAAAGTTCTCCCAGCGGATTGACGGTTGTTGGTGCTAACCTTGCGACCGACGATTCTATCACAGCTGTTGGCCTAACTGTGGTGGTGATTATAGAAGCATCTGCTGCTGTTGATCGTATGAAAATATTTTTTACTTCCCGCTTTTGGGCCTTATCGTTAATGTAATCATAAGAATTTAGTTCAGATGCTGATAAATTTGGACTTTCTCCCAATTTGGGTGAATCATCATTGTACATTAATGATATCGGAGAACCATTTAGTTCACTCAATGCTAAGTCCTCGTCGTCGCCACCGAAGTTTATCAAATAATCACCGTAGTCGGTATCACCGGAATAGGGTGTACTCTTTGTTGAGCTACCAGATCCGAAAATATTTAATATCTTGTCCTTCATATGAGACATAAAGCCTTCTGTAGTTTCAGATGGACTCACAGCAACCTCTGTTGTGGATGGCTCTTCTGCTAAAGTGCTTTTGGGCGTTTTCTCTTCAGATGGGTTTGATTGTTTTTTCAATTTTGTTCCATCAGAAATTTGAGGAAACGTGAGAAAGTCCATAGTTGGTTTGCTCCGTTGAGTTGCTTCTGCTCCATATTCGCTCTGGTCCCGCCTTCCGAATAGTAACTTTCCCTCTTCTTTCAATTTCTCATCTTCAATGCTACTGGGTGGCATATAACCACGATTTTCCAAATATGTAACTGGAGATTGCCAGTTATCACGAAGACTCCGAATTAGCTGATTGTATGACGGTTCGGTATCATCATCTAATGTAGGAT
This sequence comes from Nephrocerus scutellatus, assembly GCA_947095585.1. NCBI lineage: Eukaryota > Metazoa > Arthropoda > Insecta > Diptera > Pipunculidae > Nephrocerus > Nephrocerus scutellatus. Next base: position 122,916,615 of record OX352762.1, read on the forward strand.
TAAAACTTGAAGAAGCTTCTGAGGTGTGGTAACAAACTTGCACACAAATTAACCTGGAAATGGTAATGCAATTATCGTATACCTTGTAAAAAATATATACTCGTGCATATGAAAGACTTACCAACAAATTACATGATGATTCTTCATTAATATTTTCAGTTTTCTACATTCGTATGGAATTTATTTTTTATTTTTTCGTTTGACACAAGAAATGATTAAAATTTCGTTTTATTGTGAAATCAAAAAAACATGGAACGTTTAGTATCAAATGAAAATTTATTTCTAGTAATTATTTATCGTTGCGTATACTTTTGGTTAACAATAACAATTTAGAGGCGAATGTGATGGTATAAAAAATATAAATTAATGGCTTTTCTCTTCAGAATAATTCTTCACTTGGTGGTGCGAAACAAGCTGCCAGCACTTGAATGGCATTACGCTGCTCCGATGTTGGCTCATTGTCGCCTTTTCTAATTAATTTCTCTTGCATCAATATGGAGCAGGCTAAAAGTGGAGCTGCATTCTCTGGCAGAACACGATTCACTACACGTAACCACGTTTGCTTAATGGTTTCTAATTTTGGAACCAGTTCATTCTTGAGCATGGGAAAATCTTCATAACCGGATATTCGAATAACGTGGCTGATGGCCGCGCATAGCTGGAAGAGAAAATTTAGACAACTTTTGTTAATATAAACTGAAACGATCAACAAGTGAGTAGCATTAGTTCATGAGGTGAGGTTTTTTCCACTCGATGATGAAGACATTATGACAACGAAGGAAATGACCATGTCGTTTGATTTGAAGAAGTAGAACGAAAACGTAATAACATTTTCACAGGATAATTTCTTTGAAGTCACACTGAAGAATTGACTACGCACCCAAGCATAACCAAACTCCAATAGACGCTCAGCTAGTTTCTTCGCATCAGGATGAATTTGCTGGGCGGTAAACTCATTCGGCCCATACAAGTCTCCAGGTGGAGATGTTCTACACCCAATACCCTTCCTTCAAAGAGGAATAGAATTAATAGAATCACTACTTGTCAAAATCTACAGAGCCAGGTACAGGCTAGAATACGTTCTAAGGTGCTGGAGAGAAGTGGTGCGAGTGTTCTTCTTACCAAAATAAGGAGGAGGACGAGCTTCACGTCATTATTCTAAAGAACATGGAGAAAATAATAGGCCATTATATAAGGTCTAACACGATCTAACGAAACCCAGTCGAGTGCGAAAGTTCTCCGCACCAAAAGGATGAAAGAAATCCCCCCAAGATACCAGGTGCTATCGACCTATCAGCCTCACATCATTTATTCTAAAGTCCATGGAGAAAAAAAATAGGCCATTATATAGGTTCTAAACACGCTCCAACGAAATCCCTTTAACTCCAGTCAGCACGCATATTAGACTGGCAAATCAACTGAAAGAGCACTACATGAGCTGCCAACTGCCACTTCATAGCAAAGAAATGTTACTATGTGCCTTCTGACATACAAGGCGCTTTTGACAACACCAGCTTCGAAGTAATTCAAACACAGGCTAGATCAAGAGGAATTGACCCATCTATTCTAGGATAGGTCGATAAGCATGGTAGAGAGCAGGAAGATTCAGGCCACGTTTAGTGACGAAACCATCACAATGCTCTTCTTGACTTTTACTCTGTTATGTATAGGGGACTTGATTCTAGAAGCTCTTTTGCAGGTCTTTTTGTTGACATAACCAAAGCCTTCGATAGCCACAAAGTACTTTTATCAAAACTATATAATACTGGATTACGGATTACGTTTATGTCATATCTAACCAAGAGATCCCAAAGGGTTGTTGTCTGTGGATAACAGAAGTGGTCCGCATTGCTCAAGCACGACCGAGAATATTGCGGCTGTGGCGCATAGTGTGGGAGAAAATCTATCAACCTCAACTCGAGGCCGATCGCAGCAACTGGCCATTAGTCTCACCAGCCTGAGGAGAATACTGTACAAAGACCTCAGATTATTCGGATACGAGGTGCAGATGACTCAGGAGTTGAAAGCAAATGACTATCGCTTCGATATCAGTTCTCTCCGTCGATAATGACGTCGATTTTGGTCAAAAAATCAACTTTTCAGACAAAGCGCATTTCCAGCACGGGCCTATGTAAACAAGCAGAACTGACGGTATTGGGATTCGGAACAGCCACACGTAATCGTAGAGAAGCCAATGCATCCACCAAGAGTGACAGTTTGGTGTGGATTTGGGAGTGGTGGCATAATTGGCTCATTTTTCTTCGAAAACGTTGCTGGAAACGCCGTTACAGCCAATGGCAACCGTTACAGAGCCATGCTGACCAACTTTTTGTGGCCTCCAATCGACGCTATGAATATGGACGACTTTTGGTTTTAACAAGATTGCGCCACATGCCATACAAGCCGAATGACAATCGATCACTTGCGATTGTCAATTGGCGATTTGTGGGGTGCCGTAAAGGATAGATGTTATGCGTATAATCTAGAGACAATTCCAGCATTGCGACTTTTAATCGTGAGAAGAGCGGAAATCTCAGGCAGCACTGCTAGGTCTAAAGGTCCAGTTCTAAAAAAACGAGGAGCTGCTTCAGTCACTTAAAAGAGAAGGAGCAGAAGGAGCCTTCACTGGCCCTGAGCCCAGAATCGCATATTCCAAAAGCCATATAAAAAACAACATTAAAGAATGGGAAAACATTGCAATCGAAGCGAAATGCGTATCATCGACTGCGATGAGACAGGCCAAAAAGCTTCTCAAATACAACATTAGTCATATGGACCGCCACACACTAAGAACACTAGTGTGGTACTTGACGGGACACGGACTATTCCATGGCCATCTCTTGAAAAATGGGTAAATCCTAATCTAAACGCTGCCGATTTTGTAACGAGGCAAATGAAACATAAGAGCACATACTTTTTATATGTGAAGCCCTCACCTGGAAAAGAATAAAACATTTCAAGGCTCATACAGTTCTCTGGCTGAATACCAGACTAATCGAATTGGCAGATGTGGTGGCGTTTACAAAGGAACTTAGCAATCACATCTGGGATGCACAATGGGCCTTAAGATCGCAATGCAGAAGGCTTTACAGCACCACCTATAATAAAAATAATAATAATAATCAAAACAACCAAATCAACTCACCTGCTCTTGCAGATTATCACGATGCTTGTACTCATTGAAATCAACCAGATTATCAGACTGTTCCATGGCGGAGAGAATTGAAGACCAAACAAGCTGTAAATGGATGCCATAATGTGATCGCTCTTGAATCGTAATTAATGCTGCAGTTCCATTGATGCGAACTTTAAAATTTGAATGATTTACAATTAATTTGCAAAGTGCTGGAAATACCAGCGATTGCCAATTGAAGTCGTTGCTATCGTCTGTGGCACTAGCTGTAAATAGCGCTGAATTCTTCATAAAATTTCCAATGGCATAGCAAGAATTCCATTTGACTTTGGCATTGCCACCGGAATTCATGCAGTTAACAAGTTTTTTAATAGCTTGGAGGCTAAGAGAGCGCCATGAGACAATTCTTAAATGATCGACTGTTATAAGACGAAGTAAATTACCGAGCGTTCTTACGGCATTACAACGAATCTATATGGGAAGTAGAAAATTATTGCTTGTACATGAGCGTATATAAAGTTGGCGTGCAACATACCTTATCATTGTCAGACGCCGATTCAATGGCCATTTCCAACATTTGCTGAAGAAGATTTTCCGAAATTCTATCAAGGCGAGAGTTGAAACTGTGGAAAGATGGTAAATTGTAAGGGAATTTTCTTCTTTTTTCAAAAAGCAGTCTCACCCACCAATTAGTTATTAGGGCATCGCTGACATTCCCCATAGACCAGGATGCCTTTACACGAACATACAGATTCGGATCACGAATCAAATCTATTATTGCCATTGCAGTATTTTCAACAAACACAAGATTTTCCCTTAACGATGGGAACAAGGCGTACACTGCTAGCGCTCTTACGGCTGCCGCACGGACGGTATTCTCTTCGTTGCAACTTTCTCCAGAGAGGAGGCTTATCAATTTAATCTGACAATCGTGCTGCGGGGAAATAGATAACAAAGAAAAATATGTTATGTAATTTTTTATATGTATGGGATAAAACATTTCCTTAATTTTATAGAAGCTTTAATAGCCTGATAAATAGCATGTGAACGATCAACAATAAACTCTTACAAACCACTTCCGGTTGGCCGATTTCTCCCAAAATCAACTGGGACCTCAAAATTTACGTGAAAAGCTTAAATATGAATTTTAATCTTCATAAATTGAGCCGTCTGGGCTGTAGAGTGGACACAGACAGACAGATAAACAGACAGCGATTTTTTTTTTGCTTTTTCTGATTCAGGAGATACGGAAAAGGGTAAATCTTCAAAAAGATTCATGATTACTAAACTTCCTATATCGGAGAAACACATGTATATAAAATTTGAAGAAAATCGACTAAATTTTTTACAAAATTTGTACTGGCCGATCACTTCAAAAATTTAACGAAAAGTGTTGTCCAGCGGAGATACACATGCGTTTAAATTTTGAAGAAAATCGGGTTAATTTCTAAAAAATTTATATGGGTAATATCAGTCCAAAATTTTACAAAAAGTTTTGTACATCGGAGATACACATGCGTATGAAATGTGAACGAAATCGGGTAAGTTTTGTAATTTATTTGTATGGGAGCCAATCGAGCATAAGGACCCCCCGGTCCATATTTTTTTTTAATAGGAAGTATTATCACCGGAAATACATTTGTGTGCAAAATTTCAATGAAATCGGGCTTTGGGAAGTGGATTAAAATTGATCACAAAATCTGACCAGCCAGCCAGCCAGTCTCGGGCACGCGAAGTTAATATAGAGAATTTAAAAATCGCACACAAGGAATCTCACAACACAATCTAGGAAAGAAGAAAAGAAAAATGAAACTGTACCTTTGTACGTCCAGCAACTGGAAGACGTACTATGCTAATTTTTATGTAAATGCAGTACACAGTAGACATTCATATAAAAGAATTGCGTGTTATTAAATTCATTTTATTTTGCGTAGAATTTTGATAGACCGCGTATGTGGAGGGAAGTTCGCAAAAAATAAATCGCGTATATAGAGGGTTTAGTGTGCATACAATACTGTACGGTACTATTATAACAGCAAATTACCAACAGCTGCTAACAAGGCGCCGTGGCTTAGTTGGTTAAAGCGCCTGTCTAGTAAACAGGAGATCGTGAGTTCGAATCTCGCCGGGGCCTTTGTGGGTAATTTTTTTTTATTTTTTTTGTTCAAAATATACTTCATTTATTGAAAAATGATTTAAATAAAATATTTATAGGAAAATCCCCTTTCCAAACTTACTGTCAACCGCTCATAAATATGCACTCCAATGTTCGACATAAAATCACATAGAACCGATTTTAGTGTAGCACTCTGTTCGGGATCTTGAATTTTTTCAACCACAGATGGTAAAATTGATGTCCAGAAATTCTGGCATGACAGTATGTCTTCATTTTTAGGAGAGCCTTGGAATAAATTTGATTTCTTATAAAATTTACTGTAAAAAAATGTAAAAAAAGGTTGCATACGAACCGTTCTCCAGCAAAAATGTGTTCATTGCATGTCCCAGACTATCGAGACACTTTGCCGTATATAAGCGAACATCCAGCTGACTATCATTTAGAGAATTTTTAAGAGCAGCTGTGACAACTTGCAAGTGATTTTTCAGTAAAAGGAAATGTGTCGCCATTGAGGTAAGAACTTGAAGACATTCGATACGAACTGGTGTTGTAGCAATAGGGAGATTTTCCTGGAAGACATTGTTTGAATTTATATTAATATTTATTTTTGATTAAAATGGCTCAAGTGCATATTACTACCTTTAATTCGATGACAATAACGCCGAGGTTCTCCAACACTCGCTGCAGTAGCCATGACATTTTAAACATCATTGGTTCTGCTTTATTTGAGCTGACATCTTTTAGTTTATTCACAACTGGTGAAGGAATTGGAGAATCAGTGGCGGTTGCAGATTGTTGTCTCTCCGTGGGTTTACATTCTTCTTCATCTGATTCGATTGTTTCTTCAAAGTGATCTGCCTCAATACTGAACAACGAAAAAATATTAAAATTTGAAATTGAAAAATATCTTAAAATAAGTAAATCTTTACACTTCTTCAACTCCGGAATCATTTAGTTTATTCTGGTTTCGAATTGCTGACAAATGCGTTGTTAAAGGCTTTGGAATTTCGACAAGTTGTGAGATTTCTGGAGTCATTTCAGGTGTAGAAATAAGAAATTCCATAACCATTAAGGCAGCTACTTGAACAGTGGAATCTATAAAAATAAATAAGTTTAATCGAGCTTTAAGAAGCATAGATATGCATAACATCTCTTTACCTTTGTGATAAACCAAACGTCGAATGTACTTAACAAAGTTTCCCACAAAATCTGCTTTAAGGCGATGAAACGGTGTAGCCTGTTAGAGATAAACCAACGAAGTGAGTACAATATAAGAAATGCGATCGTCATATCATTATTCCCACCTGAATAAGTACAGTCAGACATTTAAGAATCTGTGTTAGCACCGGCAATGAGCTTTCCGTCGCAAGTGCTTGCGTCAGCTCCTTATACATTGTGATGATCATTTGTCCAAGAGATATTGAAAATGGCATAAATGTTGTAGGGACTTTTTCACTAAACGTTATATACCATTATCGCATTGAAAAATAATAATATCATTGAAATAGTGTTACCTCGATTCGGCTTGAAGCAAAAATGGCCGCGATCCGAATAGCATTACAGAAGCAGTCTGTAGTGCTGCAATACGACAACGCAAATTCGGATCTTTAGTCACACAACTGAGTATTCCAGAATTGGTCTGTGCCACAGCATCACTTGTCGGAAACAACGAATGCCAGAAACCATAGAAAATACGTTTTTCCGAGTTTTTAGCCAATAGACCAATTAGCGAAATAGCAGCTAAGCGTATCTTTGCATGTTTATGTCGCTCATTCTTTGTTCTACTTGCTTCCGATTCAGACAAATCTGAATCGCTTGTTTTGGAGGCCATAAAAAGCGACGGAATTTCAACTAAAAACAAGATTATTGATTAGGTTGAATAAAACTTCTTAGCTTTAAAAAAACAGAGTTAATTTACAATCAATTTTCAGATGTGTTCCTGGTAGCTGAGGGATGGTCCCAGTCGTTTCGGCATTATCTTCCGATATATTTTTTTTCCTTCTGGCATCTGATTTGCGCGCATTTTTATTCACTGTACGTGGCTTGCGTGTTTTGGCTACTTTGCCACCGACACTGCTATTTGAAGTAGTTACTGTGTCTTGTGGATCCAGAACGGATTGTTGAGAAATGTGAACTTTTTGAGGTTTTATTTGAGGTAAGCCTGGAAGACCTTGATGTATGAAGGCCTTAGCGATTCCCAGCAAATCACCGATATTCGAGTCAACCCATTCCTGAATAATGGTCGCAAATTTGTACAAAAGCCCGAGAGAAGTAATTAAGAGATTCAAGTGACGCACAGAATTGGTAAACTCAAATAGATCGGAGTAAAAAACTTGAAGAATTTGTGGTGCAATCAATGAAATTAGAACCTTGTGGGTATCACTGATTTCCACAGAATTATTTAAATAACCATCTAACAATGGTCCCAGGAGTGAATCTATGCAATGAATTATTGAAATGATAATCTCTTCAGATGAATTGGAATCGTATTTATCGGTGTTTTTTCTCCATTTTGCACAAAGGTATTTCATTAGGAGTCCTTCCGTGCTTAAAATTGTCTCTATATACTACAAATATAAATGGATGGACATGTGAAAATTACAATTCAACATTTCTCAGTCTCACCTCATTTACAAAGTGTGGATGGGTCCTGAACATCGCATTTAGTGCATTCAAAACATCAGAAGCTGTAGCTGAAAAGTTCTTGTCCAAGCATCGCTGTTGCCAAGATACGATTTTGCGAAACTGTTCCAAAGTAAAATGCTGGATTTTCTGATTGTTCAACAAAACTGTAAGGAGACAGCATGCTTTTACGACTAGAGTCTCCTCAGCAGGGTCGATGTGGACAAATGATTCTAAAAGACGAACCGCTGTCTGAAGGAATAACTCGATCAGTAACATGGTAAAAATATGTTCTCTATATTAACCTTCCCATCCACGAATTTTTCCTTTCCATTGTAGTCTATGCTGATCAGGTCGTTGAGTAGGATGTTAAGCTCAGATTTGTTACTGCGATTTTGATCATCGTTGTAATTTAGGAAGAGAAACTTCGTTGTTAGCTGTGTAAACTCAATGGACCGATCCATTGCAATAGGCAGCAAGCGATTGGTATTAATATTAACAAATTAAAATTCTTAAAGGATGGACATAAAGGACCAACACTCTAGACTGTATTACTACTATACCTGCACTCAGTGCTGTAGCGCTGTACGATCAGAGCAGCTGTTCAATTTACGATTTGACAATAGAATAAGTTCATATGTCAAATTTGTTTTTATACAAATCCAACATTGCCATACATACATTTATCTGCATTCCAATAAATAAATAACAAATCATTTTAAAGAAAAGTATGTGTATTATGAATAAGACTGTGTTCCAATTGGATAAAAAGTCAAATATTTAAACTGAGGTAAAAAACATAAATCTACCTTATTTTTTAACAATTGCCATTCACAATGCAACTCGTTCAAAAGTTAAAAGTTTGACATTTTTATAATAATGTCCCTTTCGTAAGCTCAAACAAACTCGAAATTATCCCACGGGTAAGCTAAGCTGTAAATGTGAGACGTTTTCTGTTTTTCGTGGTGAATTGGCGCGTTCGAAATGCAGAGGGATCCGTATACTTCATGTCATCAATAACTACAACACAATTGCTTGCTGATGAAATGGAGAATTATCTCCAATTTTCTGAGACAAAATTATTTTGGATTCGTTTTCCCACATCACATTGTCAGTTGACTTTTAAAATTTTTTGTTGCTGAACTGACAGATAACGGAGAATTTTGTTCAAAAGAGAAAATCTCTAAGCCCTCAGTTATCTCAAACGCGCCTAATGCTTTGCAAAGAACACCAAGGCGAAATCAAATTTGACCAGACAAACAAACTGATATATTAGTCTGCTTGCTCTCTCTTCGCCATCTTGCTGAGTAAACAAAACCTTACACCGATGGGTAGCGAAGGGACAAAACTTTACAAATAAAACGCATAATCAAACCGGGTACAGTTTGCAAATAGAACGTAAAAACAAAACACGAGAGAGAAATCTAAACCCTACTCTGCAAATCGAAAGAGCTATAAGAAATATTTGCAATATTCAGCAAAGTCGCGAAGAAATATACCTTGAACATACCATCTTAACACAATTTCAATCTATTAACGCATTTACTGAAAAATTCAAGAGTATAGTTACCCGGACTACATTGAGGAATTGTTGTATGGTTTAGAAATATTCGGTGTGTATACTGGGTACCCGCTCTTACTCTGCCTTACGCTTATATTCATTTCAATGTAAATGTACGAAGACAGAAGTTATTTCAAGTAGTTGTCCGTGCACTACCCTTGGGGAAACCGCGGTAGATGTGAGTAGCAGAAGCTATTTGGAAAACAGCTAGTACTTACTGGCACTATTTAGTAGTAATTTGTAATATAATTATATTAATTGTATTGAAAATATTCAAAATATATCGAATCAGGCAGGGAAATTCTATACACATGCCTATAAAATTTAAAGAAAATCAGGTAATTTTTTTTATAATTGGTGCCCCTGACCCCGAGGCCCGAGGGTCCGAAACTTTAACACATGTGTGCAAAGGTTGAATTAAATCGGGGTTTAGTTTTAATCACAAGATTTGGTCCTACAGCCGACCAGCCACCACCACCAGAAGTTAAACTCAGGTTATTTATTTTATTAATTTAGAGTAATTTTTTGATGGTTTCTTTAAGAATTACACTAAAAAAATTAAAAATAATTGTATATTAAACTTTTAATTTACTGTTTACAACAATTTTTTATATCGTAAATTAATAGTTATTAATAGCATTAGGAAATAACAAAAAACTATACTAAAAATGTAAGCGCACCTTAAAATAGTACATATGTATTATTTACCCTTTGTTTTGATGTCATATTGTGTGTCAAGTGTCAATACCAAAATCAAATAACCAACCTACTTAAACCGCTTAAAAAGTTATTTGTTAAAATTATTATGATTAAATTATGTCTTATTTCAAATAGAAAATATGAAACCGTTTTCTTGAACTTTGAAAGGACTAAAATAAACATGCAAAATACCAAATAAAACAAATTCAGACATTATGGGTAACGATCAACAAGTGGTTGTGTATATATTTCTCTCTCTCTCCCACACTGAATACCCACCTGTTTTGTGTTGCGCTGTCGTTCTTAAAGTAAAGGTAAATGCAAAAAAATAATGCGTGGTGGTGTTGACTGTTGACGAACGATCAATTGGTTGTGTTTTGTATGACCATGAGTTTACCAACAAACGCAACCGCTTGTTTCTTCTAACCACCAATCTAGCGCTAGCGCGGCGTGCACCCTCATTCATTAGTTTTAGTTCTCTTTCTGTTGTTATTTGATTACGGTTTGGTTAGTATAGAAGTCGTTGGTCGTTGCTCGTCGATTTGTCCAGTAGTTCATTAATTTTGTGCTCGTTCTACGTCCAGTTCATTTTATTAATTTCTGTTTCCGTTTTGTAAAATTTTGTTACTGTCTAATTGTTTAAAGTAAAACTAATCTGTGTCTATTGTTTCTGTTTGATGTCCTTGTTGTTTGTGTAACTAATTCTAACAAGGTGTGGCAAAAATGATGACTGTTCACTATCAATATCGGCAGCAGAAGGCGAAGAAGAAGAAGAATAAAAAACACACCAGGTGCCACCGCCCATTGCATACACTGTATCTGCATACGTTTGGATTCATTGTTGTAGCAGCGGTCTTCTTAAAACTTCCAGCGGAGTTACTATGTCAGGATATCATTGGAAGTTATTACTATGTGGGATGCTATACAGAACGTACGGATCTCCTCAAGAACACAATTTATGTTAAAAATGTTCAAACTTGCGTTGAATTCTGTGAACATCAAAATTTCCGGTAAGTCGATCGTCAGTAGGTCGGTCCATCATTGCCCGCAGCTGCTGTGGAGAAAACAACTTGTTTTAGTTCAGTAATATCAGTACATCATTCATTTATAGTTTGTGCATTTGGCCTTAAATGGATGATTTGCTGAGATTTTGCCATTTACTAATTATTCACATTATGGTTTGTGCTCTGATCGTCCAGTACTCGTCTTATTGTTTTATTATCTATTGCTTTTACTCTACGAAGTATGAACTGCTGATGTTTTTGTTTCCATTGCATTACACCGGGTATGCATTTGCATTATTGGTTGACTGTAATTTTTTTTTAAATTAATTTCCATTTCCATTATTTCACGAGCCACAACTATAGAAGAGATCACTCTTTTCATTTTCATGCTTGTGCGCAAATCGTTACCGCCAGTAAACAAAAGTTGTTCCCTTAACAAGCACTTACAGTGGAACACATAATTAACCCTTGACGAAATGATCAACTACAGTTTATTCACCTAAATCGAAGGGTGAAGCTGATATATCGTATGTAGTATTCACAATATGAAATTTTTCTTATCACATCTTTTACATTAAAGGAAGTATAGTAATAATGAAAATTTTTTGAACACGGGATTTTTGCAGATCTTCTGAGCCAGGAGAAGCAAAAAAATTTGTCTGTCTGTCTGTGTCTGATAGGGATGAAAATTCATAATTAAGCTTTTTAAATAAATTGGGAGTCCCAGTTGATTTTGGCGGCCAACCGGAAGAGGTAGTTTACTTGAACAGTTTTTGAGTTAATAGCAAACTCGTATTGTGGCAACACCTCCATTTTAATTTAAATTATAGCAATTATAGGTGTTATGAAAGCATTGATTATTCTTGGGGCAGATAATCTTTGCGGACCTGAGATGAAATTTTGCTTTCAAACTCGATTTAGAAACATTTGTAATGGTCAATATCGTCTTACGATGCGATACGATAATCGACCATGTGGCGATCAGCCGACGTTTTAGGAGCTCGCTTTTAGACGACGAAACAGACGAGAAGCCGACATGGGTATGGTACGGGATCATTACATTATGGTAGCTACTGTCCAGTTACGTACTGCAACGGAGTCAACCGAATCGGCTAAACAAAATCAGTGTTTGGAATGATGTCCATGATATGGCGAAGCAATGCGATCAGCTTAAACACCAAGCTGCGACTGTTCCGTTCAAATGTTGAATCAGTGCTGTTGTATGGGGGCAGCACTTGGAAGGTGACCGCTACTATCACAAAAAGATTACAAACGTTCTTAAATAGGTGCCTACGGAATCTGTTATCTCAGGATGGTAGAAGAACGGGTCGTCAGAGAAATACATGGCGCAGAACAGTTGAGAGAGCTGCAGCTCATTGCCAGGAACCGCACGCGATTGCGCGTAGGCGCTGTAGAGGCCCTAGGACCAACAAGGGGATATAGGACATAAGTAATGTGCAGAGAAGTTGAAAAACAGTCTCTTCCTCGTCCATGCAGCAGTGTAGTGCTACAATAGGTTTCGTAGAGACTGATTGTAGGGATCTCAAAGCTGCTTGACTATCCGAGGGGATGCGGATATCCTCAGTGGATATGACGTTTCTGTTCGCCATTATTTCTGCTTGAAAAACACTGCAGTGATTAGGAAGACGGAAAGAGAGACTTATATTTAGCCTTTTTGAGAAAACACCTTCGCCTACCCCATCATAAGTTTTTGACCCGTCAGTATAAGAACTGATTGATTCATCTTTCGAGATAGCACCTTCTTCCCAGAGTGATCTGGAGGGGATGGTGACCTGGAAGTTTTCGTTGAAATGTAGTTGCGGAATAGTGTAGTCTATACCTCCTGGCGGAGCCCTAAATGAATTCCGAATTCATTACTTATTCACTGGGAGGTTGCGTTGAGGTGAATATCCGGTGGTGCGAAGAGCTCCGCTCATATATAGACAAGCCGATCTTTGGACTTTAATTTGTTTGTCGCGATTAATTGCCAGTCGACCAGACCACCACACCGTACAGAAGTGTTGATCTTATTGCCGAAATATAAAGCCAATGCGTGATTGTTACTCTGGTCATATGAACTCTTTCTTGTATATTAGGTTTCCAGGTTAGCTTTCTGTCCACAATGAGACCCAGATATTTAACTTTTTCAGAGAAGAATAAGCTTGTGCCCTTTATAGAGGGTTGGTCAACATGTGGAATTTTATGAAGAGCATAATTTCTGTTTTGTGGGGGTGTACTTCCAGACCACAACGATCTGGACTGAAGTTAGATTGTTCAGAGCATTTTGTAAGAGCTCCTTCAGGGTATTATGGTGTTTTCCATTCCAGCAACATTTTCAGGTATATCAGCAGTTGCGGTGTTCCTCTGCAGGCAAATCTATTGACAGGCGCCACACCCAGTTTTGAAATCTGGTCCTGCAGATTTGTATGGTTTGAAGCTGTGCAGTGCCCAAAGTAATTTGTCCCTATTATTAAGGTCATGAGATATGGGTGATAGAGAGTTTGGCCTATTAAGGTTAACGTTTTTAACCGAGCGATTCTTCACTAGACCTTGGTGACATCAAGCGACTTAGTTCATTCAGAGTGAATGCCTTTTTGCGAAGGAAAAATATCACTGGCAAATCATCGTCCGGAACTAGGATTACTACCATTTCCTAGGCTGTTTGGGATAGAAAACTATTCCAGGCCCTTTCCTCTGTCCCTTTGTGTACGAAATGAGCTGCCAAATACGAAGAGTCGCCCATAAGGTTATTCTAAGTACCAGTAGCCCACTTCGCGCCCCATAAAGATAATCGCATAATATTTTTTTGATACATACATGATCAGTTAATAATTATGACTTTTTTTTCTACGCTCAGCTACGCAATTCTCTCGACAGATCATTGTTTCTGTTCGAATACTCAAAACAAAAGTGAAAAGCAGGAATCACAACTTTGTAGCATACGATGTCAGGCAAACAAATCGCAATATTGTGGCGGCGTTGGACTTCATAGCTACTATTCAACACAAAGTAAGTGATAAAGAAACATGAAATGTGTCTATGCACGTAAATATACGTAATTTAATGTTTCAATATCAGTTGTAGGTCCTCCTAGAAATTTGGAAATATCTAATGTGACGGAAAATAGTCTCCTGGTCACATGGGATGAATTGTATCAGGATGGCGAGCAGATTACCGCTTTCATGATTAAAGGACATGTAGTCCATTCATATTCAAATTTGCCGTTTTTCCCCCAGCCGGAGTTTGTGGTGCAGAGTACGGAAAATCGTTTTGAGGTGACTGATTTGCATCCAGCTACGGAGTATAATATCACAGTTACGGGAATGTGTGATCAGACACTCTGTGGGCGGGAGTCGGTGATTGGGGTCACAGAAATTGGTTTACCTGATCCTGCACCAAAAGAGCCGAAAGTTCTTAATCGAACTGATACATCAATTAGCATTGAAATAGCTCTACTCAGCAACAATAATGGTCCGATAACAAAAATTTATGTTATTATTCAGCGATTGGATGACTCCCTAATCCAAACATTTGACGAAGACTTGCTCAATACATGGGAGCAGGCACAGGAAAATGGTACACCTTACTATATTGCTGCAGAATTGGAATTTGAGGTAAAAATAAAGGGGTTTTGGAAAGTATCATATCATATCAAATCAAATTTTTTTGTCTTTTTTAGAACAACACACGAGTTTTTACTGTTGGTGATGGTAAAATATATGGCAACTACAATAACGCTCCACTCGAAAAGGACGCACATATCCACGTATCCTTGGGAATTATAAGTACACTGAATGGCAAGACAAAAAAACGTTTTGCACTTGCAACTCACGAACAGCATGCTCCGAAAGAGTTCGTCTTTGCTGACTTTGAAAGTCAGTTTATCATTTTTGTATTTGTTAAAGATTTTGTTCCTTCATCACATCACTGGACTTGTGTCTGTTTCTATTTTTAGGCGGTCATGAATCCATAATTGCTCTTTCGGTCACATGCGTGATATTTGGCATTTTTCTCGTCATAAGCGTGATAACGTATTTCTATTTGCGCTACAAAACAAGCCAGATCAGGAGCCGGCATTCGGACACGCACGAATTGACGCAACAAGGACCAACCATTGAAGTTGTAAGTGTTGCATAGACACAGAGTTTTATATGCATTTTTTGTCATATTTTTATTTAATGAAATTATTGCATTACAGGAGAATAATGGCTTTGTGGTTGATGAAATGTCAAAAGGAAATTTCAAACAGCAATTGAATGGACTTGTCGAGAATTTGGACAGTACCCAGAAATTGCCACGAAATGCTATACGCATGAATATTGATGATATTATCGCAGATGGACGATTCGGTGAAGTAATCACAGGAAAGTTGTACACAAGCCCGGAGGCAAACGATTGCCAAGTTCACGTGTTGTCAGGTAGGTCACAGACTCATAGTGTGTTTTATTGGTTTTATTCGAAACATTCGAATCTGCCACCAAATCTTGTTTGGAAGGTGTCGTTATCGAATATAATAATAAAACCTGATGCAATAAAATCTTCTCACTTAGGTAAGGTTAGGTTAAGGTGGCAGTCGGTGGAAAAGCTGACACACTTAGACCAGTAACCGTCGATTTTGATACCACATGGATCACCTTTACTCGTTGGAATCATTTGGAGCTTTGTATAAGCGCAAGAGACTAGTAATGTCAGTATTGGTCGGATTATTGAAGTTATTGTAAAAGAACGCTTCCAGATGGAGTCGTTCGAGAAAACCACTAGCCCTGATGCATGCTTGTCTATGAGACATTTCCCAGTGATGACATCTATTATAATACCGATGATTGATTTGAGAGATCAAACACTTTGAGCGTTCCGGATCCAGCTTGGACCGGATCTGCTTTGTCGTTAGACAAGTTTTTCCGTCTCACCACCAACGGTTAGTTTTTTCGGTAGCAACCCGCTTTAACATGAGTTTGCATGTAGCGATTGGTATGCTTAAGGATCTATTTTGAGGTGCAGAATTTCCTGGAATGTCCCTATGCCCCGGCGCGCAACACATAGATCGGCACATTAGGGCTAAAGTAGAGTTAATAGAGACTGATTCCAGGGATTTCAGCGCAGCTTGGCTAAATTCCAAAACAAAATAAATCTTTTATTGAAACGACCCTAAATTGAAAGAACCCTGGTCGCACTGAGAATACCACGGCTGGGTAAAACCTCGTTACACTATACTTTCCACGGTCATGGAAACGCTGATCAATTGTAAGTTTATGCAATACCTTGAATCACGTGAAATCCTCAGCGACCAGCAGTACGGTTTTCGTAGGCAACGTTCTACAGGTGAGCTGATGGCTTATCTCACTGAAAAGTGGAACCAGTCTATTCACAGATTTGTTGAAAGCAAAGTTGTTGCACTCGATATTTCCAACGCATTTGACATCTGGCATTAAGCTCTTTTGTTGAAAAGAATGCCTATGGAATTAATAAGGCCATGCTCGAATCGACAAGTAACTACCTTTCTGACCGTTCAATCTAGTTCATATTGGACGGATTCAAATCCAATGTTCACTCTGCTCTGTGATCATACTAGCTGAAGCAATATCCAGACCACGTGGATATGCGGCGGTATGTTCCCGAAGGCTCTGTTTTGTCTCCGACACTCCTTCTGATTTTCATTTAGAGTTGAATTTAATGCTTCTAAGACCCAATGGTGTCTTCTTTCGTCCAATCGTAATTTAAACCCCCAACAGCCTTTAGCCATGAATGCTGCGAAATGTTTAGGTTTCCTAAAGCGGTGCAAGATGTACTTCACTCCTTCAGATCTGGCTTCTATTTACAAGACATATATTCGCCCTTAACTTAAATACAACTGTGCTGTCTTTGCATGTGCCCCCAATTTCACATTGCATTTACTAGACAGAATTTAGAAACGCACGATAAAACTTATTGGTGCCGTAAATATCGCGAAAACAATGGAATCGCTTGAACATGTAGGAACGTTTCCTGCTTGTCACTGTTTTGTCGCTTTTTCCACAAGTGGTGTTCAAAAGAAATATCCAGTTGCATCCCGCCACCCATTTGAAATAACCTGCCTCAACTCGAGCACACGGGTCTACTATTAGGCCAGTGCAAACCCCTTTAGCGTGTGTACATTATAAAGAAAAAAAATTAACTTCATGGTCATCCTCAGCACTAGTGTGTTCAGAATCAATTTGATTGACTCGGACGCCATTTCCACCAAATCGTCAAGTTAGTTGGAATGGAACTATGCCGCCTGGTCATATTTACAAATCATACTTACAATATTGACAAATATTCGGGTCACAAAAAACTTCATTCTCCAGCAATAATAAGCGAATCTTGTAACTTGTTCCAATGTTAAAAAATTAATGCATTATTTTCGCCGTTTTTAGTGTTTATTTTCGATTAATAAAAGCAAAATTAATGTTTTAATTTAATGTTGTGATTTTGTATTCCAAAATTTATATGATATTTGACAATCCACGAATCACTGGCGCCGTGGCTTAGTTGGTTAAAGCGCCTGTCTAGTAAACAGGAGATCGTGAGTTCGAATCTCGCCGGGGCCTATCCACATCTTGTGTTGTAGGTGTGGTGTGGAGATGATTATTTTTTGTGTGTACTTTTTATTGAATTTTATTATTATTATAGAAGCATAACAATTACAAATATAAAAAAAAACATAACATTACACATATTTATTTTATTTTGCAGACGATATGACCAATGAGGATCAAACGCAATTCCTGCAAGAATTCTCACAAATTATTCGAATAATGCCGCACGATAAGTTTCTTAGCTTTTATGGTATAACTGCAAGCGTCGATTGGTTCTATCTGATATTCGAGAATCAAACGGTGACATTGAAAACACGGCTTATTGAAAGTCGATTACCACCAAGTACAAATAATCAGCGATTTTCGGAGGTCTCAGAAGAATGTATACTGCAGTGGATGTATGAGGTGGCCATGGCAATGGAATATCTAGAAGTAAACAAGGTGAGTTGTTAATATCCATTCCAGTTTTCCTTAATTTCCTAACGTCCACGCTGTGCTAAGCACTATAAGGGTGCAAATACCTTGAGTGTACACACATTTTAGAAAATAATTTTTCTACTACTCAGTCACAGTAGTTTAGTTTATCAGCATTATGCAACGTTTTCGTGAATTTTTCCTATGTATGTTAAAAGTTTATTATTAATTCATATTTATATAATAAAAAATTAAAAACGCCAACTGTTTTGGCATAGGCCCCGGCGAGATTCGAACTCACGATCTCCTGTTTACTAGACAGGCGCTTTAACCAACTAAGCCACGGCGCCAGCTGTTGCAGCAATTAAAATTATAAAATAAATGAGTGAGAGTGCTTTCAAATCTACATTCGTCTACATAAAAGCTTTATGTAGACAAATGAAAGCCCGTATGACACTACATGCATTTAAAATAGAAGTAGAGCTGTAGATGAATTTTAAATTCTATTTCCCAGAACTGCATACACTACTGTCACAACGGTGATACAAGTAATAAAAGGGGTGTGTTTTTTTTTTTGTGCCAGAGAAATCGGAGAGAACAGAGAAATAACTTATCCGATAAATCTGATAATTTATTTTCTCTGATCAGATATGTCAGATCAAAAAAATTATTTGTTTTCTTTTTGTATCAGAGAAAATTTTTAGTTCGCGCCAAAATGCGTCATAGTAGAGTATGGGTATATTTTTTATTCAGCGAGTATAGTTACCCGGAGTACACCGAGCAAATGTGGTACGGCGTAAAAATATATGGTGTGTACACTGGGTGACTCGCTCTTACCCTCTCTTACGCTGATATTTATTTCAGTGTAGAATATAGGAAACCGTGTATACTCCGTTGAAAAAAAGATAGTAGAATTACCCCGGTTGAATAAAAAAAAAAACACCGAGTAAATTTTTGACGTACACTGCCCGCTCTGGTGGAATAAAAAAACAGACCCTATATGTCGCACGTTTGAAGAAACTAACAAACAACTACAGCGTAAAAAAAAAATCTGCATTTTTTTCGGTATCCCACCTCTAGCGAATGTGTGACAAGCGTTCCGAGAGTAATAACTTGTCACGGAAAGCTTCTCAATTCGATGTTCGGATCCGGCCTTATCATAAAATAAAATTAACAAAAGTGAACAACAGAGCAATGTGTACAACAGAGCAAGGTGAACAACAGAGCAAGGTGTACAACAGAGTAATGTGTACAACAGAATAATAACAGTGTAACGCTGTGAAAATTGTTTCCCCCTCCGTAAAAAAGTTTCACATCAAAAAATAAATTTTTTTAAAAATAATAAATTATTTCGAAATTTAATTTCGATATTTAATTTTAATGTTAAAAAGAGGGTTAAAATATTTTAAATATTAAAAAATTCATAATTTATTGTGTTGGGAGAAACACTGGCAACACTTTTCATGCCAATCTGAATATATTTTAAATGGTTGAAGTCACCATTGTCACCATTACTTTGACAATGCTTGTACCATCGGCGCCGTGGCTTAGTTGGTTAAAGCGCCTGTCTAGTAAACAGGAGATCGTGAGTTCGAATCTCGCCGGGGCCTGTTCTTAACAAGTAAAGTAAACATGCGTGTGTTGAGTTGAGATCTCTCTTTTTTTTATATCGGTTTATATTTTTTTTAAATTTTTTTCTATTACGTCTACTACTCTATATCCGTTTCAGGTGGTACATAAACATCTTTGCTCGTACAGCGTATACGTAACATCTTCGGAAAAGATAAAAGTTTCACTATTCGGACCGATTCCGTATGCCGAAGATAGTAAAAAAGTCGACATATCTCGTTGGTTGGCGCCTGAAGTTCTACGATTCCAGAATTATTCATCGAAATCGGACGTCTGGTCGTATGCTTGCTTAGCCTGGGAGTGTTGCACCCTTGGAGGAACACCGTATGCCAATATAACAAGTCAAGAACTGTTGCCACGTATCAAGAATGGCGTCCGACCGGAGCAACCTGCATTTGTGTTTAGTGATTTGTATCAGCTGTTCCTCAACTGTTGGCAGTTGGAGCCCTCTGATCGATCGGACTTTGAGGAGATTGCATTCAATGTGCGACAGATCCTGACATCTCCACGACACGCGCTATCATTCGATCGCAATGAGAAATCTGTCACTGTACTGCCGTATTACTTGCCATTGCTTGAAGTGTTTAATTAGCAGATATATTCTGTTTGTTTAATTGAAAAAACGTAATTTGTTTAAGATTTATAAATTGTCTCGAAATAGGCGAACGTAAAGTATACGTAAGCACTATAATAATACCAATTTAGTAGACACCAAAAAGCGTTACACAAAATACGCACAATTTTGTTGCTATTACGTTTTTAATGGCGGCTCACGCCTTGTTTTTGATTTATAGCAGTTAGCTAATGATTTTAATTTTTATATATAAGCAAAAGTTCAAATAGTTTTATCATTTTGTTCCTTAAATTTGTTTAACTGTAATTAGTTATTATTGTAACACATTCCAATGATATTTGTGCGAAACGTTTTACAATTTCTATCATTATATGTAAGTGTAAGAGAATACTTTAAAAATTGCTTTTGTTGTCTTCTACATAATTATGTAATGTTAAATATACCTAAGTATTGCGAATGTTATACATACAAAGTGCACGTTAAAAAAGACATCAAGTACAATTTATGTTCTATCCAATATTGAGTTTACAATGTATCATAAAATGTAAAATACAAGTTCCATGATATTTATTAGAAGTTAGAAACGTGTTAATTTTAGAAAATAAATTTAATTCAGGAAATACTCTTTTTTGAAATTACTTTCTATGTCTCATATAACATAGTGGTTGTACACAGCTGTTGTACGCTAGTCTGGTGGCCAGCTCAACAGAATATAAAGATCAGCAGAAAATGGCATCTCAGGTGCTTTACGGCCATGTCCCACCAATACCTTAAGCAACATCTTAAACCTACTACCTTTTATATCGTACGCCTACGACTGCACCATTCTTGCCTCAGGCAAGGACATCCCCACCATTGGCAGAAGCATCAACGGCTACTTCGTTATACTAGAAGACTTTTACCTTTACCAGTCGAAATCTAATCCTGTCTCCACAAAAATCGTCCGCTACACTTTTCACCACGCTATCCCTATGGACATAGCCTGTCCAAGCAGCCGCATTTCTGGGCCTGGACTGGACTGTTCCGACAGCTACACAATCATTACAACGTTTGGACTAACACGAATTAATAGTTGCTACAACAACAACAACAACCTACTACCTTTTGACATATTTATCAAATATTTATCGCGACGTTTAGTGCAGTGCGACTCTGAGAATTGTCACCCGACCGTAGTGGCACTACAATATGTTGTATTCATTTATTCTATCAATAATAAAGAATACACTTTATATTTCTCTTATACACTATATATTACTAATATATATTTTTTATTACAAACACGCTTGTTTCGTTCCACCGCGTGCTTTATACTTGACAGTCGACAAACCTCTCTGACCAAACTCAGTTACATGGATGTCATTCATATATACAAGAACCGACGTTTCTACGGTATTCGTATTACGGTATTTTTGCCCCACCACACGCCCGCCGCCCCTGCCCACGCATTGGTGAAATAAGTTTTTAAATTGGTCTAGTAGTTTCGAAGATTACCTCCTACACACAAACCTACTTTACCTCTCTCTCTCTCTTTACCTATAAACTTTAGATAGCTCAGTGGATATAGAAGGTCTACTATCTACTTGCTTTTTCATAATATGAAATTTTGTAAAATAGTAAAATATAAAACAACCCAGAAAAATTAAAATTTTTCGTGTAAATTCTCTAATCGGGGGATACGCAATGTGCAACTTGAATAAAATCGGGTAATTTTTTTAAAATTTTTGTTAGGACACGCGAAGTTAATACAGAGAACTTAAAAAAAAGCTTGTCCATTGGAGATACACATGTTATGTGTGTGTTAAAAATTTGTGTATAAAATTTGAGGAAAACCGGGCACATTCATGTTGGGGCCTTTCTGTTTAAATACAGTTGCTGTTGGCGGGTTTATTATTCAAATCTATTCAAATGTATCTATGAACAATTTTGCAATGATCAAGTCATCCATTTTGTTATTCTTATTAATTCCAAAAATAAATTTCTTTAATTTTTGCTGCTCAAGAAAAACACACGCTTCATTAAAAATCCTATGATATCAAATCAAATATTCCTGAATTATTATTTCACTTATCCACGTCATATTCTTACCATTTCAACACTTTCGACACCAGGGCCCGATCACTCCAAATTTTTTTTTTACAAAAATTGTTGTCATCGAGATACACATGCGTACAAAATTTGAAGAAAATCGGCGCCCGGTTCCGGCGCCCGATCACTACCAAGTTTTTACAGAAAGTTCTCGATCGGAGGTACACATGCGTATAAAATTTGAAGAAAAACGGTTACTCTTTTTATAAAATTTGTGATTCTTCGTATGCACATCTTTTTATAATTTTTTAAAGCAAGAACACTGTTGGTGATTACAAATATTTTCACTGATTATAAAAATCCCCCTAAAAATTCCCCTCATTGTTGGTAAAATTCATTAGAAATGTTTCGTCATTTTTGAATGTGATAAAAATGTATCAGCATACAAGCACACGACCTTTTCTATAAAAACTGAAATCAAGGAGTATAGTTAATCAGGTAAAGAGTTCGCATATCACCACAGACAGCAAACAAACCAAACTTCTCGACATGAATTTACAAATATTTTCAATGCTGATTGTGGCCATTTTGGGTGTTTTCATCACAGTGGAGGCAGCATGGCCAAATAAGTATATTCCATATCCGATTAAGCCACCACCTGTTCCGCACAAACCAACTCCGATTCAACCGATTAAGCCATTCAAACCACCGACCAACCAGAAGCCAAACATTCCGCAGAAACCAATAATTCCAATCCCAAATCACCCAATTCCAAATGTTCCAAACATTCTGCAGAGACCAATAAGGACTTGAGAAGAGCACATAAATATTCTGTAATATATAATAACGGATAGCTATTATGCATAATGTATTAATATTCTTTTAAATAAATAAAAAACTTATTTTATGTATGAAATAAATTTTGTTTTTATTGTTCTCGTGGTGAAATTCTTACGATGGGTTCGAATCCCAGTAACACCAAAAGTATTTTTCACGGTGTCCCCCCCCCCCACCACTCGCGAATGAGTGACAAACGTTCCGAGAGTAATAACTTGTCACGGAATGCTTCTAAGTCCAAAATAGCATTTTTTATATTCCGAGTATGACGCGTGTGGCGCGTGTGATGGGTTGAATTTTTTTTCGACTTTTTTGACGTCCTTTTTAACCAGTCCAAGTCCAAAATAGCATTTTATATTCTGAGTATGACGCGTGTGGCGTGTGTGATGGGTTGAATTTTTTTTCGACTTCTTTGTGGTAATTTTTAACCAACTTCCACACGACCTAGAGAGCTGAAATTTTGTGAGTATCTAAGTCCAAAAAGTATGGCACGTGTCGTGTGTGGCGCGTCTGATGGGTTGAAAATTTTTTTTCGACTTCTTTGAGGTCCTTTTTAACCAACTTCCATACGACCTAGAGAGCTGAGTGTCTTAGTCCAAAATATATGGTGGGGTTTCTAGTCAGCAAACTAATGAAATTCACCGTTATCGGCTTTAAAGCAGTAAATGAACGGCTATCATAGAGTCATAATTATGACAACAAGCAATAATTTGGTCGTTGTTAACATAGAAAACACTTTTGTTATTTACTGCAGTCTCAGCGAACACACATTCCCACAGTACAGATGATGCTGTTAAGTGTACTAAATATATTTTCGTAACATAACCCCAAATATCGTGCTACCTCTATGAAGGATGGAGTCGGTGCAGAAGCTGATAAACTTAATCTGTCAAAGTCGTATACAGGCTTCTTGACTCGACGAGTATTTTTAGGCAGAGATTTTAGCGATAAGTCTTGTAGGGTATTAAGACAAAGTACCACATAAATTGAAAAGATTGGCATTATATGTAGACAGCTAATTTGCAATCAAAGCCACTTACGAGACTTATGCGACTTATGCGACCATTAATAACTCGGAACTCCCTTAACCTTGCCTAGCTGAACTGCCTTTGATAATCCAATTCCAACATAACCATCGTGCGGATTCCAGGGCACAGTAACATAGAGGGCAATGAGAAAGCCGAGTCTATAGAAAGAGGCAGCTATCCAATGAGTTCAGTTAGGGAATTAATTCACTTTTTCTTTACCTACTACTTGATCTCCAGTTCACGGAAGGAAATGACAGAATTGTTGCAATTACTGGTCACTAGCCAGTAGGCTGCGTGGATGCTGGTTGCTGTTTGGTCCTTATAAATGTGGCAATTCAGATTTTAGTCCTTGGGAGTGTTAAAGAGGAAACGATTAAAGATCTGTCCTTTAAAGTCTTGATTACAGATTTCACTTTTACTTACGAAGTGAAGTAAATTTAAATGTTATCGTCGGGCGTTGACAGAAAATTGGCCCCGGGCCCGAAGAATACCAACGAATTAAGAAACCAATTAGTCACAGTGATGACATTTCATTGAAAGAAAAAAATAATAGAAGTAATGTAAAGTACATTTTGTGTGAACCCCGGCAAGACCGAGGAGGACACCCCAGTCAAAAGGTTCATGTTATTATTGGCTTTGTAAAACAAAGGCAAACGCACGTCACCTATAACACATTACACCTTCTTTTAGTAGTCGCAAATTTTTTAAATGATTATAAATGGGTTCTTTTTGTTCAAAACTTCACAGTCTCAACTAATCGTAAGCTTCTTTGCAGTTCTTTTTTCCCTCCAATGAAAATGTGATTCTCCGATTGCACATCTTTTCATCATTTTTTAAAGCAACATTGACACAGCTGGTGATAACAAATAATTTTACTGATTGTGAAAATTCCCCTAATTGTTGGTAAAGTTCCTTAGAAATGTTTCGTCATTTCTGAATGTGATAAAAATGTATGAGCAGAGCCTGCAAGCACACGGCATTTTCTATAAAAGCTGAAATCAAGAAGCAACAGACATCAGTTTAAGAGTTCGCTTATCACCACGCAGACCACTACCAAACCAAACTTCTCGAAATGAATTTCCAAATATTTCTCGTACTGATTGTGGCCATTTTGGGCGTTTTCATCACAGTGGATGCAGTAAAGCCGCCAAATAATCAGTTTCCACGTCCAACTCCAGTTCAACCAATTAAGCCATTCAGACCACCGATCGACCAAAGGCCAAACATTCCACAGAGACCAAGGATTTGAGGAGAGCACATAAATGTTCCGTAATATGTAATAATTAGCAATTCATTATTGCTTTATGCATCAATATTCTTCCAAGTAAATAAACGTATTTCATGTATTAAAGAAATTTTGTTTTTATTGTTCTCGTGATGAAATGTCTACGATATCCTTACAGTACAGTGGAAGAAACGAAAAAAAAAATGTAAGTCAAGTTCGCCACGTGTCCCACCCACAATGAAATTAACATTTAAACGAATTTTCGTCGTGTTGTGTATGGATGGCGTGCAATTTGCAATACAATAAAGTCACTACGAGGGAAGGTGCCTTAGTTTCGTTTTCCTTATCAATCATAGAAATCTGCTTTAACTAAAAATTAGTTAAGTAATGTAAACTATTTTGTACAGGTGGAGGCGGTGTTATTTATACTCGTATCTCGGTCAGCAGTGACTTGCTGTATGTGTGACATGTCAAAATGATTTGAAAAAGCAATAAATTCTACAGCCAACATGTGTGGAAGTGGGGGAGGATATCATGAAGAGAATTAAGTTGAAAAGTTAGTTTATTTTTGAAACCAAAGAAAGGAAAAAACAACTGGTTCGAAATGCTTTAAAGTCTTTTGGAATTTTCGGTCGGCAGCTTAAGAGCGTGGCTACAAGATGATGGGAGTGAAAGTCATGTCCAGCGAAACAGTTAGGTTTTTAGTGATTTGGAAAGAGAAAGCTTGATTCCACCCAGTCCCCTGCTAGACATTCTAAGTACCAGTGCCCATTCATGGTCGCAAAGTGCGAAAACATTGCCCATAATGAGCATACTCTAAGTACCCGCGTACCATTTCTGTTTGCCGTGGTAGAGCCCCGCATCCTAAACATGTGTAGGTTAAGTTGCAGTTGTTGCAGTTATTTTGGACAGAAATCTGTGCTGGGAATTTAGCATACAAAAATGAGTTTGTAAAGCCACAGTGGCACTCTTCTCATGCAAAAATGTCATTGGTAGCCGTTGGGGCCTTCAACCCCGTATAACGCATTGGCTATATACCGCGGTAGTAAGACCTACTCTTCTATACTGCCTTAAATAAAAAAGTAAACCTTGACAAATTAAGCAAAGTCCAAAGATCAGCTAGTCTTTGTATGAATGGAGCACTTCGTACAACCGCCTCCGACCCATTGGACATTCTGTTCGACCATACACCACTCGACATTTACAGCATGCAAGTAGCTGCTAGTTCGTATATTCGCCTTAATGCTATCTCCCAGTGGATTAGAAATGAAATCGGTCACTCCTCTATTTTGAATTTAGTCTGGATCCCAGACAACATAGACTACACTATACCGCAACTCCATTTTAACAAAAACTTCCAGGTCACCTTCCCCTCCAGACCATTCTAGGACGGAGACGCTTACTTGGAAGATGAACACATTCATTTTTACACAGATGACGGAGGTGTTTTCTCAAAAAATCGAAATTCTAGCCTCTCTTTCCGTCTTCCAAATCCAAGCTCCAAGTGTTTCATCTCACAAAAAAGATCGCACATCGGTGCTATTGTAGGTGTCAACACTGGACACTGTCTCATATGCAGGCATGCAGCAAGACTTATAGTCTTTTCGAATGGCTTCTGCAGAAGCCATCGTCCATCGTTCTTCTACAACGAGACTAATGATCTCATTAACATTCATGCGAAGCTCTAACTGGTTCATCGAGTTGAAGGTAGGAATTTTTCCTGATCCGTGTGGTACCACGATGGACCATTACCGCGGTCTAAGTGTGTCGGTTTCACTGACAGCCACCTTAACCATACCATGGGAGGAAGAAGCGATGCCAGAAGACTGGCAAAGAGGCATCCTGTGCCCCATACAAAAGAAATGAGATATTACAAAATGCAGCAATTATCGTGGTATAACGTTGCTGAGTACCGCGTATAAGATTTTCTCCTCTATCCTTCAAGACATATGCAAAAGTCATCAATGGTCCATACCAGTGTGGCTTGATCCCAGGCAAATCAACAACTGATTACACCCTCAGGCAGGTGATGGAAAAACGTCTAGAGTTTCAAAACCCACAATACCATCTTTTTATAGTCTTTAAAGCCGCCTATGATAGCATAGCCAGAGTAGAACTTTATAAAGCCATTAGAAAATTCGGCATCCCAAAAAAACTGACACGACTATGTTGGTTGACCATGACCAATGTTATAAGCCAACTAAAAATATCCGGATCACTATCAATCCCAAGCCCAGATGTAGTGAATTTTGAAACTCTAGGCCACATATGCGACCATTAAAAACTCGTTTAACCTTGCCAGCTGAAATGGCTTCGATAATCCAATTTTCGTACATATACGATGGTTATGCGGTGGTTATGGTTATGGATGGGTTCCAGGGCACAGTAACATAGATGGCAATGAGAAAACCGGGTCTATGGAAGGAGGCAGCTGTCCAATGAGTTCAGTTAAGGAATTAATTCACTTTTTCTTTACCTACTACTTAATCACAACTAAGGTGGGTCAATATTAAGAGTTATGTGTTGTAATGTTATGTGTTTCGTACGAAAACAGAAGAACCGCTGTCGTTGCAATTGTTGTTCACTAGCCAGTGGGCTGCGTTGGTTATGATTGCTATTTGGTTCATATATAAGTGTCGCAAATTCAATTTTCGTTCTTGTGATTGTGATTGAGAAACGCATATTAAAGTCCTGAAGTTAATAGATAGGACCAGTGCGAAGATACCAACGAATTAAGAAAGCATTTAAAAGGCATGGTCATAGTGATATTTCATTGAAAGAAAATACATTTTGTGTGAACCCCCGAGATCGAGGAGGATACCCCCAGCCAAAAGGTTCGTTACTCATGTTATTATTGTTTTACAATGGCAAACGCACACCTATAACACACAACACCTCCTTAGAGTACTTGTAAACTTTTTAAATGATTTATATTTTGAAATTTTTTCTTGAAAACCGCTCAATCTCAACTAATCGTAAGCTTCTTTGCAGTTCTTTTTTTCATTCAATGAAAATGTGATTCTTGCACATCATTTTATAATTTTTTTAAAGCAACAACACTGACACAGTTGGTGATAACAAATAATTTTACTGATTGTGAAAATTCCCCTAATTGTTGGTAAAGTTCCTTAGAAATGTTTCGTCATTTCTGAATGTGATAAAAATGTATGAGCAGAGCCTGCAAGCACACGGCATTTTCTATAAAAGCTGAAATCAAGAAGCAACAGACATCAGTTTAAGAGTTCGCTTATCACCACGCAGACCACTACCAAACCAAACTTCTCGAAATGAATTTCCAAATATTTCTCGTACTGATTGTGGCCATTTTGGGCGTTTTCATCACAGTGGATGCAGTAAAGCCACCAAATAATCCTTTTCCACGTCCAACTCCAATTCAACCGATCAAGCCATTCAGACCACCAATCGACCAAAGGCCAAACATTCCACAGAGACCAAGGATTTGAGGAGAGAACACAAATGTTCCGTTATATCTAATAACAGATAGCTATGTTGCATTATGCATCAATATTCTTTTAAATAAATAAACGTACTCCATGTATGAAAGAAATTTTGTTTTTATTGTTCTCGTGATGAAATATGATATCCTTACAGTACGAGCATATTATAACCGCAAAAGTAAGTATCAGTTAACTCAAAAGCAAATTATTGTACCTTTAGCATTTTACAAGTAACCATTTTGCAATAAGCCAATATGTACACCATTCTTTGAGTGGGACGAACCCTGCTTGCCAAGCTTTCGCCATTTAGCATGCTCATGAACTATTCCCATTTAGCGGTCCTCTCTTCGATAGTAAACCATAAACTACTACGTAGGTCAAGCCCCAAACGAAACTGGGTCCTCAACGAAAAGTTGGCCCAGACTCAGCTAACCTCCAAGGAGATCAACCATATCCGTGGGCGGAGCTAACTCCCGTAGTACTAACGCGACCTTGGTGAGATCTGACATCAAGGGACTCAGGTCGTTCAGTATGAGTGCCTTTGGCGTTGGTACACTACAACCTTGGCAGCACTTCGTCCGGAACTTCGTACCCAATCATTTGCCACTAGGATGAGACTCTATCCTAGGCCGCCCAGGATATAAACTATCCCAGTCACGTACGGTCCTGCAGTTGTACGGAAAGGCTGCTATATACGAAGACAGTGCCCGTTCTAGACATTCTAAGTACTAGCAGCCTTGCCCCTTTTATCTTCCGAGTTTAACTAAGTATCAAGCCTATCGGAAAGTAAGATACAGCGGTCCCCTCGGGGGAGCCAATATGTACAGAGAATATTTCTCAAAAGTCAAAACAAACCACAGTATGTATATATCTCTGGTTAAAGTATGACACAGACCCGCAAATCGTATTTGCTGTGCGTTTATTGTTTTGCTGACATGTGAGATGTGAGATCCTGGCAATTATACGAGAATCGAATGACTTTTGAGCCTGGCGTAACACGTAACACGCAGTTTATAACAATTACCTATGAACGTAGAAAAATCAGATTCCGTGTCGCTAATTACCAACAATGTGCAAGTTCGGACGAAAAATTACAAGGGAAAAATTAATTTATCGCTGCGTACGATGCATGCATGATGGATGACTTGTACATCGACAATGAATATACCCTACCGCACAAACCTACCAAGAAAAATTTACGTACTAATCACGAGAGTTATGAGTAAGGCAATAAGATTAAGAACCGTCGCACCATCGTGGCGCATTTCAATGAAATTTTACCACAGTGCTCCCCAATACATAGTATTTAGCATAAATTTAAAAATTTGTAATTCTAGCAATATTGTGACTTTTCTGCTTTTTGCCTATTGGGTCCCAATTAGGTCCCTTTCTGGTCTTGCGAACTCCTTCATTGTGTACTTATAATAGAGATGGTGAACTTGATCAAGGTCAGAAGATAAGAAACTTCATATCCTTAATATACATTGTGGTGCTAGCTTCTAGCTTCTGGCGACCATTTGTGTTGTTCATGTATATTTTTGCACACAAATGGAAGGGACCTACAATTTAATGCCGTGTCTAAACGGCAAAACGGCGAAACGTTCGTTCAATTTAGACACCTCTCTCATTGCATGGATTGATGATTTTTTATGGAACCGCAAAATAAAAGTTGTATTGAATTGTATTTCTTTATCATCGCATCGATCAATGCTGGCGTGCCACAAGGGTCATCCTTGTCGACTGCGCTTTTTCTATTGACCTATTGTCTTTTACAACCTGTGATTTCCATTCATTTGCTGATGAAACAACGCTATCGGCTTTCATTGAGTTTGTCAGTCAAAAAGAATGCAATTCTCGCTTGATTGGTTCGCGAGATTTAATGAATACGGCTATTCTGTCTGTCTTGATTGGGGCAGTTCTAATAGGGTGGAACTTAGCCCAAATTAATTCCGGGCTTGTCTTTTTTCAGGTAGGCAGTTCAGCGATACGTGCCACCAGCAATTAATGGTGTCCCCATTGCGAGATCTGATTCAGTTAAAATGTTAGGTTTTTTTACGAAAATTGAATAAGAGCAAACGTTGTAACTTCTATTTCACCCCATCTGAATTATTATTTATTAGGATTATATAAGTTTTATGTTAGACCAATTTTTGGATTTGAATTCATACATACATATATCAACAGCACAGATTCAACATTTGAACGGAAGAGTCGCATCTTGGTGTTTAAGCTGATCGCATTGCTTCGCCATATCATGGACATCATTCCAAACACTGATTTTGCTTTGCCGATTCGGTTGACAATGTCCTGTTCGGTTCCACCTTCGGTCGAGACAATACTCCCAAGATATTGGATACTCTCTACTCTCTCTACCGGTTGTACAGCAATTTTAACTTGAGTTACTCAGTTAGTGCCGAGGTTGATGATTTTGGTTTTGGCAGCATTAATTTTCAAACCCGCAACATTTGCCTCCCTCTCCACATTCTGTGTAAGAGTAAACAAACGTCGTCAGCGTAATCCAGATGTTTGAGTTGAGATGTAAGAGTCCAACGAATTCCTCCGTTTCCAGTAGATAAAGCTGCGCGAAGTACATCGCTAATCACCAACAAAAAAAGTATCGGCGATAGAATACAACCTTGTCGTACCCAACTTAGGATCTCGAATTCCTCTGACGACGCTCTCCTCTATGCAGCACATGACATTTAGAGCCATCATAGGTTGCTTTAATAATACATAGCTATTAGTTTATCGGGTATAACTCTCCTGCGCAAGGCGAGCCAGATAAACTGTCTGTTGACACTGTCAAACGCCTTCTCAAAATCAATGAACAGCAGGTGCAGTGGCGACCGGAATTCAACGCACTGTTCAATAATGATCCGCAGGGTGTTTATGTGGTCTACACAGGAGTGCGGAGAAACCTACTTGTTCGTATACTATTTGGCTATTACCTTTGCAATTGCAGGAAAAACACAAATGTCTCTCCAGTTTTCGCACTCCATAAGACTACCTTTTTTAGGGAGCTTGACAATCATTCCCTTCTTCCACTCGTCGGGGAAAACCGCATTTGCATTTGAATTATCTTTATAGAATTCAAAATAGAGTTGTCATCTCTTAATTTTAGTCAATTCGGGTTGTCCGAAACGTTTCATCTACAGGCCTTTAAAAAAGACAAGTTCCTGGAAGTCCGAATTGTTCAATTGAGGATCCAAGAATTTTTGAAGGATGACTTACGTTTTGTATTATCCAGACTAATCCATACTAATATTAAAAATTTTAAAATAACTCTGTCTGTCTGTTACCTTTTCACGGCTAAACGGCTGAACAGATTTGGCTCAATTTCTTTTTAAATGTTCGTAATAGTCCGAGGATTATTCGGAAAACTCTGAAAAAATGCCGTTTTCCACGGGATTTATGTATGAACTTGCGACCATCGGCTACAATTTTGTATCAGTGGTTGGTAGGTTTGGGTGGGGCTCAATGGCGTGCGGTAGTTTCAGTGAGAGAGCGGTCAGTTTCGTTGTGTTACTAGGGTGTGAGGGTTAGCCAGACAACGCCTTTTATTTTAGCTTTTGGTGGATCTAAACGGTGTCTTGGGGTTGTGTCGTCGGGTCCCAGATAACGCCGGGCTAAAAACTAGTATGTAATATTTTCTTGGTCAGAGTTTTTAGTAGTTTTCCCTGAATCTATGATGATCTATTGATTAAAGCATTTGGATCGCGTCGTTTTTAATTTCGTGTTCTTTTTCAACTAATCAGGGAGAATTCTAAGAAAATAAATTGAAACCGGCTACAAACATAAGGAATGTGATATATTTTAAATTACATTCCCTCGATTTTTATTTTAATTGTAATTTTAATAAATGGTTTGGCTCACCTTATTACCGCTGCGCAAGTCATTCAGGGAGTTCTCCCTTGGCAATAATTTTATGTATAAAAAAAGACAGCTGTATTACCGACACCCAAAAAATTACACTAAATTCAAAATAGGCGTTCTTAATGGAACATCCTTATATTAGATCGTCGAATGTCTAAAGAGCCAAGCCCATAGAATCCGTTGCGTCCGTTGTGGCGAAGTAAGCAACTGACAGATCGATGAAATACACGCGTTCTTATGGGGAGTGTCCTATAGGCAAAGAATGTGACGGAAACGACGCAAAAACTTGAACAACTTTCAACTTTTCTCTCCGGCAAATGCTTTGACAGGTCTCTCGCACACTAGTTTGAAGTTTATTTTGGCATTTGTTGTTGTTTGCCTGTACGACGACAACGTGTTCATTGGGTCACCTCTTTGCGTCACACACGGCAACGTCAACGAATACGTCGACGCAACGGACGCAACGGATTCTATCGGCTGGGCCCTTTACGGCAAAACTATTTGTCAATGTTTATTTAATAGTCTGTGAATCACTGAAAGAAAAGTCTAAAGTCTATAAAAGTCTAGAATCTATGAAAGAGTAGTTGCCATTATAGTTATGTGTATGATAAAAATTTGTGGAACACTGAATTAGCTTACTGATAATATTGTATCACAGTTTAAGAATCAATGTTAGTTGATGGAATAACTGTAGAATTGAAGCAGTTCGGGTTATTCAATATAACTGAAAACTCATTTAAAAAAGAATTACACTCAATTACAAAATTGTTAAATTTATAAAAACAAAACTATGATTCTCATGTGCAGCTTGTTCGTTCTTTGTGCCAAAAATTCATTGAGAACATCCTCTTCGAGAATTGGGACGCAAACTTACACTTTTCCTTGAATCAGCAATCGGGTAAACCCATATTTTGCGCGCTTGTTCGTCCGTCCGCCTGATTAAGAGTATCTTAACTTTGGTAAAAGAGAGCGCTCAGCGAAGTCGCGTGCTATATGGCAATCTATACATAACACTTAGTTGACTGCTCTTGAAAGAGAGGTGTACAAAGTACAACCCAAAAAAAAACATCAGAATTCAGGAGTACGAGACGAAAGAACTCAACGACCGACGCGAAAAACGTGAACCTCACATAAAGAAAAGGAAAATCGTCTTAGCCGCGAGTTGTCGTTCGTCATGTCGTCTCGTCAGCTGTCAGAGAAAATATATGCAAACGTGGGAGGGTGGTGGTAAGTGTAACTGTTGCTACATGGAAAGGTACAAACACTAGCACCACTCTGCTTATGATGCTTACTACTACTATGGATACAAGAGCGCCGCTACTTGCATTGTACTCTCGAAACAAAATTCGAGTTTATTGTGTGGGACAAGCAGATTCGGTTGTTACCTGGTTGAGAAATAGTTTCTTCAACCACCCAAAACTAGAGACGACTTAAACTTAGAGGCCAACTCTACCCTCAGCAGGGGTGTAAAAGGATTCTTCGTCGTCGCCAGTTGGGAGCATACGTACATCGCGTTAAATGAAAATAAATTTTCAGTTGAAATTTGCGCGCCGCTCTGAATAGGCGGAAAAAGCGGAAAATATCAAAATTGGTTAATCGGTTGTGCCCGCGTGTTGTTGTTGTTGTTATTGTCGAGTGCTACAAGTCGGTCGGTCGGTCTCACAGGAACAACCAACAGCATGCTAAAAATGCGATTGTCCGCGCTGTTCAAATTTCTTGCGATTTTCGTAACATTCCATTTGGTGGAAATTCTAACTAACATTGGTTATTGTGGCAGTGGTAGTGGTGGTGGCGGTAGTCGTGGATATGGTGTCCAGGCTCGTGATGCCCCACCAATACATATTCCCGGTCAGGGAATGGTCATCGGTACCTATATGAAAATGTATCGGACGCAAAACATCAAAGCCTACCTGGGCATTCAATATGCGTTTGCTCCGCGTTTCGCGCCGCCCATTGTCGATGGTATCGACTGGAAGGGTGTCAAGAATGCAACCACATTTGCACCAGATTGCTGGCAAAATCCAAAGCGTCCAGTTCGTCGACACGATGAGATATTTCAAAATTTAGTACGATCATCACATCCGCCACCGTCCCAGGAGGAGGGAGCGTCCGCCGGTGCTGCAGGCGTCAAACGTTACGATGAGGAATGCCTTTACCTGAACATATTTATTCCGGATGGTAGGTTGTTGGTTGGTTTGACATTCTTTGTCATTTTTTGTGACCATTCACATCAGTTGTACATAGTTTGGTTTGATTTCAAAGAATTAATTGAGACTTCTCTGGGCGTTTTGATTGCTACTGGTACTGGTACTATATTGTTCGCATGCAATTTGGAAGTTATGAAGTAGTTTATTACTGGCATGCCTCTTCGCAAGGCATTTAGCAAAAACTGTCCACACGGAAATTGGTGGAAATAGTTTTACTTTCAGTTTGTTCGTTTTCTTGGAAACTTTTGTAGAAAGTTTGCAAAACTTGTAGGCTGTTGATTTATGATTTTAAAATGGAACATCGAAAGTATTTGGGAAGTTGGCGAAGGATTCTTTGATTATGGCATTTACTATGCAAATGTTTGAAAGAGTCAGCCGCGATGCAACGTTGCTTTAATTTCAGTTTTTAAAAATGTTATACTTGACTCTTCCGTTTCTGGTCTATCCAGACTGCTACGAGTGCAGCGTATGTTGGTAGCAGCATTAAATACATTAGTTACAATTTCATTTCACTAATTTCGAATGGAAAAACTTAAGATTTAAAAGATTGTGATCAGATTGTGTCAAACGGTGCAACTTGCATAGCAACAAAGCAGATCTGTCCCAAGCTGGACCTGAAACGCTCCAAGTGTTTGATCTCACAAAAAAGATCGCACATCGGTGCTATATTGTAGGTGTCATCACTGGACACTGCCTCCTAGGCAGGTATGTAGCAAGGCTTGGAGTCTTCTCGAATGACTTCTGCAAGAGCTGCATGGATGAGGGGGAGGAGAAGACAATCGTCCATCTTCTCTGTACTTGTCCAGCCCTCTTCCAAAAACGTTAACTCCATATGGGAGATCATTAGAGATCATTAGTGTCGTTGTAGAACATTCTTCTACTCAAGATTAACATTGGTAGTCTCATACGCTTCAAACAAAGCTCTATTTGGTTCATAGAGTAGGAGGGAATTTTTCCTGATCTGTGTGGTATCACAATGGTCCATTACTGGTCTAGGTGTATCGGCTTCACTAACAGCTCCCTTAGAACCAAACGGTCTGTCACCCAAATATTGTTATTATTTATAGATAACTGGACGTCCACTAGGAATGTTCTCATCTTTGTAAGGGGGATCGATAGTTTAAGAAGAGTCATTAAAAAACCAGTTGCAGTTGTAGGTTGTAATTTAAGAAAAGAATGATTTTCGAACTTATATTTAATAGTCGTTAGTAGTCACTAAGGCTATATTGACCGCGACCAGAAGTATACGAGCGTGGAGATTTGGAAAGGAAAAATCTTGTTGTAAGCTAAAACTTGACTTTTTTGCTGGAAGGTCACTTTGATGGTTTGGGCAACTGTAACTGCAAATTGTCGGTCTCCGCGAGTCTGTATTAAATGATGCGCCGCTACCTTGGGTATACAAAAAATTCAGTAACAACCGCTGGGCATTCCAACAGGAGACGGCATTATGACATAAAGCTTGTTTGACACAACAATTTTTACAAAGTCACGTTCGATATTTTATTTCTTCGCAACAATGTCATCCATACTCACCAGACTTGAATCCAATTGTGTAATTTTTTCGGTTTCCCATATAATACGTGTGTCCAGAAAAAATTGGTCAATTTTTGGTTAAAGTCACAGAAGAATAGTTTTGGAATTTGCGTTTGAAATTTGAAGATTGCGTGGCCCATATTATACAGATTCTGTTCGTTACAGGAGGAGGTGGTAGAAAATAGAGCTTTATTATTATTAAATTCCGAACCAGATTTAGGTCGCTCTGATCAAATGTACAAAAAAAAAAAAACATTGCATAATATCGAATTCGACACCTGTTTTACATAATCAGACCCTTAGAAAATATTAAAAAAGGGTTTACACATGCAAGGCATATATAAGAAAAAAAAAACAAAAAAATTCGAAGGTTTAAGCCTTAATTTTATGACTTTTACGTCACCCTATATATTGAAATAAGCAAAAGTAAACAAAATCCTGCCAAATACATCTCAAGAGTTCACCAAAACCACCAAAAACTCATTCGTGTTTCCTCTGATTTCCGTTTCGGCAGCCATTATAGGGGGAGCTTTTCCGGTTGCGGAGGTGTCTTAAACTATTGTTAGTTTTTTTTTCTCTCATGCGTGCGTGTGGTGGGCTGTTTGAAGCGAAATTGATGAAGAAGTGGGCGGTGGGAAGAGAACGTTGTTGTTTGTAAATTAAAATGTCTAGCAACAAACAGGGCAACCAACCGTTTGTGCCATAGGCACGACAATCCGAAATTTGTTGAAGAAAACAGGAGGAAGGGATTATGCAGTACATATATAACATATTCGTGTATATAGCTTCCATCCCCCACCCCTATCACAAATTTGGCTTTTATGTTCCTTTTTTTAGAGAAATTTTCATGGACTTTCCTTAAGTTCAATGGAAATATTTACCTTCTCGTAGTTTACAGCAAAGGAATTCTTAAAATGGCCTTTCCACAAACCCCAGGCAAACCAGCCAGGCGTGTCACATTAAAGTGTCGACATACAACAAGAACAGAGAGTGACTGTATTCATACCATCATAACTCTACTTATATAAGAACGCCGGTGTATGTGCCAGCCACTTCCACCCCGGTTTGTGATTTTAACTTTTGATAACTTTTCCAGTGTGGTTAACATTAAAATTCAAACATTAAGTGAACTCCCCAAGCGTTCAAAATGTACAGTTGTGAGTTCATTGCACATAAACTCATAGGTAGCTGCACTGAAATTCCTACCCCCAACGCGCCTGCATTTCAAATGCCCCAAAGACGTTTAATTTAATTACACGCTCTGTTATCTCCGAGGAGCATTACAGTTAAATGAGTTTCCAAATAGCGCAGAACACGCGTTTCAATTGATTACGTGTATGTACTTAAGTAGTTATCAGTTCAATTATCGCCTTGTAGTTGAACCTGAAAAGTGGCGCAACTAGCTTGGATTTCGGTGCATTACCATAGATTATTAGGCATTAGATGATGGCGGAGAATAACAAAACAGTTCCTTAGCAGGTGGTAGAATTTGTTTTATTTGTTCTAGTGCTTTGGAAGGGGAATTTATTTATTTATTAACATAAACAGAAAAAAAAAACATTATTCTCAAGAACTTGGGATTTCCCTAAAAACTCAAGCTAATCAGGAAGATCCCGCTGTATAAAAGTAGCGATAAAATCTGAAATTCTCATCAGAAGTTTTTGAACCGCACCACAAAATGAAACTCTTTACCATTTTCGGATTATTGTTGGTGATTTTCACTTTGCTGAATGTAGCATCTGTGGTAGAGTGTTCAAGAGTAGCACCAAATATTCGGCTTGCACCACCACCGCCACCAAAACCGAAGCCGTTTATTTACGATGCCATCAGAAGACCATCCAACACAAGATACGCTTGATTGGAGCAAACAAATATCAGACATGGATTCTAAAGAAGAATAAAAACAATTTATTTAACTTTTCAATTGTTTCAATAAAAATACTATAAGTTCTTTGTATAAATAATAGTTATTAGCTTTTTTACGAGTATTTGAAGTTATACTTCTTTTTGTGCCTTTAGTTGAGGGTAAAATTGAGAGTATTACGAAAGTGCGACATGATGATTTAGTTTATCCACTCTCCGCTACGCAGTGCTGATCAACACAATATCCATTCAACAAACCATTGAACGATTTCGACATAAATTATACTTGATTGAAGTGGAACGCGAAGAAGAAGACATACTTTTAGAAATCGTGTAGAAGTGATTTTATGTTATTTGGGGGTCTTTTGGGAGTCCTTTTGGAGGAATTTTTGTAGTCTTTCAGAGGGACTTTTGGGAGACTTTAAAGAGGTCTTTAGAATGTCTTTTGGCAAGGGTTATTAGGGATCTTTTGGTGGACTTCTGTGGATGTATTGGGACTCTTTCTGGAGGTCTTTAGAGGGTCTTTTGATAGGCTTTTAGAGGGTCTTTAGAGGTTCTTTTAGGGGTCTTTTAGTGGACTTAAGAGGGTATTTGGGTGGTCTTTTGGTAGTCTTTAGAAGGTTTTTTGAGGGCCTTTTGATATTCCTTTAGAGAATATTTTAGGGGTCTTTTGGTGGACTTATGATGGTATTAGGTAATTTGTGAGCTAGATTTGGTAGTCTTTAGAGGTTATTTTGAGGGTCTTTTGGTAGTCCTTTTGGGGTATTTCAGGGGTCTTTTGGTGGTCTTTTGTGGATGTTTCGGGACTCTTTCTGGAGGTCTTTAAAGGGTGTTTTAGTACGCTATTTGGGGGTCTTTTGAGGGGTCTGTTGGGAGTCTTATGAGGATATTTTTATAGTCTTTTGTGGTGTCATTTGTGAGTCTTTTGGGGATCTTTTAGGGGTATTTTAAAAGGATTTTTGAGGGTCTTTTGGGGTGTCATTTGGAAATCATTCCTACCGCGAATTGAATTACACCAGTATATAAGTCACGTCCCGTCTAATTCATTCTTTTAGTGAGTGTTTGCTCAGCCTAGGAGTTATGCCAAAAAAAAAATTCGTGTACCTCTTCATCGTTAAGCATTTATTATTCATCATAGTCTTTTGACGTGACAACGTCTCACTACAAGTTTTAAGGGGTACATGCGCAAAAAGTTGAATATTAAATGTCCCATGTTAACTCACACTTTTATGTCTCATGTTAAATGTCCCACTGTTATGAGACACTGTTATGTCACTATTTTATGCCTCGTTTCCTATAGTCATATTTTATAGGTATAGAATTTATTGTTTATTATATATTTATTTTTTTATTGTATTTATTTTATTTTATTCTGAAACTACTTTATCAATTCTGGGATATGATCTGCTTCGGGAACTAAGAAATTTCTCAAGCTATTTGTATGAAATTCGGAAGTTGTCTCCTAAATGCCGTCGCGCACGGTTGTGCTACACACGAGTTTTGCCTCAATTCAGCAAATGTATTATTACCTCTAGGCTCATCAGACTATTGTGTTGTATCACCTAATTTCTCGTTAATAAACCACACAGTTAGAGAAAAAACTCAAAAAAAACAGTATGGCAATACGAGAAAGCCAATAGGGACGGCCTTAACAACTTTTTTGGGAGAAATAAGTGGAGTGTATGACGCCACTGGTGTAATCACAAACATCATCCTTATTGGTATTAAAGACTTTATCCCATCCAGGAATAAATCTGTAAAACCAATAGAGGATGGATGGTATGACTCGAGTTGTAAAGAGTCGTCTAGGAATAGGGAGGTATGCTTTCAGTTTTTCAAAGTAAACCCTTCTGAGCAAAACCAATAAATTTTCAAACGAGCCAGAAACAATTGCCAACCCCATCTTCGGCGAGCCAAATTCAAAAATACTACAATGTCTCATCAGTTATCAACTCTAAAGACAAAGCTAATCTGTTTGCTGCGCATTTTGCAGCTAGCTCCACGCTTCCAGAATTTGAATTGCTGCAGCCTGCACCTCGAAGTATTGAACACTCTATGTGGCTGATTACATTCGTACTCGTGCAGTTGCCCGAGTTTTAAACGATCTCAACACTCACAAATCCGCAGAGCCAGACGGCATTTCCCGATTAATCCTGAAGAGGTGTTCTTTCAAGCTGTCATTATCACTTCGTTAGCTTATTAATTTGTAAACAGCCTTTGTCCATCCCATACCCAAAAAAGGCGAGCCTTCGTCTCCCTCTTCGTACCGACTCAAAGCAATTACATACATTCTTTACTTGGAAACGCTGATCAATTTTCAGCTTATGAAATATCTTGAAACTAACGAAATCCTTAGTGACCGGCAGTACGGATTGCGTGGGCATGGCGTTTGCATCGAGTAAACCGAAAAACTGACAATTCTCGGTATGTGCGTCAACAACAAGCTTCGTTGGAATGACCACATATTCGCCATGGCCAAAAATGCTGCGAAATGTTTAGGTTTTCTAGCCCGGATCAAGACATTTTTACTCCCTCTGATATGGCCACCGCTTTTATGGCGTTTATTCGCCCCAAACTTGAGTATAATTGTTATATCTGGTCTGGTGCGCCTAAAGCCTTGCATCAGCTAGATAGAATACAAAACCGTGCTATAAAACTTATCGGTGACGAAAACATTGCGAAATCAATAGATTCGCTTGAACACCGCAGGAACGTCTCCTGCTTGTCACTGTTTTATCGCTTCTTCCACCAGCGGTGCTCAAGAGAAATAGCCAGTTGCATGCCACCTCTCCTTGTATTCAACCGCAATACTCGTGGCGCTCTAAATGCACATCAATTTACCCTTAAGCCCATCTTCGGACGTACAGTTAAATTCAGGGATTCGTTCTTCAGCCGTACAACACGAATGTGGAATGCTCTGCCAAGCTCTGTCTTTCCACATCACTATGATCCACAGACATTCAAGACACAAGCTCATAGACATCTCCTCTCTTCTTCTCCTTTTCCTTAACGCCCACGCTGTGCCAATCATATAGCCGAGCATTATAAGAGTGCGAATCCCTTTAAGCGTGCGCGAATTATAAAAAAAAAATATATAAAGAAAGAAGATCTTCGTTTTCTTTTCTTTCGTCCCGGGCAGACGATGTCAGACTTAAAAACTGCGACCGTGTATCCGACATAGCCTACCATTTTTTGATATAAATATAGTAGTCCAACAATTAGACTTTTGTCCCGAACCAGACTACAAAGTTCGAGTTTTTTATACTGAGTACCAAAATCTCGGCATTTATTAAGCAGCAGTTTGTATATGTTGTGGTTAGAATCCTAATTTTGAAGAGTCTTTTGATGGCTTTTGAAGAACTGGATGTGTATTTCCTGGTTTCCGATATGATTTACAGTTAAAGTCTAATTGTAGGTTTGTTTAATATGCTTTTTGGAGACGCGGTCAAAATTCACTGTTTATATACGCTTCACGTACCGATGAAATTAGTATTTTCTGAACAAGCCATTATCTGGTTGGACTTTCTAGGGCAGAGTGTTGCTCGTAATATAAAATGACTTACTCTAAGGCCAAATTTAAGAACAAGGTTTATCCCAGACCTTCTTCTTGTCAAAAGTTGATTCGACGTGAAACCTACTGCTAAATTAATTTGCTGAAGTACAAAAATGTATCGGTAGTAAATCGTTATTAATATAAAAACC
The DNA here is from genome assembly GCA_947095585.1 of Nephrocerus scutellatus. Classification (NCBI taxonomy): domain Eukaryota; kingdom Metazoa; phylum Arthropoda; class Insecta; order Diptera; family Pipunculidae; genus Nephrocerus; species Nephrocerus scutellatus. The sequence goes on from OX352762.1 coordinate 122,958,678, forward strand.
GATTTTGGCAAAATATTAATACACATCAATAATTTACCATACTAAACAACGAAAACCCTGAACTTTCCTGATCAATAACAATTTTTATTCTCCGCCATTTTTACATTACATCGTAAAAGAACCAATACGTAAATAGTAAAGCATAAATAAATAACTCCGAATTGAAATATGAAGAACAGAGCCAAGACCTTATAAAATTCATAAAATTTATCCTGCAATCAACCAAGCAGACATACGAATAGTCGTGCAACCAGACGTACTTTCAACTACACCGGCGGCGACTACGACAAAGAAGGCTCGACAGTCGACACTCGACAGAAGTAAATCCTCAGTTTGAGTTTGAGTTACCCTACTAATCTGACACGCGACTCTTATAAATCAGCGGAGTTGTTTTTTGTAATACTCGTAGACGGTAAAGGTTTTATGAGTTTTTGTGGATTTTTTTTGTTTTTGTGTATGCAACACAATTTTTGCTATAGTATAAAAACATAAATTTGTTTTTCGTTTCATCTGAATTGGATACCATTGCTGAACTAATTTTAATTCACTTTCGGTTTTCTGCAATTAGACAATGAAATTTGAAAGCACGCGCCGATGATGGATTGTTGTTGGTTTTTGTTTGTTTTGAGTGTAAATGTTTTTGACCCAAAAAGTGTGATGGACGTGATGGCGGGCTTTCGGCATTTTGGCCACCATGGCGTATGTGGAATGTACGAGTATATTGAATGTAGGGGTTACTGTTAAGTATGGAAATAGAAAAACCCATCGAAATAACAACACAGTATAAGACTTTATATGAAAAATGGACGGTTTCCTTTTTTTGTGGGTTGGGTTTTTTTTTCCTTTTATTCGGAAAATTTTCCAAAAACACCTTTCTTAACACCTTGACAGCCATTAGTATCATAATTATGATAGTAAGTGTGTGTTCTTGGAGAATATACCAATAGTAGCAATGTCCAGTTTGCTGAAAGTTATTATTCTATGGCAGTAGTTTAAAAACTAAAAACTAGCGGAAACACACGGCGTTTCCTCACTGCCCATATTCCACTGATCTTGACGCTGTCTTGTAAGTTTTTGGAACAGTTTCAAAGCGGTTAAGAGGAGTTTTTTGGTCAGGTTTTTAACGACAGATAAGGCACAGGGTTCGTCACTTCACTCCTGAAACCAAACAGCAATCAAATCAGTCAATGTAGAAGATCTGCAACACCAGCGTCAAAGGGAACTATCGTCGAATATGGTATGGTATCAGCAACAATCAACTCGGGTTGCTGCGGTAAAAATATTTTTAAGACATTGAGAAAACTTTTTTAAAACCAGTCTAATGACCTTAAATAAGTGCATTGAGCTTAGAAGTGATTACGTTTATAAAATAAAAACATTTTGTAAACTTCCAAATCTTATTTTTGAACCAGGTCGGTAAGTTCGTATCGTATCTCTTATGTGGAATATACTTAAGTCTCTATCCAATTGCACAAACCGTACCAGAAACTATAGCTATGGTTTAGCTGTCAAAGTGCCATGACTTTCTTGGTGGACGGTTTGCAAATGGAACGAAAATCCACATAAGCCAGAAATTCCCTTTGTTTGCAATCGTCATCATATGTGATAACTGTAATGTATTGAAATACCGAAGAACGTGATATACGAAATACGAGTATGTTGTATCACTCGTAACCTAGGCTGATAGAAATCGAAATATATTTTCTCAGAAATTTATATTCTGGCTCTCTTCGAGATCTTGTAGAGTAAGCCTTACCTTATCCGTCGATTTCCTACGGATAGCAATTACGAGCACTGTGTCGGCTACAAAACTTTACAAATGGAACACCAAATTATATCGTACCATGGGTATAGTTTGCAAATGAAATGTCAAATTTAAACAACGAAAGAGAAATCTTAACTGTACCCAGCTAAAATGGATAGGGAACATTAAAAGGTACGTTAATTTTAAACGAATTAGGGACAACGAAGGTTATAGAAAACCACTGGGAGAGCACGGAATCATACGTGGAAACAACTTATATGAAGACACTGGCGGCTCAGCAAGACCCTTAGAAAGTCAATTTCAAACATTTCAAATTTTTTGTTTTGTTTCTGTACGATTGAAATCAAGAACGATTCCCGTACTTTTTGTAGTCAAAATTAGCAAAAGAGAGAGAGCTTGAGCGCAGATTTCTAAATGAAAAAAAAACCAAATTAGTGATTGCGATGGTGAATAGTCATATTCATGTTTAGTCATTAAAGTAATAATTATAATACCGAGACAATACTTTGTGTTCTAGTTTCCAAAAAAGGAAAAGCATTTATCTCATCTTATATGTCTAACCATCTCATCATTGTTATTAAATTTCATCTGTAAAAACAATAGCGAAAACTGTACGGGCCCTTTCAATGGCTGGCAGTTTAAATTACTTATTTATTTGTAGACATCATTGACAAATCCAAGTTCAACTGCTCTTTATGTTACAGTTAGGTAAATTTAAAAAAAAGGTAGCATGTGACATGGAACGTACAAGCACAAATATCCCAGAGTGCATTTAAAATGCACCGACCGACAGCGACACACCTCCACGTAATGTCTATCCGGATATACTTAGTTTTCGCGCGCGCATTTCACCGGAACTGCAAGTCGGCGCGCATTTAAGTATTTACTTCCGATGTTGTGACACAATTTATTGCCAATTAAGTGGAGTAATTTCATGACTACGAATAGCTCATTCTCATGCATATATTTGGATGACCACCATTGCGCGTAGTCATTGTCCTTTTCCTTCCAAGTTCCAATGTTATGTGCTTCTAAATTTCCGCATGCATCTCAAAATTTAGTGTTTTTTTCTTATGTTCGTCAAAGACGAGTTCGATTTTAGTAAATTAGCTGTCATCTGCAATTCACTCGCTGATAATAACGAAAATAAATCCTATCAAAGGAGTGGAAAAAATAGTGAGAAAAAGTCTGAAACTTGTCGCGGAATAAGGAAAGTTGGAAATTTATTGCGAGTTAAACATGGCAAAGTTTACAAAGGCAATGAATGCATTTTAGTTTATGACCACATGTTAAATTCTTTATGTTCGGTATACAACGGAGTGCAATGCACGCTCCGCTTGATTTATCAAACTGAATAAGCAGTTTAACCTTTAACTACTCGCGCGAAAAAAATTACACTGAAATAATCGCTAAAAATTATTTAATAAATTTTTTCTAAGCAAATTTTTAAATCCTTATCCGTACTTCCTTACTAATATAAATGTGAAAGTAACTCTGTCTGTCTGTCTGTTACCTTTTCACGGCTAAGGAGCATGACCGATTTGGCTCATTTTGCTTTTTAAATGTTCGTAATAGTCCGGGGATGATAATAGGAACCTGGAAAATTCCGGAAAAAGTTGGAAATTCAGGAAAACTGAAGAAATGGCGTTTTCCATGTGATTTATGTATGAACTCGCAATCATAACTCACGATTCTACAATTTTGGGTCGGGGGCGGGTAGGTGGGGGTGGGGTTCAATGGTGTGCGGTGGTTTTAGTGGGGAACAGTCGGATTGGTTGGATCAGTAGGGTGTGAGTGTGCAGTCAGACAACGACTGTTATTTAGCTTTTGGTAGGTCTAAACGGTGTCTTGGACGTAGGGGTCCGCGGGTCTGCGGTTGTTGTTCGTTCCACTTGTGATGTAGAGGGGCGTGTAGAAAGCGTGGAATCATATGAAAAGCTAAGAGTGCTGTTGTCAGCGAAAGAATGGATTGGATTAGAAGTAGTAGTTACTAGTCCAATCAAGTAGGGCCATATCAATTCCATAGGTATTCATTTTCGACAAAAGAGCTTGATGCCAGACTCTGTCAAATGCCTTGGAAATATCGAGGGAAACAGCTTTGCTTTCACCAAATTTGTGAATAGACTGGTTCCACTTTTCAGTGAGATAAGCCATCGGGTCACCTGTAGGATTTCACGTGATTCCAAGTTATTACTTAAGCTTACGGTTACGAAAGTATTAAGTATCTAGCCACTTGACGAGTACGAAAGTAAATCCGTCCCATAGAGGATTCGACTCTTGCAAACAGGCGGCGACAAATATAAAAATAATAATTATATTTGATGCGATCCGACCGTTGCGGTCCAAGGCCTAGATTCTCGCGACCATTTGTGCTGTGCATGTAAATTTTTGCACTCGAATGGAAGGGATCTACAATTTATTGCCGTATCCGAAGCAAGCTTTAAGTGGTTTCAAGGGTAATTGACATCAAATTAAATAAAAGAAACAGTTATACTGGCGGTTCTTGAAGTTGACATACTCGCGTGGTGTATTACCCATACCGACTGTAGATAAAACCACAACTACTATGTTTCAATGAAACTGAATTGAGTAGAAATATATTTTCGTCAAATGAATAATTGCCACACGCGTTTGCATGTTATCAGATTGAAATTGTGCTACATAATACAACATCCGACTTACAAAATAATACAAAAAAGTCGTTTTGAACTAAACGCAGGTATTTTCGTTGAGTACAACGTAGTGCGGTGTTATGTGCATGGAAACGCTTATTAGAGTTGAGTTTCCTTAAACCCAAATAAAATCCACGTAACTAGAGCGATTGAGTTAGGTTTATTATTTGACATTTAATTTGTAAGAAACTACAACGCATATATCAAGTAACTCTACTCTGCTCATGGAAACTTATTATTATTAAGAAACTTAGTCTTATTCTTAATTCGACGAAATATAAACTAGATTCAAACTCTATCATGGGAACGTGGCGGTATAGGTTGAACGCAAAATAGAAACAGGATAACGATAGGTTAGCTGATTGCAGCAGAGGCGCCGTATCATGAGTTTTAAAATAGCTGTACTTTTAGTTCAAATGGTCTACAAATACGCCAGCGCCAGTACGAGTAGTTCCAGGTTAAGCTACTAAAGCAAAAAATATAAATTGGAACTTATTGGAGTCGATGGCCTCGCATTTACTCCTTGTTTTTTTTTTTAATTTTTATAAAAGTTTCTGTGATACCTGACTTTCGTGTGCTCTTGTGTGGACAAATTTGCCTACTTCTGAAAGTACAACAGTCTCAATATCTTAAATGAACTTTATATCAAACAACACGAAAATAAACAATTTTTCCTCAATCTTCTAAAATGTATTCTCTTTTTTCTCTTCTTTTTATTTTTCTTTCCTTATTTTAATGTACAATATCATGATGTAATGGTGATGGTGTTTCTTCAACCCTCTCCTAAGGCATTCCACCGATGCGAGGCTACGCTGTCATCGCATGGCTGCACTCTGGTGATTTTTCGATTGGTAGCGCCACAAACCTTGATCCCTTCCAGATGGTGTTCAAACAGAAAGTCATCGTGGTGACAATCGCATATCGATTAAATATATTCGGCTTTCTGACAACACAAGACGGCGAATCTCCAGGCAATTTCGGGCTAATGGATCAATCTGCGGCACTCTTCTGGATCCGACAGAACATCAAGTTGTTTGGCGGGAATGACAATGAAATCACTTTAATGGGTCATGCGGCCGGATCGATAAGTGTGGGCTTACATTTGACTTCGGGAGAATGGTCACAGGGTGTCTTTCACAAGGCCATCATGATGTCAGGCAGTCCGTTGGCAGATTCCGCAGTCCGGCTGCCGTCAGATTTTTCCGAAGCATTGAATGCTATAGCAAATTCGTTTGGCTGTTTTCGTCGGCCCACCTCTAAGTTAATGGAATGTCTTCGTCGCATTGATGCGAAACTTTTGGCCGAGAACCTGCCATTTATTGAGTGGTCACCAGTCGTCGATGTTGGCTTAAGTAACACATCACTTCCATTCATTACAGATCATCCAAAGAATTTAATCGAAAAGGGAATGGTTCACAAGCTGCCACTACTAACAGGCTACACTGACATGGAAGAAGTGCTCGATTTGGTTGTTGGCGAAATGATGGCCACATCGATAACAAACGAAGTCTATGACATGATGCTGAACGATATCGTCCTTAATGATCTTAGTCATTTGGACAACAATGACACATGGTGTGGCAATGCTCAGATTGTCCTCGACGCTGTCAAGTATGTGTACAAGCCATATCCCGAGGTGCGAGATGGCTCCAAGCTGCGCAAGCTATTTGTGAATTTCCACACCGACCGGAAGTACATTGCGCCGACGCTGTTACACGCGAACTTGGTCGGTGACAACAATCAGACGTATGTTTATCGCTTCGACATGAAACCCCAAACGAAAATGGCCAACAAGGATATTTCCGATTGGATCGGAGTGCCACAGAATTTCGATTTAATTTTCGTCTGGGGCATGCCATACTGGACCAATCCGGAAATGATTACCCAATGGGATTCGACAGACAAGCGAATAACCGACATTATTATGACAATGTGGGCGAATTTTGCCAAATACTCTAGTCCAACTGCTTCGGGCGTTTACATTAAATGGGATCGGTTTACACCAACAGACCAGAAGATTTTGGTCATTGATCGAGCGTTCAACATGACGGACGACATGAATTTTCATGCCATCAAATTTTGGAACGATTACTACCCAAAGGTGGTGCATCATGCAATCAATTGCTGCAATGGCACAGATAGTGGTGCAGCATCGACATTGCTGGGTATGACAAGCTGGACAAATTCAGCCGCTATTTTTGTTCCGGCGTTCGCAATGATTTTGGCTGCTTGGCTGGAGAAACATAGCGTTCTTGCTATAGCTTATGCGTAGTTAAACAATTTAGTCATTTAGTAGATATTATTAAATTCAATGTAAAATAGATGCAGAACACGGTTGTACAAATTTCGAAAATCGAAGCTATAAAGTTTTAAAGGTTTCACCTAAATGCGGAAGGGATGTACTTCTGGTTGTAAATATTTGATATAATGACTTTAGAAATTGCTAAAAGGTAAATATATATTTCTTTAGATATTCTGTGCTGTCTCGCCTCATATTTCTTTTACTTATTCAGAGAATCCAATTATTTGAGCGGTTAATGAAATTAAGTTAGGTAGTTAATTGAAAACCAGTGGAATTGTCTCTGGAGCTATATATTACCCATTTGTGAGCATGTTATGGGGGTTAAGGAATTGGAATTGTCTCTGGAGCTATATATAACCCATTTGTGAGCGTGTTATGTGGGTTAAGGAATCAGAATTGAAAGCAACGAAATCTGTCCGTGGTCCATCTATTATCAAAAAATTAAAAATCAAACATGAGGGAAGAACCATATAAGATGCAGCGCAATTTTGTTCCGATACGGGGAGTAAGATCGTGACAGTTTAAGTTCAAAATAGTGGTGAAAATGCCTGTTGACGGGATCGACACGTTTTCTAGTTTGCTTTTATGCGAACTAACGCCTACACATCGTATTGTTCCATCAAACCGATTTTCAATGTTCGATAAATGCTCGCAACGCGATGTTGTCACTTCTCTTAATTGAGCGACTCTTCACTTAAATTGTGCTACTGAAGTGAAGAGACTGTTCGGTTGGTATTCCTCACTTCAGATAAATGGATAAACGAGCAGAACACCCCTTCACTTACTTCAGTTGCCCAATTTCGCCAATTTTTAACTGAAGTGAAGAGTTGTCAATCGAACAGTCTCAATTCAGCTAATAATTCAGTTAACTCACTCCAATCGAACGCGGCTGTAGTAAGATTATTAATTTTTGATATTTTTCGCAATCATCGCTCATCGCAAGAACGTGAGATCGTTGCCCAATTAGGACATTACCTTATACACCATTTATGTATATGAAAGTCTCTACTTCCCATACAAAATTTCGCTCCAAATGTAGGTCTTATAAACAAGAGCAAGCCATGGAATTTAAAATGTATATATAAATATACAGTCACAGTAGTTGAAATAATAAGGAATTCTCAAAAGTTTCAAGCTTATGTAGATACTAACCGCCTACGTTATTCAATCATTTGGCCAGCCGCATATTGAATACAGCATTCCGTAGCAAGAGGTTTTTAGCTATAGCAATGTAATAGAGTGGAATGAAACGTTGTAGCAAGCTTGTAGTCATCAAAATCACTAAAAGTATGGCTTTTAGTCATAGTTACGTCTTTCGTTTCGGACCTAGAGGTGTTTCGTAAAAACCTCGGCTTCGCTATACTGTGCTCTCAATAGGTGCGTTTTTTCTCGGACAACTTGCCCGCGACAACGGCAACGTTTTTGGCAATTATTTTTACTAAAACCAAAGAAATACATTTTTTAATGTTTAAATTTGAAGCATTACAAGTTAATACACAAATTTTCATTTATATTGCTGAAATTAAGTTTTAAAAATAATTTTTTTTATCTGTCCGCAACAATTCACTATATTTGTAGCTGACAGTCTACTCTTGAAGCGGACAAATGAGGGAAATTAAAATTGGGATGTTTTTAGAACACGATTTTATAATATTTGCCTGTTGTTACTAATTATATAATATATATATATAATTATATATATTAGCCAGAAGAGATTGACACTACGCGAATCTTATAGTAACATGGAAAATATCATCTATAGCATTATGGTAACACTGAAAAATATACTACTTCTCGTCTGGCTAACTACAATTTCAATTTAACGGCCGTCAAGCATAACGCTTGATTTACATTTGTGGCGTGTGAGAAAAAATGAGCAGAACGACTATAGTTAAATTGAAATTTTGACTAGCCATAAGAGATTGTTGCTAGGAGAATGATGTAGTTATTTTAAAGTATTTATAGCATTATGGTAACATAGAAAAATATACTACTACTCTCGTCTGGCTAACCACAATTACAATTTAACAACCATACTGCTCAAATGTAAATCAAGCATTAAGGTAAAGTTTTCCCAATGTGAGAGCTTTGGCATTTCAAATGTCAAATGATAAAATTTGACGATTGCACTTGGTAGTCGTATGACACAAAAAAAGCTTCCAGTTTTGCTTAGATTTTCTGTTAATAAGGACATATTGTTGTGGGATGCCTTTTATGGTTTTAGGTTTTTTTTTATATTTATTTCCAAGTTAAACACACTTAACGCTTACTTGTACAGACCTCACATTATCATTACACATTTTCGTTTTTTAAGAAAGTTATAAGAACATGAATTTTTTTCGGTTTCATGAGATTATGTATATATGTACATGTTTATTATGCTAAAAATGGAACTTTGCAGCAATAAAATGCCATCATTTTAAAAATTTCATAATATGTACTTTATATTTCCATGTATCGCAAATAGTAAGAGCGTTCTCACAATGGAAAACCTAATACATAAGAGTTACAACATTGTATGAATTTTGGTTTTGACAAAAAAAAATTTGCTCATTATGTTGGATATCCATAAAATCTTGTAAGTCTTAAGTATTGAGGGTTCCATTGTGAGAGCGCCCTAATATAAGTCGTAACCTGCTGTATATCGACTGACATAGCTCAAATGTATTGCAAGTTTCCAGATAGTGTCTCCAAATGTGGTTATATGTTGTATTTAAGCAATAACATAATTTTTTAGGATATAAGTCTATGTAAATTGTGTAAAAATATAGGCAAAACTATAATCTCAATCTACCATAACTTGTTAAAATTATGTATATAGAATAATAAAATTATAATATAAAATAATAATAAAGCACAACAATTACAGAAATACATTAATAAATTTTACCATTAAGAAAAAAACGAGTGGAATTGTTTTATTTCTATCAAATGTTGAATTGGAATTGAGAAAAAATCTTGCATAGATTGATTTTTTGGCTGTCAATTTTTTCGTTTACCCTAAAAAACCATATAGGCAAGTATCAATAAAAAATCGAACCATCCTTGCTAGTAGTAACACCAAAAAACCGACTTCATAAAACTTCAGTAGGGGGCGTGTTTAAAAGTAAGGACCAAATGAAAGGTGAGGAGAGGTGGCGTAATTTTAACGGAAGTTAGATCTATTTATATTACGTTTATGTGTTATTTCATGTCATAATGCTTCTCCCATACAGAAACAGGTGTTATACAGCAAACTACGATATTTGTTTCTGGAGATTTCGGAGATTTTGGCTTCTCGCACAATTCTTCTCGGACAGTTGTTCTCGCACAATTATTCTCGAACAATTCTTCTCGTTCTTCTCAAGAAATTCTTCTCAAAATTTTATTTTGCTAAAATATAAAATTACTTAATAAATGAAGTTTTTCCTTTTAAAATGCATTTTGGTAGTTTATCGACACACTGAAATACAGTGCGCTCAATTAATTTATTTTTATATAGTTTTTCCTTTTAAAAGGCGTTTTTGAAAATTATGGACACAATGTAAAATACAATGCGCTCAATTAATTTAATTAATAATTAAGTTCTATGCAGCCATGATTAGAAAATTTTAATGTGAATAAGGCAGTGGCATCGAAAAGAATTAGTCTAATCGGCCGCCGATATTTTGTGAATAAACGCCATAATATTTAACAAAAAATTTTAAGAATAATTGTGCGAGAACAATTAGCCTAGACTCCTAATCGTCCAAATATGTAAATTTGTTAACCTTTGACTCGACCATGTCTCCTTGAAGTGCTGCAAGCAATGCAAGATACGAAGCTCAACTTCCGTGACAGATACCCATACACACTGCCACGATAGCTAGAGACTGGATTCAATCGGGAAACACGATACTTTGCCATTACAGCTCTATTCACAGGACTTAACATCATCGAAAATGTGTGTGCCTATCTTTCTCCAGAAGTTTATGAAGCCGGTAGACAATTTGAAGACAAGGACACCATAATCGTATCTATCTGAGATGTCTGGGACAAGATTTCGCTTAATTATTTAAAAAAAAAACTGTATGATTCAATTCCAAGCCGTCTTATAGAGCTGCTGTCAAAAATGGTGGGAATATTCACTACTTATGGATAAAAACAACAAATTAATTTTTAAAACCCAAAATATTTCATTTTTTCTTTATAAGATTTTTCAAGTGGCTTCAATCAAGTGACGCAACTATTTTTACCCTTTTTTTGCGGTTCATTAAAAGAATTTCGGAAATTCCCATGCATTTTCTTAATTTTCTCTTTAATTTTATTGCTTTGTTTTGGAAAAATTTGTTCTTACTCATAGGTAAGGGTAACAAATTTCCAAAAAGTATAAATTGTGAAAAAATGTTGGTGAAAATGTGGCTTCAATCTAGTAATTCAGAATGTATGTATATTGATGCGGAAATACAAGTCATTTTTGAATTGATGGAGAGGTGGAATGCAACTACCGATATTTTGATTTATGATCTGGTACTAAGCTTTGCTTAACATGAATGTTGATAACAGTCGTGTCCACATCAGTTGTTGTTGTTGTAGTAGCAACTATTAGTTCGTGTTAGTCCAAACGTTGAGTTGAAGTGTTTGTGTAGCCTTCGGAACAGTCCAGGCCCAGAAATGCGGCTGCTTCGACAGGCTGTGTCCAAAGTGATAGCGGTGTGAGTATCGTCGGATGGGACGGGCAGCTGAATAGATGAGCTGTGTTATGTGGTGATGCACCACAGTCCGGGCATTGATCGATGATGCTTTCACGTAAGCGGTGTATGTAGCTATTCAGAAAAGAGCTCCATCCTGATCTCAGTTGTGCCAGGGTTGATCTGGTTTGTCTGGGGAGGTTTTCCTCGCTTAGATGTATAGGGGGAGGGCGACCTCCCAACACGATGTTAATTTGGCGATCATCTAGTGCGGCTCTGACAGACGCTTGGTGTATTGCATTTAGGGCTGCTTTATAGTCTGTTGGATCTAGAGGTGTATCTGCGATGAATTGGTTTGTCTCTTCAAGGAACATACGAATATCTGATCGGATATGCCTGGGTGGTGTGTTGAGGGTGAGCAGGTCACGGTTCGGGTGATCAGGTTTGTGACATGCCAGTAGGAATTGTTTGGCGAGAAGCTCGTTGTGCTCTTTCACTTTAAGAATTTGTGTTTCTTGATGGAGATGGTCCTCATGTGACATGCGGTGGCAGCCAGTGATGATGCGAAGAGCAGCATTCTGCCAGGATTGAAGCTTCTGCCATTGTGTGCGGCAGAGGCGAGGTGTCCAAATGGGTGCCGCATAATTTAGTACCGATCTGCCAATCGCTTGATATGTGGTACGAAGGGTTTTTTTGTCCTTACCCCATGTACTGCCCGCTAGGGATTTGAGGACTTTATTTCTGGACATGACTCGTTTGTTAATGTTTCCCGAGTGAGTCGAAAATGTCAACAGATTGTCGAAATTGACCCCCAAAATCTTTGGATGTTTGATTGTAGGGATTGTCCTGCCGTGTATCGAGATGTCGAGCTGTAGGTTGACTTCTTTGGTCCAGGTGGTGAAAAGTGTAGCGGACGATTTTTCTGGAGACAGGATTAGATTTCGACTAGTAAAAAAGTCTTCTAGTGTATCGAGGTAGGCGTTGATGTTTCTGCAAATGGCAGGGATGTCCTTGCCTGAGGAAAGAATAGTGCAGTCGTCTGCGTACGATATCAATTTGACTCCGGTAGGTGGTGCAGGGAGTTTTGCCATGTAGTGGTTGAAGAGTGTTGGTGAGAGGACCCCTCCTTGGGGTACACCTTGCTTGACTTTCCTGAATGGCGATTTTTTGTTTCTGAATTCGACGTAGGATTTCCTACCATTAAGGTAGTTGGTAAGCCAACGTTTCGTGGTGTTGGAAAGTTGTGACTCCAGGATGTCTTGTAGTAAGATGCCTAGGTCAACGGTGTCGAATGCCTTAGATAGGTCCAGTGCAACAAGGACAGTGCGGTCACAGGGACGCTGTTGGTTAAGTCCTTGTGAGATGAGTGTTGTGATCTCCGAAAGGGCTGTGGTTGTGCTGCGCTGCTTGCGAAAGCCGTGTTGGTGTTCAGCTAACTGGAGTTTGGAATGAAGCTGTGGAAGTAGTATAGCTTCTAGTATTTTCGCTGTTGGAGACAGGAGAGAAATTGGGCGATATGAGGATCCTTGAGCTGCCTGTTTACCGGGCTTGAGTAGGGGAATAATTCTGCCCGTTTTCCAAAGGTCAGGGATGACCAATGTTTCAAGTGAGAGGTTAAAGATTTGAGTGAGGTAAGTGAATCCTGTTGAGCCAAGATGTTTGAGCATAATCGTTGCGATTCCATCCGGTCCAATGGCTTTGGAAGGTTTTACACTGCGTATGGCTAATTCAACTTCGGAGGGAAGTAGAATATGTGAGGTGTTGTCGTGGTCAAGGCTGTGCATCTTCCTGAGAGTATTGCGCTTGCTCTTGTTACAGTGCGTTGGGTGTTCTATGAACTGGCGGCAGAACATTGAGGAGCATTTCCTGGGGCAAACTTGTTGTGTGCTGTTGAATGTAATGGCTGTTAGGTCTCTGCGACGGGTGGTGTTGGAGAGCTCCTTGATAGTGGACCAGAGTTTCTTTGAGCCCCCGTCACAAGATTGAAGGTACTCCAGCCATTTAGTTCGCCTATGTTGGTTGACTAGGCGATCGATCTCGTGATTTAGTAGATCGATTCTGGTATTCGCGGGGTTGATGCTGCGAATATTATCACGTTCGTTAGCGAGCTGGACTGCTTCTGCTGGGAAGTTAGGCCTAATTGTAGGTATTCTGCCGGCTGGAATGAAACGTGCAGCTGCTCTAATGATGATCCGGCGGAGGATCTTTTCACCTGAAATTGCGTTGGTGGGGGGTGGTAATTGTCCCAATTGTCTTTCGATAAATCTAGTGAAACTTGGCCAGTCCGCCTTAGCATAATTGACAAACGTGCGTTTTATCGTTGAGACAAAGTTATCGGCTTTATCCACAGTGATGATGATCGGGATATGGTCGGAGTTTAATGCTATGTCTGTACTCCATGATGTACAAGCTAATAAAGTGTCGCTTACTATGCTGATATCTGGCGAGCTGGAACAGGTGGCACAGATCCTGGTAGGTGAGTTTTCATTGATGGTACCAAAGTTTGAATTATCGATTTGCTCAGCAATATGCGTGCCGCGACGATCATTCTCTAGATTCGAGTGCCAGCAATCATGGTGGGCGTTGAAATCCCCGACAATCAGGCGGTTACCGTCTGTAAGTAGATGTTCTAGAGAAGGAAGGTAGCCGGATGAGCAGCATGTTGTTGGTGGAATATACACATTTGTTATTTCAATTAGGGTGTCGTTGGACTTGACTGCAATGGTTTGTGTTTCGAGGTGTGGATCAGGTGTAATGGGTGCAGGTGTTGGAATGAGTCTGTAGTTGACCGAGTTGTGTACGATGAACGCAAGACCTCCTCCGCCTCCACAGTTTCTGTCCTTGCGTATTATGTTATAGTTGGTGCTTCTGGATAATAAGCAGGAGAGAGTGAGCTTTGTTTCTTGTATGGCAGCAATTAAGATCCCATGGTGCTCCATATAGTTGGTGATTTCTGTTACTTTTCCTCGTAAGCCGTTGCAATTCAGATGCATCACAGCGAAAGGTATGTGGTGTTCCTGTGTGGTATGTTGGTAGATTGCAGGTGGAGGTGAGACCGTGGATGTTGGTGTGGTGTTGATGAGCAAGTTGACGCTGTTTGTCGGATTATGACTGGTTATGGGGGATGTTGTTGGTGGAGTGTGAAGTTGTGGGGTTGTCTGTACTGTTTGGTTGTAGCAGCATGGGGCCAAGAAGTTGGCGGTCCATTGATGACAGTTATTAAGTCCAGAGCATGTTCTAAGATGACACCAGTTCTCACAGCCATTGCATTTGACGGAAGAGGCGTTGCCGTGTATGAGGCTTTGGCATACTGAGCAGTGCCAGGTAGTGGCGTTGTTGGTTGTCTGAACTCGTGCTCTGCAGCATTCCGCAATGAAACTCTGATTCCATTCTCTGATGTTGGCTAGACCTGAGCATCGTCTGAAATGGCACCAGTGTCCGCAGTTGTTGCACATAACTGAGGAGATGTTTTTGTTTATCCTTGTGTTGCATACGGAGCATGTCCAGCTCCGAGGACCTGGATTCGGCTCGATGCCGGCTAGAAGAAGTAGTATGCGGAGCAAGGTTGCCGGCGTTATTTGCTCCACTATGGAAAAAACGTTTGGAGTGAACGAATTGTAGTTGATTGTTGACATTCTTTGGCCAGGAGATTCCTGGGTCGATTCCGGGACGAAGACCCAAATGTCGTGAGAATCGGTCCACATCAGTCTATGAGTTCAGCTCAGTCATAATAATAGTGGCACTCAGCATAAGCACTGGAATTCGTATTTTAAACGAAGATAATTTTTTCGAGCAAAGTTCCGCAGAACACCGCCGTTAATAAGACACATATTTAATACATTTCACTTTATTTGTATGTTATTCATATATATGTGCGATTTTCGATCAAAACTTGAAATACAAAAGCATAATAATTATAAAAAAAATAAACTTAAGTCAAGTAAGAAAGAAAGAAACTGCCTGTTTACTTGTAGACCATCGTAACACATTTTAATGATATTATGGATATGCCTGTGTCTTAAATTAATTACTTAATTCGTATAAAATCTGAGATATGGTTCCACTCGATTCGACATTACTCAAGGCGACACTGGCTAAATGTGGTTCGTATTGACGGAGACTCCTGAAATAAAGAAAGAAATTTGACACTTAAAACCAGTAGATTATTAAGATAAAGCTTGCATACCTCTTGGCAACCGATGTGTAAGTGACCAAATTTCTCAAGATCAATGCTGCCGTCAGCCGAATGCTTTTTGTGACAGGACCTTCGTTTTCATCCTGTCAACAAAACAACAAAAAATAAAGTATTTTTTTTAAAAATATTTCGATAAAAGGTCTATTGTGTCCAGGATGTTGACTAACTTAAAGTACCCCACCACCTTCTATATGAAAGTGAGCAGGTCTCTAGTTCAACTCAAGTACGTCCAACGACGCGAGAATTAGAAAGTGTCATAATCATTATTTGGCTCTACAGCCGGGATTCAGTTTGGCATCCCTAAACTTTGGACGTTCTGTTCAACGCCAGCCTTCCACCGTCGGCTTCACTGGTCTCGCTGCCATGTTCCATAAAACCTATCGCAAAGGACTTTCCGAGCAGGATTCTCTTCACTCAGGCGAAATATGTGTCCTGCTCACCGGGACCTACCGAGCTTAATTCTCTTCACGATGTCGACATCGCGATAATGCTCGTAGGTCTCATCATAATAGTCTCCAGAATCGTCCTTCCTCACATACGGGGCCAACAATTCTCCGTAGAACTTTGTCTATAACGCAGGTGAGCATGCACACAAGTCTCGGATCCATATGTGAGTACTGGTATGACCATTTGTATTAAACACTAGCACCTTGGATGTTGTGGTTAGATTCTTGGATTTGAGTCTTGACAGACTAAAGTAGGCTTTTCTGGCTTTAAGCAACCGTGCGCTTATTTCTGGTTTCATGCTGTTATCAGCTGCTACAGTTGACCCGATATAGTTAAAGAATTGAACTACTTCTAATAAGCGAGCCACTATTTTAATTGAGATGTCAATATCGTCTTCGTAAGCCAGTATCTGAATGGACTTCGTAATAATAATATTCGGCGCGGCAACCCGTGGCGGTCTAAGGCCTAGCTTCTCGCGACCATTTGTGTTGTGAATGTATATTTTTGCACACAAAGATGAAAAGTGAAAAATACTTTGGTGTTACTGGGATTCGAACCACTAATCTTATGCTCAGAACCCATGCAAATATCGACTGAGTCATGGCGCCCATATCTGAATGGACTTGTAGAGGATTATTCCTCTCGCCGTTACATCGAAATCTCGGACCACTTTCACCAACGCCAGGTTGAAGAGGACGCAGGCCAGTCCTCCCCTTGTGTCCATCCCGTTGAATGGGCTTGATAGTGATCAGGATATTATTACTTGGCTTATAAAATTGGTCATGATCAACCTAAATAGTCGTGTCAGGTTATTTGGGATGCCAAAATCTCTCATCTCGCATAGCTTTATAAAAATCAACTTTGGCTATGCTATCATAGGCGGCTTTAAAATCTATAAAAAGAGTCTCCCTAAGGATGAATATCTGATCAGTTTTTGAATTGCATGGGATAAAGCGTATGGGGCTATCCTGTCTGGAAGTATAGAGGAGAAAATCGTATATGCGGTATTCAACAACGTTATACCACAACAATTGCTGCACTTTGTAATATCTCCCTTCTTATGTATGGATGCTTGTTCGTCAGTCTTCAGACATCGCTTCTTCCTCCCATACTTGCACTATTAGTGCATAAATTGCTTGGTGTAGTGCAGGACCTCCTGATTTGATCAGCTCCGCTGGGATACCATCCAATACCGAGGCCTTATTTTATTAAAGACGATTTATCGCTCTGCTAACTTCGTATATGCTTGGTGGCGGCAGCATAGTGTGGTCCAAGGTCATTGGTAGAGCCTACAATTCCTAAGTGAACTGACTATTTAGAAACTCATGAAAGTGCTCTTCATATCGCTCTAAGATGCCTTTGTAATCGGCGATCAGATTACCCTCTTTGTCTTTGCAGTATGTGCAACGCGATGTATATTGCGTCATACCGCAGGCTCTTTGGTAGAACCTCCGCGCCTGATGTGGACCTCGATCTCTGTACTGTTCTAGTTCACGAACGAGATTCTTCTCCCACGCTGCTTTCTTTCGCCGGTGAACTGCTTTTTCAAATGTTTTGAGCTCTTTATTTCTTCTTCGCGTGCCCGAGTTCTCTTAGATTGTTGGTACGCGATGGAAGCGATCAAAGCAGTCGTTCCGATCTCTACGACTGCTGCCTAAGATGGAGTCAGCAGTACTAATAACAGTGTTCTTAAGGCGTGTCGGAAAGCAAAAACAAAATATAAATGATGTGTGTGTGTGTGAAGGCACCGTCCGAATTACGGTTGTAGATAGCACGATATAAAGAAGAAGAAGAAATTATGCGTACTAGGAATTTAAAGATTGTGGAAAATATTTCACAGAAACAAACAAAAAAATTTAAAAGTGCACTCTTTAAATAAAGGCAACGGTTAGCAGCTTACCACCTTGAAAAGGAGTTGTTGATTGAACTCACCATCAATTCCTTGGGATTAAGAAAATCCGTAGTGTGCCGCTTGATGGCATGCATTGCTGCACTACCAGTCGATGGAAGTGAACTTGATGACGATGTTGACAATGCAGGCGATGCGGTACCATGAGCACTGTCTGCGACGGGGGATGGATGTGCAGCATTGGATGCTGGGGCACTCTTAATAATGGTCACAGGTGGTTGCGTTGGTGCCGGAACATTCAGTCCGGCTGCGACGCGCCGCTGAGCAGCATTTCTAAGGCTCTGTCAAATGAGAGATAAGTAATGAGCGTAAACAAAAGACAGTAACAGGAACAATTATACTTCAAACATACCTCTGGTGTCAAGTGACGATCCAAAATATGTGTCATCAGAGAAAACCTTTTGCGTGGTACTCCATCACAAAGGCCCGGTCCAGGTCCCCATTGGCAGAAAATCTCTGCGCCAGGATCCAAATGATCGGGGCAGTGTACAAGGCACGAATGATGATGTAAATCAGAAATTGATTTGAACTTACGTCGTGGACAGTTACGCCACTCGCAAAGGTACAGCCAATTGGCTTCAACGGTGGTCAATGCAACTGTAGCATCTTTTTCCTTTGGTTTTACAGCTGTTTGGCCTGCTGTTGTTGTCTTTGATAGTGTAGCTGATGCCGGAGGAGGTGTCGGTGTGGGTGTTGGAGTCGGGGTTGCGGTCGGAGTGGGAGTCGGTGTATGTGTTGGGGTGGTAGTTGGACTTGGTTTGGTAGAAGGACGAGCAGAAGCGGAAGTTGTTGCCGTTGAAGAAGCTGTATTGCCTACAGATTTTGATGTTGATATGTTAGAAGCAGCCACTGGTGTAGGAGCACGTGAAGGTGCAGGCGATTGTGATGGTGTAGGTGCACGTGAAGCTGCAGGCGATTGTGATGGTGAAGGCCGAGGTGGCGGAGTTGGAATTTTAAGTTTTTGTGGAACTGCCTGAGTTTGTGTTTGCTGTGGGCGCGCAACAGCCAGCGTACCACTGGCAGTCGATGTTGGCTTCATTTGCAGTTGATGCATCGGCAGTTTCTGTTGAATTATGGAGGGATGCTGCGGCGTTTGAATTGGTAGTCGGATCTGTTGTTGCTGCTGAGTATTTACTGGTACTTGCTGCTGCTGCTGCTGCTGTTGTTGTGGTACAAGCGTCTCCTTTATTTCAATCGCTCTTCCTCCGGCTAAAATGACTTGACGTTTGTCTGGTGGGCCAGAGATTATGTGCTGTTGAATTATGGAGTTGTGCTGTTGCAATGGTGGCGGTTGAGTTGGCTGATTCGCTATGACTTGTGTAACATTTTGCTGAACGATCGAGACGTTTTTGCCAAAACGCGAAAGTGCCGCATTGGTAGTCATTTGTTGCTGCGTTTGCATTGGCGCCGTCGCCTGATGGATTTTGATTGTCGCCGGTATATGAGGCAATTGGGATAGTATTGATGATGCGGATGCTGATTGCTGCTGTTGCTGCTGCTGCATTTGTTGTCCATGGTGATGATGTTGTTGTTGTTGTTGTTGTTGCGTCTGCGTATGCACTAATTGCTTATGCAGAATATTCGACGGATTCTGAAGTTTGCTACTGCTGGTTGGAATTTGAATATGCGTTGCACCACCACCACCAGTCGTCTGATGAATCAGATTAGTTTGTGGGCTGCTAATGTAGATTTGTTGTTGCTGTTGTTGTTGTTGTTGATGCGGCTGCTGTTGTTGCTGCTGAAGCTGGTGCATCGGTCGACCCATTTGTGTGACAAACATTTGCTGACCTTGGGCCGTTGTCATAATGACCTTCTGTGTCCCTCCTTGAGATGTGGCCGCAGCATTAAGAATTTGCTGTTGAGTAACTTGTTGTGATGAGCCTGGCTGCTGTTGCAGGATGATTATCGTTTTGGTTCCGGCAGCCTGTTGTTGCGGTGTTTGCGTCACGAGAAGGGTTTGCGGTTGTTGCGTTTGTTGTGCCACCAGGTATGTCTGTCCCTGTGGATTTGTTGCCAAAACGTATTGCGTTTGTTGTTGTTGTTGCGGCTGTTGGCCTTGTAGCTGCCCTTGCATAACTGCCGGTTGAATTATTTGCTGACTCAGCACTTGAGGGCCCAATTGCTTCTGTTGCAATATTACCGGAACTGTTTGTAAGCCCTGCTCGGTGTTTATTGTTGCAGATGCCGTTGGAATATTTGACGGTGGTACACCTTGCGAAAGTATCACCTGATGTGGATTGTTTGGATTAACAATCAACTGTCGCTGAACATTCATGGGCATTGTAATCATTTGCTTCTGTTGTGGTTCGTTGCTTTGAATCTTCATTTGTGTTTGTTGGGAGATGAGTTTCGTTTGTTGTTGCTGCTGCTGCTGCTGCTGCTGCGGCTGCTCTTGAAACGGAATCTCCTCAAGATCTTCATCTTCAAGAATTGAAGCCGCCATTTCAGCGTATAAATTGGCTGCGTTCTTCGATGGAGTCACTGGTGGATCCACACCACTATCGCTCTCGATGGAAATTCGCTTTGTGTGGTGATCGCTGTTTGTCGCAATCGAATCTTGGGAATCTTCATCAAATTTGCGCTTATGGCCTGTACCGCCAGAAGTGGAATGCGGTGGATTTTGAGATTTCTTATCAAGCAAATCGACGAGCATCTGATTGGCAATAATCACAGGCCTACCATCCTTCGAGCCACGAATCAGGGAATCTTTTGAGCTGTCGTCGTTGACATCTTGAACATATGTCGTGATAACGCGGCTTGTGTTCGGCTGTTGCCTGTTGTTCCCATTGTTTGAGACAAGTAAACCTTCAAAACTGACAAACGACGTTTCCCCATCGCCATCAACAATCATCGAAGACACATTATTTTGTGCCGATGAACTTATAATGCTAGAGGCAGCCGAAGCTGTTGAACTGGAATCATCGTTCGATTGTTGTGATGATAATTGCGGCTGCAATAAAATGTTCGATCGAATTACTGCACCGCCAGATGAGGAACTGCCACTCAACGGTGCCAACGGCGGCAGTGGATCCCAATTGGAATTATCAGAATTCTCACTTGATAGAAAGACGTTTTTCTTTTCCATTGCCGCAGCTGCGGAGGCAGCATTCAGCGGTTTTATTGTCGTCTGTCCGACCTTCATTGGGGTGTTTTGCATTATTGGATTGTTGACCAAAGCACTTATCGATGTGCTGGCAACTTTAATGGGAGTTTGTTGCGATGTCTGTTGTTGTTGTTGAGCAGCTGCAGCCAACTCTTTTTGCTTTTGTTGTCTCTGGTTAACCTGCAGTTTGGTTTATGAAGCAATTATTAGTATAGTTACAAGAAGTGAAGTGAAGACAAGTAGTACATTAGAAATAGTTATAAAAAAATGTAATGATTCGTAAAAAAATATAAAAATAAAAATAATAGTTTTATAATTGATAATAGGTAATAATTATAATATGTCTAACAACCAAAACCACCAATATTTTGTTTGTGCTTATGAGATGAAAATGCAATTCGTAACGTGCGTAACTTGAAATTGTAACCCATTCACCGGAATTGGCTTTAATGAGATGAAGAATGAATTTTTGATTTGCCTGGAGAATGTTCCCGGCGACCCGCTGACGGATTAGATACATCTTTATATATATTTGTTTCTGTTCTTGGCGAAGAATAAAATGAAAAAGAGTACATAACAGCTGTATTTTATTTGCCGAGGAATAAGGAAATACACCAACAATTGCACTTATTCCTTCTTTGGAATAAGAAAACCTGCTGTTTTGCTGGTTTACAAATTCTAATTCCTCATTCCTCGGCAAATAAAATACGCCTAACATTACCGTAGATTTCAGGTATATCCGTGTGCGCTGTAGCTTACTTTTTGGAATATCAACTGTTGTTAGTGGGAAATGAAAACCATTTACATATACGCGACAAACATTATTGTAAACGAAACTCGAGTTTTCTGGTTTACGGTTAAACTAATGCACACGATTAAGCAATTAAACAATTGTCTAAGCAAAAAAAACTATAACTCCCAACAACTAAGCTAAAACATTTGCAGTCCACCCTTAATTGATGCAATGCGTTTATTATCACAACGTTAATAGCTCTTTACATTAGCTGGGTACAATCAATATTTTTCTCTCGTGGCTTCGATTACGATAAGTAGTGCAAACTCTACCTGTGGTTGTGATTTTGCATTGCATTTTCCACTCTTTTTAAACCGAAACTATAACTTTTCTAACCATCATGCGTCGTCTTTCAAAGGGTGTATCGTTTACTCAGCTAGATGACAATGAGAGCAAGTAAAACAAATTTCTGAGAGAAGATTGCTCGATTTCGATCAACCAACGTTAGTTAGAGTGAAACAACGTTTGATATCACGTTCTTCAGCACAGCAGTACACATCACATAAGGACGAACTAAGGAAACTTCTGATTGATGTTTCCGGTTTTAGTTTCCGGTTCGAATTGTTGAAATCCAAAATGCCGAAATAATTAATAAACGCGTTGCGTTTATGTCATTTGTCAAGCGTTTTGTGCTGTCAGCCTAACACAGCTCTCACAATAGGCACATTAGAAATAGTAACTATATGGTAATTATCAAAGATACCCATCTATTTACGATGGATAACATTTTTGTGTGGGATGAGTAACTTTTTACCAATATAAAAAAATTAAAAGTTACTCGAAGTTACTCAGGATCTATTTACGAATGTGCATAATAAAATCTTTACCGATGGTCGATTATAATAGACTTTCGTGTCCATGGACTAGTATCAAATGTCAACGAAATGGTTGCTCACGTTTGCCTAACTTCAATTAATATTTATAATAAGCATTTGTCTGTTTTTCGTTAAACAAAAAAAAAAGAAACTCAGTGAAACTAAAGCGTTTAAGTTTGGTTTTTCTGACATTTCATTTGTAATCAACTACAACGCATCTGTTCAACTCTCATTTCTGTTCTTTGTATCTAATACTACGTTCCATGATCAAGTTAACCTAGGGTTAACTGAGGTTTTTTTTTGGAAACGCTAATTAAAGTTTCGTTAAACCCAAAAAAAATCCACGAAACTAAAGCGGTTGAGTTTTTTTCATATTTAAACTTACTGCAAAGGGATAACTCCCTCAGTGAATTGCTCCACAGCAATAAGGTGGGCTAAGCCCTTTATTAAAATTATAAAAAAAAATGAGTTTAATTCGTTTCACACTTAATACTATGATTAAAAATGTTCGATTAGTGCAGATAAAACTTTTTCACACGCCCATAGCCGAAAGTGACTTTTTCCTAGGCTATAACCTACATTCGAAAGTAGGCATTATCCACACTAGTGTGTTAACATAGACTATACTTTTGTTATTTACTTCAATTTCAGCGAACACACATTCCCACAGTAGTTTTGCATTGTGTATGAACAGCTTAGCAGAAAAACTGTTTGTATGTATGGATTTTGTTCTTGAAAATAAAAATTTGCTCGTTATGTTGAAAAAATCTTGGGGCAAAAGTTATTAAACAAATACAGCATGAAGTTAGCAACATTTCGAAACGGATGTGAAATATTTGTTTTTGTGTTGCTAAGAATGGTCAAATATATTTTTTTTATTGCGCGAACTAAGATTTAGGGCATGAGTTTTTTAATTGTAATTGTGAGAGCTCTGTAATTGTTTTTTCCGGTTTCTTAATCTCTACACTCTACACTTCATTCACTTCAAATCGATTGAAAATTTGAAATTTTGAAAGCACTGCGTCAGTACGTTACCTTTTTTGCCAGTCTTATTGCAAAATGACGTGCGTTATAACGCTTTCACTTGACAGCAAAATTTCAAAATTATTGTCAAAACTTTGATTCAAATCAATTTTCATGCTCTATTGGCACAAAAATTTTGATTCCATCAAAAATTGCATATTGAGAATATTTTCCAAACCTAGATAGATGGCTGCTGTTTTACAAATGAAGACAATGAGAAATGAGATAACTAGTTGTACTATTTGGTCACATGACAAAAAAATCAAAGTCATTTTAAAAATAGGGGAAATGCTGAAAATCTAATGTTAATTTTTTTTTCGTAAAACTCTGCCCCAGATTTTTTTTTCCTGTCAAGTTGTTCGTTTCCACTTCAAAACGACTCTACCATAGAGCTAAAACTGCTCTTGATATTTTGGGAGATTTACCCCTCTTTATACCAGCACAACAACAATACATGCAACAAAAAAATGTAAACAAAAGATTTTCGCCGTTCGTGTTCGATTTCCTTTTTGAAAAGTTCTGCGGTCGAGCGCGCTCTGGGGTAGAGTTTTTATGAAAAAACATTTAACATAATAGAAACCCCTATTAGCCTTTTATTGCGGATAAACGACGCATTTATTTACGGTGGACTGTTACTTCCTTTTGTTTTTAGTAGATATTAGTAAATATATACAAACACCAATTTCTATTTACATCTTTTGATTATTAGGTATATAGATATACACTACATACAGTTAAAAACGTAGTTTTAGTTTATATTTTATGATTTTAAGTTGAATGCAAATGATACAGGTGGTAGGTGAAAAATTATTTTCATTGTTATATCTAAGGCTGGAAGTTTAAAGGGTTATTCTTATGGTATTACTATCATTGTTTTTAGCTATACCTATTAACTTTTGTAGTAAGAATTCAAAGTAGAGCTTATAAATAAAGCTTTAATTTAAAAATCAGGAAGTTCTCTATGGGAACGATCTACTTCTGTACTCGAACAGTTGGTAGAGTTTCAAATGAACTCAACATTCACAAATCTGCTTTATCAGATGGTATCTCCGCTTTGCTACGATTGTAACATGCCAGTCCCAAGCCCGGGTAAATGAGGAGGCCACGGATTTGTCCCATCCTAAGCTATTCCTAATCCAAGGTAGAACAGCATACGCCGATGGATGCATGGCTAACAGGGTGCTTAGTCGATAGTATGCACCCTCTGAATACCTGGCGACCTTCGGTTTCAACTGGCCTTCCCATGGTATACCGGGCTCTGTCATGGGTGACCTGCTTTCCCGAATACTTGTGGGTCATTATTCATTCAAGTTTTAATAATTATGAGATCGATGCAACTCGAAGCGCATCAACCTCGGGTCCTGCTGTTGAGCAACCCGCTGCATCTAGAGGAGCTGTTGAGCTATCGATGGCCTACCCCATATTGGCCTAAATTGCTCGGTATGCTATTGAGCAGCCGAACCCTACCCAGAGCTCAGACGGCGTAGCCATACGGGCGTTAGAACTTAGGACGTGGAATCAGCCACTATTGATTCCGACGCATATACAATCGTTGATGCATATCGAATATGGGCTGCTGATCCAGCAACACCGATGTTGATTCATTAAATTGAACTCGCTAGAGTGAAGGCGACTTAAACATGATTAACGCATGGGCTCTTGCTTTTGCCAAAGCCGCCCTTTCAACTTTAGCATCCAGGGAGGAGTAATGAGCTCCATCAAGGTGTTACAGGCGAACCTGCACCACGCGAAGGGCGCCACCGCTACCCTAAGCAAGCGATTCTTATCTTATCAAAGAGCCTTGGGTTATTAGCGGACAGATAAAAGGTCTACGGAACAGGAAAAGTAAGTTGATCTGTAAATGCGGGCAGCCAGTGCCAAGGGCGGCTTGCTTGATCGGCACGAACATCAACTTTCTTCCTATTCTAAAATTCAGTGTATGCTTCAGCATATTTCCCCGGCGACGAAGACAACATTCCGCAATTAGA
Source organism: Nephrocerus scutellatus (assembly GCA_947095585.1). Lineage (NCBI taxonomy): Eukaryota > Metazoa > Arthropoda > Insecta > Diptera > Pipunculidae > Nephrocerus > Nephrocerus scutellatus. The sequence continues at coordinate 122,984,339 of OX352762.1, forward strand.
GGTCCAGGAACTAATAGAGGACTGCCGAAACCGAAACCTCCAGTACCTCGTAGGATGCGATTCAAATGCACATCATGAAGTCTGGGGCAGCAACGACATAAATAGAAGGGGTGAGTGTCTTTTAGAATATCTTATTAGTAGTAATGTAGATATACTAAATAAAGGTCCAAACCTACCTTCATAAATGCGATTCGAGTAGAGGTACTAGACATCACTCTCGTTATTCCATTTATCTCCAACTTTGATGAAAACTGGCATGTGTCCGACGAAGCCTCGCTGTCAGACCATCAACATATCAGGTTTGACCTTACTGCCAAACTGGCAAATGCTTCTTCTAGATATGATCCAAAGTCAACGGACTGGAATCTATATGGGCGACTTAACTTCTCTAAAGTAGATATGCCGGTCCACATGGGGACTGAGATGAGGCAGCATATCAACTTAATGATTTGTTGTTCTTTTCCTATTATGACAGGTGTGTCTCTAAAACCAGCTTGTGTAGACGAAAGGTTCCGTGGTGGAACGACCAGCTGGCTAAGCTTAGGAAGAAATAAAACTTTTTAGCTCTGCTAAACGCACGAAGAGTTGGGACGAATATTCTACAGAGTTCGCCTTACAGAGTAAAACTCCGAATTAAGACGATCAAACGTGCCACATGGAGGCAATGCTGCGAAAACATTGTCGAAATCCCAGTAGCTGCACGAATCCATAAAGCATTAGTTAAGGATCAGACAAACTGTGTAGGTTTCTTAAAAAAGGCCGATGTCACCGTGAGAATACAATCAGAACCCTACTTCAAGTTCATTTCCCAGGTTTGTCTACTCGTCTACCATACTAGTACCCGAACGCATCTGACCAAAGGGTCTATATTACTAGTAGGGTAAATAGTTTATCCTTCTTTTTTAAACCTTTCAATGATGGGATCTTTCCAGCGTTTCTACAGAAGGCCGTCAATCTCATCTTATGATTGCTTTATATAGAGCCAGCTACAACAGAGGGTACATTCCTACTATCTGGAGACAGGTAAATGTGATATTTATCCCCAAGCCAGTAAATAGGTCAAGCTGCCTAAATTATACAGACCTATAAGTTAAACATCATTTGTCCTCAAAACCATGTCTACCGGTTAGAATTGTCTACCTCTCACTAAAGTCAGTTTGAAGGGGCCCTGTTTGCCCTCTTACATTGAGGGCGCTTTCGCTAACACTGGCTACGACTCTATTGCAAGGGCAATCAGTAGCAGGGGTATCGAAGATTCGACCAATTGTTGGATAAGGACCATGCTTGAAAGTCGAGGTATTATTTCCTCCTCGGGGCGAGTGTCTGTGACTGCGACCGCAGTTAAGGGATGTCCCCAAGGAGGAGTGCTTTCTCCCCTTCTATGTTCACTAGTCATTGACATTCTTCTAGTCGATCGTCACAGATCGGGCTACATCGCCATGGGTTATGCGGGCGATTTTTATAAATGGTAAGCACTGCACGACTATCACTTGTGTCATGCAAGCTGATTCACGTTTAAGAATGGTTCAGCAGAGAAGGACTATCCATCAACCCTTGCAAAAACGTTCTACTGCCCTTTATGAAAAGAAGACTGGTCGCTTTGGGACGTATCATCATCAAAGGCAGCACTTTAGATTATTTCAGTGAGGTTAAATATCTCGGTGTCATTATTGATAAACGGCTAAACTGGAATTCTCATATCAAGTCCGCCATCGAACGCGCCACTAGGGCCTTGTGGGCCAGTAGATACCTCTACGGTAGGAACTTGGGATCTAAATCATAAAATGGTACATTGGATGTACACAATGATGTCCTGGGTTCCTGGTCATCCGGGAATTGCAGGCAATGAATCTGCAGATGAACTAGCTAGGGCTGGCTCGGAACCTGCGTTCATAGGACATGAATGCTACTGTGGTGTCAGATAGCGTTAGGAAGCTGGAGAGTTTTCTAACAGGTCATTGTGGCTTGCGATATCACCTTTCTTAACAAAATTGGTGTGTGCTCATAGACAGAATGTGGATTCTGATTGGAAGATGAAGAATCATCCGAGCACATTCTCTGTGATTGCCCAGCATTACTTAGATTAAGAAGACGCATCTTTCAAAAAAATATCCGCAATAGTTTCGAAGAGGTGTTCTTCAACGGTGACATTATTGCTGACAGAAATATTGCGAATACAATCGACTCACTGTTTTGCTTTTTTCCACAACATAAGCAGTGTTCATATACGCAATACTATGCATCAACTCAAGTCCATGTGGCTACCATTGAGCTCATTTTCATAAATAACGACCAATAAATATTCATTAATTCTTTAGCATTCTGTGTTTTGGCGTCTGTATGATCCGAAGACAGAGGCTTGTGCATACACATCTCCTCTTTTCATCTCCTAACGTCTACGTTGTGCTTAGCATTATAAGGAGGCAAAGACTATAAAGGACAATTAGCTGGCATGTGCCAAAAAGAAACTTTTCAAAAATGTGAAATTTTCTTTTAACTGAGACAACAAAAGAGCTCCGAGCTGAGCGGTTGCAGAACTAGGTTACAGGACATGCAGATTAATTAAATTTAAATTGTTACTTAGCTTTAATGGAAAAAAGGGATATTAGTAATTTACTTGATAAGAAGTTACATTACTTATTTTCATAACTCCCCTGAATTTGTTTGGTTAAAACTACAGGCCAAAAAATGGGAAGCATCCAAAACCAAGAAATAAAATTAGCTTAGATTATCAAGTGGTTAACATTACACACACATAAACATGAACTATTTTAAGCAGATTTATAAAAAAGAAAAGAATAAGAATAGGGTTTTAAAACACTAAGGTTAAACAACAACGAAAAACAAAAACAACTACATTATTAATTTATAAAACATTAATCAAACAACAACAAAGAGAACAGAACGTGTTACCTGATGCAAATTAACATTTTGGGTAGTAGAAGTAGTAGCAGTAGAAGTAGTAATCAAACATTTTTGAGAACTTTTAAGAGCACTCGATGCACCAGCAGCAGTTGTTGCCGTCAAAGTGGTGGTGTAGACGATGTTGGTTTTATTTGGAGAGGTTATAGTCGAAGTGGTTGTTGTGTTGGTGGAGTTGGGGTTTTTGGTTGAAGCAGTACTACTACAACTAATGATTGGACCTGTTGCTGCTTCTATTGCTGAAGAAGAGGAGGAGGAGGACGACGACGACGAAGAGGAGGAGGGGGAGGAGGAGGTTACCTTGTTAGCCAAAAGACTCTTGATTAGAGACGATGATGGTTGAGCAGAGGAGCACGATACCGCCGTTGATACCGCCTGCGTAGTAACAACGTGAGTTAGAGGTTCTGGTTTGGCAGACTTCTGTTGAAGCTGTAGTATAGGTGTGGATGTTTGTTGCTGCTGCTGCTGCTGCTGTGGTTGTTGTTGTTGGGTAGCCTGAATTGATACTTGCTGTGGCATCGGAGTTTGAGTGATGATAACGTTACCAATTATATGTTGATGCTGCTGGGGTGTGGAATTTGTCTAAAAGAGAACACAATTTAATTGGAGAATTAAAGTGAATTAACAATACATACCGCATTGGAAATAATACTGGAAACAGGCAGTTTCGAGGGCGTACTCTCAGCTATAGTTACTGGTGAGGATGATGATTGTGGAAACTGTGGAGTAACAACGACCGCTTGCTGTTGTTGCTGATGCTGTCCAACTGTTCCAACAGTCTCAGCAGGGCTAGTTATTGTTTGTGAAGATGTAACTGGAGGAACGGCAGTTACTTGAGGCTCCTTTTTAACTATTCCAGCCGGTTGTGTCGGTTGCGTCTGTTCCTGCAACTTTATTTTCTTTTTTGACATCTTTTTAGCAGAACTGTCTTTACCAAGTGGGCTACTGGCAATCGGGCCGGTTTTTTGTTGATTACCGATGGTATTCGGCAACTTAATCGGCAGAGGATTTGCTCGAACGCGAATCGAAATGTAATGAAACCCAGGGAGCTCAGTTCCATCGGGTTTCTTAACGACTGTTGGACCAATATTGTTTCCAAAAACGAGCTTTACCAAACGAGGGAACATCACGTTCGAAACGACACCACGACGACCGGTTTTTTGGCAAGCAGACATATACATGCGAAAAAGTTCTTGTTGCTCAACGCGACTATCAGACGATTGAGCCGGTTCGAATGTAGCACTTAACCAAGAGAGAGCGTATTGTTCCTGTTCCTGAAAGGAAAATAAAGTTATTTTTTTGCTGCTAACCAGTGCAGTAACAGTGACTTGTAACACGAACATCGGACGTATTGGGCGTCGTAATCTGCCCAACGGGAAGCACATCCTGTTGTTGCTGCTGCTGCGACGATTGCGTTGGTGGTAGTGGTTGTTGTTGTTGCTGCTGCTGCGGACTTTGTATTTGCATTGTAGCATTTTGTAAATTAGCAATATTTTGCGCCACCATCGGAAGCATATTACCGGGAACAGTTTCGACGACGCGCATTAAAATACATCCATCAGGACCGTACGACTGCGCCTACAAGGAATAGATAGGTTTACAGGGAAAGTTTTAAATTTTGTTTCGCAGCGCATACTTCAACCGTAATGAGTGACACCAACTGATCGACAACTCCTTTTACTTGCACTAAACTGTTGCATGACCGATGACCCATCGAAGTGAGGGCGTAAATCACTTCAAGCGTATACAATAGCAACATGATATCGTTAAGGGACAAATACATGCAAAGAGTTCGATAAAACTTATCATTAAGACACTTGTTAATATGCTCCTCATTGCTGTCTTTCTGGCATAACTTGCAGAGAATCTCCAAACAGCTTATTATGACACCACGATCGATTCCTTCAATGCCGTCACAAAGTGTCGCCATTAAGCTACGTGACACATCATCAATGGTCGGATCGAGCAGATCAAGCTCGTTGGCGATATTCCCAGCAACATCCAGCACTTGGTGATGAATGTTCCCCCAACGAATATTCGCGCCCATTACAATATATCTCATGAATGTACGATTATTTGCGAATACCATGATATTCTCCTCGAAAAAACTTAAATTGCGTATTATCGATGCTACCTGGAGAACGCGCTGACCGATATACTCTTGTGTTCCCAAGCCGCAACCCAGAGCCAAAAAATCCATTTCAAGGCATTGATTAATGAAAGCGTTGGTTTTAGGTGATAAGCGTGGTGGGACGACTGCTGCCGACGTATCCATCGCAATTTTACCATCCACCAGCATTGAGTTATTGTTATCATCGTGATAAAGCTCAAGAATTTGAGGTTTGTCGTGGAGTAAATCTCGCCAGAATGAATATAGCGAATGCTTTCGTACGTTGGCGTATAAATCCTGGAAGAAATTCTTTAAGGTATCTGTGGCGGGGAATAGAAAACAAATTGAACACAATGACCGATTTATTGTTTTGTTACCTACAGTGACAAAAAATTCCCGCATGCGCTAGCAACGCATCCAATAACTTTGGACAAAATTCCAATTTTAATGTGTGCTTGCTTTCGTTCGACATCAGAGTGCAGACATTAATTGCAAAATCTTGCTCATTAGGAAGCGGTGAGATAAGCGACAGCAAAAGTTTTTCATATTGCGATGACTTGAGTAGATCTGTTGATAGCTTGTGTGTCACTCGCTGTTCGGTGGTAACGTGATGCTGTCGATAATTGTAGGTCATAGGAATCGAATTGTATGATTTCGTAGTCCATTTCTTGTGGCGTCCATCGTCATCGACATCTAAATCAATTTTGTCTGGATCCTCGCCAAGAAAGTGCAATCGTTCATATTTGTCTAGATAGCGATTGTAAATTTGCTTGATGGCCACCGATACATTAACGCATTTATTCTTAAGCCCCAGGAGCGGAGCAAGCTCATCCCACTCATCGCGGATATTGACTTTTAGCCAACCACCACGTTCAATGACCTCTTTATAAAGCAAATGCAAATCGATTTCTTTGCCATTAATCTTTGGCAATCGTGTCATGGGAGTACTGAAAGATTAAAATAGTACGTGTTTAGTATATAATTGAAATAAATGTAATCAATTTACTTTCTTCTTTCGTGGAAGAGCTGCAAATCACAGTAAAACACATCTCTATCCTGACTAAAAGGAGTTGTGTGATCGGCTATCAGGGATGCTGCTGCTGCTGCTTGAAGTCCAGCTGCCGTGATCCGAGAAGACTTTGTTTTTGATGAGCCTGGTGTAGATGTGCCTTTGAGTTGAACAGTAGCTCCAGCATTAACAGTTGTTGCATTGCCGATACTACTATTAAGGCTGTCTTCGCTTTGAGCTGCGGGTAATGGAACAGCCGATTGAATGATATCAGTGGTAGACATTTTTTATGTTATTTCTTTTTTCCGACTTTGCACGTTGCACTTAAAATCATCAATTAGTATTTTTATTTGATTCAAGAAATGTACAATAACTCGAGTATAGCTGAAAAACAATAAAATTTTACGCGGCCAAGTAAAATTTAGGATGAACGCCGCTGAAATGGTTGTTTTGACAATAGTTTCTGCGAAAGCGGTGAAGCCTGTCAACAATAGCACTGCCAGATATGAGTTTGTTTTTCGAAATACGATTTAGAATGAGGGAGTACTAAAAATTTTTCTTGGTAGTAGAAAGGCAATAGTTGGAGGTGAAATTTTTCCCGACAATCGAAAAAGAATCGTTTCTTAACATTATTTTGTTGCATGCATGTGTTGTTCACTTTTTTTGAAAAATGTAGATTTGGTGGTTCTAATAGAACACAAAAACATTTGATCTGGTTTTGTAGTTCTGTTGGTAAACATAATTATTTATTTATAATTTATTTTTCTCTGAGTCGTTTTTTTACACTCCGATAATTCTCGGATATGATCTTTTTAGTTTGAAAAATATACAGAACATTTTTTGATATTTGTATTTGTTTGCTTCTTTAAACATGAGTCATGTCAACTACTATGGAGGAAATAAAACTTTTCTCTGGTACTAAAAAAATAGCAGATAGTTTTTTTATCTGACAGATCTGATCAGAGAAAAAAATTATCGGATTTATCGGATATCTCGGATTTTATATTCTCTCCGATTTAAAAAAAACATGCCCCCAGGTTGACGATTGGTTGACAGATTAAAGTTTAATGATTTTGACTTCAGATTTTGTTCGAGTAAATTGGTCTCAGTTGTCTGCCGGTTTTTTTTCCTACTAAGTGTTACTGCACGCTTTATACCTTACTCTTCATCGCTTTATTACTTACTTTAAAGTGTTAAAATACTGTTAGAGCAGTCATTGTAGAAATGAAGTTTCGTTAACGATATTGCGCCAACTGTCAAACATTACAATAAACGAAAATTAAAATTGGAAATAAACTAATGTTAATTTTTTTTTCGTAAAACTCTACCCCAGAATCGCGCTCGACCGCAGAACTTTTCAAAAAGGAAATCGAACACGAAAGGCGAAAATCTTTTGTTTACATTTTTTTGCTGCATGTGTTGTTGTTGTGTTAGTATAAAGAGGGGTAAATCTCCCAAAATATCGAGAGCTGTTTTAGCTCTACGCTAGAGGCATTTTGAAGGGGAAACGAAACGAAACGAAAAATCTGGGGCAGAGTTTTACGAAAAAAAAATTAACATAAATAAAGTGTCTCATATTTAAGTGGTATACATACCTGCTTCACTATTAGTAAACATATAAACGCCTTTTTTTCAAAATTAATAAGCTCGACGTATTGATCTTTTTTTTTTTGAATTTGTGCGCGTTATTGTAAGAATGACATTTTTAAAAAAGAATTTTGTGTAAGTTTACGAATATCAAAAAAGCACATGGCTGTTATATGGCTTCCAATAACGAAACCAACTGGACTTTGCGTTTCCATGCATATAAACCCGAGTTAACCCTGAATATTCTAGGCCATGGAAAATTGCAAACAATAATGGGCTGCAGTTGGCTTATTCTCACGATAAAACCGAACAAAAGGCTTAGCTAATCGGTAATATGAAATCACGGGTCACGCTAGACTCAGGCTCACGCAAAGCTTAAGGTTCACGCTAGACTCACTCATACGCATCACCCAAGATTAATGCTCGTCTCAAGCTCACGGGTCACGCTAGACTCAGGCTCACGCATCGCTTAAGGTTCACGCAAGAATCAGGCTCCCGAATAAAGGCTCACGCATACAGCCTCACGCATTCATGCACACAAGGCACATACGGGATTCTACACCGCATTATCTACACATCTGGCGTATAATATAAATTGTAAACACATATACAAATTACGTACAGAAATAAAGACTAAATTTAATTGAAAGTCCCACAAGTAACGAATTGTAACGAAAAAATTTAATTTGAACCCCTGGTCACCCCTAGTTTACCCCGATTGGGAAAACTCCGTTACAATGTTGACAAGAGTTTTTGATATAGAAGGCATGTTTCCAGGACTCCAGCGTTTATCCAAACACTTGACCAAAGATCGTCAACCCAGCAACCTGGAGCTGCTACAATATAATTTTTCTTAAAAATAAAACATGCATAATCATTATCATTTAATATTTCTTAATTTAATTAATTTTTTATAAAATTTCTGTACATATATCATACATTAGCAGCCTATTAACTATATATGTTATGTTATTTCTTGTTATTCATCACAGTTAGAGCTTTTTTTAAATTTTGCAAGCAACTCCTAAACAGTAAAGCAAATATTAATTATGGGTGCATAACTTCATAAAGATGTATTTACCGTATACGATTGTCTTCTCCGCCACCACGTTTCTCTTCAACTATACGAATTTCTTCAAGCAGAAACTCCATTATGTCTTCCACAAGAGGGCAATAAATATTTACAATTCTCGTTAACAGCTCGAAATAAAAGAAGGTATAATAAGACAAATGGCGTTTGGTAATAATTCGCAAGTGCTCAGCGATTAGAGATCTAAATAAGATAATCGTTGATAAACGGCAATACAATGAACGAAAATTCTATATTACCTCATCTCAGGAGAATTCTGAAAGACATTACACTTTACAATTTTCTTGAAAAGTTCCACGAGAAGCCCACGACTAGGCACTATCTCATCGACCATCATTATATGCTCCAAAATAGTAAGGCATGTCGCCTTGAGAAATGTTTCCAGCTTTTTTAATTCATCGTCGCTTCCCTCACCAATAGATTCTATTACCGATTGGAAAATCGTTATGACTAGACATGCATTTGGATCTGCTTGTCGACGTTGTGTTGCTAAAAACATTGACGTCAATTTCTCGAATACAAACAGAGATAGGGAACTATTATCGCCATTGAGACAAGTGACAAATGGTCGCGCAACAATTTTTGAATTTGGTGACTGGGAGGAGGGATATACGATATGAAAAATTATACGAAACTAATTGCTAAAGAACTTACAATTTTGAAGTGAGGTGTCCACTTTGTAATTAAATCAGTAAGTGTCTTAGTTATATAAGGATCCGATCTAAAATTTAATCGTCCGATTCCTTGCACTAAAACGGGCCAAACTTTATGAACTACTTGCGCAAGCTTTCCTTCGGGGGGTTTTCCCATTTGAACTGGTGTCGGCAAAATGAACCTCGTCATAGCAATGTGGAAAAAACATGTAATTTTTGACTGCAATCAAAAGATATAGTCAGGTTCAAACTTTAAACTTGGAAGGTTTGACAATAAAATTACTTTTGTATAAACAATGTTTGCACAATTGTAGATTACAATTGCAATAAAGCTATAAAATCGAAACGTAACTTCGGCCTTCTCATTACGGACATCAGTAGAGATCCATTTCTCAAAAGATGCCAGGTAACTATTAAGTTTATCACTGATGACGCAACGCTTTTGAAAATCTGTGCAGGCATCAAACGATTTACCAACAGCGGCGATAAATACACAAATCGGTTCCTTTGCCTTGAGGGCATCTTCATTGAAAATTCCCGATAAAAATTTAAACTCATCCAAATTTGAAACAATTCCTGTTAATTTGACTACATCCTACGGAAAACGTTTTTTTTTTTCAAAAATTATGTTAAAAGCCCTATTGAATTCATATTAAAACTTAACTTCATTATTAGCTGATAATAAGACCAAACTTTTTAGCCAAACTTGAATGATTACGGAAGTATCGACGAGAGATGATTTATCTGATTCCAAAATGTGAAGTAAAAACTTTGAAACAGCCCTGCAAAACAAAAACAAAAACTATTTTATAGACTGCTATACTAATAACAATCAGTTACCAACTTACTGCCGGTTTACGTTATTTGTTTCAATGAAAAATCGAAACAGTCGCTGAAAGCTCGCCACATCACCAACTGATGATTGATTGATGCAAAAATCGGCCGCTAATTGTGGCATCCACAAGGAAAAGCTTTTCATATAATTCTGCTTGATAAATGGTAGAATGTGAGCGTTTAGTGATTTAAATAAATGTGAAATGTGATCCATATGATCATTGCTACGAATTTTTTCAAAAATTAAATGCAAAGCTTCTAGTGAACGTTCTTGTTCGACAGGCGTACAGGTGTTCAGATAGTTTGGAATCCACGAATCTAAAGAGATAATAGGTCTTTAGTAGTAATGTGAAAGAAATGCGCTAAAAAGTTACCAATTAGCAAATGTTCCCCAAGACTAAAATTATCAGAGTTACGAAACACATCCAAGAGACCATCTGCGAGAATTTTTGAAACGCCAATGTCATTGCGAATGTTAGCCAACTGCTGCAAGAGTTTACCTACATATTCGGAAATATCGCTTTTCTTATACGAGAAAAGAATCAGAAGGGCTACATGACCCTTTGCAACTGCGATTTGTTTGCTTGGCGTTATTTTATCCAGCGATATTGAGAGAAGCTTCTCTTTTAATTTTGGAGCCTATAAATAATTTTGTTCGTATTAAAGTACTGTTAACATAAAACGATAAGCAAGAGATTACAATCTCATTAAAATCACCACTGAGTGCCAACGCCAGAAATAACTCTATTAAATGATGAATTCCGGTCTCGGCGAGGGCAAGAAATTTCGCTAAACTGAATTTCGAATAGATACGTCCGAGGAGTTTCTGCGTTTGATTAACTTGCTGTAGATCTCTCAATCGTTCTAGTGTCTTTCCCAAAACTATGGTGAACAGGGTGAAGCTTGAAAGATTCGCATCTGGTTGGCAATTCGCAAGAAGTGATTGAGACTTTTCCAAATAACCCTTGCCAGATAAGCTAAAATGTATTAAATTATGTTCTAAATTGTATCTTAAATTTGATGATGTTTAAAACCTGGTAACGGCTAAATTGCTTGGTGATGTTCCGGCAATGTAGAACGATGAATTGAGACGTTTATGGAAATGCTCCCATAAAATCATAGACATGTTTACATTTGGCTTCCACCTTGTAAAGGAGAATTAACTACAATTGCTTTCTAAAAAAAAATATTTTTCAGCACTGACCATTCCAACACAACTGGCATGAGTACGCATATAAATACACGAGACGGTTCTTCGCTAGGATTTGAATTAAGAAATTGCTGAGTTGTTGTTTCCAGTTGTACGTAGTTGTCTATAACCTTAGTTTTAAAAATAGAAGTATATCCCAGTATTAATTGAAACTTCATCATACACCTACTCTGGAGTGATGTGCACCCTCAAAGGTACCGTTAGATCGATAGCCATGCAAACGCATTAATGCTTTTATCATCCAGTTTGTAAATTCAGGTAGACTCTGCGAAGTAAGTGGAGAGTCATCTGTATTCGAGAGAAGCACAAATTTGTCATAACAAGAGATTCTTTTTTTTAAAAAAAACTTCTCACCCAACTTGGTTTTAAGTTTGTTTATCGACCGATTGAAGCGATGCCAAAAAGAATCAATATTTTCACCGCTTTTTGACCAGTTTTCTAACGAAAGTTGTATTACTAGCCAGAGTTCCTTACAACATGTGCACGGAAATGGTGAACTGGACATCAATTCTGGGTATTTCTTCTGTGTAGAGTAGAAAAATGTTTAGTTAGCCTTTAAGCTAATCTTCTTAATATATAAAAATGAAACTTTATGTCTGTTCGCGATTAACTCGAAGACCGTTCCGATGTAGTTGAAACTTTGGCATGAGGAGGATGTTTGTAGGGGGTTAGAGTGGTGATGGTTTTGAGTGGGCTGACGTGGTGGGTGGCTAGGTATTGTTTGCATGTTATTGACTCGAAGAAGAAGAACGTGCATTTGATAGATAGATGTGATACATGTGATGTGGGGGGGGGGTATATTAAGGTGGGTCTTGGAGTGGGTCACAAAGAGTCTTGGTGGTCAGTTAGGTGAGGGTAGTGTGGTGGGGACAGTGTTGTGGGGTCAGCCGTTGGGTATTTCAGCTAATTTTACAATAAAACTTCAACTTTACAACCTTAGCAAAAAGGTAAACGGATAAAATCAGTAAATCATCAAAAATCCTATCCAGCTGTTGAAAAAACTCGGACTTGTCATGGTCAATGATTGGACTGTGTTCCTCGAATTTTTTTAAAATAAATAAATCCAGCAGTTTCCATTCTAAGCAGCCATGAAGAAAGTGATACGCTGGAGTGTTTGTCTGGAAAAAAGTTCACAAGGGTAACTTTTTGTTATTATGGTCAGATTATGTGAACAACTCACCTCATTACCCTTGAAACTATTAGCGATATAAATTAATTTCAGGACGTCGGGATTTGTAATGCGATTAAGTAACTTTCGCAAGCTTGCCAGCTCGAGTTCGAACTTGTTCCATTGTAAATCATTAGCTTTTGAAAGAATTAAATGATAAAGCATTGTGACCTGACGCCTTCGTTGATAGTATGAAATGCTTTCATCCGTTTCGATGGGACTTTTAAGGCTTGCCATAAGGATTTGAATGTTCATTCTGAGAAAATATATATATGAAAAGCTAAATTTAAGAACTCATCCATTGCCTGTCATTGCTTACCTCGCTTCGCCAAATATGAAATTGTTGACCAACGTCGAGTGTAAGTTCTTTCCTTTAAACTCGTAGGCAGACAGCACGATCTCATCGATGGCCAATTCATACTTGGAATTCTTATTAAGAACGAACAAGTTCCTGACAAACGACTCTCCTGCGAATTGAGCATTCTTGGAATCTTCACCTATGCAATTGAATTCAGGTATAAGGTTGATCGTGATGTCTGGTTTTTCTGCCCGTTAAAAGAAATCATTTAAATTTTGCAATAAATACTCGTTTAGGTATATTCTTACGCGTTGGACTAATGTATACCGAGGACAGGATGTCGTCATCCTCCTGCTCAAATAAATCAAAATCCATATTTGCTTAATTTAACCAATTTCTAATTATGATTAAAAATCCATTCCATAATAAAAACAATTCTGAATTGTCAAGATGAGATGGCGCCAAAATTTACTGATGAATGTCACTTGTGGAATGCACTACAATGTTGCCAGATGGTAATAAGCTTTAATTAATCATATATATTTTCTATTATGCTTCGAAAATTCCTATATCACAGAATTATTTTAATATAATAGTATAGTTTATTTAATCTAGAAGATAAATGTTACAAGATTTATGAACAAAATAATAAATGAATATAAAAAATAAATATAACATTAATAAGATATTAACAACCTTAATTTATATTTTTAAATATGTATATCTCTATTCATGAAGGAGATGTCTAAATGATTACAATATTTATTAATGAAAGAGCAAGCGTGAGCAATTCGACCATTTAGTCCATAATCAGTTCTTTGATTGGTTAAATGCAAAAGGCTACTAGCTCTACATTGACTATTTGGGACTTAAAAAGGAATTAAACTCAGAAGCTCAACACAGTCCAGCATGTTCTTCATCCCTATTGGACGTAAGATAAAATTAACTTTTCCCAAATTAAGAGGCATTAAATCAATCAAAAGAAATCTCGGAAAAATACTGTTACTGGGGTTTGAACCATGAACCTCCAGCTCAGTAGCCATGCTCATTTCCACTAAGCCACGGCGCCCACATTTTTTTAATGCTTTCAATTCTGTTAATACTATTGGCGTAAAAGAGCACCAGATTACGCAGCAGTACTCAAAGACCAAGTCTACAAGAGAGACATATAATGACTTCAATGTTTATGGGTCAACAAAATCTATAGAGTTCCGCTTTACAAAACCTACAATTCTATTGGCCCTAGCAATAACAAAGTCGTAATGAAATGAAATGCGATGAAATGTTACTTCGAGTTAAAAACCATGCGAAGATAACAATTTTAAAAACCGCTTTTCAACTTTTCTTTTCCAATTTTATAATTTCACTTTCACTTTCATTTTAATGTTGGTGGAGACGCATCAGTCAACTTTACTATACTTTACCTGTTCATGGAAGCGCTACTGTTTAGCGCCGCCATGTTATTAACTTATCAAATTCAGACTCTGTCATGGCAATATAGATTTTTTTTTAATATAGGAGAAAACAGAGAAATTACATATCCCCGATGAATCCGATAATTTTTTCTCTGGTCACATCTGTCTGATCAAAAAAATTATCTGTTTTGTTTTTTTTTATTATCAGAGAAAAGTTTTATTTCTCTCTAGTCAACTCTCATTTTTGAACAAAGTAAGAAACATCTATAGCTGTTAAAAAACATTCTGCATTTATATTCAGAGTAAAAAAGATCATATCCAGAAAATAATTCGAGTGAAAAAAATACGACTCAGCGAAACAAATGTTTTGTCGGAGATTGAAAAAAGAACGCATACCTGAATTTTGACAGCTAAGTTATCTCTTCGAATACTACGAAATAAAAAAAACAAGACAAAAGCAATATAGAGCTCTTACTCTCTGTTTGGCGGCGATTGAATTCTTTAAGAACCCCCAAAACAATCGTAATTTAAATGGAAGCTCACTACGAAGAATTCCAACATATAGAATCTAGTACATAAAATTAGAAACATGAACATCTGTTTATTACTTTTTCAACAGCTGACTGTGACCAAGTCCAATAAGTTTTTATTTGTTTGTCGGATGTAAGAAGCGAATGGGAAGAAGTGTTATCTTAAGTTAGATTTGATTTCCTATCATTATCAGTGGAAAAAAATTTTACTTGAGTTTCCGAAAACATACTGTATATCTGTATAATATTTTGCTGTTAAAATGTCACTTCGGAAATTGGTGGAAGGTGATTGCGGTGGCGTTAATCCGTTAATGCAGCTTGGCGGACAATTTACTAGAGATGTTGCTCGGAAGGATGAAGGTTTCTCAGGACATGCTCCATTCGAGTCAAAATCTATTATTCCCGAAAATCAAATGATCAATGACTTCCTCGGCCAGGTTTCCGGGCCACCGCAAGTAGGTTGCTTTTATCTTATGTCTACAGCCAATATCTACTAATTGTTCATCTATCTGGGTCCAAAAGTCATTCCAAATGAATGCATTACTTCAAGAAATGCGCGAGATTGAACAACAAAGTTTTCAGCCACAGGTAATAAACGCCCCGCGTGTCATAGACGAAGTAACTCGCAGCGGTGCAGCAGAATGGGCAAAAGAATTGGAAAGTGAAGCTGGGGCAGTCGGAGGAAATCCACAACAAATGATTGTTTATCAAGCCCCAAATTCATTCGATAAGGTTTGCTATATATGACATCATCGTAAAGTATATTCAAAATTATGTTTTTAATTTTTCTACAGCTCTGGGAACAACAAAATATAATAAATGTCCAACCTGTGCAGCAGACTCCTACTTATGTGAGAGAATTCTTTGACATGAACGACAAAAGTGATGCAGACATGTTAAGTCAGCCTCTTCCGCAGTACCTTGCGATTTGTCCGCCATATGTTCCACCAGCGATAAGAGTAAGTAATGAGGTATTGGGGTAACAATGCTAACGAAGGAGAAAAATTATCTTTTTATTTCCCTTGCATATCCATCCATTCAATTAATACGATTTTTTAATTATAACTTTTTGCAAATGATGAAATTTTTTTAATTTAAATTGAATTTTATTTCAGCAGTTTAGAAACAATGAATTCGGTCTTGCTGGTAATTATATTGCTGAAAAAACTTCGGCGGAGCCCAATGGTGCATCAATGGAAGAATGGATCAATGAATTTCAAACCAGCAAAGAAGAAGAAGGTAGTTTTAAGATTTGATTTACTTTTTTTCATTTTATAGAGCATTAACAGCAACAATTTAAGGTCATTTTCTCACAAGATTGCATTTTTATTGGTTTAGAGAAAACAGCAACAGACTATAATGAAAAGTTCTGGCAACGTCTACAGGATGAGTGGCAAAAACTCTCTGAGGACAATGGCAGTGAGCACCCTTGGCTATCGGATTACTCGGATTTGTACGATCAATATAAAGAGTATTCATTCGCTGAAGAGAATCCAATGGGCGACGTAGATAATGCATTCGAAAAGGGTAAAGAATTCCTATCAAAGGGGGACATTCCAAGTGCAGTTTTGTGTTTTGAGGTAGCCGCCAAGCATGAACCTGAAAATGCTGAAATTTGGGAGCTGCTGGGAATATCACAGGCGGAAAATGAAATGGCAAGTATTTTCATAATACATAATATACTTGGATTATTGAATCCTTTTCTAGGATCCACACAGCATTGCTGCACTTAAGAAGTCTCTTGATCTTAAACCGAACAACAGGAGAGTACTTATGGCTCTAGCTGTGTCTTACACTAATGAAGGTCTTCAGAGTCCAGCCTTAAAAATGTTGACCACATGGTTGCATTGTCATCCCAAGTACACGCATTTGGTCCCTAAAAACTTAATACAACCAGAAGAATCTAATCTGGCCAGTTCGCTTATACGTGGACCACACTTAAGAGAAATTCAAAATATTTTTCTAAAAGCGGTTAAACAGAATCCACAGGAGGTTGATCCCGATGTACAGGAGGCACTTGGTGTTCTCTTTAATCTATCATCCGAATTTGACAAAGCTGTCGACTGCTTCCAGGCAGCCCTTCACGTACGGCCACAGAATGCAAAAGCTTGGAATCGTTTGGGGGCGAGTTTAGCTAATGGTTCACGATCGGTCGAAGCAGTCGAGGCTTACCAGCAGGCTCTTCAAATTGAACCCGGATTCATTCGAGTTAGATACAATGTCGGAGTTTGTTGTATGAACCTCAAGGCCTACAAAGAGTCAGCAGAACATTTGTTAACTGCTCTCAATATGCAAGCATCCTCGGTGACGCGCTCCGGACTAACTAGCCAAGTAACACAAAGTTCCAATCAAATGTCCGAATCCATTTGGAGTACACTCAAAATGGTTATCTCGCTATTAGGACGTAGTGATTTGCATGAACATGTAAACGATAGAAATTTGGAAGCACTAAACGAAGCTTTTAAAGAGTAGACCAGAGAAAAGAGGATTACAACCAAGTTGAGGTTATATTCACTGGTTAAGGAATTGAACTACATACTATGGGGAGGTTTTTTTTACAATACTTTTATAGAAGATTTTATTTCGGGATAGTGCGCCTAAGAACGCTGGATAATGAACACAAATCTTGTTAATTTATTGTGTCAATATAATATATTTTGTAAATAAGTTCTATTCATTAGATATATTAAAATTTTAATTACGCAACTAGTTTTTGTTACAAATATTTATTTGAGCTATAAAATTGGTACATAAAGGTAAATACATATTAAGATAGTAAAGCGGAGTTTCTCAGCTCGAATCCTAGAAACACCAAAGTATTTTAACGGTTCCACCTCTCACGAACGTCTGAAAAAACGTCCGAGAGTAATATAACTCTCTAAATAAACAATAACAATAAAAAATAACGCGCTAAATATTATTATTTTTTGGCCATTGACACACTATCAAACCCCCATAATGCTAGGTGCAGCGTGGGCACTAAGGTATCGAGGAAGGAAAGAGATGTCGATGAGCGTGCATTGTGAATGCCTGTGGACGCAAACTTGCGAACATACAAGAGAATATAAGAGTACTGTCCTCAGCTAATGAATGTATTGGATTAGAAGTTCGAGACAGAAGATCCTTAGTGAAAATAAGAAAGAGTGGCACATAAAAAATTCCGCCCTGAGGCACACCCGAATTTATGCAGTGAATATCAGACTTAAAACAATCCAACACAACTTGTTGTTGTTGTTGTGGCAGCGGTCCGTTTGGGATTTTCCTATTTTTATTATAAACCATTGAATTGGCCATATCCTGTCATGTACCACACAAGAGATAATGGTATTGTCAGCGATGAAGAAGAGCTCTTCAGAATTAACAGTCGGCCCATCGGATTGGTGTATGCTGTCACTTAAATCTCTAGTGTTTGATATTCAGAAGAGCCAGTAGAAGCAAAGAACAAACTGAAAGCGTGGAGCTAGCTGCAAAATGTGCAGCATGTAGATTGGCCTTTTCCTTAGAGCTGGCAGCTCTATCTGTCTATCTGATCTTTGGAATTGATGACTAGGCAGTATTTTTACTTTCTTTAGGACATTGTAGTATTTTTCCCTTAATCTTTGATTATAGACGAATTATGATTATTATATTTACATGAGGCATTTTCTAAACAATATATATTACCAGCTGAAATAACCAGCGTTGCGTGACTGCCAACCGCCCCCACCTAACTCACTGATCACCACCCAACGGTGCCCGCCACCAATGCACCACTGACTTCAAAACCATGTATAAGGGTGAAGCCTGATCAAAATATGTCAAGTAGTTTTCAAGATTGGCTGAAATAACAAGCCTTGCCCTTCTGCCCCCACCACACTACCACCTATCGGAAAATAACATTTACTGCATCAAAACAAACATGTTGCGAAAGTTTCAGCCTAATGGGATTGATAGTGTTTGAATTTTGCGATGGCTATGTATGGCACAGACATGCAGAAATTGATTTTTATTTAATTTTGTATTCCCATCTGACAAACCGGATGATTTGACGGGTTGATGCGCACAAAACTGAAAACTCCCCACAGCCACAATAGCAAATTAAGCAAAGGTGCGAACCATACTGCACACCAATAAAGCTTTTCCTCGATCTCTTCTCTTCATTTTCATGATATTGTAGTCGACCTTTCTCTACTATCAAGATATTTCACTAAAGTAATATAGAGTGCATATTAGTTATTGACTTTAATTGTTCTTCCAAATTGTAATTCACTGACATCGACACAAGACACCGCACAACAATCAAATCATCTTGTCCAGCAAAGCAAAGCAGACATCAATCACTTGACTGCCATCACAGTTCTTGTTGCCGCAGATCGCTGCCACTTGCAATCATCATCGAACTCAGTCATATTTCTATTTCCAAAGTACAACGTTGTCATAGTACAGCGCTTCGGAATTCAATTGGTTTCGTTAATTTAACTTAATTATTATTTAATTAACCATTGAAATTATAAAAAAAATATGTCTGCAGCTACAAAGGGTAAGTGAAAGCTCCACAAAAAATGAATTTACGCATGGCAACACGATGGGACGACGTCATTGAGTTGTTTACTCTTTACTGTCTACTGTCTGCACTTTTGCAGTTTGTACTTTGAACCCGCAAAAGTTTGCTTTCCTATGCAGTTTTTAATCAAAAAAAGAAAAACAAATTGATACGGCCTCTTATCTTATTTTATGAATGTGACCGAGCATAGCAATTAAAAAGATTGATGATTTTATGTTTCAGGAATTTTCATTGTCGGCGCTAAGCGTACAGCTTTTGGAACTTTTGGAGGAACACTGAAAAATGTTAACCAGACACAATTGCAGGTAGTTGCCGCTAAAGCAGCACTAGAATCTGCTGGTCTCAAAGGCGAGCAAGTGGACACAACAATCATTGGAAATGTACTTTCTGTAAGTAAGACTCTACTCCAGTTGTCGCGATTTATAAAGTTGTTCTTTTTTCCAACTCTTGACAAAAACAGATGTCATCATCTGATGGTATCTATGTCCCTCGTCATGTTGGACTTCAGTGCGGCGTTCCAATTGAGAAGCCAGCTTTGGGTATAAATCGATTGTGCGGTTCTGGCTTCCAATCAATTGTGAATGGCGCCCAAGACATTCTAATGGGCACAGCTAAGGTGGCACTTACTGGTGGTGTTGATAATATGTCGCAGTCCCCTTATGTTGCGCGTAACATGCGTTTCGGAACAGTCTTAGGAGTAAATCAAACCTTGGAAGATTCTCTTTGGATCGGGCTTACTGACTCACACTGCAAATTGCCAATGGCATTGACAGCTGAGAATTTGGCTGAGAAATACAAAATTTCACGTGAGCGTGTAGATGAATTTGCCCTCAGATCGCAAAAGAACTGGGAGAAGGCACTCAACGAAGGTGCATTCAAGTCAGAGATTACCCCATTCAAGATAAAAGTCAAGGGAAAGGAAATTGATTTTACAGTCGATGAACATCCAAGGTAAGGGTTTTAAAAAGGATTTGTCAAATTTCGTTTAAGCAAATATTTAAAATTTACAGGCCAAAAACAACTCTCGAAGGACTCGGCAAATTGCCATCGCTTTTCAAGAAAAACGGCACCGTTACAGCTGGAACTGCATCGGTATAACACTTGACTTAATTTACAAATTATTTAGCTTACGTTTCTCGTTAAAGGGTATTTGCGATGGTGCCGCAGCTGTTGTTGTCGCCTCCGAAGAAGCTTGCAACCAATACAGTTTGAAACCATTGGCTAGGCTTGTTGCCTACTCATATGTTGGTGTGCAACCAGAAATCATGGGTTTCGGACCAGTGCCAGCTATACAAAATGTACTTAAGGTTGCCGGATTAAAACTCGACGATGTTGATTTAATTGAGGTGTGTGTTTCTGCATTGGCATTATGATGCTAACATTATTTCACGTTCATGTTTTTCATCTAAAAGATAAACGAAGCCTTTGCCGCCCAAACTCTTGCCTGTGCTGATGCTCTCGGCTTGGATATGAATAAGCTCAATGTCAATGGAGGAGCTATTGCATTGGGTCATCCGCTCGGAGCTAGTGGTTCTCGTATTACTGGCCATTTAGCTCATGAGTTACAGTAAGTTTCGTTTTTTGTCGTACAACTTTGATGATAGAAATGATAAAAATAATTTTTTGTTATTTCTTCTTGTTATTTTAGACGCAAGAAACTTAAATACGCTGTGGGCTCTGCTTGCATTGGTGGAGGGCAGGGTATTGCAGTTTTACTCGAAGCATGCTAGACAGAAACAAACAATCTCTAATTTGCATTTATATTTTTAAAATGTAAGACTAATTTTTCAAAATAAACAAATGATTTAGAATTTCTTACAAAACATTAAAAGAAAGTTAGTTATTCATTTTATTTACTTACAAGGTCTTTATCTAGCATGTAATTGCTTATATATACTTTCAATACAAACAAATATTAACAATGATCATATTGGAACATGTCCGTTGACCAAAAGAACTAATATAATAAGCCAAGTAGAAATTTTATAATACTCAATAAGATGAAAAGGCATGCATGCTTTTCGATCGAGCATTGAAGTAGGTGGTCTGGGAAGAGTGTAATACTGCAAGGAACAACCATTTATAAGTCCAACCTTATGATAAGCAAGATAACTCCAAAGGTCTTACAAAACAATCAGGGCTACAAATTAATCAATATTGTGGCTTCCATCATGTGCTCGGGGTGAAGTTCTAGTCAGCAAAAGAATGAAATCCACCGTTGTCGGCTTTAAAGCAATAAATGAACAGTTATGCTTTGCGTGCGGGGCACATAAGAAAACATAAACGTTCACGCACCATTCAGGCAGTACGTTGGCACCCAAAGCTTACACGAGAGCACTAATGACAATGAACAACGAGTCATAGTGATGGCAGCAAGCAATAATTTGGTCGTTGCGAGTACAAGGTTTGCGCGTAAAAATATCCACAAAGCCACCTGGGTATCTCCTGATGGAGCCACACGCAAACTTATAGACCGCCACCACAACCCGAACCTAATGACGGTACGAACGTACCGAGGTGCCAAAGTCGACTCGGACCACTAAGAAACAACTACGGTCTAGCGATGCAGGGAAAGTAAGTCCTGGGGGTGAGATATCGGGCATAGAAGAAAAATGGAAACGCCTTAAGAATACTGTCATTAGAACTGCTGACTCCTTCTTAGGCAGTAGTCGTAGAGATCGGAACGACTGGTTCGATGACGAATGTAAGCTAGCGACTGAACGAAAGAAAGTTGCGTACCGAGCAATGCAACAGTCTCATAGAACGTGGGCACGCGAAGATGAATGTAAAGAGCTCATAAGATATTAAGAAACAGTTCACCGACGAAAGAAAGCAGCCTGGGAGAAGAATCTCGTCCGTGAACTAGAACAGTACAGAGAGCGAGAACCGCACGCACAAGGCGCGGAAGTTCTACCAAAGAGTCCGCGGTATGACGCAATATAACCGCGTTGCACATACTGCAAAGACAAACAAGGGTAATCTGATCGCCGATCTCAAAGGCATCTTAGAGCGATGGGACGAGCACATTCATGTGTTGCTAGCTAACTGAGGAATTAAAGGCTCCACCAATGACCGAAGACTACACTATGCTGCTGCCGCCACCAAGCTCAAAAATAAAATAAGAAATAATATAAGATTTTCTCCTATATCCTTCAAGATATATCCCATACGCTAAAGTCACCACGCCAGTGTGGCTTCATCCCAGACAAATCAACAACTGATCATATTTACACCCTTAGATAGGTGAAGGAAAAATGTGTTAAGTTTTAAAACTCACTACACCATCTTTTTATAGACTTTAAAGCCGCCTATGATAGCATACCCAGAATATAACTTTATAAAGCCATGAGAGAATTCGGCATCCCAAATAAACTGACACGACTATGTATGTATGTATGACCAATGCTATAAGCCAAGTAAAAATATCTGGATCACTATCAAGCCCATTCAACATCTATAACGGGCTTCGACAAGGGTATGGCCTGGCCTGCTGGCAGATACTGGCTTACGCAGACGATATTGACATCGTTGGTAGAAACAAAAGAGCTGTTCAGGAAGCTTTCATCAAGGCTTTCAAGATGAATATTTGTGGTGAATTTTTGGTAAAAAAAAAAACCTCTACAACGTACAACGACGATGCTACTGTCACCAAATATGCGACATGTTCGAAAATGAATCCGCTCTAAAACCAGGCAAACTAGGGAAGAAATCATTGAGAATAAAAAACTTAGAAGTATGTACTATTAGTTATGCTATAACATTTTACTTAAAAAGGCGAACAGTTTATTGATTTTTGGGAACCATATTGCTCATTCTGCCACTTTATTTTAGGACATGTTGACGTCCGTCAAAATATAATTTTAAAACAAATCTTGCCTGCTTTTCAGCCGCATTCCGGTCGTTTGCAGAAAATTCTTTCAACGCCAGGTTTTGCAGGAAGTGAATTACAGATATGTATGTATGTGTGTACATATTTTTTTTGCATTAGATATAAAGTTTATTACCCTTGCGTTAATGGATTAACTCAACGAGATTACGCAAAATTACCATTTTACTACCTACACAAACACAAATACCCTGTAATTAGCAAACATAATATCCCCTTTAATGTTCTGAAGATCTAATTTGTGATGGGCAGGTAGCTAAAAAGCCCTAATCCTCATAAAATGAATTCGCTAATAACATAGTTATCCCCTTAGTTTACTTGAATACATTACGCAAAATTAGAATAGAGGTAGGTAAATTATGTTCCATAAATTTACAAATATTTAGATACAGAAATAAAAACTAACTACCTACTTGCCTACGAGGTGACTACTTGCAGTAGCTAAGTACTAATTTGGTGTTGTCGACAGTGGTGCTTGTGACAGTTCCACAAAAGGTACACAATAGTGTACTATGTATGTTTTTGTCAAAAATGTATATTGAATAGTTTTTCCAGATTATTTTTCAATTTATAGGTATGTGGGTGTGTAGGAAAAACTTTGACTGTTTCAAGAATAGGGCCCCATACTGCAAAGTTTTGTACTAGTATCTTTTAGAGACAGTCCAGTTGGCAACTTGTAAAACAGCAAATATTTCTGTGCGAATGCCTTCTTCTTATTGTCTAAGAACCATCCTGCTTCCATTTCCTTCATCAGTAAGGGAACCGCCAGTGAAGAATATTGGTTCCAATTTCCTAATAGCTCTTTCGAATTGTAGGGAATGGTTAAGATTTCTCTCTCGTAGGTTTGGTTTGACGTTCTATTTGCGAACTGTATCCGTTTGCGTTTTAATTTCAACCGGGTTTTGTAACCGGCACTGTAACTTTGCTACTCGTCAGCAATCAACGAGTAATGCAAATTTTACATTTGAAGCGTGCGAAACAAAGTGAGCGTGCCGACTATAGCTAAATTGAAGTTGTGATTAGCCAGAAGAGATTGACACTACACGAATGTTATAGTATTTTAAAGGAACATGAGAAATGTTCTCTATAGCATTATGGTAACATTGAAAAATATACTACTTCTCTCGTCTGGCTAGCCACAATTGCTATTTAATAGCCGTCCTGCTAATTTTTTCTCGCATGTCACAAATGTAAATCAAGCGTAATGTTTCATTTACTCAACAAAATGGCGAAGAGCGAGCAAGCAGACTAATTATTCTCAGTTTGTTGTTTTGTCAAAATTGGTTTTGGTTTGGCGTTCTATTTACAAAGGATTTACCACGAAAACCATGTCACTTTGACTGCTTACCCGTGGGTTTGGTTTGGGGTATGGTTTGGGCTAATCAAAAGAGTCATACGAATCTTAGTTGCATTTTCCCTGCTAGATTATTGAACTTTATTTCCTCTTTTAAACATAAGAAAGGGTACATTACTCTCCACAGGCATCTGGAGTGAAGGAATTTGTTCCAAAACCTTATGGAATATGTTTCCATACACTCTTTCATGCCCATCATGCCTGACTTTATTCTTAAGAAGTCGACCTATAGCTTTCACGGCTTCCGTTTAAATAACTAGATACTGATGCATCTTCCAATTTATCTTACAATCTAGAATTACTCCTAGATATTTGACTTCCGTGCAGATTGGCATAGTTAAACCTTTTAGCACGACAGGAATAAGACCATCAAATTTACGCCGACGATACTCGTAATTTTTATTTACTCTAACTAAACATACTATGAATATTAGTGAGATTGCCATCACACAGCGCTGTAATTAGCAGGTGCAACAGGTGCTCATGTCGTTGATGAGGTGGCCGTGAAATGGAACTTTTAACCGACAAAAACTTATTCCAGGATTATAGTTTCTTCTATTAATTTTTTTAAGTGTTATGAGCCACCGGATGAAGGAAGTAATATGAGTTCTGAAAATTTGTTTAAAAAGCAGATATACAAGGTTTTGGACGCCCTATTGTCTCAACTAGAGAACAACTATCTGTATGGATTTTTCCTTTCTTTATGGTTTGTCTTTGGAATCGACCAGCATTCTTGATTTAAAAAAGGCGGCTGCAGATTTAGCCATAAAGTATAATTTGAATATCTACGAGTTCACGTGTGAGATTCAAAGCTTTAAATTTGAGCATCGAATATCATGATCTCATGAAACTGTAATCCACTGAAATATTTTGCAGACACTTTGGTCTCATTGAGTCTTATCTGAATATTAATGTTGCTCTCCAAATATTTCTGACTCATCCAGCTTCTTCCGCTTCTTGTTAGAAAAGTTTTAGGAAGTTGATGAAAAATTATTTAAGACATTATATATAGGACAAGAAAGGTTGTCCAATCTTCAATAATATCTACTGAATATAACATTGCAAAAGATATTAATTATGAAGATGTTATAAACGAATTCGCACAAATTAAAGCAATTGGAGTGCCCTTAAAATAATAAACATTTAAAGATAATAAAAAGTATATTTATTTACATTTTCTTTATTTTTTATTTTCCGTAAAAAAATTTAGAGGTCCATTGAATGAAATGTTGCACATGGCACTAGAAAAGATAGTTTCGATACTGATGACACAACTAAGTAAGGGAGTTCTCACAGGGGAAAAACTTAACACTTAAGATAATTTAATATAGTAGATAATTTAGTGTAATTTACTAATCTGCACAATCTGATATGATATTTAAAATAATATGTAAACAAATAAAATTTTACAATTGAAACAATTTGACAGCGAAGAAATCAATCTGCGCCAGATTTTTATTTAAAAAAAAACCACATAAGTAAAAGTCCCTAGAATACCGGAATGGTAAATAGCTACATTCAAGAATAATTCATATGACTATGAACATTATCTTATCTTATTCAATAGAATATCAAATAAATTAAAACAAAATCCTTGCAGTTTCATTTGCTGAATTGATAATTGCTGTTTATCTTTAATCTTGCGAGTTACGCTCAACTGTACTTGCTCATGTCTCTCTGTTGCTATATTTTCGTTTAAAATCTAAATATTCCTTTTTATGTCCATTCCATCTACAAACAAGTACTTTATTGTAGGTACGCATTATGACATAAATGCTAAGAAAACAATAATTCTTGAGTTAATTTTAAGCTTTGTCACTTGAATGGTTTATTGAAAAGTACCTGTAAAGTATTCGTAAAGCATCCAACTTAAAAAAAAACCGAAACCGAAAATATATCTGCAAGAAAAGCATTCCTTAATTTTGAAAAATCTAATATTCACTCCGTAAATTAAATGTAATAATAATACATATCCAATAACCAATATACATACCTATGTCAACCGTTGCAATTTATCGATAACTTCTACCTGCATACCGCCGACGCTATCGCCATTTCAATAAAAAAAAAGACAAAATTCCAATCTAGTACTTTTTGTTAATTACATTTACAACGCAGCGCTACGAGTATATGTAGCACTGTGATGATTGTGCCCAACATACTCTTTCGGCGAACGTCGTGACGAACGTTCTGTGCTTTGTCGGTAGATTTTTTGTGATCTAGAAGATACAATTTATTGTGTTTTTAAATAAACGAATATTAAACAGTTAGTTAACAAAGTTAAATAAAAATCATATTTCACTGTGCAAAGCTAAAAAAGACATCAATCAATAACTAGTAACAAACTATAGAGATTGTTTGAATTGAACAAATTTAATGCGGAAAGTGCAAAAATTGTTAAATAAATTTAATTCGAACACTCTGCTAAGAAAATCACCTGTAAACACAAATAATTTAATTAAATTTAAACTAAAACAGGATTAAAAGCGAAATCACACACAGATTTATTTACGCACATAGCTACGAGAACTGGCAATATTTGAAAATCTATCATTAACAGTTTTTCATTTATTAACGACCGTTTATAAATTAAATGTAGACAACAATAATTGTTGTTTATCTAAAAGTTGCTACATACTTCCAAAATCAATACACACAACGTTTTATAACAAGAAAATAACAAAAAATAACAATAATTTGCTTACATCGTTTATCGTTTTAAGATGGTCTACTTGTCGCGGGCTTGCAGGCATCCGACTTCTTTGAAATCTTAAGTGACATTTCACCGAAAGATGACGCCAGTGTCGAATTTTTCATTCATCAAAAATCATAGAAGTGGTGATAGTTCGGCTAAGTAATTTCCAAAATAACTCGCAACATATTTATATAATAACAGGAGAAGATTTAAATTAACGCAAAGTTTACTAATCATAGTCCATTTGTCAATTAGATAAAAGATCAAACATTATTTGACAATGGAATCGACGATATTAGTTACAAACGCTCACAAAGTCAGTGGCAGTTCGAGTCCCATTGAAGTTTATGCTCCGCATGCATCATTACCGGCCAACCAAGCTACGAAAAAAACAATCACCCAATCTGCGGCTACAAAATTTTCCCAAATGGAGAAAACAATAAAATATCTTTTGAAAACGGATAGCAATCAAGCTTCAACAATAAACAGCTACGAGCAGCAGCAACAACAACAACAGCAACGAATGCCAAAAATGTTAATTGCGAACGGCGGCATTTCTGAAGGTTTTTTGAATTCTTATACGTCCACAACTACTACAGAAGTATCCAAATTCATAACGCCTCTTCCAATTACGGCTAACATCTGTATCAAAGATAATCTTTTACAACCAGCAGAAACTGACTTAGCTGCTCAGCAACTACTGCTAGTACCAGTAGAGACTACTGATGCTGCTGTCAACAACTGCTCTGGCAAAGACAGCAACAGAGCCATTATCACAATACCATCAATGAGCAATACCACTGGCAGTTTTGGAGAAAATTCTGCTAATATTCTACCAGCAAAAAGAACAAAATTACAGGTAACTAGCAGTTTTTATATTATTATTATGTTCTTTAACAAAATATTATTTATGGTCGTCAGTCCACGCTTTTTTTCGCCGACCTCCCTTTCGCACGCATGGGACACAGTGCTTTTTATTTTATGTTTAACAACGGGGATTAATTGTTTCGTGCAGATATTATTATGTATTAAGTAATAAGCAGATATTGTTATGTATTAACTATTAAGCGGATATTTTGTATTAAGTATTTTTTGATCCAATAATCCAAAGTGAATAATTGTAAACCGTGCGTGTGCTAGCAAACTTACATAACGTATATACGATATACGAGTACTCTGTCGAAAAGCCAAACAACACCTTGTTGCAGTGAAATATGCCAAATTAGACCAAAAATGTTGTTATTTATTATCTCGGGTCCAGGAAGAACAACAAAGGCACAGTGCCAATTTGTTTATAAGATTATTATTTCTCTTAAAAGCAATATTTCCTCAGTGACATTGTTAGTTATTCAATTACTTTAGGTAACAGTGTAGCAAATGCCAAAATCTCGTATTATCATCGTATTCCCTTTTAAAATTAGGGAATTGGGCATTATGTAAGTAAATGTCAAACAATAATTCCATATATTAATACAGAATATAGAACTGATTTGTGTTTATACTTCTTTTCGAAAAGCACATAATGTTTTTCTAAAGTGAATCCCTCTTGAACTTCATACGAACTATGTTTTTCTAAAGTGGATCTCATGTTCTCAAATTTCATTAATTATGCTTATGAATAATACAATGAACAATAATTCATTCATGTTTTGTAACACAATAACATAGGATCGCAAAATTTGCTTGATAGATAATCGTTATCAATTACAGAAGAGTTGAAGATCGTTAAAGGTTTAGTGGTAGATTTTCGCGTAAGTGTATTGATATACGATTTCGTTAGGTAAGCAAATGAAAAGGTTTTTTGTTTTGATAAAAAAAACCAACATTTTTTTCTAATAAATGAATATCAATCAATTCAATTTCGACTGAAACAAAAAAAAATTCGAAAAACTGACCAATATTTGTCTTCAAATAAACCGCAATCAAATTTGTTGCTGCCACTTTAAGTGGGTACTCGAGTATTTTATTGCCTTGAGCCTAGTTCTAAACAAATTTTTTATGTCATTTAAATTGATTGTCGTGCGATTATTTCAATGATAGTAGATTTCAATTAAAGCTTCAAGTATTTTTTTCTCAATAATTTACTCTTCTTCTCATAGCAAAGTGATAATCTATTAAGGTTATTTTACATTTACACTATCATCGGCCGTCAGATGATAGAATTCTAAATAATTGCTTTTACACCTGTCATCGAAATAACGTACTCAAATTTTGAAAAAAATTATTTTGGTCCTAGGGCGCATTCATTTCCAAATTTTTACAAAAATTGTTGTCACCGGAGATCCACCGTCCACAAAGTTTGATTAAAATCGGCTAATTTTTTTAAAAAAAAATTGTATGGAAAAATAAAGAGAGGTGTCGAAAGTGGTTCAATAATCAAATACATTCACGTAAATACCATTAGCTGGAATTCGAATGTCAAAACCAGCCAAACATCAGGTTTTCAAATTCCAAAGAAGGAATTCGAATCTGCAATTGTTGTTGTAATTCCTTATTCCTCGGCAAATAAAATACAGCTATTATATGAGTAAGCAAACTGTTCCTGCCAGCATAAAAAAATATTTATCACGTTTTACATAATAACTGCAAAATAAATTAAATTATTAGAAGATCTTATCCTTTTGTGTTCCACTGCATTCTCCATTTTATTTTTTTGACACTTGCCGATGATGAAAATAGAAACGTTGTTTGTTTCGTTAAACATGGTACATGTCGACTAATATGGAGCATTTAGGTGAAAAATAAAACTTTTCTCTGATACTAAAAAAACAGCAGATAATTTTTTTGATCTGACAGATCTGATCAGAGAAAAAAAATTATCGGAATTATCGGTTATTTCGGAACTCGGATTTCTCAGATTTCTCCGACATAAAAAAACACGGCCATAGTTTCCAGCTTCAACGTGTGGAATTGTTCATAGAAATACTCAGGTCAATATTTCAAGGAAAAATTAACTCAAATTTACAACCCTACATATAAACCATGTATACCGTTGCCAGAAATGAATTGCAAATAGAAATTTTTTTCGTTGAACACACCTTTAAAGTTCAATGAAATGCTTTCTATGTTCACCGCTACTAAAGTTAAATTTTTTTTTGTTTTAGTATTGCACTTGCTTGGTACAGTAAAGATTACTCTCGTGGTTTTGGTTTCGTGATATCTTTATTTTGTTTTATTTTCATAACGTACCCGGGATTCGGTGTGATTTTGTATTACATTAGAAAATATTATTAACCGAAACTGTAACTTTGACACAGGGACGTCATCAACGGGCATGGTTTTGTTTACTCGCTCGATGGGGTGGTGTGGGCAAGCAAATTGAGGAGATTTTTCGATATCGATCAGCCGACGAAATAACGTTCTATAATGCTCTCTTCAACACGTCACATGAATACGAATGTAAAAAGGATTTTCTGGTAAATTTTTTTTCCGTTCGAAATCCTGCGATTTTGACAGCTCAACGCAAAGAGCTAAGACCAAACAGACCTATTTACCATAGGTACGCTATACACTAATGCTGTTACTGTCAAACTGGCGAACTGCTTAGAGTATAGAGTTATACAACTCTGCTAATCAAAGAAGTTTGAAAGTGAATTAATTTCAAACGATTTTCTGTGGAAGTAGAGTAGAGTTCATTAATACAAAATTTTTATATTGCGTTTTATTTTTAAATATAAAATTATTCATATATTTGCGATAATAATTGTAATAATATTTTGAACCAACAGACCGTTGGGTCCACCGTTCAGGTGCGTGTTATATTTCTGCACGAAAATAGAAGAGACACCTAAAATTTAAAGCCATATCCAAAAGGAAAATTGTCAAGCTTTCCGTGACAGTTATTTATTTCTCTAGGTCGTTTGTCAGAGGTAGAACCGTGTTGTTATGTCTTTTTGGTCATTGGTGTCGCCGCGATGAGTGAACTTCAATTTGTACCCCAAAACGATTAGAATTCCTCTTCAGTTAAGCAAAGAAAATAATTTTTCTTTCTGGTAAAATGATCTAATGGGCTAGTAATGTTTTTTTTTAAATTTAGGCTATAAAATTACAATACAAATACAAAAAAGTTAATTCAATTTAACGACGAAATCGTTGTTCATAATTGCTTTATAAAAATATTCAGCAATTCATTCATTCATCAATACCGCCTATTGACGGTTAGTAATAAAAACGACACAACAACAAAAAATAAAAAGGATGATAATGCGGGGAAATCATATTACGGTACCATATATTATCAGTAGTTGTCCTTATAAACAAAACATTTAAACCAAATATAATTACATTCTTTCCTTTTTTTTTGTTTTCATTTCAGAAAAAGGAAGCACATTTCAAAACAAAAGCTCCGTTCCAATTGGTACAACCAGACCCTGTGCCAGTGATGGCCACCTGCACAACATCTGGTGGAGCGTCAACAACAACTCTAAATGCGCAGAAAATCGCAAATTCTACTGTTGGCAGTTATTCGGAAATTTTTCTCTCGTCGATAACAAAGCATGGGGGTGGTGGTGGTCAAGTTTCTCAAATTTTTGGAAGAGCACCTGCAATACCTTTTGGGACACATATACAAACGGCGCCACTGCTACTACAAATAAACGACAGTGTCCCAATGCGGCCAGGTCAGGACAAGACGAATACGACGGAACAACGGAAATCTATGGAATCACCTTCGGTTACACAGATTTCATCAACAGTTTCTCTAATAAAGGCAAACTATAGCACTGCAAAGGCAATAAGTAAATCTGTTCACTCACCACCGCAAGTTACGATCGAACAAAAGCAACTAGGCTACCCAACTACCAGTGCGGGTAAAATCATTTTCCCAAATAGTTCAAAAACATTGGATATTGTGGTGAGCTCGTTGGGCAACAATAAAAAACTGATCGATGTGAACGGTCAATTTGATGGCAGCGCCATAAATGGGTCGTCCATTCAAGACAATGATTGCATGATTGTCGACACAGTACATCCGCTAATGCAGGAATCACTTCTAAAAAACAGACTCATACCTAATGATGAGCCAACAAGCCCACGAACAAAACGGTCGCACTCATTGAACAGCCTTAATGGAAAGCACAAAACAACTGATCGTAAATTTTCCACAAGCTCAGAAGGTCAATTGAACCTCAAAATTGTAGAAACGATTTTGATAATCGATGATGACGATGATGATGATGATACTGTAATGGTCGTTGATGCTTCACATCATAATCAAAAGGCTCCAGTAACAATTGACCTCAGTCACAGTAGTAGTGACAGTAATTCCAGTGCAACAAAAATGAGCAACTCACTACTGTGCGATGAAATGTTACCGCCTTCAGCTTCCTCTTTGTCGTTCTCTTCTAAGAACAACCATTCGTCCACAGAACCAACCAAATTGTCTACAGTTCTTGATATGATGTCCAATTTTAATATGCTGGCATGGAAGGAACGCATAGGCATAGCAAAAGGAACTAATTTGAAATTTCAATTGAATGAATTCAATTTATTGGAAATTCATGAGATTTGTCCGAAACGTGATCGCGTTCATACAAACTACGAGAAAGCCATTCATGAGCGGGCAACCTCGCCGATAGAGCCAGATACTAATAATCCTCTGTACCTGTGTCGTCGTTGCAATTGTCACGGCAGAGCGACTGAATTTCTCGGCCCAGAGTTTTGCTCATACGAATGTTTAAAGCGAGATAATCGCAAAAGACGATCAAATTGGGCTACGAACGTAGATAAATTGGTTCGCTTAAATGAATCCGGATTCGCCAAAATAAAAACATCACATCAAGACCCGGCAAAGTCAAGCAATTTCAGATGGACAACCTATTTAAATTATGGAAACGGCCGGGGATGCCAACCAGCTGGCGTGGATCTATTTCTCAATCCCTTCCCATCCGGATCGAATATGTTTCTCATTGGTATGAAGCTGGAAGCGATCGATCCCGAAAACAACTCGTTGTTTTGCATTTGTACAGTGGTCGAGAAGAAAGGGTTCCGATTGCGGCTGAACTTTGACGGCTACCATCGGATGCACGACTTTTGGGTGAATGCAGACTCAATGGACATTTTTCCGCCTGGCTGGTGTGCCAAAACGAATCGTATCCTGCAGCCTCTGAAGTATATAAATATATTGACGTTTAATTGGCCAACATATCTGGCAAAGACTAAAGCGATTGCAGCACCACGGAACCTTTTTACGCATTTGAATTCATCGGTAAAAACAACAAACTGAAAAATCCGTTTGCTCAGCATTAAAATTTTGTTCTTTTTTTTCAGTCTTCCTCGAATCGATTTGAAGTCGGTATGCGCCTGGAGGCAATTGATGTCAAGAACTCTGGAAAAGTGTGCGTTGCCAGTGTGGCCGATATTATTGATAATCGTATTCTCGTGCACTTCGACGGCTGGGATAACTGTTATGATTATTGGACAGACATTAATTCGCCTTATATACATCCGGTTGGCTGGCACTTAAAAAACAAACAGAAGCTAATTGTACCGCCTGAATTAGAAAATAAATTCACATGGTCAAGCTATTTAAATGTAACACGAAGTCTGCCAGCAGTTGAACCAATGTTCTCGACGAGGGATCCAATTGATTTTCGACCAAATATGAAAATGGAAGTTGTCGACAAGAAGAATCCTTCTCTCATACGTCCGGCTACGGTAGTTGCGTGCAAAGACCACCGTATTAAAGTCCACTTAGATGGCTTTGCTCTAGAATATTGCTACTGGATGAACGACGATAGTCCAGATATACATCCGATCGGATGGTGTGAATCCACTGGACATGAATTGGAACCGCCACCTGGTAAACATTTTTTTAATTTATTTTTTCTTTTTTAGTAACAAAACGTACATACATCGAATAATGTCTTAAATATAAATATTCTGTTCGAGTAATTTAATAAAACAAAATTCTTTCTTTAGGATTTCAAAGTTTGCCGATTAAAATGCCATGCCCGACCAAAGGATGTCGAGGTATTGGTAATGCCAAGCGATTTGATATTCATCTGCACGCTGTTAAAGAATTCTGCCCATACGAAATCTCAAATTGGCGGGCGGACACTGAGAAGCCACCAAGACTGTCGGAAGAAAGGTAAGTTAAGAGTTACCAAAAGATCGAAAGAATACAATTCAATAATAACATTTCGTATTTTTCTGTCCCTTCAGGTTAAATGCAACCATCAAGAAGAATTCGCATAAAACCACAGAGCCTGTACACACAAGCGGCAACAAACGCAAGTCCACGCATGAGAATATCCTAAATGCAAGCAGAAATTACCATAATTCACAGATAGTAAAACTGCCGCCATCAGGACTTCCGCAAATTAAGACGGAAATTATTGATCCCGAATATGAATTACCAGACGAGAGTCAAATTAATATCAGAAAAGAAGACTGTTCAAATGAATTGCAGGAATTAAATAATAGACTTTCAAAAGAAACCACCTTCACCGTCACAACTCTCGCAAAAGAATTCCTCTGCGATTATGGACCTCGCTTACGACAGAATTACGCAATTTGGCACAATAATAGTTCATTTGTACCAGAGAAGATCCAAAAGAACCCTCTAGCTTGGACTACCAACGAGACAGCAGATTACATTGAAGCTCTTTTGTGTTGTCGACAAACGGCTGAAATCTTCCGTATGGAAGATATCGATGGTGTCGCATATCTAGAAATTTGCCAAGCAGATCTGACCGAAGTGCTCGACATTAGTTTGGGAAAATCCATCAAGTTATTCTCGAACATTTTGCATTTGCGGGAATTGGCTGTTACTAGGTTCGCTGACGCAAATAAAAATATTCAAAGATTTGCCTGCACTTAAGTGATTTCTGTAAGATAACTATAAAGGCACTAGATTAACTCCGGTAGTGATTAAGATTTAAGTTTTTGTTTTCATAAAAATAAACTGAAGATTTACTTTCTCATTTAGTTCCTCTATTTGTAAATAAAACTTCGCTTCCATTTTGTTAAAGAATACATAAGATAAAATATTGTATTATCCCATATCGATCTATTGTAGCATATAATTACAATATAATATGTAATTTAAGAATTATTCATAAAATAAAAAAATTTATTAAACATTTTCCATAAAATTCGATTTTGATTATTCCTTTTTGTTAAGCTTGGCTTTTAAAATGCTCAACTGCGTGAGGCAATTGTCCCGATAGGCACGACGCTCGGTCAACTTGTCACAGGGCACCATCTCGTTACATTGTTTGGCAATTTCCACAGCTGTGGGTCCTTCCATTTTTGGTGTCGGTCCCATTGTCTCGCTAACAGCGTAAATTGTCTTCGAATAACGTTCAAAATAGTTTGCCATTCCTTCTGCATTGAGATGTGCCGTCTCCAAGGGACCAAGAAAAGCGTAACGCATTCCCAATCCATCCGACATGACACTGTCAATATCCTTCACATCTAGAATGCCACTTTCAACAAGACGCCACGTTTCATTTAGAATTGCATATTGAATGCGATTTAAAGCGAATCCTTCAATTTCACGACTCAATGTAACTGGCTTCTGGCCAATTTCTTCCATCAAAGCACGTGTCTTCTTTACAACTTCAGAATTTGTCCATGGTGCTGGAACGATCTCAACCAAAGGTACGTAGTATGGAGGATTGACTGGATGTGAAACAATTATCTGTTTTTTGTAAAAAAGAAACACAGTATTTAAAAAACAAAATAATGATTTTGGAAACTGGAATATAAACAACTTTATCGCATTGTTTGATTCTTATCAAAAACATTGAAAAGAAACAATGAATCAATATTTCAATTTCCTAAGCAAAGAGTTCAGAAATTTGTGTTTGACAAAACAATACACTTATATAGTGTTGATGATTTTATGTGTGTGTGAAAGACCTTAACCTAAAGGGTACTATGTATTTAAATTTTCTAGTTATTTAACAATTTTCATTAGCTCTAAGTTCACTCAATCATCATCATCTTGTCTTTTACTCCACTGATGAGCATAGGGCATCAACACAAAGCCGCCATTTTATCCTGTTCTGCGCCAGAGCTCGCACTACCATCTACTCACGTCAATCAGTTCTGGCTTCATTAGGAACTGTTGTTTTTTTTTAACATAAACTTATTGCGAAGGGAGAACTCCCTGAATGACTTGGTCCTTCTCGTATTTTGGTTGTCCAAGTTTATATGCGGATTCCAGTCGAGCGAGTTTCTTGCGATGTCGTCCACTGGTCGCCTTAGTGTGTAGGCGATTCAATTCAACTTTTTACGCCTTATCATTATGTCCAGCCTCTCGAAAGACAGCTCCTAGTTACTAATTATTTCTGCACACGTGACACGGATTCGTGACACCATGTTAATAGTCATTTTCCATGTCTCACAACCGCACAGCAGCACTGAGAGGTAGTTTGTCTTGTATATACGCAGTTTTAAATTCCGTGAAACTTGTGAAGAGTTCCAGATGTTGTTTAGCATCGCAAAGGCTCGTCTGCAGCACCGTAATTTGAAATGTGGCTCCAGAGATAGCCGAAGCTCTCCACTTCCTGAACTTTCTGTCCGTCGATCAACAATATGCGCAGGGAACGTTTGTGTTTATTCGGATCGGTCGATCGGTTTTGTTTTTGCTTCATTTACTTTCAGTCCGACTTGTACTGCATATTTTACTGGTCGGTTTAGCTTGGCTTTTATATCTGGAGCCCAATGCGCCAGCATATAGATTTCATCAGCGAAGTTAAGGTCCTCTATTCTCTTAGTGAGAGTCCGTTGTCCGTCGGTTATACCAAATAAGTCCACGAACATGACAACGAATTTCTTTATGAATAATTTTGGTTCAACTTTGCGCAGAAGAATCCTCTAAAGTCTAGACGCAAGCATATAAATGTCAATGATATAATGGAAACAGTTCTAAGGGCGTCCTATAGTCTTCTAGTGAGAGTCCATTGTAGGCAGGTTACTTACGAACAGGACAACAAATTTCTTTATGGAATATTTTGGTTTAACATAGAAGTTTAGACTTAACGAAAGATTTAAAAATTATATAATGGAAAGAGTTCTAAGGGCTGTAGAATTTTTGATTCATAATAATTCATTCAATAATAGCCCGATTCGCAAGCATACAGATCTCATCATCAAAGTCGAGGTCATCTAGTCTTCCAGTGAGAGTCCATTGTAGGCAGTTTACTTAATGGTTGTAGTGTTTGTCGACTGGTTGTACGAACAGAAGAACAAATTTCTTTATGGAATATTTTGGTTTATCATAGAAGTCTAGACCTAACCCTACATATATAAGTGATATAATGGAAACAGTTCTAAGGGCTGTACAATTTTTGATTCATAATAATTCCTTCAATGATAGCCCGATTCGCCAGCATACAGATGTTATCAGCAAAGTCTAGGTCCTCTAGTCTTCCAGTGAGAGTCCATTGTAGGCAGTTTACTTAATGGTTGTACTGTTTGTCGACTGGCCGACTATATTATTCGGCGAACAGGACAAAAAATTTCTTTATAGAATATTTTGGTTTAACATAGAAGTCCAGACTTAACCATAGATTTAAAAATTATATAATGGAAAGAGTTCTGTGCAATTTTTGATTTATAATAGTTCATCCAATGATTCTTCCTTCACTGATTGATCACAAAATCGACTAAAGAGCGATTACATCATCGCATACAGAGTCAGACATAATACAGCATAATGTATAACCTCTGATATTATAACTTTTCAAAAGCTTCGGTTTACTCACATTTGCTTGGTGCACTAAATCTTTGCTTAAAAGCGATGGTAAAAATGTACTCGTCGAACTGGACAAAATGGTGTTTTGTTCAACGATTTGATCGAGCTGCTTGTACAACGCTTGCTTCAAGTCTAGTCGTTCCGGAATGCATTCCTGTATAAACATTGCATTCGATACAAGTTCCTTAAGATTAGTGGTTGCAGTGATGCAACTGAATTGTTCAGTCGCATTCAGTTTGCCACGCAAAAGTCCCTTTGATTCAAGACTTTTGAGTTCCTTCTCGGTTTCACAAAGTGCCGTCTCAATTTGTTCCGGTAGGATATCATACAGAACAACTTGATAGCCCACTGAAGCGAATATCATTGCCCACGAACGGCCTATCAGACCGCTAAAAAAGTAGAAAAGTAAATTTTGTTGGTTTTTTTTTTTTCAATAATTAATTACAGAAAGTACCTTCCGACAA
Organism: Nephrocerus scutellatus; assembly: GCA_947095585.1. Classification (NCBI taxonomy): domain Eukaryota; kingdom Metazoa; phylum Arthropoda; class Insecta; order Diptera; family Pipunculidae; genus Nephrocerus; species Nephrocerus scutellatus. Next base: position 123,022,809 of record OX352762.1, read on the forward strand.
TTCCAACTTTCTCTTTCTTCAATTTGCTGGCCATTTTAGTGCGTTTTCTTTGTGAATGAATTGTGCTGGTGGTGTACTGTACTATATAAAGAAATGATATGCTGCACGTTTTGATCAGCGTTTTTATTGAGATCCGTCAGAGAACACAACCAGTGGTAAAGTGTTAGCGAGACTCTTGTTTGTGACTGCAGCGAGTGTAGTGAATTTTAATGAAAGTTACTTTTGCAAATAAGCTTTGCTATAACGATCCAAGGTACCCTACAGCAGTATCTTGTATCACTACTGATAAGATAATCACAACTGATAAGTAATGCATTGGAAAAGAATCCACAAGCGTTGACGCAAGCTGCAGCCGAAGATGTCACAAGTGCTACTTATGTTTACAAAACATAAATATGTATTTTGTTGTTGTGGTACCGCTTGTGAATGCTAAGAAGGGTTCACCTCAAAGAACAATTTTTGTAGATTTTAATTTTGATTATCGTCACAACCAATACCTACTAATAAAGCAAAATGGAGTAGCCATTTGCTTGCTTAAGTGTTAACATCTTTTCCCGACTCGTGAATATAAAAAAAAAGCTACCTACCGACCGCAGCTCATCGAACACAGAAACCAGAAAAATTTATAAACTTTTTAAAAAAAATCCAACAAAAAAAGTTGTTTTCATGACATTACCAGTTTAGCTAAACGCAGACCGGGGTTAACCTGTTAAATAGGCCCTACCTCCAAAACATAATTTAGAGATTATAGCCAAAAAAACATAATGTAAAAGAACAGCCCATAAAAATACAACTATTTCTTGTAAATTCTCTAATCGGGTACTTTATTTTATAAAATTTGTATAGCTGCCCAACGACTCCCGAGCCCGATTACTTTCAAATGTTTACAAAAATTGGTGTCCATAGGAGATACAATTTTGTAAAATATTTGTATGGTAGCCCCCCGATCCTGAGGCCCGAGGGAACCCAAATTTTAATAAAAAATGTTGTCATCGGAGATACACTTGTGTACAAACTTTGAATAAAATCGGTCTTAAGGAAGTGGGTTAAAAATTGATCACAAGATTTGACCAGCCAGCTACAGGCACGCGAAGTTACTATAGAGAATTAAAAATAGAGAAATTATAAAGTTAACTGTATAACAAAGGTAGTAATAGTATTTTTACATCGTATTTTATGTCCTAATAATAAAGAAAATGTAAATATTTTACTTTTAATAAGGTCGGGCCTATTTCAAAAGAAATCACAGACCGGTGCATGTGTGTTGTGCTATGTACACTAAAATATTAAAATATTTAACCGGTCGTTCGGCATCGTCATCTAATTTATTGAGAATTGCATTCTCTTTAAGGTTATAAAGTCATTTTTTAATCTAATCTGATCAATGGGGTTGGCTACTTATTACATAAACTTAAGGCCATTACATCTGTATTTTATTTGCCGAGGAATGAGAATTGCACTATCTATATCCTCTTTGGAATAAGAAAACCTACTGTTTTGCTGGTTTTGGCTGGTTTTGACATTCCAATTCGGATTCAGATTCCACTGTTTTTCCACTGGTACTAGATTCATTAAGTAGGGCATCTCAAAAATATGGGCGTCCAAGTATATAAAGGGTGTTTTTTTTGGGAGGTTTGTTTTTCCGATAGATGTCGTTTTATTTTATGACAGTTGTTTTGACAGCTCAAAGTGGCATTTCTACTCAGTATTGTTTGGCAAATCATTATGAAAAAAAAAAAAAAAAAAAAAAAAAAAAAAAAAAAAAAAACACGTTATATCTAACGGGTGTTTTTTTAAGAGGTTGCCGATTTTTTTTTTGAATAAAACACATAAAATTATGAAATGACCAAAATTTTTTTTTATTTGGTAGATAATTTTTTGGCATTTAACATTTAAACACAATTTCTGGCATATGGCTACCACGACTATTTTTCACAAATGTCATTTTTTTTTTTTTTTTTTTTTTTTTTTTCATAATGATTTGCCAAACAATACTGAGTAGAAATGCCACTTTGAGCTGTCAAAACAACTGTCATAAAATAAAACGACATCTATCGGAAAAACAAACCTCCCAAAAAAACACCCTATATATGCTTAACGAACTAAACTAGCACTTTCTTTGTAAAAAATTTAAATAATTCTCAGTGTTCATTATTATTAGCTATACCACAAAAGTAAAACAATTTGAAATAATTCATTGTATAAGGTGTAGAGGTATACTTTGGTTGTTAGCACGTGACAGCGTCTCACTCTACATGAAATAAGGCGAACGCGTTAAAAAAAAAGTTAAATGTTAAATGTCTCACTGTTGTGTCACATTTTATGCCTTGTTTTCTAACGTATTCTAAATAAATAAAAATAAAAAAAATTAAAAAATATAAATATAAAACCTTCCTCTACCTGCCAATAATATACATTGAAAGTTTCATAAAAATCGATTGGTAAATGTGGCTGATATAAACAGTTTACATTTCCCACCCCTCAAAAGGGAAAGGGGAGTGTACTGTATTCTATAACCTTCCTCCACCTGCTAATAATATACATTGAAAATTTCATAAAAATCGGTTGGAAAGTGCGAGTTTCCATAAATAACAAGCAAACACACATTTCATTTCATTTTTATTTATACAGATAAGAATTACTCTGGAACGCCTATAGCAATTTGGACCTTACACTTCCTCGGTGTGTTCTGTGTAACTCTACTCGTTCGGGTTGAATAAAAAAACTGACCTAATCACAATCGGTTAAACATTAAATTTTCCATTATTATTTGGTAATAATTGCCAAAGTATCTGTATTTGAGCTCGAGGCTATTTCAAAGCATTTTCTTATTTTTACGCTTCACACGTGACTCGCGATACGGTCAAACGCGCGATTTTAAAATTGACATTTGACATTGAGCCGCTCACAAAATTTTAGCCCTCTAGGTCGTGGGAAAGGTGGTTAAAAATTACATAAAAAAACGAGAAAATGGCGCGATATCAACTCACCACACGCGCCACACGCGAAACGCGTCACAGGTGGAATATAAAAAATATATTTTGTACTTAAGACACATAATTTCAGCTCTTTAGGTCGTGTGGAAGGAGGTTAAAAATAACTTCAACTCGAAAACAAAATTTCTCAACCTATCACACGCGCCACACGTGACACGCGTCATATGCGGGATAAAAAAATGCTATTTTGAACTTAGAGTGTGGAAGGTGGTTGTAATAATACAGTATCTGAATCGACTTGGTCATGGTCAACATACAGTCGTGATTTTATGCCTTGTTTTCTAACGTATTCTAAATAAATAAAAATAAAAAAAATAAAAAAATATAAATATAAAACCTTCCTCTACCTGCCAATAATATACATTGAAAGTTTCATAAAAATCGATTGGTAAATGTGACTGATATAAACAGTTTACATTTCCCACCCCTTGAAAGGGGAGTGTACTGTATCTTATAACCTTCCTCCACCTGCTAATAATATACATTGAAAATTTCATAAAAATCGGTTGGAAAGTGCGAGTTTCCATAAATAACAAGCAAACACACATTTCATTTTATTTTTATTTATACAGATAAGAATTACTCTGGAACGCCTATAGCAATTTGGACCTTACACTTCCTCGGTGTGTTCTGTGTAACTCTACTCGCTCGGGTTGAATAAAAAAAACTGACCTAATCACAATCGGTTAAACATTAAATTTTCCATTATTATTTGGTAATAATTGCCAAAGTATCTGTATTTGAGCTCGAGGCTATTTCAAAGCATTTTCTTATTTTTACGCTTCACACGTGACTCGCGACACGGTCAAACGCGCGATTTTAAAATTGACATTTGACATTGAGCCGCTCACAAAATTTTAGCTCTAGGTCGTGGGAAAGGTGGTTAAAAATTACATAAAAAAACGAGAAAATGGCGCGATATCAACTCAACACACGCGCCACACGCGAAACGCGTCACAGGTGGAATATAAAAAAGATATTTTGTACTTAAGACACATAATTTCAGCTCTTTAGGTCGTGTGGAAGGAGGTTAAAAATAACTTCAACTCGAAAACAAAATTTCTCAACCTATCACACGCGCCACACGTGACACGCGTCATATGCGGGATAAAAAAATGCTATTTTGAACTTAGAGTGTGGAAGGTGGTTGTAATAATACAGTATCTGAATCGACTTGGTCATGGTCAACATACAGTCGTGATAGTTTATTTGGGTTGCCGAATTCTCCCATGGCTTTATAAAGTTATACTCTGGCTATGCTATCATAGGCGGCTTTAAAGTATATAAAAAGATGTTGTAGTGCCTGCTATTTTAATCAGTTCCGCTGGGATCCCATCTGACACGGTGTCTTATTATTTTTGAGCCGATTTATCGCTCTGCTAACTTCGTCTATGCTTGTTGGCGGCAGCAGAGTATGGTCTTCGGTAATTGATGCAGCCTCCAATTCCTCAGTTAGCTGACCATTTAGTTACTCATGAAAGTGCCCTTCCCATTGCTCTAAGATGCCTTTGAGATCGGTGATCAGTTTACCCTCTTTGTCTTTGCAGTATGCTTTCTTTCGCAGGTGAACTTTTTTTTCATATCTACTGAGCTTTTTATATTCACGTGCCGCCGTTCTATGAGATTGTTGCATTGCTCGGTACGCAACATTCTTACGTTCAGTGGATAACAGTCGTTCCGATCTCTACGACTACTGCCTAAGATGGAGTCAGCAGTACTAATGAGAGTATTCTTAAGGCGTGTCCATTTCTCATCTACGCATCTCATCTATTACTTGCTGCCATTTCTATAACTCGTTGTCCATTGTCATTAGTGTTTTCGTGTAAGCTATGGGTGCCAATGTACTGCATGAATACTGGCTCCCTATCTATTTTAGCATTCATATCCCTCAGAATGATTTTTACATCATACTGTCGACTGAACCAAAGAATTATACTTTTTTATCATCTGGGGAATCCTCTGTAGGTGCGTGAACGTTTATGAGGCTTATGTTTTTAAATCTGCCCCGCACGTGAAGGGTGCATAGCCGTTCATTTATTGCTTTAAAGCCGATAACGGTGGGTTGTATTCTTTTGCTGTTTCGAAACCCCACCTTGAGCACATGATGTCTTACATGACAGCTGTAATAGTTATATGCCATATACCTCTTATTGTTTTATCGCTTTGTCTACAAGCGGTGTTCAAAAGAAATATCCAGATGCATCCCGCCTATTCTCCAACCCGTCCGTAATACCCGTGCCTCAACTCGAGCTCACGGGTCCACCATTAAGCCCATTTTCGGACGTACTAACCAATTCAGAGTTTCCTTCTTTAGCCGCACGATAGTTATGTGGTATGATTTGCCTGATTCTGTGTTTCCGCATTTTTATGATCTGCAGTCATTTAAGATACGCGTGCGTAGACATCTCATCTTTTCCTCTCCCTAATTTCCAAACGCCCACGCTGTGCTAAGCATTATAAGGGTGCAAACCCCTTTAGCTTGTGTACATTATAAAAAAATGCTCCCAGGTTTAGTAGCATAAGGCAAAACTTAAAACCTCGAAAAATGCAATCAAACAAAGGGTAGGAACGGTCACATATAATGCTGGTGCAATGGATAGAATATGCAAGTATCAATTTTTTATTTTAAATCTTTACCAAGTAATGAAATTTATCTTAATACTGCCAAGAAACTGACAGGCACGTGGGCACATGTTATTTATACGTTTAAAAAAAACCTGGATTCATTTGTTGGCTGCTAATCTAAGTCCTCAAGTTTGTAACTGATCTTATTATCTATCTTTAAAATAATAAATAGTCGTCTTCTCATAGTTAGAAAGTTTTTAATAATGTTTTAAAAACAGAATATATTCCTTAAGCATCAAGAAAAAATGTCTTAAAAGTGGTATTTGATAGTGATCAAGTAAGATAACTAATATTCATTGGAATAATTTTGAATGTTTAACTTTATTTGATCATCGAGCCAACGTATCCAGTCTGTAGTTATTGGTCTATCCATGGTCACCTCATGAAACACATCCGATCTGGAAACCTCAATAAAGTGCATCTTGCCGAACATATTCAAACTCGTGGTATTATTAATCCCAATTTTCACTTCAAATTTGTCTATTGCCAACTCACGTTGTGCGTATTTAAGAAGAAGCAATATTGCCTCCCAACCCAGTCCTTGACCTCGATAATTACTTTCGGCTATCATTATTTCAGCTTCAGCCACTTTCTTCCTTGTTTCATCTTCTATGCGCAGGAAAAGGTTTGTATCGCCGATCAATGATTGAATTTCATCTTGGGTTTCGTCAAAAACTTTCCGCGATAGAACAAGAAATGTGCATTCTGTTAAAAATACAATAATATAATAATAATAATACCTAATACATTAGGACTCACTGTCCTCGTCATTTCGCCAAGATTCTTGCATTGCATATTCCTCTTTCAGCGAGAGCGGTTCCGAAGCAGTTAGCTCCTGCAGTTCTGGGTTTTTCATCCATTTGTGGTACCTGATATAGTCGATTTTCAGAAATAGTATAATTTTAAATTTATGGATAAACTTACTTTTCCACATGTTTTGCTTCGTATGGTATTAGAATAGCTTTTTCTCCAACAACCTTTATATTTTCATTGATTTTCATCGCTTTTATTTTTAATTCCCCCCAACTTGTTTACAAATCACTAAAAATTGGATTTTTTTTATTATTGTACTAGAATAGGAAAGCACACTGCGACTGCATGTGTCACGTTATCACTACAGAAAAGTTATCGATTTCTGTGATAATGTTATCGGTTTGTTATAAAAAATTAATGTAATTTTTTAATTTATGTTTTTTTTATATTTTGCAAGGTTTGCACTTTAAAGTATTTCTTATTGAAGGTTATCCATTGTGCCACGGCGCTCAACAATAAATAATTATTATAATTTTTGTTAAATATTTTAAAGTATTACAGTGACAGCAAAACTGCAGGTAATGCTCCTAATTAGTACATATCAAACTGTAAAAACTGACAACCAGCTGAAACCGCTGCCAAACGCTATTCGCTAAATATAAACAAATAACAAATGTTCTGTTTTCGGAAATAATTACAGCGTCTGTGTGCAATATTTCTTTGCAATTTGCAATGTTTCCAATAAAAACTTTGGATCCGCAACAGCGACATGATTATATTTTAAAAACTTATATTCTTAACAAAACGACCGAAGTATCACGACGGTATAAACGTGACATCGATGTCATTAAGGAAAATCACAAATTCTTGTGGGAAGACGACGATGTACCCGATAGCTGGGAAAGACGTCTGGCCAAAAAGTACTACGACAAACTGTTCAAAGAATATTGTATAGCAGATTTGAGTCGATACAAGGAGAACAAGGTTTGCAGTTTAATTTTTAAATTGTCATTGCATTTCAATTTCTCTAAAATAGGTAGCATTACGATGGCGAACAGAACAAGAAGTGGTAACTGGAAAAGGCCAATTTCAATGCGGAAGTCGACGCTGTATTGTTAAAGAGGAGCTTCGCAGTTGGGAAGTTAATTTTGGCTACTTGGAGAGTGGCGAAAAGAAAAATGTTTTAATAAAATTAAGTAAGTTTCATCATAAAGATGTTTATGTCCTTAAAATAGATAGTAACTCTTCCATAGGACTTTGTCCAGATTGCTCAAAACAACTTAACTACACCTCAAGAAAACGGGAAGTCAAAAGGCAGAAACACGTTGAAAAACATCAAAAATATTTAAAAAGATCTTCAAAACGAAGAAAAGAATACAACGATAGCAATGATGAAATTCAAAGCACTTCAAACCATTTGGATAATTTGGAAATGGAAGGCAACACAGTGGAAGAAGACCACAGCATAGAATGTAGCAAAACGGGATCAACGCCAAACAGAGATGATATCCTAGATACTGAAAGTGATGTTTGGACAAAGAAACAGGAAATTGAAACGGAAAAGATACAACGCGAAGAGGAATTTGAGAAATATCTTGAAGATCTTTTATTGTAATTATTGTAATATAACGGCTACGCATTAATAAAAGGGTATTTTAAAACAAAACAAAAAGGAACAAAAACATCTACTAATGTTTATTTTATATTTAGAAGTTTTTATCTATAATAGTGCTAGTATGGGGAGAAGAAACAATACCAGAAGACTGGAGGAGTATAACTCTGTGCCTTATACATATGAACGGAGATATTACAACGTGCAGCAATTTATTATTGAGTACCGCTCATACGATTTTTCGTCTATAAGACCAGATAGCCTCATACGATAAAGCACATACCAGTGCACAGGCAAATCAATAACTGATCCGATTTCCACCATTAGGCAGACGATGAAAAAATTTCCAGAGTTCCAAAACTTACTAGACTATATGCTTACAGACATAAAAGTCGCCTACGATAGTAAGCCAGTGTTGGTTTCATTCATTCGTTGAGAAAATTTCGGAAACCTTTATAGATATAACACGATGAAACGACATAGGACCATTCGTATGATTTATTTTATAATGTCCTAGGTTTGATTTCTTAGGTCTGCTTGATTAGAGACTGGTTCCTAAATTATTTTCTGCCAGAGGTTGAATGATATTAAAAGCAAACAAATTAAGACTTCAAGGTGCTTCTACTATTAGAAAATGCGCCAGGTCACCTATTAGCTATAAGTCATTCTAACGTCCACTACCACAAAACACTCACTACATTCTTGCTGCAACAACTAAGAATGTGTACGATTATTAATTACTCTTTACGACTTACTTCATCACAAACAAGTGTAATTACAATAGAAATTAGATTAAAAATTGAATCTTGGAAGCGATTTTCATTAAGCACTGTATTTAAATCTTATCCTTATCCCTCCAAGAACTGATAATATTATCAATATTAAATACACTTTGGAAAAAGATATGGCCTGCTGCAGTTAAGACGAGAAATTGGGGGCTTATTAGAACTGCCTATCGTTCGGAAGGGAAGCTTCTTTGGATATAGTTATTCAAGAACAACTTGGCGATTTGGTGGAAATGGCATCCGAGCCAATCAAATTGATTCTGAACACACTAGTGCTGGGGATGAAGGATGAAAATATTTTTTTTTTTATAATGTACACACGCCTTATAATGCTCAGCACAGCGTGGACTTTAGTAAATTTGGGAGAGGAAAATATGAGATGTCTATGCACGCGTGTCTTAAACGACTGCAGATCATACAACTGCGGAAACACAGAATCAGGCAATTCATTCCACGCCGGAGTTTTTGTGGTGAACGTTGGATTTGAAACCGTCCAATACGATCTGGATTGAACGGTCAGAAAGGAAGAAGTCCAATCAAACAGGGTCTTATCAAGTCCATCGGAATCATTTTCGAAAAAAAAAGAGCTTGATGACAGACTTTGTCAAATGCCTTGGAAATATCGAGTGCAACAATTCCATTTCCATTACCTTGGAAAGTATGGATGTTAGCGCAATGGGTTGGTACGAGGAAAGAGATGACGGTTCGCCTTTTTTAGGAAAACGCTAGATAACCGATTTTTTCAAGTTACTTGTGACGACTCCAGAAGAATATGAGAAATGAAAAAGCTTGCGCAATGTCAACGTTGAAGAACACCTCTTCAAAACTATAGCGGGAATACCATCAGACCCAGCAGATTTATGAATGTTGAGAGCATTTAATACTCTAGGCACTAGACGAGTACGAAAGTATATCAGTCCCATAGAGGATTCGATTCTCGCAAGCACAGGCGGTCATAAGGCGCTATGTGTTAGCTAGCTGCGAAATGTGAAGCAAACAGATGGGCCTTGTCTATAGAGCCGACAGTTGGAATGTCATTCTGAATGAGCGTTGGAATTGAAGACGAGGCAGTATTTTTCGTTTCACGAATGACCAAAAATGTTTACTTCTTTTGGGACATTGAAGCATTTTTTACCTCAGTTTCTGGTCATACTCGAATTTGACTTGTCTAAGGTAGGCATTGTAATCATATCTGAATCGTCTATATTTGGTTCGGTTTTCCGGTGGGGTTTTCTTTATATAACCGAAAGCATACCTCCCGGTTCTTAGTAGCCTCTTTGCAGATTAAATCATACCAAGCATTTTCCTTCGGTTTGATACAAAATTAATTTAAACATTGAACAAACTACAGGATGACCTAAGCGTAGCCAAAAAGGTATCGGAACATTACCACCTTTTTTGTTCTGGGTTTAACTCACGTATAACACGGTTTCAGAGAACACTGTATTTTGTAGGATCCTATCTACCATGCTATAGCAGGGTTACCTCTACTCGTGTGTTGTAGACTAGAAAATAGCAGCTCATATAACTGGTCTTGTGTACTGGCTTCGAGTCTCATATAACACGGTTTTATGGCAGGGTTACCTGTACACGTATATTGTAGACTAGCACCTCCCATAATTGTCCAATAGAAAAACTTCAAAATAATCGATTTCTTCAATATGACTCTATTCGACGATCTATTTTATTTTTTAATATAATAATTATAATGTCGTATGGTGTATGGAGATGTAATTTAAATTTCATATAACCTACTCATGTATAATAAGTACATAATTCATTTCTGAAAAACGCTTACTATTATATAAGTTGTGTAGTTTTATAATAGGCAGTATTTCAAATACATACTTTGATATAGAAATTTACAACTGATATTGTATAACTTTAAAAATATATACATATACCGTAAAGTCGGTCTTCTCTTTATTTCCGACGTGACAAGGTTTACCTCAAGGAAGGTATTAATAATACAATGATCAATCGCTTGTTTTTTTATAAATTGGGCACGTGTAAGGCGGCTTCCACCCTTATATTTCCAGGCGAAGTGCTTGGCACGGCTTAAGAAAGAAAGAATCTCTAAACTAAACAATGCGTCCGAAGGGGGGCTTGATGGTAAACTGATGAGCAATTAGAGCGCCACGATACGCAACTTCCTGCAGACCAGTACATTTCCGTATTAATGCGCCTACCATCTCTATATTTCGTCACATCGATAAGACATTATTTCGACTGCCCTAAATAAGGTGCAGTGTACCTTCTGGAAATTTTTTTCCAATAGCTCACGCTCAAGGGGTTTAAACCCTTTTTGATGCAAGCGCGGGCACTAAGGTATCAAGGAAGGAAAGAGGAGATTTCCATGTGCATGCATTTTGAATGTCTGCGGATCATATTGATGCGGAAAGAAGAAGCTTGGTAAAGTATTTCACATTAATAAAGGGGCGGAATGCAACTGGCTATTTCTCTTGAGCAACGTTGATGGAAAAACCGGTTTTGTCGCACGATTCTGTAGACATAAGTCATCCAGATTAGGTGGACCTAACCACCTTTAGTTTAGGTTTAGGGCGAATGGATGCCTTTTAAATAGAAACATGCTTAACATACGCTGTTGTTTTAGTTGCACATCCGATGAGAAGGATGTGAACCTGAGAATATTTAAGAGAAGCTAAGAGTACTGTCATCAGCGAAGGAATGCATTGTATTAGAAGTTGCAGTCAGAAGGTCGTTAAATAAGAAAGTGTCGGAGTTAAAACACAGTCCTGAGGGACACCCGCATTTATGCGGTGAATATCAGACTTAAAACCATCCAACAAATCTTGGATTAACCGGTTTCAAAGATAGTTGAAGCAGCGGTGTACATCGATTCCATAAGCACTCATTTTGGACAGAACCAAACTCTGTCAAATGCCTTTAAAGTATCAAGTGCTACAACTTTGCTTTCACCAAACTTGTGAAAAGACTGGTTCCACTTTTCGGTAAGATATGTCATCAGATCACCACTAGAACGTTGTCCACGGAAACCATATTGACGGTCATTGTGCAGTTTTTGTGATTCAAGATATTTCATAAACTGTCGGTTAATTGGCGTTTCCATTACCTTAGATAGAAGGGACGTTAATGCTATGAATCGGTACGAAGAGGCGGTTCGCCTTTTATTATTTGTCAATCGCTCTAGATACAGAAGAATGTATCTCCGCCATGAGACAAGTACATATTTGGTTCTTTATGGCATTCGTTCTGTGTACATTGCGCTAACCCACTTTAGAGGAAACGTCGCTTGGTCTTTACATTGGATATTTAATATGAGTGTCCGTTATCATTCCCCGTTCGTCTGGCCTTTGCGATGACAATCAACAAATCATAAGGCCAACATTTGGAAGCTTGTAGGATTAACTTGGAGTTTTCGTGTTTCGCGCTTGGAAAACTGTATGTCGGGTATTTGCGTGTTGGCAAGACATCATCTTTGTTTGTTTACGCGCCGGAAAATTTAGTTTATCACAAAGCTTTCCATTAAATGTTAACCTCATTTCTTTTCCATGGAATTCTTTTGAATTACGAACGAGTTTCATTTAATATTTAAACGAAACTCAAATCGTATACAGTGAGGCCAATGTTACCGATGATTGGGATTCACAATCGGTTATAAAGAGTTACAATCAAATTAATTTTTAGGTGGTACGAAGTTCACCGGGTCATCTATCTAATATATAAAAATGAAAGAATGTTTGTTTGTTTCCTATACAAATCCAGACCGTTGATGATATCACTTCAATTTTAGCTTAGGATGCTTCACTGATGTATGGAAGGAACAGTACAGCATATTTATGCCAAACAAAAACCACTTCTTGGAGGGTTTGAAATTGCGTTTCAATTAAAATATACACACAAGTACTTAGCTGTATGTATTGGCAACGTATATTTATCATCGTGGCTCAGTGGAAATGGCCATGGCTATCATTTATCATATATACTAATATTTTTTTCAAAAATTCCTTCACTAATGTTTAGAATGGAATTTCAGCGTAAACATAGGTTACATATTATCCCGTTTATATAAAAGCACCTTTTGTGGCGACCAAAATTGTGACTAAACAACTAAAGTCGACGAACAAACGGTCGCGCATCATATTGACTGTGCTTTACTGCAGGCTGCGCTGCTTTCTGTGTTATGTTTTGTACGAACATCGCGCCTATCGTGGCATCATAATCACTGTGCATGTGCTGCATTGCCTTGTACGTACTATAATCTACATATATATATATATATGTATATAAAAAATAATGTCTGTTGGTTTGTAATACGACACTAAAACTAAAAAGCTAGACAGCCGATTGAGCTGAAACTTTCACAGAATATAATATTCGGCGCGACAGACCAATGCGGTCCAAGGCCTAGCTTCTTGCAACCATTTGTGTTGAGCATGTATATTTTTGCACACAAAATGGAGGGGACCTACAATTTAATGCCGGATCCGAACGGCGAAATGAGAAGCTTTCCGTGACAAGTTATTACCACTGGACCGTGAAAAATACTTTTGGTGTTTCTGCGATTCGAACCAGGAACGAATGTGTTGAATATTATATGAAATAGAAATTAAATAATTAAAAAAAATTGGAATTTTTTATTTCTTATTTCTAAATTTAGATCTGAAACCTAACGCCAGATGTATTAATTCGTGGCTGCTTAGTTGGGGGGAATTAACTTCCAAATAATTCGAATTAAATTTTTCTCAACAAAATACAGCTTATATTTTACAGCTTATTTAGAATATCTTAAGCTTAATGAGTTTTGCATTATTACAATGTTATACTTTTCTACTCCAGCTTTTTTAGAATAATTATTATTATATGCAATAGTAACAACAGATTACAACAATTATTAATATATTGCTTTACGATTATGTTCTGTTTTGGAATTTGTAACTTTTTTTTTGGTCAACAATGAACTTGCACACCGAGTATGTGCGCGTTTGAGGTTTAAGCTATAAAGTAAATACAATAAATCTTAGTAATATTCCTGTATTTGTTGCATTGAATTGTAATATTGAATACTAACTATACGTAACTAGTAGATTTTTTTGTTTGCTTGCTTTTTGCTGTTAATGTCATGTGATAAATTTTTCTAATTTACAAATATGTAGTAATATATGTTTAATAATAATTTGTATGCAATATGAATTTTCTTATGATAATAAAGGAGAATTAGAGAACATTTAATTCGGATAAAAAAGATACAGAAAAAAAGGAGGTTACACACGGTATAGAATAAGGCTAGGAATATTATAAAAACATTAAACTGGAAAACATTTTTTTTTTGTTTCCTCTTTTGACTTTTTGTTTAAAACACACAAAACAACTCATCGAGATTTAAAACTGAAAAAATCTACCATTACTTATCAAATAAATAAATTAAAATTAATACTTAATAATAAATTTAGTTGAGCTGGCTTTTGGGCGTCGGTGGTGGCGGCAGAGTTTGTAGTAGTAGCAGCTGAAATACGCTGCTTTTGCGATTGCATTATCTGCCAGAGAAAATATTGATGGAATTGGTTCCGGTGCGTTTTCTTATAAGACGAGCCGACACTGAAATCAAAAAGTTATATACAATAATTGTTTTTGGTTATATATGTGTGCAACCACCAACTTGAACTGTCCTGCGGCGTAAGAGGCCTGTCGAGCACCTTCTGTATAACCATTATCCATTCATCACGATCCTGTTCGGTATGCGATGACAAATTGTAAGTTCGCTCGGGGGTGAATAGTGTAAAACTGTAGCCTTGATCCTTTGCACCAATTGGTGCGCCTATTCGTATGCTGTATCCATCGAGACTATGACCCAGGAATATTTCACCTTTGGGATATGCATCGAGTGGATCATCGTGATACATAAGTTTGCGATTATCGAGCGTAAACCAACGTCTCTTGTAGCCATCTGAGGTGCGGGGACCAGTCTTCATGAGCCAGCCCTCTTTGGAAAAATCATGTGTCAATAGATGCATTAGTTCAGCCTCGCTGGAACTTGGAAAAGCGACTTGAAGACGATGCAGTTTCGCACAACGTACTGCCATGTACCAGTTGTTGATCACCTCAGGATCATCGTGATAGACAAAAATATGCCTTGTCGATCCCTCTTTCATGTATGTCAGTTGCATTGAGTTCTGATGGCCAATTTTGCGCGGTGCAAACGCGATATTTAGTTCGGATATCCTAAGTGTAGCTTTGGCTTCTTTGCTCTCCTTCACATGATACCTAAGGGTATCATCCGCTTCGGAAAGAATGAACTTTCGCGGCTGGTAACGACTGTCCTCTTTGCCGCGTTTCATTAGAAAACCTTCCATGTGACCAGAAATATAACTCGGCCTACCGTTCTGTGAAAACTCCAGACGTTCGTATTTTGCGCGAATCCATTGTTCTATCAATACCCTAAGGTAAACAAAATTAAAACAAAATTTACTTTATTACTAATATCATAAAACGATATAATCCCAAAAGTTACATACTGTGGATCGTCCTCACACGGATGACGGTAGCACGGTGGTACTCTGTATTGGTATTTCATTTTTGCTCGCATATTTCCCACCTCTTTCATTCTCTCCAGTTGACTGTCCTCCCATTTGTCCAGTTTTAAGTGTTTCACTTTGGATATGTGTGCGCCCATTGCTCGATGCACGCCAGCGCAGCGAGTGCACACAAAGATGCCAATGTTGTATGAAGCCCATTCCACATCTGTGGAATAAAATGATTTAATTTGCATTAATATGAAATAAAAGCTACTAAAATTTTTTAGGGAAATTTGCCAACGGTAAACTAAATATTAGTTGGGATTGGAGATTTTTTTTTTCTTCTAATGCCCACATGCCCAAGAAATTTGAATCATAATAATGCTTAGCAAAGGAGGAAAAGGGCATATGTCTATGCACCTGCGTCTCGAATGCCTGTGGATCATATAGCCGCAGAAACACATCACATGGGAATTTCTTCTAAATAATTAATGTGCGTCTAAAAAAGGAATCTTTGTTCTATTAACATTTTGATCCAATTTTAGCGATAGCGAATAGGTGGTCGTTCCAATGAAGATTTTTATGGAATCAAGAATTGTGAGTTTTTCGGTGTCTTCAATGCAAGTGTCATTCATGGACAAAGGTTAGGGGTTTAAATTTTTCTTAAACGACAGAACACCGCATTGGGTTTAAAAGTTATACTCTATTGTGTAACACAAACCTTATTAAGCTGTCAGAGTCAGAATATGACGTGCATATCATATCGGGTGTGTTTTCAAGACTTATGTCGAGTTTTTTTTTTTTTAAATCTGCCGTAGAGTGCTTTTTTGGCTGTCAAGTCGTTCGTTTATTCCAAAAAACCAATCTACGGTAGATTGGATTTCCCCTCAAACAGATCTTGATATTTTGGGAGATTTACCCTTCTTCTCATTAACTGCAACAACAACACATGCAACAAAACAATGTAAACAAAAGATTCTCGGCTTTCGTGTTCGATTGCTAAAACAAAAAAAAACTCGACATTAATTGGCAACCATTTGACATTTGACAGCTGATTTATATTCAGTAATCAGTACGTTTTGATATTTTAATATTAATTTTTTTTTCTAAAAACTCTACCCCAGAGTCGCAGATTTTACCAAAAGGGAAATCTAACACGATAGGCGAAAATCTTTTGTTTACATTTTTTTGTTGCATGTGTTGTTGTTGTTGTGTTAGTATAAAGAGGCGTATATCTCCCAAAATATACAGATCTGTTTTCGCTCTACGGTAGAGTCGTTTTGAAGGGCAAGCGAATAACTTGACAGCCAAAAAAACTCTGGCGCAGATTGATTTTTGGCTGTCAAGTTGTTCGTTTTTTCTAAGAAACCAATCTACGGTAGATCGGATTTTTATATATTTATATTTTGGGAGATTTACCCCTCTTTTCCTTAGTTACAACAACAACAAATGCAACAAAACAATGTATACAAAAGATTCTCGGCTTTCGTGCTAGTTTTTTCGCAGAATTCTAAAACAAACAAAAAACGACATTACATTAGAACGTTTGCATATGGTGCAAATATAAAAAAAAAACGTTGCCCTAATGTAGTCTGTGCGCTACGTCCATTTTACGGTCGTTCATCGGAACAAGTTATCAGATTAACCATTAACCGTTTTTGCCCAAATGAGTTGATTCGCCATCGTGCACAGTAATTGCAGCTTTATCCTTTTTTTTTATATAATTTGCGCACGCGAAAAGGGGTTTGCACCCTTATTATGTTCGGCTATAGGCTTGGCACAGCGGAAGATTTTGCGCGAAATTCTTGGTTTACGGTTTACAATATCCAGAAGTGCAAGAACTGAAGCATCGTGTTCGTCGCAGATTAAGTGAATGGGCCGGAAACAAGATTACTATTGATCCTCATTTTCACCACAAAATCTTGTGGGGACTCATTTTTGATTGAACGGCAACGTCAACAAAACAAAGTTGCCGGATTTGGAGTAAAGAACAACTAGAAGCCATATTGAGACGCCATGTCATGCACAAAAACTCACTGTTTGGTGCGATTTATGGGCTAGTGACATCATTCGCCCATAGTAAGTCTATACCTCTAAAAAAAACCCCTCCTTTACGTGGGTTTTTCGGTTCCACTTGCTACGAAGTGGGAGTATTTTATCCTTAGGTAATAGCAGCGTTAATATATGGAGATTTAAAACCATCCATTATGATATGTATTGAACGTTCAGAGCTTCTAGTCCAATCAAGCAGGGTTTTATCGATTCCCTTGGCTTTCATTTTCGACGAAAAAGCTTGATGCCCCATACACTGGCAAAAGCATTGGAAATAAAATGAAATCAAATTATATTATGTAAAAAGAAAAATAGAATGGGTCAATTAATAACACTGCCACACTGCAGTAGTGATACAGCCTTAGCTCTGCATCAGTTTTCCATCACATGCAAAAGGAATCACTTTTAACTAACAAGAACAAACATTCAATTAATACACATGTGCGTAACAACTCATCTTCATTAACGCCAAGCCAACGCGAACGCTGTACCTAGCATTAATTAAAGGCGTGTTCTTATTTGAAAAACAAAACAAACGAAAAATGTAACCATAAGAATAGAATATCCGAGGATTTCCCTAAACAACAGATACGAGTATATGCATGTGGAAAGAACCAAACTTTTCGTATCCTATGATATATTACATTAACACACTCTCATGTTTTCTATTTTTCAATCAAAAGTGGGTTGTATATCGGAGAAATGGGGATACAAATTAGAAGCACGGAATGAATATAAAATGTGAGATAGTCAAAGTTGTATTCATTAAAATGTCAGTGATAAGTCTCAATAACAATAACAAAACAAAATCATAGCAATCCTACTGAATAAAGCGAGATGAGTGAGATAGGTGGAACTCCATGCGCACTGAATAGGCAGGCATAGGCAATGAATAGTAGAAAACCGGGATTACGTACACCACTATGTCTATGACTGTGTTTTATTTACGATTACGTTTACGATGCAAAAATTAAAATACGCTGACAATCTGACACAACAGACGATGAACGTAAGTGAGCAAAGTGCATTAACCCGAGCGTATCGACTGAACACACAAAAAAGGTTACAAGCAAAGTTATGAAATAAAAATTAGGACAGTATGTATCCACAAATCAGCCATATGTGAGTTAGTGCGACAATTACGAATGATGTAATTATTGTGAATAAAAGACCAGGTTGGCCATAATTGCTTCTCACATTTTTATGAAAAGATAATCTTAATATATAAATAAAATAATATAAAAATTATTATTATTGGAGCATAATTAGCCGCCTAAAAGTTAGAAAAGAAAATAGCTGGTTTTATCCTCTCAAGACCACCTCAAGAACCCCTCAAAACCTTCTTAATACCCCGTCAAGACTTCACTCAAGACACTCAAAAAATTCCCCCAAGAACCCCTCAAGACCAATTAAGGACCCATCAAGACCCCACTAAAGATCTTCACAAAGCTCCCACGAGACCCTTTCAAGACCCCTTCTAAGAACCCCTTCTAAGAACCCCTCAAGACTCCACTCAAGATTCCCACCTAAAACCCCTAGATCCAATCACGACCCTCTCAAAATCCACTCAAGACCTTCTCAAAACCTTCTTAAGACACCCTCAACACTCCATTCATGACCCCCTCAAGAACCCCTCAAGACCACTAAAAACAACTAATGACATCCGTTGTTGGTTTTAGTAAAAAGAGGGGTGAATCTCCCGAAATATACAGATCTTTAAGAGCCGATCTCAGATCAAAAATTTGATTCCATCGATTTTTTTTAAGGAAAACTAACATGACAGCCAAAAACTCAATACGCGCCGGTTTTTGTTTTGTCAATTCGAATTCAACATTATTTGTCGTATTTTTTTTTTAAATCTGTCGCAAATTGATTGAAAACAATGTAAACAAAAGATTATCGGCTTTTCAAGACAAAAATTTGAGCTCGAGCCCGGAATTCTAAAACAAACAAAAAAATACGACATAAGTTTCTCCATTGTAGTGAGAGCGACCTGTACCCATATTAGCTCTGTTCCCGTACTCAAAAAGTAGTAATAATTATTGCTAATCAAAAGCGTTCCCGTACTCGAAAATTTGGTAAAAGAGAGCGAAAATTTCCCCTCCATGCGAATTTTGCCGATTTTACAATGTACTACAAAAAACGAATTTATTGACGACGAACCTATGTGGCGTTCGTTTTTTTCTGCACTAATTTTTGGCGCTGCGCGAAAAAAACCACGATGACGATAATAATGATAAATTGATAACAAATGTTTTTATTTTGAAATTGAAGCATAAGCAAACAAATCGAGTGCACTTTTGAGAAATTAAATGCAGTATTTTTGACTATAATCATGACTAACTTACTTGTGAATGTTGAATTTTGGCGTAATGAATTTTCACAGTTTCAATTAAGCCAACAATTTTGTGGTTTTATGCGTTCCCGTAATTTTTCCTGTGTGTGCTCCTCTTTGAGAGATTTTTTGTCAGTTTCTCATTTTGCTAATTTTTACTACAAAAAGTAAGACCTATTAAGAGAATAGTGTGACAACTATGACAACTTTCAAGCCTGAGCACACTTTTTACATTTTGTACTAGTTCTTTCTAGTGCCGCATTTAAAATGTTTGTGCTCTTCAAAGAAACTGTTAATGCGGTAATGTAGCTCAAGCAGAGCATATTAGAAAAGCAATCAACATGTAATGTGCACTACTGCACTTTATATGCATTCATTGATTTATAGTCAAAGCAATCGAACTACAATCAGTACTTGTAGTAGAGTTAGAATGCATTATTCACACATGCGCTTCTCAGTTACTATAGTGTACACAAATGACAAGTAGCAAAGTTTACCCCACAGCATCCATTCAGAGTATCGTCGCAGTCACAGCGGTGATGGAACGGGCCGAAACTACAGTAGTCGTTGACCTCAATACTCATTAACCATAGTTGCATTTTGACAATTTATACATCGCATACCCTGTAACCTGTGATAGCAAAAATCAAGGGACTTTAAAAGAAAGTCCAAAGGAAAATACCAAACCTTCAAAGTTTATGGTAATTAAAAATTTAGTTTGCTTTTATCAAAAAAACAAAAAAAAATTGGTTAGAAATTGCACTTTTCGGAGATAATAAATGCACCACTGGTCGATAATTATCTTGCCGTCATATTGCTCTCACGCCGTTCTCGTGGACACCCCAAGCTAAAATTTTATGAATGAAATATGTAATGTATATATTTCGCTTCTAGCTCAACTATTATAGAATAATAATATGGGAGGAATACTATCATAGTGAGTGTGCGCTGCTAATGCTAAGCACTAACAACGCATATGCATGTAAACAATACACATTTTATACATACGAAATTAATTTTTCAACCAATTCAGCAACGAATCTTATGATCGACCAGCGAGGTGCAATTTGCGATATACAACATTGTATAAAGCTCCGACAGCTTATCGCCTTCAAAGTCACTCCATACTCCAAGCCTAAGCAAAACAATAATTACCTCAGAGCTCAGACCAAGAAGTCACAGATTAGCAACAGAGCACTTTGTTATTGCCACTCTCATCGTAATGTACATACATTATTATTGTAGTATTATTATTTAATTTTTCTTCCCGCTCTTGCTTAGCAGAGTGAAATAAAAGTTCAAAACAATAATCTAAATAAAAAAAAAACAAATTTGCGAAAAACAATATTCATTGAAATTTTGATTAGAACCTGGGACTGCGAAGCGCCTGGCCAGATATATACCGACTGCGAACCTTCCATATGAGTATTTGTTTTTCAACATAATACTTGCATAGTCCAATTGCGTAGTCGGATTATTTTATTTTGGTATTTATTTTCTTGAAAAGTAAACTCACGTCTGCTTCCGCAATCGGCACATTTATTATTGCTGTTGTGTCGTAAGAGTTCTTGTAAAAGTTTTTCATTTTGTTCGGCCATGTCTCTCCCTCGTTACCCGATGAACAAGCTTGTTCTTCTTGCCTTTGGACTTCGAATAGTATTTGCTATTTTGTAATTGTTGTCGTCGAATGCGCCTTCGTAACGTCGTCGGGTCACTTTAGTTAGCTTCACAACACAATTTTTTCACTTCTGCTTATTCCGAAAATATCTCAAAATATTTATGATTTTCTCGAAAAACAATATTTTAAATATTATTATGCTACACATTAAATTCACAAAATTAATCGGAAAACTTTGATTAACTTATTATTCCTTCTTAAAAAATTGTTTCGTTATCGAACGCTCGACTTAACACAACACAAGCTCATATCTCATACTCTCTTAATAGCTCTCAGACTCGATATGGGAAATTCTAAAATTCTATCTGCTCTACATACATCGCTCACCTCGGACAACAGAAACAGTCAGTTTTTTTTATTGACTTACCTCTATGAGCATGAGCATCTTATAAATATATATAGGCTATGTTACTGTCAGCTGTCACTGTCAAATTGTTTTGTAGTGTACACACTGTGGAACGTATTCATGTAGTTCTTGTTATGAAGCATTAAACCGGAAAGATAGTACCTATATATGCTACGTTTTGACACGACGGGTGACATTGACATTTTAGCTGTATTTTATTTGGAATCTGAATCCGAGTTCGAATGTCACAACCAGCCAAAACCAGCAAAACAGCAGGTTTTCTTATTCCAAAGAGGATATAGATAGTGTAATTGCTGTTGTAATTCCTTATTCCTTGGCAAATAAAATACAGCTTTTATAACATTTCATCACTTCGCTTCGTTAGTGATCACCGAACCGAAAAAAATCATATTCGGTTATTTTTTCGTTTGTTGTAACGCGGTGAAACGCTTTTACGATGTTTTTTGTTTCACAGAAGTCAAGATATTTATGACTCTTTTGATTTGCTAAAACCATATCCAAAACATTACCCACGGGTAAGCTACCAAAATGACAGGGTTTTCGTGGTGGATGCTTTGCAAATAGAACGCCAAACCGAAATCAAATTTAACAAGAACAACAAACTGAGAAATTAGTCTGCGTGCTCTCTCTTCGCCACCTTGCTGAACGAAACCTTACCAAAGGTAGCAAAGTTATAGTTCCGGTTACAAATCTTGCAATAAAACGCAAAATAAAACTGTTTCCCGGGTACAGTTTGCAAATAAAACGCCAAACCAAAAACACGAGAGAGAAATTTTAACTCTACCTGCAAATCGAAAGACCTATTACTTGTTAATATTATTTCTAGCATTATATATTATTATTATTATTTTATATACTTGAAGAATAAGTCAATTTATATCAAACAATTATTTTTCTTTAAATTTTATACACCTGTTGTTTCTCCGATGGGCAACACTTTTTGTCCGATATTTTTTTATATTAACCCGATTTTTATTCAAGCTTTGCAAATTGTTTATTACCGATTAGAGAATTTTAACGAAAAATAAAAATTTTCATGGGTTGTTTTTTTTAGGTTTAATAAATCATCTTCGTTTGATGAAAGACATAAATATAAATTCAATCAGCTCAAAGTATTTTACAGTGTATACAATTTACAAAATCGAATTTTAAAAGGAAAAACTCCTTTCTAAAAATAAATGAATTGAGAAATATAAATGAATTGAGCGCAAAGTATTTTATAGTGTGCACATGCAATATTCAAGCACGCCTTTAAAAGGAAACACACATCATCACCTATTTGTTTTTATAAAAAACACAATCATTTGTATTAAGTATATTTTTATATATAATATGGCTTTGTGAGAAAAAGTTTCCGCTTTCATTTGACATTAACATTAGGCCTGCCCGCAACCAAACACGCCCACTGGTGAACTTGTACGGACTTTTTATAATCCTTAATATGTGAAACCAATTAACCCCCTTCAAACGACTGAAAAAAATGAATTTTAAAAAAAAAAAACGAAAAACTTTGAAAGCTCCTACCTCATATAGGTGGCGCTCCACCCCCCCCCCCTCCTAACAACAACAATCAATACAGCGGTTTTCGAGGTTTGCTTAAGAAAGGCTTTCATAAGAGCGGTTTCTCAAAGTCTTAACCCATTAATCGCTATACCGTAGCTTAGGCAGAATTAACAATTCTCGTTCATTTTATTAGGAAAGCTAACCGATATTCCAATAAAATGCAGCTGCAATTGTTATGATAGTCGCACCACCATTAGTTTTTTACCAAAGTGTACCTGGCTGAAATTTCCCTCCAATTAGGTGTGTCCAATAGGCATTAACGTCACTTAGTTGATTTGACGTAAGTGTAAGTGGACTACTAAACAGACTCGAGTATAAAATGACTAAATTTTTCCAAATAGTGTAAAAGAGCTTATTGTGCTGTTTTTTCCGTGCAACTGCTAAGCTGTGCCACGTATATCTTTATCTAATCTTATTATCCTTAAGATAAACGGTTTAATTGTAATGGGTGTAGGATACAGTGTTGAGGTTCCTGGAGGTGGCACCGAGGGCTACCACGTACTACGTGTAAGTCAACCTTGGTCACAACAATAGCAAAATGCAATTGAAAATTTATCACAAATTGTTTTTAGGTGCAAGATAATTCACCTGGCCAGAAAGCCGGTCTGGAGGCGTTCTTTGACTTTATTGTTGCTATTGGTAATACACGCTTGGACCAGGATAACGACACTTTAAAGGAGTTGTTAAAACAAAATGTTGAAAAAGCTATCAAAATGACTGTGTACAGCAGCAAGTCGCAAACTGTGAGGGAGCTCACGATTACACCGAGTGCGACATGGGGAGGACAAGGTCTTTTGGGTGTTAGTATTCGTTTTTGTTCTTTTGAGGGGGCTAACGAAAATGTTTGGCATATCCTCGAAGTACATCCAACGTCGCCAGCTGAAGCCGCCGGCTTACGAGCATTTTCCGATTATATTATTGGAGCTGATGCCATACGGCACGAGAGTGACGACCTCTTTACACTCATCGAGACGCACGAGGGTCAGTCACTAAAAATGTACGTTTACAACGTATACGACGACGCTTGTCGTGAGGTAACCTTAAAACCCAACTCCAAGTGGGGAGGTGAAGGAAGTCTTGGATGTGGTATTGGCTTCGGATATTTACATCGTATTCCTATTCAGTCCATGTCCGATGAGGTAAAATCGTCTCAGCATCTGATTACACCGCCGACCATCAATCCGCCTGCACAGACAGCAGCTGGTGAAGCCAATACGCAACACATGTCTACAACAGTAAATCCGACTTTTCCATATGTACCACCTTTGACAAACACCTTCAATTCTGGGGCAGCCGCAGCAGCTTTGCCATCCTCAATTTCAATGGTTACACCTACGTTGGTAAGCCCATCCATTACAAGTGTAGCTACTCCCGCTACAGACATTGGCCAGTTGGCAAATATGCACATAAGCGCAAGTGCTCCTCGGGTTCCGAAAACTATCGCAGAACAACAATCACAATTAAACCCATCTAACAGTAAAACAGCATCATCGACCGTTAGTCAAACACCTATACAAGCCAACGAACCAAGTGCTAGTGTATTTTTCCAAGGGAACAATATTTCTCAAGAGCAATTTTCTCTGCATAAAGAGGAACAGCAGGTGGAACACAGTCCAGACCAAGGTAACGTTTTTATTTCATTTAATTCAGATATGAAATGTAAACTAATAAATGATTTGTATTTCTAAGATTCTGCTCCGTCATCATCAACGGTTGAGAGTCTGCCATCTGCCGCACAAATTCCATATTCGAGTCAGCCACAACTCGCGACTGGTTCTTTTACCACTCTGCCACCGCCGTCGTCAATTGGCAATATGGCTAGAGTATTCGATAATGCCACAGCTTCAAGTCAGTTTATTGCTTCTCAGCAGGTAAATTCTTTTGCTGGCCATATTTTTCCTATTACATTGCGCCACTTTATTGCAAATCCTTTTAGATGACACCACAGTTCTATAACCCAAACAACTACCCGATGCCTGCTCAACAGCCTCCACAAAGTACCTATCAATCGCAACAGATGCCTCCAATAGCGACAAGTGTACCATATATGCAAACATTTGCCTCTTACCCACAAGCACAGCAGACATCCGTAATTACACCAATTGCACTACCTGGAATGCCGCCGATCACCGTTAACACAACGATTCCAACACAAACTCTAGAAAATCTTAATATCTATCCTAAATTTACGGGTGGTGCAGTTCCACCACAGGCGGCTGAATCTTTGCCATCACAGTAAGCGCAGCAGCGAATGGTTAGCAATCTATAGGCGAAATCTGGCGATATTTACAATAAGCGGCATATTCAACATTCTACAGATATATCAATAGGTTTGCATGTGCTCATAGAAAATCCTGGCTGGGAATTATAGCTATGCGTTTGTCCTAAAATTAATAATTAACTTATGACGTTTAACTCATTTTAAAATACAAACAGACGGCAATTGGACTCAATTTAAAAACATTTCATATTTAAATGTATTATATCCAAAAATTACAACTTGATGCAATAAAATTTATATATAAATACTATATGTAGCTTTATTATACGAGAGTTTTTGTAATTTTAACTCCCGTAGGTTAGATTTAGAGCTTTAAAAGTTTGCATTCATTATCTCATTCAACATAAAATGGACGAGTAATTTCCGATCCATACATCCGCAAAAATAATTCCGCTTATTATGATATATAAATATAAATGCTCTAAAAAGCCAAACCGAATTGGTATTTTACTCAAGCAATTCTTTGCCAGACTTTTAGATCACAGACCATTAAATTAGAAAAACGCATTTCGTTGGTTATGTTTTTATTTTATTTACAAATTATGCCGAGACTGCTTTTTTCACTGTTCTTCCATTACATAACACACCTATTCGTTTTGGTAAATTATTAAAAACAAAAAAAAATAGAACATCGGTGCTCGGTGCTTATTTAAATAAAAATTAAATTATGATTTCGGTATCTCCCAATTCCTCATCTGATGGTAGATTCATGCTAGCTGGTTCAATGTAGTCGGGGCTAACCAAATCGATTCCGGCCTGTTCGCGACGGCGAAGCTCTAAATAACCTTCACGTTGAGCCCAGTCACGATACTTTGGATCGGGCAGGTATGACCAGATGAAGGTTCCCCAGACCAAACAGAGTGTCACAGAAAAGAAGTACGATGCATGGGTGGCACTGCGATCGTTGGCCTTATCCTTGTAGTCGAAGCCATAACTAACCCAATTTTTGCTTTTGGTTGCAGCATCGTCTTTGGCTTGAGTAACTGATGGTGTAACTACGGCAGTTTCACGGTTTTTCTGTGAAGTCTTTATATGCCGGACATTGCGGAGTGTTTGGTTGATAAAACTTTGCAATACTCCACGATTGTTGATCCGAATTAAGGCCGACATTTTTGTGTTTTCACAAATGAACTACGACGACAACGAACACTTTCGGTCGAAGAAGTCAAAAATCGAGTAAAAAATACTTTTTACAGAAAGGTGAAATGGTTAATTAATTGACAAATAAATGTCATGGCAAAGATGAAAGCTGATGAGAAATATTAGCTCTGTTTGGTCTGATGCTTAGGCTGTGTACAAAGTTGTTAAGTTGATAAAATAATAAAATATAAAAAAAATTACTAAAAAACTATACAAATCTATCTTCTATATAAATAAAAATGAATGTTGCTAAGCGCATAACTCGAGAACGACTCGACCCATTTGGATAATTTTTTTCGTATGTTCCTTAAGTTCCACGGAATGGTTTGTTCAACCGCAGAGAAGTTGGCGATTCTATAGTTTATGGATTGGTAAGTTGGTTAGTTATTGGGGTGTAAGTGGGTGTGGCGTCAGTGGGTGTGAGGTCAGTGGGTGTGAGTTCAGTGGGTGGTGGGTCAGTGTGTATGTGGTCAGTGGGCGGGAGGTCAGTGGGTGTGAGTTCAGTGGGCGGTGGGTCAGTGTGTATGAGGTCAATGGGTGGGTGGTCAGTGGGCGGGAGGTCAGTGGGCGGGAGGTCAGTGGGTGTGAGGTCAGTGGGTGTGAGGTCAGTGGGTGTGGGTTCAGTGGGCGGTGGGTCAGTGTGTATGAGGTCAATGGGTGGGTTCTCAGTGGGTGGGTGGTCAGTGGGCGGGAGGTCAGTGGCTTGAGGTCAGTGGGCGGGGGTCAGTGAGATGGGGCAGCCGTGGCGTGGCGTGGCGTCAGTGGGCGGGTAGCAAAGCGCCCGGGAACAGCTAGTTAAAAATAAAAAATAATATTTTCATTAAACTGTGATAAAGCTCCTACCTCAAAAACCTAATTTGACGATTATAACCAAAAATATAATGTAAAAAAAGTATTATTATTATTATTTATTATTTATTACCCAGTTAATAAAGTTTTTATTCGTGATTTTACGGAATATAAATTTTCCTTTTAATACCCCTGCAACTTAAAAGTAAAATGGTTTGCACTAAAGTAGATTTTCTTTGCGATAGAGGAAATATAAAAGTTATTTTATTCAAAAAAATAAAAAATTATAAAGTTAACTGGATAACAAAAGTAGTTATTGTATTTTTACATCATATTATGAATTATAATAATATACAAAATATAATTATTTTACTTTTTATGAGGTAGGACCTATATCAAAACAAATCAAGTAGTTCAAGCAGCCGATAACATCGAAAATAATAAACTCTTTAAAATGAAAATTAATATTCAATAATAGCTGTATTTTATTTGCCGAGGAATAAGGAATTACAACAACAATTACATTGTCTTATTCCTTCTTTGGAATAAGAAAACCGGCTGTTTTGCTGGTTTAAAATTCTAATTCCATATTCCTCGGCAATAAAATACGCCTAATATATCAACTACCGAAGATTGAATTTTAAATTTCGAAATAGAATATGGTAAATGTGTATGCCTTTCATTTGGTACCAGTATTTAGGCCCGGCCACTATTAAACACGCCCCCTCCTGAACTTTCATGAGAAAGTCAGCTTTTGGCTCTAGATCTGTCGAGAGGGGTTAGATTGAAGTCAATTTTATATAAGATGAGAAGTATTCTTATTACCTTTTATATAATACTAATTAACCCCCTAACATCCAACACACTCCAAAACTTTGGAATTTATGGGGTTTATAAGAGGTGGGCGGTGAATGGTATGGGGTTAAATACTATAAAATCATCAACTTTTAACTGGAGTACATTAATAGAAAGTAATGTCTTGTGTAAACCCCCATAGACGTTATTTGCACAGCTGATTTTCGAAGTCGATGTTACAATTTCGAATACTTGGTAAACTAATCAATTTGCAGTCAAAAAGTGTTACGTCAAAACATTAAAATTTTCATACTTGTTCTTCAATGGTATGTATAAGGTTCTAATGAAAAATTTATTAAAAATAGTTTCTTTAAACATAATTAACAAGAAATGACCGTGCTATTTGACAAATAAAGATAATTGCATACCTAACAATTTAAAGTTTATGTTTTCTCTTATCATACGTAGTCCAAAGGACAAAGTGCAAAAACAGTAAAGAAGTGAAATTTTCTTAAAAATAAATTTTACCTCTGACCATCTTCAAGGCTATTTTTATTTAAGTTAAAGCAGTGAGTAGAGTAGAGAAAATTGGCATCCAAGGAAAATATCATTTTTAGTAAACTGGTGATGACTATTACCTCACCGTCACCACCCTCTTAGAGTTTTGCTGTTTGGTGGTACGTTACCGAGTGTTAGTTCTTTTCCAAAACTTCGTCATAAAAGTAATTCAATTATCAAATTAATGAAACCAATTAAACATATAATTGTGAACCGCCAATTCAGTTTAAATCACATTGGCAATTTTATTTCATTTTCATGAAGATCTAAAGTAAATCAGCAACATCAATTTCAGAAGAAGTAGTACACATTCAAAATTTATTTCTCTCCACAATGGCCGAGTCGATAGTGCAAGACTGGTTAGCAGAATACGAAAGTCTACAGCCAACAGAGGTTAATGCTTTCGCTAGCATGCATGAAAATAATCAGGAAATCGCCGATGCAATATATTCAATATTCAATGAAAGGCTGAAGTACCCAGAGGTAGTGTGTTTTTTAATCAGTTGTATGTTCGTTTTGTTAAGCACCTTACACGTTCTCCACCCACCACGAAGCAGCTAATCCATGAAGTATGTCAGCAATTTTTAAGTTTCTATCGATCCAACGACGACACACTGAGACAATTTCCGGTCCAATTTCTTCCTGTTCTCATATACATTTACTTGAATTCTGTTGCAATGGGTGACAAGAAAAGTTGCCGCAGTATCGAGACCTTACTTATATGCATTTATAATGCCGAAGTTAGCGCTGAAGACGGAAGTCAACGGATAGTGTCATTTCGAATGCCAATACTGGCGCAGGCATCTGTCTATCATGAAGTAAGTCATATTTATGGTAACTGTGTATGGCCAGTCTTTATATATGAAAATATTTTTCTTGCAGGAAAAGAGTCTTTCCATGACTGATATGCGACGATGGGAGGAGAACAGCAATCGAGACATCAAATGGGGTCCTTACTATCAAATTGAATCAATTAACGCCCAAAATCGGATGAAAGTGATGACAGCACTGCTATTTTCATACAACCAACAATTGTCACTGACACAAAAGTCAGCTTTGCTTCATCTTTGTCGCATGGCATCTCAAATTGTCAACCAGGGTTTCTCCAAGCAAGGTCACATCCATCGAACATCGTATGGATCAGACCCACGGTCTGATGTGATTGTACCAAAACCTTTGCCGAGGATAGCGCTATCAGCTCAGTTTCTCGTCGAATTGGTGCATGCAATTTATTTTGCAATGTTCAATGGATTCGGTACAATAGCGATACAAACACTTGAGGATATACACAACAGAGCATGCTATGAAATGTTCACAGAATTGATTCTTGTCACTAGTGCTGTGCGAAATTCACTGCATGCAAATCCATCTGGTAAGTTTTATATATACATATATCTTAATTATTTTGTCCTCTGACTTTTGCTGACTTTGCATCTGAAATTCTTGATTTATTTCATTTTCATTTGACAACTTGTTTAGTTAAGATCATACTTTTCGGCTAATGACAACATTGTTAGAACAAGTTTTTATACGACAAGAATTCCAAAATATACGTAACAAAACTGCCGTTATCCATGAATGGCACTTGCATCGAGGAAACTGAAAAACTTGTAATTCTCGTTATGTGCGATAACGATAAGCTTCGTTGGAATGACCACATAGTCACAGTCGCCAAAAATGCTGCGGAATGTTTAGGTTTTCTAACCCGGTGCAAGTAATATTTTACTCCATCTGATCTGGCTACTATCTACAAGGCTTTTATTCGCCCTAAACTCGAGTGGTCTGGTGTGGCTAAAACTACCTTGCATCAGCTAGATAGAATACAAA
The DNA here is from genome assembly GCA_947095585.1 of Nephrocerus scutellatus. Classification (NCBI taxonomy): domain Eukaryota; kingdom Metazoa; phylum Arthropoda; class Insecta; order Diptera; family Pipunculidae; genus Nephrocerus; species Nephrocerus scutellatus. Next base: position 123,053,462 of record OX352762.1, read on the forward strand.
ACCGTGCGATAAAACTTATTGCGAAGTCAATAGATACTCTTGAACACCGCAGGAACGTTTCCGGCTTGTCGCTCTTTTATCGCTTCTTTCACCAGCGGTGCTCAAGAGAAATATCCAGTTGCATGCCAACTCTCCTTGAATTCAATCGAAATACTCGTGGCGCTCTTAATACTCATCAGTTTACTCATATTCGGACGTACTGTTAAGTACATAGATTCGTTCTTCTCGGTTAAGTAATGATCGAATAATGACGATTGCGCCCGGACTAAGATTGGTTTCTGGAATGTGAGGACGCTCCTTGACTGAGCGAGTGAAGGACCTTCAAATGCCAGATTTCTTCAACTGGAACGTGAGTTTTTTGAATATAATTTGGACACACTGGGAGTGAGTGAAGTACTCCAGCAAACCCTCCCTGAACCTGGAGTGGGTCTGCTGCTAACGCCAACAGCACGCAGAGGCCTAATTTCCTGGCATCCACATCTGGTAGAAGCCAGGCAAGGCACTGCACGTGGCTTACCGAAGATACCTGAAGGCGGAATGAAGATCATAAGCTCGTATTGTAGATATCCCAGCAGCAGCGAGGATCGAGCTAGAGTCCCTGTATCGAAGCAAAATGAGAGAAGTGCAGCGTAGTGTAAGACATGACAAAAGTAATTATAAAACCAACCTGGCCCTGGACCGTTTACAGAATCACCAAAGAGCTGACAGGTTGTCACCGCTCTAGCCAACATCCAGTGAAAGGCTTAGATGGTGGCGTACTCGTTTCAGATGAGGATCAACTCAAGCGATAGAAGGAGCATTTCTCTACGGTCCTTAACCGTGTATTCGCTAACGATATCCACCCGAATCAAACGGAGCACCTCAACTCCCAGTAAAGATGAGATCGCTACTGCGATTAGCGCACTAAAGAACAAAGACGGTAAGACTAGATGGTATACCAGCAGAGCTTTTGCGTGCCGCTCCAAGGACATCAGCAGAGCTTTTATTCCTATTCCTATATTTATTCCTTGGGAGGCAGAAAGTTTCCCCTACGAGTGGAAGAAGGGAATGATTGCCAAGCTCCCTTAAAAAGGTAGTCTAACGACGGAAGTGGCAGTGGTTTGGTCATACACTCCGAAAAGGCGACAGTTCCATAGCAAACTACGCAATGCAATGGAATCCATTATCTCAAAATGGTAAAAGAACGGGTCGTCGGAGATATACATGGCGCAGAACAGTTGAGGAGGAGTCACGGCAATTGGGGAAGAGTTGGAGAGAGCTGAAGCTCATTGCCAGAAACAGCACGCGATGGTTCGTAGACGTCCTGGGACCCACAAGGGGATATAGGACATAAAGAAGAAGAAAGAAGATGTATTGAGGAAAAGAGGAGAAACTAATGGTTTTGTTCATAAAAGTTATAGTATTGATAAAAAATGTGTGTTTTTATCTTACTTAATTTATTCAATAAATCTGCCCTTTCTAAAAAGGGTTTTTTGTTATCTAATATAATATCATTATATATAGGATAGTGCACAGAATAATCAATATTTGCTAGTTTTACAGATAATGAGTTGTTACAGGGTACTCGTATAATGTTTGTAACAAATTCATACAGTGGAAGGCCATCTTTTATTTCATCTGTTTTCATTCGAAGAATTTCACAAACACATTCATCTAGATAACTTGATAATTTACTGTAATTATTACATTTTTTATACCGATCTAAGTTAATAATTTTTTTATAGTTACTAAAATTCTTTATTAAAACAAACTTAATCAGCAACTTAGCAATTGTTAGATAGTTCACAGCGATATCTAAAGGTGAAGAAGATACAAAATGATCGTACGGGCGTTCACGATTTTTTATGTTTACATCAGCTCCGTATTTTAAAAGTTCTTTTATTACTTCCATGTCTTTGTCCTGTTTTTTTATAGCTAGGTTTAATGCAGTATTGCCTTTACGGTCTATTGCATTCACATTAGCTCCATGTTTCAAAAGTTCTTTAACTACTTCCAATTTCCTTCCATAATATGTAGTTGGAACAGAATTCAGTGGGGTTTCACAATACATATTTGTTACATTAACATAAACACCACGTAATAAAAGTTCTTTAATAACTTCTGCACTGGGTGCAAGATTGAGTAGCGTATCTCTGTTCCATTCTCTTATATGATTAACATCAGCACCTGCGGGCAAAAGAGCTTTAATTTCTTCCAAGTTTCCACCGCTAACTGCTCTTTCTAATTCTTTGTTAAGATTAACCTTTGACATATTCAAAATCCTCCTAAATTTCGCTGATATTATAACAAATTTATTGATTATTGATAGCTAAAATTTCGAACTCTTGACTTGATTCTCCACGCTGAAATTGATTATTTATCGCAACTTGAATTTTTGATTTCCTTGATCAATAAGAGTATTTGTTATAACTAAAAGTTATAGAAAGCCCAACTGTACGCATACCAATGCTGTAAACCAATCCCAAACGTGTCTGGGTTTGTGGGATGTGAATACAGTGTACCAAAAATAAGCAGTCGCAAAGAGCGAGAAACGTAAGATTTGGTAGTGGGAAACAGAAAAATTGTATATGGATTTTGCTCTTTAGTTGATTACTAATACAAACACGTTTGGGATAAATCCAAGCATGTATCTATGTACGATCGGAACAGTTGGGCTTTCTATAGAGAAGGTTTTGATCGGAACTGTTGGGCTTTCTATAGAGAAGGTTTTGCGCATGCCTGCTCAGAACTTGATTTTGTATTTTTCTCAAGAGCAGTGCTGCTGTTAACATTTTTGGAACTATACTCCGTTCCAAAAATGTTAACAGCAGCACTGCTCTTGAGAAAAATACATGTTTTTGGGAGTATATTGAAGTATATGATAAAAATATTTATAAAAAAAAGTTCCAATAGAAAAATAAAAAAGGCTTTTATATAACAAACATACTTTTTAAGTTATTTTTTGACCTTTTTTGCTATTACACCAAAAAATATATACTATGTACTTCATAAAAGTAGTATAAAGTACTAGCTTCTGTTAGTATAACTGATTTAAGTACCTACAGCAGCACTGGTCCCGAGAATGTGATTCGTTTGCAAGAATCTGTTTGACATTGAAGGACTTCTCGCCTAGTCACGAGTAGGGGAGTTGTGACTTGTGAGTCGGGTTGGGGGAACAACGAGAACCGATTCAAAAAATGATAATTTTTGTACTAGATTCTGTCATTAAAGCTACACTTCGACAAAGAAAGAAAACGCATAACATAGCAATAAAATTGTATGCTATACACCTCGTACATATTTGAACTCACTTGTCACTTTTCATTTTCCGACTAGCTTTTTGCGACCAAATTGGCTTCAGCTTACCAATGGCTACAGTGCGTTTTAGGGAACAAAGGGTTACGGCTTTCGGACCCCCCCCAATTCTGAATTGAAATTGGGTTCAAGTCAACCCCCCTCGACAGAGTTAGAGCCAACAAATGAATCACAACGGTGTAGGTTGACCATGACCAATGTTACTAGCTACTTCGTACGTCGCACCAACCGTGCGCTGTGGCTGCTATGTTTTCACCACCAAATAGGAAATTTCACCACAGCCAAGTAAAAATATATATGGGCCACAGCAAGCCCATTCAACATTTAAAACGGGCTCCGACAAGGGGATGGACTGGCCTGCATCCTCTTCAACTTGACGTTGGAGAAAGTGATCTGAGACTCTGACGTAATGGCGAGAGAAGCAATCCTCTATAAGTCCATTCAGATACTGGCTTACGCAGACGATATTGACATCGTTGGTAGAACCCGAAAATATGTACAGGAAGCTTTCATACAGATCGAGCAGGCGGCACGAAATCGGGGGTTTTACATAAATGAGAGCAAAACAAAGAACATGGTGGCCTCTTCTGCGAGTAAAAGATCCAACATTGGGTCCCTCAATTCAAATAGTGGAGCGCGAATATGAAGTAGTGCAATCCTTTAACTATCTCGGGTTAACGGTAGCAGCTGATAACAGCATGAAACCAGAAATAAGCGCACGGTTGCTTAAAGCCAATAAAGCCTACTATATTCTGTCAAGACTCTTCAAATCCAGGAATTTAACCATAACATCCAAGCTGCTGGTATATAAGACAATGGTCATACCAGTACTTACATATGGATCGGAGCAAAAAGCATTCTAACCTCCGCGTTCGAGAGAAAAGTCTTACGGAGAATTGTTGGCCCCGTATGTAAGGAAGGACGATTCCGGAGACTCTACAATGATTAGATCTACGAGCGTTACCACGATGTCGACGTCGTGAAGAGAATTAAGCTCGGTAGGCTCCGGTGGGCAGGACACCTAGCTCGCATGAGCGAAGATGATACTGCTCGGAAAGTCCTTTGCGGTAGGATTTATGAAACACGACTGCAAGGCCGGCCAAGTCTACGCTGGAAGGATGGCGTAGACCAGGACGCCCAGAGTTTAGGGATGCCAACTGGATGAAGCAATGCGTTCAGCTTAAACACCAAGCTGTGACTGGTCCGTTCAAATGTTGAATCTGTGCTGTTGTATGGGTGCAGCACTTGGAAGGTGACCGCTACTATCAATTATCAAACGTTCGTAAATAGATGCCTACGGAACATCTAAAGGGTTTCTGGCCTAATCGTATCTCTAACGAACATCTACCAGAGAACGGGTCAGGAACCAATAGGCACAACCATCCAACGACGGAAGTCGCAGTGGATTGGTCATACACTCCTAAAAGGCGACAGTTCCATAGCAAACTACGGAATGCAATGGAATCCGTTATCTCAAGATGGTAGAAGAACGGGTCGTCCGAGAAATACATGGCGCAGAACAGTTGAGGAGGAGTCGGGGAGAGCTGAAGCTCATTGCCAGCAACCGCACGCGATGGTGCGTAGGCGTAGTAGTGGCCCTAGGACCCACAAGGGGATATAGGACATAAGTAAGTAAGTAAGCAAACTGGATGAAATCGGCTCGAGGCCAGGACCAGACACCGGTTTTAGAGCCAAATATAATGATGATGATGATGATGACTCAGTTTACACTCAAGCCCATCTTCGGACGTACAGTTCAGGAATTCGTTCTTCAGTCGCTCTGTACTTCCACACCGCTATTATCCACATGCATTCAAAACACAAGTTCATAGACATCTCCTGCATGGGTGGGTATTAATTATTTTATTGAATTTTCAATCTTAAACAGATCTATATGTAATTTGTTGTCAATGTGCTTTAGGTAACCATTTCATTCCCTTCTGCCACAGCAAAAGGGGGGTGCAAAGTTAATCTCTTCTTTCCTAACAGCAACGACATTTTTTTACTAATTGCGTTTTCTTTATATTTCTTTCAAATCTAGGTCAACCAAGTGATGGTCCAATGGGTCTCAGTGTTGCTCTAACACCCGCCACAACTACCGTGACCACTGTATCGAAATCGATGATTACAAACGCGTCATTCCGTACGAAAAAGTTACCAGGTAAGTCAAGCAGTTTTTAACAAAATTGTAAAAAAAAAGTACAAACAAGAAAGCCATCAAATGAAAAACAGTTGTCGGACAACCTGTGTTCTCCTATCTATTCTAAAAACTATTACCTAACCTTATGTAAGTTCCTTAAAAACCAAAAATTATCACAAATATTTTACATGTAACCGAAAAGCACTTAGTTTTTTTTTTGTTTTTTTTTTCGGCCAATGTTCTTTTTCTACCGTTTGCATCTTCTTTTTTAGAAAAACGAACAATCATTGGATTTTGTTAATATTTTGTATTGTAAACATTATGATTTTAAATTGAGTTATCTTATAAATTTTGTTGTTGATATTAGTTTATTATTGCAAAATTATTTATTATTTATTATTATAAATTTCTAAGAAATTGAGTTCTAAATGCTAAAAATATTCGAGAGAAATGAAAATGTAATTAATTTCCAAAGAAATTTACAGAAACTTTGCATGTTTTTTTTTGTTATAGAGGAAAAATTAAGTTCGAAGTAGTAAAGCTTTTAAAGTTTTAATTCCAACACTAAGTCCACAAGTAGGATTTTTAATTCAACGCTGGGCGTGTCGTCTGTCTGCAGAGGCACCCCACAAGGTGGAGTACTGTCCCCCCTTCTATGGAACTTAGCAGTGAATGAACTGCTGGTAAGCCTAAGAGGTGAGGGCTCCAGAGTAATCGCTTATGCGTATGACATTACTATTACCGTCTCAGAAAAATACCCGAATACCTTAAAGGAACTCCTGCAAAGTGTTCTCAACAAGCGTACTTGCTGGGCAGATAGCTGTGGTTTAGGGGTGAATCATCCAAAACTGAGCTTATCCTATTCACCAGAAAATACAAAGTTCCACTTAGTAACTTTCCTTCCATAGAAGTTATAAGCTTAACATTCTCTGAGCTGGAAATCTAACATACAAGAAAAAGTCGTAAAGCCACAGTGGCACTCTTCTCTTGCAAAAAAGCCATTGGTAGCAGATGGTGCCTTCAACCCCATATAACCCATTGGCTATATACAGCGGTTGTAAGACATACTCTTCTATACGGTGTGCCTTAGATAAGAAAGTAAATCTAGATAAATTAATAAGCTAGTCTATGTATGAGCGGAGCACTTCGTAAAACCCCGTCCGTTTCATTGCGCATTCTGTTTGACCTAACACCACTCGACATTTACAGTAGCAAAAAATGAATATATCCTGAATTTAGTCAGGATCCCAGACAACATAGACTACACCATTCCGCAACTCCATTTCAACAAAAACTACCAGGTCACCTTGCCCTCCAGATCATTCTGGGACGAGGACCCTTACCTGGAAGATGAACACATTCATTTTTACACAGACGGCTCAAAAATTGATGATGGAGTCGGCGGAGGTGTTTTCTCAAAAAGCCTCTCTTTCCGTCTTCCAAATCACTGTAGCGTTTTCCGGGCTGAAATTAAGGCGATCAGTGAAGTCTTGTCTTGGCTGAAGACTTACTTACTTACTTACTTATGTTCTATATCCCCTCGTGGGTCCTAGGGCCTCTACTACACCTACGCGCCATCGCGTGCGGTTCCTGTCAATGAGCTTCAGCTCTCTCCAACTCTTCCCCAATTGCCGTGAATTCTTCTACCATCCTGCGATAACGGGTTCCATTGCATTGCGTAGTTTGCAATGGAACTGTCGCCTTTTCGGAGTGTATGACCAATCCACTGCCACTTCCGTCGTTGGTTGGTTGTGCCTATTGGTTCCTGGCCCATTCTCTGGTAAAGATGTTCGTTAGAGATACGGTTAGGCCAGAAAACCCTTAAGATGTTCCGTAGGCATCTTTTTACGACCGTTTGTAATTTTTTTGTGATAGTAGCGGTCACCTTCCAAGTGCTGCACCCATACAACAGCACAGATTCAACATTTGAGCGGAACAGTCACAGCTTGGTATTTAAGCTGATCGCATTGCTTCGCCATATCATGGACATCATTCCAAGCACTGATTTGGCTTTGCCGATTCGGTTGACAATGCCCTGTTCGGTTCCACCTTCGGTTGATACAATACTCCCAAGATATTGGAATCTCTCTACTCTCTCTACCGGCTGTCCAGCAATGTTTACTTGAGTTACTGAGTTCATGCCGTGGTTGATGATTTTCGTTTTGGAAGTATTAATCTTCAAATCCGCCACATTTGCCTCTCTTTCCACATTTTTTGTCATTTGATGCAGCTCCATAATCCTGTGTGAGAGTAAACAAACGTCGTCAGCGTATTCCAGATGTATGAGTTGAGATGTAAGAGTCCAACGAATTCCTCCGTTTCCAGTAGATACTCCACTCCACTTAGGATCTCGAATTCCTCTGACAGCTTTCCTCTACGCAGCACATGACATTTAGAGCCATCATAGGTTGCTTTTATAATAGCTATTAGTTTATCGGGTATACCGCTCCTGCACAAGGCGAGCCAGATAAACTGTCCGTTGACACTGTCAAACGCCTTCTCAAAATCGATGAACAGCAGGTGCAGTGGTGACCGGAATTCAACGCAAATTTTGACATGACTGTAAAAAACAAAAATAGCGGCGGCATACAAAAAACGTTGTATTTCAAACTTTTCGATAGAGACGTCAGTTACCAGATGGCAGCACTAGGCTTGCCCAATTCTGAAATATAAAAGGCAACCTTCCAAGGGTGTTTTAGCAATCAAAACAAAAAAAAACCGTTGCTTACAACGAACTTAATGTTTCCTCATCCTTTCGTAATCATTTAATGAATGTATTTGCACTGCTTTTGTTTTTTGTTCCTAAAGTTCTAAGAGATAACATTATTTTTTTAACTGAAAACTTCTGTTTCCCATTTTTTGTTTCTATTCTTAAACTTTTACACTCCTTACTTCTGTTTGATATAAGCCATAACGAAATCCTAACTGCTTTCACGTGCAACTTGCTGTTAATACATTTTTTTACTATTAACTTATACCAATAATAAATAAAAATAAAATAACGAATATAAGGCAAAAAATAACCAATAATTAGACCAACAGCCAAACCAATGCTTTTAGGACTTAAGATATTGTAAGAAATGCGTTTGATCCTTATAACTTTATCTATCTATCTCTTGCTCCTTTTATATATAAAACAAACACACACACACAAATTTTTATGCCAAAAGCCATGTAATGCGCAAGAAATGTTTACGCCTTCTATGAAAAATGTTAATATTTTATTTAGTTGTATTTTTAATCTTCCTATTCCTTTGAGTTTCTAATCTAAAACGCCACACAAAGTTTATTTCTCTTTTCACAATTCGCAATAATTATTAATTAATACTAAAATTACCATTACCAGTACCTATTCCTATTTCTTTCTAAATCTTTTCCTTCTATAATTTTTTTTATTATTCTTCCTTGCTTAAAGTTCTTAAAGCATACATCAATAAGAATATAAAAACAAAGTATTACATATATTATAAAAAAAAAATTCGAAACCAAAAACGTCCTTCCTCTACTACTCGCTACAAAAATATAAAACTATGTGTATGTATAATATTGTTAGACGATTTGGACATGGAATTCCTGGCTAGCCTGCCACATCAGAATGTCACCATCAGCGGCAACATGGCGGTGGCACCACTGACCGCTGCATCAATTGAACTCCAGCAACAGCAAGCCGATGTAAATTGTTTCATTGCAAATGAATGTGACGCTTCGTCGGTCAAATGCTCATCAGATTCGGGGAAAAAACTCGATGGCAGCCTTATTAATCCGTTACGATGGAAATCCTGGGGCTGGAAATATAGTCCTGGCAGTCGGAACTCTAGCATTGAGGAGGAACCTGACTCGCCGAGAAAATCGCTCTCCTCATCCAAGAATTCAAGTCCGAATTCATCGCCGAAAATACATAAACCGCAGCAGGTAGCTCAAATAAAACAATCAGCCGAGGATCTTCTGAACTCTTTGTCGACATCATCAATGGCAGCTGCGATACGACGAAGAAAATCACCATCGCCATCGTCGAGACGATCACCAGAGATACGATCAAGCGCTGGCGCTAGACTGATAAGTAATTTTGAAGATTCCTGCGACGATTCAAGTGATGAAAAAGATGCACTACTCGGCAATGGACGGCCAGCTAGTATACATATTATACAAACAGCATCCGGTTATACGATAATCAATAAATAATAATTAATCTATGCAATGATATTGCTTCTGTTGATTGCCCTTTGGTATGTTGCAACAACAGTATAATAATTGTTAATTCTCAATTGCTTACTATAACTATTACTAATCCTTTTACTATACTAATGTTGTTGGATATATGTAAAACATTAATTACTCATTAACAAACTTTCTTTAACTTACTTCGGCATAAAAAAAAGAAACACACATTTTCGCCAATTGGAATTGAACAGATTTGCTGTAAGCTGTAAATTAGTCGATTTACAAATTCCATTGATTAATATTAACCAATGACGAAACCTACAATGTATACTTAATTTTTGAGTAATAGTAAAAAGCACTAACACTAAAAAAATAGACAATTCTATTAGGTAACAATTTCGATCAAGGCACTTGTTTTATTCGTTTGAAGCCTAAAAACGAGTGCAGTCGGTCAAAAAAGGGGAAAAATCAAACGAAATCCACATAAGACTATGGTCTTTTGAAACAACCTTCAGCTAGTCTAGCCCTGTGTTACTTTTGTACTTTCCAGAAAATTAAAAATTTTGATCGGGCTGAACGGACATGCAATTGGTGATAACCGCCGTTCGACGAAGCGTTTTTTTTTATTTGAAAACTACCATCAACCAAATTATTGACATCTTTTACTAAACACGAAACTTTTACGTGATCTATTACTTAACTATGTACTTAGGTGGTGCTACAGTTTGGGTTGAACCTGCGTCTAGACTAACATGCCTCTCCAGTTAGCGCGGGTTTTTTGCTAGCTGTCTTCAATTGTGCACACCATCACAAAGGTCTAGGTCGATATCGCTGTACAGCTCGTACAATTCCGTCACTAAATCTTCTTCTCCAACAAAAACCGGACAAATATCGTCCGAAGAATTCATTCCTCTTCGATAGAGTCCATGCTTCAGCGCAATAGATAAGGACTGGAGTACTTAAGCTCTTATAGAAGGAATACACTTATTTGCCTTCTTAGCTTAAAAAAACAGCGATTACTGATTCTACTTTGATTTCTGAGCTGGTACTTATCTGTTTTCATAGCGGAGCCTTTCTAATTTGAGTTTCCGACCAAAACGATGATGTTGGGTGTCATTATCCGTCAATTACATTTTTGTCACTTCTGCTACAATGCTGACAAATGGAAGCTCGCTGGGACCTTGACGTGCTTATCATTTTCACAGCGGAGCCTAGGTAGACAACGTCCCTAAGTACCTAAAAATTATAGCTTTCTATTTTGAGTTTCCGACCAAACGATGATGTTGGGTGTCATTACCCGTCAATTCAATTTTTGTCACTTCTGTTACAATGCTGACAAATGGCAGCTCGCTGGGACCTGGACGCGGATAGTTTCGATTAAAGCGTTCTAATCTTGAAATTGTCAACTGGCTTGATAAACTTTTTGAAATAGGTAGGCCCAAACGTTTTCTATGATGTTTAAGTCCGGTGAATATGGCGGCCATGGTAAAAGTTACACGTTTTTCGACTGAATCCAGCCTCTAGGTACCCTTGAAGTTTATATGGGGCCGTTGTCTTGTTGGAATTTCGATGTCAGAGGTTCACAAATATTCGTTAGTTTTGGAAATTCCCATTCCAGCAAACATTTGTTGCTATTTTTGTTCATGTTCGCCATAGAGCATGTCTTATATAATTTAATTCACAAATTCATTCCATAACTGTGTCACAAAAAGCCTACACCATAATAAAATCGTACAAAAAACTTCATAAATGTTATTAACTAATACAAACTAATTTTAATTTCTAACTATGTACTAGATTAAGATCGATTTCGAACTAAAACATGTTGCGAATTGAATATGTATTATATATATATTTTGAAAACTAAGACACCTTATTCTAATAAACCTAATGTTAATAATTGATGTAAAGACATTATATTGTATTTATGTATTAAATAATAAAATAATCGAAATAATTTAACGAACCAAAATGCTATTGCAAATGCAAAAAGAAAATCGAGAAAACCAAAAGCAGTTGGGAATATTTCTATATTTTCGTTAGTTGGTTAAATTTATCAAAAATTATTTGACAATTTAGGTCAGTTTGTATGGCAAAATTACCCGTTTTATTATTTTTATAGAATTTATTGTTTCTGGGACATATTTGCATGACATTTAGATACGAATTGGTTTAATTAGTAACCTGAAACAGATTGTATACTTTTATAGCAAAAGACATTATATATAGTATATACATATTAACAAATAAATTATAGACAAGAAACCCTAAAAAACCCTCTACACAACCACCACACACAAACATACCTTTCAAACAATACCCCAACCAACGTATTTTATCACGATGAGAAATTTGTGCGTCGCGTACTAATAAAGCTAACAAAAGGTTATGGCACAAGCTAAAATTGGAGCGGTAAATATTTCTACTAATTACTATTAATTACTGCTAAGCACCTACTTCTTAACAACTTACGCTGAACTAATTTTCCTATAATTACAAAATAATATTATTCGTTGAGAACAATGCGCTCGCCTTGGCTGTTTGCGAATTTTTGCTTTAAATTTCAATGTTCTCAGGCAAAATTCTACGTGGCATCAAAAATTAATGTAGGTACATACACTGCGTGACAGTCGTTTGAATCTTTTTCAAAAAGTTTTTACAAAGTGGTTTAAACGAAAGACCCATTGCAGGTTACAAAGGCATTAACTTCTGTTCGCCAAGTTGGTTTAAAAAAATCTTTAAATTAAATTACATTTTTTTCAACAGAATTGCCATTAGATTTAATTCTTTTTTTTTTAAATTCTCTATATTAACTTCGCTTGCCCGTTGCACGTCAGTTTGTCGGTCGGTCGGTTTGTCGTGGAATCTTGCGATAAATTTTTAACCCACTTCTCAAAGCCCGATTTTATTGAAATTTTGCACACATGTGTATCACTAATGAAAAAATTAGTTTGTAATTTTTTTTTAAAAAACTAGCCCGATTTTATTGAACTTTTAAACACATGTGTATCACTGATGGAAAAATTAGTTTGTAAATTTTTTTTTAAAAAACTAGCCCGATTTTATTCAAATTTTAAAGACATGTGTACCTCCGAGGGACAAAACTTTTTGTAAAATTGTTCGGCCCGAGGAGTGCCCATGTAAATTAAAAATTTTCAAGTAAATTCATTAATAGGAGATACATATATGTATCTTCTATGTATGAGGGGTACCCAAGTAAATTAAAATCCCTGAGCCCTTCTAGTACTGTCGTAGGGCAGGTTCCAATGGTACCCGTCATACCCAAACAGGGAGTTCTTTGTAGATTCTGAAGCTTAGTTGTCGTTGTCCGTTCAAGAACTTACGGCCACCAAACGATGGCCGCGTACGTGACTTACGCTATTAGTTCATTTATAAGGGGTAAGTTTCTCACAGACTACCGAACTTGACTGCCAGTTTTGATTGACATCACTCAAAACTACCCACCCGGAGTCCGCTGTATCTTACTGTCTGGTTATTATATTTGATACTTGGATAAACTCGGAAGATTAAAGGGGTAGGGGGGTAGTGCTTAGAGTCTCAAGCACGGGCACTGTCTAAGTATGAAGCGCCCCTACCGGACACGATAGTGCCTGGTATAGTTTCTATCCCGGGCGTCCTAGGACTTGATTCCATCCTAGTGGCAAATGATTGGATACGAGGTTCCGGACGAACGTGCTGCCAGGGTCTGCTTTGCAATCGCCCAGGCACTCATTCTGAACACAGATAAGGTTTAATCTCCTTGGAGGTTAACTGAGTCTAGGTCAACCTTTGGTTGAGGACCAGTATCATTCTGGCTTGGCCTACGTACTGGCTGGTTGTTTACTACCCAAATGCGGGTAGAGCGCTAGCATGGTAACATCAGTGGAAGGCCTCTTGTTACCAAAAATCTTTGGTGCATCAGAAGACCGTCCTGATGTTACCGGTGCGATGATGCGTTCTCTTTTTGGTTTGCATATCTCAACCGGTTGTCGAAAACCAAAGATCGGCAATGATTTAAGATAGGTCCTGCCCTAACCACTGAGGTAATACTGGCACATCAGTATATGATGGACGTTGATTGTCGTATAACTAATCCAAGTCCGAAGAGGACCGTGGGGTTGAACATTCAATGCAGGTATCCACGTTAATCTATAGACACTTCATCACTCAAAACTGTAATTGTGACCTACGGACAGTTGACAGTCAAAACTAAAGACTGGCAAAATTTCTAGTCGTTGACTGTCAGTCAGCGGCCATGTTTGTTTGTGTTCGATAATATGTACATGCATTTTGTCAATCTGTGGTAACGCGAGCCAAAACCTTCTCTATAGAAAGCCCAACTCTACGCATACTAATGCTGTAAACCAAGACCAAACGCATGTGTGTTTGTGGGATGTGAATACAGTGTACAAAAAATAAGTAGTCGCAAAGAGCGAGAAACGTAAGATGTGGTAGTGGGAAACAGAAAAATGTTATATGGATTTTGCTCTTTAGTTGATTACTAATACAAATACGTTTGGTCTCAATCTAAGCATGGATCTGTGTACGATCGGAACAGTTGGGCTTTCTATAGCGAAGGTTTTGACGCGAGCTCAGGCATATCGCTTATACCACGTTTCCATGATAAAGTGGTGGAGTGTTTTCTTTAGTTCATTCTAAACATTCCGAATTTGACATAAAACGTTCTTTTATTTATTATTTGTATTCTATTCCTTCTTTGGCTATTGTTTTATTTCTTCGGAATGTTAATAACGTATTCTTTTTATACTACATCGATAGGTAGAATAAACCGAATGGTCACGTGATTGAAATTCTGTTTCATCTATTCTTTCTGTAGAATAAGTTAAAGAAAACACTCATGGTTTCGTCTAGTTATTACCATGGCGGTGCTTACTCGTACCGTTTCCATGAACAGAGTAGAGTTGTTTTTACAGAAGCGTTATTGTTTCTCAACTCTAGCGTTTCCATGTAGATAAACCTGAATTAATCCTGGGTTTACTCGATCATGGACACGTAGTAATAGAAAACAATGGTCGCTATTCAACCTTCCTCTTCGAAAATTAGAGCTTGACTGTTGGGTTGATTGTCTATCCATCCTACTAATCTGACCACATACAGTCACAAACATTCGATAGTCTGTCACCAGATTAAAAAAAGTCTCGAAAGTTGACGGTATTCTGATATTTCTTAAAGTCCATACACAAATATACATAGATACAAATATTCCAATACCCAAAAACACAAAACGGCAAAGCGCACTCAGTATTACAAACAGCTAAACAAAGTGCTTTTTAGTAGATTTTTAGTCAATCATCTTAGGGTCATTATTTGTTTAAAAAAAATTATCAGGATATACAATCGAAATGGCAACATTACAATTATTATTTAAGTATTTATATGTTTATAAACCTAATTTTTAATCAAAGTAAATTTTAATAAACTTTAAAAAATTATTCTGATGAATTGAAACTAAAAGATGCTCTGCATGTACAAACATTTAATTTTGAATACCAAATAAATAAAAATTAAATAAATCATAAATAAACCAAAGTATAATTTTTTCTATAAAATTTGTTGGTAGAAATGTTACGACATTTTCTAGTTTACAAAAAAAAACAGTTTTCGGCTTGCTCTTTGCGTGCGCCAAGCTTTAATTATTCTCTGAAAAGCAATTAAAAAAACGGAAAACTGTAACCGGCCTTTAAAGAGCTTATCGTTTAATATCACAAAAAAAACAAAAACAAAATGTAAATCTCTACTGAATCCTAAACCAAAATTATTGCAGACGATATCCCAATCCAAGCCGATGATCTACAAATACAACAACAGCCGCCCCCCTTGACCAGCATCACTGAGGAGATTAGCACTGGAGACCAACAGCCACAGCAGCAACATGCAACTATCAGCAGTCGCAATTCGATAATACGCTCGAGCAAAGAGGGCATCAAAGCGCAAGCTCACAAGGCTCTTATAGCCGGATTTAAGAAATCCAAGGATAAAGACAAAGAGAAAGACAAGGAGAAGGACAAAGATGGAAAAACACCAGCATCTGGCGGTGGAATTGGTGGTGGGGCAGGAGCTGCTGCAGGAATACCTTCTAAAAATGCTACCACAGGCACAACTGTCGATGCGCCTAAGGAAGCCCCCAAACCACCTCTTCGTAAATTTGAGAAACATTCTCAACGTAATTCATTGCTGCAACTGCAATCTGATACTTTTACCACACCCGATTATGATTCGAAAAGTCCCGGCCCAATACTGAAGGGAAGCGGCAAATATTTTGAGTCATCAGTAGAATTAGTACCCATGCATGCGATTCTGACAAATGGTGGAAACTTTGGCGCGAATGACAATAATGAAACGGCAACAATAACTAACACCACCAATACAACAATCTCCTCCAGCGGCACCTACACCAACACCACCAACAATGCTGCTACCAACCACAATAACAACAATTCAAACCATTCTACTATTAGCAATACGACGACCACAATCGCCACTATTACCACCGATTCCGTAGATAACAGTTGTGATGCATCCGATTCGAATAATTCAAGTGTAAGTATGGATTTACCGCCGCTACCAGCAGTAAAACCGAATCGCTTATCGATGATTAGTGGTGGAAATGTGCAAACGGTTGAAGCGGTAGGTGGCGGATGCGCTGAAGTCCAGAGTAGTCAGTTGTAAGTTTGTCTTTTAAATTTTCACCTTAGCATCACTGTACTCATATTTGTGATTTTTTTTTTATTGTTATGATATTTGTTTTGAAATAGACCAGTTTGTGTATGTAGACAAAGAGGTACCTATCACCAGGCTTGTTTTGGGAATTTCCAGGCGTCTTTTACCCACAGATACCACCAGAAACTTCAAAACCCACGAACAATTTGGCAGTTATTACCATTTCTTTTCGGTTGCTGAGGGTGCTAATACTGCTAAGAGCTGGTAGGGTCCCTCCCAACCGTGAAGCAATTTTGTCCTCTTTTAGCGTACGTACGTAAATTAGGGGTTACACTTAACATATATATGCTGCTGCCATAACAAAAAACGGAATTATATTAGTTACATTTTGAGCTGAAAAGATAAAAGACTCATCCAACTTAGGTTAACCGACTGAATCGGTCTACATATCTAGTACGAATGTGAGTTGCGCGGCATGTTACATTTTGAGTTTCAGCCAACATGTAACTTTACTATATAACACACTTCCTACTACCTCCGTCCATTGACAGCTGACGGGCAGGAAAGCAAAGTAATGTCCCAACGATTATGCCATTATGAACTTTCGCCCTCTTAATCGTACGTATGTAAATTACCTAATACACTGGACATGTATGTTGCTGCCATAATAAAAAGCTGAAATATAACACACTTTCGATTCGACCACTAATAGCCCTGTACGTTCGTACAAAATTACTTTGTGATTCAAATAAAATAACTTTAATTCCTCGATCGATATTAGAAATTACGCTTTACGTTTCGCGTTTCATTTGGAACTTTCTTAACCGAATCTTAAGCCCTCTTAATCGTACGTATGTAAATTACCTAATACACTGGACATGTATGTTGCTGCCATAATAAAAAGCTGAAATATAACACACTTTCGATTCGACCACTAATAGCCCTGTACGTTCGTACAAAATTACTTTGTGATTCAAATAAAATAACTTTAATTCCTCGATCGATATTAGAAATTACGCTTTACGTTTCGCGTTTCATTTGGAACTTTCTTAACCGAAACTATAGCAGGTAAGGTTTCTCTTCAATACTTTCGTAACAACAGATATTCCCATAGGACATATGCCAAGAAAATATCTGGTCGATTTGATTTTGATTTTCGTTTCGATGTAAAAAAGTGTGACACGAAAAACAAATTTATTTCTTAACCGTGATTTCGGTTTCAAATTTGGTTTGTGTTAATGTAAATAACTTAGTTTGACGTTTATGTAAATGATTACCCATCAAATATCAAAAAACAACTGATGACAACGCTTGGAACTTAAAATTTGAGATCTAGCGCGCCTATCGATCAAAATAGTAACTAAAAAAAGAATTTCGATTTTTAATACCAGCAGAAATTTGCTAATTTCAAATAAAGAATTCGTTATTTTTTGTGTTGTAATCGTCAAATAAAATACGCCTTATATTGTTCCATACTTACTTTCTTTAACCTGTCATTGACTTTCGTTAACTTGTCACTTAATTTGATGCACATAAATGTCAAATTTGCCTCAGTTAATACAAAATTAAGACAAAATGTTCTTACAGATCCTATCGCGAACTTAATTATGAGCAAGGAAGCAAAATTTGCAATGATCTCACACTTTTAATCGGTATTTCTCAAAGGTGAAATACAATTCCGCCTAAAGCCCTTTTCTTCAGCTTCGTTCACTCGTTAGATTGCCGCCTCGTGCTTCAAGCTTCTAACTCGCACGATAACGTCCACTTTCCTAGCTCGTTATATAATATACTATTAAAATAATAACTTTTCACACGAACATACACAAAAGTGACTGTTTCCTACCCTCGAAAGTACGTAGTATCCACACTAGTATGTTAATGTAGAAAATACGTTTGTTTTTTATTGCCGTCTCAGCGAACACACATTCCCACAGTAGTTTTGCATTGCGCATTAGCAGTTTTGGTAGTGTGATAGGGTACATTACTCGCTGAAAAGTGCTTATCTATAACGTCGACTATTCTAGCTCGTTATGTAATATACTATTTCTTATCAGTCATCATCGGATTTGTGCGGCCATTTCGTCATAAATACATACATGACAAGCGAGTGCAAATATTTTGTTCGTGTGATCCCTTAAAACGAGTGCACTCAGTCAAAAGAGAGGAAAAATCAAATGAAAACCACATAAGATAATCGAAATATATTACAATTTCATCCAAAAATTGTTTTTTTTTTCTTACCAAGGCTAGGTGCTTTCCTAGCATGTACTCTTAACTCTTAGTTTTTTTGTTTTACCTTTTTAAGGAGCCATTCCACTGTGAACATCACAAAAAAATTGCCGCAAACTTTTGCTAAGCTGAGAGATTTGTTTCGAATTTTAAAGGTGGGGCAGAAACCACTGTAGACTTAAGCTGTTTTGTTTCCAGAGTAAGCTGCTCAACCCAGGTTTTGTCTACAATTAACATTTTTGTTTGTTGTACTCGCAAATTACGAATAGTACCCTGCTCTCCTGTCTGCATACACAAAGCTGTATCGTTTTTTGACAAATGTAACTTAATCGAATTTATTTATATGTTTATTACATTACTGTATACTCGCATTAGTTTTTTATATATATTTTATTTCGTAAATTTTAAACAAGATGAGAAAATTTACTGGACATATTTAATTTGTATGGGTTTTCTTTCTATTCACTTTTATCGTACCCGTAACCAATACCACTGATAAGCGACACGTAAGGCAAGGTGATTTTATAGCTCTTTTCATTCGACGATCGACGGTTACTCAGCAAGATGGCAATGAGATCGCTGTGACTTTGACAGCTCAACCTTTATTTTGGTTTCTGATTCGAAATGTGTAAATGGAAAGAGCTATTTATAGTTAGGTTTGTGAAGGAAAGGAATGTCAATTTACCCCAAACCTCGGATATGGCTTGCTAATGGAAAGCAAAATCTAATACCAAAATTCAAATAGGAAAACTTTTTTTTTACTTCGGTTTAAAAGAAGTATACTCAAAAAAATTCAAGGAATCTTTTCTCGAGCTTTTTTTAGGCAATTTGGAGCCTAAAAAAGCAAAAATCGGATGATTCTCAAGATGAATTGCAATGAAGCTACTGCTAGGAAGGTACGGCAAAAGATTGTTTTCTCGACGCTTTAGGCAATTTGGAGCCTAACAAAACGAAAAAGAACGGATGATTTTCAAGAACGATAATTCAGATTTCAAAAATTTCTTCGTTAAAATGATGCTTAGAACATGGCAGATAAGTGATTAGGTTTTTCGTTTGTACGTCAATGGGTCTATTACCTGTCATACAAACTGACCCTTTTTTGCTGTAACTCCTCCCAAGAACCTCTGATGTAAAAAATATATCAATTTGTTTGTCTTTTGCTTGTACGTCAGTGAAATCTGGTACAACCTAACGTTCCCAGCTTCTTCATTAAATTCATATTTCCTTATCACTTGGTTTAAGAAAAATCATCTCAGACTTTGTGCGAGGTCGGTCATTAAGTATAGGTCGGCATCATATTTGGCTCTACAACCGGTGTTCGGTCTCAGCCTACCTCCCAATAGGTTATTTTTTTATGGGAGATGTTTTCAGCCTTGTGCCTTGGTATCATTACTAATTTCTAATTTTGTAATACAAAACAACTTTGAATTTACTAAGAGCAATAATACTCATGTGCAAAAATGTCCTTCTTCCAGCAGACTAGAGTTTGCATTTACATACATAGTTATTATGCATTATTTATAAAAGATTGCAAATAACTTTTGTAAGTGTACAAATTTTTTAACTATAATTATACCATCCACTTAACCCCTTACATGCCTGCCCATCGAAAAGACATTAGTCGTACAGAAAAGCATTGAAATCATAATTTGCAATAAAATCAAATAATAAAGTTATTAATCAGTTAATTAATTGTATGTGCGACAGTATATACTTAATAAATTAATTAAAAAAATCTATGATATTGTTGCATTGTATTACCTTATCCTATTTAGTTGTAGATTATCAAACAACACAAAATGTATACTAAGAAATGGACTCCTTCTACTACTATTAGTTTAGGGTCAGGTGGGATTCAGTCGCTCTATTTTGACCAGTAACGGGTCAGTTGTGATCAAGTACTATAATATAAATATTGCTGTAAATGTATTTTAATTCAAAACATCCAAAAACTTGTAGTTGTAAAGATATATGATTGCAAAAGATGATGCCACTTAGTGAGAGTGCAAATGTCAAAAAGTGTAATCTTTTTTGTTTCTTCTTTAAAATAAGTACATTGAGCAAATAAACAAACATACCAATAAATAATATATTTTTGAAAATAATATAAATGTGTAAGTGTTAAATGTATTTTTGGTCCTTTAATTTCTCAATTATAATAAATAATCTTGTTCTTTGCAATTAGACTTGTTGTGGATTCATGTGGATCCAAATGTTTGCATTGTTGTAAAATATATTTAAACAATACTGCAATTTAAATATTAAGTGAATATTATATTAACACAAGAAAGTACAAAATAAGAATACAATATATATATATATACAGAGATGAAGACGGGCTAACAAGTGGATGGATGGATTTACTTTCTCGTGGCCAAAACAATAATTTTGTTGCTATATACAGCTTAATTTTAATATTATATTTTTGTTTGGTTGGTTATTGTTTTTGTTTCATTTATGTTACCTGTTTATCTTAAGTTATTCTATTCTATGTATCTATGATTGCAATAAAAGTTACGTATACTTATAATAACAAAATTGACTATTACTGATTGAAAGTTATTTGTTACCTGCTTACGGAATAAAATTATTATTATTATTAATTAAACATAATGACCAAATGTTGGTTAAAAAATAAATACAAAATACCTCCTACCTACATGCTTACTATATCCAAAATATAAATTAAATCAACAAAATTATAAGTATTCAGGCCGATTATGCAAAAATCTTCTATCTATCTCTTATTCTTTTACATTTTTATATGCATTTTGTGTGATATTTGTCGTTATATGCATATAAAATTTAAAAGTATAAGGGATAAAATTATTGCAGAATCGGCCCGAATAATAGTTAATTGTAATTAATGGGAGGAGGGGCAATGTTTCAGAATTAATGGTAGAGTGCGATAAAAGTATTAAATTACACATATATATATATATATATATATATATATTGAAGAAAGGAGTGCATTTAAATTGAAATAAATAAACGAAATGACAAAAATGAGTGTTTGAATTATTTTGTTTCCAGTTGGGACGTCCCTTTTTTCCAACAGGGCTAATGTTGAGGGTTGATTTTTTCTTTTTTTTTTGTAGTGTTGTCTGTTGTTTAAAATTTTTTTGACAGTACAAAAACGCTGAAAAACCCAGATGTGAAACTGCAATATGTATCCCGCATACAACAGTCTCTCTCTGAGATACAGCCCTAAACCCTAGAGGCTAAATGGGAGAAAACACTAAATGCGTGTACGGAAGCAGCCTCAACCATTTTAGGTTATCCCGACAAAAATAGAAAAGAATGGATATCAGATAGCACATGGAGCATCATTTGTGAACGCTAATCCATCAACGTAGAGTTAGACCTCGGCATCGGGTGCCGTGCGAAGCGCATTAGCGCGGAAGTATAGGGATCTGGACCGGCAAGTTGGCTGTTCATGCTGGAGCATGGTGTGGCAGATTTTGTCTAGCTATGGTGTTCTGGAAAAACTCATTAACATCAACATCCGCGTCATTTATAACGGTCGTCTTGGCTCACTTTTCAACATCTACTCGGGAGTCAAGCAAGGTTGCACCCTCTCACCATTGCTTTTCACAATTGTCATCGACTGAGTGATGAAAATAGTAACCCGGACCTGGACTATGCCGATGATATCTGTTTCCTTTCACAATCGCTAGGTGACATGGAGCGAAAATTAAACTAAATAGAACTCCACGTTAACAAAGTGGGTTTAAAAATTAACGTCTCACAAACAAAACTACTTCGCGTTAACGCTAGTGGAACATGTGATCTCTTGATTGACGGACATCAGATAGAGGAAGTCGATAAATTTTGTTATTTGGGCAGCTGGATGTCAAAAAATGGTGATGCTGACTCGGACGAGTGCTCTCGTGTAAACAAGGCGCGACACACCTATAATATGCTAAATAATATCTGGAACTCCTCGCAAATCTCCCGGAATCTGAAGCTAACGATCTTCAGATCTAACCTTCCCTCAGTACTCTTGTATGGCTGCGAAACTTGGAAAGTCACAGAGTCAATTGCGACGCGCCTCCAAGTCTTCTTCAACAAGTGCTTAAGGAGAATGCTGAGAAAAAGATGGCCGGACATTATCACCAATCAAGACTTGTGGAGAGTAACGCAGCAGGAAGCAATCGCGATCACCATCAGACGACGAAAATGGAGCTGGATTGGCCACACTTTGAGAAAACCAGCGGACGATATTACGAAACTAGCGCTCGACTGAAAACCGCGGAGTTGGCCGTCCTAGCAAGAAATGGAAAAGGACGAAAGAAGAGGAAGCAAGATCCTAGGGGACAGAGTGGCGTCTCTTGAAACCTCAGGCGATAAATCGAGTTCGTTGGCGGGTGTTTGTAGAAGCCCTATGCTCCCCAGCGGAATAAAGGAAATAAAGAAGACAAGGAGTACACTATGGTAGCATTCCTAGACATTGAAGGCACTTTTATTAACGTCAACACATCTGCGAGCACAGATTCCCTGACTGCCTTAAGGGTAGACGATTCACTCTGCAAACTGATTAACCTTCTACTCACAAGTCGGATTGTTAATTCAAAACTGGGTGTATCGTATACCAGAAGATCTGTCTGTATAGTCAGTCCCCGCAAGGTGGAGTCCTGCCCCCCCCCCCTTCTATGGAAATTAGTTGTGAAGTAGCTGCTTGTGACGGCGTATAAAAAGCTTTTGGCCGCTCAATTATTAACTACGCCGTCCCCATCTGGACGTCATTTTTAAGTGACACTCAATCGAATAATATGTAGTCCAGACAAAATACAGCCCCTCGCATCGTTACATGACGAAACGTCCATGCTCCCCGTCAGGCTACACAAGAACTGCTGTCAAAGCAGTTCTTGTTAGCCTGCCACAACCTCGCACACACAGTTCACGACATCACTGTCAGTGAGATGCAGCCTCCACGCTGCATACGTAAAGACATCAGGACGTACAGAGACTGTATAAACGCAGTCATACCGGCCACCTGGAATCCCGCCACTGTCCGTTCAGCCTCCAATAGTATACACTATGATGGTCTCTGCAGCAGTCTCCTCTATTCCCCTTCACCCAACGGATTTGGTCGTTGCAGATCTGTGATCCAACCTGTTGGCGCGGCCTCTCTGCTTGGCCTGCCAACCTAACTCGATGACTAAGCACCACCTTTATTTCATGTAATTAGTATAGGAACTTTTATTTTCTATCTGCTTGGCTTGCCATTAGCCTTTAGTTGATTTAACTAGACTGCGAAATAAAATAGGTTTCTTTGTACTGCGAGTTTCAGGCCTAGAGTTCTACGACGATCGGTTGTATGCACCGAAAGGACTCCAGTGTTTCACACACTTGACCAAGAATCGCTAACTCCGCAATAGGTTTAACAGACCTGGAGCTGCTACAACAACAACAACAAACTATAAGTTTGGTTTTAAAACAACTTATTGTAAGCCCAAAGGTAAATGCAAACAAAACCGTTCAAAGTTAAAGCAACTCTCTTGCTGTAAGTTTAAAACTTTATTTATGAAATTTCGTTTATTAAATACGGGTGAGTTATATGCATTGTATGAATTTTATTTATCTCTTATCTCTGCAGTAGTCAGTCAAATGCCTTTTGTAATAATTGTTGGGACACTTGCAAGAGTGTTATTAAGCATTTGGTAACGCCAACTTATGAGTTTCTATTTAAAATATAAAATATTGTAATACACAATTTTACCAAAAATGGAATTAATTAATAAAAGAAAATTGTAAAGGAAACTAATTCTAGTGTCGATAAAAGAGATAAAAAATTTTGAACAAAGATGAAAAATTAACAAAATATTATTATAATTAAATATTTTTTCGCTGCTAATTACTAATGTTGGGATCCCGACTGGCATTTGTGGTAGTCATCGTGTAACGCGGAGTGGTTAACTGCTGCTGCTGCTGATGCTGATGATGATGATGATGATGTGCTGACGTTGATGTTGTATGAATTTCTGCCGGTGCTCCATTCAGATCGACTGTTGATATGACATATGTCTGCTGCGGTGTGCTATTGGTGACATGTTGTCCATGATGTATGGGTATTGCTGTGGATGATGTGGAGATGCTTCGTTGGTGGTGAAGCGGCGGCTGATGATGCTGAGTTATTGTCATTGGTAATGTCGCCTGGGGATAGTTCAGCAATCGCATTTGTCCGTCGAAAAGAACGTCTGAGATGATCTTTTCGGCGAACATTGCCTGTTGCGAGTCCATCGATCTTAATTTATGTGCTACCATCCGACCAAACATTGAAAAATTATCATCGCTTGTTGAATCACTGGTAGCACTAACACGACTGCATGCTAATGTTAGGAGCTTCTCGAAATCTCTAGAACTGCAATCAATTTTGATCTTTTTTTCGGGTACTTCGGATACATCCTGATGATGTTGATTTTGATGATGATACTGGTGGTGTTGTTGTATCTTCTGGTCGGAGGAATGAAGGTAATGCACTTGTTGATAATGTGGCTGTTGATCGAGTTGCCCAACGTGAACTGCAGACACATTCGAATTATTCGATGAGACAGAAGCCGTTCGCCGTCTTATCAAACTTTGTCGATTTTGCTGATGTGGTGGTGGCTGTTGACGCTGTTGATTTTCAATGATTGTGGAACTATTTTGTGACGCTTTTGGTACTGGCTGAATGGTAATAGATGTTGGCAATGTCAAAGTAGTTGACGCGACGCTGTTTTGTCCAATAGCCGAGGATGTAGAAGATGCAACTGAATTTGTAAAATCATGATGCATGATTGTTGCAGGAAGCGTTTGCTGGATAGCTTTTCCTGCTGATTGTGATGACGTTGGAGGAGGCGGTGCTGCCTGCGTCTCAACGTGAACGATTTCAATGGATTTTGCTTCAAGAGGTCCACCTTCATTATTACCCGTTCTGCTGGGTGGCGGTCTAGGCCACAGAATGTTAATTTCTTCTTCCTCACAGTCAATGGTTATTTCTTCCTCGTTATTTTCAATTTTCTGTTGATGGTGCTCTTGATCTCCCTCAGGCGATGTCGTTCGATAGAGAGACTGAGAATGGCATTGATTTTTTACATCAGAGTTCTCATCGGCTTCTGATTCGGCGGGGTGTATTTCCTCCTCCTCGTTGACGGTGCAAAATTCAGTCCCGTCTACGTCGCATAATTCTGTTTCTTCTAAATGTTGCTCTTGGGTATCCTCAGCGTCCTCAACTGTGGCATCACCTGCATCCTCCTCCTCCTCTTCTTCTGCCTCTGCCTCTTCCTCTTCTTCAGGGTCTATTTCAATTATTTCTTTTGTTTCACCTTCTGGAAGGATATCAACGCAGGACGAACCAAGCTCTTCAATCGTTTCGATTCCAATTTTCATCTGCAAAATTGTATTGTCTCCAGGAACA
Source organism: Nephrocerus scutellatus (assembly GCA_947095585.1). Classification (NCBI taxonomy): domain Eukaryota; kingdom Metazoa; phylum Arthropoda; class Insecta; order Diptera; family Pipunculidae; genus Nephrocerus; species Nephrocerus scutellatus. Next base: position 123,079,366 of record OX352762.1, read on the forward strand.
GTACTAACACGAGTGGCCATTTCTTTCCTTCTTAATGTTGGCGTTGCCACCGATTGCTCTTTCTTATTATTTACTGGAGATACCTTCGTCATTTTATTCTCTTTAAGTTTCTCGGCCAACTTAAGACGGTTCGCCGGCTTCTCTTCTTCCATTAGGAACATAAGAGACTCGAAGTATCGTCGCTTGGGACAGTACATTTCATCTTTGCCATTTTTGCTGTTCTTGCACTCGGTGTACTTCTTCAATTGATGACGGAAGGCACAACGCAAGTTGTTGATTTTTTGCTTGGTGCGCTCGATGTTGTAGTGCTCGCCGTGTCTGGTAGCTACCTCTATAAGTTTCATATACGCCTCTTGCCGCTTGGTACGATTTTTAAAATTAATAGAATTTGCTTTCCACAGGCATGGATTGTTTTTGTACTCCTGTATAAACTCGTCAATGAAATCAGACATTCTCCTTCTGCCAGCCCCGGCTTGGTGTTCTGTGGGCAGCAGTGGTTCTTTGGGTCTTAATTTGGTAATCTTGACGGTTGGAGCTGGCAGCGACATAGGCTGAACGTACGATAATTCACAACTCAATACAGTGACGTTTTTCTCTCTTGTAGGCTGTGCGCGATTTTTCTCTTTCGACTGAATTTAACTTCAAAATTATAAATACATTTTACTTAAAAAGCGAACTGTAATTATATATTTCATAAATATTTGTCCTAATTTCTTATTGAAACAAAACAAACACTGTACGATTAAGCGAACCAAAACGAACACGCAAAAATGCAAGAGGCAAGACGGAAAACAATAGAATTTGCGGACCGCAGCCATATACGATTTAATGTTTGACAGCTGTCAATTGATGCTATGTGAAGTGTGTAATACTTAGAGCCGCTGTAAGCAAACACTATAATTGTGCTATTTTTTTTTGTTTTGTTGGCTACATGTAAAGGATGAATGATGAATTGTCCGCTACCTATATACTTAAGTGCAAAATATTTTTCTTGCCCAAATGTTGGAAAACAATAAATGAAATGATTACCACAAACATAACTATAAATATTTACAATTTTACCACAAAATACAACAATTATTTATTTTATGTAATCAATTACACTGGGATCTACATTATCGGCGGTGAGGAGAAAATTAAACACGGCATCATTTTTTAATTCTTGTAACTTAGTCCAGCGATTTCTATAAAATTCGATAGGCAGGCCTATTATGCGACTAAAAGATTTGTTCCTATGGAAATTCTTGAATACGGTCATTAGGAACTGGAATTTTGGGAGCTAAGCCATTTATCAAGCGATTTCTATGAAACTCGGCATGAAGGACTAATATGCGACTATAAGACTTGTTCCCATGGAAATTCTGGAATACGGTCATAAGGAAAGGAATTTCTGGAACTAAAGCCATTTCTGAAACGATTTCTATGAAATTCGGTAAGAAGGACTAAGATGCGACTATTAGACCTGTTCTTATTGACATTTTGGGATAGGGTCGTTAAGCTCTGGAATTTTCGAACTAAGCCATTTCTCGACCGATTTGTATGAAATTAGGTATGGCCTTTTGGGTGTGTTTTGAGGGTCATTTGGCTCGTATTGGGGAGTCTTTTGATGATCTTTTGGGGGTATTTTGATGGTTTTTCGGTTCTTTGGGGGTTTTTTGTCCCAAAACATCAATTAGTTTCACTTACACCGCGCGTAAAGGTTACACGCGCTGTTTTTTTTAAATAACCAAAAGTTAGGTATTACAGGTCTGCATGAATTTATTCAATTACTCTACCGACACTAAAAACGAAGTCCATTTTTTTAACAATACATGAGAACTACTATGGTTTTGGTTTACATCACTAGAAAATATCGCTAAAAAATAATTTCATTTTTTTACAAAATTCAATTTATAAATTATGTATACTTTGCTTTAACATTATGAAAAAACACAAACATACCAATGGTTGAAAATAGTAAATAACTATAAAATAATTTTGGAAATATATTAATATAAAACGATACATTAATGGCTGAATTAGAGACTTTTTTTTTGTTTTTATATAAAAAATGATATTCGTGAGACATTGTGACGTCAAAACTCAAATTTTACAATGACATTTTAATTTTCAGCAAAACAGTTCTTTTTTCCCTAAAACTCTTATTACTGGATTGGTAAACGGCATCACTGGTTTGAAGAAAGCAGAGCAGCGAAAGAGCAGAGCCAAGATTTGTCGTAATCGTAAGTCGAAAGTCGAAATACGACAGATACATAATAGGCCCCCAGTAGTGAAGAGTCTGTTCGATTGACAACTCTTCACTGTAGTTAAAAGTTGGACAACAAATTGGGCAACTGAAGTAAGTGAAGAGCAGTTCTGCTTGTGTAGTTACTTCAGATGAGTAACATTAACATTTATCTGAAGTGGATAATACCAATCGAACAGTTTCTTCAATACAGTAGCTTTATTTATCGTGGAGAGTCTTTCAATTTCCATCCTGTTGTGTTGTACTATTCAGGCAAGTCGAACGCGGCTATTATCATCTTGTTCCTTGTTGAGACTTGAGAGTTGAGATGAGATTTTTAGATTTTAGTTTTAGATTTGAGTTCAATGCGACAGCAACGGCGACAGTGCTGCAACGACTGTTTCTGATATCTTGTTTAAATCAGTCAGAACAGAAATCAGATCGGTATCTTGTGTCGTGTAAAATAACATCGTCGGCCGTCGCGCATTCATTGTAGAGAGTTTACCGCGGACCAACAATTTTAATACTTCTTCTGTATAGATGTGTGCATACTAGAATTAACAAAAATTTTGTTGTGTTTTTGTATATTATCACCAATTAAGCAAACAAACAAACGGTGGCCTGTTTATATATTTTCTTTTATTTAAATATTTTTCATCGGAGTTAAGTACACAGCTGGCGTTATTGTTATCGACAAGTTGTTGGTAGTTGGTTGTGGGTTGAAGCAGCTGCTGACGATAGCAGTTTTGGGGAAGAACATCTTCCACACTACAGAATATTACACAAAACTAGTTTTCGCACTTGAAACGCAAAAAAGCTCGCTTTTTCAACAGTCCATCAGTTACCTCTTACCTTGCGTCTAGCACTATCAGTATCAGTCGAGCTCAAAAGATAGATTTATTTCGCTGCGCGAACCAAATACCTTGTACTTAACCTTCGTATATCTTAATAATATGCAATAATAATAATAAACAAATAACACTACGTCATTGTGACAGTTTTTTGTGCAAAATCGATAATCGACTCTGTTGGCGTACGCTGTGTTATTATCATAAGAAAAACTTAACATGGGTTCTGCAACGTGCACATTATCATTGCCGTCTTCGTGGTCGTCATCATTGTTCCATATGTTACAGCTGATAGTCTTCAGCACTCTGTTGACAATGCTGACGTCGACGTGTGGGTTCACGTATGCCATTGCACTAAATGTAAACCAAGAAAATGACATCTCCTTTGGTTACGAAGGTGCATCATCCTCGGCCTCGGATTCAGCAGAAGACAATGTACCACAATTGGATGATGATAAAAAGCAACAACACCAGAAATACACAAGTGGGAAATTTCCATTTCTGATGCCGAATGTCAAGCCCAATAAGGTGTGTACACTATTTATATGAATGAATGAATGGCTTTAAGAACTGTGTGGGGTTAATGTTTAGTCGGGAAATGGTTTTTTAATTTAGTTGGTAATGAAAGTTTTAATTTTGCTATTAGGTCGAACTGAGCGTCACAAAACGGAAACGACTATTTCCATATAATGGGCTTGAAAAGGGTATGGTTTGTCCTCTATTACCTTGCGTTGAAGAGAGTGTTTAGAGAATCTAGTGTAACATTGTGACAGACAAAATAGGAATCAAATCTACTCGCATAGGCAGATGACATTTATATCACCATATCACCATAGGATGTGTTATAAGCATGCTAAGAGATAGGAGAATTCATCAAAGTAGCGGCAACTAGGCTGAGTCCTGTCACCTATTTTGTGGCAGCTGTTAATGGACCAGTTGCTCTCTAGGCTTAACAACAATCGTATCACCAACATTGGCTATGCGTATGCAATTCGCTCTCAAATTAGTAAACGAATGGTGTAAAGAGGTGAACCTAAGCGTCAATCCAGGCAAGATAGTGTGCACCATCTTCACAAAGAGAAGAAGAATGAATCTTCGAACACTGAATTTCCAAGGCAAGGCCCTCCAAATAATGCCGGAAGCCAAATATGTTCGACCAAAAACTAACATGGAACTCCCATATGACATACATTATTAATAAAGCATATTTCGCATGCCAAACATGAATAAACCAGCAAATGGACTCTACGGTAGCCCTCGAGAAAATTATAAGACTTACACCACTTCACATACACATTAAAAGTGAAGCTCGCTTAAGACTCTCTTATCTCAATATACCTAACCATACAAACATAATTTCCAAAATAAACTCGGAATTTGGTATTGTCCTACAATCAGACTCAATGACAAAAACAACTGATTTCCAAAGGAATTTCTTGGTTAGAATTCCAGAACGTCATCAAGTTGCAAATATCATCAATAACCTCCCCCAACATGCATCCATCTGGTACACAGACGGATCTAAAACACAGGACACAGGAACAGGAGCAAGAGTATTCGGACCGAGTACCACACTGCGAATACGCCTAGGTAACTCCTCAACCGTTTTCCAGGCAGAAACAATGGCACTTGAAGCCTGCATCTTGGAATGCATTAAAAGAAGATATAGAAGAACTTAGATTTACATGATCTCAGATAGCCAGGCCGCACTATATGCACTACACTACAGGCCCTACTTTCGAATTAGTGATTAGATACTATGTAAAATACGAGGGAGGGCTAAAAAGTAATCGGCATCGGCAAGAAAACAAAACATTTTTCGGCAAAATTCAATTTATTTCTCAAAAGAGTCTCCTTTAAGATTAATTAATACACTTCGTTTAAAGAAATTCCAAATTTGCGAAACCCTCCCTACGATAGTACGATTTCAGAAAGCCCTCAAAATAGTCCTCTTTTCCAGTTATGACTTTCTCATTAAACGCGAATCTCTTACCATCGAGCCATTTTTTCAGTTTTGGAAATAGATAATAGTTGGAGGGGACCCTTAGTCTGGAGAATAAAGTGGATGAGAAGCGCAATTCATTTAATTTTGCCAATGCGACTGCGGAATTGTGTGCCTGTGCATTGTCCTGGTGGAAAAGCACTTTTTTCTTCGCCAAATGTCTTTAGCTTCAAATCGGCGTCGAATAGACCTAGGAGCTCAGCACAATATACGCCGTTGATTTCTTTGCCCTTTTCAAGATAATCCTAATGAATGATATAGCGTGCTTCAAAAAAAAAAAAACTGTGGCCATGACATTGGGCCGACAGACCCACCTTGACCTTTTTCGGCTTCGATTCGCCAGGAGCGAACTGTTCCTTTGCTTCTGGGGTGTTGTGATGGATTCATGTTTCGTCCACGGTTACGAAACGGCGCAAAAACTACTTTTTGTCGCGGTGGAACATCGCCAAACACTCTTTTGAAGTTGCCACACGGTCGTGCTTGTTTGTCAAAAGAAAGCAAACGTGGCACCCATCTGCCAGAGCGAGCTTCCTCAGTCTCACCACTCGTTCACGCGAAATTGCCGAGGCTGTGGGTATTTTACAGCCTCAGCAATCTCGCGTACCTTCACTCATCGATTGTGAATTACCATGGTATGGATTTAATCGATCATTACTGGTGTGTGACCTCTTTGGAAGGCATGGATGCTCATCGTTAAAAGTGCGTCATATCCTACCTAGGCCGATTACTTTTCAGCCCGCCCTCATATGAGTATACAGTAGATGTAAATGCAAGAATTTTAACCAGAAACCATTAGGTTAAAATATAAGGGAAGTACAGACGATTGAGATCACAAACTGACTGGATTATAAAGTCATTATTATCATAAGTGGTTCGGTCCTGAGCGGACGGGATTAGAAATATGTTTTCACGAAGGTTACTCAGTTGTCTGCAGGTCACTTTCCTTCGCCGTGTACATACTACCCATTAATGGCAACGGCGCTTTATTAGTGAAAAAATTTTTTATTGCCTTCGTAAGCAGGATTATTATTCTATTCCTACGTTTATTTTTAGAACACAGAAAAGTAAGCACAGCCCACGCGTGTAATATGAACAGACATATACATGGGCGGTGGCAGGACACATAGCGCCACATCTACAATATCCTGATGTATACAATTTTTGTATACGTGGTAAGTGGTGTATCCACACAAGCAATCTTTTGGCAACGTTGGCAGTGGGAGGAGGAAGAGTTTAAATTGCTGCTGCTCATATACAAATATGTGGATGTTGAAAATGCGTTGGCCTTTAGCCACGTGCCCTTTATCACATATTCATTCACTAAATGTGATGAGTAAATGGTTATGGTTACCACGTAGGATGTGTAGCAGTAGGCCGGTGCCCATTATGGTGTTTTTTAACTCAACGTCCTTCGGAAGGACATTAAATTCGAATTTGTTTTATTCTTTATTTATTTATTTATTGTACCTGTTCCTGTACCTGTTCAAGTGATTCCGTGGTTAATCATGAGAAATATATCGCGCCGTAGTGTGTATCCAAACCACGTTCCACTTTCTCCATCGCACAACAATGTCTATAGGTTCTTGAGCCATTCTCAAATAAAGTTCGTCGTTGAATATAAGATTGGGCCAAAAGACCCTCAAGATGATTACTATACATTTTTTACACGAAACTTTGCAGCTTTCGTGTGATTGTGGTATCAACCTTTTAAGTACTGCGCCCATATAACAGTATGCTCCAACGTAGAATCAGTACCTTCGTTGGAGCGGAACAGTCGCAGTTTGGTTTTTAAGCTGAGAACACTGATTATTCAGACTTTCAATAGCATCCCGAATGCAGCTTTTGCCTTCCCAATTTGCTGCACACAGCCACTGCGTTCAGCCAAGACCACGCTTCCTAAGTATAGAAGGTTTACAACTTTCTCGACTGCTTGTCCACCAATGTTGAGTTGAGAAGTGCTCAGGCTTTTGTTTTGGCTTTCGCTTTTGTTTGTCTTAAGCCTCATTTTGTTCGCCTCAGGATCTAGATTTTAGGACATCAGATGAAGGTCCATTATCAAGATGTTAAATTTAAGCTGTCACATTCCACCGAATTTCATTGTTGCCTTTCCCTAATGCTGCACGAAGTACATCGCCGATCATTATCATATTTGGCTCTACATACAACCGGAGTCCGGTCCTGGCCTCCCGCAAAAAGTCTCTTCACTGGTTCCGATTTTGAGCCGATATTATCCAGTTTTGCATTCCTAAAACCTGGGCTTCCTGGTCTACGCCATCCTTCCAGCGTAGGCTTGGCCGGCCTCGCTGTCGTGTTCCATAAATCCTACCGCAAAGGACTTTCCGAGCAGGATCCTCTTCGCTCATGCGAGCTAGATGTCCTGCCCACCGGAGCCTACCGAGCTTAATTCTCTTCACGATGTCGACATCGCGGTAACGCTACTAGATCTCTTCATCGTGTCCATTTCTTTTCTACGCCCGGCATCTCAGCCCCAGGACTTACTCTCCCTACATTTATGGCGAGTCCTATCGCTTGGTCGTAGGTGTTCCTGGTCTCTTCGTTGTGAAGGGCAGCGGTGTTAACTTGGATCTGATTCGCGAATGCAGTCTTTCGTAATAATGCAATCCGCGCTAAGATAGTGGTCCGTGTCGACGTTGGCACCTCGGTACGTTCGTACCGTCATCAGGTTCGGGTTGGGGCGGCGGTTTATCAACATGTGGTCTATCTGGTTGCTAGTTGCTCCATCAGGAGATACCCAGGTGGTTTTGTGGATATTTTTACGCGCAAACCTTGTACTCGCAACGACCAAATTATTGCTTGCTGCCATCTCTACGACTCATTGTCCATTGTCATTAGTGCTCTCGTGTAAGCTATGGGTGCCAATGTACTGCCTGAATACTGGCTCCCTACCTATTTTAGCATTCATTTTCCCTAGAATGATTTTTACATCATACTGAGGGCAGGCATGGAGTTCCCGTTCGACTGATTCAACGAATTCTTCTTTTTCATCTCTGTAGGTGCGTGAACGTTTATGAGCCTTATGTTTTTTAATCTGTCCCGCACGCGAAGGGTGCATAGCCGTTCACAACGGTGGGTTCCTTCTTTTTCAAACTAGTAACCCAACCCAGAGCACATGATGTCTTGCATGGCAGCTGTAATATTTGTCATATTCTGATTTTTGTAAGACACAATTCCCCGTCCACCGCATCTCCTGGGTTGCTGTTATGTCAGCATTATATTTGGACAGTGTATCGGCTAGCTGCTCTGCAACTCTAGCTCTGAGCGTATGTTCTATGAGAGAATTCTTAAATCGTTTAGCCGTTTTCGTTGCTGTGATCGTCGTCGTTCATCAGTTTATCCGAGGCTGATTTTGGGTTCCGTAGTAAAGTTTTTTTTACGGGCGAGGCTATTGGCCTCGCGCCAGTACATCGCTGATGGTCACCAAAAATAACACCGGTTATAGTATGCACCCCTGACGTACTCCACTTTCGACTCTTCAAAGTTCTCCGACACCTTACCATTGTGTAGGACGTGACACTTACTTTCCTCGTAAGTAACCTTGATAATAGCTATACGTTTTTCTGTTTTTCTGTAAAACCTCTCCTGCCCAAGGCCAACCAGATAGCAACTAGATTCAAGCTGTCGAAAGCAAGTTTGAGCGGTTGCTGTTGACGGATGCAGTACAAAGGCGTAAAATAGCTAACATAAGATGGTGATTGCGCGCGTTCTTGTCCGATGTCGGCTCCACCTCTGTATTAGACGTCTAGAATACAATTTCTGAAGAGGCGGCTGATCGCATGGATGTTTTATTTTGTGGCAAGTATTATGCTTAAACAGCGTACCTCCAATAACTAGGCGGTTCTTACTGCAGAAGTCACATATCGTTCTCCGTTGTCGCTTCGGTCCCCAAGACCGTGAATTCCCATCACTTGCCTAAGCATGGTGTTGTCACTTTCAACGTTGGCGTTGAAGTCCTTCATCACCATTACAATGCCACCATTAGGCGTTTGATTTTAGACGGAGCCTAAATGACTATAAAAATTGTCCTTATTGTCTTCAGTTGCGTCTTCGATCGGAGCATAGCACTGTATGATAGTAATTTTCTTACTCTACTGTGGAATCCACCTGTCAATATCCGGTCACTGACAGGTTTTCAGGCTACTTCGTGCTGTCGGAATTAGCATCAGTCCAACTCCGGACCTCTGTTCGCTCGTAGCTAGTCCACCAGAGTGCTTATTGTTGCGAAGTGATATGCCCCGTCATCGTACCATCATATTACACTTAGCCGTTAGATGTCTACATTATATCGCGTGAACTCACGCTCGAATTGGAGGAATCTGGCCATTCCTGGAGTGAGTGGAGGACGGTCTTAACGTTGCAGAATCTGATCGTTGTCCGTGTACGATAGCTAAAGGTTGTCAACAAAATATCCGTCCGTATCCGAGGTATCGTATTCCGTTTCGAAGCATTGGGTTTTTTACGGTTGCGGCTTGCTGGGACACTATTTCTGTTTTGTGGCGCAAGAAGCTCACCATCCGCCCTCTTCCGTCCGCAACTTCCAGTGAAACTCCCAATGGCACCACAAGGAGATGGAATAAGGACTTCCTAAAATAGCTGCAATTTGTTCGGCTGCAGTGGCTCTATCTTGTTATTTAGCGGACCAACACCTATCCGGAGATGCTGCTCCTACGAGGCTTTGCTAGTCGCTTTAATACTGTATAAGTCAAAAAAAATGTATCGAAAAGCATTTTTCGAGATAATCGCATTTGTACTTTGTTTTAAAAAAAAATTTTTTTTTTCTTTCGACGACCTTCACATAGGTAATGGTTTTAAGAATTTAAAGAAATGTATGTACATTGTTTGGTCGTAAAGATTTAATTTTCTTTCAAAAAAGACCAACAGTGGCCTTGTAGCTACAAGCGTTCAAGAGTTAAAGGATGTGAAGTGATGTAAGGTCAAAAGTACATTTCTTTACATTAAAACTCTACGTACACCGCAGGGGGTGTAAATAGGTTGGGAAGGGGTCCCATACGACACTAATTAGACTTTTGCTCCCTTGTTATCCCTTGTTGTAATTCAATTAAGTGGCGTGAAAAGACGAAGCGTTACAAAAACAAGCGTTGTTTTTTCATTATTTTAGCTTATATGCCACCACCCGTTAAATGGCAATTAGCAAAACGAACTAAACGTGTAAGTCATTGGTTTTTAAATAGGGTTGTCGTTATTTTCCTATTAACTTTTGTCTACACAATGAACCACGACCTTATGCAACTAATTTCAGGTTTTAGTTTCATGAACCGAGTAGGTATAAGCTGACAAATGATAGCCTTACCCAAGGCTAAATGGTTCTATTTTGTATATTGAGATGGTATGCTATAATGAAGCGATGTCAATGCCAATGTTAAGGTAAATTAATTCAAAGTAATTACATAATTGTCAACGACGGACACTAAGAATTGTATAATGGCTTTTAAAAGTGTTCAATGGTCACTTTTCAAGCTAAATTAAACTAGGGCCCCTGTTTAGAGATACCCATTGGGTAAATTAGAAAAAAAGACTCAGTGAGATTCAAACCTGAGCTCTAAAATAGAAATCGGCCTTTTGTTGCGCAATTTTGAAGTTAGCGTCGTTCTCAATTTTATTCTGCTTCTCGTTCATTAGGTGAAGTACTTATGAATGAATATAACAGGTTGGCTGAAAGACATCACCTCTTGTCTTGTTTATCATCAAATTTGGCTCTACAACCTGTGTCCGGTCCTGGCTTCCCGCAAAAAGTCTCTCCACCGAAATTCAAGCCAGATTCTCGTTATTATCACATTATAAATTGTTCTAAGCTCTACTTTTCCACTTTTTGCAGCCGGAACTATACCTGTGTACACCGATTAAAGTTGATTACACATCGACTTACTTTATAGGTAAGTTCTATGCTCAGTTCAGCTGAATTCGCAAACATTGATCTTTGACCAATGCCGAACATTCCAGTTGGGTATGAACCAAATGCTACCATGAATACAGCACATCATATGCTCCTTTATGGGTGTGAAGAACCGGGATCAACAAAACCAGTATGGTAAGTACGAAGTAATATAGTTTTTATGAATAATATAAATATATATATATCCCCTCTTAAGGAACTGCGGTGAAATGGCCAAACAGAGCTCCGATGAGGAAACTGCAAGTCCTTGTGGAGTTCATGCTCATTCACAGGTTGAGTTAAAACACAGACATGTATTGAAATTTGATTTGCAAATTTATTCATTTAGATTCTCTATGCTTGGGCTCGTGATGCTCCGAAATTATTACTTCCAAATGGTGTTGGATTTAAAGTTGGCAAGGACTCATCTATTCAGTATATGGTTTTACAAGTGCACTATGCCAGCATTGAGAAATTTAAAGGTATGCTATACGAGCGGTGTTTGTGGTGGTGAATAAAAGAAAATCTGTAATCTGTTAAATTTATTTTATTTTTAAAAATATCTAAATCTATTCTAAATTATTAAGAAAAGAATTTTGAGCTTTGTGGAAAACAAAAATATTATACAATGGATCTGTTTGGTTTTAGACAAAACAACTAAGAATTTGTAAATATGTTTCGCAACATTTTCATATAAAAAATCAACCGGTTTAGTCCTGCTTAACAAAAAAAAGCTTTTGACACAGTGTGTCACGGTTAACTGCTCTACAAAATGATAAAGCTAGCTTCCTACCATACATAAAAAGTATAGTAAGCAATTTTCTTAATACTCGTAACCATAATTTTAAGATTTTATCAGAGTTATTCTTCGGAAAGACCATTTCCTGCAGGCGTTCCTCAGGGATCAGTTCTTGGCCATTTATTCTACAACCTATATACTTCTGACATTCCAAATATACCTCCCTGTGAGTATGACATTATATGCCTATAATATAGGAATTTTAAGAACGCATGTTAAAGGTTTCATTCACAATAGAAACTTATTTACAAAATGCAATAAAAACAATCATCGAGAACTTCAAAAAATGGAAAATATAAAATTCATGCTGGACAGCTATTTTCTTTTAAAAGAGACGAAAGACTTGTTGAAGTATTGGGCGTATTACAATTCGGACGATCCACCAACTAATACGTCATCAGCTGCTAAAAATACAAATAAAACAATTACATAACCTGGAACGGTTGACATTTTGATTCACTACTGTTCCGTTTATTTCGTATGAGGTGTACCGCTCTTTTGGTTCACTGTACTGTTTCGTTCCGTACGAACGCATCAATCACGAACGACTCAGCTTTAGATCATTAGTGCTTGTACATCAAAGTTGTGTCCATTATGTCCTTTTTTCATCAAAAATCTGTCGTAGATTGATTTTTTGGCTGTCAAGTTGCTCGTTTTTTTTTTTTTCGAAAAAAATAAGTTATTACTCTCGGAACGTTTGTCACCCATTCGCGAGAGGTGGTACAACGTGAAAAATAATTTTGGTGTTACTGGGATTTGAACCACGAACTTCCTGCTCAGTAGCCACGCGCATTTCCACTGAGCCACGGCGCCCACGAAGCTAGCAGAGCGATAAATCGGCTCGAAAATAATAAGGCGGAGGTAATTAAGACAGTATATAAGATTAACTCCTCTGTCCTTCAAGACAGAACTCTGACGTAACGGCGAGAGGAAAAATCAAGTCATTCAGGTACAAAGCCTACTAAATCCAGGAATTTAACCATCCAATGGAGGACGCTCAGAGTTAAGGGCTGTCAAATTGGATGACATCGGCTTAAAATCGGGAACGGTGGAGAGATTTTTTGCGAAAGGCCAGGACCGGACACCGGTTGTAGAGCCAACTATGATGATGATGATGATGATGATGATGATGATGAAAAATACGCACTTTTATGAAGCTGTAAGACTATTAGATTATTTGAAATTTGAAATGTAACCGCCTGTAAGTTTGAATCATTACGTACTGAACAAAAATTTAGTCAAACCGGTTTGTGCGGTTTGAAGCCTGAATTTTGTAACAGTATATACCTTACATACGCACCGAATCTCTGTGAATTGTGCGACGTCATACAAACATTATAACGTTTTTCTTGCTATACAAATAAACAAATAATAATAATTCTAATTTTTTCAGATGGCAGCTCTGATGACTCTGGAGTTTTTATCAACTACACAACCAAACCGTTAGTATAAATTTCACACAAGACACTCGCAGATATTTAAATTTTACTTAATAATCATCCAACTCAGATTGAACAAACTGGCTGGCGTCCTATTGCTCGGCACAGCTGGCTACATTAAACCGATGGCGACAGAGCACATGGAAACAGCTTGTGAAATTGCTGAACACAAAACGATTTATCCCATTGCATATCGCACACATACGCACAGTTTGGGCAAAGTAGTCTCTGGTTATCGTGTTCGAGCTGACGATCGAGGTGTTGATCATTGGACTCTGCTGGGCAAGCGAGACCCCCTAACACCTCAGATGTTCTATCCGGTTGAAAACACCGATCCCATTGTCTATGGTGATCAATTGGCTGCTCGGTGTACAATGGAAAGCCATCGAAATCGTATCACTGAAATTGGGTGAGTATAACATGGCGACGAAGCTTTTTTTAACGAACTCCTCCTCGCGATATGAACGATATTCAAAATTTGCAATTATGTTGTTTACAGGGCGACAAACGAGGATGAAATGTGCAACTTCTATCTAATGTATTACGTAGAGAATGATGAGCCACTGTCAATGAAATACTGTTTCAGTCAAGGTCCGCCATACTACTATTGGAACAAGGCCGACGTTGGGCTGAATAATATTCCCGACCATCAGGCAAGTCATTTGTAAATGAAAACAGATTCAGGAACTTCTACTATATATCATGCTAATTAAACTGGAAGGGAGGTAAAAACACATTCCATAACAAGGTTTGTTATGTACATCTATAATCATGTGAATAAAACTAAATAAAATGTACTAAAAAAAACCTTAGGTTAAGGTGAAATGTAACGAAGCAGAGATAGTAAAATATAAAAAAAATAATATGAATGTTGTATATTTTGTCAGGAAAAAATTAAATACATAAATGATAATCAAGAATGTCTCAATCCAGCAACTAACTACAAGAACTACTAATTCAGGAGAATACGAGTACATATAGTGAATGGTTAAGTTTTGCAAAGTTTATTAAATAAATTATTATAAATGAATGTTAATTACAAGGAATATGAATCCAGGGTGCACTGTAATTTCTTGCCCCTACTTAGAAGAATGTTTATAAAATAACTCCACACAAAAATAATGAATGTTGTAAAGGAACCACACCACAAAACATATATATATATATTATATACATACATAATCTAATCTCACCACATCACACATATATCTATATATATAAAAAAATATACACAATCTATAAATACATAGTATACAAAAAAATGTAAGCTCTACTGCATATCGATAAACTAAACACAAAAAATGGAATCAAAAGCAAAGAAAAATCTATATTTTTATTTACATTGTTAATCTGTACCATTTAAATGTATGTACTTATATATTATATTTATCAATCATCTTCCTATAAAGAGCTATATACACATATATACATGTATGTATGTACTTATACCTTCATCTGTATGCTGTTGACCAAAAAAATGTTACACAGCCAGACGAAATGAAATGAATGAAACAAACCTAAATATTTTATAACAAATGATTTTACAATAAAACTTTAAGTGAAGAATAGAATAAAAAAAACTATAATAATATTGCAAAGAAAAACAAATGACCATTTTCCTTATTGCTTCATATGTTTGTGGAAGACAAACACATTTTTAGGTGCTGCTTTTAGTTTTAAGTAAATATTCGAAATAAGGAGCTTTGGTACTTGTGCAGTCGAGCAAGGTATAAAAGGAAGTGGTAAACGGAAGTGGTAAACGGTTCCTCCATATTATATCTTGGTGCTAGGAAATTCTCAGCTCTCAAAACATATCAAGGGACACAATAATATTTTGCTTCTTTTGTCTTCTCCTCGCTTCATCTTCCCGACCACATCACTCAGACTTCAAACAAGGCCATCTTGTTAAGAAATACAGGTAACTAACAATTAAAATAATTGCGACCAATTGAACCCCCGCGCTTAAAAATGAATTCAAGTCCATTAGGGGCGTGGTTAAAACGTATCAAATGAAGTGTGTTTCTGGGGAAACAATTCTAAAATTTGAATGCTGCGTAGGGTGGCATCTCCGCCAGACAAAAAGGTAATATTTTAGTTTTATGCAATGGGATTTTTAGGGAAATTGGTTTAAACCTACGCTGCCGCTATACTGTAGTTCATCCATCAGTTCAAATCATCTGTCAATCTTTCCTGGCAGCATGTGTAGCGCTGTATGTAAAATACGACGACGAACGACCAAGAATCCAAAGGAATTTTCGATTGTGCGGCGTGTCCTGGAAGTCTTTTATTGAAATTTTCTTTTTTTTGGTGACAGCTGAGTTCCCAGATATGGTCGCATTAAATTTGTACTTAGCGGCATTGTTAATGTGTTCTGTTCTGACAGAAGACAGAACAGAAGATCAGAGAAAATAATTATCTGATTTATCGGATATCTCGGAACTCGGATTTCTCCGACATAAAAAAAACGGCCATAATTAATTTCATTTGTTGTTATTTGGAAAACATGAGCATTTTTTTGACATTTGAGGTCTGCAATGAATGTCTTAAAGCACGTTAAAAGTTAACTCAGTGCATTGAGTGTACTCGGTGTACTCGTTGCACTCGGTGTACTCAGTGCATTTTTAGCAGTTATTATTGCACACGTTTTGTTCGGATAGATTATTCAAATGCAAAAGAGAAATCAAACAGTTTGGTTTGTGGTGATCGAATGTTGTACAGTGTTTGTTTCATAGAAATTGGTACTCGATTTCAGTGTACACTAGTTTGTATTATTGCAATGAATAGAGTATACTGAAAATGAAGTACTGTACCCTATTGCAGACAGCAAATGAATGTATTCATGCATGAATACCTCTATTTGACACTGGTCCATGAGTGAGTTCATTGCGCAACAAAATGTTGCACGAAGTTACTTTTTTGACATTTTGTCGTTCATTGAGGACTTGGTGTTGATGTATGTAACGACAACTTGTTGTTCACCACATAAGTTGTCGTCGACAGAAAGTGACATTTTTTAACAACAGTCGCGAATGTTGTTAGTTAATGTCATATGAGTCATTTGATTATTAGTTGTTGTGTTGTGACAGTATTGACACAAAATAACAAGATGTTAGCTGTATTTTTTTTGCCGAGGAACAAGGAATTACAACAACAATTGCACTATCTATATTCTCTTTGGAATAAGAAAACCTACTGTTTTGCTGGTTCTGGTTTTGACATTCGAATTCGGATTCAGATTCCGAATAAAATACAGCTGTTGTTCACTGGCATTGGTGTCGATGTCGATTTGACTTTTCGAGATAACACTACACCGACATCGCTTTTTTCCAGTGAACACAACCCATGCATACCAAAGTCTATTATGGGTCTATTCTTTTATTCAACCCGAGCGAGCAGTGTACGTCAAAAATTTACACTGTGTTCTTTTATTCACCCGGGGTAATTTTACTCTGTACTTTGTGTTTTTTATTGTGAACCGATCACGACACAGTGTATACACAGTTTCCTATTTTTCACTCTGAAGTGAATATCAGTGTAAGGCAGAGTAAGAGCTAGTAAAGTAACCCAGTGTACACACCGAATACTTTTACGCCGTGCAACATTCGCTCGGTGTACTCCGGGTAACTTTACTCGCTCCTTAGCCTCATGGGTTTGACATAAGCAAAGTTGTAGTTTTGGTTATTATACTTATTAGTTATTACTACCTTATTGCACCGAACCTCGGATTGGTTTAGCACTTTGCATATGTAACGCGAAAATGAAACCACGGGAGAACGATCTTAACTTCAATCTTACTGCCTGAAGCTTGACCACAATGGAGCCGGGCCGCTATGGTAAGGCCTTTCAAAATATTTAAATTATATGCAAAACAAAGATTGCGAACACAACAGCTGTTGTATTTTAAATATTTTCACAGCGATGCGGCCTCCAATGAAGCAAGGCAAGTTAATCGATCACCAAGATATTTCAAAACTTTGCATATAAACTCACAAAAAAATAATTTCCTTGCACATTTGAAACTTTACTGATAAGTGCATATCAGCAATTTTCTTTCAGTGCTTTTTCACTTTGCACCCTGCACCCTGCACAGTGCACACTAAACCGACATATTTACATACTTCATTCTTTCTACTGATAACTGATAACATATGACAGCCAGGTTGTTTACTGATGTGAAAAAAAACAGTAAACACTTTTGTAAACAAATGGATTTGTAGTCGCAGATCACAATCAGATCATTCTCATTGATCCATATGCAAATTGAAAGTCTCAGCTTACTGAAGACGGAAGCAAAAACTTGCTCAATGGAAAGTAAAGATTATGAAATTATTTCAGTGGAAACAGAAGACATACGTTGGCCAACATCTCTGCAGTCCGATGGATCTGATGCAATGGTATGGAAAGTAAATTCGGACGGTAAAACAGTTTGCTAAAAATCTTTCCAATCACTATAGCACACTGATCCTGATTACTCGTGCGTTTATGTGACAACTCGATTGAGAAATGGTGCCTACGGCAACGGAATGACTTTTACACTGGGTAAGTACATTCGATAGATCATAACCTAGTTCCTTTTGTAGAGCCTTTTTAGTTCTGATTAACAAAAGATCTCTCTTCCTAAAAAACAGGTAGGGGAACCGAAGTGGTAAAACTGGCTGCTGACGCAATGAAACACTTGGTTGTTGGCCGTAATGCAAAGCATATTTTCAACGCCTTTGGAGAATTCTGGAGAACTCTTACAAGTGATTCCCAATTGCGTTGGGTAATTTTTGTTACATTTTTAAAGTTGCATAAGTTAACTTCGTTTGGAATGCAGATTGGTCCTGAAAAGGGAGTTACCCATCTGGCAGTAGCTGCTCTGATTAACTCGCTGTGGGATTTGTGGGCTAAATTGGAGGAAAAGCCATTGTGGCGACTACTTGTCGACATGGAACCAGAGGTATGAGGGTTTTCTGCAATTCAGGTTTATTCTGTCGAACATCGACAATTCTTGATTTTTTTTATAATTCGCGCACGCTTAATGTGGTTCGCACCCTTATAATGTTCGGCTATATGCTTTTCACAGCGTGGGCGTTAAGAAAAAGAGGAGAGTCTATGAGCTTGTGTTTTGAATGAATGTGTGGATCATAGTGATGTGGGAAGACAGAGCTTGGCAGAGCATTCCACATACGTGTTGTAAGGCTGAAGAACGAATCCCTTAGTTTAACTGTATGTCCGAAGATGGACTTGAGGGTAAACTGATGAGCATTACGAGCGCTACGAGTATTGTGGTTGAATTCATGGAGAGGTGGCATGCCGCTGGCTATTTTTCTTGAGCCCCGCTGGCGGATAAAACGATAAAACAGGGAACAGCAGAAAACGTTCCTGCGGTGTTCAAGCGAATCTATTGAATTCGCTATATTTGCGTCACCGATAAGTTTTATCGCGCGATTTTGTATTCTATCTAGCTGATGCAAAGTAGTTTTAGGCGCACCAGACCAGATATGGCAATTGTACTCAAGTTTAGGGCGAATAAAAGCCATGTATATAGTAGCCAAATCAGAGGGAGTGAAATATTTCTTGCACCGGGCTATTAAACTTAAACCTTTCGCAGCGTTTTGGCGACGAAGCTTGTCATACCGAGAATTACCAATTTCCATTTTCCTCGATGCAAGTGCCATTCATGAATAATGGCATGGGATTTAGGATTCGCTTAAACAGCATTGGGTTTTGGAAGCGTTAAATTCTACTCGATTGATTTCTCCCCATTGTATTATGCTGTCAGAATTTAACGTGCTTAACATACGTAGTTGATTAAGTTCCACATGAGAAGTGGAGGGACGTTTCTCAAAACTTATATGAGAAGCTGAGAGTACTGTCGTCAGCGAAAGAGTGAATTGAATTAGAAGTCGCAGATAAGAGATCATTATTAAAAATGGGGAAGAAAGTCGGGGACAAAACAGAGCCCTGGGGAACGCCAGAATTTAAGTAATTAACCTTGGATTTAAAACTAGAGGTCTGCATGAATACATTCATTTGTTCTCTGTAATAGGGTACAGTACTTCAGTGTACTCTATTCATAGCAATAATACGAACTAGTGTGCACTGAAATCGAGTATCCATTTCTATGAAACAAACACTGTACAACATTCGATCACCACAAACCAAAATGTTTGATTTCTCTTTCGCATTTGAATACTCTATCCAAACAAAACGTGTGCAGTAATAACTGCTAAAATGGACTGAGTACACCGAGTACACCGAGTGCAACGAGTACACCGAGTACACCAAGTACACTGAATGCACTGAATGCACTGAGTTAACTTTTAACACTACTAGACAATATCGCTAAACAAAATAAATAATTTTTTAATAAAGTATTTGTAATATATGTTTTATTTAGCTAAATAATAATTATACAAAAAAACACAGTAAACGCCAATGGTGGAAAATACTAATAGTGATTTCGATTTACACGCTCATAGCAATCTGCAACACACAAACACATGTGTTTGTTATTGGTAAACAAAAAATTACAAATTAATAACGGTTGTTATTATTAATTTATTGATTACAGTCAGTTTCCTTGAGTAGAACCCTACTGAATAATTACCAAAGTCTATAAATGGATGAATCATTCGTTCATAAAAGTACTTAGTGTACTCAGTATACTCACTGTAGTCATGCCATATTCGGTGTACTCAGTGTACTGAACCCATTCTTTGTGAGTAAACTGCACTAAACATCTTGTTGAGAATGGGTGAACTAGCCATTTGACCGACCACCGGAGACTACCGAGCTTAATTCTCTTCACGATGTCGACATCGCGGTAACGCTCGTAGATCTCATTATTATAGAGTCTCCGGAATCGTCCTTCCTCTCATGGCTTTATAAAGTTCTACTCTGGCTATGCTATTATAGGCGGCTTTAAGGTCTATAAAAAGATGGTGTAGTGAGTTTTGAAACTCTAGACATTTTTCCCTCACCTGCCTAAGGGTGTAAATCTAATCAGTTGTTGATTTGCCTGGGATGAAGCCAAACTGGTATTGGCCAATGATGACTTTAGCGTATGGGGCTATCCTGTCTTGAAGGATAGAGGAGAAAATCTTATACTGTTGTTGTTCACGGACGAGATTCTTCTCCCAGGCTGCTTTCTTTCGCCTGTGAACTGTTTTTTCATCATATCTTCTGAGCTCTTTAGATTCATCTTCGCGTGCCCGCGTTCTATGAGATTGTTGCATTGCTCGGTGTGCAACATTCTTACGTTCAGTCGATAGCTTACCGAACCAGTCGTTCCGATTTCTACCACTACACTCCACTACATCAACAAGAAAGTGGTCCGAGTCGAC
Source organism: Nephrocerus scutellatus (assembly GCA_947095585.1). NCBI lineage: Eukaryota > Metazoa > Arthropoda > Insecta > Diptera > Pipunculidae > Nephrocerus > Nephrocerus scutellatus. Next base: position 123,099,917 of record OX352762.1, read on the forward strand.
GTTGGCACCTCAATACGTTCGTATCGTCATTAGGTTCGGGTTGTGGCGGCGGTCTATCAACACGTTTGCGAGTGGCTCCATCAAGAGATACCCAGGTGGCTTTGCAGATATTTTTACGCGCAAACCTTGTACTCGCAACGACCAAATTATTGCTTGCTGCCATCTCTACGACTCGTTGTCCATTGTCATTAGTGTTCTCGTCTAAGCTATGCGTGCCTATGTACTGCCTGAATACTGGCTACCTATTTTGGCATTTATATCCCCCAGAATGATTTTTTCATCATACTGGAGTTCCCGTTCGACTGATTCAAGGAATTCTTCTTTTTCACCATTTTGGGAATCCTCTGTAGGTGCGTGAACGTTTATGAGGCTTATGTTTTTAAATCTGCCCCGCACGCGAAGGGTGCGTAGCCGTTCATTTACTGCTTTAAAGCCGATAACGGTGGGTTTCCTTCTTTTCCTGACTAGTAACCCTACCCCGAGCACATGATCGTCTTGCATGACCGCTGTAATATATGTCATATTCTGATTTTTGTTTGACACCATTCCCCGTCCACCGCATCTCCTGAATTGCTGTTATGTCATTATTATATTTGGGCAGGGTATCGGCTAGTTGCTGTGCAGCTCAAACTCTATACAATGAGAGTACGTTCCATGAGAAAAAATTTTAAATGCGATATCACCTTAGAGAAATAAATTTGGGCTTAAACACGAAATGTAGGTTCTGGAATGAAGGAGGATAAAACATCTGGACACATTCTCTGTGACTATCTAGGTTTGCTCTGGTTAAGGAGACGTTATTTTCAACAAGGCAATCTGTTCGTCGGCAGATCTGCAAAACTCTGCGACTAAGGACCTTCATTAGGAAGGTAGTAAGTCTCTTAGATTAGTTACGCCTTACAATACAATTGAGCTAGGGTTTCTCTTAAAAAAAAAACCCATAAAACCCCCAAGCACATAAGCGCTACGATAGGTGTAATAACTGGTCGCTGTCTTATAGGCAAGCATGCAGCAAGAATTGGTGTATTTTCCAACGACTTCTGCAGAAGCTGCATGGACGATGAAGAGACCATTGTTACCTTTTGTCTGTACATGCATTTGGGAGCCTACTTCTGCAACGACCTTAACGATTTGTCAAGCACTGACATCAAAAGTCTTCTACGCTTCATTCGAAGCTCCAGCTGGTTCAACGATGTGGTATCACAGTCCATCCATTAGTCTAAGTGGGTCGGATAACCTAACCTAACCTAAGACGAATATGCTTTGAACGTCCTTTGCAAAGACCAACTTACAAATCAGTAAAACGAACATTTATATCATCATCAACGTTGTTATATTATCTATAATTATTAAAACTTATACATGACATTACATTAATTTTATTTGAATTTCTATTTTACCGACAATCCAAAGGGGGCTACTAACAAAGGAGGAGGTTGGTGTTGGATAACAAAGAAATATTCATAGTTGCAAAATTAAAGATTGAAAATTTTGTACAAACAAAAATAAAAAAAAAGGATAACAGTTTTTAGGGCAAAAAAATCATTTTAGTTTCTCAGCACACATGAATTTTCGATAACAATTTCGTGTTATAGGGGGATATTTAATTTTGGAAAGGTCGCATTATGAAAAATAAGTTAAACCTTCTAAGGTGGGCGATAATTTAAGCCTGAATTTTGAATTAGAATAATTTCCTTGACCTTTAGAATATTTCTAATAATCCGTACTTGAAGTTTTAGTATTTTTTGTTGTATATTTTGTTTTTTCTTTCTTAGTTTTTGTTTTTTGTTGTTCATTTCTGTTTGTATAAAGTAAAAATCTTAAAAGTTACTAAGTAAAAACAATAGAAATAGAAGAACTGTAAAGTGATGAGATGAAGCTGCATGGTGGTTATGCAGATAGTGGTAAGGGGCCAGCGCACTTCCTTCCTCCCACGTACTAGTGTACATCCTCGTCCAATTCATCATCATCTTCGTCGTCATCGTCATCATCATCACCATCAACGTTCAATCCATTGGCGGCACCAAAATCTCTTGTGCATTGCGTCATCGACAGATTGTTTGAGTTCGACGGCTGAAGGCATTTCGGCCCAGTGCTCGAATTTGGGAAGCGACTCTTGTAGCGTTGCAACCGAAGGAATTTAATCGAAACTAATCGTTTGTCAAACCACCATCCATTGATTTCATTGTGCACAATGCCGGCGTCCTGTTCACTGGCGCAATGCACATAAACGCAACAGCTTTGTTTGTCCAGCTGAATGTCGTAAATTTTGCATTGTGGTCCGACCTTTTCGAGAATAGCATCCTGGATGATTTGCTTCAGGTGGGGATTGTTCGCCTCGACGGGCTCAAACATTTGTCGGATTTTCAGGCATGACGTTGGCGGTTGTATGATTTTGTTTGTCTTATCAAAGGCCGGACTCTGCCATTGTTTGACTGAACTGCGACCAAAAAAGTCCATCGAAACATTGGCGATCCATTTCATCGTTTTGCATTCTTCACCATTTTTGATCGACATATCGAACTGAATGCGACTGTCATTATGTTCAAGATTTCGAATCGCCTCATTCCATGCCCAGGATTTCTCTTTGCGCTTGTATAGGGGAATAATTTTGTCACGTAAATGATTTACTACCACATTGGTGGTTGTGCCATTGCCGGTCGTAGTGTCGCTGATGGCCTGGCGCATCAATTCATTGATTATATCATTGGTCAAGTGTTCGACAGTAGCGATTTTCATCTTTCTGCGATCTTGCACAAATTTGTATACGATGTGCATGAATAGGATGGCTCCCACGATCAAAGTAGCTGTGCCAATGACAATGAAAAACTCATGCAATTTGTTGTACAGCGTGCATGTGAATGGCAAGCGAGGCCGGAGAATAGCAAAGAAGTTGCCTTGTGTATTGCGCAACTTGACAACATCATCAAATGATATCTTCTCGACGGCGTAGTTCACATGATCAATTTTCCATTGTGGATTTTTCTCGATGAGATATTCGGAGCTGTGCAGATCTTTGAGGGTTTTCCGTACATCCGTGGCCAAACCAAGCTTATGCACGTGCTTTACAAATTCTCGTGCACTAATCGCTTGCGACTGATCATTGTCCGAACAGAAATGCACCTCTGCTCGTCGCTGTAGCTCAGGAACCAGCACTTTAAGTAGATCGATGGCACCCTCCAAATGATCCTGCTCAATGCACGAATATGTAACTTTGGCCAACGCTGACGAGTGATCTTGAGGAGTGCAAATCTCATACGTAGTGCTCTTCCTATTGATGGTGTTGATTAAATCCGGACTGATTGTTATGTATACAAATGCAACGAGAACGAAGAACAATAACAGTGATGTGACGAGCACACATGGAATGAACGTCTGTTTGAGGCCGTACTGTTCGTCGAGCCGTGCGATTAGGCGTGCAAGAGCGGTGCTGGGTGATATGTTTTTCTTATTGTTGTCGTTTGTTGTCGAATACCTGCCGATGCCACTTCCACTTGCGTCTACCGACTGCCGATACACAATATCCGATGGATCAAGCGATGTGTTCGTGTGATTGATTTGTCTCAGCGGCATATTGTTGTGCGGCGTTACTGCTGCCGATGATAGCGGGACATTACGCTTTTGCAATATACTATCACGAATAGTCTCACCACGCAAATTCAAAAGGCGACGAGTAAAATCGATTCCTTGCGTTGCGGATGAGTTATTGCTCTGGCCGTTCGCCTGCAGACCAGAACAACTGTTTGTCGGTGATGATGAGTAGTAGCTGCCCTGTGCTGCCCATGAATTGTTCATGCTGCGATCAAGGGTAATATTGTTCAACGAGGTTGAAGCGTTGTTCCTATATATACTTGTCGATGCTGCTGCTGGTGTTGTTGGTGGTGTGTAGCTGGGCGTATTGTAATGCTTTTTCGACGAATAGTTAAGATAATCAGAATCTTCTTCGGAGTCTGATGCTAAAATGGGTGGTGGGACATAGATATTTGGCGAACCTTTTGGAGAGGCTTTACTTTGCTGTTGCGGCGGCTGCGGCGATGATTGCATATAGTTTGTATTAGTTGTTGTTGTAAAACTGTTGTTGCTACTGCCAGTGACATTCGATCTGCGTCCCAGCACGGTTGAACTGGAAGGTGGTGGCATTTTCTGCGCCTTCGCTGCTGGCGGTGGTGTCCGAAAACTTGCCATTATGGATGAGCGACCTCTGATTGTTGCTTTTGGCTCTGGCTGATTGTCGGATTCCTCGTCAGAGGAATACCGTGTGACAAACTTTGTCTGACGCTTTAGTTTAATTTTTTCATTGTTCAGTTGATTTCGCAACTTTTTTATTAGGATTTTCCGTGTAGTCTCTGTAACGGGCATATTGGGGAATCCATACTGCAGCAGGCGATGGCGAAGCTCACTGTCTGAAAGTTTTTCCAGATCATCTGATCCAGCTGATGAAGCTGATTTTCGATTGTTCATGACTGGAAGATGAGGAGCTGCAAATGTCAAAGGGTAATAAAAAAAAATTAAAAAAACTATCGAATGCTTACCAACTTTGCTAGACTATTGTAAGCTGTCGTCTCAATCAATGAAAGAGAACCTATTACTGTTTGTGATGTTTCTCTTAAGGAACCCGTCAGTCTCTCTTAATTGAGAATTTACTAAAATTGTTTGTTTATAATGAGAAAATAGTTTTTCTGTTGCTTCGACATGCAAAATATTCCAATTCTGCCCATCGGTTCACTTCTCTATACAACGAACACCGCCAATAGAGAATAGACAGGGGCTGCGGCGGCATGTAGTTCAATCGTTTTTTTTCCTTAATTCCTCTGATTTGCTGATTTACTCCTCGTCATTGGTAGTCGCTGAGAAATTCTATTTGTTTGCGCTATTTTTAAACCTGCGTCATATTTTATTTGCAGAGAATGATTTTCCTTATATCTATATTAAACCCACTAAAAAGGACGTAATGTGTAATTCTAAAAATTTAGATTTTTAGAAATAGGCAATTTATTTTCGCTTCACAACACGCGACCCTGATCCGCAATCAGTGTTGAGATTAGTTGATTTATTGTAAACACACAAATTTTCTTTTATTGACGAACACGCACAAATTCCACGTCGTTAAATTAACAATTTTTTATTCTTCCGATATTATTTTCTAACATATAAAGTTTTTTCTAGGCGACTAGAAGTTTTTCAGTCGTCAATTCGTCATCGAGAAACGAGAATGCAAATACGCGCATTGTTCGTTTCGTATCGCAATCGCAAGCATGCGAAGCGAGAGCGAAAATTGTCATGGTCGCAAAAAAATTTGATTGTTCTCGACAGTTGGTCGTCTTGGCTCACGGCAACGGCGCCGTGTGCTTGAGTGCGAATGGTGAGACACTCTTTTCTTATATTCCCGATTCGCTTGCGTACGTTTTTGCAGCGGGAAAAGTTGTTTATCAAAAACAGAACTTGTCACTTGGGTTTAGTGTTGCCAGAAAAACGAAAACGTAATATTCAAAGAGTGCAAACGTCAAAAAAGGTCATTTATTGTAGAAAACATGGGTTGTTGATTTAGTTCATGTTTTTAAAGCTAAAATATATATGCTGCGTTGCTTTGGCAAAGCCGGCTTGGCTTTACAAAGCAACAGCTCATGGCTTTACCGCTTTACGGTGAGCCCCAGTACTATAAAATGGCTTTAGTTTCCTTAATCCAGAACATTTTTATTTACTTCGGCTTCATGTCGCTTTATCACCGCCTTACGGTGAGCGCTATAACTATAAAATGATTTTAGTTTTAAATCCTAAAAACTTTTCGGATTTATTTTCGGCTTTATGCTTATGCGATTGTTGTTGTAAGCCAAGCTGGATTAGCCAAAGCAATACAGCAATAGAGTTTGGAATTAGAATTCAAATGTTAGTCAATTGATAAAAAATCAAAATATTAAAATAAAAAACCAACATGTAGGAATTGGAGTTGAATTGGGCAACTAAAAAAATAATTGGATATGTATTTCCTTTAAAAATTAGGAATTGACGAATTCCAAATTGGAAATGAATATATGTGATGGAGACAGACAGAGATTTTTTTGCTTTTCCTGACTCAGGAGACACGGAAATGGGTAAATCTGCAAAAATCCCGAGCTCGAAAATTTTCATGATAACTATAGTATATTATATTATATCTCACTAAGGAAGTAAAATTTACAAAGTATTGAAATATTTTGCTTAATTTTCGATCCAAGCTCATTTTGATTATTAGTTGAAACAAAACTGGCTAAAATCACAACACTTTTTAGTTTCTTCTTGTTTTCCAAATCCAAACAACTAAACTGAACCACTGAACCACGGAGCTGAATAGAAAGAACGAGAACAACAAATCAAATCAACGAAAAGAAAAGACTGTTATGAAAAAAATGTGATTATTGTGGTAAATATACAGAAGAAATATGTAAAGTTTTTCCTTTTTGTAAATTTGATATGTTTAGCTTGTAGTGGAGAGAAGAGAAGAGGTAGGTAGTAATGTTTTTTTTTTTGAAAACGTCGTTTTCGTTTTTGTACTAGGAGCCGTTGAGATAACGTCCCATCATATTCTTAAGCTAAAATCGTAAAAATGACAAAATGATATGATATTATCGTCATTATGGCGACACTGCTTGGGTTGTCAATGGGGTAGCAAGAATCTTTTGTTTATATTGTTTTGTTGTCAGGTGTCAGTAATCTCCTAAAATATCAAGATCTTTTAGAGGTGAATTCCGATCTACCGTAAATTTGTTTTTTTTTAAAGACAGCCAAAAAATCAAATACATAAGAGTAGTTGCTGGGTAAAATTTTTTACTCGAGGTGTTTTGCAGAACCTTATCTATAGAAAGCCCAACTCTACGCATGTGGTGGTGGTGGTGGTGGGAAACAGAAAAATTGTATATGAATTTTGCTCTTTAGTTGATTACTAATACAAATACGTTTAGTCTAAATCTTAGCATGTATCTGTGTACGATCAGAACAGTTGGGCTTTCTATAGAGAAGGTTATGGTGTTTTGTCGAGTCTCTTTCTACACACACCAACAAAAAACTATTTTTTTAACTTTTGTTCTACCAACATAAGGAGGAATTTTTTTTTGTCAAAACTATACAAATCCATACAATCTTGTAAGTCTTAACTTTTTTCATTGTAAGAGCTCTGTTAGGATTGTCTTCACTTTAACGGTTTATTTTTGATCTTAAAGTTTTGTATTTGACACATGTGTTTTATGTTGGTAGTTCGTTTTTGAAAAACAATGTCTTTTAGTTACATTTAAAAATTCAAACAAAATCGTGACTATATCCGTTGTTTTACTCACGTTTTAAAATATGGTTTTTGAATATTGATTTCGAAAAACTAAAACTTGTAGTTACCTCTGTCGATTTGAACTGATAAAATTCTGTAAATTTTTTTTAATGATCACCTATAATTTATGTGATAGTACCAAACACCAATTTAACCATTTATATTTAAATTGTTAGTTTTTAATAACATTTATACAATATGTCATCGTTTTTGAATTATTTTCCATTAAACAACAGCAACTAGTTTCGACAATTGATTTCCGATACATTAACGATGTAATTAGTCCAGATGATGCTATTCGACTTTTAAGGACTAAGGCTGATACAAAGAATGATCGTATTGCCGATCTTTACGAAAAGGGTTATCCCGCATATACAACACAAGTTGGCTGGATGGGTTATAGCGATGAAAAAATTCGTAATTTATGCGAACACTACCTTGCGATGGGATATACTGCATTCAAAATAAAAGTTGGAAGAGATTTAAATGATGACAAAAGACGCTGTCATCTTGTCAGGGAGGCGATTGGATGGAAAAATCAATTGGTATGTAAAGTGAGATGTATTTGTAATTGAAAGACAAAGTCAACTTACTTAAAAGATGATTGATGCCAATCAAGTGTGGAATATTGAGGAAGCTGTCGATTGGGTGTCTCAGTTGTCAGAATTTCAACCGCTATGGATAGAGGAGCCAACTTCACCTGATGATATTCTGGGACATTTGGCGATTTCAAAGGCGTTAAGGTAAACATATTTCGAGGTTTGAATTTGGTACAAGTGGTTCTCTATATTCATCCTCAATTTGCAAAAACAGACCTCTTGGTATTGGTGTTGCATCTGGGGAAATGTGTGCCAACCGGGTAATGTTTAAACAGTTTCTACAATCTGGAGCTTTAGAGTTTTGCCAAATTGATTCTGCACGTATTGGAGGAGTCAACGAGATTTTGTCCGTTTACTTTATGGCAAAGAAATTAAATGGTAAAACATGTGTTTATTGCATTACTTAAATAATTTTATTTTATTTTAGTTAAAGTATGCCCGCACGCTGGAGGTGTAGGACTCTGTGAAATGGTTCAACATCTACAGATGTGGGACTATGTCTGTTTGTCTGGTACTAAGACTCGTCGAATAATTGAGTACGTTGATCAGCAGCATGATCAGTTTATTAACCCGGTTATTATTGAAAATGCTTGCTATATGCCGCCAACGGAAGCCGGGTACAGCACCGAATTAAAGGTGCAAGCTATCAAAGATTATGCATATCCAGGTGGAACCTGGTGGCGAGAGAATTTAAAAGAACATTTTTCTTCTGTGTAATTTTTTTTTTAAAATTAATAACACATTTTTAAAAATTTAATTGATATTTGTATGCATATTTTTTAAATTTTGCTTTCTAAATATAAAGTTTAAAAGAGATCATTCAGTTTTTGAGAAGGCGCATTTACTGTTTAGCCAAATAAATGGCTCATTTCAGTGAAACCTAGCTAATCTTATATAGGTCATGTTTTTTTATGTCGGAGAAATCCGAGAAATCCTAGTTCCGAGACCCCCGATAAGATCAAAAAAATTATCTGCAGTGTTTCTTTTAGTATCAGAGAAAAGTTTTATTTCTCACTTGAATACTCCCTAGTAGTCGACATATTTCATGTATAAAGAAACAAACCATTACTGCTGTCAAGAAATTTTTTTCTGAGTAAAAAGATCATATCAAAGAATTATCGGAGCGTAAGAAACGCCTCAGAGAAAAAAGATTTCTCGAGACTGAAAAAAAAAACACATCTGAATTATGACAGTTAAATTACCTCTCTGAGGACTATGATTTAAAAAAACAGCCATAATATCCAAATTCAGTTAAAAAATGACCTCATTTGAATTAAGAAAATCTAGGACAACTCTATGGCTGATTCGGAGTATTCGGAGAGATAATTAAAATGTCTAAATTCAGATTCTTTTTTTTTCTTTCTCCTAGAAAAATGTTTACATCTGAAACTACGGAAAATATACGCCCACTTAGTGTTAGAGTAACACCCGTTGCACAATGTAATCTTTACCCGATTGTAAGAATTTTATTTTGAACAACCAACCTTTTTTTGTAGGTTATTATCAAAGGCTATAGTTAACAAACTTTAAACTTTTAAATTTAATATTAAAGAATAAATTTGGCAACATTTTCTATGTTGTCAAAATGAATTGTTGTCTTTCGTATATTTAGAAGTTAGCTTGTGAATTAGTCTGTTGTATAAGCGTATTTTAAATTAAAAATAGAAGTCTAAAGTAAAAAGTTTCGCATTGTGCGAGCGCTAAAAGCAGTTGGGTGTGGGAATAATTTTAAATGATAAAACCCATAACTTGGCAGCACTGTTTTGACTTTTGACATTCGTCTAGCCTGGGTTTGTTCGTTAGATGATTTTTAAAAACTAAAACTTGTAAACATGTTTGGTTTATTTTGGTTTATTACGCTATTAGTTTATTTTCCTAACCAGTTTCAGTGCCATGAAATGTCAGATTTTTTCGATTTGACAACCATTGGACAACAATTTGATATTTCAAAATCGCGTTGCTAACCTGTAGAAATAATAATCAAAATGAGCAATGAGCAAAATGAATAAAAACCTGAAAAGAGCATATGTTGGCTGGGAAATGCAAATACAATCGGCTGCCGTTTACTCAATTTGTAATTGTTTTTTTTATTTTATTGTTAATTAACGTTTTAAGGTATTTCTTGCTTGAGTTTTTAAGTAATTTTATGTAGGTTATTATCAAATACAATTTTAAGAAGAATTTCCTGAGAATATCGAAAAGAATTGTTCGAGAATAATTGTGGAAGAAGAATCAGCCGGACTCCCATCGGCCAGTAATAGGCCTGCTTTCAAATTATATTTAATTGTGCTATTTTCTGAACAACCTGTATTTTTTGCATTATGTTTACAATTCACAATAGTAGTGGGGCTTTGGCGCGAATTGCATTGACATTCCAATTGGATAAACATAAAAAACAACATCGGCCATCGCTAAAGAGGTTTCGGTAGCATTAATCATTTATTACGAATAATGTAAGCTAAAGCAATTGAATTTAATTAATATACTCATAAATCAAGGTCGATTGTAATTCTTCAAGATGCCGTTTAAACGAAGTTCAATGCGATATGCGCATACAAATGGTCACACGAGTTTAGCGTACACTGAAAGCGGCGAGTAAGTTGGAGCTTGGAAGTCTCTGGCGAAGAACTTAACTGTTATTAAATTTGAAAAAAATCTTCCCGCAGATATATTATTACTTGTGGTTCGGACGGTGACATCCGGAAGTGGAAGGGTATTGACGATGACGATCCATCGTCGAACTGCCTTGGAGAGTTTGTCGTTTGCATTGCTTATTATGGGGAGCGCCTGCTTGCATCCACAGATTTAAACACAGTACAGGCATACACATTCCCTGACATTGATCGTGATGGCACCGAGATGAGATTCACAGCTCAGGCTACTTGTATACGAGTTAATAAAAAAGTGAGATTTCCTTTTGTTTTGTGATGGTTTTGATATGCAGGTATTTCCCATAGTTTATTGTAGCTGGCTCCGAAGACACATGCATCAAGGTAATTACAAAGGACAAGAGTGAAGATGAATTTCAATTGGATGGACATACAGGACCCATTATTGCCATAGATATCAGCTGCAAAAATATACTTGCGTCGATTTCTGGCGATGGCTGCATGAAAATCTGGGATCTCAATGACAAAAAGGAGCTGAAGACCATCACGGGATTTCCAAAGCTAAAAACGTTCGAGGATGCAAAGTGCTTCGGTTAGTAGCATGAAAAATAATTTTGGAATACAATATGTTTTTGTATTTTAGGAACACCCTCATTTGAGCCAGTGAATGGAAATTCATTGGCTTACGCAAAAGGCAAGGAGGTGATTGTGTTAAATACAAAATCATGGGAGGTGCAGTTTGAGCTAACTGACGATCAAGTAACCAGTGATTATAGTTGCTGTCAGTTCTCAGCGGATGGACAGTTTATTGCTGCTGGGACACGTATCGGAGAACTGTCTGTCTTTAATTTTATGCGCAAACAAAGTATCAACTGTGAAACAAATTCCGATGAGTGCCATGGAATCACAGCAATTGCCTGGAATCCAATGAACAACAAGGAAGTGGCATTTTGCGATTCAACTGGTCAGTTGGGTACCATTGTGTCGGGCGGTGGAGTTTCTAGCGGTTCTGTAGATTTTCTCGACAACGCAGCAATGGAAGATGCTGATTGTGGGGGTGATGACTTTGATGGAAGTAAGTACATAGTGTACATCGTTATTTGAGAATAATCTGCATCCTCCTTTCAATAGTTACATTCCAGGATGAGGGCGATGGTGAAGGTGATGCCGAAAATGAGAATTGCATTTCGCTGGAACAATTAAAGAACGAAACAATGAAACTGAATGGAGTTCATGTTGGCGACGAAAATGTTGACGATGAGCAGTCAAAGGATTCATTCAATCGCCGATCGGTAAGCATAGATGAGCGTCCTGTGGGTAAAATCTACAAACAGCTGGAGCCTTTTCAACCAAGCTCGACGCCAAGCGATCTTGAACATAGGTAATGTAATGTAGTTTATCGATTTAAATGAATCGAATGGTTTTTCCTTTGTCCGATAGATACCTTGTCTGGAACAATGTAGGCATAGTGCGAGCACATTCAGATGGCGATGGCGACGGCTCAATCGATGTGGAATTTCACGATGCCAGTGTACATCATTCGTTGCATATGACCAACTACAATAACCACACAATGGCCAGTTTAAGTTCTAGCGTTTTAGCTCTCTCTGGCGAATCATCCAATAAGTTGATATGCATTGCGTTAGCCGCTTCCGGAAATAAGGAGTGGTCTGTTGAAATGCCTGATTGTGAAGGTGTGCTGGCGTTGACGGCAACCACAAAACTAGTCGCCGTTACGACAGATATGCGTTACTTGCGAATTTTCAGCGTAATGGGAACACAACGTGAAGTGATTTCGATTCCTGGTCCTGTATTAGCAATGGCTGGCTTCCATGATCGCTTAATGGTTTGCTATCATAGTGCTCCTGCCAGCGAGGATCAACATTTGTCTGCGCTGCTCCTACAGACAATAGGCCTGACTGTACGCACTCGGGAAATTCGCATTCCCCTACTGAGAGGACGAAAGATGACTTGGTTGGGCTATTCCGACTGTGGTTCACCGGTATTTGCTGATAACATGGGCATTGTGCAAATGTACAGTATGAAAACGGGCTGCTGGTATCCTATATGCGATACAATGAAACAGGTAAGGTGATCTGGTTTTGAAAGGCAACTTTATTTTCTTATTCTTTCATTCATTCCTTCATTCTTTCCTTTAGAGTCAAAGTGTCTCGAACAATTTCTTTGTAATCGATGTCTCCGAGCGAACGCAAATCATTCAAGCTGTCCTCTGTCGTGGTTGTTCTTATCCAATGACAAATCCGCGGCCCATGATGACTGAATTGCAAATGCAAGTTCCTGTGTGCGATATTGAAACGGAAAAGTCCACCATAGAGGAGACACTGATTCGATGTTCCAACTTTAGCGTCGATAATGCAGAGAAAACCATCAAAGAATTGGCGATTAAGTTGTTTTCTGTGGGTGTGAGGTAATTTGCTCGACTAATTATTTATTAATCTACTTTTGCATATAGATTGCTTGTCGCGCTGAATTGGAAGCGCGCGCCAAAGAGCTAATAGAAATGATTGCATCACCGGCATTGCTGCCCACCGCTATGAAGTATGCAAGCAAATCGGGTCGAATACATTTAGCTGATAAGCTAGCGGAGCTTTTACCACAGATGGAAGAGCAGGTAGGTAGTTAGTAGTTATACGTAGTCAAAGTTCATTTTCATACAAAAAAATCTCTCCCCAGAGCAAGGAACGTGAAAAAGAACTACAGGAGAATGAAACAGATGCACTTGGAATCATACAAAATAGTCCACTGAATGCCACGCTGCTTCTTATGAACTCAGTGAAAGCCTATGGAACCACTAGCACAACACCTAAAATAGCTCCTGTAGGTTTACTTTATTGATTGATTTTTAATTGTGATCTAATTTCGCTAAATCGCTCTCTCTCTCCAACAACAGAAACCAATGGTTCTTAGCAACCAAAAACGTAATCCGTTTAAGCGCTCCGCTCTCAGTACCACACCCAATGTGGCAAAAAATGTCAGCATCAGTATTCTCCAAGACAAAAAAATCGACTTTGAATTGGGATCGACACAGAATTCGTCCCTGATGGCTGACAATGATTCTGTGATTGGTGATAGTCAGGAGCCGGATTCGAGCAATGGGGTGCGGTTGTTATGTGGCCTATTATTTTTCTATTTATTTCTCTCTTTCTATCTCCATAGCATCCTCCTGGAAAAAACAACTTTATGTCATGGTTTGCCAAGAACAAAGCCGAACTTCAGAAAAAACATCCCGACGCTAATACCACTGAACTGACAAAAATTGGAATGCGTCAATTTAAAGCAACATCGAGTTTGTCTACCAGTTCCTTGTCATCTCCGGCTTCGGATACAAATCCTTTCGCTGTGAAACGAAAAGTTGACGACGTTGATGCATCACCACCACCAACAGCGTCGTCCAATAGCAAGATTTCAGCTTTTACCGCCAAATTGGCAAGATTTGATTTTAAAAAGCAAACCTAGATCGGTGGCTTAAGAACTGACCGTTTTATTTTTTATTTTATAGTTTGTAGTTTTTTTTTACCATGGAATATTAATAATTGTTTTACTGTTTCGTGTTATTTATTGTTAACCTCAAAACAGAGAGGGAAAATTTTCGATTTTTTATTAAAGCTCTACGGTTTCCTACTACGTTGGAACTTCCCTGAGACACGCTTCTCCAATCTGCAAAGAAAAAAAAACCAAAGCTTACGAACTTCCACTTTTTTGTTTCGTACGTCAACTTACTCCGCTCGAATTGTAGCTCTAGCTGCGGTATGACTTGCCATTCCGACATAATTCGTCCCTAATGTTGAGGGTAAGCGTTTTTTAGTTATCGATTCCTTAATGTTTCCAATATTGACTGTACTTTGATGATGATGATGCGTTCGAGGTGTTGGCTGGCGGGATACTGAAAATGTGCATTTCTTCTTCTTCATTGATGCAGTCTTTTTATGTTCGGCTTCGCAAAAAACCCCTGATGCCTTCAATTCGATTCTATGTAATTTCCTTGTATCCGCAGTTAATGGTCTGATGATTGTTTGGTTTTTTGACCCAGCTACATTAGTTCCTTCCGACCTTATCAATCCCTTAGGTCGACAGGTTGCCGATTCGTTCATACGAATGAAGCTTCGATGTGCGATGGCATCTGTCGTTGGTGGTTTTCCGCTCTTGAAGAGGAAGGAGAATACAGAATCAATTATTAGTAATAAATAATTTGTAATTTTTGAGAATTTTTTGTGTGTATTCCAATCTAAGTTCAACCCTGTTATATCTGGCAAGGGTTTTCAGAACATCGTACCAGCATTTAACTGATAAAGAGTTCATTAGGTTGGCCTGGCTCTCTGAATTGATTAATATCCTCCCGCCCTTAATCGCTTTACTAAGGTTTATGCTAGCGCAGATCGTGATGGCATGGAGTTCAGCCTGGAAAACCGTGCGACTTACTTCCACTGGTATCGAGACTTTGGTGTTGAGTCCAAAGACACCAGCTCCAAGTCCAGATTCCATCTTCAATTCACATATGAACCAAACCAGTTTTCTGTTTTCCAGTGCCGGAACGCCGTTAGAACAGTTTGGACGGTCCAATATTACAAATAACCTCCCAAAAAAGTACACCCTGACCATGATGTCGGGGATAGCGCAAAACATCTCTCTTTCGTGAATTGGGACGAGAATTTTCATATGTATCACATGGTCACCTGGTTTGTATTTGTATTAAGCGGCCGTCTTCCTATTGACGAATTGTAGGGGTGAAAGCCCTACGACAGCTTTTAATGCTGTTGTTGGGCAGGTGCGCATAGCACCAGTGATACTGGGACAGGCAATATTTTGGAGGTTCTGTAGATTATATCCGCGATCAAGAATTTTCGGCCGCCAAACGATGCCGCGTGATAATTGGCCTCACCATCATTCTATACATCCAATGTATCAATTTAGGACTTAAGTTCCAAGTTCGGCCTCTACTGGCGCACATGGCCCTATGTCGCCTTCGATGGCGGAGTTGATATGAGAAGTCAGTTATCAAGGACAACTCCAAGATGTTTAACTCTTCTGAAATAGTGCCTTTGTGATATATGTGATAGCTGATAGGATGGTGATAGGTTCTAGATTGACCAATCTTCTATTTGTTAAAGGCACTCTGATGCACCGTACTAAAATGTGTGGTAAAGCACCTTGAATAAAACTAGAAATGCTCATGCTGTGTTTATCATTGACAAGAATCGCCAAGTAAATTGCATAACCAATGGTGATGTAGACTGATTTATGTAGATTGACTAGCAGATTGTTGATGACTAGTGACCACAGAAGTGGGGAGAGGACTGCTCATTGGGGATAACCTTTAACTGCTGTCAAAGATACAGACACTCCTCCTGAGGAAGAAGTAATATCTCGACTTTTAAGTATGGCCCTTATCCGTTCGTTGGTCGAGTATTGGGCTTGTTATGGAGTCGTAGCTAGTGTTATCGAATGCACATAGAACCACCTCCTACTATCTTCTTAACAAGTTAGTGAAGGGCACCCTCTGTGTTTTTACGTTTCCTGTATAAAAACTTTATTACGGAACCAAAAATCAGTTTCGGATACACTGATGAACGACGACAACCATGGCAACGAAATTTAGCCAACGGCTAAACGATTAAACAAAATTGTTCATGGAACGTACGCTCACTGTATAGAGCTCGAGCTGCACATAGCCGATAGCCGATACCCTCTCCAAATATAATGCTGACATAACAGCAATCCAGGAGATGCAGGAGGTGGACTGGGAATGGTGTCTTACAAAAATTAAAGTATGACATATATTACAGCTGTCATCATGTGCTCGGGGTCGGTTTTCTAGTTAGCAATAGAATGAAAGAGATGCCAACGTCGACTCGGACCATTATCTTGTTGGTATGGTGCTCCGAGTTTGTACTGCATCATCACGAAAGACTACATCAGCGAATAAGAATCGAGTCAACACGGCTAACAACTATGGTCAAGCGAGAGAACTCGCCCTAAATGCAGGGAGAGTAAGTCCTGGGGCTGAGATGTCGGGCGTAGAAAAGAAATGGACACGTCTTAAGAACACTATCATTAGTAGACTCCATCTTAGGCAGTACAGAAAGCGAGGACCGCACCAGGCGCGGAAGTTCTACCAAAGAGTCCGCGGTATGACGCAATATACACCGCGTTGCATATACTGCAAAGACAAAGAGGGTAAACTGATCACCGATCTCAAAGGCTTCTTAGAGCGATGTGAAGGGCACTTTCAAGAGTTACTTAATGACCAGCTAACTGAAGAATTGGAAGCTCCACCAATGACCGAAGTCCACACTTTGCTGCCGCCATCATGCATAGACGAAGTTAGCAGAGCGATAAATCGGCTCAAAAATAATAAGGCTCAGATGGTATCCTAGCGGAGCTGATTGAAACAGGAGGTCCCGCAATACACCAAGCAATTCATGAACTAATAGTGCAAGTATTGGAGGAAGAAGCGATGCAAGAAGTCTGGTACTGTAAGAGGTATTCTGTGCCTCACACATAAGAAAGGAGATATCACAGCCTGAAGCAATCATCGTGGTATAACGTTGTTGAGTACTGCGTATACGATTTTCTCCTCTATTCTTTAAGACAGGATAGTCCCATACGCTAAAGTCATCATTGGTCCATACCAGTGTAGCTTCATCACAGGCAAATCAACAACTGACCAGATTTACACCCCTAGGCATGTGATGGAAAAATGTCTAGAGTCTTAAAACTCACTACACCATCTTTTTATAGACTTTAAAGCCGCCTATGATAGCATAGCCAGAGGAAAACTTTATAAAGCCATGAGAGAATTCGGCATCCCAAATAAACTAACGACTATGTAGGTTGACAACGACCAATGTTATAAGCCAAGTAAAAATATCTGGATAGATTGGGCTTGAAAGTGCCCAATAAACATCTATAGCGGGTTCCGACAAGGACTGGCCTGCGTCTGGCTTTGGATAAAGTGATCCAAGACTCTGACGTAAAGGCGAGAGGAACAATCCGCTATAAGTCCATTCAGATACTGATTTACACAGACGACATCGACATCGTTGGTAGAAACCGATGAGCTGTACAGGAAGCTTTCATCCAGATCGAGCGGGCGGCACGAAATCTTTGGGCTGCACATAAATGAAAGTAAAACAAAGTACATGGTGGCCACGTCTGCAGAAGCAGAAGATCAAACATTGGTCCCTCAATTGAAATAGTGAGGCGCGAAATTGAAGTAATGCAATCCTTTAACTATCTCGGGTCAACTATAGCAGCATGGAACCAAAAATACGCGCACGGTTGCTTAAAACCAACAAAGCCTACTTTAGTCTGTCAAGACTCTTCAAAACTAAGAATTTATACAACCTGCTGGTATATAAGACAATGGTTATACCAGTACTTACATATGGATTCGAGAGTTGGGTTCTTAGCAAAAAGCATTCTGACCTCTTAGCCGCGTTCGAGAGAAAAGTCTTACGGAAAATTGATGGCCCCATATGTGAAGAAGGACGATTCCGGAGACTCTATACTGATGAGAACTGCGAGCGCTACCGCGATGTCGACATCGTGAAGATCATCAATAGAAATGTAAACCATCTATGTTCAATAACAAGACCAACCTTGGCCTTTTCTTCTCATGATCAGTAGGTTAAGGAATTATATTAGTATCAGAAAATGGACGGACACCAATAACTAACTGAGTTCAATCATTCTTATGAAGATCACAACAATTCGTAAATTATGTACCTACCTCTATTAATTTAGTCAAATCGATCCTCAAATTATCCGCTTCGATTCTTGTCGTCAGTTCGGCCAAACGCAATATGTTGTAGATGCCATTTAACTTTCCATATGGCGCCGATTTAATTGTCCGATAGACATCGGTCATAGGCAAATCAACGAATTTTGAAATGCGTTCAAGCGCCTAAAAGTAGACAGATGTTATACTTTTTTCTTATTGCTCTGTGAATATATGGGAGACAAAAATGTACATATTGTTGCGGAAAGTAGTTAGTTAGTTAGTTAGTTAGTTAGCGCATATAGTGGAACTCGAATCCTAAGAGAAATCGCAATGTACATACTGCATACTAAAAATTGGCACTGAGTTATACTTAAGCACTTCTGAATAGCATACTTTTAGGCTGTAAGATTTATTAGATTATTTGAAATGTAAGGACATGTTAAGGAAAATGAGGAGAAAAGAGGAGATGTCTATGTGCTTGTGTTTTGAATGTCTGTGGATCATAGTGATGTGGGAAAACAGAACTTGGCAGAGCTTTCCACATACGTGTGGTACGGCTGAAGAAGGAATCCCTGAACTTAACTGTACATGTACATGATAAGAGATCATTAATAAAAATGAGGAAGTGAGTAGGGGACAAAACAGAGCCCTGCGGAACGCCAGCATTTAAGTAATGAACTTTAGACTTGAAACCGTCCAAAACAACTTGAATTGAGCGGTCCAAAAGATAGCTTCTAATCCAATGAAGCAGTTTTTCATCGACACCATAAGCACGCATTTTGGACAAAAGGGCTTCATGCCAAACTCTATCAAATGCCTTAAAAATTTCGAGTGCAATATAGCTTTGCTTTATCCAAATTGATGCAAAGACCGGTTCCACTGTTCGGTGAGATATCAAATCACCAGTGGAACGTTGTCCACGAAATCCATACAGCCGGTCACTAAGGATTTCGTTGGTTTCAAGATATTTCTTGAGCTGAAAATTAATCAGCGTTTCCATGACCTTGGAGGGAATGGATGTAAGTGGGTCGGTATGAAGAAGGAGACGACGGTTCGCCTTTTTTGGGTATGGGCTGGACAAAGGCGATTTTCCAACTTCTCGGGAAGAGTCCAGAAGAATAGGATAGATGAAAAATCTTACGCAATGGTAGTGCCAGCTTAGAAGATCACCTCTCCAGAACTTATGGGGAAATACCATCTGGCCCAGCGGATTTGTGAGTGTTGAGATCGTTTAAAACTCTAGGAACTGCACGAGCACGAATAGAGTGTTCAATACTCTGAGGTGCAGGTGGCTGCAATGCACAATCTGGAAGCGTGGAGCTAGCTGCGAAATGCGCAGCAAGCAGATTAGCCTTGTCTATAGAACTGACAACTGGAATGTCGTTATAAATAAGCGTTGGAATCGACGACAAGGCTGTATTTTTGATTCTTTTCACAAAAGACCAGAAATTTTTACCACCTTTGGGACATTGTAGTATTTTTTGCCTCAATTTTTGGTCGTAGGTGAATTCGACTCGCCGAAGATGGGCATTGCAATCATTTCTGGCTCATTTAAAATTTGTTCGGTTTTCCTCAGTAGGGTTTGCTTTGTAAAACCAAAAGCATACCTCTCTAATCCTAGAAGAAGCTGTAAAGAGCTCGTTTCATACCATCCATCTTCCTTTGTTTTGATAGACTTATTCCTGAAAGGGTTAAACTTTCTCATACCAATAAGGATGATGTTTATGATTGCATCAGCGGCGGCATCCACATTGCTATCGCGAAACAAAAGCGGCCAGTTAATTCTCCCAAAGAAGTTGTTAAGGCCGTCCCAATTGGCTTTCTCGTATTGCCATACTGTCTCTTTGGGAGTTTTCTCTAACTGCGTGGTTTATTAACGAGAGATTAGCTGATACTACACAATGGTCTGACGAGCCTAGAAGCGATAATACATTGACGGAGTATTTATCAGGACGAGAGGTAAGGCACAAGTCAAGGGTGTTTGCGGAATGATTTGCAATGTCAGGTATTCGTGTAGGCTCATTTGCAAGCTGAGTAAGGTGATTAAACTCTGCGAATAACTCAACACACCTTCCTTCGGGTGTTGTCTGGCCAGTATTGCGAAGCCACCCAGAATTATGTACATTGAAATCGCCCTCAATAACGATTTCATTTTTACGATGTTTTGTGACAATTCTCAAGATTGAATCAGACAGTGTATCAAAATCGCTCTGAGTTGAAACAATGGGGGCTCCTGTAAAGGAAACAGTAGTGGATGTTGTGCTGTGAGGGATCGCACCAGCGACCACATAAATAACATGCCTAAAAGCATACAACGTTTTTGACCCTACATCGACTCTAGTGCCTCTCAAAGTAAAAGCATACACAAATCAGTACTACGTATTAATTAATAGCACACTTGGTGAATGAAAACAAAAGTAAACAAAAATTACCCATACGTATTCTTAAATGGCACACTCGGTGCATGGGAACAAAAAATATAAAATATCTCCAATTTATGACCGGCGGTCGTTCGCCTATGAAAATAAATATGCAATCTAAGCATCATGGGCAAACGAGCGCCGGCCGCTTAGAACTTTAATTACCCTTTCCATGCATTGCGCTGTGTAAGCGGCCTACCAACTAACGGGATTACAATGAAGTTCAAGTATTGTTGTGATAAGTGTTTTGTGTACATTTAAAGTTATCACAAATATAAATGGTCGCCTTGTATTATTGTTTGTTTATTAAAGTTGTTTCTTGTAAATTAATAAACTTGTGTTTCGTAACAATATGCAACACTAAACGTACCTTCCTTTTCCACAAATCACTCAATGCTGGATACTCCTGGAAAAAATGCCCATAGATCCAAGAGTGCGACTGCAAGTATCTCATAGAAATCCTCGATTCTGAGTTCGGACACAGCATTTTAGCAATCAAATTAAGAAACACTGCAACAAAAAACAAGAAAAGACACAAAATTGTCCCGTGCGACTGAAAATCGAAATTCCACTTTCAACCTTACAACTCGAACAGGACATTTCAGATAGTAATCGCTGATGACGCTGTGTTAAGCCCTTGCGAGTTTCTGCGATTAGATTCTTTCGTCGGGCATCTTTTGTGAGGCTGTGCTGATGCCAGGACAAAAATGGCAGCCGGCCAACGATCATGCCATAGAAGATTACACCACTAAGACAGGCAGAGGAATGCAATGGAAAAAAGGGATCAACTTGTTACAATTGGCGCATATACATACAGACTCCAGATGTCTACTTCGGGACCGTATTTTCGTCCGCATTGGTATAGCTCCGGTGCGGCATACTCTGGCGAACCGCAGTGTGTGTTCAACAGTTCATTGTATTTGCGGATATTGCTCAGGTTAAAGTCTGCAAACAAAAGGGGAGATTAAGGTAAACCGGGCAAAAGACACGAACGGCACCTGCACGGAAGCATACCGACTAATTTGATTTTTTGCCCGGCCTCGTCCAGCAGGATGTTCTCCATCTTTAAATCTCTGATTGTTGTGGAGAGTGTGGAAGAGTTAAAAGAAAAGCTGTTATTTGTGCAATCCACACTTTACCCATCCACCCATCCACCCACCTGTGAACAATGCCACGCTCATGCAAATGCGACACGGCCGAAACTATTTGCCTTGCCAGCGGACGTGCCTGCTTCTCGGTCAGCTTGGCCAATGGCTGGGATTGAATGAAGGAGCAGAGGTCGCCGCCGCTTACCAGTTCGGTGATAATGTAATACTTTCTCGTCGACTGTAAAGTAACCTCACAAAGGATTAGTCGTTGTTTGTTACCTGGGTATACGAGACGGAGCGCATCCCAAGAAGGATACACTATATACGTAGTGTGGCAGCTTAATTGTTCTTACCGCTATTGTCTCGAAGAGGAATATCACGTTTGGATGTGATAGTCGAGATAAGACTTTCGCTTCACGTTTCAAATTCTTCAGAGTATAATTATCCTTAATGTCCTGGAAAGTGATGATTTTCACAGCGACCTGATGGGCAAAAAGAAGGAGAAATAAGGCGTAACATTAATTAAATGTACGAGTACCATGGACAATGGAAGAAGAATTCGGTAAAGGATAGAGTTGATATAATAAACACTCCTTAGTAAAACACACAACCACGAATTTAAATTTTTATAAAATATTGCAAAAGGAAACTTTTGTTTAGGTAGGTAGGCAGGTAGAGTGGTAAACCTTACTGCGCTCGCGAGGTCACCGTGGGGGTTCCAATTGCATCTTAACCTATACATGGTTGGAGTGATGGGCTTTACCATGGGAGATTAATAAGGGCCGCGGGTACTTAGAGTATGCTCTTTATGGGCAATGTCTTCGTACTTTGCGACCCGAAGTGGGCTACTGGTACTTAGAAGAACCTTATGGCCGACTCTTCGTATTATGTAGCAATGGGACCGAGGGAAGGGCCTGGAATAGTTTCTATCCCAGGCGGCCTATGATAAGATGCAATCCTAGTGTCAAATGATGGGGTTCGAGTTTCCGGACGAAGTGCTGTCGGGATTGACTTTTCGTTAGCCCAGGCAGTCATACTGAACGAACTAAGTCCCTTTGGGCAGACCTCGCCAAGGTAGCATTGGTACCGCGGGAGTTGTCCGTGCCCACAAGGTTGACCGTAAGGTTGACCGGTCTGAGGACCCAGCTCGTTCTGGGGATTCAACGCGTGGGCTTACGGTTTACTCTCAAAGAGAGGACCGCTAAATGGGAATAGATTAAAGAGCATGCTTAATGGCGAAAGCTAGGAAAGCCGCGTTCGTCCCACTCTATGAATGATGCACTTGCGAGGTCATTAATTAGCGCTAGAGTGCGTCATATTAATGTCACATAGCTCTAAGGACCTAATATGGATATATGAGTGGGTTAGATCCATCTTGTGACTTTTAAATACAAGATCGATTCGGTAATCCTGTAATCTGAGAGCTCTTTCAGGTCTTAAGTGCGGAGTCTTGACCCTGCTAGGGCCGGACAACTACAGAGAAAGTGTAGGAGAGTTTCTTTCTCATTTGCATCCTTATAATTATTTCGAACGAAGCTGTTGTGCCGAATACCCAGCATATAAGCATGGCTGTCCGCTGGCCAGTGGCACGTGCTGATAGCCATAACTTTGGCAATATCCTTCCGGTTGGTTTTCCTTTTGTTCTTGATATGGCTCAGTTCGACAGACTGCTTCACCTTAGTTGTGACTTAGTAGTGAAATTAGAGAAAATTTGTTCCTTGACTGAGCTCATTGGACAGCTAACTCTTTCCGTAATTCCATAGTCCATAGTGACGTCCTTCTTAGCCAATTCGTCCGCTCTCTTATTTCCCTCTCTGCTACTGTGCCCCGGAACCCATACTTGGTGAAGTTAATTCTTCTTGGCACTGTTTCACAAGTTTCGAGCTTATGGTGGTCGCATGAATCGCCCATATGGCAGATAGACCATCAACACATATGAAATCCCTTCCAATGTGTGCGTTACTCAGCCTTAGTGCACTGCAGGTCTCCCTAATTTCTAGAATCTCCGCCTGAAAGATACTACCTGAATCGGATAGATTGTATGATCTTGACAGATTGAGCTCATTCGAGAAGATATCTGCACCGACTCCATCCTTCATTTTGCATCCATCATTAAATATTGTTACGTCAAATTACCTCTTTACTGCTCCCTCCTTTCAGTTACCACTGGTAGGAAACTCGACGCCGAAGGAGGAGTTGAAGTTAAGATTTAGGATGCAGTAGTCAGTAGATGAGATGGTAATATAACTTCAGGTACAGTCTGCAGTATATTACAGTATCCCTATGGTCTAGTAGCAAACCACCCAGATTCTCTGAATCGTACTGCACTGCACGTCGCAACATACTTGATAAATATGTAAGGAGTTAGTAATATGGTGTTAAGGGCCTCGGTCGGTCGCGACCGTAAAGCTCCTATGATGCCAACTGCTGATGATCGCTGTAATCTGCGTTTGGTGGAATTGTACTTCTTCCTCATCGCTGGCCACCAGACTAGCGATCCGTAGGTAAGAACTGATCGTATAACAGCGGTTGGTTGAAGCCCCCCATTTCATGCCGATGGCCCTGCTGCTGGCATAGAGGGCAACGCATGCTTTTCTATCTCTGTGTTCTATGTTGTAATGACGAAAATTTTAAGCGTCAAATTTTCTTTTACACCCACTGTGCACACATGAAGAAAAATCCCGCGAACGCTAATTGAGTACAAATGCATGCAAACAAGCCCAGCATAGCAAACAGCACAGGCATGCAAATAAATTCAGCGTAGCGACACAGGCAACGCAGTATATACGAAATAACGGAGGTGACAAAGCGTCCCTCAAAGTTTACAAAAAAGAACTAAGAAAAGCCAAGCGTTTATCCTGTCCTCCGAGGCTTTAAGGCTAAGGAAAGTACCAATCCCATAATGTCTTGCTTTTAATCTTAATCTTAATAGCTCAAGCTCTCTCTATCACACATATCTCATCATATCTCAAGGCCTAACTTTTCGCAACCATTTGTGTTGAGCATGCATATTTTTGCACAAAATTTTTTGGGAATTGAGAAGCTTTCCGTGACAAGTTATTACTCTGGGACGTTTGTCAAACTTTCGCGAGAGGTGGAACACCGTGAAAATACTTTTGGTGTTATTGGGATTCGAACCACGAACCTCCTGCTCAGAAGCCATGCTCTTATCCACTGAACCACGGCGCCCCATGATCTTATTAATAGGGACAAAGTGCTTTGAGCACAGCACTGCTTCAAACGATACAAATCTGCAGGACCAGACGGCATAATACCAGTCGAACTTCAAAAGACCTCAGACATTACCCTACATGTGTTAGAGGTAATTCTAAAGAGTTGTCTAGAGTTGGTCAATATTCTGGATTTATGGAAAGTGGTTTTCATACCAAAAGCGGCCAAATGCTCTCGCGTCAGTCCAAAAGTCTCAGACCTATCAGTCTGTCATCATTCCTTTTCTTTGACTTATTGACTTCCATTAACGCAATAGTATAGATACAAAATTTCTGTCTTTTGATTAACATGCTCTTTGCAAAGGCAAATCTGTTGAAACAGCTCTACAAACGTTAGTGAGTTCAATTAAATATTCACTCCACCATAGGGAGTATAAAATGGTAGCATTCCTGGATATTGAAGGCACTTTGAAAAATGAGCTGTCGGCCGTAAAGGTAGACGACTTACTTGGTGAACTTATGAATATCCTGCTTACAAGTCGGATCATTAATTCAAAACTGGGTGTGGCCTCTGCCAAGGAGGAAGGCCGCAAGGTAGAGTTCTATCCCCCTTTCTATGAAATTTAGTGGTGAACGAGCTGTTGATTTGAAAAGGGGGGGCTGCAGAATGATCGGCTATCCGGATGACGTTGCTATTGCCGTTTCAGAAAAACACCTTAATAACCTGAAGGAACTCTTACAGAATGCTCTTAACAAGCTAACTTAATGAGCAGAACTTGTCCTCTTCACTAGAAAATATAAAAATCCACACGTTGACCCACCCTCTATGAAGGGCACAAGCTTATCCTTCTCTGATAAGGCTAAATATCTGGGTCTCATGCTGGACAGAAAGGTCTTCAACCCCATATCATGGATTGGCTTTATACTTCCGTAATAAGACCTACACTTTTGTATGGTGCGGTGGTCTGGTGGACTGCCTTAGACAAAGCAATACATCGCGACAAACTAAGCAATGTCCAAAGATCGGCTTTTCTATGTATGAGCGGAACTCTTCGCACCACACCATCCGCTGCACTAGACATACTGTTTAAGTGTTCAAGCTAACACCACTCGAAATCTTCAGCAGAAAAGTTGCTGCTAGCGCGGATATTCGCCTCAAAACAACCTCACGGTGGATAAGAAATGAATTCGGACACTACTCTATTCTGAATTTAATCAGAGCTCCACCAGGAGTTATAGCCTACACCATTCCGCAACTACATTTCAAGAACAACATCCACGTGACCATCCCCTCCAGATCACTCTGGGAAGAAGGTGCTATCTCGGAAGATGAATCAATTAGTTTTTGGAATGAGGCGTTTTCTCAAAAGGGCTAAATATAAGTCTCTCTTTCCGTCTTCCTAATCACTGCAATGTTTTTCAAGCAGAAATCATGGCGATTAAAGAAGTCCTGTCTTGGCTGAAACGTCATATCCACTTAGGATATCCACACCTTCTCGAATAGTGAAACAGTTTTAAGATTCCTAGAATCAGTCTCTACGAACTCTATTGTAAACTGCCGATCTCAGGGAGATGGCGGAGCAGTTCAACAATCACCTGTATTGGGTGCCGTAGCATAGGGACATTCCTGAGAACTGCAGGACCGATGAAATCGCCAAAAGTTGTACTAGGCGAACCCTTCTACCTGAAAATGGTTCCCTAGGCATACCGATTGCTACAAAAGCAGGATGCTACTGACAAAACCAACCTTTGGATGGACAAATGGTATAACTTGTGTAGCGGCAAAAAAGATCTGTCCAAAGCTGGATCCGAAAAGCTTGATTTCTCTAAACAGGCTTGGTGTATTTTCCAATGACTTCTGCAGAAGCTGCATGGACTAGAAAGAGAAAGAGACCATTCTTCACCTTCTCTGCCAATGCACAGCTCTTTCTCTAAAGCGTAAGCTCCAATTGGAAGCCTTATTTTATAACGACCTTAACGATTTGTCAAGCACTGACATCAAAAGCCTTCTACGCTTCATTCGAAGCTCCAACTGGGTGTGTGGGTTGGCTTCCTGCCGACAGCCACCGAACCTAACCTAACCTATTTAATGTCAATAGGATTGCAAAGAAAATCCGTCAAAGCATTGCTTACTTTTAGGCTTAGGCACGCAATAGAATGCATGCATGCGTGCGTGAGCGAGCGACATGGGCAATTAGAAAGTAACTCAGTCAGAGAAGTTTTTGACAAAGCAGCCATTCCATGTGATTGTAGTGTTAAGGTTGAGGTTCAATTCAATGGTAGTCGTAATCAGGATTTTGTTTAAAAACCAACGTCAAAGGTTGCAATGGTAACTTAACGACAAAATGTCAATAGCGACATTAATTTGCTGATGATGATGATTATTGAGGCAACGAATAAATACGGCGGAAATGGAAAGTACCATTGGATCCCACTCATGAGCGCACATCAAAATCCATTTGATTTACGTTGGGTTACCACTTGGTACTTTTTTAACGGATTATAGATAGACATTAGAACATTTTACCAGCCAACTGCATCATTAAGCCACCGGCCATATAATCTTCTTACAAATTATTGCATCTCTTCCCTTTGTGTTTGGTTGAATGGACAGAATTTTAACTTCTTCGATGCACCAATAATCCCTTCATATATTGAACTGAAATTAATTTCAGAATTACGCCATTTAATTCCACCATCAGAATGGAATAAAAGACGACTCTCTGCGTACATACGGCGAGTACACATAATGCAGGCTTACAATTAGATGACTTCAGTTTGCGTCCATATTCTATTGGGAATACATTTCTCTCGCATTCAATTGAATGTGAAATTCGAATTCAATGGGAATATTGCTGCAGAGCCAGTTTGGCTGGCTGGCTTACACCTTGGCACTTGGCCAATTGACCATTATCCATAATAGGATTCATTAAGTTGTTCTTTGTACAATTACGTATTACTTGTAGAGAGTCGAACTCGCATACGGGTTGCGTAACACTCCTTTTCCTGTATGGTTGATGAGGGTGCTGCTGCTGGTTATATGGATATATGGACAGACGGCCGACATGTCCAATTAGGCGCACTTGCAATTGAAATGAATATCAGTTTGAAATGCGTGTCATCCGTCTGCAATAAACATTTGTGCGAAATTTGTATTCTCACGCAAGTTAGTCAAGCGGGACAAACAAGACGATGACCACGACCAATACCCAAGATGCGGGATTATGCTGAAGAGCTTCCGTAGCATGTCGTCTGTTGTCGTCTGTCGTCTGTCGAACGCAGTCCCATTAAGGGAATCACACGATAGTGAGTATGTTCTGCATATAAGCTAGCTGCCACTGTTGGTTTAGCCTGGTCGGCGACCATACCCGCCCGGTGTACTCCATGTTGTTTATTTATTTCATGCTTCTAACTCGTAATTTGCATGGAAAAGAACCAAACATGGCAAAACACAACAAGCACCATTATATTAAGTAAGGTCTACTGCTCGCATGTAGGATCGATCGAGAGGCGCACTATACCTACTCGTATGGCATCACATCGGACGAGCAAAGAAAAGAAAACTTTCCAATTAAATGTTTTCCTCGGAGGCCGCCTAGGAATAATTGTGAAGGCTGCATTCGGGTAGCATCTGCAGCCGGAAAAGAGACGATGCCGTACGAATTATAGGTTTAGACTATTTGCAACTGTACCCGAAAGAAGCCTACTCGTACATGGGAGCGTATATTGGATTTGAAATCGTCTGTCGTCGTCGTCGGACAGTGGAGCAAATTGGTAGACGCCATATGCAATTTTTAGCATATGCGAGTTTCTTGGTTTCTTCGATGGAAAAATGTGGTTTATGTCTTACTTACGACGACTTGACACAGAATTGAGTTTTAGAAGCTTAAAGGTAGGTAGTCCCAAATCTAGTCTATTGTGCTGTCAAGAAGAGAAAACAATAGGTTTAGCAAAATATCACTTGTTTTTCAGAATCCATTTGAAATGTTGTTGTCAGCAAAACAAATGATTTGCGGGCAAGAGATCTTTAATCAAAATAAGAAAGAGTGTCGAAGAGAAAACAGAGCCTTGCGGAATGCCAACGGTTATGTGGTGTATATTTGAATTGAAGCCGTATCAAACGACGAGAATTAAACAGCGAAGTATCCTTATCACTGGTCAGAGGAGATACACAGACTCTTCTGAAGGCATGATCAACGAAATTTCCTTATCACTGGTCAGAATACTAGACACACAGACCACTCTGAAAGTGATCTGCGAAGTATCCTTATCACCGGTCAGAATACTAGACACACAGACTCCTCATAGAGATGGACACACACACAAAAAGTTCGAGTGCAAATTTATTGATTTTATTCCACAGTGCATGGCACTATCGTATTGATGTGGTGCACTCCTTTGGGAAAGGCCCAACAATTCGAAACTGAAGATCAGCGGGGTTTTTTTTTTTTGCAAAATCATCAGCAGCAGCTGCTGGTCGACATGGGAAATGATTTTGCATGCATGCATGCATGAATGCTGCAGTGCAGTTCCGCCCTTTTTCGCCCGGTGCGGTAGTTACTTTTTCGGACACATTTAAGAGCACATACTCTGGAAGGAAGGAGTGGAGCGGAGAAATGGAAATCATCGTCGCTGTTGTTGTTCGCAGTATGGATCTTCTCAGTGCTTCCACTACCACCACATTAGCGATTGGTGGAGAGAAGAAGTGATTTTCGACAATTCACCATAAGCCCTATAGTCAGCGCCAAGAAGATGTCTGTCTGTGGACTTAAATTGTTTTGCCTTTAAATTTGTGCTCGACTCTTCTTCTAGTTAATCGTCTTTATTTGGTTAGCTGTGGGTCGCGGTGGGTGCCCACTCTTGTATGTATAGGTAATGCACTTAGCAGATATAAGGACGGCGTTTGAATTGACGACAACTACATGTTGTTGTTGCTTTTGTTGTTGGACAACATACGTACCCGCACACTTCTTTTTTATTAGTTCTGTATTGATGCACTCGTCCGCCATATGTGCGCGCATAAATGTTAAATGTCGTCTAATTTATGTATTTATTCATTGATTGTCATGTTTGGATTAGATGAACATTTAATTGACTCAGCATCTGCACTACTGTACTGCACTGCACTGCACTGCTCTCTATATGGTGGAGAAGAAAAGTAATAGCTGCATTAGGCGCCTAATTATATGCCATGTTGGGAGGAAATTACTATCGGCAGCTCGGCTCGTTAGTTCATGTGTCCGTTCGTTCGTCTGCCTGTCAGTCATTCAGTCAGTTAGGCGATGATAGGCGATATGCCTTTATGCATTCGTTCCATGTTTTGCCCATTTTGATGACGATCCGATTCCATTCATTTGGTTAGCAATGATATGGTGCGTCGTTACAGCTAAACAAACTACAAATAGTTGCACTATTCGATTAAGTTGAGACGTTAAATTTTATTGATTTCGAGTCGTGGCGAAGCAATCGCGGTGGGTTACTCTTAACTCGCCTAATGAAGTTTCTCTTCATGCTTTACATAAAATGCTCGTAATGTCTTAAACTTGATGTAATATAAAACAAATGAGAATAAGTGGTGCTCCTGCGGAATTTTAATATTAGACGTCATTTTAGCAGAACAGATAGTGTGACCGGTTGCTTTTGTGGTTAGTGCGTTGGACTTCTGAGCAGTAGGTTTGAAACACCAAACATTTCTTTCACAGTTCCACCACTCGCAAATCGCTGACAAACGTCAGAAAGTAATAACTGTCACGGAAAGCTTTTCTTAATTCACCTTTTAAATACAGCTTTAAATTGTAATTCCATTCCATTTGTGTGCAAAAATATAGCACGCACAACACGGATGGTTCCGAGAATGGGGTCTGTCATGCCAAATATTATTATTTGGCGTGACAGACCGATGCGGTCCAGGACTAAGCGTGACATTGTTGCCTGCGACATCTTGAACTTTCGGTTTCGGCTGTAGCTACGCAGTGCAGCCAAGAAATAGGTACGAACTTTAAACGACAGCAAAATAATATCACGCCACCGTACTGGCCAATCACAGCGCAGCACGTTACTTAGGTCCGAATCGATAGATGTTACTACAACAACAACTCATGCTACAGCAATGGAATAGAGTGGAATGGAACGTTGTATCAAGACTTGTAGTCATCAAAATCCGTCACTAAAAGCATTGCTTTTAGTTATAGCTACGTCTATCGATTCGGACCTTAGAATTTTGCCACACAAAAAAGTATTCAAGGGCAAACATGCAGTCAGACGTCCTCTTTTGTGGTTTCGATCAGGTCGTGGTAAGTCAATAAAAACATTTATTTTATATGACTTGACCCAATTTTGTCTGTATTTTCGACCACTTTGAGGTAAAAGTCCAAAATAGCATTTTTTTATATTCCGAGTATGACGAGTGTCGCGTGTCGCGTGTGAAACGTGTGATGCTTTGAAATTGCGCTATTTTCTCGTTTTTTGAGGCCTTTTTTAACCACCTTTCGCACGAAAAAGTAAAGTCAATTGATTGACAGAAGTCCTTCCAAAGCGTCGCTTGGGTTCTTTGACGGCCTTCTTGTACCTTCTTTGGCAGTCTTTATAAGGCTACCAAATATTGATGATCGACCTAGGCATACTCCTAAGAACTAAGTTCTTCGCTCTACCACGCAGGGTGAACAAGAAGCAATAGGCTTTTAGAGCCACGTTCATGGATTTCTCGAAAGTTTCAATTTTCTTGTCCAAGTCATCAGCCGATCATCATCAGTCGATGATATTGCCGAATTTCATCCAGTCAGTTCTTTTTATATTTTGATTATTTTGATCGATCGGCTCCGTTTGGAGGTTCAGATCAAACCTTATGTACTCATGGTCAGAGTAGGAAATGACATCGGACACTGTCCAGTTATCAACCCTGAATAGTTTGTCTTAGAAATCAAGGTAATATCGATTACCTCTTCCCAACCATTGAACCTCTCCGACCCCGGGAAGGTAAAGGTTGGTGTATTACCAGAGTTACAAATCATTGTAAATTCTCTAATCGAAGATACACATGTGTACAACATTTGACGAAAATCGGGTCAATTTTTTTAAATTTTGTATGGGTCCTTTCGAAACCGGGGCCCATTCACTACCAAGTTTTTACAAAAAGTGTTGTCCATCGGAGATACACATGCGTATAAAATTGGTATTGGTGTCCCCCGATTCGGGGCCCGATCACTCCAAAAAATGTACAAAAAGTTTTGTCCATCAGTAATACACATATGTATCAAATTTCAAGAAAATTGGGCGAATTTTTAAAAACCCTCGGGCCTCAATCCAATCCCAATCGTAAAGCAAGCAACGCTGCTAACAGCAAACCATGCACACAGTCATCATAGTATGACATGATCTGATGCCGTTATATGGGAAAATTTGTATGGGAGAAACCCGACCCCGCGGCCCGATCACTCTCAAAATGTGCATAATTTAAATAAAATCAGGCTTTGGGAAATGGGTTAAAAATTGATCACAAAATCTGACCATCCAGCCAGTCCGCCACCCACGGGCACGCAAAGTTAATATAGAGAATTAAAAAAACAACCCATAAAAATTAAAAATTCTCTTTTAATTTGATACACAAAGTGCAATTGGAGCCCCCTTATCCGGATCACTCCAAAATTTTAAAAAAAGTATTTCCATCGGAGATACACATGTCTATAAAACTTAAAGAAAATCGGGCTATTTATATGGAAGCCCCTCGGCCTTGGGGACACATCAAAATTTTTACATGTTGAAGAAAACCGGGTAAATTTTTAAAAATTTTAATGGGGCCTTCCGTCACCGAGGCCCGATTACGCCAAAATTACAAATTTACAAAAAGTGTTGTCCGTCAGAGATACACTCGCGTATACAATTTTAAGACAATCGGCAACTTTTTGACGTGACAACGTCTCACTCCAAGGTTTAAGAGGGTACATGTTCAAAAACTCAAATGTTAAATGTCACTATTTAACAGATGTTAAGTTACGTTTTTAACAGATGTTAAGTAACGTTTTTTTAACAGATGTTAAGTAACGTTTTTTAATATCCAATGGGATTTGGTCATGAGGAACTAGAGTTTTTGAACAAAGCAATTTATCAAGCGATTCGCATGAAATTCGGAATGTATGACTAATATGTGACTATAGGACTTGTTCCTATGGAAATTCTGGGATCTGGCCAATAGGGTCTGGGATTTTTGGAACCAAGCCATTTCTCAAGGGATTCGTATGAAACTCGGAATGTAGGACTAAGATGTGACTATAAGATTTCTTCCTATGGAAATTCTGGAATATGATCATTATTGTCTGGAATTTCTGGAATAAAGCAATTTCTCAAGCGATTCGCATGAAATTCGAAATATAGGACTAAGATGTGACTATAAGATTTCTTCCTATGGAAATTCTGGAATATGATCATTATTGTCTGGAATTTCTGGAATAAAGCAATTTCTCAAGCGATTCGCATGAAATTCGGAATGTAGGACTTAGATGCGACTATAAAGGCTAAACTATAATGCAATTTCGCCCCCTTACGTTAAAGTCAAAATCCGACGAAATGCTTTCCATGTTCTGTTCATTTTACTATCAGTGCTCTGCTCTGCTCTTTCAATCAACATTGTGAGTGAGTGCTCTCGTGTTTGGTCGTCTAACAGAAAACAATACTACTATAAGTTACAGAAATAAGGGAACAATGCAAAAGAAATTAATGAGAATTAATTGGCCTACATGTTTAAAAGCGACATTCTTACCATACCATTTCGAAACATAAGCAGCACTACTCAGTACTCACTACCATTCTCTTCTAATTTAATTTAAAACTACTCAAATTTTTTATGAGTTGCATCCAAAAGCTGCATTACTGTGTTTGGGCAGTAATATGTAATATGCAGCAACTTCACAGTTAGTGGTTATGAACACTTAAATCAGCTTATAAATTATTTATTCTGTTGTATGTGATGTGATTGCAGATCATATATGTGGTTCCAATAACATACAATCAAGCAGAGCAGAACGAAATAAACATATGCAGTAGTAGGCTGCGGTCAAGAATTCAGCCGCTGCGCAGTTTATGCTGCATGTTGGTCAAAAATTCACTTTTAAGCCAATGCATTAAAGAAAAATCGACTGTGCAGTTTACGCAGCTACTTAAAATGGGATGCAAATAGCAAAATGTAAATGTCAAATTGTCGCCCTACAAGCAGACTACGTAAGTAGGTTCAAAATATAGCTGCAATTTTCATTTTCTATCAGTGCTCTGCTCTGCTCTTTCTTTCAACATTGCGTAAATGATACAGTGCTCTGTGAGAGAGAAAAAAAATACAAATTTTGTTGCTGCTATTTCGTTTTCTTTTGGCTTATCTTAACCTTAGTCATGTATACAGTAAGTTCGATTGCTGGTTTGATTTTTAATATCAAGAAGGCGTATGGTACTTGAAAATTTGAGAATCGCCTAGAGAAGACTATATTTAGAAATTTTCATTTCAGTGTTGTTTGGCATTTTGTGCACAAAAGTTTGAATGGTTTCTGCATTTTTTAATTAATATTAAAAGTATTACAGTAATTTATTTTTTGTTATTTACATTAAACAATATTTCCTTGTATTGCAGATATTAGCTTTAATATATTTAAGTAATAATCTTCTACAAAAAATCATTTTAAACACAGATTTTTTTATATAAAAATAAAGCTAAATTTAACATTATAAAAATGCCGTCTCTCAGTCGAAGAAGAAATGTTCGATCGTAAGTTGGATGTCTGCCACTGAACAATGAATCCACCATCGACCATTGAGTCAACCATCAAATATCATACATGGCATTAAGCATCGGTTCAAAATAACTATTCGATTAATTACAGAAATAAGAGAACAATGCAAAAGAAATTTAATGAGAAATAATTGGCCTGCATGTTTGAAAGCGGCATTCTTACCATACCATTTCGAAGCATGTGCAGCACTACTTACTACTCTTCTCTTCTAATTTAATTTAAAACTACTCAAATTTTTTATGAGTTGAAACAAAAAGCTGCATTACTGTGTTTGGGCAGTAATATGCAATATGCAGCAACTTCACAGTTAGTGGTTATGAACATTAAAATTCGCTTATAAATAATTTATATATAATGTGATGTGATGATGATGTATGTGATGAGCTACGGTGCAAGTTGTAGGACTTGTATTTAGTATAGAAAAAAATTTTAATATATACGTCCGTGTTTATGTCCCACAGACAACAAGATCTTTGTTTTCTCTTCTTTCGTCCCGGACAGACGTTGTCACGCTCAAAACCCACGGCCGTGTCCTCTACACAGCCTACCCTGCTCTTTATTTTACAAAATTTTTATGGGTGCCCCTCAACCCCGGGGCCCGATCACTACCAAATATTTACAAAAGTGGTGTCCAACGGAGATACACATGTGTATAAAATTTGAAGAAAATCGGGTACTTTTTGTAAAATATTTGTATGGGAGCCCCCCGACCCCGCGGCCCGAGGGGCTCCAAATATTAATAGAAAGTGTTGTCATGGGAGATACACATGTGTGCAAAATTTCAATAAAATCGGGCTTTAGGAAGTGGGTTAAAAATTGATCACAAGATTTTGTGTGCCAGACAACCAGCCAGCCAGCCAGCTAGCCACGGGCACGCGAAGTTTATATAGAGAATTTAATAAAAAATGTACATTGTTTGACCTTAATAATTGAATTTTCTATCAAAAAGGACCAACAATGACCTTGTCGCTAGAAGCGTTCAAGAGTTACAGGGTGTGAAGTGATATACGGTCAAAAGTACGTCTCTTTGCATTAAACCGCAGGGGGTGAAATTGGACCCCCCCTCGCAAATGATTTTTTTTTACGAAATTAAACAAGAAATCACCAGACTGCTATTCTTACTACTTGCTCCCAGAAACCCTTCTCACCTGAAATATTTTCGCCCAACGATAACCAATGGATAAGCAGCTGTTTAAGTCACGTGGAAGGAGGTTTTTTTGTTGTTAAGCAAAAAGTTACTAGCAATCACACACAAAATATTGAGGTGACTTTATAGCTACGTGATAAGCAGGAATAATGGCATTACCTCCGGTATCACCGACGAACCCCACCCTTGCCAACCGAGACCCACAACACAGTCCCATGGCTGACACTTGAATGCGTTTCGATGTGGGAATAAACAAAAGTACTTACTCGTGCTTGTGGCCTGTTTGTTGCGGTTCAGAATAAAGTTTCCGTGCGGTTCAGTGGCCAACACACACACGGAGCACGTTCCAGAGTCGCAAAAAACAAAAACTCATCGCAAAAGTTTTCCCGCATAATATTCGTCGTTCATTGCAATGCAATTGAACAAATCCAGAAGCCACGTGCTCCTTCGGGGTGCATGTGGTGCTCAGTATACTGAGGCTGATGATGATAATGACGATGTTGATGGCAGTGAATTTCCACATCTATACGCACGGCCGGTGGCCGGTCGACCGCTCTGGGTACAAATTGGGTCACACAAATGCATAATGAGCACGCCTTGCGATGTCCGTACAAACCAGGCACAGCCACTTTGACATGATTGCCAGTCAAAGTCGAAGTAGTCGCATACTTACAAATCGGTGTCGTTGTCGTCGTCATAGCTCGGTGTTGTTGTTGTACAATTATTCCCCGAAAGGAAAATCAAACAAATTAATTGACATCACGCTCGTTGCTCATAGCAATGATCGCGCGAAAAGCACAAAGTCGATCCAATCCAAATGTGTGACGATTGTGTTCAGCACAGCTCAGCTGAACTCAGTTTGTTCGAGAGCTGAGCTTGCATTTTCTGCATTAACACGAGCGAATCAGCTCTGAATCAGCTACTGACAGTCGGCCGGTCGATAGACTTGACCACACTTCCCATAAGCTATCGCGGTATACTATCGAGGGGCAGTTGTTGTTGTGCTCGTAAATTAAATGCAATTTGTGCCTGCCACGATCGTTGCCGTTATTATGGCATACAAAATTATCGCAGAAAGTCCAATCGATACCACCCGCCGCCGGCGGCCCACTGCTACTACTTATTATCCAATCGAACTGCGCAAGGAAATCTGAGACCAAAGTGAACTACGTGGATTATCACGGTTTCGAGTGAGCCGCGCTACTCGAGCACAGTGAGTGTATCAGTCGCGTATAAGCAATATTGGGCCACCGACTACAACTGTGACCAGTGAGTCACCACACACTGAACCACCAAGAGGGCAGAATGTATGTCGAGCGCAATAGACTTTTGGAGTCAACAACATGCGCAGTAGTATAGGAGTCACCAGCACCGACATCGACTATCGTCTCCGCGAATGGGCGACAAAGCATCATGCTCTGGATGTCCAATGCATCTGTGCTGTGTACATAGGGAACACACCCATAACAGCAACAGCACCAGATAAACCGTACTATGACGCTCGACGGCGGATCTCGATGAACGGCCAAAAATGGCCAACTCCAGCAGCACCACCAAAGGAGGCGGAAGGCTCTGTGTGACTGTGCTGCGCTGTATCTAATTTGATAATTTATGCATTTTATAGATTTTTGCTAGTTAAGCATTAGGGGCTCTGATGCGGTACAGACACAAATGCACAGTGCTTGGTCTGAGGGTTTCACCTTTCCGGGTGTCGAGGTACTCGTATACCAGCAGCAACACTGCAACACTGCAACTATACTAGAACACGGGAGCTGCTGTGCTCATGTTCGATATGTGCTGTGCGCAAATTAAAATTTATTAGCATATCAATTTGGTTAACAACATTGGGTTTGGCGGGAGGAGGGTTAGAGGTTTTGCTCAGCGGATTCCCGTAAGTGGCAATAGGCAGTAAAGAGCTGGGTGACGTTTATTTTTTGTGTGTGGCTCTGTTCTATTGATGAAATTTTACCGAGTTGAGTTATTGGTCAAAATGTTGACCTAACATTCTATATGCAGGGTGCAAGATTGTTGAGATATCAGAAGAACACATCTTTAAATTAAGCCAAAAAACAACCCCTTCCACTAGTATTTGGATGTACTGTCTGACACTATCTCTAAAATTTGAACCCTTAATCCATTAGCCGCAATCGTTGTTTCGTTTATTTTCGTTATTAATCTCTTGTCCGCTTCTTATAATCCCACTCGTTCTTTACATGACGACCGCGGTTTCAGCTCCTCATACTTGTTCACACTTTCTGCATGTTCAGAAAATCGTAGGAATATTTCTTACTTCCCACAAGAACGGTGTTTAGAAGAAATATTCCGCTGCGTTGTATTCATCTTCCAGCCCATGCGCAATAATCGTCCCTTATCTGGTGCACACGGGTCTAACATTGAGCTCATCTACAGACATACCGACCAATACAGAGATTCCTTCTTTGGCCGCACTTTAATTATGTGGAACAAATTGCCAGGCTCTGTGTTTCCGCATTTAAGACACATGTGCACAGCCATTTTCTTCTTTCCTACCCTTAATGCGGAAATTCCTCTACGACTTAGCATCATAAGAGTACAAATCCTTTGAGATAAAAAAAATTATAAACAAGCCGATGGCCCACACCTTATATTTGGGTAAGTAAGTCTGATTCCAGATTGATGATGATGATGAAAAGAGGACTGTATTATAGGAGCACTGCGACTCATACGTATCTATTGCGCTTCCCCCTGACAAATGCTTTAAGTACAGTTAAAGTCCATCCCTACAACTCCCTCTCCATACCAAAGAACCTCAATAACTTAATGATTTCGAGTGGATTCAGCGAATGTTGAGCAGACTTCGATATTTCGTGGGTTCCCATTTATGATCTCTTCAGTGTCGGATCGTTGCTCCGAAGCATTCGTATCCTCCGCTTTTCTACACAGTCTGCCGCTATCCTCTTCAATTTTTAATTTCTTTAGTTGCCCTTTTAGTCTACAATGTCCTATTAAGAACTTCTGCATAGTCCCAAGCGAGAACTCTTTCGGTAGATTTCCAGCATTTCTTCTGCTAGCCGTAGTCCTGGGAGATATTCCCATCTTACAGCAGCGGTTGCCGTATCTATTCAGCGCAGCTCTTCCCGCATTAATCGGTAACCTATGCTACAAAACGGTTTTGGCCCTACTAGCGGATTTTCAGCCATTTTATTATCGAGCATATCCGCTACTCCGTTGCCTTCTATGTCAGACCGGTCCGGTCAGCCAGTGCAAAGATACTTTGTTATCTTCACCAAGTCTGTTTAGCTTCTCCCTGCTTTCCTCCACCAGTCTTGACGGGATGGAAATGCATTCATGGTGGCTGTCTATCATGATGGCTATTTCTGCCTCATGTAGCTTCTTGCCAAATGAAATTGGGTGTATCTTTCGATAGGATGTCCTTCTGAAATATGCTCGGGTACTACCTCTTTGCTTCAGAGTACTTGGTTCTTGGCCCATGGGCTTCGGCACCAGTGCCTTTTGGTTTCTTTGATCCATGCGTATACTACTTTATGGCTCCCGAATGTATTTGGTATTCAGTTTCAGATTTGAATAACTTCTTGGTGCTTATTCTGACTTCAAAGCTCTTCAAGCTTCTGATCCATGCTATCACACGACATGATTGCTTGAGGGATCTTCTGCCATCTTATTCTGCCGTTCATGAAGCAGCCTACCTCTTGCTCAAACGTAACTTATTTTGGATTTGCTTTCTACCATCATGTGTATTGGAAGTAGCACAAGGATTGCCTCCATACTCGCAGGATGAAGGTTATCATTGCTTCCGTAATAAAAACACAGACTAGCCACTTTACTATTCCCTATTTCCTTTCTAGTAGTGCTTAGATTAGTGGTATTGTAACTACTCCGTAGGTAATCATTTGAATAACTACTCAATATAGTTTTACTTTCGATTTTCAAATACATGGAACTTTTCTTAGAGTCTATCTTTGTTCTCGTATGTTCCCGAAGGAGATTTTTTAATAACTCTATACCAACGAAATGTTTAACCGCTACAAGCGTAATATCAACATATCGTCTGAGTGAGTACTTACTTTTATCTGGTTTTATGAAACGGCAAGCGGCAGTGAGGCAAACGAAGAATTCGCTGAAAAAACAACCTATACCAGGAAACCACAGTTTATTAACTAATGATAACGGCTCTCAATATCATGAGAAGAGGAGGGATTTTTTAAGGAACCGCTTCCGGGTAGCGAGTAGCAAGTAAAACGGCCAGATCACTGCCAAATTTTAATAGAAAGTGTTGTCACCGAAAATACACAGATGTGCAAACTTTCAATAGTATCGGGCTTTTGGAAGTGGGTTAAAAATTGATCGCAAGATTCCACCACCGAACGACACCACGAAATACACCAACAACGACAGAACGACGCGAACCATACCGACGCGAACTTAATAAAGAAAAAAAACAGAACTTGCTACTAAGTCCCATACTGTTGGACTGATTGCAATGATGTAGTGAGATATCGAGATAACCAAAAAAAATTCCAATTACTTGACTGCACAATTGATACTTGCAGATACAGATAACTTGCAGTCACAGTTGATTAAACGCTCTCTGGACAACATTTTGACATTTTCCGAGTCAATCAATTGCCCAGCGGGAAAGGTAGGTACTCGTAGTCTTAATCCTATAAATGTCTACAACAAAGTGACTAATCGCTTCTGTTGTAAGTTCGTGGGGCTACTACTCCTTTGAGGGAATAATTCAAATCGCACTAAATGCCAATAAACAATATCTGATTGCCGTGTATGGGTTAATCGATTTTTCCACCAAAAAAACCATCACTCACTGACATATCTACCGCATTCAGTGTTCAGTGATATACTCCCACCGACGACCACCGTTTGTGAGCAAATGTACCAATGGCGGTGATAAATTTGCAATTTACGAGAATTATCTAAAAGGATTGCATAAAACATTTCTGTTGCCCGCAGTCGTTTGAATGAATATTTACGGGTTATGCAATTATGGGTTTTGGGTTTAGTAGGAGGAAGGTTTTTCGCATATTGCATACGAATGTATGTTGATTTGATTTAATTTACCCGCCCACTTTTTACAAAACTTCACTCTCGACTATAACGCAAATTGAATAAACGAGATCCATAAATTGAATGGCTCTGCAGTTCGTTGTTGATTCGCGAAACTGCGATCATTTAATAGAGCAAGTGAGAGAATTGTTTGAATATAAAGCCGTGATAGAGAGAGAGAGAGACGAAAAGAATGTACAAGGAGGAATAGAAGCAAGGAACGAGAATAAAGTGAAAGCAAAGAAAGAAACGAATAGCAATGATTAAAAAAAGAGGAATGGCCTGGTGATCTGAAACAAATATACTCTTCATTGCACATATACCTCCGCAAGGAAAGTGGAAAAGCGAAAGAAGAACATTAAG
Organism: Nephrocerus scutellatus; assembly: GCA_947095585.1. NCBI lineage: Eukaryota > Metazoa > Arthropoda > Insecta > Diptera > Pipunculidae > Nephrocerus > Nephrocerus scutellatus. The sequence goes on from OX352762.1 coordinate 123,141,185, forward strand.
ATAGAGAGAGAGATATAAAAATGAGCGAGAGTTGAAAGAGAGAGAGTGAAAGATATCAAAAATTCAAAAAAAAAGAGAGAGCAAAAAAGGAAAAAAAGGTGAAAGGTAATTGAGGAAAAATAAGAAAGAAATCGAGATATAGAAATAAAGAAAGGGAAAGAGAAAGAGAAGAGAATACAATCCCGAAAGACAAGCAACTGAAGAGAGTACAAAAAATGCCAAGAGTTATAAGCATAAATTAGAAGATAGAGAGTTCGATAGAGATATATAGAGCCAACAAGCAAAACAAAGACCAAAGAAAGCATAAAACCAATTGTCGCTTCAGAAGACTTGCACACCTTCTTGTGATAAATTTTTAAACCACTTCCCAAAGCACGATTTTATTCAAAATTTGCACCATTGTGTATCTCCGAAGAGATCACTTTCTGTAAAATTTTGGAAGGTATCGGGCTCCAGGGCCGAGATGCTCCCATAATTTTTTTTTAAATTAACCCGATTTTGTTCAAACTTTGCACACATATGTGTATCTCCGATGAGAACACTTTCTGTGAAAATTTTAAAGGTCTTGATTTGGTTCTGATGGGCTTTTGTGAGGGCATTGAGTGGGTTCTTGAGGATAATGTGAAGCGGCCTTGACTGTGGTCTGGTTGGTGTGAGGGGTGATGAGGCGTTTTTAGAGTGCAAACGATCTCTAAAAACGCCACAACACCCCCTCCAACCCACCTACCAGACCAGGGGGTCTTGAGGGAGTTTTAAAGGGTTTTGGGTGGGATCTTAGTTTCGTTTGATGGATTCTTTTGGGGGTCTAGAGGGGAATTGAGGGGTTTTTTAGAGGGTCTTGAGGAGGATCTAGATTTGGTGCCTTAAAGGGGTCTTAAGAAGGTTTTGAGAGAGGTCCTGAGGGTACTTTGATAAGGTGAGGTCTTGCGTGAGCTCTTTAGCGAGTCTTAAGGGTGTTTTTAGTTGGGTCTTTAGAGGGTCTTGAGGGAATCTTGAGATGGTCTTGTGGTGGTCTTTAGGTGGTCTTAAGAAGAACTTGAGGGGTGTTTCAGTGATGTCATGAGATGGCTTGAGACGGTCTTGGATGGGGTCCTGATTGGGATCTTGAGGTACCCTTGAGAGATTTCTTGAGAGGGTTTTTCTATACTTTAAAGTTATAAAGTAAACAGGCAGACAATCAGGGATCATAATCATCATATTTAGCTCTACAACCGGTGTACGGTCCTGGCCTCCCGCAAAAAATCTTTTCGAGCCGATGTCATCCAGTTTACTTACTTACTTACTTATGTCCTATATCCCCTTGTGGGCCTCTACTACGCCTACGCGCCATCGCATGCGGTTGCTGGCAATAAGCTTCAGCTCTCTCCGACTCAACTGTTCTGGGCCATGTATTTCTCGGATGACCCGTTCTTCTACCATCCTGAGATAACGGATTCCATTTCATTCCGTAGTTTGCTATGGAACTGTCGCCTTTTCGGAGTGTATCGCCAATCCACTGCCACTTCCGCCGTTGAAAGGTTGTACCTATGTGTTCCTGACTAGTTCTCTGGTAAAGATGTTCATTAGAGATACGATCTATTTACAAACGTTTGTAATCTTTTTCCTATAGTAGCGGTCACCTTCCAAGTGCTGCACCCATACAACAGCACAGATTCAACATTTGAACGGAACAGTCGCAGCTTGGTGTTTAAGCTGATCACATTGCTTCATCCAGTTTGGCATCCCTAAATTCTGGGCGTCCTGATCTACGCCATCCTTCCAGCGTAGGCTTGGCCGGCCTCGCAACACCAAATGGCTCAAACTGTGAAAGCGATCCAACATTTGACAGAAAACATTTCACAAAAAAATTTTCAAAGTTTCTTTACGATTTGATTCACCTGCGGATGCTGATTGCTGTTTTAGCGGCTATCGAATGTGTGCTTAGTCGGGGCATTGGTAACGCGTCCCTCACTGTCTATGTCCTATGCGGTGCATAATTGATCGAGAAAAATAATTTTACAAATCGTTGCCAATTTTACGAGCGGGAAAGTAATTAAGTGCGCCGCTGATATGTTGGATACGAAATTTTCGGCCAACCGTCTGTCAGACACACACATACGCACACATAAGCTCATGAAGTAACTCCATCACTCCATGTCATGCCACCGATTAGACACAAAGTACATTACAATGAAACTAACAACCAAAGGAAATCCATCCGCAATGGATGGTCATCGCAGTGGTTAGTCTTGAACTAGAAGAGCTGCTATTGCAACTCCTGGATGCCCTGTGCATGTCTATGCACAGCAAGGCAAAAACTTAAGTTTCAGGTTCGACGATGCAGCATTTTATTGTTGTGGCGTGCGGTGCACGTGGCCGCCTTCCCCTCCTTCGCAGCCTTCTACATAAATGGTGCTCAATTGAAGAATTGAAGAGTATGGAGTTTCAGTCCATTACACCAAGCCGACAACAACAACAGCCAACAAGCAGAGGGCATCAACTACAAGTACGGCGTACATATCTGGTACTCGCATCTCTCTGCCTGTAGGCAATGTTTTGTCTGTTGGCCACATCCTCCACGCTTCCATCTATCTATGTACGTTGGCTAAGAATTGCAGCAGTCAGTTCAGTTCGTTTGCGTTATGTGCTCTGCGCGACCATCGTGAATGTCTGGTTCCATCAAGTCACGAAGTTGACCTCAAGATCACTACGCCACCGCCGTCGAGCGTCAGCGATCAATATCCCCCCGATCACCCCTTTCAACATCCTGATTCTGATTGCTGCGGAGTACAATATTTTGAATGTTTTTTTTTCCAAGGCAACCCATTACACTAGATGAGCCGTATCAAGCCTGATCCAAAACAAATGTCTGTAGGGAATCGGGTTGATATTTTTGGGTGTCCCATTTGCAGCTGGAAATTTGTCACAGGTTGCCACCTTTCCGATGGACTGCACGAGAATATCGTGAACTGACAGTTAGATCTAACTGAGTGGAAAATGACAGTTTCCCCCACCGATCGATGTGGTTCAATTGATTTTTGATGGAACTCGTGCCGAAGTTGTCATCGCATTGTACTCTCGATGCAGCGTGTGCCATCGGCGAAACGGGCACGAGTACCAAGTCCAGAGTCACTGATCTCTGTCACAAATCCTGCCAACAAACATAGGAACAGTCAAAACTGATCATCGAGTGGAATTTGATGTGAGGCAATTAAGTTTGATGAGGTCACGCGGTTGCATGCGGTCATTTTGTTGGAAGTGAGTGTACTTACGCATTAGCAAGGGCCTATACGAGACAGGGTGACTTTACAAGTGTAAATGTGATGGTAGTGTAATTTGGTGTCTTGACTCTAAAGAGATCGTAAAGTACTTACTATTAGAAGTGAAGCGTTTGCTTCGAACTAGAAAATACTTCAAAGATATTATTTTTAATGTCGAATACTATCGAAATTCAATCAGAAGTGCTACAGTTTACAGTTAGTATTATAGTGAATCCACAGCTCAAATTAAGTCTGTGATTCTCTCACCAGCCCAGGTAGATTCATTTTAGCAACCGATAACTCCAATCGAACAAAACTGGAAATACGCGCATATATGTAGTATCTTTATAGGAAGGGACTTTACTAGTGTAATGTATCTCTGAACGTAACTGTAACGGAGTATCAGGATAATTATGGGATTTTAATATGATTAAGAGTTGAGTAAAGGAATATTTAGATATGTATTATAGCAAGAATGTTTATAGGAAGATTAAAGGATGGTTTTAGGATTATTATGGCTTGTTATTGTTATTGTGCTGCAATTTAAGATAAGACTGAACTCTATTACAAGATGGAATACCGTCACTCTGATCCGGGTTCCGGTCCATACAGGAATAAATAGAAATGAATCGGCTGATACACTCGCAAGAAGCGGTTATTGCGATTCTCCTACTGGTCTCGAACCAATGTTACACTTGCGCCAGGCAAGCTTAACTATTGGTATTCGAAGAAAAGGAACACTTTTGGAACTCCATAATCACTTTGTGGATAGCCCGAACAAAAACACCGCTAAGTTCATTTTAGGAATATCTAGAAGGAATTGTCGGAGCATGGTCGGTTTACTTACAGGGCATAACCCGACTGTAAGTAATATGTTGAAGTTGAGACTTATATGGGATACAATATGTAAGTCCTGCCTCGAGGAAAAAGAAACAACTATACATTTCTTTTGTAGCTGTCCTGCTTTTTCCAGGCTAAAGATGAACGTTTTTGGAAGGGATGTAATAACAATTGAAGAGCTTCGATCAATGAAACTAGATCAAGTCATTCGCTATCATATGGTAACGATGAGTGTTAAATAGTAAACTCACTGGGAACGAGTACAATGGAACGACGGCCTGAGTGCTCTCGTGTGGTTTTTCTCGGATTGTCACACCAACCAACGATAACTATATATATATATCAAGCTGCAAGGTTATAGCATCATACATGGGATTCTATGAGAAATAGTAAAGGATGACCGAAACCAGGTCACTCAAGTCTAAGTGTCGACAAAAAGAGGTCTAAAAAACACGGCTTAGCGACAGCAAGTCCAACAAAGCCCCCAAAAATCAATGCAAAGAGCGTTCTGGTATGCGCAAATAAACCTTCATAGGTCAAAGGCAGCCGCCACTGCCAATCTCTGCCACCTCTTCGCAGAAAAAAAAAACTGGGACATAGTTCTTATCCAGGAACGTTAGACCAACGACCAAAAAATTTAGGAATCCCACGCAAACTAGGTAAGTTGGTTTATAACAAGGACAATGAGAGACCAAGTAGAGCCACCACTCTCTTAATATTGACTACATAAATCAATTAATTTGCAGAGACCTGGCCGCGATCTCCTTGGAGATGCTCTCACCCAAGGTTAGCAAGAGCAACGCCAATTTTTCCCCTGCCTACTTCCCAGGAGATGAAGAAGATCCCCCTCCAGAAACGACACAGAGCTTCATTAACTTCTGTGTATCTCGTAATCAAAAATTTGTGATCGGATTGTTCATCAAAAAATATTGTGATAAACAACGTGGGGAATGATGCAACCTTCATGAACGTAATAAGGAAAGAGGTACTGGACCTTACCTTATCAGATTCAAGAAACACCAAACAGGGCTCAATCCTTTTTAAGAACCCCTAAACACACTACATGGGCACCGTGGCTTAGTGGAAATGCGCATGGCTACTGAGCAGGAGGTTTGTGGTTCGAATCCCAGTAACACTAAAAGTATTTTTCACGGTATCCAACCTCTCGAGAATGGATGACAAACGTTCCGAGAGTAATAACTTGTCACGGAGAGCTTGTCAATTCGCCGTTCAGAGCCGTCCTTGAATTGTAGGTCCCTTCCATTTGTGTCCAAAAATATAAATACGCAACACAAATGGTCGCGAGAAGCTAAGCCTCTTTCGCGTCGAATATTATTATAAACACACTAACTGGCAAGTCTTCTTTGGCCAACTCAAACATAACCTTATTGGAATACGTAGCCCCAATTATCTCAATTGCCGATTTTGCCAGCACGACAAATGAACTAACCGAGGCAATCATGAACGCCTACCATACAAGCGCCACTGTAATTCGCAAATAGGGCCAAATGTACAAACACCTGGACGCCCTATAAAACTGCCCTATTTAAATACAACATGGCTTTAAGAAACAGCAAAAGAAAAAGCTGGAGAGAATTCTGTGAAAGCATCGACAAACTGCCAACAGCTTTTCGACTACACAAAGCTCACAGACAAAGGTAATTATTTTATTAGGCAATTATGATTATGGCATTATCAAAGGATAATAGAGGATGTTTGTTAACCATTGGATATTGAAAAATATCGAAAGAAGTCTTCGGAACTTAAATAAAAATAAAAATTAGAAGTACTCGTACTGTCCTTTAAATATTAAGTAGTTCAATTGTTCTAGAAAGAATTTGCTGTATGAGCGAGAATATTTCTGGCTTATTAGCTCAAAAATTGACAAATCCTATGGAAATGTGTGAAAAAGAGTTTCCAAAGAAGGACTAAGCGTAATTCTCAGCTTTTTACTTATTACTGAGAAGTACAACTGCTCGTTTCTTTTCACCATAAACTGAAATGCAACGAACGATTAAGTTAAGTGCCCCACGAGGAATCAGTATCACCAACCACCACCACGCCGTCCGAAAGTACTAAACGTACGCCCGACCTATACCGACCGAGACCCATCGACCAGCACTGATCTGCTGACTCCAATGACGTACAAATGGCAGTTCCGCAAGCCATCGCTCGATCGCTGGCAATAGAAATAAAAATAAATCTACGCGACAAAACGTAGAACATTTGTCGATCGTGTCCGAGCACTTGCGCGATCACTTGGCTGTTTGGACGACCCAAACACTCGCAATTACAATGACGAGTACCCTAACTAAGCTAGCTGCTAGTTGATCATGTCGTAGATCGAGAGTTCAAGTCAATATTAGCGATCGTTGGCGTCGTTGTTGCGTCCAACTGGAATAGCCATCAGTGCATAAGTGGGGATCACACTTCAATCGTCAATTGACACAGTTTTTACACAGTCCACACACTAGGTGGGTGGGTTGGTTCGTTGGGGCTTGGAGGAGAAGCTAACTGTCTTGCCTTGTCGTCCGACGAACAAATTAATCCTTTGTGCGATCGATTTTGCATCAGAGCATCAGAAATATTCAAATTAATGCGATTTTCATGGGTACTTCAAGAGCTCGAAGTGTGTGTGTGTGTGTGCGAGATGCCATTGCTGGTAGGGTACTTAGCCTACATTTTACTCGCCATGAAGCTGCTTCGCAGTTAGTCCATTTGCAAGTTTACAGTTTTAAATTGCCATCTCTACTTGGGAATAATTGGAATTGGCTTATTTGTGGGGAAATTATTTCCTCTCTGATAGTTAATGTATAGCGAAAGTTGCTAAACGTTCCTATAATCGTGATGGTAGACGCGATTTGTCTATAAACGATCCTCAGTTCTTGCTCGCTCTTGCTCGACGATATCGCATTTAACCGCATCTACGAGTAATAATGGGCTGCGATAGACGAGTAGAATTGGGTCAAAAACTGGCTCTGACTTCGGCGTCATCTTGTGTTTTTTTTTCCAATACTATGTATTTCATAACATAACACAGAGAGGATAATAAAGGAGTGAAAAATATTTTCGTTGGAAGTTTAATTGAGATCAGAATTATTCTTAGCTGAGAAAACTAGCGTCTAGTTAATTAAATTCTGGTTTTTAAATTCTCTATATTAACTTCACTTGCCCGTGGCTGGCTGGCTGGCCAAATCTTGTGATAAATTTTTAACCCACTTCCTACAGGCCGATTTTATTGAAATTTTGCACACTTCCCTTCCCTTCCCTTGGGAACCCCAATATACAATTTTTAAATATCGCTATATCGCATCAGATCACGGCAAAGTCTGAGCTCTGTGCTTTGTGAGCAGCGCTGTTCGCTGCCGCTGCGGCATTTGGTGAATGATTTTGCCACAAAACGAGCACGCAGTGTGTATCCCCGATTAGAGAATTTACAAGAAAAATTTTAATTTTTATGGCTTGTTTTTTTGTTATTTTAAAATGGTATGCGAAAAAGTATTAGAAAAGTTGCTCGGAGTTCAAAAACTGAAATTGCGTCTTTCCATAGGATTTTTGTATGAACTCAACATCTCACTTAAGAACGGCTGGTCCGATTTGGCTAATTTTTATTTTAAAATACCACAAGAAGACATACAAAAGACCCTTAAAAGACACCTAAAAAGACTCACAAAAGACACTGAAAAACTGTGAAAAAAACTCCAAAGAGGCCTTTAAAAGACCCTCAAAAGAATAATAAAAGACCGCCGAAAAAATCATTAAAGACCCCCAAAAGATCCTCAAAATACCCTCAAAGGACCCCCAAAAAACCTTCAAAAGATCCTCAAAAGGCTTTCCAAAAGACCCCAAAAGACGCCCAAAAAAACTCCAAAACCCTTAAAAAAGAATTGAAAGATATCTTAGAATTATCTGATGATGAAGTCGCATAAGATAATATAGATGGAGATTGGTCAGACGTTGATGACGAAAACGCCGAACATGTGCCGAAAAAATCATTAAAGACCCACGAAATATCATCAGAAGACCCTCAAAGGACCCCCAAAAAACCTTCAAAAGATCCTCAAAAGGCTTTACAATAGACCCACTTAGGACCCTTAAGACCCTCAAAAGACCCCAAAAAGACCACTAAAAGAGCCTCAAAAGACCCCAAAAGACGCCCAAAAAAACTCCAAAACCCTTAAAAAAGAATTGAAAGATATCTTAGAATTATCTGATGATGAAGTCGCATAAGATAATATAGATGGAGATTGGTCAGACGTTGATGACGAAAACGCCGAACATGTGCCGAAAAAATTATTAAAGACCCCCGAAATATCATCAGAAGACCCTCAAAGGACCCCCAAAAAACCTTCAAAAGATCCTCAAAAGGCTTTACAAAAGACCCACTTAGGACCCTTAAGACCCTCAAAAGACCCCAAAAAGACCACTAAAAGAGCCTCAAAAGACTCCCAAAAGATCCCCAAAATATCCTCAAAATACCCTCAAAATACCCCCAAAGGACCCTTAAAAGGCCATCAAAACACCCTCAAAAGACACCAAAAGACCCTCATAAGACTCATTAAAAGACTCCCAAAAGACCCTCAAAAGACGCTTAAAACACCGTCAAAAAACCCTCAAAATACCACTGAAAAGACCCTCAAAGGATCATTAAAGATCCACAAAAGACCATAATATCATCATCATCATCATATATGGCTCTACAATCGGGGTCCGGTCTTGGCCTCCCGCAAAAAGTCTTTTCCACCGGTCCCGATTTCGAGCCCATGTCATCCAGTTTGGCATCCCTAAACTCTGGGCGTCCTGGTCTACGCAATCCTTCCAGCGTAGGCTTGGCCGGCCTCGCTGTCGTGTTCCATAAATACTACCGCAATAAGACTCATTAAAAACGGTTGAGAAATTGCTTAGTTCCACAAATTTTAAAAATGTAACACAATAACGTGACCAATAATGTGACTCAAAATCGCAACACAAAATTAATATTAATGCCGTACCCATCCTCATCGCCCATCAAGTAGTTTCACTTACAACAAGTAAATGTAAAAAAACTTCGTTTTTCGTGAGACCGGGCTATTTCAAAGTATTTCGTTTTTACACGCTTCACACGCGTCACACGCGATTCACGACACGGATCAAACGCGGAATATCAATATTGGCCCCTGACACTGAGCCGCTCACAAAATTTTAGTCCTATAGGTCGTACGAAAGGTAGTTAAAAAAGAACTCAAAAAACGAGAAAATGACACAATTTCAACACATCACACGCGCCACACGCGGCACGAGTCATACGTGGATAAATAATGCTATTTTGGATTTACACACTCACAAGATTTCAGCTCCCTATAGGTCGTGTGGAAGGGGGCTTAAAAGAGCCAGTGAAATTGAATTGAACTTAGATTAAAACTTTTTACTTTATTAGCGAATTTCAAATTATAATATATCTCTTCTTTCTTCCCTTTACTCCGCGGCGGAGCATAGCGCTTCTAGAAACGCCCGCCAACGAACTTGATTTATCGCCTGAGGTTTCAAGAGACGCCACTCTGTCCCCTGGGATATTGCTTCCTCTTCTAGTGTTCTTTTCCCTGTCTTGCTAGGACGGCCAACTCGGCGGCTTCCTTGTCGATTCCAGTCGAGCGCTAGTTTCATAATATCGTCTGCTGGCTTTCTTATTCTCAGTATCCTCCTTAAGCACTTGTTGTCGAAGGCATGGAGGTGCACCGCAATTGACTATGCGACTTTCCACGTTTCGCAGCCATACAAGAGTACTGAGAGAACGTTAGATCTGAAGATCGTTAGCTTCAGATATCGGGAGATTTGCGAGGAGTTCCAGATATTATTTAGCATACTATAGGAATGATTTTGAAACCCAGTAACACCAAAAGTATTTTTCACGGTGTCCCACCTCTCGTGAAAAACGTTCCGGGAGTAATAACTTGTCACTTCCACTTCCATTTGTGTCCAAAAATATACATGCACAACACAAATGGTCGCGAGAAGCTCGTCCTTGGACCGCAACGGTCTGTCGCGCTGAATATTATATAGGAGTGTCGCGCCTTGTTTTTTTTTTTTTGCCTCATTGCCAAGGGATAAGTCCCTGAATGACGTTCGTTACGGCAATAAGTTGGGCCACACATCCGAGTTTGTTTTGAGATCCAGCTGCCCAAATAACAAAACTTATCGACTTCCTCTATCTGATGTCCGTCAATCGAGAGATCACATGTTCCACTTGTGTTAACGCAAATGATTTCAGAATCCCAGATACCTTGATATATCGCATGCAATGTTCGCGTAGTTAACTCGACGTCGGCTTAATGGAGTTCTGCGTAGATGTTGTCATTTCCTGCTGCTTTACCTGGTTGCAATAAACGAATTGTTGTCTTTATCTCATCCAACGAAGGAGTAGCGACGCTGATCTAAGGTAGCCTATTAGGGTGCATATGTGGGTTGATGGACATGCCTGGCGAAGTACAACACAAAACATTCTTAAAATGTTCTGTCCAGCGGGTTAATTGTTGTTCCTCCACAAGGATGAAAGAGCCGTCTATTGCCTTAACAGGGTAGTTGATGTGGTGTTTCTTGTTGGCGAGCTTACGAGCGAGTTGGTAGACTGTGCTGTATTGTCTACTATCAGTTGCTTGCTATACTTGTGTTGCGATGTCGCTTAGCCATGCTCGTTTGTCGTTCCTAGCTGAACAACCAACTTGCCGGTCCAGATCCCTATACTTTCGCGCTAATGCGCTTCGCACGGCACCCGAGGATGGATTTGCATTAATATATAGTAGGCACAAAAATGAATGACTTCTGCCATTGGCACTTTTGCTAGGGACAGGGAAGTTAGTCATCATTACGTTCTTGTGTTTGTATTTTAATTTTGTGTTTACAGGATGCAAATATCGATGCAATATTTGCTAGCCACTACACGAACAAAAAGCGAGAATGGTGCAAATATTTTCCTTGACCGCACATCATGCGTGTACACGAACCAGTTGCCTTTCTAACATTTCCACTTCACTCCTAAAATTTCTGCAAAACAAATTGAAATAACATCAAAAATCTGCCAGTTCGCCACAAACACAACACAGAAGAATCCTTTGTAAGTACGAATGGAATCGAAAAAACGAAACCATCCTTAACCGCACTAATTAAATTGTGCTCTTTCTCACCCTTTCACTTCTTTTTCCACCATCTGTTCCACCCATCAAGCCATGGAGTCATAAGTACACCATTACTACTGAATCCAATTGAGGACAGCAACATCATGACGCAATTGCCACGCCACAAAATCATCCTTGTGTCGGTGGTCGTGATTTCTGGAAATCAAGTTGTGCGATTTTTATCTTTCTATCAAGCAACAATCGATGGATAGCGCCATTTACCAATCCCCACCTCTCACACAAAAAAACAAAAATGCAAGGTTGTTTCCTACATCGCCATTTCCCATTTTGCTGCTATCTGGAACCTTCAAATATTTGCTGTAGTAAGGAATCTGATTAATCAGCAAATGTCGGACATGCAGTTGTAGTTCCATATTTATTCCAAAATCCCAATAGCCAGCGATTCCATTGAATGTTTTCGCTTTTTGTGCGTCGTTTGTGTTGTTGTTGGTGGTGGTGCTGTAGACCAGTACCAGATTTTGTACTGCAATTTTGAAAATTAAAATGTTGCTGCATGCCTTTGTGTCTGTTAGTGTGTCTGTCTGTTGGTCTATCCGCCGCGCCGGTATAGCCATTGGCAGTATAGCAACTATGGAAACACAGAATTAGAAATGCAATATCATGGCGATGGTAATAAAGATCTTCGCATTGACGCTCACCTAATGGACGGGTAACATTATGTGCGAGTTTCGTAAATTGGATAGGACTGGTCTTGGCATTGGCAAAAGCAAATAATGGTCTCCTCCCTCTCACCATATGTCAGGGTACAGATAGTGTGGATTGTGGTTCTGTAATAACCTTGGTCTCTGTGTTTTATAGTGTATCTTATAGCTTAATATTTCCACTATGTGCATGGGCATCAGCATGCACAAAGTGGAAATATTAAGCTATAAGAAATGCCTCAAAGAGATTAAAGCCATTTCGACCATTTCGAGCTATTCTGAAATACATAAGTGTGAGAGCATAATCCGACAGTGGAGGTTGGATAGTTGGCAGTAAGCATAGAAAACTTTAAGAAGTTCGGAATCGTCAATATTTTAGCGGAAATCGACAAAAGCAAATGCGTAGAAATCTTTCGATAAAATAAGAACTCTTCTTAGAGAACATTTTCATATTTAAAAAGTTACTTTTAAGCTGGCTTTTAACCAGGTTGGTATGGAAATTTGTGTTTCCAAGAATATAATTACAGGCAATCAGACGGACGGATAGACAGACTGAAATAATTTAATCGATACGGAATCGCCAATTGGTCCATGTTATACATGGGGGCTCTTACACTTCTACTCAAAGAAACTACTAGCAAATAGGAAAATCGTTAAATTATAGAAGTAGAGCTACAATATTGCTCTAGAATCACCTAATAGTACAGTTGCCGTTGTCTGTTTGTTTGTCTGTATTGATATATAGCTGGCGCTGGAGTCGATATATTAACGAAAAGTTCATTTTCACACCATATGTTCTCTCGGTGCTCTGATATATAGGTGACTCTAGAGTCTAGATATTTACGAAAATGTGTATTTACGGTCTAAGAGTGGCACTGCGATAACATATGAAAATTTGTGGCGAACAATGGCAATATGGTTAACAAACTGCGTAATTTTTGATGGTTTCTCACTACTAGTGGATTAAAAATCCTTTACATAGATATATGTTTGTGTCTTCTAACCACTGGAGCAACGACACTAAAAAAAATGCTGCATTGATGTGGAAATAATAAGCCTTCTAACCTGTGAGTTCCATTTTATTTGCAGTCATTCAATTTACGGCAATAAAAAGGCTCCGTGCTCACCGTCAGACACCGTGGATCAGCACAGCACTGGAGACGATCTTTTGGCTACCAAGTGCGCCGCACCTTATTTAACCTAATTATATTCGTCAATAGTACTGCTGACTCCATCTTAGGTAGTAGGCATAGAGATCGGAACGACTGGTTCGATGACGAATGTAAGCTAGCGACTGAACGTAAGAATGTTGCGTACCGAGCAATGCAACAATTTCATAGAGCTCGGGCACGACAATGAATATAAAGAGCTCAGAAGATATGAAAAAAAAAACAGTTCACCGGCGAAAGAAAGCATACTGGGAGAAGAAACTCGCCCGTGAACAAGAAAAGTACAGAGAGCAAAGACCGCACAAGGCGCGGAAGTTCTACCAAAGAGTCCGCAGTATGACTCAACATACACCGCGTTGCAAAGAATAAGAAGGTTATCTGATCGCCGACCTCAAAGGCATATTAGAGCGATGTGAAGATCACTTCCATTAGTTGCTATGTGGCTAGTTAACTGAGGAACTGGAGGCTCCACCAATAACCAACGACCATACTATGCTGTCGCCACCAAGCATAGACGACGTTATAAAAATAATATTCGGCGCGAGAGACCATTGCGGTCCAAGGCCTAGCTTCTCGCAACCATTTGTGTAGAGCATGTAACTTTTGCACACAAATAGAGAATAGGCGAAGCTAGCAGAGCGAAAAATCGGCTTAAAAAATAATAAGGCCCCGGGATCAGATGGGATCACAAGGGGAACTGATTAAAATAGGAAGCCCCACAATACACGAAGCAATTCGTGAAATAATAGTGAAAGTATGGGAGGAAGAAGCGATGCTAGAAGACTGGCGAAGAGGCATCCTTTACCCCATACATAAGAAAGGAGATATCACAACAGGCAGCAATTATCGTGATATAACGTTGTTGAGTACCGCGTATGCGATTTTCTCCTCTATCCTTCAAGACAGGATAGCTCCATACGTTAGTCATCATTGGTCCATACCAGTGTGGCGTCATCCCAGACAAATCAATAACTGATTAGATTTACACCCTTAGGCAGGTGATGGAAAAATGTGTAGGATTTCAAAACTCACTACACCATCTTTTTTTAGGCGGCTTTAAAGTTATTAAGCATAACCAGATTAGAACTTTATAAAGCCATGAGGGAATTTGGCAACTGACACGACTATGTAGGTAGACCATGACCAATGTTATAAGCCAAGTAATAATATCCGGATCACTATCAAGCCCATTCAACATCTACAGCGGGCTCCGGCAAGGGGATAGCCTGGCCTGCGTCCTCTTTAACCTGGCGTTCGAGAAAGTGATCCGAGACTCTGACGTAACGGCTAGAGGAACAATACTCTAAAAGTCCATTCAGATACTGGCTTACGCAGACGATATTGACATCGTTGGGAGAAATCGAAGAGCTCTACAAGAAGCTGTCATCCAGACCGAGCAGGTGGCACGAAATCTGGGGCTGCACATAAATGAGAGCAAGACAAAGTGCATGGTGGCACCGTCTGCGAGTAGAAGATCCAATATTGGTCCCTCAATTAAAATAGTGGTGCGCGAATTTGAAGTTTTGCAATCCTTTAACTATCTCAGGTCAACTGTAGCAGCCGATAGCAGCATAGAACCAGAAATACGCGCACGGTTGCTCAAAGCTAACAAAGCCTACTTTAGTTTGTCAAGAGTCTTCAAATCCAGGAATTTAACTATAACATCCAAGCTGCTAGTGTAAAAGATAATGTATAGGCCAGTACTTACATATGGATCCGAGACTTGGGTGCTTAGCAAAAAGCATTCTGACCTCTTAGCCGCGTACAAAGAAAAGTCTTAATGAGAATTGTAGGCCTCGTATGTGAGGAATGACGATTCCGGAGACTCTATAATGATGAAATTTATCAGGATTACCGCGATGTCAACATCGTGAAAAGAATTAAGCTTGGTAGCCTTCGGTGGGCAGGACACCTAGCTTGCATGAGCGAAGAGGATCCTGCTCGGAAAGTCCTTTTGCGGTAGGATTTATGGAACATGACAGCGAGGCCGGCCAAGTCTGCGCTGGAAGGATGGTGTAGAACAGGACGCCTAGAGTTTAGGGATGCCAAAATGGATAAAATCGGCTCAAAATTAGCACCGGTGGAGAGATTTTTTGCAGGAGGCCAGAACCGGACACCGGTTATAGAGCCAAATATGAGAATGATGATGAAACTCTGGTATTGCAATGTACACATTGTCTTTCTCATGTTCCTGTAATCCATTTGCCTGAAACACACAGTGTTGTTGTTGTGTGTTATCTGGCACTCCACTGCCTTGTATTCTTTACACACACTGTCTTTTTGATGGTGTCATCGGTGACTGTCGATGACCACAGTAGTGGCTAACATATTTGTCAATGTTAGCATACGAAGGGTGCCGTAAATATTTTTAGAAAATGGTAATAATGCAAATCCGATGCAAATCTCTATGTTATGACTGTAATCTCTGTAATCTTTCTCAAAAGTAATCTTTCAGTTCACATCGCAACATTGTTTTTTATTTACTTGAAAAATTGAACTCAGTGAAAAAATGGAATTGTCGCGTGAAAATTTTCGTGTGATGATTTTTTACCATTTTCGAAAGGAGCTAAGTCAACAACAGTGCTTCGAATCACTTCATTCGACTTTTGCCGACGAAGCACCATCCTTGGCTAGTGTTCATAATTGATACAATGAGTTTAAATGCGAACGACGTTCATTCAAAGACGAGCCTCGTGAAGGTCGTCCAAAAACAGATATTGTGCCGGAAAACATCGATGCTATGAGAAAACTGATTGAAGAGGATCCTCATTTGACTAAGTAATTTAGTGGCATTAGTAACACCCCGACAATCCTACATGAACATTTAAACGTGCGGAAGCTATGTGCACGTTGGATTCCACACGCACAAAAAAAGGTTCGTGTCGATTGGTGCCGCCAAATGCTTGAAATGTGACGAGTCATAAAATTTGCTTATGAGCCGGAAAGAAAAGGGCAATCAACTGTCCAATCCAATTCGAAGAAAATCCAACAAAATTTGTGCGAGCTCGGAGCGTTGGAAAGCAAATGGTAGCGTGTTTCTTCACGAAACGTTATTACGTTCATAAGAAAAAAATAGTAAAACACTTTATTACGAACTTTCTGGATAAAATTGATCTCAATGTTAAAAATTAGCATGGGCAAGAAAACTTGAACAGGCATTGAAGTCGGATATCTGAAGACTCAAACTAGATATCAACTTTATTCAAACGCAGTTACAAAGGCTGGTATTTCTTCTAAAAACAAAGTCCTAGTAGAAGTTTCTATCATTAGTATTAACAGAGTAATTTCCGTTAACATGGGTCAGGGTAAACCAAAGTAAGCTTTTTCTTCAATCTCCGATAAATGATGTGAACATTGACGATATACCCTTAGTGTAGAACGATTTTTTCTAAGAATATACCCAAGAATCATTTCCCAAATTATCCTTGACGAATTAGGGGAGACCTGCTGTATAGATAGGTCTGTTACAAAGTCTTCTCAATCAAATAATTTATTATTGCACTTAAAATGACTTCCATCTATGGGTCGTCCATTGTTACCTTCATTTATATCATATTCCACCTACTATCCTCCTACCTTCCCTTCCCACTCTATCTATCACTCGTTGCAATAGGAGTGAGTTTTTCGCTCAGCGATTAGTCATAGCCAGATAGACAAAGCACGAATTTTTCCTGTTAACTTCTTTTGCTTGGATGGTTGCTTATAGATCGGTTGTTTGTAAAGGCGCACAGTAGAGCTTTGCTTTTGAGTGCCACACAACTCCACCCCTTTGCTAAGAAGATAAAAAAATCTACTAATAATTGTTGTTATTGTGTCTGTTGCTGTTTTTGTTTTGTGCCATTAATGTACGTGCGCTATGCCCTGCGCATAATAACGAGATGTTAATGGCCAACAAATCGATATGGAAAATTACAAGGTTCTTCTCTTCGTTGGCACATCATCATCAATTGACAGGTAGGTACCAGCTACCAGCTACCATCTACCAGCTACACTCTGTCCACTACGCCAAGCACAAAGCACAATTACTTGCCATATTGGCAGGATTGTTTGTTTAAGAGATTAATCATCATTATCGTCTTGTTTTAGCTTTTAAATACAACAACAACCAACAACAATACACATAAACTCTGGTTTATTTGTTTAGCTGGCGTTTCACAACGCACGTATCTATGCCGCAGGGCGAAACTGAATCGATTTTCTGTCATCACTGACCTGCCTCTATAGTCGGGTGTCTGGCTCTGCTCGCAGCTTTTTGATGCTTTTCGATGTTTGCATGAAAATTTCATGGATCCATATTTCTTTTCAGGAAAACTGAGACTTACTTTTGAAAAAAAAAATTTTTTTTTGGGTCAATCATCATCGTATCATCATCGTTTCTGATAAAAACTCTGGAACAACTAATAGACTTTTGGAATTCAGTCGTCGTAGTAAGTCGCAGATGCTTCACAGAGTTATTGGAATGATTTAACGCTCTTTCTGCACCACAAAGCCAAGTGAAGTCTTCGGGCCTTTCCTCGATAACCTACATAGAAGGAGTGTTTGACAACAAAAGTCCAAAGAAGGTAACAAAACAAACTGCTATAAAAAACAAACATTCCAGTAGACGTTCTTATTTGCTGACTTGATTCACACTCGTAACAGTGGCAAGCGTTGCTGTTCCAAAACTTTGCTACCACGACATCGCTGCCTACACTTATAAGCCGCTCTATATGTCGAGGTCTCAGTCGTATCAGTAAGTGGGCTTGCAGCCTGAAACTTCTTACCGCTGTACTTATAAAGGGTGTTTCCTTTACTTGGATAGAACTTACTGAAGGGTTAACTGTCAAAAGAGCTCTTACATTAAACTCATTGTTGATATTTATTACCCTTATATTCTGGAAAATCATTATGAATAGACTAACGGTTTAAAAACGCTACCAAATTATCCAAATTTACTTTGAAATTCATTTGTCGATTCGCGCAAATTATAGGCATCATCGTGATTTTTATGCCGCACGTAATCGTCTATCTGGGCAAGCCATCCATCGAGCTGTGGATTGATTTCGTACGACATACTCTCTGATGCAATAACCCGCAAATTACCCTATGGCTATACCAAAGCATAATTAGACCCAGGATCACATACGCGGCCCTGGTTTGTTGGCCAACAATACAGAGCAATCAACGACACGCTCAAAACTGAACAAAATACAAAGACTAATCTGTCTAAGTGCAACGGGTGCAGTTAAGAGCTGCCCAACGGCAGCTCCGGGAAAACTTCTAGGACTTCCACTCCTGCACATAAACATCAAAAGCGAGGCTGTATCAAGAGTTACAAAATTTAAAATTATTGAGTAAATTAAAGCAAACAAACCAGGTCACTCTAGCATCATAACCAAAATAGACTTGGAGTATGTAACTGCCCAACCATCAGACCTAATGATAAAAACAACTAATTTTAAAAGGAACCCGATTGGAATCAAGTTGAAAATATCATAAGTACCATTCCAAACAATGAATCCATCTGGTATACAGACGGATCAAAAACATGAACCGGAGCAGGAGTATTCGGACCCAGAATCACACAACGAATAACCGTAGGTAGATCTCCAACAGTATTCCAGGCAGAAACTATAGCAATAGAAGCTTGCGTCCTGGAATGTACTAAAAGAAGGTATAGAAGAACCGAGATCTATGTGATCTCACACAGTCAGGCAGCACTGCTGGACCAAAAAGTCCAGTCTTTCATTCTAAAAAAACGAGGAGCTACTTCCGTCACTTAAAAGAACTGGCAAAAAACAGTTCTCTCCCGGACACTCAGGCATATCAGGAAACGAGGCAGCAGACCTCTGTGCAAGAGAAGGCGTAGAAGGAACTTTTCCCTGGTCCAGAACCCAGCATTGCCTTTTCCAAATACCATATCAATAGAAAAATTAAAGAGTGGGAATACCCTACTATCGAAGCGGAATGGAATTCTTCGTCTGGAATGGGACAAGCCAAGAAGCTTCTAAAATACAACATCTTCTTCTTTATGTCCTGTATCCCCTTATGGGTCCTAGGGCCTCTACTACGCCTACGCGCCATCGCGTGCGGTTCCTGGCAATGAGCTTCAGCTCTCTCCAACTCTTCCCCAATTGCCGTGCCTCCTCCTCAACTGTTCTGCGCCATGTATTTCTCGGACGACCCGTTCTTCTACCATCCTGAGATAACGGGTTCCATTGCATTGCGTAGTTTGCTATGGAACTGTCGCCTTTTCGGAGTGTATGACCAATCCACTGCCACTTCCGTCGTTGGATGGTTGTGCCTATTGGTTCCTGACCCGTTCTCTGGTAAAGATGTTCGTTAGAGATACGGTTAGGCCAGAAAACCCTTAAGATGTTCCGTAGGCACCTATTTACAAATGTTTGTAATCTTTTTGTGATAGTAGTGGTCACCTTCCAAGTTCTGCACCCATACAACAGCACAGATTCAACATTTGAGCGGAACAGTCTCAGCTTGGTGTTTAAGCTGATCGCATTGCTTCGCCATATCATGGACATCATTCCAAACACCGATTTTGTTTTGCCGATCCGGTTGGCAATGTCCTGTTCGGTTCCACCTTCGGTCGATGTTAACATGAGTAACTGAGTTAGTGCCGAGGTTGATGATTTTGGTTTTGGCAGTATTAATCTTCAAACCCGCAACATTTGCCTCCCTCTCCACATTTGTTGTCATTTGGTGCAGCTCCATAATTCTATGTGAGAGTAAACAAACGTCGTCAGCGTAATCCAGATGTTTGAGTTGAGATGTAAAAGTCCAACGAATTCCTCCGTTTCCAGTAGATAAAGCTGCGCGAAGTACATCGCTAATCACCAACAAAAAAAGTATCGGCGATAGAATGCAACCTTGTCGTACCCCACTTAGGATCTCGAATTCCTCTGACAGCTTTCCTCTATGCAGCACATGACATTTAGAGCCATCATAGGTTGCTTTAATAATAGCTATTAGTTTATCGGGTATACCTCTCCTGCGCAAGGCGAGCCAGATAAACTGTCTGTTGACACTGTCAAACGCCTTCTCAAAATCGATGAACAGCAGGTGCAGTGGTGACCGGAATTCAACGCACTGTTCAATAATGATCCGCAGGGTGTTTATGTGGTCTACACAGGAGGATCCAGTGCGGAAACCTGCTTGTTCGGCATCGAGTGTATCTTCCAGATGTTCCTTAATACGTTCAAGTACTACTTTGGCTATTACTTTTGCAACTGCAGGGAGAACGCAAATGCCTCTCCAGTTTTCGCACTCCATAAGACTACCTTTTTTAGGGAGCTTGACAATCATTCCCTTCTTCCACTCTTCCGGGAAACTTTCTACCTCCCAAGCTCTCTCTACAAGAGGATATAAAAGCTCTGCTGATGTCGTTGGAGCTGCACGCAGAAGCTCTGCGGGTATACCATCTAGTCCTACCGACTTGTTGTTCTTTAGTGCGTTAATCGCGGTAGCGATCTCGTCTTTACTGGGAGTTGAAGTGCGAATTCGGGAAATTGTTCCTTCCGGCATTTCCGCTTGATTTAGGTGCATATCGTTAGCAAATACACGGTTAAGGACCGTAGAGAAATGCTCCTTCCATCGCTTGAGCTGATCCTCATCTGAAACGAGTACGGTACCATCTAGGCCTTTCACCGGATGTTGGCTAGAGCGGTGACCACCTGTCAGCTCTTTGGTGATTCTGTAAACGGTTCTGCTATCGCACCGGCTCACTGCTTCCTCTGCTTCTGAGGCCAGGTTGTTAATATAGTTACGCTTGTCACGTCTTACACTACGCTGCACTTCTCTCATTTTTCTTCGATACATGGACTCTAGCTCGCTCCTCGCTACTGCTGGGATATCTACAATACGAGCTTTAAGTAGTTTACGTTCTTCAATCCGCCTCCAGGTATCTTCGGTAAGCCACGTGCTGTGCCTTGCCTGGCTTCTACCAACAATACTTTCCGCTCCAGATGTGAAAACATTTTTCACAGCCTTCCAATGTTCCTGGATGGTTGTCGGCAGTGAGCTGCTGATTGCTTCCACTCCTTGCGATAAATGATCCCTTAATTGTTGGCGTACTGAGGGGATCTTTAGCCGGTCGATGTTATACCTAGGCATTCGGATGATATTGCGGATTCTATGAACTGATGCAGTACGTAACTGGACAGTAGCTACCATAAGGTGATGATCACGTACCATACCCATGTCGGCTCCTCGTCTGTTTCGGACGTCTAACAGACAGCTCCTAAAACGTCTGCTGATCGCCACATGGTCGATTTGGTTGGATGATGATTGCCTGTCAGTTGACACCCAGCTGACCTTGTGGCAAGTCTTATGCTCAAACATGGTGCCTCCTATAACAAGGTTGTTGGTGTTGCAGAAATCAACAAATCTTTCACCATTGTCATTTCGTTCGCCGAGGCCGTGCTTCCCAATCACATGCTTGAGTCCTTCATTGTCGTTGCCAACCTTGGCATTCAAATCCCCCATCACGATGACGATATCTCCGTTCGGCGTCCGTTGAATACAGCGTTGAGTTGATTGTAGAAGTTGTCCTTTTCATCCTCAGTCGAGGGATTCGTTGGGGCGTAGCACTGTATGATCGTGACGCGCCGTACTCTAGTCCGAAATCTGGCCGATATGATCCTATCACTATGCGGGTGCCAGGAAATTAGGCCTCTACGTGCTGTTGGCGTTAGCAGCAGACCCACTCCAGATTCACGAGTACTGCCGGAGGGTTTGCCAGAGTAGAGTAGCACAGTGTTACACGTTGGGGATTGGTACTCTCCCGCGTCGAACCATCTTACTTCACTCACTCCCAGTATGTCCAAATTATATCGAAGAAACTCACGTTCCAGTTGAAGAAATCTGGCATTATGAGGTCCTTCACTCCCAGAGTCAAGGAGCGTCCTCACATTCCAGAAACCAATCTTAGTCCGGGTACAATAGCCAAAAGTCGTCATTATTCGATCATTACTTATCCGAGGCGTTGTGTCAGTTTCAGTAGCGGGTATTTTTCGGTACCGCAGGGTGCTAGCCCATGTTACCTAGACTAGAAACGCTAGACCGTTCGCACTTGCAGTTTTAGCCTACATGTATAAGGATTTATACACATAGTTGCCCGGGGACCACCACGAGGAGGTAGAGCAAGCACTACATCACGAACTTGATTGTTACGCTACTGGCCCAAACCAAGTTTTGAGCAGTCAGTAGTTTCCCGATCAATCGCAATGCAGATCCCCAAAAAAATACAACATAAGTCATATAAACGGGGCCATCAAAAACTGGACCGTCATACACTAAGAACACTAGTCTGGTATTTGACAGGACATGGCCCATTCCATGACTATCTTCCCCCCACGTGAAATCACTGGCTTATGCTGATAAGCATGTATTTTGTGACATACGGCCAGCAGTGCTCAAAATAGTGGCAGGCAAGCATCATCAGCGCAGTGGAGGTGTTTAAGGTATGTTGTGATATTCCAACGAATTCCATTATTTCCTTTCGTCAACGGCTGCTTGGAGTACATCGCTGATGACCATCAATAATAACACAGATGATAGTATGCACCCTTTATAGCAGGTCTTATGCTTAAACAGCGTACCTACAATGACTAAATGGTAGGTATTGCATCCATAGTCCATATATCTTTCTCCGATTTCGTACCGGTCACCAAGACCGTGAATAGTATTTCGCTATAAGCCACCAAATTTAATCTTAGCTCAACTTACGCTCCATTCGACTCTGGCTCAATTCGACTTACGCTTCGTTCAACATACGCTCCGTTCGACTTACGCTTTGCTTAACTTACGTTCGCACATATCATTTGAATCAGTCCTAAATGCAATAACACAATAAAAATTTACTGAAATTTAATTCTATTATGTACATCGCGTATAACTTGGCAGATGGTCTCATTTAATAAAAAAAGATGTCAGGATGGATGAAAAGTAAATTCTTTTATATTCATTAAATTTTAATTAATAGTGGAATGTGTTAAAGACTTGCACTATTTCTATACACTTGGAAGAACAATGTTGGATGGGCTATTGCTCGCCGTGGAATAGGTACCTCGCGCCGAAAGAAAATCAGCGACAGTTTCAATAAGTTGGTCAGGATGTGTTACCGTAGAGCGTTATGCTGAAAAAGTCCTTCTGGTAGAAGTTATGGACACTACCGCAGGGCTGACCAAAAGATTTGGAAGATTTGGAAGACTTTAAGATTTGTCGATGCCCATGTGGAGGCCCGGATGTTTTGAACTTAATGACCCCAACAAACCAAATTGTTTGATAATCATCTGCATTAGTCCCCAGTAACACTCAAGCAACCAACATCATATACAATAAATTATATTGTCCTCTTCCAACTGCAGAAACGACAGAAAAAAATCTGATCTGCAATCTAAGCGCAACAAATCTTTTCCTCTCTGTTTTGTGTAACCACATCACATCAGGATGAAATTAACCCCAATTAAACGTCAACACATCCTTTGGCATCAGAATTAGAGATCTGTATTTTAAGTGGAAAGGAAGGAAAAGAAAACCTCAGATTTATTTAGTGCAACCGCAAACAACTTATCCTGAACCTGATGGCAATGTTGGTTGACTCTGACTCGACGCAGAAGGCACACGTAGGTACACGAAACAGGACATCACATTTATTCCAATTATTGCAAATGACTACTTGTTCACACTTGTGAGCCTGTTGACCAATTATCAAGGGATTGCAACTCGTTGTTTTTCACACCTCTCACAGGACAATAATCTTAGATTTCATTATGGGACTTGGACTTGGAGTTGGCTCGGACTATTCATAAATTCTGTCAAATTCCCCGTCATAGACGAAATGTTTTGCAAAAAGTTCGAAACAAACACTTGAACATCCATGTGGCAGTGTCTGTGTAAATGTGAGATAGCAATCTTAGGAAAACCTTCAGGATGGAAGCAGGCGCAGACTGAATTACAAACAACAATCACAAGCATCATCATCATTCGTCCTATTTTAAGGAGCCAAAAAGTAATCATGGGCTGGAGGATGCTGGAAATGTATGTGTTTCCTTATTTTAAACGCATTTATATTAACTTTCCGGTGTCGCACTGTCTGTCTGTCATTCTAATGCTGTTAGTTGACAGTCCAGGACGCGATATTGATGGAGGACTGTTAGGAGACGGGTCTTAAAAGTTGCTTCGAAGAAGTTTTGAGAGGGTTTTTGGTTGGGTCTTGAGGAGGCCTTCATGGGGTCTTAAGGGTCTTGATAGGAGTCCTGATAGGAGTCCTGATGGGTGTATTGAGGTAGTTTTGAGAGGGTCTTCTGTGGGGTCTTGAAGATGTCTTAATGAGACCTGAAGAGTCTTGACAGGAGTCCTAAGAGGACCTTAAGTGGGTCTTGCGGTGGTCTTGAGATAGAATTAAGGGGTCTTGAGAGAATGTTGAGTAAGTATCGAAGGGGTCTTGAGGGTTCTTTTGGGTTTTTCTTTTGGGGGGTCTTTTTAGGATCCTTTCGGGGTCTTTTTGAAGTCTTTTGGTTTTTTTTTTGTATTTTCTTGGTATTTTTGGGGTCTTATGGAAGTCTCAACTGTCCCATCCTATCTGCATTACTATTACTATTATAAAACGCCTAACCACTGGACGTATCGAAGCCACATTCACCCCATATGTTCGTTTTGGGCTATGATATGTTTATCTCTGTGGAGGACTGTTAGAAGACGGGTTGCTTCGAAGAAGTTTTGAGAGGGTTTTTAGTTGGGTCTTGAGGAGATCTTGATAGGGCCTTAAGGGTCTTTATGGGAGTCCTGATGGTGGTCTTGAGGGAGTTTTTAGAGGGTCTTCAGTTGGGTTTTGAAGGGGTCTAAATGGAATCTGAAGAGTCCTGACAGGAGTCCTGAGAGGACCTTAAGTGGGTCTTGCGGTGGTCTTGAGATAGAATTAATGGGTCTTGAGACCATGTTGAGTAAGTATCGAAAGGGGTCTTGAGGTGTCTTTTGGGTTTTTATTCGAGGGTCCTTTTGGGATCTCTTGGAAGTCTTTTGGGTGCTTTTTGGTATTTTCGGGGTATTTTTGGGGTCTTTTGGAAGTCTCCACTTTCACATCACATCTCCATACTATTACTATTATTGAACGCCTAAACCACTGGACGTATCGAAGCCATATTCGCACCATATGTTTGTTTTGGGCTCCGATATGTTTATCTCTTTTTTGAGTCAAGTAAGTGCCGCTGAAGTCTAGATGTTATCAGGCTTAAAAAACGTTATAACGCGTACACCACAGGACGTAGCGAAACTATATTAACTCCATGTGTTAGTTTTGTGTTCCTATGAATTCGTGAATTTTGGACCCGGTAGGTAGCGTTGCAGTAGAGATTTGAACTAAAATGTAAATTGGTCTATTGGTACAAAGCGTTGTTATAGCATCAAGCCTAAACCATTGAAGATATTATATTCACACCGTATGTTCGACGGATGGTTCTGAATGTTTAACTTTTTTGAGCCCGGTTGGTGGCGCTGTAGTCAAGACATTTTTGAAAATTTCATTCTGCACGTCATCGCGTCTACGCCACTGGACGTATCGAAGCCATATTCACACTATAAATTCGTTTATTGCTCTGTTAAGTTTTTTTTGGACCCGGTAGGTGGCGCTAAAATCGAGACGTCCTCCGACATAAAACCACTGGATTGTTTTTAAAAACGCTATAAAATAAGTATACATCAATATTTTTTGAAATTTTTTCTTTGGAATGTGAAGTCTCCGATTTAAGAATAAAAAACAAATTTCTTTAAGTCGCTTCCTCTGCTGGCGTTACAGTAAGCCATCCTGTGAGTCCTCTTTTCAAGAACTTTTTCGATGATTTCGCCGACTATCTCGCGCTGAAATCCCCGGAATCAGTCTCTACAAATTCCACCTTAGCCCTTAACTGCCGATCATCTGTTAGGGAGATGGCGGAGCAGTTTAATATCCACATGTGCTGGGTGCCAGGGCATAGAGACATTCCGGGAAACTGTATGACTGACGAACTCGCCAAACAAGAAACTACACTATCCATCTTATCGAAATATGGTTCTCTAGGCATACCAAACTCATGTTAAAGCGGGATGCTACTGGCAAAACTACGGTCAAACGGTACAACTTGTATAGCGATCCGAAGCGCTCCAAGTGTTTCATCTCTCAAAAACGATCGCATATCGGTGCTATTTTAGGTGTCATTAAGGGACACTGCAGGCACGCAGCAAGACTCGGAGTCTTCTCGAATGTCTTCTGCAGAAGCTGCATGGATGAGGATGAGTAGGAGACCATTATAAATCTACTCTGTACTTAAAATCCATATGGGAGCTTTCTTCTACAATGAAACTGAAGATCTTATCAACACTCTTTACTGATCCGTGTGGTATCACAATGGACCACAATGTTGGTTTTTACCGACAACTACCTTAACCTAACCTTGCCTAACCTACACATCATCTTCATTATCCTTGTGCGACAAATACATTTTACATAGATCCTATCCACTCACATACCTTTTCTTTCCTTCCATCCTTCCTTTCTACCTTCAATTACGGATAAATCCTTTGCGGGAGATAAATTCCAAAACTGCTGTCACTTTTAGTTGAGTCAAACTTTTGACATCAATAAGAAGAGACTTTTTTGTCGATAACTCTGCCTCAAGTCGGGTCAATAAAGGTTTAAGTGCGGTACTTTTTTTAAAATCCTTGTCCAACTTTTCAAGTTATCTCGATTTCACTCTTCTCGCTTTTCAACAATTACACAATAATCTTCTCCCATCTTTCGTCCTGAGAATCAGAATCAGAAACTTCCTTAATGTATCCTTTTTTCAATTGCTGTAGGACAAGTTCGCAACTCATTTTAATCGGTAGCCGCTTCCAACTGTCGAGTTTATATGAAGCGTATGCCTGTCGAGGCGTATAATACGCAAGGATATACGGACGCATCCTCGGTCGGTCGGCAACTCAGTGTGTTGTAGACCTATAATGGAGTTTCACGGAGCATCACAAAAGCGAACTGAACGATAAACTCCAGCAGCGAGTCCATTTGTTATTTCACTTTTTGCTTTATTACACCACCGCGCACAGTGGTTGTCCTGCTTAACGGTGAGTATGAAAAAAAAACCACATAAAGCCCCGGAAAACCGGCTAGTTGGCCGTATAAATATTTTTTCGCGTTCGCACTGAGTGGCTGAGATGATTACTTGCTGCTCTAGCTGGTTGCTTTGTAGTACATTTCGCTTCGGTACATTTCAAGTGAGATAGAGAAGGAGAGAGATACTTTTCTTTGGATTATTCCTTTGGCCGCCGGATGAGATTTATTGGAATTTCCGCAAACTCTGTTGGAATATTATATCCTCTATGCGTCTTAGTGCTTAGTCCTCCTCTTGTTGTTATTAAGTGCGGTTTCGCATTCGTAGTTTTTGTCCATTACACACACTCTCCAATCTCTCTCACTCACACACACACACACACAGACACACACAACACATAAATAGACAGACTTTTCGGTCTATTGCGCTCCAAATTACACAGCGCCGTGGTGCTCCTGCTCTGCCATCCAAGATAAATTTTATCGAATGTCTGTGGTGATATTTTCCGGATTTGGGCAGAATTTTCAAAATTTATTCCCATTAAAATTTATTGGCTCATATGTTGCGTGGCAATGGAGTTGCAGGAGCGAATGAGTTTGGTGCGGAAATGTGGTTGATTCCATTGTGAACTAAGATGTTAAAATACATTGAGGACAGGCCGGATCATTCCGACAATTTAATTTTCGATAGGCGCATTGTCTACAAAATGGATCTCTCTAGATTCTATACAATATCTTTATGTTCCATTGCGTCAGCTAACCATATTTTATGTTTGGACATAAGCTAGCAGGGATATTAGCTATAAGTTTCAATTTTTTTTTTGTATTTCTACCCTAGCCCATATGGAAGACACTCCAAACTGAAAGACCTAGGGTGTCTTTACTCTAAGAGACGTACCACCTCTCTAATGAACGATAGTAGCAGAATTTCGCAACTCCGCTGTCGAGCATATTTTCTTGTGAAAGATGCGTCTCCTTAACAAAAGTAATGCTAGGCATTCACACCAGTCACAGCCAACACCAGTTTTGTTAAGGTGATATCGAAAGCCTCAATGACCTGTTAGAAAACTCACCAGCTTCCTAATGCCATCCCTATTAAAATTAAGGATTTCCTTGTAGGAAAAGGGCCTGATTAATTGTTTGGATTGTCTAAGCCCCGGGACACTATCCCAGTGGGTCAGACGAAGTTTGTGTTCCAAAACAATTTATCAGTTATATTATAATGTCGGAGATAGTTCAGAAGATGCCTCTTTTAGGAATTGAGCTAAGCATTTTTAGGTGACCCACCCGGTATGTGCTCGTATTCTAGTTCCAGCTTAATAGTGCATCTAGCAGCCGTCTTCCTAATGAAGATTGGCAGGCGTGAAAGCCCTACAATAGCTTATAGTGCTGTCTTAGAGTAGGTGCACATGACACCCGTTATACCTAGACAGGCAGCTCTTTGTAGCTTCTGAAGCTTAGTTGCCGTTGTACGACCAATAACTTTCGACCACCAAACAAATGGCCGCGTATGTGAGAAAAGATCTCACCATCAATGTGTAGATCCAAATTAGCATTTTAGGAGTTAGACCCTAAGATCTGCCGTAGAGGCGTCTATCGGCCCACAAGGCTCTAGTAGCGCGTTTGATGGCGGACTTGATATGAGAATTCCAGTTTAGCCATTTATCAAGGATGACACTGACATATTTAACCTCACTGGAATAATCTTTGATGATGATAGGTCCCAAATCATTCACCACCATTCTAAAACGTGTAGTAAAGCACCTTGCATGACATCAGTGATAGTCGTTCAGTGCTTACCACTAATAAGGATCGCCAAATTTGAAGATAAATGGACTGGCAAGCGTAAGGTCAGGTACCTCTTCGCGAATCGCATTTATGAAGGCGGTGAAAGGTTTGGATCCTTTATTAGTATATAAGATATTCTAAAAGATACTCATCCCTTCTATTTATGTCAATGCTGCGGTGTGCATTCTCAGTTACTGGACCTTTAAGGACGGAATGTTGTCGTCGTCGCCGGGGAAATACGCTGAAGCACACACGATGTTCTGTGTTCCCCTCTCGGAACCTCAATGAGCAGGGCCATCGGGTCTTTCGTTATGAATTCTGAAATAGGAAGAAAGTTGATGTTCGTGCCGAACAAGCAGGCCGCCCTCGGCTCATCGCACTGACAGATCAACTTATTTGTCCCATTCCGTAGACCTTTTACCTGTCCGCTAATAACCCAAGGCTCTTGGATGTGACCAAGGGATATAATTTCGAGTTTCGGATTCGGACCCGTACGGCGACGTCGTCTGAAGTTTGGGTAAAGTTCGGCAGCTCAACAGCAGACCGAGCAGTTGAGGCCACCATGGGTTTGGCAATTATCTAAATACAGCGGATTGGTCAACATCAGGACCCAAGGTTGATGCGCTTTGAGATGCATCGGTCTCATAATTATAAAATCATGGATCAATATTGATCCACGAGTAACCGCGAAAAGAGGTTACCCTTGTCAGAGCCCGGTATGCCAAGGGAGGGCTAGTTAACACTGGAGTCCGCATACTAGCGACTAAGCTCCCTCTAAGCCGGCTTACGCTATTCCATCTTGTATTAGAAATAGCTTTTACTGAGGATAGGACAAATCACTTGCCTCATACCCTCCTCCTTTACCCGGGCTTGGGACCGGCATGTTGGGTTGGTTGGTCGGTTGGTTTAGGAAATGGAATTCCCCCAAATTCTTTTATTGTAACGACCAATGTAGCGACGAAGAACCTTGGCTACACTGAGTATTACCCCGGCTGAGTAAACCTCGTTACAAAGTTACATAAAAGCCCTCCTCTGCTTTTTAAAAAACCCACTTCGTTCCCTTCCTAAAGATTCTCGAAAAAACTGAAAACTCCTGTCCATAATTTCATCGCGCTTTGCAGAAAAATATCAAACCCCACAACTCGATTGAAAACTAGTCACAATTGACTGATCCAGCTCCAAGTCCACCTCTAGCTCCAGCATTCAATATTCCCATGAAGCGAATATAATCAGCCGCAGTTGCTTATCACAATTCTCGCTCACAAAGCGTGATGCGTGATGCAATATCAACCTTCGTTGCATTGCATGGCGGAATCATTCGCGCGTGCTCCTATCAACGCATTGTGATAAGGCGACCGACTTAAGTGCGAAAAGTTGTTCGCAAATGTACAGGAAAAGCGACACAAACCGCCAGCAGCCGAAGCGTTGAATGCCTAATGGTTTGCCAGCAGCCGCCTTCAAGTGTTATCGCTGCTCCGAAACAACGACCACCCGCCCGCACGTCCGACCGTCTGGATATTTATGCACAAGTCAAGAGGAGGCTTAATCGAATTTTCAACAGAGATTCAACCACGTCTTTTTGGTGTGCACCACTCGCTAGTAGTGCTGCTCTGTGCATGAATGCGCGCACAGCCATATTGCATCGGAAACACAGCAGCACTACAACATAACACTGGCTACTGGCAGCAGCAAGAAGCAGCTCCACCCCCCTCCAACTACACGAACGAAGTGAACAAAACGAAACCAATCTGATATTGGAAACCTCGTTGATTTCCGTCCGGCCAGCCGCAAGTCGAAACCACTAAGCAACAAACCAACCATGTCCAGATCCAGAAAACAACATCACAGCCAGCTAGCAGCTTCTGGCTTCCATTGCTCACCGCGATGTCGAGAAGCGTATAGAGTATTGTAGATATAGGAGCATAAAATTGTAGTAACGAGAATATTCAGAGTGAGAGTCAGTCAGTCAGTCAGTCAGTCAGTCAGTCAGCCGGGCTCGCTCATTACAATATCTATTCCATTCCGCGCGAATGTATGTCACGTACTCTGGCAGACTGTATGTCGCCGTTCATCGCGGTTGTTGTTGTTGTTGTCGTCATCAGCATCGCTCGGTCATTGCACAAATCACTGCACCACCGTGCACCCCGGTACCTGCACAGCGCAAACATCGCTCGCGTGCAATTGCACAATGCTGCATCAGCGGCAGTGCGCGATAAGTGTTTGCTGTTCGCTTGTATGTACACTGCGGGTCACTAGATTAGAAGCAGTCAAAGAACAATCGTTTCTTGTGAAGTGGTTCATTTTGTTTTACACTTACACTAACTATCCCCGGTTGCTTCGCTACCATACACTTAGGGTATTCTAGAGTATCTCTTTTCTTTAATCGTTTATGGCTATTTGTGGTTAGAGATTGTTAGCGAGTGGGTTGGGGTGTATTTCCAGTTCGTTGATATACTTTCGTATTTTATTTCGAATTTCATCTTGAACTGTAAGAATTTTCAGGTCAGGATATTTTCATTTGTAATGAACCACGGAACGCAAATGAAGGTTAGTATCTTTGTCTGACTTTGTCTTTCTAGCTTTGTAATATTGGTAGCTGACGATGTGCCCCAAAGTTAGATTCCGTAAGACCAAATACGCTTGATGATAGTTTTATATATCATTACTAGGTTTAGTTTTGATTTTTGTTAAGTAACCAGTAGAGTGATTTAAATTTAAGTTGATTTCGAACTGGTTTGTATGTTTACTTCAAGTGAGAAAGTTCGAGTTGTGTGGTATGGTGAGACCGTGTATTTTGACTATGTCGTAGTTACCTTTCCCCAGGGTAAATGTAATGTGGTAGCATTTTGTTTCGTTTACTTTAATTATGATGGTTTTTAGGCATTTTTCTCGGTCGTAGACATGATTTTGAAGAAGTTGAGATGCGATGTCTGGGTCACTATGAGAGCTGATAATTGCTGCATCTTCCGCAAAAGTTGAGGTGTGTGTGAAGTGCTGCGTTGGTAAATCAGAAGTACATATTAAGTACAAAAACGTGCCCAAAATACTCCCTTGTGGACCCCCGGCTTCGATGTTGCATAGATTTGATGTATAGGTCTTGTATTTTGTGCGAAATTTACGATTTAACTTTCTAGAATTGCGTGTGTGTTTTGAAGAATCATATGAGCTATACCTTATCGAAGGCTTGGGCATTATGAATAAACAAAGCTGAACAATATTGTTTATTTTCAAAGGCTCGTCTAATGTTTTTAACTTTGCAATGTACCTGTTCAATAGTATTGTGTCTTCTCCTGAAACCAAATTGGTGTAAAGATATTACATTTGTATCTTCAATGTATAGCATGGTCCAGAATAAGCTTCTCGAATATCTTCATAGCGGATTTGCCTTTAGTAGCATCTTTTCCCTGTTAAGTAATGACGATGATATCGGATTGCTTCCAGAAGTTCAGGATTTATTTTAGGCGTAGTGATGCATTTAACTGAGTAACTGAGTTACGGAAATTTTTTTGGGAATAATCATGGCATCCAGTAGCTTTTTTTACTGTAAGTTCTTGATAGCTCCTGTCAAGTTTTTTATTATTACTTTGAAGGGAGCTTGCAATGGAATAATAGGGATTTCAGAAAGAGTTTCAGGATTTGGTTACTGATTTGGTGTAAAGACTTTACTGAAGTGATTGGCAAACGCTTTTTCTTTCGCTGAGGTGCTGCTTTACCAGCTGCCATCAGGTAAACAAATTGCGGATTCTAATTGAACGGATTGTTTAAGCACGCCATAGAGAGTAATCAGTTTAGCATATTACGCGACATAACGTGACTTTAAATCGCTGCAACTTTGAAATTTTACGCTATTCGCATGCAGGATGTTCATGCCATTCTAACTCATAGGCCAAAAATGTCTCTAATGTACCGTTATCTTGCTTTGAATATTTTTTAAATCAATTTTCATAGTAAGAAGACCCCTAAAAGACACACAAAAAACGCACTGAAAACCCTTAAAAGACCCTTAAAAGACTACCAAAAGACCACAGAAAGACTCCCTAAAAGAACCTCAAAAGACCCCCAGAAGACCCTTAAAAGACTCTCAAAAAACGCCCACGAGACCCCCTAAAAGATCCCAAAAAGGCACCAAAAGATCCTTAAAAGTTTTCCGAAAGACATCCGACAAACACACAAAATACCATTAAAAAACTCCTAAAACACCACCAAAAGACCCCAAAACTTGAATTTCTATTAACCACAAACTACTCTAACTTTTACTATCATTTGTTTTTTCTTTCCTGACATATAACTGAGGAAATATTCATTTTATCTCCCATAATGATGTGCTTCTAATCTAATGAGCCGCAGTGTATGTATGGCTGCTGATACAGCATAACAAAATGCTCGCGACGTACCGCATGCCCACAGCATAAATTATTCGCGTACCACGGCGGCTGTTATGTGGGAAATTATCTGTGAAGCATCACCACTCACCAGTGGGTGCTCGCTCGCTCTGTGCAAAGAAGCACGGTCTCATGTATGCATGCATCTCTGTCTCAGTGCCGCGAATTCGAATTCGAATAATCACATCGGCGATTTTCTCGCCAAATCATTAACAGAACTGCAGCAGTCTGAAGGAGAAGGCTGCGGCTGAACTCACTCATTGTCAGCATCAGCCAAGTTCACTTCGAATCTGCTTCGTTCGAATGCTGTGACCGTGCAACAACAACACACCTACAGCTCATGATGATTTTGAGTTGTGATGTTGTGACTCGGCCGCGGCCGCACTTCGTAGTAATAATTGCATTTCATACACAGTACAGCCACGACTGATGATGACTTGGTGGGGTGGTCACACTAGGGACTAGGGCATTAGGCTGTGTGGATTCATTCAAGGCGTTGCACATACTCGTTGCATATAAATGTATGCTGTACGTACGATTATTCTCTGATTCTCTGGCGAGATGCAAATTTCCGTACGGTTACTGGGTGTGTCGAGTAATTACGTATTGCCATTTTTTTCGGTCGTATGTGAGGCGAGTGGAATGATTGGGACTGTGATGTTGACGGCATTAATTCTCATAATAACGGCTTTGCTGTATAACACCATCGCGGCGACAATGTGTGGAGTAATATGGCAGTCCCTTCTCTCGAAGATCATGGTCAACGTTTTGTGGTCGCTGCATGGTCGTCTTGAAAATTGTATGGATTAAAGAATTTTTATAGGGATTCTTAATTTATCATTAATATTGTAATGAAGTTCCCATCATTACACACCATACCTCTATGGTTTCGATTTGTCCGTCTCCCGATACCGCTCAGCACCTGTGTAAAAAGTCAGAAGCCACCGAAAAGCAGTGGATACCCAACCGCACGTGTGTAAAATGTCTGCAGCCACAGAAAAGCAGTCTAAACCCAACCGCATGTGTGTCGGCAGCCACATAGAAACAGTGAGCACACGGCCGAATTTATGTGACTCACTATACAAATATTTTAAATTCAAGTACAAGACATGAAGTAAAATTCACACACGGTCTTTGCAAAATTGTGGTTAGGTACGCCAATTTTTACCCACAACAGTGTCGAGTTCCGAGTGCCTTGTTTTATAGGCCTTCGGTTTTCTCTACTTATGTTATAGGCCTTCGGTTTCCCTCACTATCGTGTCTTGTTTTATAGGCATACAGAGGCGCTTCCTAACTATCGTGCCATGTTTTACAGAGCTTCGGTATCCCCCCCACAGTAGTGCATTGTTTTATAGGCCTGCGGTGTCCCTTCATCACTGACGTTCCTTGTTTTATAGGCCTTCAATGTTCCCGCTCA
The DNA here is from genome assembly GCA_947095585.1 of Nephrocerus scutellatus. NCBI lineage: Eukaryota > Metazoa > Arthropoda > Insecta > Diptera > Pipunculidae > Nephrocerus > Nephrocerus scutellatus. The sequence goes on from OX352762.1 coordinate 123,175,910, forward strand.
CTATCGTGTTTTGTTTTATAGGCATTTATAGCAGACGCCACCTGTGTTAGGTAAGATACTTTTTGTTAACACCAACTCAGTGACGTTGTCTCGAACAAGTCACTACAGGTGGTTGATCTCACACATCAGCATATATGTTGCCGTGTTTGGTCTGGTACTCCCCACAAAACCTTCTCTATAGAAAGCCCAACTGTTCCGATCGTACACAGATACATGCTTAGATTGAGACCAAACGTATTTGTATTTAGTAATCAACTAAAGAGCAAAATCCATATAAAATATTTCAGTTTCCCACTACCACATCTTACGTTTCTCGCTCTTTGCGACTTCTTATTTTTTGTACACCGTATTCACATCCCACAAACACACATGCGTTTGGTCTTGGTCTACAGCATTAGTATGCGTAGAGTTGGGCTTTCTATAGAGAAGGTTTTGACTCCCCAGACACATCAACACTAGCTAGTATGCGAGCCCCGCTACTATCGAAACCCATTCTGTTTTCCCCGTACAACCCGTCGTTATAGCAATTAGATATTGGTGGTGATATATATAGATATATATATAAAATGGCAGGTATGTAGCTATAATTTTATCATCGCAGGACTTACACAACCTGGGGCTTGAAAACCTGAGTTCAAAAATCAACAAATCTTTTCTTGTAACGGCCCTATATTCAAAGAAACCCTGAGAATACTCCGGCTGGCAAAAACTTCGTTACTAAGTGCAAGGCTTGACATCATAATACAGAGTAGAGACTAAAGACCACTAACAGGAAGCTACTAAAGGTCTCAAGAACTCCACCGTAGCCGGTCACAAGCCCGGTTGAAAAAGGAGGAGTGGTATACCCGTGGTGCGGTCCAGATTTATTTACTGGATATGGTGTGGGGCATTACCACGGGAGATTACTAAGGGCCGCGGGTACTTAGAGTATGCTCTTATGGGCAATGTCTTCCTACTTAGCGACCCAGAAAGGGCTGCTAATACTTAGAGGTTTGTATTATTTGAGCTCTTTGTATTTAGCGGCCTTGTCATAACAAACTTTTGACCTGATGTTTCTATCCTGGGCGGCCTATAGTTACAAAAGATGTGGTTCAAGGTTCTGGATGATGATTTGACGGTGATGGTTTTTTCCTTCGCAAAAAGGCAATGAACTAAGTCTCTTGATGTCAGATCTCACCAAGATCGCGTTGGTACTACGGGGGTTGGCACCACCTTGATCTCCTTGGAGGTTACCTGAGTCTGGGCCAAAAGTTGGTTGAGTACCCAGTTCTTTCTGGGCTTGACCTACGTAGTGGCTGTGGTTTACTACCCATATGAGGGTAGAGTGCAGTGCTGGTAACATCGGGGTTGTCCCTGGTGCAACCATTTGAGGTAAATCAGTCGACCTTCTGATGTTGCCAGTCCAAATGTTTCTCGGCGAGGAGTTGCGCATCATAAAACCGGTTGCCGTATTTCCAAAAGTCTTGCATGGTTGCAGGATATGCTCAGCTCCCACCAGTGAGTTATCACTGGTACATCTACCCATGTCCGCGAATTGTCGTACAATTCGTGTCCGAAGAGGACCGTGGGGTAATACGAATATTCGTGGTAGCCACGTTAATCTTATGACAGTTCCTGCTGGTCTCAAGATCAATACCGAAGCAGTTATCCGATCATTTGTATTTTTTTTTTTAAAAGAACAATCTCGGAGTACTAATAATAATCAATCAATTTTGTGAATGTTGATATTTTCGTTTAACAACAAAAGCAACACAACAACAACAACAAGACAATGCATCAAATGGCAACATACAAGCATCCAAGAAGGCTAATGCACGACACTTAGTACCTCATGGAGCTCGCAACTCGATTCCATTCCCGATTAAGATCAAACGCTTGATTGATATTCCGATGTTGCCATCAGTCAGTATATACCAACCCCCTTCCCATCCCCTTCCGCATGACTATGTCACTTACTCTGCGTTTAGCTTTTTTTTTCATTTCATATTTCGCGCTGGGCACTTATTGACATTCATGATTATTGTTATTAGCAGAGAAGGGAACAACAATGCGCTGATGTGGAATCGTCTCGAGTGGGATTGCGAGCAGCATATCGACGACACACAAGACACAAAAGAGTTCGAGATCGTGTTCGAGCTGAAATTGGGTTGAGAAGGAGGAATTTAATTTTTTGCTTCATTACAACAATAATGAGGCGATACGAATCGATTTGGAATCTGATCCAACAATCATGAACTACTTGAGATATATCAGTTCCAAGAAGGTGCGCCGCCAGCAAAGCCCCAGCGCAGCGAGAGATTGTAATAATTGTTCTCATCAGGTTTGTGCTGACGCAGATGACGAGTGGAGTGAAGTGAGTGAGTGTCTAACTCTATTCACCCCGGCGGAGTAATGCAAAAAGTCAAGGTTGTGAGTGACCTTGATTGCCGTACCGCACAGCGTACACTACTCGGCGGCAGGCAGTATGACGAGCGAGCGTTTCAAATCGCCATTTTCAATTATCACAACTTTCGTGTGTGTGAGATTAGTTGCTTATTGTGCAGACTCACTCACCTTGACATTCAATTGGATGTGTATCGCTTCCTCGACTCGGGCGAAATGTCCCTTGCCCAGGGTGGTCCCGGTCAGGGCATAATTTCCGATTTTCACAAGCTTTCGCTCATCTGAAATGAAACCGGCCGCCGCCATTACTTCCATAATTTACAACCAATGCTCTAAAAACTGAACTCACTGCCGGGTTTGGTAGCCATGCAACTCGAATTTAAAATATCAATCAGAAATATATTTTATGTAATCAATCCCAATCGCACGCAATAAGCCGAATTAATTGACAGCAAAATTGTGGCAATGACAGGACTATCTATTTGTAAAAAAAAATTTATTTGAAAAAATTCTCAAGTTTTTGTAAAAACTTCTTTACTTTGAAAAAATTGTTGACTTTTTGTGAAAAAATTCCCAATTGCCAGGTTTTTGCAGAAAATATTTTACTCTTTTTGACTTTTTACTCTGAATAATGCTAACAGGGATGCATCGCCTGTTCGTTCTTGTGACGAAAGAAGATCTCTCTTCTTGCCCAAATGTCCGACACTGCGACCTGAAAAGATCTATTGTATCAAAAGAGTGTGATTATTCTAAGAGGCGTACCACTAGTCATTATAGTATGAAATGATCTGATGCCGCTATATGGGAAAAAAATTTGTATGGGAGCCCCCCGATCCCGCGGCCCGATCACACTTAAATTTGAACAGAAAGTATTGTCACCAGAACTATACATGTGTGCAAAACTTCAATAAAATTGAGCTTTGGCAAGTGTGTTAAAAATTGATCACAAGATCTGACCAGCCAGCCAGCCAGTCTGCCAGCACGGGCACGCGAAGTAAATATAGAGAATTTAAAAACAGTGCGTGTAACCTCTACACGCGGAGTAAGTGAAACTTTTCTGATATTGTGGAGCAAAAAGACCCTCAAGAAACTCATAAAAGACTATCTAAAGACTCTTCACTTCAAAAATCTCCCCACAATACCCGCAAAAACCACAAAAGGACCATCAAAAGACGCCGAAAACTCAAAAAAAAAAACTTAAAAGACTCATAAAAGATCCTTAAAGATCAAGACCAAGACCAAGACCAAGACCAAGACCAAGACCAAGACCAAGACCAAGACCAAGACCAAGACCAAGACCAAGACCAAGACCAAGACCAAGACCAAGACCAAGACCAAGACCAAGACCAAGACCATGACTAAGTAGGTATCTGCGGGACTAGTGGAGAGATATGACACTTTGTGTTGTCGTGTAAACTGTGGTTGCCAATGTGCTGCCTGATTACTGGCCTTCCACACAGGTTGACTTTTACATGGGGTTCCCGTTCGACGGATTCTTCCTTTTCATCGTCTGGAGAATTTGCGTCCCAAAAAACTGATGGCATTTCCTTACCAGCTTTATTTCTGTTTGGTTTAAGAGGTAAAGTGATGAGCCAATATGTCTCATCTGTCGTCGCAAATATGGCCAAAACAGCTCAAAACACTAGCGTTTTTAAAAACTTTTATTAAACTTGACCCCTTTGAGGTCCTTTTTAACCACCTACCACACGACATAGAGAGTCTTGTCCAAAATAGCATTTTTTATATTCCACGTGAAACAAATTAAAAATACTGCCTCGTCTTCAATTCCAACGCTTATTCACAATGACATTCCAACTGTCAGCTCTATAGACAAGGCCAATCTGCTTGCTTCACATTTCCCAGCTAGCTCTACGCTGCCAGATAGCGCGTTGTCGCCGCCTGTACTTGAAAGAGTTGAATCCTCTATGGGACAGGTTTACTTTCGTACTCGTCAAGTGGCTAGAGTATTAAATGATCTCAACATTCATAAATATGCTGGGCCTGATGGCATTCCCGCTATAGTTTTGAAGAGGTGTTCTTCAACGTTGGCATTACCACTGCGCAGACTTTTCCATTTCTCCTATTCTTCTGGAGTCGTCCCAAGGAATTGGAAAACAGCCTTTATCCAGCATGTTCCTAAAAAAGGCGAAACGTCATCTCTTTTCTCGTACCGACCCATTGCGCTAACATCTATACTCTCCAAGGTTATGGAAACCCTGATCAATCGTAAGCTTATGCAATACCTTGAATCATGTGAAATCCTTAGTGACCAGCAGTACGGTTTTCGTAGGCAGCGTTCTACAGGTGACCTGATGGCTTATCTCACTGAAAAGTGGAACCAGTCTATTCACAAATTTGGTGAAAGTAAAGTTGTTGCACTCGATATTTTCAAGGCATTTGACAGAATCTGGCATCAAGCTCTTTTGTCGAAAATGACTGCTTATGGAATTAACAACACCCTGCTCGATTGGACTAGGAACTACCTTTCTGACCGTTCAATCCAGGTGGTATTGGACGGATTCAAATCCAATGTTCACCGCATAAACGCCGGTGTTCCTCAAGGCTCTGTTTTATCTCCGACACTTTTTCTGATTTTCATTAATGATCTCCTATCCACCACCTCTAATCCAATCGATTCCTTTGCTGACGACAGTACTCTTAGCTTTTCATATGACTTCTCGCTTTCCGCACACCCCTCTTCGTCACAAGTGGAACTTGAACAACAACGAATGTTATGCACGTTCAATTCTGACCTTGACAGCATAAAAAGGTGGGGACTACATAGTAGAGTTGAATTTAACGCTTCTAAAACCCAATACTGTCGTCTGTCGTCTAAGCGTAAATTAAACCCCCAACCTTTATCCATGAATGGATCTTGCATCAAAGAAACTGAAAAACTCTCAATTCTCGGAATGTGTGTCAACAACAAGCTTCGTTGGAACGACCACACATTTGCCATCGCCAAAAATGCTGCGAGATGCTTAGGTTTCCTAAAACGGTGCAAGATGTACTTCACTACTTCAGATCTGGCTACTATTTACAAGGCGTATATTCGCCCAAATTTCAATACAACTGCATTGTCTGGGCAGATGCTCCCAAGACCACATTGCATCTACTAGACAGAGTTCAGAACCGCGCGTTAAAACTTATTGGTGACATACATATCGCGAAAACAATCGAATCGCTCGAACATCGTAGGAATGTTTCCTGCCTGTCACTGTTTTATCGCTTTTTCCACAAGCGGTGTTCAAAAGAAATACCAGATGCATCCCGCCCATTCTCCAACCCATCCGTAATACCCGTGCCTCAACTCGAGCTCATGGGTCCACCATTAAGCCTATCTTCAGACGTACTAATCAATTCAGAGATTCCTTCTTTAGCCGGATGATAGTTATGTGGAATGAATTGCCTGATTCTGTGTTTCCGCATTTATATGATCTGCAGTCGTTTAAGACACGCGTGCATAGACATCTCATCTTTTCCTCTCCCTAATTTCCTAACGCCCACGCTGTGCTAAGCATTATAAGGGTGCAACGTTCAAGGTGCACGCTAAAGGTGTGTACATTATATAAAAAAACAACCCATAAAAATACAATTTTTCAGGTAAATTCTCTAATAGGAGATGGGTATGTGTAAAAATTTGAAGAAAATCGAGCTAATTTTTAAAAAATGTATATGGGCACCCCTCGGACCTCAGGGCCACACTCCAAAAACTTTACAAAAAATTTTGTCCATCGGAGATACACACGTATATAAAATTTAAAAAAATCGGGTTAAGTTTTATAAAAAATTTGTTGAGGCCCCATGACCCTCCAACCTTGTCTCCAAAATTTTGCTAAAATTGTTGCCCATCGGAGATTCACACGTATATAAAATTTAAAAAAATTTTTAATTTTTTTAAAAAAATTTTTGGGGCCCAATGACCCTGGGGCCCGGGGTCTTCAAATTTTTTACAAAAGTGTTGTCTATCGGAGATACACATGTGTATTAAATTTGAAGAATATCGGGATAATTTTTTTAAAAAAAGTTATGGGGCCCCACGAACCCGGGCCCGGGGTCTCCAACATTTTTGCAAAAAGTGTTGTATATCAGAGATACACATGTGTGTATAAAATTTAAAGAAAATCGAGTAAAATTTTGTAAAATATTTGTAGAGAGGACCCCCCAACCCCGTGGCCCGAGGGTCCTCAAATTTTAATAGAAAGTGTTGTCATCGAAGATATGCATGTGTGCAAAATTTCAATAAAATAGGACTTTGGGAAGTGGGTCAAAAATTTATCGCAAGATTCCATGACACACATATCCACAAATCCACAAACCCACAAACCCACAAACACACGGGCAAGTGAAGTTAAAAAAAAACGTATGACGCGTGTGAAACGTGCGATGGTTTGAAATCACGCCATTTTTGAGGTCTTTTTTAGCCACCTTTCGCACGATCCAGTAGGCTTAAATTTTGTGAGCGGCTTAATGTCAGGGGTCTTTTTTGATATCCCGGATTTTGGCGCGTGTCGCGAGTCGCGTCTGGCGCATTTAAAGCGTGGAAAAAAGAAAATTATTTGACCTCAAAAACAGATATTTTGGCGATTATTACCAAATAATAAACGCCTGTGTGGCGTGTTTCGATGTATATATAAAACGGGCCCTAACTTTATATCACGATGGTGTCAGAATCGATGACCTGGAGTCGGCTACTTCTGATTCTGAAACATCCACACTTTTTGATGCCTCGTTTTATATCGGAAGCCATAATACTTTTGCAATTGTTGTTTACAAACTATAACTTCTAGCCCTGCTCTCGTTGATCACAGGTACAAACATTGTTATAAAAATTGGTGGGAAATTAAAAAGTCTTATCCATGAAAAAAAAAGTTTGAGCCTTTCAAAAGGTAAACGCGTTCGAATTTAAAATTTTAAAAAATAAGTTTTTTGAGTTCGACTGTTTGCAAATAAATGTCGTCTTCCAAATTAGTAAACCATTTGAATTTTTTGACATTAAGTATTCAATCTTCTTTCTGAAAATATAAATACCAGTCATGTGGCTAAGTTCGTTCAAGAGTTATATGGTGAGAAGTGATGTCATTTTTCTTTCCCTTGAGGCACAAAATAAACCACCTTCTTCAATACGTTTTGTTGCTCGAAATAAACCCAGGAGTCATCCCGTAAAGGATTAGCACACCTGTGTATATTATGTAATATTTTACAATCAACCAACTTGGATGTTCACTGGGGATTAAACATCGACTATACTATCGTATCTCAGGTATTTTCTCTTCCAGATTGTATCTTCGACTGCCTCCAGAAGTTAGGCTTCTTTTTAATTCATTTGCGATGTAATCGATCGGACGTAATAATGCCGTGTTACCTCTCCATCACCCATACATTATATCTCACTCTCACTATATAACTAAAGTACCTTGCTCCTACCCTACTACCATGCAGTGTTCCCACACTTTGTTACATTTTTGTTGCTGCAGCCATCATCCATATAACCATCGTTCCCTCAACAGAATCCCTTAATAATATCGCTCGAAATGCTCTCAATAAAACAGCTGATGGTCCTCTAATCTTCAACGATTGTCAATCGATTCCGCAACTTTGACAAATTCTAATCCCTTTTCTGATTTGCAGTGCAATGATCATTTTGTGTGGAAATTCAAATGCAGGACGGATCTGGGATCTGGATTCTGAATGCATGGAAGAAGGAAAGCATCATCAGAATTCCTCCTGTTCGGGACTGACTATAAAAAAGTTGTCGGTCGTCGTCCTTGGTGCACACAAACACACACACACTCTCACTTGTGCATCCTTAAGAGGTTTGAGTAGGAGTAGATTGTGCTGCTCCTACTGCTGATGTGCGGCTCTGTGACAAAATGGAGTAAATAATTGGAATTACATGAATCAATGGGAATTCCTCTTGAAAAGTGCCAGACCGTTAACCGATTATAGACTCCTCTTGATGTAATACTCGATGTGACCGGGAGGACTACACCGACAAAAAGTGTACATCTCTACCATTCAGTAGACGCGAGAGTGGCTGATGTTGTGCGATGTGCGATGGAGTGAGCTGCTCATGCAATTGCTTATCATCATTGATGCGACGCGTAGCGACTATCCAGCGAGTGATGATAGTCGCCTCCGTGTCCTGTACACTGTGTGGTTGCTGTGTTATTTTGTACAGGAATCGCATTCTTTTGATCAGAGGAGCATGAACTATGCACGGGTAGTGCACGTAATGAATGCTTCCACTTAGTTGAATTGGTTTTTGGACGATTAAAGCTGTCGACGACAACGACCATAGACAAAACTGAGACTAGCACGTTGTTGTTGTTGTTTTGAATATTGTATTTGTCCTTTTTTTTTGCTGAGCGTGCTTTGGCTTGGTTGTGATACCTGACGGACATTGGGTGCAGCGGAACTGTAAGTTGCTTAGCAACGACTTGAAACCATATTGTACAAGTACTTGGTGCTCATTAAACAGAAGATCCAAGATTTACGTGGCCAAATCTGCGAGAAGAAGATGAAACATGCCTCGTCGTGACGGCCGACGGGCAACGGCACTCTCACTAGAGTGCAGACGGCGTTGCCATACGGGCCCAACTTTATCTCCCGATGGTGTCAAAATCGAGGACGTCCTCTGATTCTGACACATCAACACTTTTTGATGCCTATAGTCTTTTCGGGTAAATCTTGATGCTCTTCCAATGGGAAGATATTAGATGGACTACAGATCCAGCTACATTGACGGCATTGAAGAAGCAGACGAACTGACGAAGGATAGCGTCACACTGGACATTTACTGCGCTGAGACAGTCTGCTGTCCTTTGGGCTCCGTCAGAGAACGCGTTCTTTCCTTCCTTACCACCAAAGTCAGCTAAGGTGGAATAATTTCACCAAATGCACCACGTCGAGAGTGATGTGGCCTTCCTATAATAAAAAGAAATCCACCAAGCTGATCTCCAGATCTCGGAAAGATATTTCCAGAGTGGTTGCCATTATTACGTGCCACTGGTCTGTTGGGGCAGCTATTCAGCCAGACTGGGAATCCCTCACAATACCTCTTGCAGGAGTTGCTTGGATGTGAATGAGAAAGAAATAGTCAGCCATTTTTCTTGCAAGTTCTCCGTTTTCGCAAACTGAGTAATCCCTTCCTTTCCAATCCAAAGGAGCTCACAGAGTAGGGCATCATCTATCTGATATCGTACCTTAATTGTACAGGTTGGATATAACTATAACCAACCATCTTTCTTTCTATTAGATCTCTTGAGGGCTGTGGTAAGAAAACGGTGCACTAAAGTGCTATTTGAGGACCTCACCAAGTCGGCGAGGATACGCCACTCTACCTACCTACAGATCCAGCAACAACAAGATAGAATAAATAAATTGAACTAGCTGGAAAGAAGGCGTCTTAAGCATGCTCTCTCTTTTGCCAAAGTCAACCCTTCCATTCAGAGCGAAGCCACTGGGCCTGCTGGTCCCAGCGGTTCTGGCAACAGAACTAAAAAGACGGTAACTAGATCTGTGAGTAACTACCGTATAGGTGGCACGATTACGAACTCTATGCCTCATACGATCGATAATATGGCCGGTTTATTCCATCCGACAAGCGGTGCCTCTGGGTACGCTCGGTTAATAACGTACCAATGGCTCGCCCTAACCCGACTGCTTGCTGTAGTAGAAAGGGCCATAAAAATACTCAATTACTCCGGCAAGCTAGATCCTTCAAAGAAGATTAATGAGCACCATAAGGATGCTACAGGCGCCTACATCACGCGAAGGGTGAGTCCGCTACCCTTAGCAACCTTGGGATATAAGCGGTTTAATTAAAGGTCTGCGGAGTAGGTAAGGCAAGTAAAAAAGTAAGAAGACTGGTCAAACTAGGACCTGTCACCATCAAAGGCACCACTTTGCTTTATTTCAGTGAGGTTAAATATCTCGGAGGCGTCATATGAAGTCCGCCATCGAGCGCGCAACTAGGGCCATGTGGGTCAGTAGACGCCTTTACGGCAGAACTTGGGATCTCAAGCCAAAAATTATACACTAGATGTATACAATACAACTCTGAGGCCCATTATCATGAACGCGGCTATCGTTTGGTGGCCCAAAGTTCATAACGAATGACGGCAACTAAGCTTCAGAAGCTCCAGAGAAATGCCGGTCTCGGTATCACAGGTGTCATGTGTACCTGCCCTACGGCAGCATTGGAAGCTGTCGTTGGGCTTTCTCCTCTACAAATCTTCATTAGAAAGACGACTACTAGATGCGCTATTAACAGCCAGAATACAGGTACAAACCAGGTGACCATGTGGAACACCTGAGAATTCCTTACATAATTCCCCAAAAAGACATGTTTTGCCCGACATCTTGGTCAGGGTGTACAGTTTGGGCAGGATATTTGAGGTAGAAATATTTGACCGTGCGTACTGGTCTAATGTTGTTCCGGCACTGGATGCTAGAGGTCTGGTCTGGTTCACAGATGGATCTAAGATGAAATATGCAGTTGGAGTTGGAGTTGGAGCTGGTGGATAAGGTGGATAATCTGTGGAATCTGTAGATTAAATAGCTAGGGCTGGCTAGGGAATCTGCGTGTATGGGACATAAACCCTAGCGTGGTCTCAATTGGGTTGCCGCCACATCGCTGATTATTAATTGGGAACACCAACTTCATCTGGTCTATTGGGAAAATGTCTCAGTATTGAGACAATCCAAGCGATTATTCAGGCCATACAAGGAAATCTAGACAAGGAAATCTAGACAAGGATATCATTAAAAAGATGTTGAACTTTCTCGCAGGTCACTATGGACTGCAGTATTAGCTTAACAAACTCAAGATATGGAATATGGGTTCTGCTCAGAAGATGACGAATCATCCGAACACATTTTAGTGAATGCCCAGCATTACTGTGGCTATGGGGGCATATTTTCCATAAATAAATATTTTTGTCAGGACGTACTATCTTTTATTAGGGAGGTGGTACATCGCTTAGATTATTCATACCCTGTTGATACAAAGATCTTTTTGAGGTAGCATTGTCAGCCGTATGGGCAAAGGTCTATACAAATAAAAATATATATTATCTTTGCTATAAGCCTACATTAGCCTGCTTGGAATTGCTTTCTATCACTTTGTCTAGTGGAAGTAGTCCAAGGATTGCCTTCATAGGTTCTAATGGCCACCGTTATTAAGAAACAGGCCAGTCTCTGTACTTTTTCCAATTCCCCAATCATGGTACTTAGCTTGGTCCTATTCGCTCATACCAGTACTCCGTGGATAATCATTGGAATAACTACCATACGAGTAGTGTACATCCACGTCAACTGCTGTCAACTACCAAATATCAGTCCAAGGTATTTGAAGCTCTTCTCCATTGATGGTAATTGGGTGGAGTCGCCTCAGCTTCTTTCTCTTGGTGAAGAAAACCAGTGTGTTCTTGCTTGGGTCTACCCTGAGTTCCACCTCTAGCCACCATCTGCTCGTGGTGGTTAATCCGTTTTGGACTATGTCACAGAGCAATTCCACGATGCCAATGCCAAGGATGACTTTGTCGTCTGCATAGCCTTTGGCTGCTTTGCTAGTTGCTGGAGTGATTCGTCTGCCAGGATACTCCACAAAAGGGCAGGCAGTACACCTCCTTTTGGGCATTCTCTTGCCGTGTTCATCATAATCGTTTTCTCACCGACTATGGTCTCCGCTGTTCTGGTGCACTTTTCATCACCTCATGAGATTCGTTGTCGAAGGCGAATATCATGATTTCCTTACTGAAAAGGCGCACCCCTCTATACACTTTCCGTTAGCTACCAAAGTGCAGTCTCCGTAGATCTGCTCGCTCTGTATGCATGTTGATTGAAATGTAGAGGTTCTCTTTCCAATACTCTTGACCCTATGTAGTTGTCAATAACATCTTCGATAATGGTTAGAACGAACGTGGTTAGGCTAATTGGTGGTAAGGACTTTGGATGGAAGGAATCTTTATTCCCAATTTTCGATATGAATACCACAATCGCCATTGTCGATATACACCCATGTGGCTAGGCTACTTCTAAATATTCGTCAGAGGTATGTTATCCACCTGCATCCACACCTGCCAACTTATAGGGCATTAAGTTTTTTACTGCCCAGCTAATTCATTGATAAGTGAAAATCACCGGAGCCGATGCAAATCTCGAAGGTGTCACAGGATCCTTTGGTTTCGAGTCCAAATTCATTCATTCAGTATTAGGCACTATTAAGAGTGAAAGCTGAAACGTTATATAAAAAACTCCCGAATCACTTAACCTCCATCAATTCATCTGAGAAACATAAGGTAACGAAAAAGAACAAGAAGATGAAGCAGAACATTAATTGACGTCCGTTGTTCGTATGGGGAATCATTGAGAGAATTTCAATTTCCCATATGACATTGCTCAGCAATGGTTCTGTCGATGCGATCCTTCGCAGGAGTTTTTTTTTTTTAAGGAACGACGTGACGCATGCATGCATATGTATAGTGTGTCGTATCCTTTTGAAAGGAAATACAATTCAGGACGATTTAAGAATGAAATTTAAAGCAGAACTCGAGGGCAAGCAAGAAGCAAGAAATTCCCTTCTTGGTCAATGCCAGAGCCAGTCACTGAAATGTAGGAGAGCAATCTAAGGTCAATGCCTGTCTGGTCGATGTTTTTGCCTCCTCGATGCTGAGCGGCGGTAACAGAGTTTCAGATGCATGACACAGCTGAGGAGCTGATACCGAAAATCGTCTACACGTTCTATGAATGGATCCTTTGAAAGGAGTGCAAAGTGTGATGTGTTGTTTTCGGCTTCTGTTTGTGTGTGTGCTTATATTTACTCTCCATCGTTCCTATTTGCCGCCGCCTTGAGGCAAATACGAGCAGCTCCTCCGACCGATAGGGCGTTCAACGCTCCTTTAAAGTTTCAATATTTTCCATACAATGAACCCGACATGGAATCATTTCTGTTACTGCGACCCATTCAGGTGTGCGTCTGTCTGCCTGAGTGTGGCAATGTAGATGGATGGATGATACTGAGATATGTCACTGAACGTTAAGCGTCGTCGTCGGGGTCCATTCAAGTATGCTGTCGTGTTGGCCATTATTGCATGCCATCTATCTTGCCAGAGTTACCGGGAGAAAGGCCAAAGGGATTTCCAATTTTATCTTCTTAGGCGATTGATTGTAACTACTACAAGCATACATCTGTACTTACAGCCAAGTAACATCACAGTAACAATGCCCGCCGAACACAGCTATCAAAGATCTCATGCATTGTCCTGCTGCCGCCTCTGTGTCAATTTAATGCAATTTCTTATCTTACGGTGAGGCGAAGATTGATTCGGTTTCGTTTGGTCGTGTCCCTGATGTTCTTCCTCGACTGGCTTGAGATGCCAATATTTTACAGGATACAGGAACGAGGATGTGCATGGGTAGTTGCTGTTGCTGATGCATATTGGACATCTTTTGTTGTAGCCTCAACAATCGAAGCATTTCAACGACAGTGACATGAAGATGTGCTCGTATATGCGCTTTTGGTGTGCGTGTGTGCTATCGATGCTGTGCACTCATGCAAGGATATTCGGGAATGCACTGAGAATTTAATCGTCTCGGACTTTGGCTTCCCATGTGTTGAGTTATCACTCTTGTACCGTTTATGTGAATTATTATGGGTGCACCAGAGTGTGAAGGTGAATGTTATCAATCTGATGATCCTGGAGCATCATCATGGATGAAAACCACTTGCAATAAAATGTAAGTGGAATGCTGGTAATATATTGTATTGTACCAGTAGTAACCAACACGGAGAACGCTGTAGATTGTGTTGGTCGATTCCTGATGGATTTCGCATAATTTGTACAAATGAGTTGACAGGAGGAATCTTGGTCATCAAAGCTATACGATCCATTGTGCATGTTCATCGAATGTGAAACTAACTGCAGGTAATTCAGACGTGAAACTTTTTATTAAAGCCATACTTAAGAAATTAAAGACGAGCCTTTCCAATGGACTTGCGATAAATCTAAGGCGCTGGGATGAGAGTAGTTGTTGCAAGAAACAGAGAAAAGAAAGGATAAGTGAATGAACTAAATGATAACTGGAACAAACTTCATTAACATTCCAAAAAGGACCGAACTTGCAGCAGCGCTGGATTCACATTCACAATAATTAAAACAACAGGCTGGATAGGTAAGGTGCGAATAAGGCACCGGGCATTGATAGAATAAGGCCAGTTGATTTAAAAGCAATTGCAACAATTCTTGAAACTATACATAAAAAAGTAATTGATAGCATGATTTGGAACAATGTGTCATACCAAAAATGCTCAAAACGGCTATTGGACTTTTGATTTACAAGAGCGGAGCAAAAAGTGGCATTGAAAACTACATCATCATATTTGGCTCTACAACCGGTGTCCGGTACTGGCCTCCCAAAAAACATCTCTCCACCGATCCCGATTTCGAGCCGATGTCATCTAGTGTCATCCTTCCAGCGTAGGCTTGGCCGGCCTTGCTGTGTACTCGCAGACGCGGACACCTTTGTTTTGCTCTCATTTATGTGAAGCCTCAGATTTCGTGCCGCCCGCTCGCTCACCAAGTTGGATGAAAGCTTACTGTACAGCCCTTTGGTTTCTACCAACGATGTCAATATCGTCTGCGTAAGCCAGTATCTAAATGGACTTATAGAGGATTGTTCCTCTCGCCGTTACTTCAGAGTCTCGGATCACTTTCTCCAACGCCAGGTTGAAGAGAAGAGGCCAGTCCATACCCTTGTCGGAGCCCATTATAGATGTTGAATGGGCTTGATAGTGATCCGGATATTTTTACTTGGCTTATAACATTGGTCATGGTCAACCTACATAGTCTTGTCAGTTTATTTGGGCGAATTCTCTCATGGCTTTATAAAGTTCTACTCTGGCTATGCTATCATAGGTGGCTTTAGAGTCTATAAAAATATGGTGCAGTGAGTTTAGAAACTCTAGACATTATACATAGACCTGCCTTAGGGTATAAATCTGATCAGTTGTTAATTTGCCTGTGATGAAGCCACACTGGTATGGACCAATGATGAATTTAGCGTATGGTGCTATCCTGTCTTAAAGGAAAGAGGAGAAAATCTTGTACACGGTACTCAACAAACTTATACCACGATATTTGCTGCAGGTTGTGATATCCCCTTTCTTATGTATGGGGCCAGTCTTCTGGCATCGCTTTTTCCTCCCATACTTGCACTATTAGTTCATGAATTGATTGGTGTATTGCCTCTTGTTTTAATCAGCTACGCTGGGATACCATCATGTACCGGGGCCTTATTATTTTTGAGCCGATTTTTATCGCTCTGCTAACTTCGTCTATGCTTGGTGGCGGCAGCATAGTATGGTCTTCGGTCATTGGTGCAGTCTCCAATTTCTCAGTTAGTTGGCCATTAAGCAACTCATAAAGGGGTCTTCCAATCTCTCTAAGATGCCTTTGAGATCGGCGATCATATTACCATCTTTGTCATTGCAGTATGTGCAACGCAGTTAATATTGCGTCATACCGCGGACTCTTTGGTAGAACTTCCGCGCCTAGTGCGGTCCTTGCTCTCCTAACAGTTCTAGTTCACGGACGAGATTCTTCTCCCAATTGCATTTAAACCTACAGATGGTTAGGGTGCGTGCCTCTTCAATGGAAAATAGGAATGGGCCGCGGGTACTTAGAGTATGTTTATAATGGGCAATGTCTTCGTACCCTGCGACCCTGAATGGGCTATTGGTACTTAGAATGTCTAGCAGGGGACTGTCTTCGTATTCAGTGGCCTATTAGTATACAGGTCTTTTGATGTGCCTGGGATAGTTTCTATCCTGGACGGCCTTGGATAGCACGATATCCTAGTGACAATCGGGGTTCCGGACGAAGTGCTCCAAGGCTGTAGATTACGTACGAATAGGCACTCATACTGAACGAACTGAGTCCCTTGATACCAGATCTCACCAAGTTCGCGTTGGTACTATGGGAGTTGGCTGTACCCATAGATGAGGTTGATCTCCTTGGAGGTAAGCTGAGTCTGGTCCAACTTTTGGTTGAGGACCCAGTTTCGTTCTGCTCGTTTCATCAGCCGAAGGCCTGGTGTTATCAAAATATTTGGTACATCAGAGCCCTAGCTGATGTTTCCGTTACGATGATGCGTTCTCTGTGGAGTTGCATATCTCAACCGGTTGTCGTGAACCAAAGATCGGCAGGGATTTAAGATCTGTCCTGCTCTAACCAATGAGTTAACACTGGCACTCATCTTCCCAGATGGACGTTGATTGTCGTATAACTAGTCCGCGTCCGAAGAGGACCGTGGAATTATGCCCTCAGACATTTCTTGACCGAAGATTCCAATGACAGCACGGAAATTGACAACTTTATCATTAAAGCCGTATCGCTGTCCGAACTTCTAGAGACAATAAGAAAGTTGAAAAATAACAAGGCTCCAGGATATGATTTATTTACTGGTGATATCTTTATATTATAAGTGCTTCCTTTAGACTTTTGTATGATCCGAGGCAATGAAAAATCGCCGAAGTCATAATGGTTCCAAAACTGTCTCGCTACTGCCAATAATATCTAATATCCTTAAACGACTACAACCTATTATTGAAGAAAGACGCTTAATGTCGGGTCACCAATTTGGTTTTAGGGAAAAACATTCCGTAATTGATCAGGTTTATCAAATAACCAATGTTATTGAAAATGGCCTTGAAGAGAAAAATATATGTTCTAGCTCTTTCTGGACGTATCGCAAGCCTTCGTCAAGGTATAGCACGAAGGACTGAAGTATAAGCTTAAGCTTATCCTACCTGAAAAAATGTTTAGAATACTGGAATACTATTTTGACAATCGGCTATTTCGTGTTAAAAACGGAGCTGAGTACTCGAAGTTCAAAGAAATGCACGCCGGTATACCGCAACGGGGCGTTCTCGGTCCTATCCTGTTCTTGCTTAACACAAGCGACATACCTCAAGAACCTATTCCTGCCTTCTTTTGGTTTATGAAACATCACAGTGCTGTCAATTTTTAAGTTTTTCCTGTCTCTTTCTAACTTTGACTCAAGAATAGAGAATAAGCAAAGTATACGATCGTAATGAAATTATTCCATAAAAATATTGAAGCAATTATCGATGAAACATTCCAGCGGACGATCCATATCAGTTGAACGAGAACCACTCTCACTTTTCGCAGCCAGCGGCAAGCAGCATCTTAAAGCCAAGTGCATTCCCGCATTGATTCTGAGTGCAGCACTCACACGGAAACCCCTCACCAAAGCATAAAGCGAAGCCTGCCTAAGGTCAACTTGTTTCCTTTTGGGTGTTCGAGTGTCCGCTTCTGGTCGGCCGGGTACGTTGGCTGACAATAATTGCTGCTGGAATTGCGTACGTGCGCACTGCACTGCACTGCACTGCACTTGGTCTACTAGGCGGCTCGTATGCATTTCAATAAAATTCTGCCTTCGTCACCCCTCTACTCACGCGCTATCACGTGCTCGACTCCTATCATGCACGCTGTTCATCAAGGTGTCACCAGACAAACGACGACGAGAATGTCACATAGCCAGTGATCTAGCTGTGGGGAGCGGAGTTGTGAATTACGCGTGCTCGTATGTTCCAATTGATTGTGGCCGGCGAACTCTATTGTCAACAGGAATTCTTTGTAGTTCCTTAAAAAGTGTGTGCTCTGTGTGTGCGTTTCTGTTTCCTTAATGCACCGAGTGATTACAACTTGGGACAGCAGTCGCTGGTGTGCGCTTATTGCCACACCATTTGTGGCACGTCGACGACGACAAGCATTTCTGTTGACCAATTCGGATTAAACTCGGATTGCGATCTCGCATGACTGAAATGCGCCAATAATTACACTGCGCATTGCGTGTAAATTTATGTTGATGGCCGGTGCAGCTGAAGGGACTGGTGCCAGTTGCTCTGCGACGGACTGATGTTCGACATGAAGTCACATTAACAAGTGAATTATGGCCAAATTGCATTTGTCACCGAGCGCCGTGCGCCGTGTGCTGTTTATGCCACCAACCAAACAGCCGCACTGACAGCGGCCCGGATGAATTATGTGATGCATTTGGCTTGCTGCGGTGATAGACTGTTAATGCTTTGAGTGCTGAAGCTACCGCCACTGCCATGGAAATTGGATTGTCACTAGGAGGAGATTAAGATCGATATGCACCACGGACACACGCACACACATACACATTCGTATACAAATACTATTTAATGCGCATAGGGTGGTGGCAATTTGATTGTCACTCCAAGGTGATCCAGATGACATGCACTGCACATTGGAATCTAATTGGGAATTTTTCCAGAATTCTGCAACTTCAGCTGAGTAGAATTTTGTAATTGAATTCTGCTGATAAAATAAAATATTTCCTGTGGAGTTGATCGCTGCAAGAACAAGGAGATAGGATTCTTATCGAACGTATTTGGGCCACAACTTGGCCCAGTCGGTAAATTATTTATTTCGGACATTTCTTTGGCCAAATGCGAGCATAAGTGATTTTTGATTTCATCAGCAGAAAGGTGTACGCCAGCAGTAATGGATTAAAAAAACAAAACTTTTTCATAAAGCATTTTCCCCACTATAGAACTTAGTATGAGATGGAACTAGGAGCAGTTATAAGTGAATAATCATTAGACTCTTATTGTTATTGTAGTTGGTAGGAATAACCTATTAGAATACTCCATTTTAGTTCAAAGGTTTTTGAAAAAATTGTCACATTACAATACTAAAATTGCAAAATTATAAAATTCAAAAAATCAAAAACAAAGCCAAAACCATATTCGATAATTATCAGACTCAAAAAATCCAAATCAAAACCTGAAACCCAAACTTAAAACCAAATCCAAAAATTATCAGGTCCAAAAAAATTTAAAACAAAACCAAAACCAAACCTGAAAATTATCAGGTCCAAAAAATCAAAAACAAAACCAAAATCAAATCCGAAAATTATCAGACTCAAAAAATCCAAATCAAAACCTGAAACCCAAACTTAAAACCAAATCCGAAAATTATCAGCTTCAAAAAATCAAAAACCAAACCCGAAAATTATCAGGTCCAAAAAAATCAAAAACAAAACCAAAACCAAATCCGACAATTATCAGACTCAAAAAATCCAAATCAAAACCTGAAACCCAAACTTAAAACAAATCCGAAAATTATCAGCTTCAAAAATCAAAAACAAAACTAAAACCAAACCCGAAAATTATCAGACTCAAAGAATCAACAACTCCAACCTAAACCCAGCTCCAAAAATTATAAGACTCAAAAAACAAAACCGAAACCTGAAACCCAAACTTAAAACCAAATCCGAAAATTATCAGGTTCAAAAAATC
This sequence comes from Nephrocerus scutellatus, assembly GCA_947095585.1. Lineage (NCBI taxonomy): Eukaryota > Metazoa > Arthropoda > Insecta > Diptera > Pipunculidae > Nephrocerus > Nephrocerus scutellatus. The sequence continues at coordinate 123,195,645 of OX352762.1, forward strand.
AAAAACAAAACCAAAACCAAACCCGAAAATCATCAGAATCCAAAAATCAGAAACGTAACCTGAAACTCAAACCATAAACCAAAACCGAAAATTATCAGACTCAAAAAATCAACAACGAAACCTGAAACCCCAACCTAAACCCAACCCCAAAAATTATAAGACCCAAAAAATCAAAAACAAAACCAGGCACCCAAACTTAAAACCAAATCCGAAAATTATCAGACTCGAAAAATCAAAACTTAATCTGAACCAAACCTAAAACTCAAAAAATAAAAAAACAACCCATAAAAATTAAAATTTTTCATGTAAATTCTCTAATAGGAGATGGGTACCTATGTGTTAAAATTTGAAGAAAATCAAATCCGGAATTTCAAATTAATTGATTTTTAAAAAATTTACATGGACACCACACGGGTCTCATGGCCCTATCACTCCAACAAATTTACAAAAAGTTATGTCCATCAGTGATACACATTTGTTAAAAATTTGAAGAAAATCGAGCTCATTTTTAAAAAATTTATATGAGCACCCCTTGGGCCTCAGGGCCCGTTCACTCCAAAAACTTTACAAAAAATTTTGTCCATCGGAGATACAGAGGTGTATAAAATTTGAAGAAAATCGGGTTAATTTTTTTGAAAAATTTTTATGGGGCCCACGACCCCGGCCACCAAAATTTTTTCAAAAAGTGTTGTCCATCGGAGATACACACGTATATAAAATTTAAAAAAAATCGGGTTAATTTTTTTTTTAAATTTTGTGGCCCCACGAACCCGGGGCTCGGGGTCACCAAATTTTTTACAAAAAGTGTTGCCTATCGGAGATACACATGTGTATAAAATTTGAAAAAAATCGAGTAATATTTTGTAAAATATTTGTATTGGAGCCCCCCGACACCGGGGCCCGAGGGGCCTCAAATTTTAATAGAATGTGTTGTCTCCGGAAATACGCATGTGTGCAAAATTTCAATAAAATCGGACGTTGGGAAGTGGGTTAAAAATTAATTGCAAAATTTCACGACGACCGACGACCGACGACCGACATCCGTGCCACGGGCAAGTGAAGTTAATATAGAGAATTTAAAAAACGAAACCATTTTACAAGCGAAGATCTGTTAAGTAGTATCCAATTCCTGGTTTCTGTTACTGGCAGGGTAAAATTTTGTCGTTCTCCAAAGGCTGGAGGCAAGTTATTTACATCCCCTTGTTGGAACTTTTTGTTTACTCGTATTTGACTTGATAGTTATCCGAAGGTCTTTACTTGGCTTATTTTTGAAGGCATGGTCAGTTTTTTACACATGGCGGATTTTGTCATGACTTGAAACGGTTCTACTTTTATTTATATGCAATCGTATTGTTGGGTTCTACAGTAATTGACGCCCGGTCTTGACAGGTTCCTTGATATCACTCTATACAGATGCTGTCAATTTTACTTAGAAAAGATAATGTTTCATGCTATCATAGACAGCCTTAAAGTCGTTAATTCCCAGATATGACCAAGTCTGTCAAAGCAAAGCTAAAACCGAGTTGGGCTTCTGGTCAGGATGTGTGTGGCGCAGTCTGACATTGCGGTCGTTCAAACGCGAACGACTTCTTGACCTGTAGCATGGTCACGTTGGACAATGAATCACAATTTACACGTACATTGACCCGATTATATCTCTACGGGCAGCCGCATCAAAAAGTGTCGCCCTTTCACACGATCCTATCGAGTTGGTATAGCTGCTCGCGCCGATCCTTATCCCGGCAGAATATGCTTGCGCTTGACTTTTGTCCTTGACGGCATGTACAGAGTAGTGCAGTGAGACACAAAGATGAGCATTCCAATATCGTTAGTGTTCCGTTTAAGTTAAACCGTCTGAAGCGGCTTTGTTATTCACATCGTGTCAATCTTTACGATAAGATGGACTCTGATGGACATTATGCGAACCGATCAAGATCTCTGATGCCGTGTTCGGTGAAAACGTAACCTCATAAATCAAATGCCTGAATGACTTTATCCTCCTGTGCTATGCGATGATGCCGATCCTGCCGATTCTCGTTAGGGAAGAGGGTCAGAGTGAGTCGATTTGGAAAGAAACTGGACACGAAACTTGTTTGTCATAGTTTGTGACTGTTCGTTTGTTGGACAAGACATGTGAGAAGGGGGATACATTGTGCTTTTTGTTGTTTTTCTCTCTTCCTGTCCACACTTCCCCTTCCTCCGACAACAACAATGACACAAGGTATCGTACAGCGTCAATTTCTTTGGCGGCTCGCGTTTTATGCAAATTTTTTAATTTGTTCGTGTGTTGTTCAACGTTGTTAACATTGTCGTTGTTTTCTGTTGTTCCTGCGTTTTGTTCGGTGGTTTCTGCGGCAGTTTATTCCTCGAATGAGCCAGCAGTTTTTTTTTCGCTTTGGTTTTAATTGGAAGTTGAATCATTTATTTGCTTGTCCGGGTATAGCTGATCCAATGCTAAGCGAGCTCAGCTGCTTTTTGGTAGTTTCCAAAATCAAATTTACGACTCGCCACACATCGATTGGCGGCCGCCGCCACGCCGCACTACCAGCAGCAGATATTGCCCCATCAGGCGCTCCAGCCAGTTGTTGTGTGGGGGAGCATTCAGCGCAGCGCGCGAATAATAATGAAAAACAGAAAAAGACAAATCGATCGATCTATTGGATCAGCGAGCGGTGGTTCTTTTTGATAAAAAAAATATTTTTTTTTTATTTGCGAGTGATTTTTTTTCGACTTTTTGTAGAAATTTGGCAACGACCGCTGTTTGTCTTTTGGAGGGCACAGCTCAAAAATCTACAACCACAACACCCAGGGTTCAGTGTATGATTTCCAAAATGACCAGAACAGAAAAAGAAACTCACCAGGCCAGCTGCTACTGCTGTTACTTTTGCTGATTGTGACACAACACTTTTTTAAAATAATCGCCAATCGCCGAAATAGAAATCTGTTCCGCCGCCATTTGTGTGACAAGTTTAGGCAAAGTGTGAATGTCAATTAGGCCGATTAGAAGTGACATTTCAACACTTATCGCGCATTGTGTGATAGGTGGCAACTGTTGTTCGGCCAGCTGCCCACCGGCGCAATTGGTGGAGTATAGCAGACTCTCCTCCTAGTGTTGCTGCGCAATCGCATTTCTGGGTTTGTTTTCCTCAAATTTAGCAATTTGCTCTAAATCGTAGCTAAGATTGCAATAATTGTCAGCAGCAGTTCCGCATTGGTGGACGCAAAACAAATAATGAGGCAACAAATCAATTGACAGCTAGCTATAGGGTTTAATAGATTCCAGGTAATTATTGCAGAGATTGCTCCAAGTTAAGAAATAATTTATTACGTTTTGTTATTTTTGCAATGCGCAGTAAACGGCTGGAACATTCGAATTTGAATTCTGCATAAGGTTCAGCTACCGGACCGGCTACCGCCGATTTCACAGCTCCGGAAATAAATGATAAAAAAAACTAACAACAACAATTAAGTGACTTTGGAATTTGGAAGTTTATACATTTTACCAACTTTGACGTTCAACAACATTACAAGACGCGTGTAAGTCTCTATATCAATGGCTTAATAAAATAATATTTGACACGACAGACCGTTGTGGTCCAAGGCATAGCCCCTCCCTTCTCGCGACCATTCGTGCTGTGCCGGATTTATTTTGAGGGTACTTTGGTGGTACTTTGCGGGTCGTTAGAGGATCTTTTGGGGATCTTTTGGAAGGTTTTTGGGTGTCCTCTTTGGGTCATTTGAAAGTTTTTGGTGGTCTTTTTGGGGTTCTCAACAATTGAACATTTCGGAGACATCATTGAGACGAATTTTGCATAAAGACCTTGGTATGACGCCATACAAAGTCCAATTGGTTCAGGAGTTGAAGCCAACTGACCATCCAATGCGTTTTCGCTTCGCTGAGTGGGCCTGCGATCGACTTACAGAAGATGCCGATTTTGCCAAAAAAATCATCTTTTCGGATGAAACTCATTTTGATCTTGGCGGGTATGTAAACAAGCAAAATTGTCGCATTTGGGGCACAGAAAACCCGCACGTATACATTGAAAAGCCGGTACACCCAAAACGAGTCACTGTTTGGTGCGGATTTTGGTCCAGAGGCATAACTGGGCCATTTTTCTTCGAAAATCGAAAATGTTCACAAAAATTGAAGAGGAGGATATTGGCAACATTTGGTTTCAACAGGACGGCGCTACGTGCCATACAGCCGAAGCTACACTCGATGTTTTGCGCCCTGTTTTTGAAGATCGCATTATCAGCCGCAGAGCTGATGTCGTTTGGCCACCTCGGAGCTGCGATTTGACACCGTTGGACTATTATTTGTGGGGTGCCCTTAAAGATAAGTGTTACGCCGACAAGCCAGAGACAATTGACGCTTTAAAGGACAATATTCGTGAAGCCATTGGTGAAATACAGCTGCACACAATCGATAATGTGCTTAAAAATTGGACCGATCGTGTAGGCTACTGCATGGCCAGCCGAGGCAGTCATTTGAATGAAAATATTTTCCATTATTAACCGGAAGGATTGTACTTTCAAATAAAAAAATAAATTTGAGAAAATATTCAGTAGTTTTTTTTTACAGCATTTTCAAAAAAAAAAAAAAGTTATTTGGCGGACCTTTTATATAATTTAAAAAAAAAAGTCTAATACATGCTTTCATATTTTATATTCTTGAGCGTTCTTAATTATTCAGTTGTGACATTTTGTTGCGCAGTGAACTCAACCGTTGTGCTTTCTTGTATATGAAGTTTTGTATCTCCCTTTATTCGTCTTATCATTCTATCCATACGGATTCTTAACGTGCATATTAACCTTTAATCTTTTAATTATGCCAGAGAAGTACAATTTCTAAAACGCGTACACAAGTACATGCACCCACCTTCTTTCTGACGTGACAACGTCTCACTACAAGGTTGAATGGGTACATGTAGAAAAAGTTAAATGTTAGATGTTACACTGTTATGAGACACTGTTAAGTGCCATGTTAAATGTCGAACTTTTATAAGACATTTTTTATGAGTTATGTTCCATGTTAAACGTCGCTGTGTTATGAGTCACTATTATGTCCCATGTTAAATGTCATATTGTTATGAGACACTGTTATGTGCTATGTTTAATGACGCACTGTTATGAAACAGTGTTATGTCTCATGACAAATGTCGCACTTTTATGAGAGACTATTATGTCCCATGTTAAATGTCGCACTGTTATGAGACACTGTTAGGTCCCATGCTAAATGTCGCACTGTTATGAGACACTATTATGTCCGATGTTAAATGTCACACTGTTATGTCCCATGTTAAATGTGGCATTGTTTTTGGACACTGTTATATGCCATGTTAAACGCCGCACTGTTATGAGGCACTGTTATGTCCCATGTTAAATGTCGCATTGTTATGAGACAGTGTTATGTGTTATGTTAAATGACGCACTGTTATGAGACACTGTTAGGTCCCATGCTAAATGTCGCACTGTTATGAGACACTGTTATGTCCCATTTTAAATGTCGCACTGTTATGAGACACTGTTATGTCCCATTTTAAATGTCGCACTGTTATGAGACAGTGTTGTGTCCGATGTTAAATGTTAGTTATTTAATATGTATATTTATTTATTGTAAGTGAAACTACTTAATCAATTCTAGGATATGGTCAACAGGGTCTGGAATTTTGGGAACTATACAATTTTGATATTTTGAGATGTCCGTGTATCCGTCCCACAGACAAGAAGATCTTAATTTTCTTTTCTTTCGTTGTTACGCTCGAAATCCGCGGCCGTGTATCCGACACAACCTACAGCGTGTACACACGCTCAAGACGATTGCACCCTTATAACGTGTTTTTTTTTTTTTTTTTTTTTTTTTTGATATTTAAACTTATTGCCAAGGGAATACTTGCGCCATGGCAATAAGGTGGGCTAAGCCCTTTATTAAAATTAAGAAATAAATCGGGCGTTAGGAATGGTAATGGTAAACCCGTGAGCTCGAGTTGGGGCACGGGTATAGCAGATGGGTTGAATCCATCTGGTGAGATACATCCTGAAATGTATCTGACGAACTTACCAAACACGGAACTACAGTACCAATCGCTACATGTTAACTCATGTTAAAGAGGGATGCTAACGAAAAAACTAACCGTAGGTGGTCAAACGGAACTACTTGTATGACTACAAAACAGTTCTGGATCCGAAACGCTGCAAGTGTTTGATCTCTCAAAAAAGATTGCACATCGGTGCTGTTATAGGTGTCATCACGGGACACTGTCTCATAGGCAATCATGCAGAAAGTCCTGGCGTCTTCTCGAACGACTTCTGCAGGAGCTGCATGGGCAAGGAGGAGGAAGAGACCATTCTCCATCCTCTCTGTATGTACCCAGCCCTCTTCCAAAAACATAAGCTTCATCTGGGAGCGTTTTTTTTACAATGACCAAATGATCTAAAATATACGGACATTAGTAGTATCTTGCGCTTCTTACGACGCTCAAACTGGTTCAACGAGTAGGTGAGTAAATTTTTCTAGATCCACGTGGTGTCACAAAGGACCATTACTGGTCTAAGCCACTTTAACTTAACCTAACCTAACCTATATTATAATAATATTCGGCGCGACAGACCGTAGCTTACATCTTATTCAAATTTTATGGACATCCTCATCCACCGCCTAACAAACTTTGTATTATATATAAGCTTTGTTGCTTTAAATGTTTACCAGTTCCACGAAGCTCCGTTTTAGTTATTTTCCAAAGATCAATCGGTGGATGACACACAAAATGATTTATTCAATTCAATTTACGGTCAGTCGAAATCCCATCAGCACACAATCGAAACGGTCGAGATAATGAAAAGCAAAACAAGAAATATCATCAACAAATCCGCAAATATTTGAAATTCAAAAATCAACACAACATTCGTTTGGCGGAAAATAACCGTGGGAACCTCGTCTGCATCCCAGACAGAAGGCAAACGATATCTTAACCACATCATTGGCATCACGACTACTCGTAAATAAATAAATCTCACCTTGTCATCTCTGGGCGAAGTAAAACGGACAGAAGAAAAAAAGAACCACAATATGTTGACCACATCTTTGCTTTGCGCCGCCGCAGCGCCGCCGCCGCCGCTCGCGATTCCAAATAACGATCGAAGGCGTCATAAGCACCATAAAGTTGTGACGATGCGACGACCAAAACGAAAAGAGTCAGTCGCAGCTTAACAACAACAGCAAGAACAACAAAAAATGTTTCAATTCAAATTCATTGGAAATTATTTGATGTTTTCTTTTATTATTGGTGTTGTTTGCAAAATTTTTTAATTCACTCTTGCGTGTATCTGTCTTTGATAAAAGCGACAATCAAAGATACAAGAAGCGTTAAGCGAAGCTGTAGGTGGTCGTTGACTAAACTCGTGAGCAGTCTGTCTAAAATTGTACGAGTAACTTCACCGGATTAGTGATCCGTCATAATTCAGCAACAAACGGAAATGCAAACCATAAATCCAACAACAACCAAAAAACAATCATCAAACGGACGGACAGCCATTCTCTTGAATTGAGCGAATTTCGCGGGAATTGCATGGCGCGCTCTGACTACCAACTCCATAATTAAGCGCCAAAGCACCGCGCGCATGCTCCATACTGACTCACCTTTTTATTTTTATTTTTAATTTTATTGGTATTCTTGTTGTTATGCAGTGTGATCTGCTTCTGTCCGTCTGTCCGTTCGGCTGTCCATCCACATTGAATTAATTTTTTATTAAAATTTTTGTTAATTGATCAGCGCCTTCCAAACACACGTATCTGCTTACTGATAAAAAAAAACACAACAACAACACCACTGTACGGAAACCAGTTTTAATTAAAAGTAATTTGGAGCATCAATTTTACGGTACGCGGCAAAGTGATCCACCTAATTAGAGAGATTCCAACATTGATAAGCAGAATCAGTAAAATTCAAAGTGATTCCAATTCCGAGAAGATGATGCAGAAGAAGAAGAAGGCCACCTCCGTTAATTGTCCAGCCCGACAGGCTTAAAATGTAATCGACGCTGCCCAATTAATTGGACATCTATATAAAGAAACGGCCTTGCGGTGGTGTAAATGACCCCTTAAGCGATGAATAAATACTTGGCAGTGGAAGTTATCCATGAAATGCATTACTGCTATGGACATATATGCCAAATGGAAGATCTCCTCTGGTGGGTTATGGCAAATGATGACTCAGTAGCATTGGCAGAGTGCCGGCAAGAAACTATCTATTATAGAAGGGAAAGTTCGTCTTAGCGCAACGTCTTACTTGGATTCAGTTTGACAAAACTTTGAAGTTTGACAAATCTTTGAGTAGCGGTGAACTTTGTCAGCTTATATTCAGCGGTAATCACCTACCGTGTCTCATGTAGGGACACCATTCCTCACTGAGGTTTTCAAAATATTCTTCGATATTCTGAGACTTGTTTATAAAAAATGGCAGCATTCCTAGACATTGAAGGCGCTTTTAACAACGTCAACGCTGATGGACTGTCAACTTTAAGGGTAGATGATTTACTTGGCTAATTCATAAATCTTTTGATCACAAATCGGATTATTAATTAAAAACTGGGCGTCTGACGAGGAAGATCTGTTTGCAGAGAAACCCTGCAAGGTGGAGTCCTATCCCCCCCTTCTATGGACATAAGTGGTGAATGAGCTTCTTATAATCGTATGCGGATGGACGTTGCTATTGCCGTCTCAGGAAAACACCCAAATACCTTAAACGAACTCCTACACAAAATGCTCTGAGCAAGCTTACGAGATGGGCAGATCGTTGTAATTTAGGAGTAAGCCCCCACTAAACTGGGGTTGAATTACGACATCAGTTAACGAGTGAATGAAATCCATACGTTAACGAGTGATCGAGTATTTATATTGGGATGAGCACTACTCGTCACTCGTTCACGTAAGCGATCATGCCAAATCCACATTAATTAGTCACCTATGTGGTAATTCAACCCCTGAACTTGTCCTCTTTACTAGGAAATACAAAGTCACACATGTTCACCCTACTTCTGTTAAGGGAACAAGCATGCATTTCTCTGATAAAGCCAAGTATCTGAGTCTTCTTCTAAATAGAAAGCTAAGCTGGAAAGCAAATATACAAGAAAGAGGTCGTAAAGCCACAGCGGCACTCTTCTGTTGCAAAAATTTGGAAACAAATGGGGTCTTTAACCACATATCACTCATTGGCTATATATATATATACGGTATCAAGACTTACACTTCTGTACGGTGGGGTTGTCTAGTGGACTGCCTTAGATAAAGCAGTAAATCATGACAAGCTAAGCAAAGTCCAAAGATCAGCTTGTTCATGTATGAGGGGACAACTTTCGTACTGGATATTCAATTTAACCTTACACCACTCTACATTTTCAGTATACAAGTAGCTTCTAGCGAGGGTCTTTGCTTTAGTGCAAACTCCCAGTGGAGCAAAAACAAAATCAGTTACTCCTCTGTTCTGAATTAATTCAGGCAGCACAGGCTACACAATTTCGCAGCTCCAGTTCAACAAAAACTTCCCATTCACTCCCTCCGAATCTTTTTTTGGAAGAAGGCGCTTACTTGGAAAATGAAGCATACATTTTAACACAGGCGGATCAAAAACTAATAACGGGGTTGGCGGAGATATTTTTTTTTTAAAAAGTCTGAGTCTCTCTTTACGTCTTCCTAATCACTGTAGTGTTTTCGAGGCTGAGATTATGGCGGCTAAAGAAATTTTATCTTGGCTGAAGAGGAATGTCATATCCGCTATAAGGACATCTGCATCTTCTCGGAAGCCAGACTGCGTTGAAATCTCTGGAATCACTTTCTACCAAGTCTCTTCTATCCCTAAACAGCCGATCATTTCTCAAGAAGATGGTGCAGCAGTTCAACATTCAGCTGTGTTGGGTGCTGGGGCATAGAGACACTCCAGAAAAACGTAAATCAGATGAACTCTCCAAATATGAAACTGAACTGCCTCTTTTACGTGAAAATGGTTCCTTAGGTATACCTATCGATACATGTATTCATATTAAAGCTGGATGGTACTCAAAAAAATAATCTTAGGTGGTTAGACGAAACAACTTGTCTAGTGACAAAGCAGATCTGACCCAATCTGGATCCGAAACGTTTGTTATCTCAAAAAAGATTGCATATCGGTGCTATAATAGGTCTTATCACTGGGCACTGTCTCATAGGCAAGCATGTTTTTTCCACAGCTGCTTAGACCACAAGAAGTGGCTTATCATCGACTTGTAGCACTCGCCGTTGACGGTTATGGCAATGGTAGTTTCGTTTTAGAAGAAGTACGGACCGATAATTCCGCTAGGCCAAAATCAAAACCAAACACTATCTGGTGTATCTCGTGTGGATTGGTATCGCCCCAAATACTAAAATGTTGCTTGTTCACATATCCATTCATCAAAAAATTGGTCTGAACAATTCATAACAAATTTGAGAGATATATGAATTTAAGAAAAACTTGACCGCCCCTGTCTAAATCAAAGACCAGATGTTCACTTTCGTCGAATTTCTCAGAAACTAGAATACAAAGGCAGCACTCCTACGCACTCCTCCTGGTTTAAATCTAATACCCCTGATTAAGTAGACCTCTTATCGTCATAATATCGGTCATTGGCCAATATAAGACTGGAGAAAAAATCGCTCTATTAAGTTGAGTCAGTTATTCTAGCTACTTCTTAGAAGTCCTTCATAAAGTACTCCTCCATGTAATTGCATTCAAATACTGACTCTATACTTTGACAATTAACTTCCACGCAGCTTTAATTTTTTTTTTCGCTGTGCTGCACCATTCCCTACACATGTCCGGATGGATTGATATCAAACTGACTCAATTCCAGTAAAAAACCCATCATAACCCAACTGACACCAGGCAATCATACCATCGGCAACCTCTCAATGTGCGTGACTGCGTCTAAAATCCCAAATGGAAACATAAAACTCCAGGCGATTAATTCCATTCCCAATTGGAATCTGGATGTGGTTATTAAGCGAAGGAACTAATGCCAGGCGCTACTTCTATGCTATTTTCTATTTTCCTGCGGATAGCTGGATGGCTAAAAACCAACGGGAATTGGAGGAACAAGACATAGAAGAAGAAGAAGAAGAAGAAGAAGTATAATAAACCACTCAGGCAATCGTGTGCATAATTAATCACAACAAACGGCTGATTGTCCGGCGGATGGCGGCTGGCGGCTCACTAAATTGCCTTAGGAATTTATAACGAGAGCTGGACGCAACGTCTAACATGAACAGCCTGACTTGTGGGGGTGTTTCTTTTTGTTTGACGGGGGCAGGAAATACTCAACTGAGCTGAGCTGCTGCTGAATTAATAAAATCGTTGTTCATCGATAATGTTCCAATAATCCAAGCAGCAGGCACACAACCCAAGAAGAACACAAAAAATGCAGTTGACGCGTCTTTCCCAACTCCAAGCTGTGAGCGAAATTTTCTTTTAGAGTCACTCGCTGCATGTTGCAAATAACACCCGAGAAAACAATACAGACACACTTGTGGCCACTTAGTGGAGTTGGCTAGTACTTTGTCGGTCATTGGGACTGTGTCTCTGCACGGCTGTCTGCAGTCCAACAGTTGCAAACAACACAACAACAACAACAAAAAATCAACTCGTGACTAATTTTCCTAATAACGAAATTGACTCTGATTGGGAGTGTTCCCTCTGGCGCTGCTGTTGCCCTGCATAGAAAATGAACCTAAGCCAAAGGTTTACTCCACCCAAAAAAATTGGAAGTAGAAACATATGACTCGAGGCAGGGTCGAACCTTGATCGTTTTGGAATGAACGCGGTCGGCCAGAGAATCGACGTGACTCTCATTACGCATTCAATAAAAATCTAAATGACAAATTCGGTGCGCGGGTGAAGGAAGGCACAAATGACCACGACACGCGCCTGCAATCGGCTTTAGGCTGTGTGCGCCTACAAATTGACAAATCAATAGGAAAATATCGTGATCTGAGCATTAGACGGGACGAGTTGGGTTACCACTACGAGTAAATAACAACCGCTTGGAGCTCAACAGTTCGCAGCTGATGATGAAAAAAAAAAAACAGAAGAGAAACAGTCAAAGACTAACGATATCTATTTTTTTCTTCATTCTTTTTTGCCGTAGTTGACATGTGATGGAATTATGATGAAATGACATCCTTATGAAATGAAATGAAATGAAATGAAATGAAATGAAATGAAATGAAATGAAATGAAATGAAATGAAATGAAATGAAATGAAATGAAATGAAATGAAATGAAATGAAATGAAATGAAATGAATTGAAATGAAATGAAATGAAATGAAATGAAATGAAATGAAATGAAATGAAATGAAATGAAATGAAATGAAATGAAATGAAATGAAATGAAATGAAATGAAATGAAATGAAATGAAATGAAATGAAACGAAGTGAAATGAAATGAAATGAAATGAAATGAAATGAAATGAAATGAAATGAAATGAAATGAAATGAAATGAAATGAAATGAAATGAAATGAAATGAAATGAAATGAAATGAAATGAAATGAAATGAAATGAATTGAAATGAAATGAAATGAAATGAAATGAAATGAAGTGAAATGAAATGAAATGGGAATGAGAATTAAGGCACATTTATCATTACGATTACCAACCGTGCTGTCATTGACTGGTCACTAGTCATTGACAATTTTCTAGTCGATCTTCACAGATCAGGCTACATCGCCATTGGTTATGCGGCCGATTTGGCGATTTTTGTTAGTGGTAAGCTCTGCACGACTATCACTGGAGTCATGCAAGGTGCAAGGACCTCCCATCAATCCCTGCAAAACCGTTCTAGTGCCTTTAGTGCGAAAATCAGACTGGTCGATTTGGGACCTATCAACATCAAAGGCACCACGATAGATTATTCCAGTGAGGTTAATTATCTCGTCATTATCCTTGATAAATGGCTAACCTGGAATTCTCATGGCAGAAAGTTCTTTTAACGGACGACGGCAACTAAGCTACAAAGAATTGCCTGTCTAGGTATAACGGGTCCCATGCGCACCTGTCCTACGACTGCATTAGAAGCTGTTGTAGGGCTTTCACCCTGCCAATGTTCGTTTGGAGGACGGCGGCTAGATGCGCTATTAAGCTGCAACTAGAATACGGGTACATATCAGGTGACTATGAAAATGCTTGACTCAATTCCTGAAAGAGACATGTTCTGTAAAATCCTCGACATTATGATCAGGGAGTACTGTTTCGGCAGGTTACAAGTAATCAAGGTAGAAATATTGGATCTGGTGCAATGGTGTTCCTGCACTGGCCGCTAGAGTTCTGGTCTGCTTCACAGATGGATCGAAGATGGAAACTGGAGTTGGAGCTGGTGTCTTCGGACCCAACACAAAACTCTCGATGCCAATGGGAAAAAGTCTCACAGTTTTCCAGGCGCAACTCCATGTCATTAAGATCTGCGCTGGGATTAACCTTAATAATGGAATTAAAGGCGCTAGAATATATATCTTTTCAGATAACCAGGCAGCACTTAAAACGTTGTCACCCAATTTAATGGACTCGATATCAGTCAAACACTGTTACGATGCACTGCAATCTCTTGCTAGTCAAATTTGGTTGGTTCCTTGGTCATCCGGGAGTTGCAGACAACGAATATGCAGATGAACTAGCTAGGGCTGGCTCGGAATATGCGTTTATAGGTCCTGAACCCTACTAACCAAACTTGTGAATAGACTGGATTCACTTTTCAGTGAGATAAGCCATTAGGTCACCTGTAGAACGTTGTCCACGAAAACCGTACTGCTGGTCACTAAGGATTTCACGTGATTCAAGGTATTACATAAGCTTACGATTGATCAGCGTTTCAATGACCTTGGAAAGTATGTATGGATCAGACAGAGCAGATTTATGAATGTTGAGATCATTTAATACTCTAGCTACTTGACGAGTACGAAAGTGGATTTTTCGACTCTTGAAAGTACACAGGCGGTGACAACGCGCCGCGACTGAAGAAGTGAAGTTTCTGGTCGTAGTCGAATTTGACTCGTCTAAATTTGGTTCGGTTTTCAACAGTTGGGTTTTGTTTATATAACCGAAAGCATACCCCCCGGTTCCTAGAAGCTTAAATCATACCAAGCATTTTTCTTCGGTTTGATACACTTAGTCCTGGAACGTAGAAATTGTCTGGTACCCTCCTGGATTATGTTTCTGATCGTATCAGAAATGGCATCCACACCACTATTGACATTTTGTGCCCAGTTACTATTCCTTAAGAAATTATTGAGGCCATCCCAGTTGGGTTTCCCGTGTAACCATACTTTTCTTTAACTGCGTGTTTTGACAACGAAAAATTTGCTGAAACTACACAATGGTCTGAAGAGCCTAGAGGTGATGATACATTGACGGTGTACGTGTTAGGATGAGAGGTAAGAAACAAGTCAAGGGTATTAGCGTTATGACTTACAATGTCTGTAATTCATTCACAAGCTGAGTGAAATTGTTAAAGTCAGCAAATAATCCAACCTCCCTTCCTTGTGGTGTTGTTAAGCCTGAATGTCGAAGACAACTAGAATTATTTGTATGGAAATCACCCGCAATGACGATTTCAGAAAATGGATCAAGCGAAAAAATTCTAGTTATAGAGACAGTTCATTTAACTCACTACAAATTGGGACACTCTCTAAATTAGAGCTTCTGTGTATGAAGTAGTAGTAAATTTCACATTCACATTCAAGAGTTACAGGGTGTTAAGTGATGTAAGGTCAGAAGTACGTCTAGGAGAGAACTCGTGACGGAATCTTTTTCTACCACCTAGCCATTTCACCATTTTTCATCGGAGCACATATAGTGTGAATATGAAGCAAATCCAACCATAAACGCCAATTTTCGTAAACATCTCGACTTCAGCGCCACTATACGCGTCCAAAACAAAACTTAAACCTTTCGGAGCACAAAACAATCATATGGTGTAAATATGGCTTCGATACATACAAAGGTTTAGGTGGAATATGGAGACATAAAAGATATATATCCATACAGACAAACAAACAGACAACGGCAATTATGTTATTAGGCGATTGTACGAGTATGTGATGTGATGATAATAATGTATGTGACAGGCCACGGTGCCAGACGAAGGACTGATCTCTAATAATTCTTACATTACAAAGTGTTAATAACATTACGATCAAGTCACATAACATGATGAGAACCAAACGAGCATGTGCAGTTGTTTTGGTAGTCTCTTTCGGTGCTCTGCTCGATCACTCTGTTAACTACTGCTACTGTTGCTTTTGCCTGTTAACTCACTCTGTTAACATTGTTCGTGTAGTAGAAATAATAATCTGATGGATGATTGCTTCTTGAAAAATTGAATTGTATTAACAGATTTGAACTCGCAATTTATTTTATAACAACATAAATTGTAGCTTTAAAAACTAGATACCTAAATCTATATGTGGGCGCCGTGGCTCGGTGGATAAGTGCATGGCTTCTGAGCAGGAGGTTCGTGGTTCGAATGGCAGTAACACCAAAAGTATTTTTCACGGTGTCCCACCTCTCGCGAATGTCTGACAAAACTTCTATCTCTAAACTTAAATCTATATACTTTAATGTAAGTTAAAATATTAAAAAAGTAAAAAGCGTATTGTGAAAAACGTTTTATAATCCTTCTCACGTTCGAATCCCTCGCGGCCATATAGTCGACACATCCTACCAGTTTTTCAACTCTTTCGTCTGCCGTTATTGACATGTAAATCCTTTTAGTGACTGACGGAATGGTTAACAAAAACAACAATGAATCAGCTTTAGTTATTGTCTATGCTAATAGCAGGATTAATAACTTGATTGTGATTACTTACCAAATTATTGAATATTACTGCTTGGGCGGCGGTAGCAGCACCCAAGAAAGCCTACGAACACGCCATGCTACATTATTTCCATTGGACGATATACTGCTGCGGCCTGAAGTAACGACGCAAATGTCACAACAACAAAACTCAAGAACATTTGTACTTTTATGGCCAAATGTCGTGATTGGTAACAATTGGTCAAATCGACCTCCTTCCATCCATCCTGACCAAAGGTATGTCTGTCTTCTCTGTCACGAAATTCGAGCCGACAGTCGGCGCTTGTTGCTTGTTAACTTGTTACTTACGCGTTACCCTGCCCGATGGACTTGGGAACATAATAATTGCGGTGTTTGCGTCCGGCGGTATTATTGTTAAGTTAGTTAAGTTGTTCTAACTTTTATTTGGTTATAATTAAGTTTTGTGGGTTATAGAATCAGATATGGCATCGAACGAAATCGATTTGCTGAAGCGGACATAGACCAGTTGGTAGCTCTAAAGTGGAACAGGAAACAGGGTGGAAAACGCTCATCATCGCCACTAATTGGTCGGGGTTATCTTCGCTATCATTAAGTAATTGTACCGGGCACTTTTCAGTAATAGAAATTAAAATGCTCGTACTGATTGATTGTTGTTAGCAATTAACGTGGCGCAGGATAATTGTAGGCGTATTTCTAATTTCTGTAATTTCGGACGCAAATTACAGAAAATTGGAAAGACACGAAACTTATCAGCTCTGCAATCAATTGTCTAGTTAAGTAATTGACGTTAGAAGGTTAAGTTATTAGCCATTTTATAGTTGGTGTGGGGAAAGCGAAAATAACTCAACAACAGCCCATCATTCATTGTGATTGCATGAGAAGCAAGACAGTGGATACTTTGTATCTAAGTTCCTCATCGTTACACACCATATGCATATGTTCTATGATTTGTCCATCCTTTAGATGGCGTCCAGCACATTCGGTTGATGCTTGTCTGTACCCAAGGACAAGCAGAAACTAAAAAACCGTTTGCCGACAACGAACACACAGCCACACATGGCGGCAGCCATACAAAAGTAATGGGCACACAGCCTCACGTGTTTCTTTTTTTTTTTTGAAGAAGGTTGGAATTCTTCTTCCCTAAGCATTAACATGGGCTGATTTTTGCTGACTAAAACCAACCCCCATTCTGCTGACCTGTTTACTCCCTGCGGTACCACCAATTAAGGCATTCCTGTTCTGTTCACCTCGGCAAAGTTGCAGCATCACGCTGACTATGATCTCGTCGATCAAGTTTCATCGGTGCTCCCCATTGCTTGAATGAGGCCAGCCGGACTGACTCGCTCTCCAAGTAGCTGATGCAGCAAGCGCCTCCTGTCATTAAGTCTCGCGCACTCTTGCAGTACGTGTTCTGCATTATCTACACTGCTCTTACAGTGAAGATAGAATGGCTTGTACGCGTGCTTGAATTTGTGAAGATACTCACGAAAACATCCATGCCCCGACAATAACTGTTTACGGTGGTAGTTTACCTCTTCTTGCTACCCACACTTGGATGTCTGGAATCAGCGTATGCATCCACTCTATTTCGCTACGTTTTCGAATGTCTTCTCTTGTACGCTGACCTCCACTGAATTGTTGGTTCGTGAGATATCTCACTGCCGCTGCTTCTACATATTGACATTATGTATACTGGCACCACCCTACCTGCCTTGACTCCTACTGCATCGGTGAAGCCCATCTGAAAGCACAGCATATTCTGAGCGACGGAAGTTTGTACGCTGCTGTAACTCCTTTCATGTAGCTGGCCAAAGAAGTCGCCATATAGGTACCGGATACATTAATATCAATGTATTGACCATTGCTATCAGTTTTCTTATCGCCCACCAGTATTGGGAAATATGCTCGCAAGAGCTATCCCTGCACGCGATGCCTTTTCACTGGCATATCGCAGATGCACCTTGAAATTGAGCTTATGATCCATCAGGATTTCGAAGTATTTTATATATGGTCTCAATGTGATGCTATGTTCTTTCCACCTTTTTCCTGCTACTTATCAGTATAGCTTCGCTTTGTGATCCGCTAGCACTAACCCGGCTTTATGCAGCCAATCTTTGACATCCCGGATCATTTCATTACATTTTTGCGTTACTTCCACGAATGTTTTAGCAACAACCACTATAGCTATGTCATCCGCGTATCCAACGATTTCTATTCCAGCAGGTCGTCTAATTGTTAGAATGCCGTCGTACATCACATTCCATAGTAGCGGTCCAAAGACAGAGCCCTGTGGTACTCCTCCGGTGACTTTGTATTGCCTGGGGCCCTCCTCGGTTCTGTCTCTGAATTAGGTTGCAATGATTCGTAGCAGATAGTCTGGTATCTGCAGTTTGGTTAAGGAAACTAACGTTTTGTCCCGATTTGCGATGTTGAATGGATTTTTGACATCGAGTGTCACTACTGCGCAGTATTTCTTCTCCCCGCCTTTCCACCTCGTTCCAGCAATTGCATTGTGAGCGATATCACATACCAACGCAATTGCATCGATGGCGTTTCTTTTCTTCCTAAAGCCATATTGGAATGGATGGGACCTTCTGTGGATCTTTCCAAGCGGGCGCATATATATATCACCTTTCCCGCTGAGTCCAGCATACACAAGGGTCGGTGCGACTGTTGGCTTGTCACCTCTCGGAATGAACACTAACCGCTGACCCTTCCATTTTTGCGGAAATATGTCGTTGTGTACATTTTATACAGAAAGTCTTCCCAAATTGTCAGCTGCTACACTTGCGGAGAGCAGCCCTGTGCTTAAAGTATTATTTGATCCAGCAGCCAAATAAGCCACGCTTGAAGATTACGGTCATTGGATATCGACGGCCGGAAGCCCGCTTGCACACCTCCTATAACCGCCGGCACTGGGTTTCCGAGGCGCTGCATCGTAAGTTTTCCTCCTTTAAGAGACTCCATATGGATTTTTTGATAAAAGTCTTACTGAGAATTTTTGGCCCAGTATGTAAAGAAGAACGACTCCAGAGACTTTATAATGATGAGGTCTACGAGCGTTACCGCGATGTCGACATCGTGAAGAAAATTAAGCTCGGTAGGCTCCGGTTGGCAGGACACCTAGCTCTCATCAGCGAAGAGGATCCAGCTCGGAAAGTCCTTTGCGGTAGGATCTATGGAACACGACAGCGACGCCGACGAAGCCTACGCTGGAAGGATGGCGTATACCAGGACACTCAGAGTTTAGAGATGACAAATTGGATGACATCGGCTCGAAGTCGGGACCGGTGGAGAGATTTTTTTGTGGGAGGCCAGAACTGGACACCGGTTGTAGAGCCAAATATGATAATGATGATGATGAGGGATTTTTTGATCTGGAATACCTGCCCCTAGTCGGGAAACCTAATACCAGGTGAGTAAATATAGACACTTCTCTTGTAAGACAGATGCTGACCAACAAAGCCGACCGATACGGGACAGTCGCTCCTTGGATTTTTGACACAGATATTTCATAGATTTCTACTCTGCACCTGCCGCTCTTTGTCGTCGGGGACTACTTATTGGTTATTCGTTGCTAACCTAACATATCTGTAGGCCATTCGGTTATTCGCGTATTATCCTGTACATGGCCATCGTTTTGAGGCCAAAAGTTCTTGAACGGATAACGGCGACTAGCTTCAGAAGCAACAAAGAGCTGCCTGTCTTGGTATAACAGGTTCCATGCCCACCTGCGCTACGACAGAATTAATAGCTGTTGTAGGGCTTTCACCCCTGCTAACCTTCATTAGGCTGCTAGATGCGATATTAAGCTTGAACTAGAATACGTAATTGTGTTTAAATGTTAAATGCCAAAAAATTATCTACCAAATAAAAAAAAATTTTGGTCATTTCATAATTTTATATGTGTTTTATTCAAAAAAAAAATCGGCAACCTCTTAAAAAAACACGTCGTTATCAGGTACTTGGCATCTACGGTCGAAATGAAGCTGCATTACAAAGAGTGCGGACAAGCACTTACGGGTTACGTCGACGCCGAGTAGAAACCGAGTGACTATGTGGGTCAGAGAGCACTGTTTTGGAAGGAAATTTAAGGTAGAAATATTGGACCGGCTAAACTGGTGCAATGGTGTTCCGGCACTGGACCCCAGAGATCTGGTCTGGCTCACATATGGATCGAAGATGGAGCTGGTGTCTTTGGACCCAACACCAAAGTGTCAATACTAATGGGAAGAATTCCCTCGGTTTTCCAGACGGAACTTCATTCCATTGTAGGCATGGTTCTGTCGTTCGTTCGTTCGTAGGTTGAGTCTTGCGAAAACAAATCTAACCAACTTCCCAAAGCCCGTTTTTCTTCAAATTATGTACACATGTGTTTCTCCGGTTACAACACTTTTTGTAAAAATTTGAAAGTGATCGCGCCCCATCGTCGAGGAGCTCCCATATAATTTTTTCAAAAATTGACCCGATTTTATTCAAATTTTGTAGACATTAGTATCTCTAATTAGAGCATTTACAAGAAGAATTTTATTTTGTATGGGTTGTTTTTTTTTAAATTAACACACACTTCAAGGGATTTTGAGGGTAATTGAATAAAATTTAATGCAGAAGGTGCCCTTTTATTTATATAACACGCTACGGGCCCCCTCGTACATCAATAATCACACTTTTCAGTTTGGATAAAATTTATATTTTATTTTTATTTATTGTCATCGTTAAAATGTTAACAACAAAACAAAAAAACTCAAAACAAAATCGCATCTCACGTTGGAGGGTCGTTAAGTCACGTATCACGTCAATTGCCGCAGCGGCACTGATAAAAATTCAAATAAAAATCGTTATAATTAATTAGCTGATAAATTAGTGGTTTAATGCGATCGGTTGTTGTTGTTGTTGTTGTTGTTGCTGATGATGATGATGTAGTGATTGCTGCTACTACCGGCCGCCGCAGTGGACTCTTTAATTTGTTGCCGCCGTTCGCCGTTCGCCGTTTGAATACAAAATTTGATTCGGAATTTCACAGAAACTAAATTATAATATTAATATCTGTAATAATAATAAAGATAAAAAACACAATAACAATAATCAAGCAGTTTGTGTTCCTTCTCCAATTTTCCTCTTCTTCTTTTTTTTGGTACTCGTAACTTTTGAAGGTGATTGCTGCCAATTTACGATTATTTTGGGGTTTTGGCTTTAATTTTATTACCCGCCACAGATGGGCGAGATACTAAATTTCATTCGAACGACGTCGATGATTTCCTTTGCAAGTGCCGCGCCGACGCACACAACCGTTGCGGGAAACAAATTGAAGAAACTCAGGAAGAAGATCGCTCGCATACAGTGACACAGTTATTAGTTCCATTCAAAACACGGAGAAGCGTCTTTTATCATTGGGTCTGAGCTCTCACTATCTCTTTCTTCCACTCTTTGTCTTTGCCACACATACAACATCTGTTTACGGTCCAAATCGCGCAATAAAATTCAAAAGATGTGCCAATTTCGAAAAGCTCCTCATGAGGTAACATCATTTTGTTGCTTCGCCGCCTTCCCACAAATTGGACGGCAGTAATTTTGCATTTGCATAGAAATCGATACGAAAGACGGACCATCTGTGCAATGGAAACATAAATTTCTTTGTATTAGAATTGCGCGGAGCGAGCTTACGTGCTTATGTGACGGAGGTTCGCTCGTTCGGACGTCCGTGAGATGATAAAATTTGTCTGTCAATTTATGTTGCTCGCAGTACATCCCTTGGATGAAGATTATCGCACCACCTGCTCGCTCGCCGCTCTGGTGGCGGTTGTTAACCCAAATCGCCATAATAAAACGGGATAACGATCTGCATGTTCGCAGGACGATCATATCAGAGTTCAATTTACATTTTATGGTGTCATTAGGAGTAATCTTTATGGGTTAATCTATGTGGCACTGACAGGGAGGTAAACGATCGGACAGATGATCCTGGCGCTTAGTGGTTGCGCACGCGTGGTTTAATTTATAATCAACCATTCCCGAGACTCTTTAATGATGAGATCTACGAGTCGTTGTCATGAGGTGAATTAAGCTCGGTAGGATCTGGTGAAAAGGCATAAGTGAAGAGGGGAGGAATCAAACCTTTCGCACCAATAATGGCTACAGATTTGTGACCTGCGCAGAATGAGTGAAGGAGCTTCTTATAAATAACATCTAAGCATTGGAGAATATTGAGTATCTTTAGGACTAAGCAGCAGGGGAACACCGAAAAGACATAGGGATGTTATGACATGACACTTAAGATACCATATGCGACCGATGTCAGCTTAGCACTTGGGTAGACCAGTCCAAACAATTTGATAACATTAACTTTTGTTGCGAGGTAGGTTGAACCCAAAGAGTTGGCATGATGGCTGCGAGACTGTTATGGTGTAAGCTTGCATAGACGATGCCCATTCCGATGTCCAGGATCATTTACCAGTTCGTCAGCGCGCTTTATGGTTGGGTGTTGAGAGTTTAGTCTTTGCTGATGTGACCAGAAGGTAGCAATGTCCTCGTGAATGGGGACTTCGGTGTAAGTCGGCATTTTGTTGAGCTCCCTTAAAAGGGTGTTTAGGCGGTGCAAGTGAGGTGGAGCAATGTTACTTAGCACTCAGAAGGAACCAAGTGAGTGAGTAGCATGGTATTGTTCGGTTGCACGTCCACCTACTGCACATGGGCACACTGTAGCGCAGTATTCCATTGTAGAGCACACAAGTGCAAGTGCTGCAGTACGAAGTGTTGATGCACATGAACCCCTGTTTTTACTGCGGTGAGAGCAATACTGACCTCTTCTGTTGTAAAAGTTCTCGAAGTTGTTCATGAGGTTCCTCAGTGCACGTTTTCTGATGATTGTATGTGCCTTGTCCGCGGGCGCACGGGAGACGTCTACAATGTGGCTAGCCCCTTTATTTGGATCTTGTCGTGTTTGAGCTACTACTCCCTCCTAGTCTTCGTTTGCTTTCCTGCTAGAATGGTTGACAGTTGATGTCCACTTCTTTTTGCGTGTCTCGTCTAGCGATCTTAGCAATTGGTAGCCAATTTACGGGTCTCCAGATACCTCAAAGTCAACATAAAGTTGTTCGCTTTCTTCAGTCCATCCAGGAATGTAATCTTTTCGAAAACCAAGGGGAATATATTTTTTAGCGTTTGTTTTTACAATACCTACGAATCTGTAATAGTTTTGAGAACAATAAGCATAAGTCGAGTTCATTAGCGAAGTTATGCCAATTTGCTTTTGAAAAGTTCCAACGCAGCATTTTAACCGAATCAGTTAATGGTATTCGAATACCAATATCGATTATGACCGGGTGGTTTTGACTTTTCGGAAAATCCGACAGCACTATTTTGGAAGCTGGTAGAGGGTGATGTTCCGCATCATAAATAACGAAGCACAGATCTAGGTTGTAGCCTTTTCGCCATTTGCGGGAGTGAACAGTGGATTTATCTTTTGTCTCGGAGATTAAAAGCAAATGGTTTGAATCCGCTCATTCTATTAGTCTATATCCATTGTCATCGTTGTTTTTATATCTCCATATAAGCTATGATGGCTATTTTGTTTTAATTCAGTTGACTTGTTATTTGTAACATCGCCAGGAGAGTAATCTTGCTTGCTTATTATGACTTCCTATTGTGATAGATCATTTACAGCACTTTCGATTTGCTGGGTATAGTGAAGGTTTGGTGTCCCATTTCGACAGCGTTCTCGACGAAAACCAGAGCAACTCTTCACTGAGAAAACCGAAAGCGCTCTTAGAGTTATCCAGTGTGTACCACGGGGAGGCTATATATCTTTCCCCTTAGTAAAAATAAGAGGGAAACACTCATTTCCATTCACATTTCAATCAATTTCATTCTATTTCATTCAATTTCAATCCATTTAATTCCATTTCATTCCATTTTTATATAATTCCATTCCATTCCTATTTTATTTTCATTCCATTCCCATTCCATTTCATTTCCACTGTTACTTAATTCCATTCCATTTCTATACAATTCCAATTCATTTCTTTATCATATTCATTCTATTTCCATTTAATTCCCATTCTATTTCATTTACATTCTTATTTCATTCCCATTCCATTAGAATAATTACCTGTGTTGCTTTGGTAAAAATGGATTGATATAGTTCGAACAGATTTTGACTTTTTTGTATAAAAAAGCGGGAAACACCTATTCCAATTCCCATTCATTTCATTTCATTTCATTTCATTTCATTTCATTTCATTTCATTTCATTTCATTTCATTTCATTTCATTTCATTTCATTTCATTTCGTTTCATTTCATTTCATTTCGTTTCATTTCATTTCGTTTCATTTCATTTTATTTCATTTCTTTTCATTTCATTTCATTTCATTTCATTTCATTTCATTTCGTTTCGTTTCCTTTCCTTTCCTTTCCTTTCCTTTCCTTTCATTTCATTTCATTTCATTTTATTTTATTTCATTTCGTTTCATTTCGTTTCACTTCATTTCATTTCATTTCATTTCATTTCATTTCATTTCATTTCATTTCATTTCATTTCATTTCATTTCATTTCATTTCATTTCATTTCATTTCATTTTATTTCGTTTCATTTCGTTTCACTTCATTTCATTTCATTTCATTTCATTTCATTTCATTTCATTTCATTTCATTTCATTTCATTTCATTTCATTTCATTTCATTTCATTTCATTTCATTTCATTTCATTTCATTTCATTTCATTTCATTTCATTTCATTTCATTTCATTTCATTTCATTTCATTTCATTCTATTTCATTTCATTTCATTTCATTTCTTTTTATTTTCATTTTTTGTTGTAAATTTACCGAAGCTACACATACTAGTATATTGCTGAGACAATGATGGTTACACAAAATATAATTTCTACCAAATGGAACGCGACAATTCTATCGTCGATATTTGAAATATGAGTATGTACACGCACACTCCACGTGTTCGCTTCGAGTGGTTCGGATTTTCCGGAAAAATCGAATTTTCCCAATTAGTCATCGGGCGGAGTCCAAACACACACACGCTATTAATAAAGAAAACACCAGAAAAACCCACGACGAGGAATATTACTGCTTCTAATTCTATTTCGGATTTTCCATCGAAGACTTGGCGAGCGCTGCACTAATTGTACTCGCAAGCGTAATGCGGCATTGACGGCTACGAGAGAGCCGTCCAAAAAGCATCGCTGCTCTACAATAGAAATAATAATATAATTAGCCATATATGTCTTAACAAATTAAATTAATAATTGCTAAAGAATTAATAAAGTAAGACGAAGCCATAGAGACGACAGGCGGCAATCGATTGAGAAATCTTCAGCGGGGGTTTTTATTGTTTCTGAGCTTAACTTTCCAATCTAAGGTCAGGTAAGGGAAGCCTTGTTGGAAATATTATCCGCTATACCAATAATTTCTAGCAACCCTACAAGGACTGCCTGAAAACACATACGAATGCCATCAGGAAAGCTAGACGACGTTCCTGGATGGAGTTCTGTCAATCCATTGAGTCAACAAAGGACTCGGCCAAAACATGCAAGATTCTATCAAAACAAAAACTCTTTTCCGACCCTTATAAAAAGACCAGATGGCAGTTGGTCAGAATGAACTGCTGAATATCTGGATATTTTAGTAAATACCCACGTTCCCGCATGTAAAGACTCGGGATTAGTTCACTGGCTGAGTACTCCTGAAAGTCAGGAGGTGACACCAAGCGAAGTGGATAACATCATAACCCACGAAAATATTTCCTGGGCCATTCGCAGTTTCTCTGCGCCTGAACGGCATTCAACCGAGCATGCTTCAGAAGGTGTGTCGACCCCTTGGTTAGTGAATATTTTCAGAAGTTGTTCCCTGTAGTTGGAGAAGAGTACGAGTGTTGTTCATACCAAAAGCAGGCACAAGAGGTCATGAATCTGCGAAAGATTTTAAACCACTTAGTCTATCGTCGTTCCTGCTGAAAACTGTGGAGCGAAACTAAGACTATCACATAGAACTAAGTTTCGGAGATACGGCTCTATCAAAATACCAGCATGCTTACCTTAAAGGCAGGTCCACGGAGACAGCCATCCATGAGGTAGTACGCACAATTGAACACTCCCTTCATTTCAAGCAATACACTCTTGCCATCTTTCTCGATATAGAAGGCGCCTTCAACAATGTCCACATTGATGCCAATCAGAAGACTCTTACTCAGTTAGGGGTGAAGCAACTCCTAATACGGTGTATCATCTCCATGCTAGGTAGCAAGGTGATCCATGGCAATTTGGACAGTAGCAGTGTAACCAAAACAGTGGACAGGCAGGATCACGCCTACTATGGCTGTTGGTAATAAACAAGTTCCTCAGTGTGCTTGAGATAGACAGGACGAAAGGTTTAGAGAATTTGGGCCGGCTACTGAAATAAACTGCAGTTGTTACCGAAGGTGATCATACCATCTTCTACCGACTGCTGCACTCCTGTCGGATTTGATATGAGAATTCCAGTTTAGCCGTTCAGTGCTTACCACTAATAAAAATCGCCGCATAGCCAATGGCGATAAAGCCCGATCTGTGAAGGTCGACTAGAAGATATATAGGGCATATAGGGCTACTTCCTTGGAACGAAAAGTTACTTCTATCTTCTTACAAGACAGTTAAGGGCACATTCTATGCTGTGCTGACTTGAGTGCAGAGGGGTAGCCAATTCTAAGCGGCCTCTAATATGAATATTAATAAATCTCTGCATGATTTTGACGACAAATGGTGTCATACTTGTAGGTCTGTATGATTTAGGCCGCGCAATAGGTTATTGCCTGGTTTTGGGATAAATGTCACATTTACCTGCCATCTGAGAATTATATTGCCGGACATTATCACCAATCAAGACTTGCGGAGAGTAACACAGCAGAAAGCAATCGCGATCACCATCAGACGACGAAAATGGACTTGGATTGGCCACACTTTGAGAAAGCCAGCAGACGACATTACGAAACTAGCGCTCGACTGGAATACACAAGGAAGCCGTCGAGTTAGCAGCCGTCCTAGCAAGACATGGAAAAGGGCAATAGAAGCAAGATCCCAGGGGACCGAGTTGCGCCTCTTGAAACCTCAGGCGTTAAATCGAGTTCGTTGGTGGGCGTTTGTAGAAACCCTATGCTCCCCCGCGGAGTAAAGGAAAGAAAGAAGACCTGCCATTTGATACTAGGAATATACTCCCACCTGCAACTGGCTCTAAATAAAGTAATACCCGGTAGGATGATATCGACTGACTTCTGTAGAAGTGCTGGAAAGATCCGATCATCACCGGGAGCTCTGAAAAGTTTAAAAGAGCCAACTGCCCATTAAACCTTATCCGGACTGAAGATTTTTTACCATTTACCGTACTAGTAATACAGACCCTTTGGTCAGATGCGTTCCGGTACGTGTATGATGTTCTAATTGTATCCTCACGGTGCGACGTGTAGGTGCCATCGGCCTTTTTTAATAAACCTACACATTTTGTCTGATCCTTAACTAATTTATGGATTCCTGCAGCTACTGGGATTTCGACAAAGTTTTCGCAGCATTTCCTCCATGTACCACGTTTAGATCGTCTTAAATCAGAGTTGTACTCTGTAAGGGTGAATCTATATTCGTCCCAACTTTTCGTGCGTTTAGCAGAGTTGAAGAGTTTTCTGACTTTCTTCTTAAGCTTAGCCAGCTGTGCGTTCCACCAGGGAACATATCGTTTACAAAAGCTGGTTTTAGGGACATATCTGTCATGGTATGAAGAGAGCAACATATCACTACGATAGAGTTACAATCGAAGTACTCATAGCTAGAGGATGACCACAAGGTGGAGTCCTTTCGCCGCTTATTTATCAAGTCCTTCTCTTTCTAAAAGAAAAGATTTGAACAGTGAACTCACTGGGAATGGAACGAGTAAAATGGACCGACGGTCTGAGTGCTAAGGTGTGTTTTTTTCCTCGAACTATCACACCAGCCAACCACAACTATATAACTATATAACCAAATGAATAAATTTTTTTTTCAACTTTTTATACTCCCTAATGATCAGCTAGATCAGCCTATTGCTAGAACATAAAGTCGGCGCCGTGGCTCTAGTGGTTAGTGCGTTGGTCTTTTGAGCAGAAAGTTTGAGATACGAATGCCAGAAATACCAAAAGTCTAACAGACGTCCGAGAATAATAGCTTGTCACAGAAAGCTTTACAACTCGCCTTTCGGATAAGGCCTTCAACTGTAGGTCTCTTCCATTTGTGTTGAAAAATATAACACGTACCCCACAAATTGTGGTGAAAAGCTAGGTCCTGAACCTCAACGGTCTCTAGGATGACGCGCCATATATTATTATTAGATGGCCCAAACATGTGGACGTGCCCTTCAAAGGATAGGTTTGTACTATTGGTGGCAGTTTTCAAAAGACCGTTCGAATTTGATAGATATGTTAGTTAAGACAAAGGTTCACTCGAAACTTTAGCGGCACTCAAGTCAAGTACATTAGTCCAAAGAACAATTTCGCCAAACTCCAGTGAAAAATAGGTGTAATATCTTTAATTTTTTCTATTTGTCAGCAGACCACCCTGTCTGTATTTTTATGGAAAGCTTATATTGTTTCAAGTTTCCTTCCTTAAGCACTGATATTCCAAAGAGGCAGCACAATCCCTTATCTCTTTATCGCTTTAACTTTATTCTGATTGCGCGCAACAAATGCTGGGCCGAAGGGCAATTATGCTCTCAACATACTCGGACTGGGACTATGTGCTTCAGATCATTGCCTCGTTCATTTATTTGTAAGTACCGCTAATTAATCCGGGCGAGCAACAAATGAACCCGTTTCACTTAATAGCCGCCGCAACTGTATGTGCATTTGAATGTTGCTCCTGATTGAGGGCTCCTGCATTTCCATTCGCGTCCTTATGCGATGCCGGAAGAGGAATGTCCCACGCGCGCGGAAAACTAGTTCAAAGTTCAAATACAAAAACAACAACAACAACAATACCAACAAAAGAGGAGAGCTTTTGTACCTTCCATTTACGATGAGGGAGCACAATAAGTGAGCTGAGCTCTGGCTGACATCCGGGGGAAAACAAACAAAATCCTTTGATATATGCACGTAACTGAGCGGATAGTTTTCCCTATCCAGGCACACACAGACACACATTGGCTTGTGATATTGTTTGGACCCTTTGTGTGCCAGCAACAATGCTTCAAAAAGAAAGGTTAAAATGTCAACAGTGAGTCACGGTATGCCGTGCATTACCCAGTGCCTTCCTTACTTCCTTTCTTTGACCAAAAACATCAAACGTTCGAGCGGCTTGAGCGTGCGTCGTTCATTGCTCTTCAGAGGCGATGTCGTTCTACTTTCTACCGCAATCATCACTGAGGAAGCCGCCTCGATACAAAGTTAAAGGACCTACATTACTGCGAGTGGAGCGCGAGCTCTTTGATTACCAACCAGAAGCAAAAGCAGCAGCAGGGCAGCTAACAAGGATGAGTGCGGAACGGAAGACCATAGCAGGTCGATCGTTGCGTCGCGGTGCTTGTGGGAGCAGGTGCATCATCAACGATTCGCTTCGACTTCGACAAAGACTCAGGCGTGCAAACTTCCTGAATATATTACGTTACGGTCGCACCAGCCGCCCCATCGTTTCGTTTGACCATTGCACCGACCGCCGCATGCCATCGGCCAGCATCAGTTTCCGAGCGGTGCAACATCAAAGTTCCTTCATCGAATGGCGATTTGTTGCCGTTGGTCGTTGGATTTGTGTGTGGGTAGTCGTGTAACCGTCGTTTGGCCAGTTGTTGACCAGTTCGTCTGTTCCTCCTCCTCCAGTTGTTATTCTTCTCCTTGCCAATTGTTTGTAAGTTCACTTTTGTCGGCGACGGCGGCTCATTGCCTGCCAAAAGGAGGAAACTCCTTTTGATGTCTTCCTCAGTTGGCGGTTGGCGGCCGGCCAGTCTATAGCTATAGCTGGCTGATTATTATTTTCCCATCCATTATTGGAACACGCAGTCCGCTCTGTTGCCGGATGACGGGGCGGGGCGGTAATATGCAACCCAACGCGCAGCTAACGCTAATGCTGTGCAAAGTATCGTTTGTGCTCATCGCTGACAACAACAACTGACAACAACAAACAAACTTAACAAATTAATATACAGTTAACAGTAACTAGTTGGCGTGTCATGTTGGTCGGCCGTCGACAAGACATAATACCCTCCATACACTAACAAAAGCGCGGCGAAGCATCTCACCTGGATCGGTTTTCAAAGCGGGCCGACAGCAGGCACCCCCGTTGGTAGTTAAGCTTTTTTCGCGGTCGTCATTATCGTAAATACACACACAATCATACAGCGAGCGACATCAAAGTGAAATCAAAAGAAATGCAACGCATCTGACCAATGTCCGTCCGATGTGACATCAATCGGCAGGAACAGGTGCAAAATTACATCAGGAATGACTGACGTGATATGTTGTTGTGAAATTTTGCGGTCGATGGCAATGCGTAACTGTTAACGTTCAAAAAAAAAAACCAACTAAGGGGAACCTTGTGTCGCCACGCTTCTGTGACGAAGCCTTTTAATACCCAAGGGAACTGGACACCGAATCAATGGGTTACAGCAATGTATATCCGCGGAAGAGGCAACCTGGACCGAGAACTGAGCAAAAACGTCTACGTAGGAAAAGACTTGGTACTATACGCAAAGAAGTTGGCCATACAACTGCGTAAAGAATCTGGCAAAGAAAAGTTCGACAAATCCCATATGGCTCAAGACACACATTGATGATTCTCATACGAATCGTAAGCACGAACATCAACGACGAAGAAAACCGAGGAGTTTCAAATGATTGAAGAGCTGGTCTTGCAGACTGGTAATGGGGATAAAAGTATAAAAAATGGCGAAGAAAAGAGCATTAGGGTAACAGGAGAGAAAGCCTAACTGAGCTGAGCGTATGAGCCACAGTCACTAAACAGAAACGTAAGATTTGGGTAAACAACGAGCCAATTCCTTAGATTTTGAAGGAATGCGCTCCAAATATTTATCCGGAGACAGTCTTATAAGAAAATTAGTTACAATTTTAAAATGAACGTGATCCCTTTATCTAATAGTGAAAATGTTGGGTTAGAAAGAATGCCAGAAGACTGGAGAAGAGGCATTCTTTGCCCCGTCTTCGTCTTCGGTTATCGCTGGAGCCACCAATTTTTCACTATGCATCATATGAGTCATACATTAGAAAGCAGATATCACAATATGTGGCAATTATTGTGGTCTAACGGTGTTTCTTTGTTTTCTTCGATATTCTTCCAGAACATACCCGTGTGGCTCCATCCCAGAAAAATCAAAAACTAATCAGATTTCCACTCGTTGGAAAAATGTCTACACACTAAACCATCCGTTTATAGACTAAAAACCCGCTTATGATAGCAGTCCAGGATGGCAAGACTAGGAACCCCAGTTGTCGGGCCAAATATGATGATCATTTGAACCGCTTAGCCAGAGTATAACCTTATAAAACCATGAGGCAAATCGGAATCACAAATATACCGACACGTCTGTGGCTGTGCATTAAGCCAAGGAAATATATCCGGATCACTATCAAATATTTTCAACATCAGTAACATGCTCCGCCTACATCCTCTTCAATGTGGTGTAACCTTGATTTCACGGATTACGCAAAAACGGAAAACGAAGGACAATACGTATTATTTGTGTCCATATATCGGATTATCAGCAGAGCTGGTTATGTATCCTAAGAGTCTGATTTTCTTGGTAGTACACGTCTCTACTTTGTTTTAAATTGTTGTACGAAATCAATAAGTATTTTCAAAAGATGACTGGGAATTTTATCGGTACTTAGAGAAAGTAATCATATTGTAATGAAGTATTTTGGTACACACAAATTACTCCGTCACACACCGTACAGCTATTATGCTTATTAAAGCATGTACCAGTGAGTCGTACAGCTAGTTTGCCCTTATCTAAGCACTGGTACTTGGCACAGTATCTCAACTGATTCAGCGTCCGTCTCACCGAATCACAGGTTCGAATCACCAGTTGGGAAAAACTTTTTTTTCAAAAGAAAATGCCTGTGAACAGTAAAATAAACACCACGATTAGTGCTCGGATGTGCATAGAGCGCAATGGTCACATGTATAAGACCACCGACTACAATCGAAACGTTCCTCTTCGAGGGTGGGTATTCAAACCTTAATACAAAAAAAAGTTTATCGCCGTACAACGATAAAAGGAATATATAATTTTTCCAAAACATAATATAATTCCCAAAAAGCCTTTACATAGCCACGTTTAATGCACGGTGAAATTCCATCATATATGTTGTGGAGCAGAGCAATACACCATTTAGTGTGGTGGAGAAATACACCATTTAAGGAACGATACTGCTAAAGTACAAGTACTTAGGCAAGGACTCCTGCGCTTTCGGAACACAGTTTCCACACAGTTCGGCAGTGAACTTACGATTTCCGGATCACCATTTGTTTTAAAAATAACTTTTTGGTTAAATTCCTAAATAGCGCGCGCTATATAACGCGAATGCCAGTGACGCTTCGCTACTCCGACTCTGCTGTTAGCTGCACGCTATAGTAGATAGCACCATTGAACGCGAATGCCAGTGACGCTACTCTACTCCGTTCCCCGACCTTCCGACAGACCGACCGAAATTTAGGTTATTATATTATTATTAATTCGACTATTTTAAGCTCTAATTTTACTATTAAGTAGTCCCAAGAATTTGTTTAAATAAAAGAAAAGAGAAAAAAACCAACATAATAACAAAAATACTTGTTTTTAATTTGTAACGCCCTCAACGAGAAACGAACCCTGGATCCGACGAACGTTACCCAGCAAACAATGTTACAATATATGGGCACCATTATTGTCCATGCGTATTATATTTCCTCCTTGTTAGTAGTTATGGGCCGTGGCCAAGACTTGAAATAATAACACGTGGCGCGACAAGGCCTGGCTTCTCGTGACCATTCGTGTTGTGCGTGTTTTATTTTTGCCCAGAAATCCACATCGCTATGATCCACAGACATTCTCCTCTTTTTCCTTAACGCTGTATGTACCAAGCATATAGCCGATGTTGCGCCAGTTATAAAAAAGGGACCTACGATTTACGTGTAATGTCTTATCCGAAAAGCTGATTGAGAAGCTTTCCGTGACAGTTATTACTCTCGGTCATGTGTCAGACATGTGCAGGGGTGTAATTCTGATTCTGATTCGGTTTCTGATTCGGTTTCTGATTCTGATTCTGATTCTAATTTCTTCTTATACTTTTATTTTGTTCCCTTACCTATCATTATCACCCTATAATTCTGAAATCATTCTATAAATTAAAAATGTTACGGTGTCGGTGTAAAAGTGATGAGTTTATAGGTGGATACCAAGTGACGTTCTAAAACGTGAGGCGACATCGAAAGATTACTTTCAACAGGCACACAGAAGTTACATTGCAAAAGGTTCTGTATGCAAACCCTTCGATGACTGTATGGCTTATCCTTCTTTCAAAAAACCCATAGGCTATCATTATCATTATCAAATTTGGTTCTACAACGTTGTCCGTTCCTGGCCTACCGGAATTCTGTAATTTTTCCTTTGTGAGGGAAAATTATCTGGAGGTTTGATCGCACTTCTAGAACAGTTACGACACAATGATGGTTGGCCGCCATAGACATAATTGGAAACGAAAGCTTGGTTTTTCTGTATAATTTGTCCACGCGAGCTGATTCCACTTTTATAATGATAGGCTATATGCTCGTAACTGGGATCGGTGGAGAGATTTTTTAAATGCAGCCATGACCAGATTCCGATTTAAATATAGAAGGATAAATTTAACCTCGGCTTATACACAACAGCACGCTTTAATGTACTCAATGTATAATCAAACCAAAACAAGGATAACGTTAATTCTTGCAATAATTGCCCATATAAGTTTCACCCATGCACGTCCTTTAAAAGTATTTTGTAGTTTGTAACCTCGAATTATTTAAACAACACAACAATTTCACGACTAACCGCTTCATGTTCCAACTGCAATTCTTGAGTGCAATAATTGTTACTCCTTTTTTTTTGGAACAATTAAAAAATCTCCACTTCGCCTCCGATTAATTGCAATTGGACGGAATTTACAAAACAAAATTTACAACCTATGCCAATGCTAGCGATAATTTTGCAACACACTTTCATTTGAGCCAATCCAACTATTCGTGTAAAGTGTAAGCCCTGAACAGAGCATGCCTCAGCATGTCATTTCACTCAAAGTCTCACGGAGGGGAGGAGTTGACTCCTTTTTTGCATAAGAATTCCAATTATTTTCAATTAAAGGAAAAGTTTCGAATTACGTTTCTTCTCCTGCAATTAATAACACAAGAGGCCAGTAACCGGAGAAATTCCTAACATCTAGTGTTCGCCGACAGGGATCGACATGAAACATAGGATTAGTGTCAATCGGCGATCGTGGAGAGGAGAGGAGACACAACGGGTACACGTCTTTTACTCCCCGTACTACTCGAACTCTTCTGCATCCGGAAATGGATGGCTGCATGGCAGTTCCATTGCCAAAGTGGACGATTTATTTATTTATTTTTCATTTCTTCCTTTTAATTACAACGATGGTGGTGGCAATTATGGTTGACCAGCGTGTCCACCGCTATCAACCGAATTGGCACACTTTTGTGCTGCTGCTTCTGCAAGCCACTGTAACTCCCATCGGAATTAAATTGCACTTAATTACTGGAAGAAAGGAAGAAAAAAAAACGAAGCGAACAAAAGCGCCAGGCCAACAGCTCCCGTGTACTGCCTGAGTTATAGGCGCCGCACGCCGACCACACAATCCATGTAGCCATTCCGTCTACCAAACACGTGCGCGCACCAATGGAATCAATTTATTTGCCGGTTTCGTGTGCGTGTCCTTTTCACTTTTTAGTGTTCATATCTATTCGGAGTTGAGCAAAACGGGGCGGGCCAGTGCTTTCGGCGCCCGGCTGCTGATGAAAAATTACGCGCACCATAAATCTATTGGAGAATATTGTACGACCAACCGGTGTTTCCGTCTCGTCTCCTTCTCCGCAGCTTGTCAAAAACTGACCTAGGCTAATAGCGATATACTACGAAGGACTATTTGGATTTCCCCACTTTTTTAGTTTCGCCAGTTGTTTCGATGGACGTCCACACGAATATTCTTTTAACAGATGTGAGACTGAGACTGAGACTCAGACTCGGACTCAGAATCAGAATCAAAATCAGAATCAGAATCAGAATCAGAATCAGAATCAGAATCAGAATCAGAATCAGAATCAGAATCAGAATCAGAATCAAAATCGGAATCAGAATCAGAATCAGAATCAAAATCAGAATCAGAATCAGAATCAAAATCAGAATCAGAATCAGAATCAGAATCAGAATCAGAATCAGAATCAGAATCAGAATCAGAATCAGAATCAGAATCAGAATCAGAATCAAAATCTGAATCAGAATCAAAATCAGAATCAGAATCAAAATCAGAATCAGAATCAGAATAAGAATCAGAATCAGAATCAGAATCAGAATCAGAATCAGAATCAGAATCAGAATCAGAATCAGAATCAGAATCAGAATCAGAATCAGAATCAGAATCAGAATCAGAATCAGAATCAAAATCTGAATCAGAATCAAAATCAGAATCAGAATCAAAATCAGAATCAGAATCAGAATAAGAATCAGAATCAGAATCAGAATCAGAATCAGAATCAGAATCAGAATCAGAATCAAAATCAGAATCAGAATCAGAATCAGAATCAGTGTGATATTTAACAGTGTCTCTTTCCTGACCAAGAAAATATTACAAATACTAATAACTCAACTCATAAAAAATTTTCGTGTAAATTCTCTAATCGAGATTACACAACGTGCAAAGTTTGAATAAAAATAATTATATGGGAGCACCTACGCCATAGGTACAAAAGCGCAGAATTCACTACTGCTTCCTTTACAGGAGCCCCAACTTAGACAATGTTTCCAAGGTCACGGAAACGCAGATCAATTTTGCGCTCATGAAATATCTTGAAACTAACGAAATCCTCAGTGACAGGCAGTATGTATTTCATGGGCAACGTTCTACTGGTGATTTGATGGTATATCTCATTGAGCAGTGGAGCCGGTCTTTGCATCAATTTGGTGAAAGCAAAGCTGGTGTGTTCGATATTTCTAAGGCATTTGACAGAGTTTGGTAGCAAGCTCTTTTGCCCAAAATGCGTGCTTATGGAGTCGATGATAAGCTGCTTCACTAGTTAAGAAGCTATCTTTTGGACCGCTCAATTTAAGTTGCATTGGACGGTTTCAAGTACAATATTTAAATGCTGGCGATCCCCAGGGCTCTGTTTTGTCTCCGACACTCTTTCTCTATTTTAAATTCTCTATATTAACTTCACTTGCCCGTGGCACGGATGTCGAACGTCGGTCGCCGTGGAATCTTGCGATCAATTTTTAACCCACTTCCCAAGGTCCGATTTTTTTGAAATTTTGCACACATGCGTATTTCCGGAGACAACACATTCTATTAAATTCTATTTGAGGCCCCTCGGGCCCCGGGGTCGGGGGGCTCCCATACAAATATTTTACAAAATTTTACTCGATTTTTTTCAAATTTTATACACATATGTATCTCTGATAGACAACAATTTTTGTAAAAATTTTGGAGACCCCGGGCCCCGGGTTCGTGGGACCCCATAAAATTTTTTTTAAAAAATAACCCAAATTTCTTCAAATTTTATATACGCATATATCTTCGATAGACAACACTTTTTGTAAAAATTTTGGAAACCCGTGGGGCCCCATAAAATTTTTTTAAAAAAATTGACCTGATTTTCTTTAAATTTTATATACGCGTGTATCTCCGATAGGCAACACTTTTTGTAAAAATTTTGGTGACCCCGGGCCCCGGGTTCGTGGGTCCTCAAAATTTAAAAAAAAAAATGAATTGAAAAAAAATAATGAAAAATTTTAATTTTTATGGGTTGGTTTTTTTTATCAATGATCTCTTATCTGTGACTACTTATCCAATTCACTCTTTCGCTGACGACAGCACTCTCAACATTTCATATAAGTTTGAGGAACGTCGCTCCACTTCTCATGTGGAACTAAAACAACTACTTATGTAAGGCACGTTAAATTCTGACCTAGACAGCATAATACAATGGTGAGAAAAGAATCGAGTAGAATTTTACGATTCCAAGACCCAATGCTGTCTCCTGTCATCTAAGCGATTCCTTAATCCCATGTCATTATCCATGAATGGCACTTGCATAGAGGAAACTGAAAATCTCGCCATTCTCGGTATGTTGGTTAACGACAAGCTTCGTCGCCAAAAATGCTGCGAAATGTTTAGGTTTTCTAGCCAGGTGCAAGAAATATTTCAGTCCCTCTGATCAGGCTACTATCTACAAGGCTTTTATTCGCCCTAAACGTGAGTACAATTGTCATATCTGGTCTGGTGCGCCTAAAACTACCTTGCACCTTGCATCAGCTAGAAAGAATACAACACCGTGCGATAAACTTAACGGTGACGCAAATTTAGTGAAATCAATAGATTCGCTTGAACACCGCAGGAACGTTTCCTACTTGTCACTGTTTTATCGTTCCTTCCACCAGCGGTGCTCAAGAGAAATAGCCGGCTGCATGCCACCTCTCCTTGAGTTCAACCGCAATACTCGTGTCGCTCTTAGTGCTCATCAGTTTACCCTCAAGCCCATCTTCGGTCGTATAGTTAAATTCAGGGATTCGTTCTTCAGGCGTACGTATGTGGAATGTTCTGCCAAGCTCTGTCTTCCCACAACACCTTGATCCACAGGCATTCAAAACACAAGCTCATAGATATCTCCTCTTTTCTATTCCTCTTCCATAATACCCACGCTGTGCCAAGCTAATAGCCAGGCATTATAAGGGTGCGAACCCCTTTAAGCGTGCGCGAATTATAAAAAAAAATCGGAACTTGTAGTCTTGGGCGATTTCAATGTCCACAATGGTATTTGGTTGACCTTTTTCTAATGGTGAGATCGAACAGGTGAATCCGCAGAACTATTTGCAAATATCAATCTTCTCACCGAAGTCGTCGATAAGCAAACTAGATATCCCGATACAACTGGCCAATCACATCCTAAATATTCAATTGAATTATCTGCTCCATTAGGACTTTCCGATCACGCTCTGGTAATAGCCAGACCTTGTAGAGCCTTTTCGTACTCTGGCATTTCAAACATTAGAACTGGGAACTCTTGAGCCAATTTTACAGCTCATATGATTGGTCAACCTGCTTTTCCAACAATAACAAAAAATAAAATTTGTTTCAAAGATTCTTAAAGAACTTGACCCTAACCGGACCCGACGGTATACCGCCATTATTGTTGAAAAGATGTCATCATTCTCTGGCGAACCCGCTTAGCAAATTTTTTCATCTCTCAATGAAGACTGGTGTTTTTCCCTTTGTTTGGAAAATGGCTAATATTCAACCCGTTCCGAAAAAAGGTGATAAATCTGCACCTACCAACTACCGCGCTATTGTTTTTATGTGTCGGTTCTATCGAAGGTAATGGAATCTACCTTAATCTGGATTCAAATGCTTTTTTATCCGATTCGCTGATTACAGATTTCGCAAAAATCTCTCATCAGATGAACTCATGACGTGCATGACTCATTGTTGGGAGCGAAGCATTGAAAATCTAAGTGAATCAAGCATCTTATCCCTAGATATTTCAAAGACTTTTAATCGAGTATGGCATGTTTGACTTAAAAATAAGATTCCAACGCCCAGACACCTCTCTTATTGTATGGATTGAGGATTATTTATGGAACCGCAAAATAAAAGATTTATTGAATGGTATTTCCTTGTATTCGTATGGGAGGCCAATGCTGGCGTGCCACAAGGGTCATCCCTGTCGCCTACGCTTTTCTTAATATATATCAATGACCTATTGTCTTCTACAACATGTAATATGCATTCATTTGCATTGATGATACAATGCTATCGGCTTCCATTGAGTTTGCAATTCTCGCTTAATTGGTTCCCGATATTTAATGAATACGGCTATTCTGTCGAGCAATCAAGGCATTCTTGATTGGGGCAAATCTAATAGAGTTGAATTTAAGCCAAATAAAATGCAGGCTTGTCTTTTTTCCCAGATGTCAGTTCAGCATTACATGCCACCAGTAATTAATGGTTGTAACCATAACTTCATCTCTTGATTCTTTGGAGTATAGACGATATGTAGGAGCTTTAAGTGTTTTCTACATATTTTACTATGGTAGATGCTCTTCAGAGGTTCTTTTGTTCAGTTCTAATCAACATAGATTTGCCTTGAACCTTTTTCATGTAGAACCTAACATTTCAAATTTTCCTTTGATCCCAGAGTGACATCAATGTGGAATCAATTAGTCGACTCCGTGTTTCCCGAATCGTTTAATATACAGGCCTTCAAAGTAGACGTCAATAAGTTTCTGAAGGAATTACGTTTTGTGTTTTATGTAATATTTTTTGGTCAGAGTTCCTTTTTGTAGTTTTGCCTGACCATGATAGTAATGTTGAACGACCTTCTGAGAAAAAGGCAAGCTTGGAATTTATTCGGATTAAATTCCACCCTATTAGATCTGCCCCAATCAGGTTCAGTTTGATATAGCATCCAGTGTAACGGGCAATATTCCAAAAATGTTGTCAGGTACGTTCCATGTATGTATGAGTAACAAAACGCTATACGTAACCTAACATTTAAGTGGGTGATACGAGTATTCGGTACACCCGAACAAATTTGAAACAAATCTTCTTCAACCTACCTACCTTAATAGGAATATATAAGAATTCTACGGCTAACTTATTAGATTGCTAATTTGTTAGATGGCTAACTTAATAAATGATTTGACGACGCTTCACAAACTTCCTCCCGAGCATTCGAAATGAAAAACAAAAACTTTAATTAGACGTCCCCAACAGATTTCGCCTGGGGCCACTTAACTGTAGTGTGCGTGAGTATCTGACTTACTTGTGTGTACATACATACCTACATACATATATGCGAATCGACATCAGTAAGTGGCCGCGCTTCCAAGAAGTTTAGCAGCTTGCTCCTAAGTGGAGCCTCATCGTAGTACTCGTACTGTACTGATGGCATACGCACTGCAACTCATCCACAGATGTTTGGCGCTTGTTTGAGAGATGTGGAGTGCAGGGAGTTTTCCGCCACTCGCTTAACGTTAACTGGATCGCACGTCACACACACCAGCATGCA
The DNA here is from genome assembly GCA_947095585.1 of Nephrocerus scutellatus. NCBI lineage: Eukaryota > Metazoa > Arthropoda > Insecta > Diptera > Pipunculidae > Nephrocerus > Nephrocerus scutellatus. The sequence goes on from OX352762.1 coordinate 123,235,748, forward strand.
CTCCATTTATTTAATTTAGAATTTTGTGTGTGTACGGCGGCGAGATCGGCGAAGCGCAAAAAGTGCAAAAGTGCATCGCTTAATTAATTGCACAGAAATTGCAGTCGTCTGTCGTTCGCTGTTGTTGTTGTTGTTGTTGTTCCTTTTAAGTTTTTCCATTTAATTTTTGTTTACTTTACACGCCTAGTTGAGTGCGTGACCGTCTGTCTGTCTGTCTGTCTGTCTATCAGGCACTTTGTCTACGCCTGGTCGCATTAGAGTTGACTTTGGCCTTGGCCGTCGTCGATTTGTCCGTCCGTTCGTCCGCCGCCCGACCTTTGCTTGCCCGCCCCAAATCAGGCACACCATCGCGACTAATTGTGTGTGTAAGTTTATTTTTATTCGCGCAATTGCAACATTTGAACGCACACACTTTGTCTTAGATCGTGGATGATGCACGACGACTGTATCTAGTTGTGTTGTGTTTTGTGTGCATCATCCTCAGCAGCCACAACAACAAGATGATTAAGGAGGAGCGATGTGTGTGGAAAAACACAACAGCACACCACAATTTATTGCTTACAAAGTTTTCTAAATAGAATTTGCATGTACTACGCGAGAACGCCATACAAAAAAAAAAAAAACGCTTCCTTATGACTTCTTGACCATCTGGCTTTGCAGCGATCGGCACTTGAGAGCGCCACCACCTACTGGAGCTCAGTGAGTCAACGCTGCAATTTTAGATCCGAGTGCGTTTTATTCGAATTTAATTGCTCTTTAGCGGAGTTTCCGGGTTTTCTGCACTCGCAACTACCTGGTGGTTGTTTCCCCCCCCCCCCCCCCACTCTCTACGGATCTGTACCACACGTGAAGATTAACGATGAAGTTAAGAGCGATCAGCTAATTGAACACTTGACTGCGTGTGGTCCCGCATTTCACTCGTAAACCCACTGAAGAACGAAGAGCGATTCTCTTCTTGTATTGTCGCCAACTCCTTACATTTCTCGTTCTTTTGGTTAAAATGCTTACCATAAATGTTGTGTTATATCTACATTTTTTGTTCCTAAAGTTGAATCCAATCAATTGCAGGCCGGATCCGAATGGCGAATTGAGAAGCTTTCCACGACAAGTAATTACTTTCGGACGTTTGTCAGACTTTCACGAGAGGTGGGACAGTGAAAAATACTTTTGGTGTTACTGGGATTCGACCCGCGAACTTCCTGCTCAGAAAGCCATGCTCTTATCCAATGAGCCATGGCGCACGGGTATAGCTATAAGTTAAAACATATTGGACACCGTCCATACTACGAACAAGCAGGAAAGAAAACACTGAACGAACGATGATGTTGCCAATATATGATTAATTTAACTTAACAACTATAAAATTCCCAATCGCCTCTTGAAAATTGTCTGTCTACCTCCTTACTTTTAAGTAACAGTATTGTAAGTAAATATTTGTTAAGTAGTAACTCAGAAATTAAATTAAAATAAAGAAAATTCATATTATAACGATTTTGCCGAATAACAAAAAAACTCTGGACCCGAAGAGCGTTATCCGAGTAGGAACGGTTACAAGTTATGACTCTCGGACATTTGTCAGACATTCGAGAGAGTTGGGATAGTGAAAAAGATTTTTAGTGTTTTTCTGGTATCCGAACATCGGTTATCTAAGGATATAACCACTAGCGCCACGCGACGCCCACTGTCATTCATTGGCGATTGAAAATATAGGGCATAAAGGTTGCTTTACAGATTGTTTTCATCTCTTCAACCAAGCAATCAATCGAGAGATCCTTTGAAGATCCATCAGAAAATTTACAAACAGCAAATCGCCATCATAATTGGCTCTTAAAGTGGATTTCTTCGGTTCTTCAAGTTCACTAAGAAATCTCTGCACCATTCGAAGTTGATGGTAGCCAGTTTTGATTCTATTCTTCTATGCCATTTCAGTCTTTCAACGTATCCCCTGTGTCCCATAGATCCTTTCGTAAAAAACTTGTCCAGCCGTGCGCTTTTCGCTAATACGAGTAAGGTGCGACCTGCCCACTTAAAAAGCTTAGCAAGCTTGATTCTCTACAAAATTTTGACATCGCGGTAATGATGGTATACATCATTCCTCACATGTGGGGCCGAATATTGTCCGCAAGACTTTTGTTTCAAACGCGGTTAAGAATTCAGGTAGGTAGAAAGGTAGGTACAGTAGTGACCGACTTAGCCGTAAAAAGCTTTAGAGTGCGCCGTTTTGTAACCACAGACCTCTGGAGACCCTATGCCGGGATAAGTATCTGAAAATGGTATGAGAGCAGATCGTCAGGCCTAGATATTTGTAGAAATAATGAATGAGAGTTTCTTTCTCATTAACATCCCTTCAACTTCTGCAAAATATCTTATGCGGGATTCCCAGTTTGGCTTGTTGCGTTATAGCAACGACTCTCGAAATATCTTTCCAAAATCAGCTTGGTAGATTTATTGTTGTTTAAGGAAGGCCACATCGCCATCGATGTAGTGCAGTTGGTTAAGTCATTTCACCTTAATTGAGGATTGCTGGTATGGAAGGTGAAAGCACATTCCCTGACGGAGCTCAATGGACAGCAGACTCCCTTCATGTAGTCGAGATCCAATGTTACGCCCTTCTTCGCCAGTGCGTCCGCCTTCTTATTGCCGCCAATGTCGCTGTGCCCCGGTACCCACACTATGGCTAGGTCTTTTGCTTACCGAAACCAATTCAGCTTGGTACTGCTCAAATGGAGCTCTTGAAGATTCTCTGGGTTCCTCGTAGCTTGACCAATTTAACCTGACAAGTTTTGAGTTATTGCTAGTCGCATTAGTGGCTTTTATTAAAGATTGGCTGCTGTCTACGCATATGCCCTTCCCTACCAGATAAAGCAGTATTGTTAGCTAATGCCTTGCAAGCCTCAATAATCACTAGGATCTCAGCGTGAAAGATGCTAGCAGTGTCCGGCAGCTTGTAAGACCTTGAAAGATTAGGTTTTTCTGAGAGGACTCCAGCACCGACCCTATTTCTTATCTTAGAGTAACGTCAAAGAGCCCCAATACTCCCTCGTCCTTCTAACTTTTTCTAGTCGGAAACTCTACGGCAAAGCTGGGATTGAAGTTCAGTAGTGTAGTAGTCAGTTGAGTATGGTATCCGATCCTTTGGTAACATTATATTGCAGTGTTCATAGTGTTTGGCATCAAACCACCCAACTTCAGACAGCTTCAGACAGACAGCAACTTATTTAGTAAATAGGTCAGGAGGTAATAGGTGTAGAATTGTGTTAAAAGCATCGGTTGGACAGAACCGTAGTACTCCTGTTGTACCAACAGTTACTGATTTTTGTCTTTTACCAGCTTCTGGCAGTGTACTCCTCTTTAGTCACCGGCTACCAGACTTGCGCTCCATAGGTGAAAATTAGGCACACCACCGCTGAATACAGCCATAGAGCCATCCTCGGCTGCAGGCGCAATTTCTTACCGATGGTTATGTTACTAGCATATTAAGCGTTACATGCTTTCTAAGCCTTAAATGCTGTATTGGACTTCAAGCTGAGTTTCCTATCTAGGATCACGCCGAGATATTTATCGTCTTAGATAAGTGTAAGTGTCTGATTATTGAGCTTGTGGAGGGCAAAATTCGGTATTTTGGACTTAGTGGTGAACAGTACCATTTCAGTTTTGCTAAAGTTAACTCCTAGACCATAGTTTAGAGCCCTTTCCACAATTTCACTAATCACAGAAGGGTACTGTCCTAATAGAAGTATCACCACGTCGTCTGTATACGCAATAGCTTTTGTCCTGTCCAGTTAAAGTATCATGAGCATCTTGTTCAGAGTTCAGAATCTCGGGTACATATGTGAATACTGCTATCACCATTATACACCAGCATCTGGGATCTTTAATGTATGGTTAAATTAGTGATTTTGAAGAGCTTGAAGCTAACAAAGTCTACATTAGTCTGTCACTGAACTTTTAAATTCATGATTCACTATCTAAATTGAGGTATCTTATGCTCGCCGAAGTATAGTCCCATAGTTAGTACCGTCCGCTCGAACTGCATAAGAGCATCTTGTGCACGGCTTCTTCAAATGATGTCCAAATCTTGGTCTGTGTAAGCCGGTATCCGTGGTGGACTTATAGAAGATATTTCCTCTGGGTGTTACATCAGAGTCTTGTGTCACATTCTCCAACACCATATTGAAGAGGACAGAAGCCAGTCCATTCCCTTGTCGGAGCCCGTTATAGAGGTGCAACCGACTATCATAGCTTTATAAGCAATTTAACAACCTTGGAGCCATAATTGCTTGACAGAATTTATCGAAGTAAGCTGCTGCACTAAGTTCTTGTTAACAAATTATCTGTTTATACAATTGGTAGTCGTTATTTTAGCATTTAATGACCATCACAGGACGCCTTCTTAAGTGTCTCGTCCTCTGGTGGCGTATGCGTAACCAGAAATTAAAAAAAATACGGACTTTAAAAAATATTTTCCAATTTTTCTATTGATTATGAAACAAGTTGGCAGCTTTTGAATAATTTATCCATCGATGATGAGTCAAAAGCTGCAATTTGCATGCCAATGCCCCACCACAACTAAGACAAAACAGCTATGTAGGAGCATTAAGTGTTCCAGTGAATTGTTTGAATCCAGAAGCCATTTTCCAAGTGCTATACAATTAGCCGGGTGCTAGGATTCTCACCCTGTAATGTTGCAGACTGTAAGAAATATAATAACTGGCCGGGGCCACTTATTAATAATCTCATCAATATGACAGCAGCAGGGGTGATACTCAAGCACCCGTTAATCGACGTTCGTTCCAACTCTTTCATCGCATACTTCCATTTGTTGAAGTTGGGTTAATTAGCCCTTGCCTTTCTCTGGCAGTCGTGGAAACGACTTGTGCAATCGAACGAGGAGAGTATATCGCCAGTCTGTTTGGAACAAACTTTGACGTTCTTTGATGCGGCTTCGTTTGTTTTGATTTGCGATACACCTTCAGCAGTATGATGGGCGTCCGTAATTGCCTCCGTCACATGCATTTTTAAGTTCACAATGCAGTTCTTGTTACAGATACCCGCACACACTACTACAAGCCAAGTTGCACAACTTTGTTGCAAGCAAACGAGGATGAACGGCATCCAAATGCATCGGATTTGCTTGTTGGTTGTCTGTCCCACAGGTTATTACACCGGATAGTAGTAGTCTTTTGTTTACCCCGTCCCCATATGATAAGGAAAAGGAAGTGGTATATCTGGTTAACTGTACGTTATGGTAGTAGTGGTGAAGCCAGATAACCCGACATTAAGCCAAAAATCGATGTCAATGACAATAAAAATTAACTCTAAATCTGAAGAGAAAGAGAGAGAGACAGAGAGAGGGAAAATCCCTTAAATACAAAGTTTGAACTTTATCCCAAAGCTTTATATCTTCAGGTTTTACACTAAGAGTGGAAAGTTCATTCCATTCTAAAAATATTTGAGAACTTTACGCCCACCATCACCCATGAATTACTAAAAATTTTTGACTTTTCTTCTTAACTCTTTGTCATATAAGTCTCTTTTGACAAGTGATCGGTTTTTTGTCCAACTGACCGTTGATGACATTGACATTATGATTCCTTTAATCAGATGAGAGCGAGTAATATGTCAAAGAGAGTGATTAACCCGCAAAGTGCAACCCACACATCTTTTTTGATTCCAGGAACAGTCAATTGACAATGACTTGTACACGACATATCGGCCATATACCATCGCAGAAGATTAAATTAAATTCACAACAAAATGTCATCCAACCAGCAGCGATATAATAATAACTCATCGTAGGGTTTGGAATGAATCACCAACGAGCGCGGGATGGAAAATTCATCAAATTAACTTACAGATCCGATCCGAAGAGTGTTCTGCATGTATACAAATATAACATTGCTGCAAATAAACATCAATTACACCCAATGGAAGACAGACAATAAGAGTGACGATCTTTGGTCAAAAAGATCCTGCTAATAAATTGGGTTTTTCATTAAGATCGACCTATAATGTTTTTTAAATAAGACAGCTTGTTTTTGAGATATCAAAAAATGTATGTATTTTGGATTAGAGTACCGGACGGAAAGAACGCCCTCTTACCATCATACAGTCTTACATCCAGGTGCCATAAAGTGGTATACGGATGGATCAAAGAAAGCAAGACGAAGGGGTGCAGGAGTCCATGGGCCACGAACCAAGTACTCTGAAGTAATGGAATATATTGCAGACAGAAGTACATGCCATCGAGAAATGTGCCGGGTGCCGGGACACACTGGCATAGAAGGCAGCGAACCAACGGAAAGAGTTGCTAACAAAGACGCAGAAACTCTGTTTAAAGGGGCAGAACTATTTTGTTGTAAAGGTAACCGCATAATTTAGGACGAGATGCGCAAAGTAGATACGGTAACCGCTGCCGTATAATAGGAAAATCTGATAGGCCTACGGCAGGCAAAGGAGCTATAACCCAAAGATGTTTCGCTTGATATTGGGGCCGAGCAGAACTTACTTTTTACTTATGTCCAATATCCCCTTGTAGGTCCTAGGGCCTCTACTCTGCTTACGCGCCATCGCCGTGCGGTTCCTGAAAATGAGCTTCAGCTCTCGCCAGCTCTTCTCCAATTGCCGTGACTCCTCCTCAACTGTTCTACGCAATGTATTTCTCGGACGACCCGTTTTCTTAATATCCTGAGATAACGGATTCCATTGCATTGCGTTGTTTGCTATGGAACTGTCGCTTTTTTAGAGTGTATGACCACTTCCGTCGTTGGATGGTTGTGCCTATTGGTTCCTGAACCATTTTCTGGTAAAGATGGTCGTTAGAGATACGGTAGTAGCCAGAAAACCCTTAAGATGTTCCGTAGGCACCTATTTACGAAAGTTTGCAATCTTTTTGTGATAGTAGCGGTCTCCTTCCAAGTGCTGCACCCATCATACAAGAGCACATATTCAACCTTTGAACGGAACAATCGCAGCTTGGTGTTTAAGCTGATCGCATTGCTTCGCCATATCATGGACATCATTCCAAATACTGATTTTGATTTGCCGATTCGGTTGACAATGTTCTGTTCGGTTCCACCTTCGGTCGAGACAATACTGCCAATATATCTCTACCTCTCTCTACCGGTTGTCCAGCAATGTTAACTTAAGTTACAGAGTTAGTGCCGAGGTTGATGTTTTTGGTTTTGGCAGCATTAATCTTCAAACCCTCAACATTTGCCTCCCTTTCCACATTTTTTGTCATTTGGAGCAGCTCCATAATCTTGTGTGAGAGTAAACAAACGTCGCCAGCGTAGTCCAGATGTTTGAGTTGAGATGAAACAGTCCAACGGAATTTCTCCGTTTCCAGTAGATAAAGCTGTGCGAAGCAAATCGCTAATCACCAATAAAAAAAAGTATCGGCGATAGAATGCAACCTTGCCGTACCCCTCTTAGGATCTCGAATTCCTCTGACAGCTTTCCTCTATGCAGCACATGATTTTTAGAGCCATCATAGGTTGCTTTAATAATACTTGCTATTAGTTTATCGGGTATACCTCTCCTGTGCAAGGCGAGCCAGATAAACGATCAAAAGACTTCTCAAAATCGATGAACAGCAGGTGCAGTGGTGACCGGAATTCAACGTATTGTTCAATAATGATCCGCAGGGTGTTGATGTGGTCGACACAGGAGGAACCAGTGCGGAAACCTGCTTGTTCGGCGTCGAGTGTATCTTCCAGATGTTCCCTAATTCGCTCAAGTACTATTTGGTACTAGTTGCAACTGCAGGAAGAACGCAAATGCCTCTCCAGTTTTCGCACACCATAAGCCGAGCAGAAGTAATGTGGTTCCTAATAGAACTAAAGGAGCACCTAAAGAAACTATCAGCAGAAGGTTTTGTGTCCTATTTCGACAGCGTTCTCGACGAAAACCAGAGAACGCTCTAGAAATGGGACACCAAATCTTCACTGTACCCAGTAAATCGAAAGCGCTATAAGAATAGAAGTGTATGGCAGCTGAGGCTCTGTAGAGAAGAGCTTGGCACCTTCTCAACGAATCCGTAGCAACGATCCGAACGAGAAAGTTAAAGGACTAAACTTCTTAGTTCAGGACCAATCTACTGGTTGTTCAGATGTAGCCACCATTTACTTTCACTTCCTCAAAGCGGAAATCGTTGTTTCCGCATAGGTTGTTGATCCATCACAACCATATACGCCAATCGTCAAGGGACAGTACACCTCACACCCAAGCGGCCAATGCGTTAGAGTAATTCACATGAAGTCCAATTTAGGAGTTGTCGTTGACAAAATCGATAGATTCGAATGTTGCTGGCAATTCGTACGAACGGCGATGCGATAAAAAGTCGGTATTGCCCAATTTGGGAGGATCACATACTGATACGTGCACCTTTTTAGCTGCGGGTCAGTTGAGTAGAGTGATAGGAGAGCGTACAAGGAAATGCTGTGACATTTGCAATCGTCTGAACATTCGTTCGAACGGGGCAACAACAACAACAACAACAAAGTTAACAAATTTTTCAATTAATTAGCAGCTAACCGAGAATCCGACCGATAATCTCTGATCTGCCGCTTCACGTCGCACTTTCCAGTCGATCGATACAAGGTGCAATTCCGATATACGACGACAAGTGCGCTCTGCTCTAATGGTGACATTGTCGATTTGTCGCCGCTGAACGCTACGACGACGATGCCATATTTGTCGCCAAGACGATCGACTCTCGTGTAGAACCGGTGCGCTATTGTCCAAAACGGACGACACACGGAGGACATTAATCGACGGCGGCTGCGGCGGAAACAAGTGAAGAGCGGGGTGCCGCCGAGCAACCATCACGGCGATAATGAATGTTCGCTTCGTGACCGCTACCTTGCTGTGGCGATGGCGACCGATCGTGTAGCAGCACTTTTAACGGAATCATTAAGTGACAGAGCGGTATTGGAGGATGACTATGTAGCTGTCTGTAACACGAATTTAATTAGGAAATTTGCCAAAAATGTCATTTATTGTTTGCGGTTGTTCGCGTTCAATACAATTCCATGTCATCCGCCAACCCGCAGCACCAGCCGTGGGCCGTGAGGAGCGACTCTCAGGCACGTTTAGCATTTGGTTTTTTATTTTTTTCCTCATTATTATAACGGTAGAGCGGACATTTTACGTCGCAGCGACAATTTCTGGTGTAATTTATCGATTATTTACGATTTTCCTGTAAAATCGTTGTGGGTGGTGTGCGCGGAGAACCCAAAGATGCGAGGAGGAAGATGCACCTTGAATGAATGTGTGGGTATAGTAGCGAAGGATTTCTTACTTGTAAGTTTTGCATTACATTACATTTGTTTACCTTCCTCTTTCATCCCGTGAGATAAAAATGTCGACTGCAGCACAGAAATCCTCCGATTTCGCGATTTCTATTACGCGATTTCGCTGCAACATTTTCGAATGCGCTATACAACTCGGTATACAATTAAAGGTCTTTTTAAAAAGAGTTTTTGCTACGTCCATCTGGTGAGCGCTCACCAGTGAAAAGGACTCTTCCCCAGTCGGCATCTGTCCAATCCTGGTGAAGGCGAGCAAATTCCATCCGACGTCGCTTATGCTTTACCTTAAGTCTCGACACACAAACAGGTCTTCATGCAACTTAAGCCACTTTCCACTTATCACCGCCTCACTGTTTGAGCATTCACAGCTGTACCTCTAAAGGTTCGAAGTCTACGAGACAGCTTAACCGCTGTTTGGTGACCATTCCGAAGGCTTTCAGGCACCAAATATCGGTGATCGCTTGCAGAAATTGCTCTGGGGTAACCTGATCCTTGACGCCGGGTGTAGGAGTTGGTTTCCCTTTGCTTTTTTGTGGATCTCCTTGAAGACGTCATTGGTTATCATAAAAGCGGCATACCGTACACTTTGTCCATCCTCAACCAAAGCCAGTGCCCTGGCGGCTTTTTCTTTCGTTGTAAAGTCTGGACCTTGATATTATGTGTTAAGCACTATATCATTTAAATTGACGCCTCGAGATCAGTCGATCCATTTGAGAATATATTTGACATTTTTTTTCAACATTTCGAGCGGTACTCAGCTATAACTTGACTTTTAGGTGCTCTAAAGTTTGAGGTTTATCGAAGTAGACGCGGTTTTCGCATAGCCCCTATAAGAAATGACCAATAGCGTCAAATCAGTGAATTTTTTTTTTTTTTTTGGGATAACCCTAGTCCAAGTGACTGACTGACATTGCAACCTATAAGATCTACTGTATCAATAGGGCATTAATTGTCTAAGAGGCATAGAACTTTTCAAATGAAAGACAGAATTATTATTAGTGAAAGTCACAGAGTCAATTGCGACGCGCCTTCAAGTCTTTGTCAACAAGTGCTTAAGGAGGATACTGAGAATAAGCTGGCCGGACATTATCACCAATCAAGACTTGTGGAAGCAGCAGGAAGCAATCGCAATCACTATCAAACGTCGAAAATGGAGCTGGATTGGCCACACTTTGAGAAAGCCAGCGGACGATATTACGAAACTAGCGCTCAACTGTGGGTACACTATTGTCTATAACCTTCCTCTACCTGCCAGTAATATACACTGGAAATTTCATTAAAATTGGTTGTTTAATGTGTGCTTCCATTAAGAACAACCAAACACACATTTTATTTAATTTTTTTAACATAATAATAATAATATTCGGCGCGACAGACCATTGCGGTGCAAGGCCTAGCTTCTCGCAACCATTTGTGTATATTTTTGCACACAAATGGAGGTGACCTAAAATTTAATGCCGGATCCGAACGGCGAATTGAGAAGCATTCCGTGACAAGTTATTACTCTCGGACGTTTGTCAGACTTTTGCGAGAGGTGGGACACCGTAAAAATTACCTTTAGGTTAGGTTAGGTTAGGTTCGGTGGCTGCTATTGCACACTTAGACCGAAGTACGGTCCATTGTGATACCACAGGATCAGAGCCTTTCCCCTTTTATTATAGAGCCCATTTTGTGCTCCTTGTGTGAATTTTAGGATGTCTCTCACTTTGCAGTTTTTGACATTCGATAAGCTATTTAATGTACCCAGATATTTTTGTCTTCTGCTTGCAAGAGCCGGGCATGTACACAGAAAATGGGATACTGTTTCCTCCTCCTCGGCGTCAAAGCAGCTTCTACAGAAGTCATTGAACTCACTCATCTCCTTGAGAGATGTGTGGCAGCTTATCGCTACCGACGATGTCATCAAGACCGATTCCAGCCATTTCAATGTAAATTATTATATCGGTTACCGATATTATATTATGTTTCAGCCAGGTCACCGCTTCCTCAATCGCTGGTACCTCAGCCTGATACATGCTGCAATGGTCCGGGAGTCGAATGGAAATGCTCACGCTAGGTTTGTCACAGTAGACTCCGGCACCGACTCTACCGTCGAGTTTGGAGCCATCCGTGAAGAATTTCATAGCAGAAGTTTGTTGTGGCGATCAATCCCTCCATTGATCCCTGGAGGGGTAGATGGCTCGGAAACCCTTCCTAAAGCATAACACTGGTTGTGTGTAATCTAAGTTCACCAGTTCAACCTTTACCGAGTTGTTTATCGTCGAGTGTCCCGTTTGAATAGGTTTTCCACCGACGCGTTACTGACAGTCGCACGGCCGTAAAGGCTGCTCTCTGCCTGCCGTAGGTCAGGTGCAACATTAATTCTAGGGCGCGTGTTGGTGTGGTTTTCAGTACTCCACTAATGTGAAGACCCTTTGCACCTTCTCCAAAATTTTTACATAGGTGGATTTTTCAAGAGCCGGCCACCAAACGCCAAAACCGTACATGAGTATTGGTCTTACTACTGCAGTGTATAGCCAGTGTACCAGCTCTGGCTTTAATCCCCAGCTTTTACCGATGGCGCTTCTACACGCATATAGACCTTTGGTAGCTTTGTTAACTCTCTCTAAAATGTTTGGTTTCCAGCTTAGTTTATTATCCAGGATTGTGCCCAGAAATTTCGCCATATTGGTGAAAGCTAGACTGGTCCCGTTTAGAGTTGATGGAGTGACTATTGGCACTTTATATCTATTTGTAAAGAGGACCAGCTCTGTCTTGGACGGGTTTACTCCTAGTCCGCAGCCTTTGGTCCATTTTGTGACTATGGAGAGGGCATTTTGCATAACCTCTGTGGTGGTTACTAGAAACCTACCTGTGACAACTATGACTACATCATCAGCATAGGCAACTACGCTCATGCCCTCTCTTTTTTTAGCTCCTTTAGTAGTCCATCAATTACCATTTTCCAGAGCAAAGGGGATAGAACGCCTCCTTGCAGCGTTCCTCTAGCTACATGCATTTTAATGATGGAGCCACCCAGCTCAGCGTTAACAATCCTGCTTAAGAGCATATGATTAATTAGCTTGCAAACTGTAAAAAAAAACTACCTTTAGTGTTACTGGAACGCGAACCACGGTCCTCCTGCTCAGAATCCATGCGCTGATCCACTGATTTTTATTTACATATATAAATTTATAAAAAACTACCTCCATTTAAGAAATGTCATCCCACTGTGCATGTCGCATCTTTCATCTATATATATAAAAATGAATGTCTGTCTGTATGTCCTTTATAGAATCGTAAACTATGCATTTGATCATGTGATGATCTTTAGCAAAGTTGTTGTGCATGAGCCCACGAAGGTTTCTGAGTTGGTACGACCAATTTTCGACAGATGGCGACACTGTCATTCCAATGAATTTCATATATTGCCGTGACAGTTCATGCTGATTTGAATTGAAACGAAAACAGCGAACGGATGATGACGTTTCGAGTTGTGGGTGACATAAGAATTTATGTAAATTGTGAAATTCCCTCTAGGTGGCGCTGGTGTCGTTTTTTTTCTTCAGAATATTCTTATTTATGGAACGATTTGGCTCAAATTCACACCATATAATACTTAAATAAAAAGAAAGTCGTTGACAAAATTTGGTCCCGATAGGTGGCGCTGGGGTGGAAAATGTAGTTTTCCCTGTATATGATCTTCATATAAAAAATATTCGAACAAGTCTACATTTTTTGCCTGTATTAGTTAGTGGGGTGTCAGGAGTTCAGTGGGCGGGAGGTCAGTGGGATGGGACAGCCGGGAAACGCTGGTTATTTTTGCTAGTTATTTAATAAAAAACAATTTGACCCCCATTATTCATCATTCATTTCACTGTTCACGTCGAATATATAGGGAATATTATGCTTTCATCATTTAATAAAATATTTAATAAATAATTAAAAAAAAAATTACCCTTTTTAAAGAAACTTCATACCACTGTGCATGCCGCATAAAGAGCGAATTATAATTTTGTTATAATTTATTTCTAAAGCTCCCTAGAACACCATCAATGATTGGGAGAAATAAAATTTAATGGCGGCAGAGACATCCGTCAAAAGGTATAATTTACAGTTCCCACAATTAAAACTGTAATACAACCATACACAGACCCATACGACGAGAAGCCATCGTGCGATTTATGGCGTTCTTGTTTGTGTCTTAAAATCGATTCCACTGCAGTTAGGGATCTAAGATGGCGCTCGTTCAACTAATTAAAATTGCCGTTATTTCCATTAAAAGTGCTGTTGCTGCCACGCACTTTTGTACAGCAGCAACAGTCGGACAAAGAGCCGCCGAGCAGAACGATCGTACACATAACTGTGACACAGATCATGTGACACGACTGCCTTCTCACTATAAAGCAAACTAAATCGATTCCCCAGCGGATCAACGTCTTAATGAAGGCATATAACGTCAGCAGCCCAGCTGCAACTCCTTGTTTCCTCTGTGTTTGTCAACAAAGATTGGAAATTAATTTTCCATTAAGAGGGTTTTTTGTTTTTTGCTCCCAAACTAACTGACTGACCGACTGCCTTCTGTTGCACTTTGTGCTCCGTTATGTGCCCAGATGGATCAGTGGCACAAACGCACGCCACCCATTAATCTTCCACGACAAAGGAATTTGTCAACCAACATATATGGGGACATTTCTTTGAACAGATGGACGGATCAGCCACAATCACTGTAACGCAACAAAGGCGAAACACCCGCAGCAGGCGGCTTAAAATGATTTACGGCTATGTCCTTCAGTGAAAATTTAAATGACTTTTAAGCGCACAGACCCAATATTGATCCGGGGCACAAGTGACTTTATCCAACAATGGCGCTCTGTCACATAATGACACGCCACCACAAACGCACACAAAGCCGACAGTTTCACGGAAGCGAACTTTGTGCACTTCAAGAACATGATGAGTGACGTGTCAAAGGATTTTCGATCAAATTGTTTGGTTTTTTCTGCATTTTTATTGACGCAGCTGTAACCTGTTAAACCTGAAACAAACAAGAAATGGCTTAGCTAAGAGGGTGCCCCCCCCCCCCCAAAAAAAACACTTCATTGTTTGTCAATTTACAAACAAAAAATAATAATCCGCAGCTGTCATTGTGACATATCCCATCATCTGCTTGGTTTTAAAGTCGGCTCGCTATACAGAATCTTCTGTCACGGAAGTGCAGTTAATTATTCTGCACAATGCAGTTGCGACCGACCCCCGCAGTGACATCGATTTGATATGCGACCGTTGCTGCTGCTCTTGACTATAATTGAGTCACAAAATACAATTATTAGAAACGAAGTGATGTGAAGTGCATTTCGGCCACCTGCAGGCCAACGCCCCCACAACTAGGAATAATTCCAAGTGATTGTGACAAAAGATGACATTTTTCCATTTCAACTTAGTGACAGTGACAGGTGAATTTAATTTAATGGAAATGCAAACAAAAGAAATTCCTTGTGATCGTTGCCTTATGTAACCAAAGGATCTCTTAAAAGCGTGCGGCCAGAGTTTCAATTCACGAAATGAAGTGACTTTTGTGACACAAGGTAATAGACAGATCAGAAGGTCCATTAACATGAATCTTCCTGGGTATTATAACAAAGATAAGATAACAACTACAATCCTACAGACAGACACATTGGAACATTCACAAAACGAACAGCACTTTTCTTCAAAGATCATCAAGACTTAGTCATCATAATAACGATCACATATAACGAAATGTAATTTTAATTAATTTCAACTCAAAATATTTCTATAGCAGTGAGAATAAATTTCCTCTTCTTTTGTATAGTTCTTAGACTAATATGAAATACAAAAGTAATATAAAAATAACACAATAATCCAGCCTTATTCTCTAATATCAGAACTTGAAAGCAAACAGCAGGTTGATGTTGTTTACATTGACTTCTTGAAAGCTTTTCACCGAGCTGTACATATTAATATAAGAAAATTAAGTTAATTGCCTTCTCTAAAATGTATATCTAAATATTTATCCGACAGAAGGCAAGTAGTTTCAATTGGTTCGGATTGCTCTAAAAAAAAATCCACTCGATTTCTGGTATCCCACAAGGACGCTAACTAGGTTCCTTATTGCTTATATTATTCATAAATGACTTACTATTTTACATTCAACATGTGAATGTTTGTTATATGCTGATGATGTAAAGCTTTACTTTTCCATAGAGTTACAGATAGTTTGCCTTAAATTACAATAAGATGTAAACAATGTTGTTAACTGCTTCTAACCAGCTTCCTAATGCCTTATAGGAAAGGGGCCTGATAAGTTGTTTGGATTGTCTAAGCCCTGGGACGCTTTCTTAGTGCTCCCAACAATTTATCAGTGCTGTGGCGGTATCCCAGTTGACACCACAGTAGGGTTCTGTTGTTAATGGCAAGAGATTGCAGTGTTTTTGAATGATAACGAGTCCATTGAGTTCCATGACAGCGCTTTAAGTGCTTTAAGGCAATTATTTGTAGCTTCTGAAGCTTAATTACCGTTCTCCGTTCAAGAGCTTTCGGCCGGATACGTGATAATTGGTCTCAACATCATAGTTTACATCCAATGTATCATTTTAGGACTTAGATCCCAAGTTCTGCCGTAGAGGCGTCTATTGGCCCACAAGGCCCCAGTGGCGCGTTCGATGGCGGAGTTGATATGAGAATTCTAGTTAAGCCGTTTATCAAGGATAATGCGGAGATATTTACCCAATCTGGAATAATCTAACGTGGTGCCTTTGATGATGATAGGTCCCAAATCAACCAGTCTTCTTTTCGTGAAAGGCACTAGAATGGTTTTGCAAGGATTGATGGATAGACCTTCTCTGCTGCACCATTCCACGACGTGCAGTAAAGCAGCTTGCATGAGACTACTGATAGTCGTGCGGTGCATCATCATCATCATATTTGGCTCTACAACCGGTGTCCGGTCCTGCACTCCCGCAAAAAATCTCTCCGCCGATCTCGATGTAGAGCCGATGCCATCCCTAAACACTGTGCGTCCTTGTCTACGCCATCTTTCTAGCGTAGGCTTTGCCGGGCTCACTGTCGTGGTCCATAAATCCTACCGCAAAGGACTTTCCGGGCAGGATTTTATTCGCTCATGCGAGCTTAGTGTCCTGCCCACCGAAGCCTACCGAGCTTAATTCTCTTCACGATGTCAACGTCGCGGTAACGCTCGTAGATCTCATCATTATAGAGTCTCCGGAATCGTCCATCCTTACATACGGGACCAAGAGTTCTCCGTACGACTTTTCTCTCGAACGCGGCTAAGAGGTCAGAATGCTTTTTGCTAAAATCTCGGATCCATATGTAACTACTGGTATGACATATGAACGCCATACCAGCAGCTTGGATTTTATGGTTAAATTCCTGGACTTGAAAGGTACAGACTATAGTAGGCTTTGTTGGCTTTAAGCAACCGTACGCGTATTTCTGGTTCCATGCTGTTATCGGCTACTACAGTTGACTCGATATAGTTAAAGGATGCACTACTTCAAATTTGCACTCCACTGTTTTAATTGCGGGACCAATGTTGGATCTGCTAGTCGCAGACCACCATGTACTTTGTTTTACTCTGGTTTATGTGGAGCCCCAGATTTCGTGCCGACTGCATATCGTATGCGTTTGCTAGTATCTGAATGGACTTATAGAGGATTGTACCTGTCGCCGTTACGTCAGAGTCTCGGATCACTTTCTCCATCGCCAGGTTGAAGAGGACGCAGGCCAGTCCATCCCCTTATTGGAGCCCGTTTTCAATGTTGAATGGACTTATTAGTTAGCTTGGCTTATAACATTGGTCATGGTCAACCTACATACTCATGCCAGTTTATTTGGGATGCCGAATTCTCTAATGGCTTTATAAAGTTTATACAATGTCAGCCAAAAAATTGAAAAACAGATATATCCTACCCCTTAAACAGAGTTATGCAGCACTTAGGCCAACCGCATATCGAACACAGCATAGCGTTACCGAGGTTTTTAGTGCGGGGCTACACGATCATGGGAATGAAAGTCATGTCCAGCGAAACAGGTAGGTCTTCAGTGAGTTGGACAGAGAAAGTTTGATTCCACCGAGAATCCACCGAAAATCCACTACAAGAGATGACTTTCGGCGCAAGCATGAACGTTCTGTACGGCAAAAGAACAACAAATTGACAAAATACACACAAATGCTTCGTTATGTGTAGCCACAACGTTCATTGGCATGACTTTCATTCCGACGCCTGTATAGCCACGCTCTTAGCGCTTACGATGTTATCCTTAATGACACCGCACTTTCACAATTTACGGCATTTAGTCGAACATTGTGTGCTCTAAAAACCTCTGCTACCTACGCTATGCTGGGCTAGGCTGCGCTCAATATGTGGCTGGCCTTAAGCTGTCACCGCTGGCGTGCTTAAATGACAGAATAAGCCACTGAATGTCAAACGTTTCCTCTTCCTTTAACAAATGGGGAAATAGATGAACCAGCGATCATCTGGCCAAATGCATATTACATTTAAGCCAATGCTGCTGGTGCAAAAAAAAGCAAAAAACCAAAACACATCTATGCCCTCTTTTGAAGCTTCAATTTGGCTAAAACCAAAATTTCCATTTGGTAAGCAGATTGTCCAAAAACATGATGACAGACACGGCGACCAATTTGAACACCAAATCCGGATAATGCCTCAGTTTTCCCGGCTTTTCGATTGTAAATTAATGTAAAAAACGTGATAACTGTTGGTGTTGTTGACGTGCCACAGGAAAGACATAATTAGGCACGAGCTGGCACGAAATTACATCAGCTCTGGTTGGCCGCGGCCGGTGTATATATGAGTTCGTGTGTGTACGTGATATCACGTCGCTTGCATGTGAAATCAGTGCGCATCGTTATATTAGCATCGCCAAAAACGTGTGAATTCGGACATTGGACTGGCTGTCGAAGTGACGACGTTGATGACAGTGACTATGAGAATTTTTTTCACACGAAACTCAGGCTGAACTCTGGCTCTTGGTCGGCGGGTGGCAAGTGGACCGTGCAAGTGCCATATATGTGCAGCGCAAACGACGAGATGACAATGCGACACGATTGGCAATGAGCGCCATTCGCCGAGGACGACCAAATTGATCGATGTCAAGGCGAGAATACGAGATGTGGACACGGACAGGAAATTAGAGAGACAGGAACAAAACAAGCACGAAGCGTCTGTACAGAAATAGTAACGGCCGGCGGTACACGCCGTGAGCTGAGAAAATCGCAGTGAAAACAACAAAACAACAGAAAAGGCGCTCAAAAAGTTAAATGGCTAAAATGTATGCACAAACCGTTAGTCGCGTGTGCGTTGTCGTGCATCTTTATTTTGTTTTACTTTGCCGTCGGTCGGTCAGTCGGTCGCCGTTAAGCACAGATAGAGGTCATCCATCTATCTGTGAGGTGGCGGCAGAAGTTACCCAGTTCTTTTCACTATGGATTGTATCTGTGTGACACAAAACAAATACACCACTGACGCACAAATTTCCTCATTGCCAAATATGTCACAAGTGGGTATACGCCGTGCACCGTAAATTGCGTTCGCGATCTATAAGACGTGCAACAAATCTCCAGGGATGTGTCATGCGTCGTCTGCGGCTCATCTTGTCACGCTTGCAAGCTGGCTTGTTACAGCAACAAAAACTCAACGGGTGTTGTTTTTGCAATAAATTAATTCATTTAACGAAATAAAAGCCGATATAAATTCGTTAATGTGTCCTCCTCCTACATTCGGCATTGCGCACTGTGGGGCAGACTTTGAAAGTTGCTAGTTAAAAATTTCATGTGACTTTCATTTGATTTGTATTTGCATTTCCAGGCTGTATTTAAAGCAAATTATGTTTTTAGGAAATAAAGTGGATACTTGATTGATAATAATAATCAGACGGGCCCCAAGCCAGTTTTTAAAACAAAGCCTAGTCGTTTATGGTGGAACCGGATAACTGGCGCCTTCCGGAATCGCTAACCCTATCTGTATACTGCGGATCTCTGTACAGATGAACCTCCTCTCTTCGCTATTCGTGGCAACAAAAATGCAGCACAAAAAAAAAATAAATCGAGTAAACTAGAACCAAACATTTCAAAGACCGGTTCCATTTCTAAGCTAGACAGTAGCACGGTCTATACCGAAGGCGTCCTTGTTACTACAGGAAATGGATCATCCACTGCCGATATCCGTAGGAGGACCATTAAAGGCATGCCTACGACCGGCAGTCGCAGGATTGTGACACTTCATGGCCCTTCCGCTGCAGTTAACAACCCTTCAGATTTCCAAACGTTCCAAGGTATATAACACCAGCTCCACTGTCACATCTCTGAAGTCCCTTAGCGACGTCCTGAAAGGCAAAATCGTTGTCGCAGTTATTGATCGTAGCGACATCGATGGCACGATTTCCCATAGACGGTGGCAGTTGGTCAAGTTGAAGCTATCTGGCAGCTTCCTGACCTTCATGAGGGATGAGGGATCACCTAGGACCTCCTCTGATTACTTGTGATGGCGGGTGGCATCAAAGCCGCATCATGATAATCTCCCGTGATGATTCGAGATTCTGTGATCTCTACACGCAGGCTATAAGTAGCCTGGGAGAGGTATGGCCGGGTACCAGGCTCGAGGTTGTGGCAAGGGAGAACATCCCAAGCAGACTCCACAATTCCCCACTGTGGAGGAAATTATTAGAGTTATTCAACTCAGCAATCCCTCACTTCAGACTCACGACTGGAAGTCCGTAAGGCTACAAATATGAGCGACAAGGTGCGTATGATATTATAGAAGCCGGTCGTTCTACTAGTCAAAATTAACAGAATATGACGCTACTAGCGTCCATCGGTCGTTAAAAGAAAAGTGGGTACGGCGGAGAGCTTGTGCAATTACTGGACGATTCTGTACTAGGTGAGAGTACGAAACCTAGGTAGATTTAAGGGCCAACTATATTGGACTTACTTACTTAATCTAATACGCCTCTAATACGCCTACGAGCCATCGCATGCGGTTACTGACAATGAACTTCAGCTCTCTCCAACACTTCCCAAATTGCCGTGATTCCTCCTCAACTATTCTGCGCCATGTACATATTTCTCGGTCGATCCGTTCTTCTACCATCCTGGAGATAACGGATTCCATTGCATTGCGTATTTTGCTATGGAACTGTCGCCTTTTCGGAGTGTATGACAAATCTACTGCCACTACCGTCGTTGGATGGTTGTGCCTATTGGTCCCTGACCCGTTCTCTGGTAAAGATGGTCGTTAGAGATACGGTTAGGCCAGAAAATCATTAAGATGTTCCGTAGGCACCTATTTACGAACGTTTCTAATCTTTTTGTGATAGTAGTGGTGACCTTCAAAGTGCTGCACCCATATAACAGCACAGATTCAACATTTGAACGGAACAGTCGCAGCTTGGTGTTTAAGCTGACCGCACTGCTTCACCATATCATGTACATCATTCCAAACACTGATTTTGCTTTGCCAATTGGGTTGATTATGTCCGGTTCGGTTCCACCTTCGGTCGAGACAATACACCGAAGATATTGGAACCTTTTTACTCTCTCTACCGGTTGTCCAGCAATGTTAACTTGAGTTACTGAGTTAGTGCCGAGTTTAATGCTTTTGGTTTTGGCAGCATTAATCCTCAAACCCGCAAAATTTGCCCCCCTTTCCACATTTGTTGTCATTTGGTGCAGCTCCATAATCCTGTGTGAGAGTAAACATGTTTGAGTTGAGATTTAAGAGTCCAACGAATTCCTCCGTTTCCAGTAGATAAAGCTGCGCGAAGAACATCGCTTATCAACAACAACAAAAAGTATCGGTGATAGAATGCAACCTTGTCGTACCCCACTTATCTCGAATTTCTCTGATTCCATCGTAGGTTACTTTAATAATAGCTATTAGTTTATCGAGTATACCTCTCCTGCGCAAGGCGTGCCAGATAAACTGTCTGTTGACACTGTCAAACGCCTTCTCAAAATCGTTGAACAGCAGGGGCAGTGGTGACCGGAATTCAGTTCGTAAACCTGCTTGTTCGGCATCGAGTGTATCTTCCAGATGTTTCTTAATTCGCTTAAGTACTACTTTGGCTATTACCTTTGCAACTGCAGGAAGAACGCAAATGCCTCTCCAGTTTTCGCAATCCATGAGACTACCATTTTTAGGGAGCTTGACAATCATTCCCTTCATACACTCTTCAGGGAAACTTTCTGCTTCCCAAGCTCTATCTACAAGAGGATATAAAAGCTCTGCTGAAGTCGTTGGAGTGGCACGCAGAAGCTCTGCGGGTATACCATGTAGTCCTACTGAGTTGGTCGTTTTTAGTGCGTTGATCGCGGTAGCGATCTCATCTTTACTGGGAGATGAGGTGTGAATTCGGGAAATTGTTATTTTCGGCAGCTCCGTTTGAGAAATAGACCGTAGAAAAATTCTCATTCCATCGATTGAGCAGATCCTCATCTGAAACGAGTACGGCACCATCTAGGCCTTTCACCGGTTGTTGGCTAGAGCGGTGACCATCTGTCAGCTTCGATCCTCGCTGATGCTGGGGTATCTTCAATACGAGCTTTAAGTAGCTTACGTTCTTCAATCCGCCTTCAGGTATCCTCGGTAAGCCACGTGCTGTGCCTTGCCTGGCTTCTACCAACAATACTTTCCGCTCCAGATGTGAAAACATTTTTCACAGCTTTCCAATTATCTAGGATGTTTGTCGGCAGTGAGCTGCCGATTGCTTCAACTCCTTGCGATAAATGATCCCTTAATTGTTGGCGTACTGAGGGGATCTTAAGCTTGTCGATTTTATACCTAGGCATTCGGATGATATTGCGGAGTCTTTGAACTAATGCAGTACGTAACTGGACAATAGCTACGATAAGGTGATGATCCCGTACTATACCCATGTCGGCTCCTCGTCTGTTTCGGATGTCTAGAAGACAGCTACTAAATCGTCGGCTAATCGCCACATGGTAGATTTTGTTGGATGACGATTGCCTGGCCCTTTAGCCTCAAGGCAGAGTCACTGCTTTGCAAAGTAATCTTCTCGGAGAGTATCGCTCTACACACAAGGCAATTTTCCCGAAAAGCTTGATTTTGCACGGGAGTTAATTTTTTTCGGAAAAAAATATTCTCCTTGTTCACGGTGGTCTATCCTGTTGTTTGGTGTTGATACGTGATTTTGTCAATTGGACTAACACGCTATGTGTCATCGCTAGAGTCGAATCGTTTATATCTAATCGTATGGTCTGTGGCGAAGTAATTTGGCGCAACCGAATTACTTCGTTACACGGCTGAAGAAAGAATCTCTGAACTTAACGCCCGGAAATGAGCTTGATGATAAGCTGATGAGCATTTAGAGCGCGGTTAAATTCATGGAAAGGCGGCATGGAACTGTCTGCTGAAGACCAAGGCCACTTCTTCAATAATTCATTGACTGATTATTGCTGAGAAACACAGCATAATTTTATCAAAAAAGAGAGATGCGCACAATGCGGCAATAACCATCATTACTTCCAGCCCAGTCACTCTGCCATAAGCGAATGTACGCATGTTGAAGGATACAGTTAATTGTCCAATTGCGCAGGAAGTAAGATACTCGCAGATAAAATGAAAATGAAATTCCTTTCCGCACATTGTTCAGTCGGCCGCTGTGTTATTCGGCATTGGCTTCAGGCGGCACCTGCACCTGCATGTGGACGGCGATGAAGCTCAGCTCGTCTCCTTCGATGAGCCACTGAACAACCACAACCACAACAACAACAAGACAAAATGTGAATTAATTTTACTTCCGCAATAAATAAAACAGAAAACTTCAAGTACGCGCGAGCGCTTATCTTTGGATGATGGGTGCTTGGGTGCCCATTAAATTGGTATAACCCTGAACACCGAGAACACGGCTGCGTCGGCGTTGATACCCGCTTGCGTCAATTGCCATACAAGGGGGGGAAGGAGCACTGCGGTGCTCAACTCAAACAAACCAAAGTTCAATGTCTAAGCCACATCAAGAACAACAGGTGGTTATAGTGTATAGAGTAGAGCTTCTAAGCAACTATCTGTTCAACCGCACATTTCCTGTTGAATCTGAAATACGCGAAAATTAAAGCGATTCATTGTGAGCGGCAATAATGACTGGAACTGCACTACCACTACCACAACCGTTACCAACGGCTGCGAGGCGATGCAAGTGTAACATCGTTCAGCGGCACTATGGTGGTGCGCTGCACGTTGCGTCAAACCAACCATAGAGTCTGAGTTAACGTCGTCAGCACATATGGTGCAGTGGGAACGCGCTCATTACATGCAGGCAGTCCCAGGCAAGCCAGTCAGGTTAGTCGAAGGTCGTCCATGCATTCTGGCTAACCCTTTGTCACCGCCCTATTGTGAGTCAGTGTCTGTGTTACCCGCACTGTTGTGTGACTGCGATGCTATGGGCGGGCTCATTAGTGCGTGAGCTGTAATTAAATTATCGCAACTTGTTATTAGTTGTTGTGTTCTACTTATCGTAGAGGCAAATTGTTTAACTCCCCGTGGGAAAAGCAGGATGGTTTCTGTTAACATTTAAAGAGAACAAAACTATTGCGACATTTAATTTGTAACAGAACAAAATATTGTGTTTTTTAAAGAATTCAAAGCAAAATACACCAACATTAATTTGAACAATAATTGTCCTACGTGACACCTTTGTGGTATACCATATTTCAAACTTCAGCTTAGGGAAAAATTGTTTGATGAGATGTGGAAGGTCTTGTAGTAGCCTTGTAGCCCATGTGGATCTATTGCGCTTCCCACTCATTTGTGCTTTGGGGACAGTGCATTACCATCCTTACAGCCCTCTCTCTCTCCATACTAATTACTCTTAGGAACTTAATTATATGGATTCAGTGATTCAGACTCAGAGATTTCGTGGATTCCGATATGGTTCCTTCTCTATCGGATCGTTGCTCCGCATTCGTTGAGAAGAAACTACGTTGTCTCCTTTGCAAAGCCTGCAGCTGCCATCCTCTTCATTTCTTAATTTATTTAGGTATCCTTTTAGTCTACAGTGCCCTGTTACGAACTTCGTAATGATTCTTACATTTGTACAGCTCCCAAGACTACGGCAAGCAAAAGAAATTCAGGAAAGCTATAACTCAAAAAGGTCTCGCTCGATATTGGGAATTATTGGGAATAAGTACGACCCAGTCTGGAGGAACGGTCTCATCTGAAAATTCCTTCAGATCGTACCCTGCATCAAAATAACAACAATTCTAAATACCATGCTCAGTGATAGATCATTTCAAGTCTTTATCGATGATGCAAAGATCCGGCAAGAAAACACAACAATGGCCTACCTCAGGGATCAGTGTTAGTACCACTACTATTCAACCTCTACACCTACGATCTTCCAGAGACAACCTCAAAGAAGTTTGCGTATTCTGACGACCTCGCTATTGCTATCCAACACCAATACATAGAACAAAGAGAAAAACCCTTACCGCAGATCTTTTTAAACTGAAGTTATATTTTTAAAAAAATGCCGGTTATGCCCTAGTATGAGCAAAATGGTGGTTACTGGTTTCCACCTTAACAAAAAACTCGCGAAAAAAGTCAAAAATTCAAAAATTAGCATGGGCCAGAAAACTGGAAAAAGCATAGAAGTTGTATATATGAAGACTCAATTAAGATATCTACTTTATTTACACGCAGTTACAAAGGCTTGTATTTCTTCTAAAAACAAAAGCCTAAACGAAGTTTGTACCGTTAGTAGTAACAGAGTAATCTCCGTTAACATTGGTCAGGGAACATCTTAAATCTCCGATAAAAGGTGTCAACATTGGAGATAGACCCTTACTGTAGAACGATTTCTTTTTTGAATATACCCAAGAATGATTTCCCAAATTATCCTTGACGAATTAGGGGACACCCTTTAGACTCTCCGGAATCGTCCTTGCTCACAAAAGGTGCAAGCAATTCTCCGTTAGACTTTTCTCTTGAATGTGG
The DNA here is from genome assembly GCA_947095585.1 of Nephrocerus scutellatus. NCBI lineage: Eukaryota > Metazoa > Arthropoda > Insecta > Diptera > Pipunculidae > Nephrocerus > Nephrocerus scutellatus. The sequence goes on from OX352762.1 coordinate 123,261,051, forward strand.
CTAAGAGGTCAGAATGCTTTCTGCTAAGCACCCAAATCTCGCATCCATATGTAAATACTGGTATGACCATTGTCTTATACACCAGTAGCTCTCATAAGAGCTCCAAAAGACCCTCAAAACACTCCTCAAAATACCCCGTAAAGGTCCCTGACAGGACCATCAAAGTCAAGAGTCACCAAAAGACCCCAAAAAGACCCACAAATGACCCCAAAAAGACCCTCAACTGACCTCAAAAAGACTCTCAAAAGAGTCAACAAAAGAACCATAAAAGACCCTCACTTATGTGCAGCCCCACATTTCATGCCGCTTGATCGATCTAAATGAAAGCTTTCTGTACAGCTCTTTCGTTTCTACTAACGATGTCAATGTCTTCTGCGAAAGCCAGTATCTAAATGGACTTATAGAGGATTGTTCCTCTCGCCGTTACGTCAAAGTCTCGGATCACGCCAGGTTGAACAGGACGCAGGCCAGTCCATGACCTTGTCGGAGCCCGTTATAGATGTTGAATTGGCTTGATAGTGATCCGGATACTTTTACTTGACTTATAACAATGGTCATGGTCAACCTATACAGTTAGTTTATTTCGAATGCCGAATTCTCTCATGCCTTTATAAAGTTCTTCTCTGGCTTTGCTATCATAGGCGGCTTTAAAGTCTATAATGAAATGAGGCGACACTAGTATGGACCAATGATGACTTTAGCGTATGGGGCTATCCTGTCTTGAAGGATAGAGGAGAAAATCGTATACGCGGTACTCAAAAATGTTATACCGCGATAATTGCTGCATTTTGTGATATCTACTTTCTTACAAATGCCATTGCCTCTTCCTCCCATACTTGCACTATAAGTTCATGAAATGCTTGGTGTATTTCGGGACCTCCTTTTTTAATCAGCTCCGTTGGGATACCGTCTGATCCCAGGGCCTAATAATTTTTAAGCCGATTTATCGCTCTGCTAACTTCGTCTATGTGGGCGTCGTTGCTCAGGTGATGACTGCATGTCTGCTAAGCAGGATGATCATGGTTCGAATCCCAGTAACCCCAAAATGTATTTTTCACGGTATCCCACCTCTCGCGAATGTCTGACAAACGTCCGAGAGTAATAACTTGTCACGTAAAGCTTCTCAATTCGTCATTCGGATTCGGCATTAAATTGTAGGTTCCTTCCATTTATGTGAAAACAAATATTCATGCACAACACAAATAGTCGTGAGAAGCTAGGCCTTGTACCGCAACAGTCTGTCGCGCCGAATATTATTATTATTATTTACTTCGTCTATGCTTGGTGGCGGCAGCATAGTGTGGTCTTCGTACATTGGTGGAGCCTTCAATTTTCAGTTAGCTGGCTATTTAGCAACTCATGAAAGTACTCTTCCCATCGCTCTAAGATGCCTTTGAGATCGGCGATCAGATTACCGTCTATGCTTGGTGGCGGCAGCATAGTGTGGTCTTCGGTCATTGGTGGAGCCTCCAATTTCTCAGTTAGCTGGCTATTTAGCAACTCATGAAAGTGCTCTTCCCATCGCTCTAAGATGCCTTTGAGATCGGCGATCAGATTACTCTCTTTGGCTTTGCAGTATCTATGTGCATCGCATATTTCGTCATACCGCGGAGGTTTTTTCCAAGTATTTTACACCCCCCCCCCCTCCCACCAGGACCAAAAAAACAACAACAACGTTCAGTTCTTCGCAGCATACTTTCAAGCTTGTAAGACAGGAAAACTCACAACAACAACAAAACACCAATCGAACGCAAAAACTCGGTCCGCTCTCCTGACCTTTTTTTATTTGCTATGCAGTATGTTGCTGCTGTTACCTATTGGTACCTTGTTCACCTTGAAAACGGTCGCTCACGCTCCTTATGATAAGTTGTCATGCAATGGCACGCATCTATGTGTACCGCTCGTGATATTACGCATATGCCAGCTGTCATATGGCCAGGCATCCAGTTTGTACTTCCGCGATTGATAAAATTTTGCGATGCAGTGTTCGTTTTAGGCACCGGGGGGGGTAGTAATAATTATCGGGTTTTATTGTTGTTTGTTGTTTGTACGAGTATGTGTGCCGCTCAGTATTGCGTTTCACGGTTACACCCTCCGCCAGCATTATTATGTGATATATGATATGTGATATGGCTGTGGTGGTTCTGCAGCGATTGGTTCTGATTTTCATGCAGCAAATAACGTGAGGTGAACGTGAGGTGAACGTGAGGTGAACGTGACGTGAAATGAGGAGCAAAGGCAGCGATATCGCGGATTTTTTTTTTATTTGCATTTAATTGGTTAAATTTATAAATTGAATTAAAATCTCATACAACACACACACACACACACATACCGTTGTTTGCCGCTTTGCATACGCGCATCAGTTGGGTTTTTTGCGTTTTAATTATTTGGACTTTTTGTTCGGTAGAAGTAGTAGTGGTTGTTGTCGAGTATGCCCATTTCATTTATGCAAATGAATTGGATTTTAATTAATTTTATAGAGTGAACCCAACTGAAACTACTCATGCTGTGAGCGACGCGGCGCGGTTCGTTGCCTCCTACAATAACCCGATGCCAGCGATGCTGTTGTCGTCATCATAATTTCTGTGCCTAGGGACGGGACTCTAGCAACGTTTATTGAACTTCTGTGTGGTTTTGCGAGCGCAATAAAAACGGCGCGGCGCCATCGCTGAATGTACACATTTCCCAGTTGTATTGTGCGAAATCATTTAAATAATGCATATAACGATGTTTTTTATTGTTTTAAATAAATAGGTTTTTATTAAATATTTCACTCTCGTAATATACAGTCGTAAGCGTCGTGAGCGTTTCAATTAATGCCATTGGCACAAATACAACAAAATTGAAAATACATTTTCAATGCAGGTATCAAGAGAACATTGTAAGTAGTGTGTCTGATTACAAAATTAATTATTTTTATTTATTTTTAATTTAAGTTCATTAAGTCCGGCCAAGTCAACTGCAGGCATGGCCTAATGTACAATAATTACAATGTTATACATTTGCATAGTTACATACTTTTATGAACCTACCATGTATATTATTACCCATATATTGATACGGAATTTACGCTTTCGAGTTCCTAATAGATTTTCCAAACAAATAAAAATACAACACTAGTTTTTTTAATTTACAAATTACAACGTTAATTAACAAAAGTAAATAAAACAACCAATCAAAATTAAAACTTCTCGTGTAAATTCTCTAATCGGGGATACACAATTTGAATAAAATCGGGTAACATTTTAAACAAATTTTTTGGGAGCCTGATTCACTCCAAAATTTTTGCAAAAAGTGTTTCCATCGGAGATACACATTTGGGGATCTGCATTGCGATTGGTCGGGAAACTACTGACAGCTCAAAACGTGGTTTGAGCCAGTAGCGCAACAATCGAATTCGTGATGTAGTGCTTGCTCTACCTCCTAGTGGTGCTCCCCGGGCAACTATGTGTATAAATCGTTTTATATGTAGTCTAGGTAGCGTGGGTTAGCACCTGAGGTACCGAAAAATTCCCGCTACTGAAACTGACAAAACGCCTCGGATAAGTAGTGATCGAATAATGACGACATTTGTCTGTTGTACCCGTACTAAGATTGGTTTCTGGAATATGAGGACGCTCCTTCAGGCAGTGAAGGACCTCAAAGTGCCAGATTTCTTCAACTGGAACGTGAGTTTCTTCGGTATAATTGATCTGGCCGATAAGATCCTATCACCATGTGGGTGCCAGGAAATTAGGCCTCTGCGTGCTGTTGGCGTTAGCTGCAGACCCACTCCAGATTGGCGGGGACTGTCGGAGGGTTTGCCGGAGTATAGAAGCACAGTGTTACACGTTGGGGATTGGTTCTCTCCCGCGTCGAACCATCTTACTTCACTCACTCCTAGTATGTCCAAATTATATCGAAGAGACTCACGTGTTACGACCCAACAAATCCCTCGACTGAGGATGAAAAGGACAACTTATACAATCAGCAAATCGCTGTTTTCAATGCAACGCCGGACGGAACTATCGTCATCGTGATGAGGGCTTGAATGCCAAGGTAGGCAACGACAATGAAGGACTCAAACATGTGATTGGGAAGTACGGCTGCGGCGAACGAAATGACAATGGCGAAAGATTTGTTGATTTCTGCAACACCAAACACCTTGTCATAGGAGGCACCATGTTTGAGCATAAGACCTGCCACAAGGTCAAATGGGTGTCAATCATCATCCAACCAAATTGACCATGTGGCGATCAGCCGACGTATTAGTAGCTGTCTTTAAGACGTCCGAAACTGACGGGAAGCCGACATGGGAATGGTACGGGATCATCACCTTATGGTAGCTACTGTCCAGTTACGTACTGCATCAGCTCAAAGAATCCGCAATATCATCCGAATGCCTAAGTATAACATCGACCGGCTAAAGATCCCCTCAATTAAGGGATCATTTATCGCAAGGAGTGCAGCAAGCAATCAGCAGCTCACTACCGACAACCATCCAAGAACATTGGAAGGCTGTGAAAAATGTTTTCACATCTGGAGCGGAAAGTATTGTTGGTAGAAACCAGGCAAGGCGGAGCACGTGGCTTAACGAGGATACCTGGGGGCAGATTGAAGAATGGTAGCTACTTAAAGACTCTTCAAATTCAGATTCAAGCTGATGATGTATAAGACAATAGTCATACCAGTACTTACTTTTTATGAATCTGAAACTTGGGTGCTTGGCAAAGAGCACTCTGACTTCTTAGCAATGTTCAAAAGGAAAGTCTTACGGAGAATTGTTGGTCATGTTTGTAAGGAGGGACAATTCCGGAGACTCTATAATGATGAGATCTGCGATTCGACATCGCGAAAAGTACCAATTTTGGTGGGCAGGACTCATAGATTCCATTCCGGCTCGGAAAGTCCTTTGCGATAGGATTAATAAGATATGACAGCGACACTAGCCAGGCCTATAGGTAGACCAGGACACTCACATCTGAGGAATGTCAAACTGAATGACATTGGCAAGCAAAATATGACCAGTGGAAAAGTTTTTTTCGGGAGGCCATGACAGAACCCCAATTGTAGAGCCAGATAAAAAGAGGTAAAGTTTGCTTGTATGCAGGAGGTAATCTTCGAAACTACTATATCGATCCTGATCAGGTTTTCAACATTGAACGGGGTGTTTTGCTCCAAAGGTTATACGATAAAGTTTTGGGTTAGTGGTGTGGGCCAGTGTGGGAAAGGGATAAGTTGGTTGTGGGTCAGTGCGGTGGTCATTTGGGTGGTGGTCAGCTTGGTTGGGTTAGTACGAACGGGGGTGGCGCAACCGGGCAAGGCCTGTTATTTTAACTTTTCCCAGTAAACACCGGGTTTAACAGCTACTCTTTTATAAATCGCATTTGCAATTTAAAGCCAGAAGCACTACTACCATAATATACGAGTACAACTAACAGCTGATGATAGCGCCATATTTTTGGAAAGCGTTAGTCTGTCAACGTCTTTACAAACCTAAAAATACTCGTAGCTCAAAATGGAACTCAAAGTTCGCGGCGGTTTGTTCGGCGTTTCAACAACGTCAAAATCGTACTTGCCTCTTATCAGGCTTTACAATAAGACCGACGATAGTTACGAAAACGTGATAAGTGGCGAAAATTAGGTGGTGTGGCGTGTCTTGTGAATCTTTTCAATTTTATGGCAAGGTCACTATCACGCGTCATACCCGTGAATAGGAATTAGGTTTTCCTTGATTGTACCGAGGACACATACCATTAGCCTAAGCTTATTGTGCCATAACATCTCGCAGTGCTGCGGCCCATATAAATATTTTAAATATTTACGCGAGACGAGGCTTCAAGCGGAGTAATCCTGCATGCTTAGCATATTTTATCATGCTGAGCGCTTTACCAACCATCTGCAAGGAACATAAACATTTTCTGTAACCTCTCCGTGTATTGGGGCCGTGGGATGATGTATCAAGGAAAGTTGTAAAATTCAAATGCTCGCCCCAAATGAAAGTGGAACATTGGCCACATGGACGCGAAGCTGAGCAGCTATTACAGAATTACAAGTTACCTGAAGGAATTCCGTGACTGCTGCGAAATGAAATGATTCCAAGAAGCAATGATTGCTCTCAGGAAGGAGGAAGCTCACTTCCTTCTCTCTTCACCATCCGTGCTTCTTACAACAAATTCTAAATTGTATGCCATTTGTAACGCCAGCTCAAGGATCTCTACCCAGCTCATTTAAGACGAAACCTGTGAGGCTCATACTGTACCAGCAGACAAACGTACCTAGTTAAGGAATTATACGGCGAAAGGGAACGCTCGTTAAATTTATGAGAATCATTGTATGCATCTCTGTCCTCCTCCCTGACTTCTGGCATTTCCGCGAAGCTCTGCATCCCTTTATCATCGCTCAACAATCTGCTGCTGCAGTTAACGAGCGAGCGGGCGGAAATGCTCTACGTGGTTCAATATGTTTACTTTACACCATTTTTCTTCTTCTTCTTCTTCTTCTGCTGGGAATTTCATTCTGCAGCTTGGCAGCTTACTCCAAGGCTAATGTTCCCATTTGTTTTGCTGCGGCGGCGGTGAAATATTTCTTGATCTCAAGTAGCAAGCGAGCGCGCGCGTGAGTGCATCAATTTAATTAAATTTCCGAATGCTCACATACAAACACACGCAGCCAGGTGCACCCACGTTATCCATGGAATTCGCTGGCATTGTATATTTTGGCATTTCAGCTGCAGCTGCTGACTTCCACCTCCGGCGAAGGTTGTTTCCTACGATTAATGAAAATTAACTGGGCGACTAGAAATATCTTCTTATGCTGCTATAGCGAGGATGGCCAAGACAACTGTCGTTGCCTTAGAGGTTTTCAATCATTGTGCTGGTGTGTCAGCTCTACTACTTTGCTGCCCAGAAGAAAATCCTTCCGCGCGCAAGAGCAGAAGCTGCTTACTTCTAATTAGCGTTGACAGAGAAGCGTGCGAAGCGCGCGTTTAAAAGAAATTTAAGAGCCACTCGAATTATAGTTAGGGGTTAATTTTTTATCGAATTTATTGTTCTAAGTGGGATTGTTACGCCCCGTTTTATGAGCTTACTTTATCGAGTCATCATGACTAATTTTAAAAGCCAAGTGAAGATATCCGCATCACTATCCTGCACTTTTTCTAAATCTATAAAGAGTTCCGACAAGGGAATCGACTGGCCTACATCCCCTTCAACATAAGGCAATGGTACTAGCACTTACATACAGATCCGGGGCTATTGCTTCTTATAGTAACCACTCTTATCTCTTATTCGCTTTCGAGAAAGAAGGTCCTGGAAAGCCTCTAAGGCTGCTCAGGAATACGTATGTTTGAGGAGAAATGATAGAAAATATTGCACCTAACAGGCTGTCTGCAGACAATTAACCTTAGCCATATACCATGTTTCACCTGGAATCAGTAAGCTCATACAGAGCAGCTAAGTTTTAAATGTTACCAATGGATTAGATTGGATTTGTGAAAAATATGTGTGAGTGCTGGGACTCATGAGAATTGATGTGTCAAACATATTAGTTTATATCAAATAAGTAATATGATATCGTGCAAACTAATTTTGATAATGGTATTTAATATAAAAGACTTCTTCAGGACACACTTCAAAAACACCCTCAGGACCACCCTCAGAATCCACTCAAAATCCCCTTAAGATCAACTCAAAACACTCTCAAGTCACTCTTTAGACTCCATCCAAGACCCCATGCCCCTCCCCACAAGACTCCCTTCAAACCCTATTCAAGAATGCGTAAAACACTCCAAGACTCCATCAAGAATCTACTCATAACCTTCAAAAGATCGTCCCCTGTGCAAAAGTTGACGAACCTAATCACTTATTGTTAAAAACTGTACGGGAATTTTATGTATTTGCCCACACGTTCTAAATTCAAAAATGTTCATGTGCCAGTTGCATACGTTCAGTTGTATGCCCGCTGATTTTATGTGGCTGCCGATATTTTACTGATGTGCGGTTGTAAGTTTACTGCTTACATGTTGCTGGCGGTGTTTTTGTCATGTGCGGTTGTATGTTTATTATTAGCACATTGGTTTGTTGGTTTATTTTAGCTTATGCCTGGCGGTAGGCAAGTATTATAATAATGTGCTGAGCAGAATCGGGGGACGGACAAAATGGAGAAATTAGACGTAAGGTGTGTAACGATGGAAACTTCGTTAAACCCAAATGAAATGAAGATGTTATATGAAACTTTTCCAAACTGCAATAGATGACTTAACTGAGCGCCGAAGGCAATTTGTAAAATCTGCACCCTCAAGCGTTCCACGGATTCAAAACACATCTTACCACTGGTGGCTGGAATATTATGTATTATAGCCTGTCAAGACTATTCAAATCCAGGAACTTACCCATAACATCCAAGCTGCTGATATAGAAGACAATGGTCATACTAGTACTTACATATGGATCCGAGACTTGGGTGCTTAGCAAAAAGCATTCTGACCTCTTAGAAGCGTTCGAGAGAAAAGTCTTACGGAGAATTGTTGGCCCCTTATGTGAGGAAGGACGATTCCGGAGACTTTATAATGATAAGATCTACGAGCGTTACCGCGATATCGACATCGTGAAGAAAATTAAGCTCGGTAGGCTCCGGTGGGCAGAACACCTAGATCGCATGAGCGAAGAGGATACTGCTCGGAAAGTCCTTTGCGGTAGGATTTATGGAACACGGCAGCGAGGCCGGCCAAGCCTACGCTGGAAGGATGGCGTAAACCAGGACGCCCAGAGTTTAGGGATGTCAAACTGGATGACATCGGCTTGAAATCGGGACCGGTGGAGAGACTTTTTGCGGGAGGCCAGGACCGGACCCCGGTTGTAGAGCCAAATATGATGATGAGTTGATCGATTGCTCAATCGTTCGCATTGTCTCATTAAAGGATTACTATCTTTCGACGATTCGTGGTCTCTTCTTTCTGCTTTATGGATAAAAGCCTCCCGCACTCTTCTCCAACTGCAAGGAACATCGCTAAGTTGGAGAGAGCTTCTGAAAATCGTCAGTAGCCAATTTTAGAGAGACTGAGGGGCCTAAACACTTCGCTGATTCGTGGTCACTTCTTTCTGCTTTAGGGATGAAATCTACCTGCACTTTTCTCCAGCTGTGGAAAACATAGCTGAGTCGAAGAGAGCTTCTGAAAATCCTCATTAGCCAAGAAGTCTTTGGCTGCAGGGGCCTAAAACACTTCGCTGTTTCGTGGCCTCTTCTTCCTGCTTAGGACTTAAAAACTGCCCGCACTCTTTTCCAATGACTTCTGAAACATAATTGGCCGGTAGATATATACGTAGAGAAGCTTCATAGGGCCCATGAAAGCTTTTCCCCGTTTATGACTTCAAGCCCAGGAGCTCGGTGTTCTTCGTGAAGACTAACACGATTTCCTGGGAATTAGTTAGAAGAACCAGGTATCTTTTTGCTGATTCCGTCAAGCTAACGTTTGTTTTCTTGATTTAAGTGAGACAGGTACTTTTCTTGGCAGGATCTTGCAGATTCTGGCAGAATCCTTTTGTCGTTTCAATTATTGATTGGCAGAAGAGCATCCAAGAACGGTTCTTGGCTTCTTTTATTGCCTTAATATACCATCTAACTGTTTATTGAAAAGCCACCAACAATAGTATATAGCCAGAATTTGGAAAATTCAGCAATCAGACCTCTCTATGTAAGAAGCCCATCGGGAACACTTGCAAGCCGTTCCGTGTTGCTGTCTTTTTATAGTATTTGTTATTGTTTTGTTTTTGTTTTTGTACGAACGACTTAAGTGGATGTTTTAGAAACATTAAGCGAAAAAAAAGAGTGTTTTCATAACGCTTGGGACTGTCACGTTATAATGATCGCCGCATCAGCGAAATTCTTTAATTACGAACGAGTGAATGAACGAAGGAACAAAGCGAGCAAAGGGAAAGGGAGAGACACAACAAAACATCTGCTGCACCCTCAGCGCCTCAGCACCCTCAGTGGGTTCAACGTCGCAGCTCATGACCAGCTCAATAACTTGCCAGTTGTAACGAGTACATCGCACGCACAGTACGCACACATGAACGGAATAATAACTACATTTGTTATTACTGCTGCCACCCGCTGCTGGCGAATTTGTTGTTAATAAAAATGCAAATACGGATCCGAGACAATGTACTACACCACACTAGGTACAGTGAACAGTAATAGCAAAAGCAACAACAACAACGACACTAAATGACACCATGTTGTTAATTGCGTTGTGTCAACAATCAACGGCGGGAGCGACAGCGGGTGCCCGCATGTACGGTATTCGCCGTAACTTGCAGGCTGTTAACATTTCCCCCGATAAGTTCAAGGACAGCAGCCGAACGTGCAGCGCTGTTCGGTTCCTTATTGCGCCACACCCACAACCATTATACCAATAATGAAATCGATGTCATTAACTTTGATGAGCGAGCGGTACGCCAACTGGCGGCTGCGTTATCTCTCTCCTCTGTACGATGAATGACCCCCAACGCGGTCGGTCACTCACCACCCGCAACAGATGAAAAACCGAGCGGATGTTGGTTGGGCATCAGAGCAGCCAGCGTTGTCGAAAGCAAAAAACAAAAAATATGAGAGCGAGCGCAACTTTACCGCCCTTCTGCCCTATTGATGACAAGAAGCGTGACAGGAGTTGCTGCGAGAGGAGAGGCAAGAGATTGGAAATCTGTCATGCGGCTGTCAGTTAGTGCGTCATTATAGCCATCTGGGTGTGATATTTTTACAGAAGCTCAACACCGACCCACCGAATCGGCGGCCAAACGTCGCCGACAGTGTCTGGTCGTCCTTGGATTCCATTGCGCGAATTGCGGCAGGTCATGGCAGCACAGCCTGAGTCAGTGTGGACGAGTAGAGCAGAGGGAACAGCAAATTATTTTACTGCTCGTCGCCGTCGTCGCCGCCGCCACTGATGTTTGCTCTAAAATTGATGCGCGACGACGCGACGAGTCGAGTTGAACGCACTCTGCGTTGTGCGTCGTGCGCTTCGATTTCCCTCCAACTCCAGCTACTCTTCACGTTACAAATTACCGACTCCTGGGAGCGGATTTATTTATTTTTATTTTAGGTTTCCGTTCGTTTGTATTTAATTTTTCGATTTTTTTCCCGCTGAGACGGACAGACAGACAGACAACCAACTTCCAACAAACGGGCGTCAGTGCATTGGGCAAATATTTGAGTTTTGCACTTTTGTGCTAAATATGGCGCGCCCTTTGTCAAAATGGCGCATCGAGTACACTAACTGTAGCTGTGTGTGTGACTGAGTGTGCGTGTGTGCATGGTGTTAAAGTGTTTGGTACACAATTTGCCAATTTGCTAGCTGGGCGCAGATGTTTGTTTGGTTTGCCATTACGTGTCCGTCTGTTTGTTGTTCGACTGGGATGGATAAGTGAGTGTCAAGGGGTGTCAACTATCTGGTTATGGAGATGGAGTGATGGAAATAAAAACAGGGAATGGGAGAAAAAACTGACAAAAATGGATTTAGAATTTTAGCAATTAATTCGTCCGTCGTTTTGTGTAAATGAATTTTTCCGATGAAATAAATAAATGATTCCAAAAAATCATCTCTTAATTTATTTATTTATTACTTTATTACGAGCCAGATACAGCTGGGGTAACATTCTGATTACCTGGAGACAGGTAAATGTAATTTTTATCCCCAAACCAGACAATAGGCCTAATGAGCTGCCTAAATCCTTATATTCCCATAAGTTTAACATTTGCTCTCAAAATTATGGAGAGAATCATTAAATTCATATTAAATGCTGACTATAAAATATTATACCGCTCTGCACTTTGCTTATAGAAATTGTAGGAGCACAGAAGATGCCCTTCACCATGTTGTGAAGAAGGTAGAAGGACATTTTCTCTGTGTGCATTCCTTGGCGGCATTGAGGGCTCATTCGATAATACTGGCTACGACTTAATAGCAAGAGCAAATTAGTAGCAGATGTATCGATTATTCGCCCAACCAATGAATAAGGGCCATGCTTGAAATATTAGTTCCTTCCCTGAAAGAGTGTCTGTGTCCATGACCACAGATAAGGATGAGTCATTTCACCTCTTATGGGGTCATTGGTAATATTCTACAGAGATCAGGTTACATCGCCATTGGCTGTGCGGATGACATGGCGATTCTTGTTAGTGCATGACAATTTTCTAGTCTCATGGAACGTGCTTTACTAAGTACCTGAGAATGACTATAGCCGTTCAAGTGCCTTTTACAAAAAGAAGATTGGTCAACCTATGACCTATCACCATCAAAAGCACCACCTTGGTTTATTCTAGTGAAGTTGAATATCATCCTTTACAAACAGCTTAGTAGTGATTCTTATATCAAGTCAGCAATCGAGTGCCCCGCTTGGGTGATGTGGGCCAGTAGACGCCTCTACGGCAGAACTTGAGGTCGAAGTCCTAAAATGATGGTCAGGCCAATTATCACGTAGGCTGCCATCGTTTGGTGGCCGAAAGTTCTTAAACGGACAACGACAACTAAGCTTCAGAAGCTACAAAGAGTTGCCTGTCTCGGTATCACGTCCGTTGATCGTTCACCCCTACAAATCTTCATTAGGAAGACGGCCACTATTAAGGTGCCCCTAGAATACAAGTACAAACCAGTTGACCATGTGGGACACCTGAAAATTATTGACTCAATTCCCAAAAGGGACATGCTTTGCACGCTAGAGGTTTGGTCTGGTTCACAGATGGATCGAACATGGAATCTGGAGTTAGAATCGGGAGTTTGAAACCAACACCAAAACCTCGATACCAGTGGAAATGAGTAACACGGTTTTCCAGGCTGAACCCCATGCCATCGAGATCTGCGCTAGGATAAACTTTAGTAATGGTACTAGGGCACATATCTTTTTAGGTAGCCAGGCAGCACTTAAAGAGCTGTCTATTAACTAAATGGACTCCATATCAGTTAAATGCTGCTAGGATGCACTACAATTTCTTACCAGACATAACAGGGTGAAACTCGGATGGATCCTTGGTCATCATGGAATTGGAGGCAACGCAACTGCACATGAACTGGCTCAGAAAGCGTTCGTTCGTAGGACTTGAACCCTACTGTGGTGTTAACTGAGCTGCCGCCACAGCGCTGATTAATGATTGGAAACGAAAACTTCGTCTGACTAACTGCCAAAATGTCTTAGGGCTGAAATAATCCAAACGATTATATATAATATATATAATATCGGCGCGACAGACCATACGGTCCAAGGCCTGACTTCTCGCAACCATTTGTGTTGAGCATGCATATTTTTGAACACAAATGGAGGGACCTACAATTTAATGCCGGATCCGAACGGTGAATTGAGAAGCTTTCAGTGACAAGTTATTACTCTCGGATGTTTGTTAAACTTTCGCGAGAGGTGGAACACCGTGAAAAATACTTTGGTGTTACTGGGATTCGAACCATGAACCCCCTGCTCAGCAGTCCATGCTCCTATCCACTGAGCCACGGCGCCCACAATCCAAACGATTAACTAGGCCTTATTCCTACAAGGAAATCCCTTATCTAGACAAGGATAGCATTAGGAAGCTGGTGAGCTTTCTCACAGGTTACTGTGGCCAGAGGTATCGCCTTAATAAATTTATTCTGTGCTGGGATTTGGAATGTAAGTTTTGCTCGGAGGATGACGAATCATCCCAGCTAGCACATTTCCTATGAATGTTGCATTAGTTAAGGAGGCAAATTTTCCATAAAGAGATATGTTCATCAGCGGAGTTGAGAAACTCTGCTGCTAACCACGTGCTATCCTTCATCAGGGAGGTGATAAGTCATTTGGATTAGTCACAACCTATGATACAACCCAAAATCAATTTCACAAGTACGAAGTACAAAAAATTATACCATTAATAAAAAATGCAATTGGAAAAATATGAACTGAATTTTTTTTCATCAATACCATGGAGATACAAAAAAATTTCGCGCCGAAATAAATTTGGGTCCAAAATTATTTCATCACATCGAAATTGAAAACATAACACTAAGAAATTTTAAGCTCGAACAACTTGCACCCGGAAATTGTATATCAGTTCCAAATATGCTTTTGATACTAAGAATTGTAAGCTCAAACAATTTGGGTTCGAATATTTTTCATTTATTCCAAATAGGTATTAAGATATATACTAAGAAATATCAAATTCAAAAAATTTTGGTTCGAAATTTTTATATTAGTTCCAAAAGTGTATTAAGATTGTAGAAGTTTAAGAAATGTTGGTCCGATTTTTTTTATAAATGCCAAATACTAAGAATTTTAAGCTCTGAAAATTTGGGACCGATTTATTTTCATTATTTCCAAATTCGTACTATAATATACCAAGAAATTTCAATATCAAAAAATGTGGGTCAGAATTCTTTAAATTAGTTCCAAAAAAGCATGGAAGTTTAAAAAATTTTGATCCGATTTTTTTTATAAATGCCAAATATGGATTTGATACTAAGAATTTTAAGTTCTGAATTTGGGTCCGATTTATATTTTCATTATTTCCAAATTCGTACTAGGATACTAAGAAATTTAATTCTCAAAAAATTTGGGTCCGAATTTAAGGAATTTTATTTAAATCAGTTCCAAAAATATATTGAGATTTAAAAAGTTTAAGAAATTTTGGTCCGATTTTTTTTTTATAAATTTGATACTAAGAATTTTAAGCTCTGAAAATTTGGGTCAGATTTTTTTTCATTATTTCAAAATTTGTACTTAGATATTTCAATATCAAAAAAAATTGTGTCCTAATTTTTTAAATCAGTTCCAAAAAGTATTGAGTTTTATGAAGTTCTAAGCTCGAAAGATTTAGGTTCGAATTTTTGATACTAATATTTAATTGATACTAAGAATTTAAAGCTCCGAAAATTTTGGTCCGATACGTACGTACTAAGGTACTAAGAAATTTAAATATAAAAATGTATTGAGATTTAAGAAGTTCCAAGCTCGAAATATTTAGGTCAGAATTTTTTTATAAATGCCAAATAAGTATTTAATACTAAGAATTTAAAACTCTAAAAAATTTGGGTTAGTTTTTTTTATTAATTCCAAATACATTCTAAGATACAAGGAAATTCTAAGTTCAAAATCTTTGGGTCCAAATTTATTAAATCAGTTTCAAAAATGTATTGAGATTTAAGAAGTTCTAAGCTCGAAAGATTTGGGTCTGAATTTTTTCATAAATGCCAAGCATGTATTTGATATTAAGAATTTTAAGCTCCGAAAATCGGGGTCGGTTTTTTTATTAATTCCAAATACATTCTAAGATATTAAAAATTTTCAAGCTTAAAAAATTTGGGTCAGAAATTTTTATAACAGTTCCAAAAATGTATTGACATTTAGGAAGATCTAAGTTCGAACAATTAGGGTCCTAATTTTTTTTTCAATTCCTATCTTTGTATTTAGATAAATTTATATAAATAGAAATTTCAAGCTTCACTCAAGCGGAAGATATATGATATATTATATATATATATATAATTAAATTCACAAAATAACCTCAAGTCAAAAGTACCAAACTGTTCAATAGACAGAGCAATTTGACGTGATAGCACGTGACTTGTCATGACGTGCCGTGATATATTATCGCATAACATGCAAAACTTTCTGAAAATTGTCAAAAACTTGTAAACTTCTTCTCCATTCATAGACATTTTTTCAAATATTTGCCATCACTACTCCAACGCTTCTACCAAATTGCATAATACACCCCAGGAACTAATTCCTTTATTTTTCTTTAATGAATTAAAAGATCTTCTCATTTTTTTATAACCCATATATTTTATGGCTGCTTCGTGTGCATATATTTTTATACATAAAAAATAAATTAAAACATAAATCTTATCTCATTAACTATTTAACTCCATGCTCTTCATATAGCATTTATACGTGATGTTGATTATTTTTTAGAGATAAACTAAAGCTGGAACGTGTGTCGTCGATTGCTCATACGCCCCGTATCCAATCGTTGGTGAGTGAAACATTTTTTCAAAGTTTTTTTCTAATTTCCTTGCTAAACAGATAAAAAGTAATGGCATTTTTAAAGCTAGCTTTTCCTATCCTATCCCCAATATGAACCAGCAACAACAACTTAATTCAATATCATTGTGCGACCGACGACGACGGTGGCCGGCGTCTCACGCGCATACTAAACCACATCATGGTCGCCGGCGTAACATGCGAATATTCTTTTAATTAATTAATATGCGAAATGCATATTCGAATGCTACACTGATCCACAGCATATACTGGGCAGCGGGCTATTATTGTGTATAGACATCCACCATTTGGGTGTGTGTGCAAAATGGTAATTTTTATTGCACTTATCGTACGTTCAACTGGTGCAGCGCAACAAACGAACGAACGAACCAATTTAATGAATGATATCACCACCACCACCACCACTTAAGTGAATGAGAGATATTTTTGTAGGTACGTGCGATGTACAAATGGTGTTGTATCTACAGCACGTTGTTGTTTTGTTGCAGGCGAGAACAACAACAAGTGTCGTATAGATACAAGATAACCATCAACTCCACCTGCTTTGCTGCACATTGCAAGTTGCTAGATTGGGGGAACCCCCTTAAACCGAATGCGAATGCGAATGGGAAACAATAAAAAAATTAAATGCAACAGAAAACAGAATTTTATTATTTTGATAACAATAAGGCATTAAAAAAAATTACGACAACTGGCTACGACCTTGGCATCTACTACTGTACCACAGTTCGTCAGCTCTTTCATTTGTTTCTGGATTGTGTCGTAAATGCGCAAAAGTTCATGTTCACTTTTACGCTGAAGCGAACGAAAATGAAAAACAAAATTTAATTTAAACTAAGTAATCGGAGGAATTTTTTAGTATTTTGCTCCACACCCCTATTTGCACACCCACCCTTGCAATAATATGTTTAAGGTATATGGTACTTAGTTATAACTTACTGAACAGTTAACAGTCAAACGAGCTACCACATTCCGCTTCTTTTATAATATATCTTATAAACATACTCTGGCAAATCTTGGCAAACTATTGATAATAGACTCATGCTTGAACAACGCTACCAAATTATCCAAATTTACTTTGAAATTCAGATTCAAGCAACTTATAGAGGACTTCGTGATTTTTATGGCGCACAAAATCGTTCATCTGAGCAAGCAGGCTTGTTACTAAGCAAAATTGCCGCATATGAAGTTAAATCAAATCACAAAAAAACTCTACGGACTCCATTACGTCCAGAAAACTGCACTGTTTGGTTCAGTTTAGACGCTGTTGGCATCATCAGACCTTATATCATTAAAAATAAGGTCGGAGTTCGCGTTACAGTGAATGGAGATCGTTACCGTACCATGATTTTTTCTTTGAAAATATGCAAGACATTGATTCGGGTAAGATAAGGTTTTAAGAGGATGGTGACGGTAACCATCGACTTATTGAAACCAAAATTGGACGATAGGTAAAGATTTCGAGAAATGTATATATCAAGTGTCCTCCAAAGTCGTGCCATTTGAAAACTATCGATTATTTCCTGTGCGTCCACCTAAAGTTTATGCTGATAAAGCAAATAAACGCCAGCAGTGCTCGAAAAAGTGGTCCAAAATTGGACGTCTATAATATGCTTCGTCAAGAACATCCGTGGTGGCCATATACCAGAAGTCTTCTTTAGGTATTAATGTCGTGTATTGATCTTTTGAGGGCGCCGTGGCTCAGTGGAAATGCGCGTGTCTACTGAGCAAGAGGTTCATGGTTCGAATCCCAGTAACACCAAAAGTACTTTTCACGGTGTCCCACCTCTCGCGAATGGGTGACAAACGTTCCGAGAGTAATAACTTGCTGGGATGCCAGCTGATCCAGGGGCCTTATTATTTTTGAGTCGATTTATCGCTTTGGGATATGGTGAGGTCTAGTGCGTTGGATGTTTGTATGAAGCTGGTATTGTGATGGTGTTAAGGGGGTTGACGTGGTGGCTGGCTAGTTATTGTTTGTATGAGATTGACTCAATGTTTGTGGATTTGATAGACGTTGGTTATATTGCGTATCTTAAGGTGGTTCTTCAATTGTGTCTTTGAGGGTCTCGGTGGTCATTTGGGTGTCTGGGTACTTATCTATATACATAAAAATGAAATTCTGTTCGCTGGTAAGCACATCACTTGATACCGGCTGGACCGATTTGGCTCATATTTATTTTAAAATGTTCGTCATAGTCCGTTTATGTGGAAAGAAAACTTCCTTCTTCTTATTTCAAGTGGATATACTTGTAGAGCCTAGGTCCTCTACTACGCCTACGCGCCATCGCGTACGGTTCCTGGCAATGAGCTTCAGCTCTCTCCAACTCTTCCCCTATTGTCGTGGCTCCTTCTCTACTGGTTTTCGCCATGTATTTTTCGGACAACCCGCTCTTCTACTATCGTGAGATAACAGATTCCATTTCATGGCGTAGTTTGCTATGGAATTGTCGCCTTTTCGGACTGTATGACCAATCCACTGCCACCTCTGTCGTTGGATGGTTCTTGACCCGTTCTATGGTAAGGATACCCGTTAGAGATACGGTTAGGCCAGAATACCATTAAGATGTTCCGTAGGCAGCTATTTACGAACGCTCGTAATCTTCTTGATATAGTAGCGGTGACCTTCCTTCCTTCTTCTCTGAAGAGATTCAACATTTGAACGGCCACATCATGCACATCATTCCAAACCATAATTTGGCTCCAAACGTAAACAAACTTCGACAGCGTAGTCCAGATGTTTTAGTTGAGAAGTAAGAGTCCAACGAATTCGTCCATTTCCAGTAGATAAAGTTCGCGAAGCACATCGCTAATCACCAACAAAAAAAGTATCGGCGATAGAATGCAACCTTGTCGTACCCCACTTACCTCTCCTGCGCAAGGCAAGCGAGATAAACTGTCAGTTGATACTGTCAAACGCCCTCTCAAAATCGATGAACAGCAGGTGCAGTGGTGACCGGAATTCAACGCACTGTTCAATAATGATCTGCAGGGTGTTGATATGGTCGACACAGGAGGATCCAGTGCGGAACCCTGCTTGTTCGGCATCGAGTGTGTCTTCCAGATGTTCCTTAATTCGCTCAAGTCATTCCCTTTTTCCACTCGTCGGTGAAACTTTCTGTCTCCCAAGCTCTCTCTACAAGAGGTTATAAAGGCTCTGCTGTTGTCGCTGGAGCGGCACGCAGAAGCTCTGCGGGTATACCATCTAGTCCGACCGACTTGTTGTTTTTGAGTCCATTGATCGCGGTAGCGATCTCATCTTTACTGGGAGTTGAGGTGCGAAATCGGTAAAATGTTACTTACAGCAGCTCCGTTTGATTTGGCTGATAATAGCTGCGGACTATGTCTGAATAACAATTGACTGACAGTGGAAAATGCTTAATTGGTTTAAATTTCGTCGAACCAACGCATTTATGTCAGCTATTAACTTATTTCTGTTCATTATTTTGCGTAGAATTCTCCTGTAATATTGGTGCCTTTAGCATTGTAATCACATAGACGAATTTCTGGCGTTGCCCGGTCCAAAAAAAAATACTGATTCTACCTTAATATCGTTAGTTTTAGTTTATTTTTACATGTGCTAGTGCTAGAGGTGTCCCGCCTTCGTTATTAAACCCGACGACCTCGAAAACTATTTATTTGACACTAATATCGATCATTCTAAATAACATCCCCTTGCCACTCCCACCAGTAGGGTTGCTAAATGTATCTTACCATCACTTTTCATTTCAGCGACCCCGATTCGAAAGTCATAATCGTTCATGTCATATTAGCTAACATTAATTAACAATTATTACTCTTTTTTATGAAGGTTGATTAGGTGGAGTAAAACTACCCCTTTTGCAATCATCCAATTCTTCGAACTTAAAACATGACCCTCATATCTGACCACCAAACGATTATCATAAAATGGATGAATCGACGAGATTTTTAATTGTCGCTATTTTGGCATTAAACATAAATTGTCATGAAAATGCGTTGCACTCGCACCGAGTGCGGAGAATGGCAGTAGTTTTTGTGTTATCCTCGTAACTTTTTGCCACTTTGGAATTTCGTTTGTAATTCGTGTAGGGCACTTGTGCAGGGCACTTGTGTCTGGTATGTGACTTGGCCAGCGAATTGTCGCACTGTGCGCCAGTCAAATGATGAATGGAGAAGAAGGAGTCCATCGAAATACTTCATCATAAAAAGCTAATTAAGGCAATTGCAATAATTTCGCAAGTGTTACCAAGGCGGGAAGGGCACTCACTGCCAGAGACGTTCATCAAACGTTGCACTCCATCACTGAGCGTGTGTTGGAATAAAGTTAATGTCCTCGTTTGCACACGTAACTCGAGTATCTGTCCGTCCAAATGAAGGATTGACCATATGGCCGTGTTAGACTCTCCTGCTCCCTCGTCCTGCATAACTGTTCATATGTTGTGTGTGAGTGTATGAATACGAAAAGGACAATGAAAAACAAAAATTACTAAACGCCCGACCGAATAGCGAATTGCAGTTTGAAAATTCCATTGAAATTAAAATAATTTCATTTCAAATATTCCAGTGAAACTATTTGTGCTATAGTGCCGGTGGCGGTAGCTATAAGGACGAATGGAAGGACCCAATAAAAAAACAGAGAGAAAGAAAGAAAATTGCAACCAACAAACGAATGAGACACTCGCAGGCGAAGCGAAGCAGAAGTTTAAAAGTCAGAGAGCTGTTATCCTGGATTGTTGGCCATTAAAAAATGGGAATTTTTTTTGTCCTCGCATTGTTGACTTTGCTTTGTACATCAATAAATAATTTCGTTGAGAGGGAAGTTCGTCTGTCTGTCCGTCCGTTCGTTAGGACGCATGCATGCGGAATTTTTCGCTGTAAAGTATCGCGTCCAGGGTTGGGGGTGATTTTAAAGTGCTCGTATTTGGGCGTAATTGACTTTTTATTGAAAATTCACATCAGACTCTAAATGTGTCAGGTTTTTAAAATCTTATTGTATCAGAGATATTTGACTCTTTCCAAATAATACAAATTTAGTTACAATAAAGTCGCAAAATGCCAGACAGGGATCGAACTACGACATCAGTTAATGAGTGATTGAAATTCATAAGTTAACGAGTGATCGAGTATTAACATTGGGTTGATCACTACTCGTCACTCGCTCATGTAAGCGAACATGCCAAATCAACATTATTCTGTCACGTTTGTGGTAATTCAACCCCAGATTTCATTATATATGTGTTGAATTGGTTATACAATGATTTATTAAGTAAAAGAAACAAGAAAAATATTCTGTTTCGACTTTGACACAATTTGGTCACAATTAAGAAACGAGATTTAAAGCGTTATTGGAAGCTGTTTAAAGTATCATCTTAATACGTATGCACATAAAAACCTTCACATATTGATACAGGTGCATTAATTATCTAAAAAGTTTTGGTCACAATCCAGACGCAAGTTTAACTTCTACAAAAAATTCATTTTTTGTTAACTTATGTAACCATTGAGGCAAATTTTAAAAGGAATCTTTACAGTTTTTTATTCTCTATGTAAATTTTGCGTGCCTGTGTGTTTGTGTGTTTCTGGTAGGCTAGCCAAATTTTGTGATAAATTTGTAATCCACTTTCTAACGCCCATTTTCATTCAAACTTTGCACACATGTCTATCTCCGATGACAACACTTTCTGTTAAAATTAAGTAGTAATCGGGTCCCAGGGCCGTGGGGTTCCCATATTAATTTTTTAAAAATCAACCCGATTTTATGCAAATTTTGTTTCTCCGACAACAACAGTTTTTGTAAAAATTGGGAAGTAATCGGGGTTGATATACATTTTTTCATTTTGTCGAAATTAACACATTTTGTTCGCAAATCAGACACAATTCTAAAGTTCCGTAATTAATTCTAATTTGTTACATATTTATTGATCATCCGTATCAACATAGAAACACTCACATATTAATATTTAATTAAGAACTAATTCTCTGTTTCTATACTATGTACTAGGTTACAACTCAGCTGTTAGGTATATCAAGAGCGTTATGGCCATCCTCCAATAAAAGCCAAACCACCGAGTTCATCTACTTATAACAAAAGGATATTACCACCGAGTTCATCTCCAAAATCTCAAAAGGATACTAATAGACTTGTAAGAGTAATTATGCGAATTACTGTCAGTCACTCTGCTAAGCAATGGGTTTTCCACACCTTTCCAAAATCTTTTCCAGGAGTTGTTCTTACAGCTCCTTAGGTTAGTGAGAAAGGAACTCTCATTCACTGTATTTTCAAATGTGCGGTCTGCGCTTGCAAGGTTCTGACTTCGCATACTGAGCAAACTATTATTTGAAGACTTGAAATCGACTTCGGAGTACAAATCTCGTAGTTGAAAGTTCCTAGCTGGTTTTAAAAACTTTTCGTAGGTCTCGCCAGGACAAAATGGCATCAAAATAGTGCACTAACACGTTAATTAAGACTCTTGAAAGTGCCACAAGGACCACCAGTGTACCT
Source organism: Nephrocerus scutellatus (assembly GCA_947095585.1). Classification (NCBI taxonomy): domain Eukaryota; kingdom Metazoa; phylum Arthropoda; class Insecta; order Diptera; family Pipunculidae; genus Nephrocerus; species Nephrocerus scutellatus. Next base: position 123,283,542 of record OX352762.1, read on the forward strand.
ACCTACCTACCAATGCTGATTCTAAGGACACCGAAACCCACATTACATATAAAAGGGAAATTCCAACTGTTGGTATATCAGACCAGACTTTTCAGATCGAAATTGCGGACACCATTGGTCCACCTGTGTAGATCCAATAACTACAAGCTACCTCTTGAAGCAGTTTTCTCTAATCAGTTTCCGGGATTGAGTTAATTGACATCAAGTGACCCAATTGATCTGTAGTTATGTGTACTTACGAGTATATAACAGCAGTTTGACAGTTTGATGGTACCGCCTTTTTTGACAATCAATAAATTATGTAAATATTTAAGTTCACATGGAAATCGTACAATTTGAGGGTTAAGTGTAGCTCAAGAGAATTTTGGCAAATTACTGGCTACTTACTTAGTTCCGGTGGCGTTATAAACTGGGCACAAAAGTTAGCCACCAAAAGTAGCAAAAAGTATATTTGATTCGTAAAGAATCAGTGAGGGAACGGACTCTTTGCTGAAGTTTGTTTACTAAGAAGATTTATACGGTGCACCTTGCTCGATTTTGGCTTAATTTTCTTTCTAGTGAACTACATTCAATAATCGTATGTGAATCATATCCAGACGACTGAAAAAAATAAGACGTGTATAGCTTTGGCGTACTATTTGCTTGTTTAGGAGAGGCAATATCCACGGACGACATTTTATAGTGAATTTCGGTATTGATGTTTGATACTGGATTAAAAAAATTTGTTTTCGGGGTTTTCCCATTTTGGTGCGGTTGGGATTTGAACCGGCGGTTGTTCTGAATCACGTTCGGTTCCCGTACAAGAGTTTGTACCCAGTGTGTGCTACTGTACTATATAAGGATAGAGTTATAGAGTATTTATATTAATGTAGCCGTATAGCATCTGACGGTGTTAATCTAATATGAAACGATTAACTTCGTTACAACATTATTGTCGCAAGTTAGACAAGAAGATTAAAGCATTCTAATTGTTAATTTATCTCAGCAGTTTGACTTGCCATGAAGAACTCTTCGCATATTGCTTTTTCGACAATTGAAATAAAATTTGTCAAAGAACCATATGCTGGTCATAATGCCGATGGGCTTACAGCAAACCGAGAAATACAAGCGAAGACCACACAAAGCAGTTAACTTCAATACCGCACGCGATTTTCAAATATTGCGACAAGAATAGATTAGAAGATGGAGCGGTCGAGCCTCTATGGCGAACAAATCCAGTCAGAATTCACATGAATATACATAGCGTACATGTACATAGCATATTAATCCCCAGTACTAATGTGAATTGACGCCGGTCGTTATGCTAAGAAATTTAATGTTTCGCTGTTGGCCTGGCCTGGAAAGGGAAAACATCGAACCACCACTTCCATGATCATCATCATCATCGTCATCATGGCACAACAGGCAATAAAACCAGTCGGTGTCGCTACAGTCGTCGAACTCAATCGTGTCATGTCTTAGTAACCGACGACCGCCGCCGCCGCCGCCTGACTCAATGACAGGGAAAAATGGAAAGAAATAAAAAATAATTATGATGAACTTCCGTCGTCACACCCCAATTAACTAAATAACCGCTACACTCTAGAGTCCAAGTGAACCAAAACCACTTGGACTCTGTACATTGACTTTGGTCAATAGAGCAGCGACCAGCGAGTGAGGTGTGAAGACGAGTTAAGTGAAGTGCCACACTCCGGTTCTGTTCTGTACTTGCGGATGCCCTTTAATCCAAGAAGTTCCGCATATTTGAGTTAATTATTATTACTTTTTAATAATTACACACACGACAAGAACAACAACAACAGCAGCGGCGGCGGCGACGTCTTAGTATTTAATTAGCGACAACTAACAGCTGCATGTGGCTCACGCCAGTCAATAAGGCTTCCTACAAGACCACTAGCAAGCAAGCAAGCCATTACACAACTCATGCTAAGATAGAGAAGGCCTCCGCATTAGCAGTCTAAAAGCGAGGCAGCGGCGCTTATCGATGAAGAAGCAAAGACACAAATATCCGCAAGCGGGGAACGACAGAATATATGGCTAGAAGAATTCAGTATTGGACTTGGTCATTCGTCCCAGCTCAGCTCACCTCGGCCTTCCATGCATGCATGCATTTGTCCAGTTAATAACACATCACAGGCTGGCGGGGCCAAAGTACTCGTACTTGCGCCAGAAGTCACAGACCAGTTCAGCTGGGAATCGCCCTCTGCATGCAGATAAATATTAGATATCTTCTGGTTCTCAATTTAACCCATTTAAGGCGCGTTACACACAGACACGCACTCATACAAACCGACTTTATGTGTTGACATACGCCAGTAGCTGAGCGCGACTTAAGTATCAAAGTTAACTCCGTCAACCCGCACGCGTTTATTAATAAAGTGGCGATGTGCTGCATTATGATGCTGCAGCTAATGCCAGGCAGCAGATGGCAAGCTGGCGCTCACTTGTTAATTAAATTAAGTTCTCAGCAGTCAACGCACCCTCCCAAGGGCATTATAGTGTGAGCGATGGGACATGTGACGGCGTGCGGCTGTTAATGGTTAGCAAAAGCGCAGCTCGACTCGATTCGAAATACTTTAGGACTAAGCAAAGCTACTACTGGAGTCGATGCGTTTTGATGAAGACACAAGATAGGCCAGCGGATGCCTCCAGGATGAGAATGAATAATTTCCAATTAGTTTGGTGTGAGTTTTCCGCATTCATTGGATTTCTAGGAGGCTCCTCTTTAGTTCTCCTCATAGTTGGCATTATGAAGATTGGATTCAATTATGGAAAACCCACAACAAGGTAATGAAACTACTAGTATGACAAGTGACCGAGCAAATGTTTTTTAGAAAACTGCTCTTTAAAAAACGCTGTACAAGGTTTCCAAATATTTATAGACAATCTAAGCAAACTGCAAGGAATCTAAGATCAAAATCCAACCTTAAAGCCAATCTGAATTTCTTATTTTACACATTTTGGTCACAATTTAGACACATGCCTGCAGTTATTGAATTTTCATAATTTATAATAATAAAAAGCCAGTTTAACCAATAAAATTTGCATGTTTGGATCAATGTCAAATGCTGATATTTTCTGGACTCATTAGAAAGATTATTATTTGGTCGCAATTAAGACACAAGTGTAAAGTTCTGTAAATAATTCTATTTGGTTACTGATTTGACTATAGAATCCATATATAAACCTTTTCATATTGATATTTTTGAATTTCTTATTTTACACATTTTGGTCACAATTCAGACACATGCCTGAAGTTATTGAATTTTCATAATTTATAATAATAATAATAATAATAAGCCAGTTTAACAAAAAGATCCGCATGAACTGGATAGGAAAGACTATTATTTGGTCGCAATTAAGACACAAGTGTAAAGTTCTGTAAATAAATCTATTTGGTTACTGATTTGACGATAGAATCCATATAAAACCTTTTTATACTGATATTTCTGAATTTCTTATTATACACATTTTGGTCACAATTCAGACACATGCCTGAAGTTATTGAATTTTCATAATTTATAATAATAATAATAAGCCAGTTTAACAAAAAGATCAGCATGAACTGGATAGGAAAGACTATTATTTGGTCGCAATTAAGACACAAGTGTAAAGTTCTGTAAATAATTCTATTTGGTTACTGATTTGACGATAGAATCCATATAAAACCTTTTGATACTTATATTTCTGAATTTCTTATTATACACATTTTGGTCACAATTCAGACACATGCCTGAAGTTATTGAATTTTCATAATTTATAATAATAATAATAAGCCAGTTTAACAAAAAGATCAGCATGAACTGGATAGGAAAGACTATTATTTGGTCGCAATTAAGACACAAGTGTAAAGTTCTGTAAATAATTCTATTTGGTTACTGATTTGACGATAGAATCCATATAAAACCTTTTGATACTTATATTTCTGAATTTCTTATTATACACATTTTGGTCACAATTCAGACACATGCCTGAAGTTATTGAATTTTCATAATTTATAATAATAATAATAAGCCAGTTTAACAAAAAGATCAGCATGAACTGGATAGGAAAGACTATTATTTGGTCCCAATTAAGACACAAGTGTAAAGTTCTGTAAATAATTCTAATTGGTTACTGATTTGACGATAGAATCCATATAAAACCTTTTTATACTGATATTTCTGAATTTCTTATTATACACATTTTGGTCACAATTCAGACACATGCCTGAAGTTATTGAATTTTCATAATTTATATTAATAATCATAACACATTATCATTTTAGGATTTGGACCCCAAGTTTTGCTGTAGATGCACTGGCACACAAGGCCTTAGGCACTATAACGGTTTTGCAAGGTTTGATGGACAGTCCTTCTCTGCTGCACCATTCTAAAACGTGTAGTAAAGAACCTTGCATGGCACAAGTGATAGTCGTGCAGTGCTTACTACTATTAAAAACCGCCAAATCGTCCGCATAACCAATGGCGATTTGCCTGATCTGTGAAGATCGACAAGAAGATTGTCAATGACAATCCAGGAGCGATACCTCGTTTAAAAACCATGGGTCATATGTGATCCCAGTCAAGATTTTAACACCGTGGTGGCGTCCAGCTGCATCCTAAACCTATATATGGGTATGGTGCTTGGGCTTTACCACGGAAGATAAATAAAATGGAACGCGGCTACTTAGAGTATGCTCGGGATGAGCAATGTCTTCGTACTTTAGCGACCCAGAAAAGGCTACTAGTATTTAGAATGGCAAGTCTTCGTATTTAGTAGCCTTGTCGAACACTATAGGACCTGAATGTGCCTGAGATAGTTTCTATCCTAGCTGAGGCCTTTGATCTCACCCCAAGTCGCGCTGGTTCTACAGTAATTGGTTCCGCCCAAAGATGAGGTTGATCTTCTTGGAGGTAAGCTGATTCTGAGCCAAGTTTTCGTTCTTGGGCTTGACCTACGTAGTTGCTGGTGGTTTACTACCCAAATGCGCATAGAGTGCTAACATTAGTAATATCCTGATGTTAACAAATTCTTTGGTCCATCAGAGGTGTAACTGATGTTACTGTTGCGATGAATTGCTCTCTGTGGAGTTGCAGATTTTCGTATAACTATGCCCTTTGTTGGCGTCGTTCACGTTAATCCTAAGACATTTTATCACTTAACTGCAGTCAGAGGCACAGACACTCCTCCCAAGAAAGAAATAATATCTCGACTTTCAAGCATGGCCCTTATGCAATGATTGTTCGAGTCTTCGATACCTCTGATACTGATTGTCCTTGCAATAAAGTCGTAGCCTGTGCCATACTCAATGTCGAGGAACGCACACAGGGCTACTTCCTTGGAACGAAAAGTTCCTTCTATCTTCTTAAGAAGATAATGAAGTGCAACTACTGTGCTTTTGCCTTTCCTGTACGAAAACTGATTTGAGTGTCGAATATCAATAAGTCTCTCCATAGTTTTGAGGACAAAGGATGTTAGATGTAGTTTGGGGATAAATATCACATTTACCTATCTCCAGATAGAAGGAATGTACCCCCAGGTGTAGCTGGCTCTAAAAAAAAGTAATCTTACCCGGTAGAATGAGATCGATTGCCCTCTGTAGAAGCGCTGTAAAGATCCCATCACCACCGGAAGCTTTTAAAGGATTTCTCTGCCATTTTAATCTTATCCGGACTGAAGATTTTACCGGATAAACAGTTTATCCTACTAGTAATAAAAAACCTTTGGTTAGATCGTTCGTGTAATGGGATGGTGCAGGAGTAGAACAACCTGGGAAATTAACCTGGAGTAGGGTTTTGATTGTATCCTCACGGTTCGACGTATAGATGCCATCTGCCTTTTATAATAAAGCTACACAGTTTGTCTGATCCTTATAACTAATGGTTTACAGATTCGTGCAGCTACTGACATTTCGACAATGTTTTCGCAGCATTTCCTCCATGTTGCACATTTGGATGGTCTTAATTCAGAGTTGTACTCTGTAAGAGCAACCCTATATTCGTCCCAATTCTTCGTGCGTTTAGCAGAGTTAAATAGTTTTCTAACTTTCTTCCTTAGATGGTCGTTCACCAGGGAACCTTTCGTTTACCAAAGCTGGTTATAGGGACACAACTGTCATGATAGAATGTGACTAGAACATCATTTAATTGGTACGCTGCCTCATCTAGATCCCCTGTAGACTTGTGACAATCATATCTACTCCGTGGACTTTGGATCATATCTAGAAGAAGCATGAGTCAGTTTGCCAGGAAAGTCAAACCTGATGTGCTGATGGTCTGACAGCGAGGCTTCGTCGGATACATGCCAGTTCTCAACAAAGTTGGAGATAAATTAACTGGCGAGAGTGAGGTCAAGTACCTCTTTGCGAATCGCATTTATGATGATAGGTTTGGATTCTTTATTAAAGACACTCACCCCATCTATTGATGTTGCTGCTGTCCACGACCTTTTGATGTGAATTTGCATCGGATACTTTGAAATACTGGAGATTTCTTTTCCGGCAGTGCTCTATCAGCTCTTGGACTTCTAAGGGCGGAATGTTTCGTTATGAATTCTGAAATAGGAGGAAAGTCTATGTTCGTGCCGGCCAAGCAGGCCACCCTTGGCACTAGCTCCCGCATTTACAGATCAACTTGCTTGTCTCGTTCCGTATACCTTTAATCTGTCCCCTAATAACCCATGAGGATGAGACTAAGGGTTATTTTTCCTCGGCGAACCGCTTACTGAGGGTAGCGGACATGCCATTCGCATGATGCAAGTTTGCCTGTAACACCCTGCTGGTGCTTATTATTCCTCCCTGGATGCTGAAGTGGAAGGTGCGGCTTTGGCAAAATCAAGAGCACTCTCTCCATCCTTGCCCATACGTAAAGCAAGTTTTTAGTCACCTACTTCTCTCTAGCAAGTTCAATTTAATGAATCCACCGCGGTGTTGTTGGACTAGTAGCCCATCTAATGCCTTCGCAATAGAACAGCATCCGGATTTCTTCGAGATGACGCAACATTCCACGTCCTCAGTTCTGACGCCCTCGCGATTTTTAAGTGGAGCCCGTATGGCTACTGCATCTTAACTCTGGGTAAGGTTCAGCTGCTCAACAGCAGATCAAATAGTTGAGGACAATATGGGGTTTGCCATCAAGAGCTCAACGGTTTCTCTAGATACAGCGGGTTGCTCAACAGCAGTAACCGAGGTTGATGCGCTTTGAGATTCATCGATCTCATAATTATTATTTCTTGAATCAATAATGGCCCACTAGTATGCAAATCTTGCTGGAATCAGATATTAGAGCCAACTCCGAAAATATTGTTCTAATTAATTGGATTTTGAAAAACTAAACCTACATTTTCAAAAAAAAAAAAAAAAAATAAAAAACCCATAAGAATTTAATTTTTTTAATCGGTGACGCATATGTGAGCAAAGTTTGAATAAAATTGGGTTTTAGGAAGTAAGTTAAAAATTGATCACCTTTTGTTTCTACATCGACACAATTAAGACACAATTTAGACACGAGACTCTAAATGAATGGAATCTAAAAGTTTAGAGTTAGTAGTTTTTTATCTCTATAAGATTAATATACCTCAACAGAATTCTGTCACAATTTAGACACAAGACATTAGGTTAAGAAACATTTTTATTATATATCTATTAATAGTAAGTATAGTATAGTAGTATAGCTTCCAATATACTTTTAATGACATTTTCGATTTGATTTTCAGCCTTAGGCAGGCGATCCAAATTAATTTCAATAAAATCAAATTTTTAAATTAAAATTTGACTGAAATCAGAAGTAAATTCAATCTTATGTGAGTATGAGTACTACTTAAGCCATCAATTGCATTTCTTCTAATCTTTGCTCTCAGAATATATCAATTTTGTTAAAGATTTGTCTAAAAGTCTAAAAGTGTTTACCATAACAATTTTTGTGGTCCACAAAAATCATATCTTTTCTATGAAACGAAATGAATTTCCGTTCCACTACCCTCCAGTGGAAGATCAGCAGCAACGCATTATTACTACGCCTGCTGCTCGCGTATTCCAGTGAAGATGATAGCGACGTTATTTTTAGATGCACCATCCTCATCACCTCACAAGTAATGCGCGAATAAATTGCAAATAGCCGGAGGCACGCTCTCTTTAAGGTCAAAATACCTTTTCAATGCCATGCATCGCCGTACGCAGCTGCCTCCCACAGCTCCTATTCCACCACCACCGATAAAAAAATTTCATCATCTCTCGACATCATCTCAGCGAATTGCATTCTTGATTTCTTCTGTGCTATTCTTTGCTTTTTTCGTCTGTCTGTCTGTCTGAATTGAAATGCGTCGACTGCGTTGAGTGAATGTTGTGAAATGGTAACTGGCGTCGTTTCACATGCTTATCCGGGTGATCCGGTTGCTTATTGCATTTTATTATGATACCATCGGACATTGGGGGATTGCGCGAGCAAAAATATCCAATGGAAACATCGTCTGACACCCACTGACAGCAGCTGACGCCTGGCGGTGCAGACATCCGTCACAAGTTCGCACAATTCCTGAATCAACGACAGAAACTACACGGAATTTCCTCCCTTTTCCCATGCACTTAGCTTAACAGTTTAGTCAACTCAATCGAACAAGAATTCAATTGAGTTGAACAAAAAAAGAAAATATCTCACTCTTGGCATTTCTATTAGTGGCGGTGGAGTCAAATCAAATCCGAAAAAAACACATAATAACAGAATTGAATCGAGTGCCATCGCCATCAGACAGGCGGATAACTTGCACAGTGGGGGTTGAAAGCACTTTGACAGGCATTTTAATTAAAACTTTGCTCTCATTCTTCTCGTCTTTCACGTCATTTAAAGATGTATTTTCCGACAGAAAAATTCTTAAATCTTCTCAATGTATATTATCTATTATAGGATATATGTAGAATAATTATGGGATAAAAAAAGGCATCCCATAATCATCCCATATTTATTGAGTGTATAACCATTCAACAACCATGCTATAATTATCTTATAGAATGATTTGCAAATCTTACAGTCTTCCTATAATCTTCCTATTCCTGTAATTATCCCACAAACATTCTGTAACTACCCCGTAATCATTAAAAAATCATCCCACAAACACCACATTATTGTAACCATCCTATAATAAAGTTATTAGCATACTATATTCTTCCCTAAGGCATTCTATAATTATTTCATAACCATCTCATAATCATCATGTAAACATCTCATCTTTAATAGAATTATGTATCGGATAATTCAGTAATATTGCTATAATCATTCATTATTTATTCCATAATCTACATATAAAGATCCCATAACCGTCCTTTGACAATCTTACAATCTTTCCATAATTATCCCTTAACATCCCATAAATAGCCGACAATCATTTTTTAATGCTCTCAGAGTTATACTTAAGGCTTCCTATAATAATTTTGTAGCAATCCATAATCATCCTATAAACATCTCTTTAATAAGTCGTAATCCGATTATAGTGAGATCCTATAAACATTCAATTATTGTCCCTTCGCAGTTGGTCTTCTATTTACATTAAAAGGTTCTCGTTCGTATTTAGCAAAGGGATGGTGGTTGGTGCTACTTTTATGACTTACAATGTCTTCAGTGATTTTGTGCAGCAATCTTGCGACAAATATTTAGAGCGTTCATATTAAATTTTCTCCTTCTTGCTCTCTCCTCTTGTTGTAATCTCTAACATTCGCCGGATAACATCTGTTTGTTGTTGAAGTGTTGCTTAAGTAGCCTTCCTGCAACCACTTCTCTAATTTTTTTTATCACAAAGTGATTTCCTCCATCGTTCTTGTACGAGTATAATGAAGTGGTCGAATTGGTTTTGGGTTCTACCATCTGAGAAGACTTTGAGGTAGATCTTGTGTGGAAACAGGGTTCCAACGCGTTTGACGCCTACGTTATCCGAGCCAACCTTGGTGTGATGATAGTAATGTCGGAACGGAACATTGCTGTATACCGAGTTAAGATGAGCGTAGCATGAGGTTTTGTTATCTTGTGCTGCATCGTTTGTCAAAGCATTATACTGAACGATGGTGACTTTGCAAATTTTGAAGGTAAACCTCACCGTAATTATTCTCGCCATAATCAAATAATGATCATCTTTAAAAATTCCTAGTTTATAGCAATTACATAATCATCCCTTAAACATTCCAACAAGTATATATTGTTCATTTTAAATACGTATATGTTTTTTTGAGTTAAACCCACTGTGCACGTTGTTGTGCTAATGGAAAGAACGAAACAAAGTTTGGGGAATCTCGTCTGGTATCTATCCTTCTGTGTGTTTATTTTTCAATGGCAATTGCCAATATGCTAATGTTCGCACCTTAAGCATTAAGTCATTGAAATGGCGGTGGCATACACCCACCGTTGCAACGTAGTAGGGTTTGTTCGGTGGAAAGTTGCTATTGAGGGACGCTGAAGGGAGGTCAATGAATTTTTTGTTATAATCGTAAACTGAACGGATATTTTATCGTAAGCAACCGAAAAGTGTTTACCAATATTGTCCATCAGCAATCGAATTGATTGATTGATTTGTTTTTCGCATTTGCTCCACAGGAAGATTAGCCCGAAATTGCACAACTACGTGTACTGATGTTTTCCCGTCGTTCCCATTCAACCGATGGCAGTGCAACCAACAGTGTACGTCGCACTTTATTTTGGTCATATAGTGCGCAATTATTTGATTAAATTTCCCAACAAAAACAATGCGTGTGTTAGTCGTTGCCGTCAAATTTTGATGCAATAAGACTCTTGACAGCATTGGCAATGTATGTACAATTGTGCACTCAGTCGATAACAGCAACAACAACCACAACGTGGGTCAACGTTTTGCAATCTGCTCCCATCCTCCCCGCCGCAACGTTGCAAGACACGTGACATTTTCTAATTGTGGCGCAGTTTGACAATTGTCATATATGTGCCTACACAAGTACGGTTCGGTTTGGAGCTGATAAGGAACAGTGCACAGCTACACTTTGCCAAATTGTGGATCACATTTGGACGCAGGTGCGCGAGTGTCCTTAAAAATAAAATTTTCTGATAGTTGATAGCTATTAGGAGTTGTTTCGTGTACTAGGGTGTAGTAAGTTAGTTAACATTATTATGTAGACTTTTACATTAGGGGTATATATTCAGGGTGTATCTTTTTACGTTACAAATAGTAAAAGGGACGAAGGGAGGAACTTTTAATGCGAAGGAACTTACTGTTGGCCTTAGATCACTTCAGACCCTGCAACTCTTGAGCGCCTATAGCTACAAGGCCACTGTTGGTCTTTTTTAAAAGAAAATTATATTTTTAAGATGAAACAATGAACTTTTTTTTAAATTTCCTCAAACCATTAAAATTGCTGGCAACCCCATGAAGTGAGCTATTTAAATTGTCTATATTAACTTCGCGTCGGCGTGTTTATGTGTTTATTAGTTTGTCTATATATATATATTGGTGTCCCCCATGGTTCTGTCTTGGCTCCTATGCTCTTTTTTATTTTCATTTACGATCTTTTTTAAATTCTCTATATTAACTTCGCGTGCCCGTTGCGGACTAGCTGGCTGGCTGATCAGATTTTGTGATCAATTTTTAACCCACTTCCCAAAGCCGGATTTTATTGAAATTTTGCACACATGTATATTTCCGGTGACAATACTTTCTATTAAAAATTGAAAGTGATCGGGCCACGTTGTCGGGGGGCTCCCATACAAATTTTGTTCCCCGTCATCAGATCATTTCATTCTATAATGACTGTGTTCTGTGTTCTGTGTGCGTTGTGCGCTGTGCGCTGTTGGCAGCGCTGCTTGCTTTACGTTTGTTGTTGTTTGTTGTTCGGTTCCAATGCTTCGTATGTGTTTTTATATTTCGGCATTTAGAGTGAAATTCAGTATACTTTTGGTTATTAGAGTATTTACATGAAAAATTTGTATGGGTTGTTTTTTCTGCTTAATCTTCGTTTGATTTCTGCGTATAAATGCGTATTCAGATATATTAGCAAAGCCTAGGTATAGTTCCAGTAACTACATCAAAGTACTTACCGTTTATTGTGACATTCTGACCAATTGGGTGTCCCTTCCTTTTGATGGCAAATACTTTGTCATGCTCTCAATTAAGATTTAATAAAACCGCACACCTCCATCGTTGACCCGACGGATTCACTCGAAAATCATATGACAGCATGTCACTTAAATCCTGTTTTGACATCGAAAGATCCAGCTCCCAACCTTTACCGATCAGCAAGAATACTCCATTGCCATCCTGCACATTCTAACAAGTTAAAGAGGGATGCCAAAACTAGACATGACGTCGTATAGATCGCCTCTAAAAATGCTGGCATTTACGTACTCTTGATTTTTAGTTCATGAATTGCTTGGTGTAATGCATGCCCTCCAGAATTAATCAGCTCCATTTGATTACGAGGGCCGGTCAACCATCAGTAGAATAGGGGGAATAACACAAAATGCATTAGAATTTCAAGTGGCCGTAACTATCTCTGACTAGTGGAAGTGTGGTCAAAGCTCCACGTGGTGGCCGCTGGTAATTTCCCTCCAATACAGGAAAAGTTGAATGATCTGGCTAGTCCTTTCAAAGTAAGGTTAACGCGAGGCCAATAACCTCTCCCGTAAAAAAAAACTATCAGCCTAGGATACACTGATGAACGACGACGACAATGTCAAGGAAAACGGCTAAACGATTTAAGACTTTTCTCATCGAACGTATATAGAGCTCGAGCTACATAGCAGCTGGCCGATACCATGTCCAAATATAATTCTGACATAACAGCAGTCCAGGAGATGCGTAGACCCTGAATGGTGTCTTACAAAAATAAAGGTGTCATGCAAGACATCATGTTCTCGGGGTGGGGTTTCTAGTCAGCAAAAGAATGAAACCCACCGTTATCGGCTTTAAAGCAGTAAATGAACGCCTATGAACTCTTCGCGTGCGGGACAGATTTAAAACCATAAGCCTTCCCCACGCACCTACAGAGGATTCCCCAGATGATGAAAAAGAAGAATTCTTTGAATCAGTCGAACGGGAACTCCATGCCTGACCTCAGTATGATGTAAAAATCATTCTGGGAGATATGAATGCTAAAACAGGTAGGTTGCCAGTATTCAGGCAGTACATTGGCATCCATAGCTTTCACGAGAACACTAATGACAATGGACAACAAGTCATAGAGATGGCAACAAGCAATAATTTGGTCGTTGCGAGTACAAGGTTTGTGGGTAAAAATATCCACAAAGACACCTGGGTATCTCCTGATAGAGCCACTCGCAACCTGAAAGACCAAGTGTAGATAAAACACCGTCACAACCCGAACCTGATGGCGATACGAACGTACCGGGGTTCCAACGTCTACACGGACCACTATCTTGTTAGTATGGTCTCCGAGCGCGGATTGCATCATTACGAAAGACTGCATTCGCGATTCAGATTCGAGTCAACACGGCTGCCCTTTGCAACGAAGAGACCAGAAACAACAACGGTCAAGCGATAGGACTCGCCCTAAATGCCGGGAGAGTAAGTCCTGGGGCTGAGATGTCGGGCGAAGAAGACAAATGGACACGCGTTAAGAATATTGTCATTAGTACTGCTGATTTCATCTTAGGCAGTAGTCGTTGAAATCGAAACGACTGGTTCGATGACGAATGTAAGCTAGCGACTGAACGTAAGAATGTTGCGTACCGAACAATGCAACAATCTCATAGAACGCTGGCATGCGAAGATGAATATAAAGAGCTCAGAAGATATAAAAAATCAGTTCACCGGCGAAAGAAAGCAGCCTAGAAGAAGAATCTCGTCCGCGAACTAGCACAGTACAAAGAGCAAGAATCGTACCTGCCGCGGAAGTTCTACCAAATAGAAGATCCAACATTGGTCCCCGGGTCAACTGTAGCAGCCGATTGGAACCAGAAATACGCGCACGGTTGCTTAAAGCCAAGCTTCTGGTATATAAGACAATGGTCATACCAAGTACTAACATATGGATCCGAGACTTGGTTGCTTAGCAAAAAGCATTTTGATCTCTTAGCCGCGTTCGAGAGGAAGGACGATTCAGGAGACTCTATACATGGGGAGGAGATCTACGAGCGTTACCGCGATGTCGACATCGTGCAGAGAATTAAGCTCGGTAGGCTCCGGAGGGCAGGACACCTAACTCGCGTGAGCGAAGAGGATACTGCTTGGAAAGTCCTTTGCGGTTGGATTTATGGAACACGACAGCGATGCCCGCCAAACCTACGCTGGAAGAATGGCGTAGACCAGGACGCCCAGACTTTAGAGATGCAAAAATGGATGACATCGACTCAAAAGCGGGAACGGTGAAGAGACTTTTTGCGGGCGCCAAATATGATGCTGACGATCAAACCAATAACTCAATAGACTTTAAGGAACTTTATTTATAGACATAACGAGCTAAAATTCCAAGTAAAATTTGATAGTAATAAGGAACTCCTATTCATTAAATAGTATTTCCCATTGTTTTAAATACGTGAGTATATTAAAACAATAGTATGCCTACTATTTACCATAAACTATAGTAAGCTATAGTAGGTTAGGTTAGGTTGAAGTGGCCGTCCGTCAAGACTGACGCACTTAGACCATGAAGGAGCTTCCGCCTATTCGAGAGAGCTGGGCACGTACAAAGTATATGGAGAGTGGTTTCCTCCTCCTCCTCATCCACGCAGCTTCTGCAGAAATCTTTGGAAAAGACTCCTAATCTTTCTTCATGCTTGGCTATGAGACAGTGTCCTGTTATGACACCTATAATAGCACTGATGAGCAGTCTGTTTTGAGAGATCAAACATTTGGAGCGTTTCGGATCTAGCTTGGGCCAGATCTGCTTCGTTGCTATGCAAGTTCTACCGTTTGACCATCTATTATTCGTTTTTATTATAGCATCCCGTTTAAACATGAGTCTGCACGAAGCGATCGGCATGCCTAGCGAACCATATTCAGGCAATAGGGGTAGTGTGGTTCCATGTTTGGCGAGTTCATCGGCCATACAGTTACCAGGAATGTCTCTATGCCCCGGCACCCAGCACAGGTGAATGTTGATCAAGAGACGATCGGCAATTCCGGGCCAAAATTGAATTAGTGGAGACAGATTTCATGGACTCTAGCGCAGCCTGGCTATCCGAGAAAATGTAGATATCCTTAAAAGGTATTACATTACTCTTCAGCCAAGACAAGACTTCCTTAATAGCCATGATTTCGTACTGAATCGAAATGTAGGTTCTTACTTAAATTACAAAAAAAAACAAAAACACTTCTCTTCTCACCTAATCTTTTGCCAAGTTTTTTGTACACAATAAGGATCAGAATCACAATGAGAACGACGCTAAAAGCAGTCGAACTCTATGACTATTCCCTGATGGTACACCGGTTAGAGTGCTGTTTGAAAGATGCGTGGAAGTCTCGGGTTTGAATCTGAGCGCTGAATTTTTCCGGATTTTTTTTTTATATTTTTCTCGGATTTGTGCAATTGCCAAGCAGTCCATTAGTTGGTTTAAATTAAAAAACTATAAGATAAATATACTAGCGCTGTACAAAATATTATTTGAGTGACCTCATGAGCTTGATAGGAAATGAAACGAAAGCAATAACAATAACTAATACATTACGCTCAAATAAAGAAAAAGATGGCTAAGTGCATCAGGAACTACTACTGATGATTCCTCATCATCGTAATTAAATGTTCAATTTTACGAACGTTAGCTTGGAAAAGGTATGGCAAGGAGCGCGTCGCTTGCTCAGTGAAGCAAAACATCGTTTAGTCACAATCATGTCTGCCGTTCCGTGTCCTCAGCGGTGCTGTAATGAAGTGTAGAAGCAGCAACAGCAAATAGATAGCGATCGTCCTCGTCGCTAGAATCCATCACTTGTTGGTGATTAATTTGCCTCTTGTCGCAACGCTTCACTTCCATTGCCTTCCCATATCCCAAGCCTTTGTCCATTAATTTGTTCTGAAATGAAATTCAATTGAGAGTTTATTTCATAGAAAATCGCAACTTTATTTTGCACTTGAGTGTGTGTGTGCGCTTCGAGCGTGCAGTGTTTTGGATGTAGCCGGCGCGGCGCTGGCGAACAAATGCGTCCTTCGTTCATGGATCATTAAAATTTTTGCTTAAGTCAAATTAAGTGCAATTATTGCACGATGTTCGCATTGAAGTGGTGGCAAAAAGGCAAAAAGAGCTACAACTGCAACGATGACGAGGAGAATAAAAAACTCGAAACTTCAAATTGAAGTGCAAATAATTCTGTTGTCTGTCCGTCTGCACTTTTTGCAGCGCATTGCATTACCGCGCCAGCAAAACGCATCACAAAGACAGTCGCCGGTACAAGTCGGTGGATCGGAAGGGACGCTTTAGGTGGTTGGCTGGCGGTGATGGGGTGGTGGAGGGGAGATCTTTCATCATCATCATCATCATCAAATGATTCATTCTCGCAGTCTGCAATTGACTTCAGTTAGTTTTAGTTAATCCCCTCTCATTGGTTTTAGTTTCCTTCTCATTTCTAGCTCGGCGCGGAGTTAAGTGTTACATCACAAAAGTGTGCACTTTAAGCGCAGTCGTCTCGGACACAAAGCGACCCTGAGCGCAAGCGAAAAATTGCAAATTGAAGTAAATTAATTTTAAGCTTAAGTGATGTTTTTTACATACCCACAAAGATACATAGATACCCGACCAATGTTGGCTGCTGAGCCTTGGCTTTTCTGCTTGGTCACTTGCGCTCACTCGTCGTCATGTCGTGGCGCAGGTGTACAAAGCTTAGGATCAGAGGAAACATCTTTTCACCTGCCCGCCTTTGCTCCCCAAGAATGGAATCGTGCTGGGGCGCTCGTCTGTCAAGGCCTGTCATTTATCTGATGAGAAGAATATGGGAATTGTGAAATTCCATGTTGGCATTATTGATTGCATTCATTCCGTCCTATATACTGTGGCAGAGCGGTCCAAAAGAACAACAACACAATTATGATATAAATTTGCAAAAAGTGTGGCGGTAATTTGAATTCGAAAACGCTAATGTCAGTGTCAGTGGTTAGTCATTAGGTGAGTTTGCATGCATGGCGAGCGGAACTAATTCACAAAGACTGTGCATTTCAAAGATTATTTTCATAGATAATTAACAACTAGCAACAATAAATTTTACAAGAATTGCAATAATATAAATGATTATAACAATTCTTATATTAGTTTATCTGTAAAATCAACAAACAGATAGACAAACGGACGAACCTCGAGAAAAACTTGAACTAACTTTGAATTTCTTCATATTCATCAGCTGGTATTATGAATTTATAGGAAGACTAGTTATTATCGGTTGCTTCATTACACGCACCACACCCTTCACCGCGATGGCTGATGTTAATATTTTAAATTTCCTATATCCCATAATCATGAAATACGACAAAACTTCCTTATAGCACACTGTTTGTATAAAATAAAATAACTAATAAGTAATAACCAAACTAATGACATCCGAGAAATATATGGCGCTGAACAGTTGAGGAGGAGTCACGGCAATTGGGGAAGAGTTGGAGAGAGCTGAAGCTTATTTCCAGGAACCGCAGGCGATGGCGCGTAGGCGTTGTAGAGGTCCTAGGACCCACAAGGGGATATAGGACATAAGTAAGTAAGTAACGACATTTTCGTTAAAATATCGATTCAAGCGCCACCTACAGGGTCCAAAAAAATATAAACTTATCGGAGTACATAAGGAACATATGGTGTAAATATGGTTTTGTTATGAATACATTAGAAATACACATTTTCAAATTTTCACGACTTCAGCGCCACCTACCGGACTCAAAAAAAAAAAACATTTAGGGTCACCAACCGAACATATGGTGTAAATTTAGCTTGAATATCTGCATTGGTTTAGGTGTGATGCTCTTACACACATATTTAACAATATTTCCAATCCAGCGCCATCTACCGAGCTGAAAAAAATGAAATCTTATCAGTGCACCAAACAAACTTATGGTGTGAATATGCCTTTGATATGACGAGTGGTTTAAGCGTGATGAGGTTAGATATATGTGTAGAATGCAATTTTCAAGAATATCTCAACTCCAGCGCCACCTACCAAAATAAAAAAAAATAAACGAACATTCAGAAGCACCAATCGAACATACACAGTCTCCCGCAAGCTCAACAACACAGGGCCCTCATGATAGACAAATAAGCTCAATCAGCGTACATATTGCTGAAGTGTGTGCAGATAAATCTGCATAGATACAAGGCAGATGCTGCCAATTTCTACCTGCTTTTTGCGGCCAAAAACTGGGACATAGCTCTCATCCAAGAGCCATGGACCAAAAATGAGAGAGTTTTGGGGATCCCAAACAAACTGATTTACAGCACAGTAAGTTGATTTCATAAACGCTGTACGGACAGAAGTACTGGACCTCACCTTACCAGATACAAGTACGGTCAGTGCGATCCATAATTGGCATGTAATGAAAGAGAGATCATTCTCCGACCATGTGTACATCCATTTTAATATTGAAACTCCCACAAGGGTTCAATCTATTATAAGAACCCCCAAACACATCACATGGAGAGTCTACCCAGACTCACTCCCATTCAATCTAACAGGCATTAACACCAATATTAGGTCGATTGTGTATTTAGATAGCACTGCTAACGATCTCACCGAGGCAATTACAAATGCCTATCACACAAGCTGTCCTGTAATTCGAATAATAGGCACGAGAGATGTTCCCTAGTGGAACCATGACCCCGAAGCCAAGAGAAGTGAAGTTCGGATCGTTTGACTAAACGATCAAATATTGGGACGGCCTACCGAACTTCTCTAACAAAATACAACGCTGCATTAAGAAACAGCAAAGGAAACAGCTTGCGAGAATTCTGTGAAAGTATTGAAAAGCTGCCAACAGCATGTCGACTACACAATGCTCTATCCCTTGATCACAAAAATCCACAAACGGTTCAGTCAGAACATCAAATTGTGAACTGACAACCACGAGACAAGAAACTCTTGAGTGCTTAGTAAAAATTCATTTCCCCAATTGTCTAATACTAAGCAACCAAGAAGAAAACGAGGACACTAACTCACATGCTTACCTTTTCCCCGCCGAGTCCTACAGGCACTCTAATTGCATATTCACCACTGAAGGGGTTCGCTGGGCAGTAAATTTCTTCGGACCATACAAATCTCCAGGTGGAGACGGGGTATGCCCGAACCTTCTGCAGCGTGGCATAAATAAAATAGAAACTACACTCGTAATACTCTACAAAGCTAGCTATAGCCTAGAATACGTTCCAAGGTGCTTGAGAGAAGTGCGAGTGATTTTCTTCCCAAAAGCAGTATTGTATATAGGTCTTACAGACCAATCAGCCTCACATCATTTATACTTAAGGCGATTGAGAAAATATAAGTTCACCACATAAAATCCAACATACTTCAATGAAGCCCTCTTAACCCCAGCCAACATGCGTACCAGACTCGAAAATCTACAGAAACATCACTCCATGAGTTGATATCTGAAATCGAAGGCACACTTCAAAGTAAAGAGATGCTACGGTGCGCCTTCATTGACATTCAAGGCGCCTTTGACAACACTAACTTCGAAGCAATTCAAATACAAGCTAGGTTCAGGGGAATAGACTCCTCTATCATAGGATGGGTCATGAGCATGGTTAAAGATAGGAAAATTCGGGCCTCGTTCGGTGAAGAACTCATCACAGTAGCGGCAACTAGAGGCTGTCCAGAAGGCGGAGACCTATCACCACTTTTGTGGCTACTGGTGATGGATCAGCTGCTAGACGGGGTTAAGAATAATCATATCACAAACATTAGCTATGCGGATGACCTAGTCATAATGGTACGTTGTAAATTCGAGAGTACGATAGCAGAACGCATTCAATTCACTCTCAAACTAGTAAACGAAACCAAAAACTTACATGGAACTCTCATATGTCATACATCACCAACAAAGCTAATAAAGCTTACTTCACTTGCCAAAGATGTTCAGCAAAACGTAGGGAATAAGCCCCCAAATGATTCTATGTCTATACCAAAGTATTATCAGAATCAGGCTCTCATACACAGCCCTGTTATGGTGGCCAAAAGCATAGCTCAAAACTAAATAAAATTCAGAGACTAATATATCTAAGTGCAAGTGCAGTTGCGATTAGGACTTGTCAAACGGCAGCTCTTGAAAAACTCCTGGGTCTTCTCCCACTTTACTTATACATCAAAAGCGAGGCTGGAAAGAGAGTCACAACACTTACTACAACAAACCAAATTAAACCTAAACCAGGACATACAACCATCACTAACAAAATCAACATAGATAATGGTATTGTCCTTCGTTCAGACTCAATGATAAAAACAACTTATTTCCAAAGAAACTTTTCAATAAGAGTACCAGTTCGAAATCAAGTTGAAAATATCATAAACAACCTTTCCTATCATGCACCTATCTGGTACACAGAGGGATCAAAAACAGAAAAAGGCGCCAAAACCAATAATATCACCCGAATGTGGTCTCCCGGCCATTCAGGCACCGAAGGGAACTAGGCAGCAGATCTATGTGCAATAGAAAGCGCAGAAGGAATTTTCACCGGGCCTCGAACCAAGCCTTGCCTATTCAACAAGCCACCTCAAGAACAAAACAAATGAGTGGGTAAAGATCGCCCAGCTTCCTTGCCATACGCTAGGTTGATGTAAGGTCTATAACACATATATTCTTCAATTTTAACCGCTCTCTAGCTTATCTGCCATACGATAGGTGGATCTAAGGTCTATCACACATTTCTTCTTCAGTTTTAAGCGTTCACCAGCTCCCCTGTCATACGTTAGGTTGATGTGGATGTGGAGGTGGATCTAAGGTCTATCACACATTTCTTCTTCAGTTTTAAGCGCTCACCAGCTCCCCTGTCATACGTTAGGTTGATGTAAGGTCTATCACACATTTCTTCTTCAATATTAAACGGTCCCCGGCTCCCCTGCCATACGTTAGGTTGATGTAAGGTCTATAACATACCTATTCTTCAATTTTAAACGCTCTCTAGCTTATCTGTCATACGATAGGTGGATCTAAGGTCTATAACACATTTCTTCTTCAATTTTAAATACTCCCCTGTCATACGTTTATTTGGTGTAAGGTATATAACACATCTATTCTTCAATTTTAAGCGCTCTCTAGCTTATCTGCCATACGATAGGTGGATCTAAGGTCAATAACACATTTCTTCTTCAACTTGAAGCCTACCCTAGCTCCCCTGTCATATGTTAGGTTCATGTAAGGTCTATCACACATTTGTTCTTCAGTTTTAAGCGCTCACCAGCTCCCCTGTCATACGTTAGATTGATGTAAGGTCACATTTCTTTTTCAATTTTAAACACCCTTTAGCTTATTTGCCATACCGTAGGTGGATCTAAGGTCTATCACACATTTCTTCTTCAATATTAAACGGTCCCCGGCTCCCCTGCCATACGTTAGGTTGATGTAAGGTCTATAACATACCTATTCTTCAATTTTAAACGCTCTCTAGCTTATCTGTCATACGATAAGTGGATTTAAGGTCTATAACACATTTCTTCTTTAATTTTAAACGCTCCCCTGTCATACGTTTATTTGGTGTAAGGTCTATAACACATCTATTCTTCAATTTTAAGCGCTCTCTAGCTTATCTGCCATACGATAGGTGGATCTAAGGTCAATAACACATTTCTTCTTCAAATTGAAGCCTACCCTAGCTCCCCTGTCATACGTTAGGTTCATGTAAGGTCTATAACACATTTCTTCTTTCATTTTAAACGCTCCCTAGCTCCTCTACTATATGTATAAGGTCGATGTAAAGTCTCTAACAAACTTCTTCTTCAGTTTCAAAGGCTTCCTAGCTCCCCTGCCATACGTTAGGTTGATGTAAGGTCTATAACACATATATTCTTCAATTTTAAACGCTCTCTAGCTTATCTGACATAGGATAGGTGGATCTTAGGTCTCTAACACATTTCTTCTTAAATTTTAAACGCTCCCCAGCTCCCCTGTCATACATTTATTTGGTGTAAGGTCTAAAACACATCTATTTTTCAATTTTAAACGCTCTCTAGCTTATCTGTCATACGATAGGTGGATAACATTTATTTGGTGTAAGGTCTAAAACACATCTATTCTTCAATTTTAAACGCTCTCTAGCTTATCTGACATACGATAGGTGGATCTTAGGTCTCTAACACATTTCTTCTTAAATTTTAAACGCTCCCCAGATCCCCTGTCATACAATTTTTCAATTTTAAACGCTCTCTAGCTTATCTGTCATACGATAGGTGGATCTAAGGTCTCTAACACATTTCTTCTTCAATTTTAAACGCTCCCCAGCTCCCCTGTCATACGTTTATTTGGTGTAAGGTCTATAACACATCTTTTCTTCAATTTTAAGCGCTCTCTAGCTTATCTGCCATACGATAGGTGGATCTAAGGTCAATAACACATCTCTTCTTCAAATTGAAGCCTACCCTAGCTCCCCTGTCATACGTTAGGTTCATGTAAGGTCTATAACACATTTCTTGTTTCATTTTAAACGCTCCCTAGCTCCTCTACTATATGTATAAGGTCGATGTAAGGTCTCTAACAAACTTCTTCTTCAGTTTCAAAGGCTTCCTAGCTCCCCTGCCATACGTTATGTGGGTGTAAGGTAACACTCTGTTAAACGATTTGAACTTTTATCACCCCTATAAGTATTTGTTACGAATTTCCTTTACATTAAGCATATTACAAAGAGTAATCGGGTATCCTTAGGCACTCAAATGCCTCCAAAACTTTGTCTTGAATCATCCGCGGTAGTTATCTTGCATTTAATCTGGTCGTCATTCTGAAGAAAGTTGTTGCGGAGAAACGTTTTATTTTACACTAAGCAGCGATTGTCTCAAGAAAAACCGCATCTCATTGAAAAAAAAAAACAGAAAACAAGAACAAAACCTACGATAAATTAACATGCCTTCCCCCTCCACCTGAACTCCTAAGCAGTAAATCATCCACAACCTTCACCGAACAAACAGAGTGGGCTCACCTCTGAACAGAACCGGAAATTAATGGGCTGTGCAGCTCTGCGGGTAATTATGCGATGCAAATTAAATTGTAACACAAAAGACTACCGCACTTACCTCCTCACTGACTAAGCAAAGCAGTATCTAGTACCCACTTCGCACTGAATTCTTTAAATCAACTCTGGGAAAAGCATTTGCAAAAAACAGATGACTCATTCCGGCAGTCATTCGATCGCCGTCCAAAAGGGTGCAAGGGAAACTCATTTGGCGTGAAGTGTCATCTTTGGATTATTTCAGTGCATTGCACCACCGACATTATACGAGTATCTATACGTATACTCGTCGATCGCACCACTAAAAAATGTGTCTCATTAAATTTCCTGTTGTCGTAGGTCAGGTTGACTGGAAGGCGACAACATCTGGCAGTAACTGAAGCAAAAGAGTGAGTCACTTCTCACATTTTTATGAGAAAAGTTTTACCCAATAAAATTTTTTATAGCGACAGTGACTAACGAGCAATATTCATACATAAAACGCCATAGCGGGTTGACCATTGCTGACTAAGTGGGATAAAGAGTGGGATATGCGCGTAAGATATTTTGTCTTGGAACACTATTTTGGCGTGCATCGGGAGAGAAAAATTTTACGATTCTTTCTAGCAAATGCCAGGTTCAACACAGTTAACAGACTGATGACCTTAATGGAAAAAGCTAGAGCAGATCCAAAAAAACAATTTGGCTGGCTAATGACCTTAATACAAAAATCTGGAGGGTTGTCTACAGACACAGTTTGGCAGGCTTTGAAATGTGTTTAACGATTATCACAGGGTGACTATAATTAATACCTGTACGTTGCAGTCTTATAAATCTAATCTTAGATAGACTTTTATTCTGTCTAACTTGTACGAAGATGGCAATACAGTCTTAAGAAGAGTGTAACTGCGTTATTGTTCGAGGTGATCCTGGGTCACAACCTACATGATCTTAAATTAACACGATCCTGTGTATCAATAAACATGTCTCTCAAATCAGCACGATCTTTTGCTAACTCCCTTAAAATCCGCCCACAACCCTCTATCCACTTGCGCTCTCCAATTAAGGCTAAACCTTCCTCTTCTAGGCTTTTCCTTGGTCTTAAATGCGAAGACTATGCTTGCTGGAGCGTTGATGTCAATTCGCTCTACATGTCCTAGACATCTCGAACGTTTCTTGACAAAGTCGATGTCGCTGTACATCTCATCATTGTTTTCCACCAAAGCTCGTCAACAGAAACGGGACCAAAAATCATCCGAAGAATTTTTCACTCGAAGCGACCATCGGTCGTCAATAGAGTTCAGGCTTTGTCGAGCTCTGTATTTTCGCTTCATTTAAGCCACTTATTTACAGACCTATCCTTCTGTTACCTTCTTAATCTTGAAGGGCATGCTATTATAAGGGAGGATGCGCCATATGCACGTATGTAAATTGTAAAACGTAAAATTTTTCAACCACATAGAGTAGGACTAGAATGATCAAGGTTATCTTAGTAGTCCAAAAGAGGTCTTTTCTACTCAATCGTGATCATGATTCCTTTTTTTGAGTTTCCTACTGCTGTCGTTATCTTATGTTATGGATTGCTATAGACAACGTTTTTCACTACCTCAATTTTCTAGCTGCCTTTAGTGACCTGTCTAGCCTATATGCCGATTTTTGGTGCCTTTTCTTGTGGATAGAAAAAACTTAGTCTTACCCTGGTTAACCGCCAATCTAACTGAACATTTAAACCGGCTTGAAGTTTAGTAGTCCGTGTCGGTAATTCAGACTGTTATTATACCCACTTAGGAATTATAATGCCTGCTACACTAAAAATATTGTTTCTCTAATGAAACGGATTTTTTCCACTTGGGAATCATAGTAATTATACCACTTAGGAATTCTAATGCCTGTTACAATGAAATATTTTTATCTCTTACATTAGATGTAATGTAACAGAGTTTTCCCAGCCGGTGTAAACCTAAGTGAGTCCAGGGTTCTATTTGAAAGGATCGTTACAATAAAATTTGCAGGTAGTAGGCTCTTCAATAAAATTCATTTTGTTATATCTCATTATTTCTTTACTTGAGATCTTAATACAAGACGCGTTGGCTGACGTGGCGTGAGCATTGATGAGGCGTAAGTATTGGTGATACGTTAGCTTGGATGATGCCGGGCCTATCTGTTGGGTGAGCTGATCTGATACGCTAGCCGGAGCGATAAGTTAGCTGGAGCGGTGCGTTAGCAATGGTGATGCATGAGGTTAGGCGATGCGGGAGCAATGGCGATACGAAAGCTAAGCCGATCCCTGAGCTTGTACGGTATGTGAGCTTGTAAGTTCTGCTCTGGTTGGTTCCAGAATTCGCTGGGGCATTCGGCGTTGGTTACAAAAAAAGTTATTTCGGTTTCTTTTGATAATCGTTATAGTAATTTTTATTTTTGTTATAAATTCTCTATAATAACTTCGTATGCCCGTGTGTTTGCCTGTTTGTAGTGGAATATTTCGATCAAGTTTTCACCCACTTCCCAACAGACCAATTTTATTGAAACTTTAAACGCATGTGTATTTCCGGGTACAACACTTTCTGTTCTGTTCTGTTTCCTAGTGGTGGGGAGGCTACCATACAATTTTTTTCATAATCATGCTCTATAGCGACATCAGATCACACCATACTATAATGACTGTGTTCTGCTGCTTGCGCTGCTGTCTATAGCGCTGCTGCTTTACGGTTGAAGTTGTTTTGTGGTTGGGTTCCAGTACTTCGCATGTTTTTATTGTTTTCATCGGAATTTAGTATACCTTTGGTTATTAGAAAATTTACATGAAAGTATGTATGGTTTTCTTTAAAATGAATTCTACTAACTACTACTTACTTATAATAATACTTAACTAAAGTGCGGCATATTGCCGATGATAAATGAGTAAGCTTCTTCTGCAAGTGTGAAGGTCGACTTGATAAGCACCAGTACACTAGGGTTGAACAAATCGTGGCGAATGAGCCTACAAATGTGAAAGTGTGCCTGAAAGTACTAGCACACTGTAGCCAAACGAAAACGGAGTGAATTTACGGAATGAGTTAGTCTTCTTATGTGAAGGTCCGCTCGAAAGCACCAACGCACTCTAGACAACGAAAAATCAGAGTTCGGTATAAATTTGTGCCCGGTCTGAACACACAAAAGTAGTAGGTAGTTTTCTTGTAAGAAAAAGTCTCTACTTTTTTTAATTAATGCGGGTAGCTACTAATTTATTTCAAAAAGCGATTGGGAATTTTATGCTTCAGCGAAAAAAAAATATATATTGGCACTGTTGTGGCTCCATAATAATAACAAACTATAGCAATACCCAAAAAGCCTTTTTTCTGTTCATTACATTGGTATTCGAGTACTGATATTTGAACGGACGAATGGTTATTATATTAAACATTTGGTTAGTGCCGGAGTTATTTGTTTGCGTAAAATCAACTTCCTTACAAACTTTGACGATGTGTGAGCCGAGACAATAAGCTGACAGAGCAGTCTTCTGTCTGAGCGATGTAGCTCCGTCGTAGCCGGTCACTAGCCCGTGTTAAGAAGGGAGTAGTGGTAAACTCGTGGCGGGCTCCAGCTGCATCATAGATTTATATATGGATATAGTGCGGGGCTTTACAACAAGAGATAAATAAGGGCCGTGGGTACTTAGAGTATGCTCATTATGGGCATCAATGTCTTCGTACTTTGAGACCCTGAAAGGGCTGCTAATACTAAGAGGTGATTTCTTTGGTGGAACTCTTCGTATTAAGCAGCCTTGTCGTAACAAAACTGATTGGACTGGAGGTGTCTTCGATAGCACGGTATCCTAGTGACAAATGATTGGGTTCGAGGTTCCGGACGATGTGCTGCCAAGGCTGTAGAGTACCTACGCCCAGGCACTCATACTGAACGAACTAAGTCCCTTGATGTCAGATCTTACCAGGGTCGCGTTGGTACTACGGGAGTAGGTTCTGCCAACAGATGAAATTTCTCTCCTAGGAGGTTAGTTGAGTCCGGGCCAACTTTTGGTTGAGGACCCCGTTTCGTTCTGGGCTTGACCTACGTAGGGGCTGTTGGTTTACTAACCAAATGCGGGTAGAGCGCTAGCATTGGTAACATCAGAGGGGACTGTTGTTACCAAAAATTTTAGCACATCAGAGCACTAGCTGATGTTACCGGTGCGATGATGTGCTCATTGTAGAGTTGCACATCTCAACCGGTTGTCGTGAACCAAAGATCGGCTGGGATTTAAGACAGGTCCTGCTCTAACCATTGAGTAAATACTGGAACATCTTCCAAGATGGAAGTTGATTGGCTTGTATGTCGATGGGTTTATGTACCTGCCATCACTGGCCTGACCTCAAAAATTACCTTTTTTGCTCTAAATCCCGGGTGGTACTTCTGATTTAAAATAGTATTTGGTGTGTAGGTCGCTTGTTACCGCTTTTTGCTCTTAGTCTCCGCAGGAACCTCTGACATAATTTTTTTATTAGTTGTGTACTGCGCTTGCTACTGTCAATAAATTGAATTTTTCAAGGTCTGTACGTCACTGATATTTGGTACCTGGCATACAAACTTTATAATCACTCCTATTTTTTCCATCGTGACTGAACGGAAGTTTTGGAACTTTTAAAATCCCAGCGTAAGGTTTTTTGTATATCCTTTGGAGTTTAACTAATTACTGAAATGACAAAATTTTAGTGGCTATGTGGCTCCACTTAAAAAAATTAACTTCTTATGAAAGTTTAACTGAAAATATTTGGATCATTATCCGATTAAAGTCATCCAAAAGCTTTTTTAATCTCTTTTGACTTTCGGAACCAGCCACATAGTGAGTTTCTTTAAACCCAGGATTATAGAACATTTCTTGCCCTGCTTATATAATACACAAAGTAATAACTATCGGCGGAGACTGGTTGGCAAGACACCCAAATCGCATGAGCAAAGATTATAGTGAGTAAAACTAACTCTTCTCCAGCACTTAGATACTCGTATAACTTTTGGAAAGCTTTACTGGGTGACATCGGCTCATACCAAGAAACTGTAACTTGTAATTTTATCTAACTTCCCTGCGTTATAGATATGTATGCAATGGAAATATTTTTTAATCCCGCAACTGTTAATTTTCCCTTTTTCCATCAGCACAGCGTCAATAACTTCCATCTCTATCCATATCTGCACATAGTTCGTCTCCCAAATGTTCCCCTTCAACCACTATGAGGAAAAAAACGCATCATAAAACTTTAGTAGTCTTCCATTTGCGTTGATATTCCATTTATCATTAAAGAATTTACGAGTATCTTCTATACAGACCCGACTCCGTTTTATCTGTATCTGTATCTATTCATTTACTATGTACTCCCGCAACAGTTCATCTCGATGTTTTTGTGCTGCCATAGAGACGTACGAATCTAATATTTTACATAATCACAACCGGAGCCGGTGGCGACGAACCCATAATCACTGCTTGAACTTCTGAATGTCAATAGCATTATATAGAGTTTGTTGTGCTTAGCGATTCATCAATGTCACATTATTTGGTCGGGTGGTCGGTCGGGACGTTGGTCGGTCTTTTAAGCGGGCATACGAATTGCGGGATTTTTTTGGCAAACTCGCACAATTCACAGTGTGTCGTACGTGTCGCATCATTTTTATGGCGAACGTCCGACCGTCCATCATCAGCGTCAGCATCAAAACAGCGATAAACCATTTTTTTTTTGACTTAGGCTGGCGACGAGCGAGTATTTATCACGTAATCCATGTGAGTTCAAAGGTTTATGTCCACGCTGAGTACGAGAATTGTATTGGCATGGCGGCGGCGACGTAATTGCGAGATAGCTACATGCACACGTGTATCACCACTAAAAATTACAAGTGAACGTTTAGATGTGTCGTGTTTTGTCTGTGACTGGGGACAGGTGAAAAGAGTTCAATATCCGTCACTTGCGTTTATATGCAACTGGATGAGAGTAATATCGGTCGGTTTAGATTATTTTTACATGTCATCCAATCCTAGGGATGTTAGAGGTGTCTTACCATTTCATTTCATTTCAGCTACACCGAAAACTATAGCTTCAATAGTAGGTAACATCGGCCATGTCATATGTCACCCCCACTCCGATATCTACCCTTAGTGATCATGGGACTATTCATCTAATCATCATCATATTTGGCTCTACAACTGAGGTCCGGTCCTGGCCTCCCACAAAAAATTTCTCCTCCGGTCCCTATTTCGATGAGCCGATGTCATCTAGTTTGCCATCCATAAACTCTGAGCGTCCTGGTTTCAACTGGTGTTCGGTCCTGGCCTCCCACAAAAAATGTCTCCACCGGTCCCTATTTCGATGAGCCGATGTCATCTAGTTTGCCATCCATAAACTCTGAGCGTCCTGGGGTATGCCATCCTTCCAGCTTATAGGCTGGGTCGGCCTCGCTGTCGTGTCCATAAATCCTACAGCAAAAGACTTTCCGAGCTCATGCCATCAAGCGATAGATTGTCGCTTGTATGGCACGACGCGGCATCTTGTTTAAGCCAAGAATAGACCACATTCATGGCGTGCATTTGAGGCCATACAAAGTTGGTTAGCTGGCTTTGTATCGGTCGCCATTGACGTTTACGGCGTTTCGAAGAAAAATGGGCCACCACTCCAAAATCCAAACAAAACTGTCTCCCTTGGTGGATGCATTGGCTTGTCTACGATTACATGTGGCTGTTCCGAACCCCAAATCTGGCAGTTCTGCTTATTTACACAGATCCCGAGTTGGAAATATCTACACTTCGTCTGAAAAGATGATTTCTCGACCACAATCGACATCGTTATCAAGCTGATATCAAAGCGGATAGTCGTTTGCTTCCAAGTCCTGAGTCATCTGGACCTTGTAAGCGAATAAACCGAGGTCTTATATATAGCACTATAGCTGGTGCGACTTATGGCCAGTTTTTGCGATTGGTGTTGAGGTAAGTCGAGTATGGGCCACAGACGCAATATTCTCTGGCTTTTGCGATTTTAGTCAGGATCCCAGGCACATAGACTACATCATTCCGCAACTCCATTTCAATAAAAAACTTCCAGGTCACCTTCCCCACCAGATCAGTCTGGGACGAAGACGCCTACCTTTCATTCATTTTTACACAGCCATCAAAAACTGATGACGGAGTCGGCGGAGGGAGATGTTTTCTCACAAAAGCTAAATCTTAGACTGTCTCTCCCCGTCTTCCAAATCACTGTAGTGTTTTTCAGGCTAAAATTATGGCAATCAGTGAATCCTTGTCTTGACTGAAGAGAAACGTCATATTCGCTAAGGATATCCGTATATTCTCGGATAGCCAAGCTGCTCTGAAATCCTGGAATCAGTCTCCACAAGTTAAATTTTAGCCCTTAACTTCCGTTCATCTCTCGTGGAGATGGCGGAGCAGTTCAATATCCACCTGTCGTGGTGTCGGGGCAAAGAAACTGAATGACTGACGGACTCGCCAAGCAAGGTACTACACTACCCTTCTTACCTGAATATGGTTCCATAGGCATCCCAAACGTGGTGAATGCTTTGCAAATAGAACACCAAACCACAACCAAAACCAAATTTGAGAAGAACAACGAACTGAGAAATTAGTCTACTTACTCTCTCTTCTCCGTATTGCTGAGTAACCGAAACCTTACCCGTCGATTGCCGGCCGACAGGTAGCAAAGTTACAGTGTCGGTTACAAAACCTTTCAAATAAAACTCAAAATCAAACCATACCCCGGGTGCAGTTTGTATCCTTCTGCAATCGATTTCCGCTCGAGATTTGAGAAATGAGATTCCCTGAGGCATAATTATAATTGGTATAGCAGTGCCCAGTCTATGTAATCACATCGCACGCAGCATGTTGTTGCAATTTTATGCGGGAGAGAGTGAAATCTCTTCTCATAACAGCAGCCAACTTAAATTAAAGAAAAAAAAATCATATCGACGCACGAAAAAAAGAGATTCCAGATTCAACAGAAAATCCAAAAAAACCCCACCATTCATCTCTTTCCCACGCACCGACAAAAAATTAATCAGCACTTTCGACCGACAACACTGTCATTGGCATTGCGTACCACCACCGC
Organism: Nephrocerus scutellatus; assembly: GCA_947095585.1. Classification (NCBI taxonomy): domain Eukaryota; kingdom Metazoa; phylum Arthropoda; class Insecta; order Diptera; family Pipunculidae; genus Nephrocerus; species Nephrocerus scutellatus. The sequence goes on from OX352762.1 coordinate 123,314,668, forward strand.
CCGCTTACTCCTCTTAACACATGCTATGACGTTAAGGTAGGTCAATTCGTCATTCATTCGCTCGTTGGCATTTTTATTTCGTTCAACCTCGAATTCGTGGTTCAAGGTCATGGTGTAGGCGCTGCTGCCGGTTGGCTTTTCGTTACTTTTTTAAAAGCAAAAGAAAAGAGGCAGTCACTGTGTAGAAGCGAGACAGCTTTATCATTGTTTGTCGCACTTTTCTATTATTTCGCTCTAAAGTAATGTTGTGATGTTGGGGCTGAGCCAAAACCTTCTCTATAGAAAGCCCAACTCTACGCATACTAATGCTGTAAACCAAGACCAAACGCATGTGTGTTTGTGGGATGTGAATACAGTGTACAAAAAAGAAGTAGTCGCAAAGATCGAGAAACGTAAGATGTGGTAGTGGGAAAGAGAAAAATTTTATATGAATTTTGCTCTTTAGTTGATTACTAATACAAATACGTTTGGTCTCAATCTAAGCATGAATCTGTGTACGATCGGAACAGTTGGGCTTTCTATAGAGAAGGTTTTGGGCTGAGCATCCCCTCCCTCGACGAACAAACACTGATGGATCAAAATCAAAACCTTCTCTATAGAAAGCCCAACTGTTCCGATCGTACACAGATACATGCTTAGAATTGACCAAACGTATTTGTATTAGTAATCAACTAAAGAGCAAAATCCATATAAAAATCCATTGCAAAGAATTGAGCATTTTTACTCTCTGTTTTTGTTGTCTCATGTTCATTATGGCAATGTTACGAATAAGTGTTAATAAATAAATAAAAACTCCAAAAATATTAAAAATTCTTACCTTTTCCAATTAAATAATTTTATTGAAAATTTCGGCGCGAAATTCAGCATGCACTTCACCTTTTGCGTTTTTGTTTACTAGTCTAATACAATTTTAAATTTATGAGAATTTCATTTTCACTGGCTATTCACTAAATAGAGGCGACACTGCGCATGATTGTTTTTTTATGAGAATCAAAGAGAGTATCAATTCTCTTAATTTCATAATTCGCTTTTGTTTACTGCACCGATTGTATTCACAATCGTATATCTACACGATTGCATACACATGCGTTTGGGCTTGGTTTACAGCATAAGTATGCGTAGAGTTGGGCTTTCTATAGAGAAGGTTTTGATCAAAATGATTACGCGACTTGCGACTACAAAACAACAATTTGGCACTCGCAAGAACAGCGATTGGCTGTTATTTTTTTCTCTCCACTACGCTTGCTGCTTGTGTGCTTAACAGTTACCGCGCGCAAATTGCCAAATTATGAGAGCGAACGAGAGCGCGACTTGTATTTGGCAAAGAAATTTGTTTTTAAACTCTTTGCTGGGTGCTGTGTTGTGACTTATGGATATGCGACGTAGAGTAAAACCGCTCGTGCTGCTGGCCAGTGCAGCCACTCAAGTTACAAAAAACGATTTGAAAAAGGAAGTAAAACTCGAAAAAGTGAAGTGATACAAAAACAAACAACTCTAAAAATTAAGTTAGAAGAAACCATTTTTGCAAGAAATTTTGAATTAACATATTATAGGAACATTTATTTCATTATTTTCCTGCCTTCTTATTCTTCCATGTGGTAAGAAGCGACCACACTGGTGAAATTCAGATTTGGTAGAAATTGGAAACAGCTGTTCTTGTGGTGGTCAGCCATCAGCAGAATAGGGGGAATAACACAGAATGCTCTAGAATTGGAGGTGGCCGTAACAACGAGGTTTCCGCGTAAAAATATCCACAAAGCCACTGATCAACTCCTGATGGAGCCACTCACAACCAAATAGACCACATGTTGATAGATCGCCGCCACAAACCGAATCTGATGTTGGTGCGAACGTACCGACGTGCCTCGGACCACTATCTTGTTGGTGTAGTGCTCCGAGCGCGGGTTGCATCATCACGAAAGACTGCATCCGCGAATCAGATTTAAGTCAACACAGCTGACCTTCGCAACGAAGAGATCAGAAACCACTACGGTCAAGTAATAGGAATTGCCCTAAATGCAGGGAAAGTAAGTCCTGGAGCTGAGATGCCGGGCTTAGAAGAGAAATGGACACGCCTTAAGAATACTGTCATTAGTACTGCTGACTCCATCTTAGGCAATAGTCGCAGAGATCGGAACGACCGGTTCGATGACGAATGTAAGCTAGCGACTGAACGGAAGAATGTTGCGTACCAAGCAATGCAACAAACTCATAGAACGCGGGCACGCGAAGGTGAATGTAAAGAGCTCAGAAGATATGAAAAAACAGTTCACCGGGAGCCCGGGAGAAGAATCTTGTCCGTGAACTAGAAAAATACAGAGTGCTATGACCGCATCAGACGTGGAAGTTCTACCAAAGAGTCCGCGGTATGACGCAATATTAACTGCGTTGCACATACTGGAAAGACAAGGGGGTAATTTGATCGCCGATCTTAAAGGCATCTTAGAGCGATGCGAAGAGCACTTTCATAAGTTGCTAAATGGCCAACTAACTGAGGAATTGGAGGCTCCGCCAATGACCGAAAACCACATTATACTGCCGCCACCAAGCATAGACGTAGTTAGCAGAGCGATAAATCGGCTCAAAAATAATAAGGCCCGGGGGTGAGATGGTATCCCAGCGGAGCTAATTAAAACAGGAGGTCCAGCAATACACCCATCAATTCATGAACTAATAGTGCAAGTATGGGAGGAAGAAGCGGTGCCAGAAGTCTGGCGAAGAGGCATCCTGTACCACTTACATAAGAAAGGAAATATCACAACCTGCAGCAATTATCGTGATATAAAGTTTTTGAGTACAACGTATAAGATTTTCTTCTCTATCCTTCAAGACAGGATACCCCCATATGGTAAAGTCATCATTGGTCCATGCCAGTGTGGCTTCATTCCAGACAAATCAACTACTGATCAGATTTACACCCTTATGCAGGTGATGGAAAAATGTCTTAGAGTTTCAAAACTCACTACATCATCTTTTTATAAAGCCGTCTTTGATAGCATAGCTAGAGTAGAACTTTATAAAGCCATAAGAGAATTCGGTTTCCCAAATACACTGACACGACTATGTAGCTTGACCATGACCAATGTTACAAGCCACGTTAAAATATACGGATCAGTATCAAGCCCATTCAACATCACCGGGCGTTGGAGAAAGTGATCCAAGACTCTGACGTAACGGCGAGAGGAATAATCCTCTTTAAGTCCATTCAGATACTAGCTTACGCAGACGACATCGACATTTTTGGTAAAAACTAAAGGGGTGTACACGAGGCTTTCATCCAGATCGAGCAGGCGGCACGAAATCTGGGGCTGCACATAAATGAGAGCAAAACAAAGTACATGGTGGCCACGTAGAAGATCCCACATTGGTCCCTCAATTAAAATAGTGGAGCGCGAAATTGAAGTAGTGCAATCCTTTTACTATCTCGGGTCAACTCTAGCAGCCGACAAAAGTATGGAATCAGAAATAAGCGCAGGGTTGCTTAAAGCCAACAAGACTCTTCAAATGCAGGAACTTAACCATAAAATCCAAGCTGCTGAGAGTTTGAGAGAAAAGTCCTACGTGTAATTGTTGGCTCCGTATGTGAGGAAGGACGACTCTATAATGATGAGATTTACGAGCGTTACCGCGATGTCGACATCGTGATGTGAATTAAGCTCGGTAGGCTACGGTGGGCAGGACACCTAGCTCGCATCAGCGAAGAGGATCCTTCTCGGAAAGTCCTTTGCGGTAGGAATTATAGATCACGACATAGAGGCGTGCTTAGCCTACCCTAGAATGATGGCGTAGACCAAGACACCCAGATGCCAAACTGGATGACATCGACTTGAAATCGGAACCGGTGGTGAGACTTTTTGCGGGAGGCCAGGACCGGACCTCGGTTGTAAAGCCAAATATGATGACGATGAAAATCACTTCGATAGTAGTAAAAGTAGCACCACTGGCTGCTACTGCTATTGCTACCGGTTGTTAGTTGAGTGTACTCTGTAAATTTATGTCTTGCAAATCAGCACTGGTGCGGTAGCGGCAGCGACATCACATACCAAGAAGGTTGATGATGGGGAAAGTATAAATAAAAAACGGAAATTGTTTCTGGGAAAAGTGTTTGCATTTTTCCCAAAGAAGATGTACATTTTTCTGTTTTTTTTGTATATATAACGGATTATCGTATTCTTTACGTCATATCTACATACATATCTATCTATTTAGAAGGAAGTTTAGCCTTTGCAAGGCATAAAACATTGAGCAAAAGCTTAAGAAACGTCCACTAGAACTAGGGATTAGGTATATAGCAGGAATGTGCATTACAAACAACAAAAGGTCGTTTAAGGTTAGAAAACACCCCGGAAATGCTCTCAGGTTCTTCTGTTTTTATAAATAGAGTGAGAGAGCTTTTAATTCAACTCTTCAATCATTCAATCAATGAAACCGCCACGTGTAATGTCAATTGGCAAAAAGAAGCAGCTACCGTGTCGTCTTCACAGCTTCTTTGGAGAGCGTGTGGGCCCGTAGAATACGAAAAACACTACAACAGCAAAGCGCGACACTCGGACCACCGATTCGGAAACGTGGTACAGCAACATAAATAATAACTCAAGGGAATAGACTCGTCTATGCCAAAAATCTCTGTGCAGCTCTGTGGAATGTTCTACGCCGCTTCCTAAAAATAACAAATTCACATGTCGTCGTCGTCCCAAAATAGAAGCTTCACTGATGCGATTCGTCGCCGGTCGAACACGTTGTTTCTAACGCTTGCAGTGTGTTATCTCATTGAGGGAACTGCGATTCTATTCTGTGATACCTCCCCCTAACCACCCGTTTCCACGAAAGACCATCTACCAGTCTATTTCTATCTATTTCGGTTGAATTGTTTTTCTGTTATTACGGCAGAGCGGTGCGATGGAAGTTTGCAATTTTGGTTTTGAACTTGAATCGCGGCTGCCTCCACTACACGCTCTCGCACACCTAACGATTGTTCCAATAACCCCGAAATATTGCTCAATGTCAATGCCCAGGGTTCCTGCCCGCTGGCAAGGTGAAGACTTGCGTATTCATAATGGATCGATGTGTGCACCGCGAGTGTTATTGCCGCTCTCTGTGCTGCACATCGATAATAATAATGAGCTCCACGAACGAGAAAGAAGCAAATTTCTTTGGCCAAATGATGTTTGCGTTTTTGTTGGACTTTGAATTTGTTGGCAACATTTTTGCGGTCTGCAATGAACTTTGATTTGCATTCTTCGGAAGATTTATATTCCTCGTGAAAGCGGAATGTTCGAGAAATTTGTCAAGAGGAAGCAAAAGCAAAAGCTCTCAATCATTGTCGGGTGGTAATTTTCCGCACAGCTGCGCACTGTGGGGCAGAGAATAGAAAATATATACGTGTAACATTTTTTATACATTTTTTTTTTTTGTATTTGCGACAGAGGCATAGGTTTAGGTTTAGATTTAGGTTTAGTTTTAGGTTTATGTTTAGTTTTAGTTTTAGTTTTAGGTTTAGGTTTAGGTTTAGGTTAAGGTTTAGCTTTAGCTTTAGGTTTAGGTTAAAGTTTAGATTTAGGTTAAGGTTTAGGCTTAGGTTTAGGTTTATGTTTAGTTTTAGTTTTAGGTTTAGGTTTAGGTTTAGGTTTAGGTTTAGGTTTATGTTTAGGTTTAGCTTTAGGTTTAGGTTAAAGTTTAGATTTAGGTTAAGGTTTAGGTTCAGGTTTAGATTTAGGTTTATGTTTAGGTACATGTTTATGTTTAATATTACTTTTATGTTTGATATAGTTTTAGTTTTAGGTTTAGGTTTTGGTTTTGGTTTAGGTTAAGGTTTAGGTTTAGGTTTAGGTTTAGGTTTATGTTTATGTTTATGTTAAGGTTCAGGTTTAGGTTTAGGTTTAGGTTTAGATTTAGGTTAAGGTTTAGATTTAGGTTCAGGTTCAGGTTTAGGTTTAGGTTTAGATTTAGGTTAAGGTTAAGGTTAATGTTTAGATTTAGGTTTAGGTTCAGGTTCAGGTTTTGGATTATTCTTATATTTGATTTAGGTTTAGTTTTAGGTTTAGGTTTTGGTTTAGGTTTAGATTTATGTTTATGTTAAGGTTTAGGTTTAGGCTAAGGTTTAAGTTAAGGTTATGTAAAAGTTATGGTTACGGTTTAGGTTTAGGTTTAGCCATCAAAGAAGCCAACTAGTTTTCTTGGATTGATTTGTACCCATTTATTGATACGACCAAGTACTCAGCTAGAATTCGCAAGATTATGTCGATGGACTTGTCCGACTTTCATCAAAAGATCAGCTGGCAGCTGGACGAAAGACAGTGGTATGAAAATGGTGCACTCATACGATAATTAAGACCCTCACACAATATGACACACCCACAAAACACAGAGAGCGTTAAAACTCGTTTCTCGTATGGCCTCAAAGTCGTCTTGGTTAATGCCAGCATTTTGATAGACGTCTAGACTCTAGAGGATTGATGATACCTTACAAAATCAATGAGACTTCAAGATTCCTTGTAAAATCTGTTAAGCGGTTTGTACAGTCAACACGACCAATTATGCCAGCCGTGCGTCAATGTGACTGAAAATAACTGCCGGTGACTACGACTTGTTGTGCAATATTTTCATGGCTTCCGAATTAAATCAAAATTTCTGAAGAAAATATTTTTTTTCGCAGCGGCAACATCACAGAGACCGCAAATAATTCTTTCGAATTTTCGCTCCTCATAATCTGCAAGAGACAAGAAACGTCGTGGCGTGGCGCTCCGGATCGTATCAGCAGCAGCAGTCACAGAATTCTTGGAAATTCGTAATTCAACTTAAGCCCCGCCGCTCTCAATAGCGATATCATTTTGAATAATTTGCTGAAAAGCAAAATGTTTTGCCAGAGCTTGGCAACGTTTGCTTTAGAATTCGTATCATATCAGCATTATGACCACGACACACAGCTCCAGCTTACAATGCATTATGGGTCAAGTGGAAATATTTCTCCAAAGCAACCCGTGGGGGAAAAGTCCCTTTGTGAGGTAAAAAGAAATTACGACGCACAGAAATGCACTTGGATTTGGTGTATGTGACAGTACTTGTCATCATTTTGTTTCCAATGCAGTTGTAGTCCCTCCTAGTCATGTCATCAAAATGGAAATGGGGGGAAAGATGATTTGGAAGAACATGAGTATCACTTGTTAACTTGAATCAGTTCCATCAAGTTGCTGGCTGAGCTGAAAGACAAATTCCCCTGATACTCATATCGCTTCCCCCAATTGCAAAACGCAGTTCCTTTTCATGTCCGCATTGAAGCCACTTTTCACGTTGAACTTTGGACGGTGGTGGATGGAACAACTCTTTGTCGTTGCAGAGGCATATTATGAACGCACGCTGATGATGTCATGTTCTTATGTAATTGGATGCGTGACAGTTGACAGTGTGCGTGCAGTGCAACAATGCATTTTGTATACCGAGAGGGGAGATTATTTAGGTCACCATAGGGGACTGCGGACGAAGGAATAAAATAATCGCGAGCTGCACTTAATGTTTATCTCAGAATACGCAGTGTCCTTCTTAGTTGACGTTATGAAAAGTCCTTGGTAAGATGCAGATTCTTTGATCAGAAATAAATCGACCCCCAGCGTTGGGGTAACATAACAAAATTACAAATTCTTGAGTGGGCGTCATAGCAGAGGATGAGTTTACACTTGTATAGTGTACGTACATACGTGTAGGCGTGCCAATTTTGCCACCCAGTTCATAGTGGAGATTTATATGAATTCTGTTGTTTTATGTTAACTGGATTCAGTACGAAGATGTTGTAAGCATTTATGACTTTTTTAAAATTTGATGCAAAATATTTACCAAAGATTATTCGTTACTTACAAAGAGATTCTCTTTAGAGTATGCACGGATTGAAATCTAAGCGGTATTTGATGCCTTAAGGAGAGTATTTGATAGACTTACTCGTTACTTACAAAGAGATTCTCTTTAGAGTAAGCACGGATTGAAATATAAGCGGCATTAGATGTATAAAGGAGAGTATTTGGTAGACTTACTCGTTACTTATAAAAAAAATTCTCTTTAGAGTAAACGCAGATTGAAATCTAAGCGGTATTTGATGCCTAAAGGAGAGTATTTGATAGACTTACTCGTCACTTATAAAGAGATTCTCTTTAGAGTAAGCACGGATTGAAATCTAAGTAGAATTTTTTTTATAAGTTGAGCACGCATAAAACGGTTCGCACTCTTATAATGGCTTGGCGTTAAGAAAGAGGAGAAAAGAGGAGATGTCTATGAACTTTTGTTATAAATGCCCGTGGATCATAGTAATGTGAAAAGAGCTTGGCAGAGCGTTCCATATACGTGCTGTATGGCTGAAGAACGAATTTCTGAACATAACTGTGCGTCCGAAGATTGGCCCTAGAGGGTCTTAAGTGGTCTTAAAAGGGTCCTCAGGTAGTCTGTAGGTAGTCTTAAGTGGGTTTGAGGGTGGTTTTGGGAGAATTCTTGATGGGGTATTAAGGAGTCCTTAAGGTTGTCTTTATTGGTCCCTTAACACCATCTTGAACCTACTACCTCCTGACATATTTATCAAGTATGTTGCGACGTACAGAGCGTACGACTCAGATAATCTGGGTGGTTTGCTACTAGACTATACGGCCACTGCAATATACTGCAAACACTATCTGGAGGCTTGATACCATCATCTACTGATTACTGCATCCCTAAATTCAGCTTCAACTCCTCGTTCAGCGTTGAATTTCCTACCAGGGGAAATTGGAAGGATGGGACAGTAGCGAGGCAATATGACACAACAATATTCACTGACGGATCCAAGATGAAGGACGGAGTCGGTGCAGGTATCTTCTCAGTTGATTTAAATCTGTCAAGGTCTTTCAAGCTACCCGATTCGGCTAGCATCTTTCAGGCAGAGATTCTAGCAGTCAGGGATGCCTGTAGAGCATTAAGGCTCAGAAACGCATAAATCGGAAGGGTTGGTATCTGTGTTGATAGCCAATCTGTCATAAAGGCGATTTATGCGACTACAATAAACTCGAAATTAGTACAACAGTGCCAAGAAGAATTGGCCTCGAATTGGTCAATTCCTGGACATCACCATAGTATGGGTGCCGGGGCACAGTAATATAGAGGGTAATGAGAGGGCGGACGAATTGGCTAAGATGGACGTCGCTATGGATACTGGCTCTATGGAGAAGGTTAGCTGTCCAATGAGCTTAGTCAAGAAACAAATTCTCTGCTACTTTAATACTAAGTCACCGCGCTCAGTCTGTCGAACTGCGCCATATCGAGATCAATGTGGCCATCCTACAGCAAAAAGAAAACCACCGAGTTGTTATCAAGAACCCGAAAGGATATTGCCAGAGTTGTGGCTATCAGTGGGCAGTCATGCTGCTAAGTTGGGTATACCGCACAACAACTTTTGCAGAAGTTGCAAAGATTAAAATGGGAAAGTAACTCTCATAAACTTCCTCTACAGTTGTCCGGCCCTAGCAGGGTCAAGACAACCATTTTTTTACGACCTGAAAGAGCTCTCGGATTACAGGATCATCCACTTGATCTCATAACTGAACGCTATCGGCTGGATTTAAATCATGTCCTTATCCATTGTACAAACCTCGAGATTTGTGGCATCAAAATGGCGCATACTAGCGCTAATTGAGGACCTCGCAAGCACAGCGTGAAGCACCACTCTACCTACCTACCTAGAGCTTGCCGGTGTTTAGTTTATATAAAGCTTCGATTAAACGTCCGGAAATTGTTGTTGAACACGAAAGTATTTGAAACCGATTCAATAAACTTCTTTATCAAAGCTTCTCAAAATCTTCAGCTTGCGAATGACGGTTTTATAGAAGCAATAAGATTGTGGTCAAGAAATCACTAGCTTGCGAATGCCTGAACGCTTAAATGGCTTAATAAAATCAATATTGATGGAGAAGTGGAGAAACTAAAAGGCAACGCATTTTGCATGCGACGCAGTTGTTGGTTTTTGTGTATTTTGTGTGTGGCGGTTATAATTTTTTCCGGTTTAACTTAAAGGTAAAGTAACGAAAAATATTTACCTATCAGCTTTTATTATCTTTTGAAAGAAATTTCCAACAGCAGCTGTCGAACAACGCCAATTCCCATAATCTACGCGCCAGGGTCAGGGCTTTTTTTTTCAACAACAAATCCAATCCATTGCAGTACTCACTCCAGGTGCCTTCGATTTGCTGCGCAAAAGTTGAATTTGTTATTGGTCAGAAATGAAGGGGGGAGGGGGGCTGGGGAATTCTTAACTGTTTTTCTTTATAATCAATCATCATTGGCAGTTAACAACAACAACAACAACAACAACAATTGAACGAGACCATTGCCCATCATCGGCTCGGTGTGGCATCAGCCCCAGCAAACAAAAAACGCAATCAGTGGCCAAATATAGACGCACCGGAGGAGTAACAACAAAACATATGTGTGTGAATATTGGAGTGTTGTTGTTGATGGCGGTCGGTGGAGTGGGAGGAGGTGCTGCAGTTTGAATGTGCGATGTCCGCCAAACGAAAACACGAGGTCAATAAACTCCAAGCGTATCACGTATTCACATTCGATCAACACTTGAATTGCAGTCGCGAATTGAAAATAATTAGAGAGTCACACACACACAGACACAGGCACATGAGGGTTAATAAAATTTTATTTTGCAATTTTTATCATTTTTTTTTTATCAATGAGATCAACATCGCGCGCAACGCCATAACCGCCGCCGGCGCAATTCCATTCGATAAACAACGACGCAAGCGATAAACCACCCCACCCAAACCCCAATCATCGGCATCTGACTAAGTGCGGTGTGTGCTCTTGATGATAATAATAATAATTTTTGTTCAACAACAACACCAGCAGTAAACCGCCAATGGGTTGAGTTTCATGTAACGCATTTTGCCCATGTGCTGGATGTGCTGGATGAGGTGGAGGAGGAGTCCAACAAAATCTGCGAATTTTTACGTTTTGCAAAAACCCGTTTCGATTGCGATTAGCGCGAGGGTTATTGACCCGTCCCCTACTCAAGCCGGAATTATTGCCGTTTTTGCCAACAGAACGCTTGAGCCGGTGGGTGGTTGGATGGGTGCGTGGGAGGCGCTGCGGGCGCTGTAAAACTTTTACATAATCTCATTAGCAAATCCATTACACGAACCGGCCTCAGAGCTTAAATAGTTGCCGAAACAGTGCGAGCGGCGGTAAAGTGTAACGAACCAATTGTGCAGAACCAGCCAGATTCCAACCCAACCCTTCTCTAATAATCGCTGATGCTCTGATGGTTGGCCAAAATCGTATTATAATTAACAGCTACAATGTTTGCGTTATGTACAACAGCCGCTGGTCCCGGGTGGTGTGGGGTGGTACCAACAACTTGCTATATTGGTTACAGATGATGTTGACCGCTTCTTCTACAACGCGACTACCACTGTCTACCTATGCTGACCACATTTTCATTATGGAACTCCATCAGAAAGATGTGCGTTTGCCTATTACCAGTTCCATAGCCCATCAGCGTCGCCGGCTGCCCCGGGTGATATTCAATTAAAATTCATGTTATGTTCGATGAGTGTGTGTGTCTGTGTGTGACAACTACACTCATGCATGAGAGGTCATTTTGTGGTTTTAGCTACTGGGCTGCTATGATGCACTCTCCGCGCGTCGCGGATTGCGGTCTGGAGGTTTTGACATTTGGTGGTTTTTGGTAGGTATGGTAGTAGTTGTAATAATAAATTGATGTTTCATGTCAAAAGCAGGCACTCACACACACACTCACTCACGCAGGATGGCATTCAGCTTTAATAGTTATGATGGGAATGATGAGATAATTCAGACAACCGCCGCCGTGCGCTTTTGTTTTGTGTAACAAACGGAATCCTCTGATTCCTATGATAATTTTCCGATTGGAAGTATATGGCACAATAGTCCCTCCCACCATATGCCTATCTCCAGCTGATGGCATCAATCAAATTTTGTATGAAATTAATTCCACAAAACAAAGGCGCTCAAGGGTTAATTAAGCTCGTAAAGATTATTGAGCAACGTTTATTTTTTGGGGCATTAGATTACATTAGACTCGGTGACATACATATTATTAATTTACTCTTGGACGAGTATTATAAACAGAAAAGTAGTGAGAACCCGTCAGAAACGGCGGAATCTTTTTTTACCATTTTACTGTTAACAAATTTTCATAATTTTCACCATAAATTTTCGTAGCGCCACTCTCAGACCATATACACACATTTTCGTAAATATCTCAACGCCAGCGCCATCTACTCAGCGTTATATCCATACAGATAAACAAACAACCAGACAACTGCAATTTTATTATTAGGCGATTATTAGATCTTTGAATTGTTCACAAAATTGAACTTGGTTCCCTGCCACCACGATTCCAAGACAAAATCCTTCAAATATTGTCGGGAGCCAAAAATCTAGGAGTGGTGTTCCACCAAAAACTAACATAGATCTCTTACATATCATACATCACTTACAAATCTGATTTCACCTGCCAACGTATGTTTAGGAAAACGTGGGGAATAAACCCGCAAATAACTCTTTGGATATCATTATCATCATCGGGGTCCTGTCCTGGCCTCCCGCAAAAAGTCTCTCCACCGGTCCCAATTTCGAGCTGATGTCATCCAGTTTGGATCCCTAAAATGTGGGCGTCCTGGTATACGCCATCCTTCCAGCGTAGGCTCGTCCGGCCTCGCTGTCGTGTTCCATTAATCCTACCGCAAAGGACTTTCCGAGCAGGATCGTCTTCGCTCATGCGAGCTAGGTGACCTGCCATGGAAGCCTACCGAGCTTAATTCTCATCACGATATCGACATCGCGGTAACGCTAGTAGATCTCATCATTATAGAGGCTTCAGAATCGTCCTTCCTCACATACGGGGCCAACAATTCTCCGTAAGACTTTTCTCTCGAACGCGACTAAGAGGTCAGAAAGCTGTTTGCTAAGCACCCAAGTATCGGATCCATATGTAAGTACTGGTGTGACCATTGTCTTATATAGCAGCAGCTTTGATTTTATGGTAAAGTTCCTGGATTTGTTGACTTTAAACAGCCGTACGCGTATTTGTGGTTTCATGCTGTTATCGACTGCTAAATTTGACCCAAGATAGTTAAAGGAATGCACTACTTCATATTTGCGATCCACTATTTTAAAAGCCTATAAAAAAGATGATGTAGTGATTTTTGAAACCTTTTTCCACCAACTGGCTAATGGTCTAAATCTGATTGTTGTTGATTGTTGTTGTTGATTTGCCTGAGATGAAGCCTCACTGGTATGGACCAATGATGACTTTAGCCTATGGGGCTATCCTGTCTTGAAGGATAGAGGAAAACATCGTATACGCGGTACTCAGCAACGTTATACCAGGATAATTTCTGCATTTTGTGAAATCTCCCTTCTTATGTATGGGGCACAGGATGCCTATTCGCCAGTCTTCTGGCATCGCTTCTTCCTCCCATACTTGCACTATTAGTTCATGAATTGCTTGGTGTATTGCGGGGCCTCCTGTTTTAATTAGCTCCGTTGGGATTCCATCAGATCCCGGGGCCTTATTATTTTTGAGCCGATTTATCGCTCTCCTAACTTCGTCAATGCTTGATAGCGGCAGCATAGTATGATCTTCGGTCATTGGTGGAGCCTCTAATTCCTCAGTTAACTGGCCATTTAGCAATTCATGAAAGTGCTCTTCCCATCGCTCTAAGATGCCTTTAAGATCGGCGATCAGATTACCCTCATTGTCCTTGCAGTATGTGCAATATTGCGTCATACCTCGGACTCTTTGGTAGAACTTCTGCGCCTGGTGCGGTCCTTGCTCTCTATACTGTTCCAGTTCACGGACGAGATTCTTCTCCCAGGCTGCCTTCTTTCGCCGGTGAACTGTTTTTTCATATCTTCTGAGCTCTTTACATTCACCTCCGCGTGCCCGCGTTCTATGAGATTGTTGCATTGCTCGGTACGCAACATTCTTACGTTCAGTCGCTAGCTTACGTTCGTCATCGAACCAGTCGCACCGATTACTACGTCTACTGCCTAAGATGGAGTCAGCAGTACTAGTATTTCTAAGGCGTGTCCATTTCTCTTATACGCCTGACATCTTAGCCCCAGGACTTACTCTCCCTGTATTTAGGGCGAGTCCTATCGCTTGACCGCAGTTGTTTCTGGTCTCTTTGTTGCGAAGGGCAGCCGTGTTGACTCGAATCTGATTCGCGGATGCAGTCTTTCGTGATGATGCAATCGGCGCTCGGAGCACCATACTAACAAGATTGTGGGACGAGTCGAATTTGGCACCTCGGTACGTTCGTACCCTCATTAGGTTCGGGTTATGGCTGCGGTTTATCAACATGTGGTCTATTTTGTTGCGAGTGGCTCCATCAGGAGATACCCAGGTGGCTTTGTGGATATTTTTACGCGCAAACCTTGTACTCGCAGCGATCAAATTATTGCTTGCTGCCATCTCTATGACTCATCCCATCATGACCTCATTCAAGATCCTCTCAAAACCCCTTTAAAATCCCCTCAAAACCCCCTTGAACCCCCTTAAGATCCCACCAAAGACCCTCTTCAAGACCTTCTCTAAGCCCTCTCAAGTGTCCACAAAAACACCCGCTCAAAATCCACTCAAGACCAGCTCAAGACCCCCTCAAGACCACCACAAGACCGACTTGTGACTCCCTCAAGTACCACTGAAGACTCCCTTATGACCTCCTCAAGAACACCTTAATATCCACTCAAGACCCCACTCAAGACCACCGTAGAGTACCGTCATCATGAAACCAGTTGTTCTTATCTTTTCGACTACTGCGTAGGATGGAGCAAGCAGTACTAATGTAAGGCGAGTGCTTTTATATTCCATGCCCGGAATCTCAACCCTAACTCCTTCTTCATATTGCGTGACCGTATTTGTGCTTTGCTTCGTGGATATTCTTACACCCAAACCTTCCAATATTTTGTTTTTCTTATATCGGAGTGCGAGTATTTCAATCCTTTACTCGTACCGGTATTCCGTGCCTTCACGCACTCTCATGTGGTTGATGGTTGATGGAATCCTTATCTTTTCGTGAGCTTTACAATCACATTCTTTGTTCTTTTAAGCCTAACTGGATGAAAAAGGGGTTCGATATAAGTTCTTATGATATCAACGCAATGCTATACGAGAACACTCGTTCCTATTCCAACGCTGACTAAATGAGTCCGTAGTTCTTTTTTTACATAAATCCATGGATGAGCAGATTGACCTCGAAAACATACCCACACATATTCAGTTAGAAAATTGCAATCAAAATGGCATCATCATCAATGTGTTGAGATGCAAAGATCGCATCAACTCACATCACATCACGCATTCAACTGCAAAATATGACGCGATATGAGTGTCCATGTAGTGATGTGCGTGTGAAATCTTTTCGATATGCAGAGTGCGTAGCAAGCACTGACAATTGGCTGGCGCCAAGACAATATGTCACGCATCGCCACACCGCGCTCCTACTTCTGCAATCAAAATTCTAATAGAAATTGTGACGATTGTTACTGATGTAACTTCCCGTGTTGGGAAGTACGCGATGCATGCGAAGCGAAAAAGCAGTTTCCTTGCCAGAAGCTTGTAGTTAATTTTACTATCACAACAGCA
This sequence comes from Nephrocerus scutellatus, assembly GCA_947095585.1. Classification (NCBI taxonomy): domain Eukaryota; kingdom Metazoa; phylum Arthropoda; class Insecta; order Diptera; family Pipunculidae; genus Nephrocerus; species Nephrocerus scutellatus. Next base: position 123,330,320 of record OX352762.1, read on the forward strand.
ACATAGAATTCCAAGCCAAGCGGTCTGTCGCTCGCACTCGTAGACCTGTTTCGAGTCAAACTCCGTTTTAGCCACCGCAGATTTCATTATCCCGTGCCAACCGCATAACACCCTGTTCTCACGCAGCAGATATCTACTCCAAATGTCAGCTCGGAGGGAAATTAAATTTCTTGTGGAGTAATCCTCCAAAATGTGCACGTGGAGTAATGCGGTTTGTTTGTTGATGCTCTTCAATCTCTGTGGCTTTGTGGGTATAGCCCGTTTTGATGCAATTCGTTGGTTCTAGGAATGCGAATGTAACGAAATCAAAACAAGCTAACAAAAGCTGGCTTTGTTACCGCTCGAGATTTTTAAGCGAAAAAAATTCCCCCTTGGAACATTCCTTTGGATGTATGCGATGATGAATCCGTGAATCCAAACCGCAAACGAAATGAAAAGGAAAAACATCGCTTCAGGATATTGGTTGGTTGGATGACGGTAGAATAGAATCGTGTAAGAGCACTCTGCGAATATCCTAGTTCGTCGAGTATACCGTGCTCCATTTTTGACTATGTTATACCCTACAATCTGTAGTTTGGTTATTCACTTAAAATATGCGAGAGATGCTGGAGGAGCTTCGATGCTGATTGCAACAGAACAAAGTATAATGCAAATTACAGGTAGAATGAGTTTTAAGTAAAAGTTGTCACATTTTGAAAGCGCGAAGTAAGCTGTCAAAAATTATCTCCAAGACAGTGCAGAGCTGTGGAAAACTGATACCCTCCAGAGTCCTGCACAGATTCTATGCACCTTTATTTCGGTGAATCATCGTCATTGTCAATGTGTGCTGTACAGACGGTTTCTATCAATAGCTGAAGGAATAAGGTTTCATTCCAAACGCATTGATCTGTCTACAAATCAATGATCCTAATAATTTACTGATGTGCAACACAATAAAGCTATTGGCCGGTAAGCAGTTATGGTGAAGCGGTCAGGTTTCTTGGGAATTGATACGAATCCGACCTCCTTTCGGTTGTCTGTAAAGTAACAGTTGCTTAGGCAAATCAATTGTTTCAAAACTTTGGTTAACATAACCATAGTCGCATTACCAGAATTTCTAGAAAAGAACTAAAGAACAACACCTTCATCATCTTCTTGTGAGGAACAAAATTCTTGTGACCGAATTTTATGCACAAGTAGCATACTTTTTTCCTGAATTCGGGTGAACCCTGTACTAAGACAGTGCGGCCAACAAATAGATACGAAAGTCAAACGATAGCCAGAACAAAATCACGCCACCAAACTGGCCAATCAAAGCACAGCACGTCACGAACCGAGAGGAAACATAGAAATCCGAAAGGCATGATAATGATATAAAAGGGCAAACAGAGAGGCAGACTGTCTCTTTTGCACTCCGGATCACGTCGTCGTAAGTGGTAAAGTTTGATATTAAGCCTAAGCTTCATAAACATTCGCTGCCAACGTCGCTACACGTCGGTACACTTCAGGTTATCCCTGCCAAAGTTTTCCTCTGCCTCGTCGCTTTCGTACAACATAGCTTCTCTGTTAGATTCGGTACACTTCAGCTTATCGCTGTTAGACCGCCGTGGAATTCAAACACATCGTCAATGCTCATGTTATCAAGACCCACGTTCGTCGAGGCCACGTCAAAGCTCACGTCATTAAGATCCACTGTTCGTCGAGGACACGTCAAGGCTCACGTCACTTCATCAACGCTCACGTAATCAAGATCAACATCGTCAAGGGTCACGTCACTTCATCAAGGCTACATTGTCAAGGCCTACGTCAGTTCGTCACGGCTCGCGTAATCAAGACCCACAACGTCATGGCTCACGTCACTTCGTCAAGGATCGAGTCAAGCCTCACGTCATCAAGATCCACATCGTCAAGGCACAATTCGTCAAGACTCACGTCGCCAAGGTTAACTTCGTCAAACCCAATTAATCAAGGCTCAAGTTTCGTCAAGGCCTACGTAGTGCCCAGGCTACCTTAACATTAACCATGAAATAAATGCTGAATTGAATTGATAGTCCCACAGAGAGAAATTTTGCTGTAACGACCTATATCATTTTGAACCCTAGTCACCCTGAGTCTACCCCAGGCGGAAACTCAGTTATAGTCTATAAAACTCGTATTGAAATGTTAGTCAAATGCTTCGGCTTTCCTTGCAACACTGGATGCTGGATTTGCCTCAATAAGTTTGATGTCTATCCTCCTCGATCCTCGCTGCTTATGGGGGTATCTACAATACGAGCTATAAGTAGCTTACGTTCTTCAATCTGCCTCCAGGTATCTTCGGTAAGCCACTTGCTGTGCCTTGCCTGGCTTCTACCAACAATACTTTCCGCTTCAGATGTGAAAACATTTTTCACAGCCTTCCAATGTTCTTGGATTGATGTCGGCATTGAGCTGCTGATTGCTTCCACTCCTTGCGATAAATGATCCCTTAACTGTTGGCGTACTGAGGGGATCTTTAGCCGGTCGATGTTATACCTAGGCATTCGGATGATATTGCGGATTCTATGAACTGATGCAGTACGTAACTGGACAGTAGCTACCATAAGGTGATGATCCCGGACCATACCCATGTCGGCGCCTTGTCTGTTTCGGACGTCTATAAAAAAGCTCCTAAAACGTCGGCTGATCGCCACATGGTCGATTTTCTTGATAGATGGTTGCCTGTTAGTTGACACCCAGTTGAATTTGTGGCAGGTCTTATGCTCAAAAATGGTGCCACCTATGACAAGGGGGTTGGTGTTGCAGTAATCAACAAATCTTTCACCATTGTCATTTCGTTCGCCAATGCCGTTCTCCCCAATCACATGTCTGAGTTCTTCATTGTCGTTGCCTACCTTGGCATTCAAGTCCCCCCCCCCCATCACGATGACGATATCTCCGTTCGGCGTTGCATTGAATACAGCGCTAAGCTGAATTTAAAAGTTGTCCTTTTCAGTCGAGGGATTCGTTGAGGCGTAACACTGTATGCTCGTGACGTGCCGTACTCTAGTCCGAAATCTGGCCGATAAGATCCTATCAACATATGGGTGCCTGGAAATTAGGCCTCTGCGTGCTCTTGGCGTTAGCAGCAGACCCACTCCAGATTCACGGGGATTGCCGGAAGCTTTGCCGGAGTATAGAAGCACAGTGTTACACACGTTGGGGAATGGTACTCTCCCGCGTCGTACCATCTTACTTCACTCACTCCCAGTATGACCAAATTACAGTGAAGAAACTCACGTTCCAGTTAAAGAAATCTGGCATTTTGAGGTCCTTCATTGCCTGAGTTAAGGAGCGTTCTTACAATCCAGAAACCAATCTTAGCACGGGTATATTAGCCAAAAGTCATCATTATTCGATCATTACTTATCCGAGGCGTGGTGCCGGTTTCAGTAGCGGGCATTTTTCGGTGCCGCAGGCTGCTAACCCACGTTACCTAGACTAGAAACGCTCGACCATTCGCACTTGCAATTTTAGCCTACATATATAAGGATTTATACACATAGTTGCCCGGGGACCACCACTAGGAGGTAGAGCAAGCACTACATAACGAACTTGATTGTTACGCTACTGGCTCAAATCAAGTTTTGAGCCCGATCATCCCACAATGCAGATCCCCAAATAAAAATATGAAAGACATCAATACGGGTAAGATGTGGTTTCAACAGGAAAGCGCTACGTTCCATACGTTGATGACAACCATCGACCTATTGAAACCATAATTTGGCGATAGAAAAAATTGGGTGTCCAGATTGCGCTTCGTCAAGAAAAGCCGCGATGGATATATGCTCGAAATTATATCAAAATATTAATGCCATACATTGTTCTTTTGGATTAATAAAACAATTTTTTAAATTCTCTATATTAACTTCACTTGCCCGTGGGTCGGTCGTCGGTCGTCTGTCGTCTGTCGTGGAATCTTGCGATAAATTTTAAATCTACTTCCCAAGGCCCGATTTTATTGAAATTTTGCACTGGTCAGGGGGCTCCCATACAAATATTTTACAAAATTTTATTCGATTTTCTTCAAATTTTATGCACATGTATATCTCTGATGCACAACACCCGGGCCCCGGGTTCGTGGGACCCCATAAAATTTTTTTTAAAAAATTAACCCGATTTTCTTCAAATTTTATAAACGCGTGTATCTCCGATAGAAAACACTTTTTGTAGACTTTTTGTAGACCCCGGGATTTTTTTTTTTTAAACCGATTTTTTTTTTTTAATTTTATGTATGTGTGTATCTCCGATGGACAACACTTTTTGCAAAAATTTTGGTGGCGGGGTCTTGGGGCCCCATATAAATTTTTCAAAAAAAATTTAACCCGATTATCTTCAAATTTTATACGCCTGTGTATCTCCGATGGACAACATTTTTTGTAAAGTTTTTGAAGTGAAGGGCGCCCACATAAATTTTTTAAAAATTAGCTCGATTTTCTTCAAATTTTAAACACATGTGTATCACTGATGGACAAAACTTTTTGTAAATTTGTTGGAGTGATAGGGCCCTGAGACCCGTGTTGTGTCCATGTAAATTTTTTAAAAATTAGCCCGATTTTCTTCAAATTTTAACACATACCCATCTCCTCTGTTTTTTTTTTAAATTAAATTTCTTGTCTTATATTTTATAATTTTAAGTTCTATTTAGCTTAAAGAAACACTCATTACTTTGCAGGAGAAATGTTCCACAAAGTCGATATCTATCGACTATACTTGCTGAGAAAAGTATCTTTTTTGGTATCGGTGTAGATTCCAACAGCGTTCGGTTTAATTCAGTTTCCGTTTGGAGAAATCCATGCCGCCTTTGCGTTGTCATAATCGCATCCTTGGGTGCCAACAGTCGGTCGCTCGCTCGCTGGCTGCTGCTGCTGCTGCATAAAATCCTTGAATGGAGCAGAAAACCCCAAAAGAATCTAAAATAAACTAAAGTGGTGGTACAGATTGCAACGACAACGACGAGGCCGCTCGCCAATAGAATTTATTTCGAATTTATTTCAAAAGGATATTCCATATCCTGCACGAACGCACTAAGTAGTTTCTTTGTGTGAGAGAGATTTGGAGCTTCGCCTCGTTCAGTGTTCGTCATCGTTGGCGCACCAACCAACCCAGATGGAGGAGGAGGAGGTCGATGAGTAGTGGAGCATAACGTTGCCTTTAGAATTATTTCCATCCCGAGTGAGTGTGCACATCATCTTGCCTTGGCATGCAAGGATGTCAAAGTATTTCAATGGCGGTTATCCTTTCTTTTCTTTTCTTTTATTTAATAATTTTTCACCTCAAAACGCCTTTGATGGGCGTCAGCATTCATTGCTGCATATGTTTGTCTCTGATTGGAATGTTATTTGCGAAGGGTTGATGGGTTCTTGGTGTGATTTCTAAAACGTATATGGTGCAACAGTTCAAAAAGTTCTAAGTATATCCTTGGTGGTATGGCAATTTATTTCGTTGACTACATCAAAGGACTAAAGAATGTAACATCAACAGAGTCATAACTCATACATTACAGCAAGCGGTAATCCATAAGTGGGCAAATTATGGCCTCACACTTTTTAAATGGATTTTGTTTCGAATAACATGTTCACCCTTAACCCCTCCCTTCATTCATAGCAAATGTTTAATGGCGTTCAGCTGTTTTACGAGTCTGATGCTGCACGTTCTCTCGCTTTTATGCAGCTTTTTACCCTGAAGTTTAGTGGATTGTGCAGAGAGCAATGTAGGATTCCAAACCGTATGCACAAGCGGCACAAGTGAGCAAGTTAATAGCCCGCAGGAGTTTTCATTTCATTTACTTTGCATTATCCTTTGCGGATTTGCATCATGCATGCAGCATGCCCTTATAAAGGGCATTGACTACATTTTTATATGCAAGCGCGTGCCACTCCACTCACCCACCGGCTCAAAGTCAATACTCGATTTAGTTGTGGAATTGACTTTATGCGAATACATGCAAGTGGATTTATGAGGGGGGTTTTTGCATTTTTCCATCCAGAGGAATTTTAGTGGAACACAAAAGGAATATCTTTTTGATTTAATTTAAGCTTTTTCGCTTAAGCGTTTTACCGCATTTATGACTGGTGGAGTTTTTCTTTTTGAGAAGGCAACGTCTCTCTCTACAGGGGTAAATGTTGAAGAAGTTGAATGTTTATGCTTTCATGTTAGGTCACACTGTTATGTCACTTTGTTATGTACCATGTTAATGTCCCATGTTAAGTTACACTTTGATGTCCAGCTGTTAAGTCACACTCTTAAGTCAGTCGTTTTCTATATTAAAATTTTATTGCGAGCCCGAAGGGCGAAGCTAATAATCAGAGGACAAGAAAATTTTTCTAGCGTACGTGTGTCGGTTTGTGGGTTTGTGGGTTTGTCAGTTTGTCCGTTTGTATATCGTGACTTCTACCAGTCAGAATTTGATGGGACTTGTTTTAAAACAATTGGTAAGCGCTTGGCTTAAGATGACGTCGCACATCGCGCGTGGCGCGTGTATATGGCACGTGTTATTTTTTTTAAGTTTTTTTTTAAAACTCGGCTTGCGATGACGTGACAGATGTCGCGTGTCGCACATCACGTGTAGCGCGTGTGGCGCGTGTAATTTTTGTTTTTTAAAAAACATTTTTTTAAAAACTCGGGTTGCGATGACGTGACACGCGTCACATCGCGTCACGTCGCGTGTGGCGCGTGTTTTTTTTTTTTAATACTTGTTTTTGGCTTGCGATGACTTGACGTGTGTCACGTGTCGCGTGTGGCGTGTGTCAATTTTTTTTTTAAAATAAGTTATTGTTTTAAAACTCGGCTTGCGATGACGTGACGCGTATCACGCACGCACACATCTACAGGTCAGAATTTTTATGGGACTTGTTTTAAAACAATTGTTAAGCGCTCAGCTTGCGATGGTGTAATTTTGAGTTTTTTTTTATTCATAGGAGAAAAAAAATGTTTTTTTTTAAAGTAAAATCCTTTCTAGATAATTCAGTCTTTAGGCTGAATTACAACTATCCATATGGCGAACTGAGAAGCTCGCTTTACTATCTTATGTATATTACATATATTATAAAGTGTGGGCAATATACTGGTTTGTTTTTAAATCACAGTCTATATGGGCAAAGTTTTATCAAACGATTTGCTTGAAGTTGTGACAGCTCATCAGTCTAATATTTATCGATACGAAACAATCATGTTTTCGCTTGAGGAGCGTTTCGAAATATTGAAAACTTATTTTCAATGTCAGTGTTGTGTAGCCGAAACCGTATAAATAATTTTCAAAAGAAATATAGGTCGTGAATGAGCGCCAACCGGAACCGCTGTAGTGAAATTGGCAAAGAAAGTTCGTGAAGCTTGCTATTGGATAACAGAAGTGGTCTTCCGACGAGTCGCACGCCCGAGAATATTGCGGCTGTGGCCTATAGTGTGGGACAGAATCCATCGACCTCAACTCGACACCAAACACAGAAACTGGCCAATAGTAGCACCAGCCTGAGTAGAATACTGCACAAAGACCTCGGATTATTCACTTACAAGGCCCAGATGACTTAGAACTTGAAAGCAAATGACCATACGCTTCGATATCAGTTCTCTGCTTGAACCATCGATTGTGGTCGAAAAATCATCTTTTCAGACGTAGTGCATTTCCATCTCGGGGGCTATTTAAGTAAGCAGAATTGCCAGATTTGGGGTTCGGAACACCAAACATAATCGTAGAGAAGCCAATGTATCCAACAAGAACGAAGGTTTTGTTTAGATTTTGGAGTAGTGACCCATTTTTTTTCGAAAACTCTTCTGAAAAGGGCGTTACCGTCAATACCGAACGTTATAGACCCGTTTTGGAGATGTCAATTGGCCTGCGCGGAGCTGCGATTTGGTGGACTTTTTTCTATGGAGTTACAGATAGATCTTATGCGGAAAATTCGAGACAATTCTAGCTTAAAACATAACATTGCAACTGTTATTCGCGAGATAGGCACCGAAATTATGGAAAAAGTTCTTGAAAACTAGACTCACAGGATGGCTTACTGTATTCACAAATCGGAGACTCCAACCTTCACAACCTTCTGTTACTGTTACTGTTACTGTTACTGTTACTGTTACTGTTACTGTTACTGTTACTGTTACTGTTACTGTTACTGTTACTGTTACTGTTACTGTTACTGTTACTGTTACTGTTCCTGTTCCTGTTCCTGTTCCTGTTCCTGTTCCTGTTACTGTTACTGTTACTGTTACTGTTACTGTTACTGTTACTGTTACTGTTACTGTTACTGTTACTGTTACTGTTACTGTTACTGTTACTGTTACTGTTACTGTTACTGTTACTGTTACTGTTACTGTTACTGTTACTGTTACTGTTACTGTTACTGTTACTGTTACTGTTACTGTTACTGTTACTGTTACTGTTACTGTTACTGTTACTGTTACTGTTACTGTTACTGTTACTGTTACTGTTACTGTTACTGTTACTGTTACTGTTACTGTTACTGTTACTGTTACTGTTACTGTTACTGTTACTGTTACTGTTACTGTTACTGTTACTGTTACTGTTACTGTTACTGTTACTGTTACTGTTACTGTTATTGTTACTGTTACTGTTACTGTTACTGTTACTGTTACTGTTACTGTTACAAAGGCAACAGTCTCCTGTCGTCTAAGCGAATCATAAATCTCATGTCATTATCCATGAATGGCACTTGCGTTGAGGAAACTGAAAATCTCGCAATTCTCGGTATGTTTGTTAACGACAAGCTTCGTGAGAATGACCACAAATTTTGTAACGCAGCTACTCATCGTATGAATAGCTCCGACACATACCGTAGAACTAAAATCAATTTTTTTCTAACAGCGAAATATTAATATTAATATTAATAATAGAGTGGCTCAGTCGGCAAAAGCGCACGAACGGCACGCAAACGGCACAGGTTCGAATCCGACTGCGGTCCATAAATAGAAAACCTGAAAACTCTCCTTTTTTTATTCGCTTAAATTTATGGCACATAAGAGATAACATTAATTACCTGGCCGTCGCTGGACAACCAAACAGTGGGTGGGGACGACCAAGCCCAAATAGGTCTAAGTTAGAGTAACAAACCAGAAAATTACGAAATATTATCTTCTTTTATTTTCTCTAGGCCAAAATAATTCCCAAACGGCTGAACAAAAGTAGTATTGACCTGGAGCACAAAATTTAACTAAACGGGTGCTAGTCCTACTACACCAGTTAATGCATTTTTCAAACAAGGTTTGCCGAGTACAGTCACTCAGACAAATCGCCACTTGGCAAGCCTCACCGAGGATTTTTTATAAATAAATTGCGAGTCATTCCAGTCTGAAAACTACTGGTCAATTTCTCTGACCGACCGCTTCATTTAATGATGATCTTTTTGGATCGCCAGCTGAGCAACGTGCTTGAACACCGTTCTCAGCTGACCATCAAGCTCCATCTCACTTACTTTTCGATCGTCAGACTGAGCAGCATGCTTGAACACCGTTCTCAACTCACCATCTAGCCCCAACCCACTTGATTTTGATGAACAGCCAAGCAATGTGCCTGAACACCGTTCTCAGCTGACCATCTGACCCCATAGTCTATGTATATTCTTATTTTAAGCTATTTCTAATGTAATGTAAATATACTGCGAAATGTTTAGGTTTTCCAACCCGGTGCCACGATAAAAAGCACTTTCTGTTTTTCTCGAAATTTCCAATTTTACGGACAATTTTTTTAATTTCTATTTCCGGTAAAACCTTATTCGGACTATCACGAACATTTTTTTAAAAAGTAGGCCACATCGGTCCAGACGTTCTCAAGTGATGCGCTTACCAACGAACAGCATTTATATTTTAATTTATATAGATGTGATGTGGTGATGAATTTCATATGATATCATATAAGCTATGTGGGATTTTTGAAACTCAACTAAATGAATCGTAATACGCTGATACCCTGATGCTGATGCTATAAAGTTCAATTTCAATCAATTGCGTAATGAACATCAGTCCTCTTCGTTAATGGAGTTACCAGGAATCGCTGTCGATGTCCCAACTGGAGCAGTGAACTCGGGCGAACACGCTATGTGATGGCACTTTCCAAAATAATCCGCAAACAACATTGCTTTAGTTTCCTCGTATAATACCAGTTGGGTTCCTTAACCTCTTCCCCGAAAATACGAGTAGTACTGTCGAAGATGAATGGAGTGAAGGTGAACAGCCATTCAAGTATGCGGCGGCGAGTTTAACTGAGAGAGAGACAGTGCCAATGACAAGGTTGCATCGTTCCATCGAAACGGTACCGAGCTCCTTGTTGTGCGTTGTCGTCAGCCTAAACAGCAAACCACTCAATTGCCACTACGAAAGCACAACTCCAAAAGTGTTCCCCAATTACGTTAGCGTCGTACATCGATCCGTCTTCACGGTCTTTGACCATATTTGTCGGCCGGGCTACTGTGCCGGCGCATGATACACACGACTACCAAGAAAGGTAACGCTCGGTCGTTCACTGTAGTCACAAACAAGCACACTCGTATATAATTCGCATTTGCGAGATGAGATATCGCATCATCTCCATCAGGCATCGCCTTTTTGGAGAACATTTCGGAATTACTTCACTTTTTGTTGTTACGTTTAACGTTACGTTAAAATCGGAAAGACGAGGAAGAAAAAGCTCCTGAAACCAACAACAAAACGAGCGAAATCGTGATGGGTGGGCAGGCTTCAGTCAGCAGAATCATCCATAGTTCTTGGGACTCAATTGCGCTTCGCACTGAAGAACGAAAGGAAGCTTTGAACTTTCGCTTTTTGTCTGATGGGATGGTTGGTTGGTTGACATGACTTGACAATGTCATGCCGCCGAGTTTTGTCTGTCTGTCTGTCTGTCTGGATGATTGGATTAGGATAAGAATGGAAATTTGTGAATGGAACGTGGAAGAGACATGGTTGGGATTGCGATATACACCTGCGTAATAAAGTGACTGGGATAGGCGACGTAATTCGAATATAAATCGCATGCAATGAGGCAAAAGCCAGCATTTTTAGGCACACGCAGATTCTGATGAACCATCGTGGGGTCAATGGAAGATGACCTTAAAGTGCTTGTTGGCTCGGTTTCTACTCAAGTGAGCGAAGTTGCTGCTGGACTGGTTTACTTACTCATAGAAGTTTGTGCTGCTGGTCCAAAGTTCAATGAATTCACTCGGATAAGTTTATGAGTGAATAGGTTTGTCGCTTGTCGGCAATTGGGAAATCAAGAAAAAGAAGAAGAAAAACAAGGCGTGTCTTTAAAAGCAAACCGTGGTGTTTGTTCTTAGTTACCCTTTTTGGAAAGCTATTTGTGTTCATTTAATATTCCGAAGGTTGGAGAATTTCAAAAGGAATCTGGTGGGGCACAGAGAAAAAAATGGTAGACTGTGTCGTCTGCTCGGGACGAAAGAAAAGAAAAAGAAAGCATATTGCAGGAGCGTGGATACTGGGCAATTAGTATTCTGAGATGATGCAGTTTTCATGTTTCATATAGCATTTTGCAAATTGCATGATGCGTGTTGCATGTAGGTCATTGCAAGTAGCACGGTGCATATTGCATGGTGCAAGATAGGCGTTGCATACTGCATGCAATATATTGCGTGTTGCATGTAGCATATATCACGTTTCAAGTTGCAAGTTAGTTGTTGCATATTACATGTCGCATTTTACATGTTACATGTAGCATGTAGCATGTTGCAAGTTGCATGTTACATGTTGCAAGTTGCATGTTACATGTAGCATGTACCATGTTGCAAGATGCATGTAACATGTAGCATGTAGCATGTTGCATGTTACTTGTAGCATGTACCATGTTGCAAGTTGCATGTTACATGTAGCATGTGGCATGTTGTACGTTCCATGTTCCAAGTTAGGTGTTGCATGTTGCATGTTGCAAGTATCATGTTGCATGTTACTTGTTACTTGTTGTAAGTTGCTTGAAGATCATCTGTCACCCCTTATCAAACCCATCCCTAGGGGTACTAGGGGGTCCTACTGCCACTATTCATTTCAGCGACCCTTACAACTATGGGTTCGACATCAATATCTGTCATATATCATCCCTTCTTACCGATAGGAGCGCCGCCCGTGGGTTATTACCAAAACAGTATTTAATTCTAGATTGAAGTCACCAAGTTTAGTTAGGCGTTCCAGAGTTGTGCTGACACATGTATGTATAAAATCTACATAAATAAAAATGAAATGCTGTTTGTTGGTAAGCGCATCACTTGAGAACGGCTGGACCGATTTGCCTCATTTTTATTTTATAATGTTCACCATAGGTAGTGCGGATAGGGTTAATGCGGAAAGAAAATGGAAATGTTGCCCGGAAAATTAGAACATTTGGACATAACTGAAAGCTATTTTTTCGATGGGATTTTTGTATGAACTCCCGAAAATAACTAACGATTCGAACACGTATTGTCCCCTAATTCGTCAAGGATAATTAGGGAAATCATTCTTGGGTATATTCTAAGAAAAAAATCGTTCTACAGTAAGGGTCTATCTCGAATGTTGACATGATTTATCGGGGATTTAAGAAAAAGCTTATTATGGTGTATCCTGACCCACGTTAATGGAAATTGCTCTGTTAATAGTAACAGTAGAGACATCTTGTAGAACTTCATTTTTAGAAGAAATACTAGTCTTTGAAACTGCGTTTGAATAAAATTGATATTTTGTTTGAGTCTTCAGATATCCAACTTCAATACCTGTTCCAGTTTTCTTACCCATGCTAATTTGTAAATTTGAGGTTAATTTTCTCTAGAAAATGCTCGGCTATATGCTTGGCACAGCGTGGGCGTTAAGGAAAAGGAGGAGAAAAGAGGAGATGTCTATAAGCTTTCCTTTTGAATGCGTGTAGATTATAGTGATTTGGAAAGAAAGCGCTTGGCAGAGCGTTTCACAAACTTGTTGTACGACTGAAGAAAGAATCCCTGAACTTAACTGTACGTCCGAATACAGGCTTAAGGGTAAACGGATGAGCATTTAGAGCGCCACGAGTATTGCAGTTGAATTCAAGGAGTGGTGGCATGCAGCTGGGTATTTCTCTTGAGCACCGCCGGTTGAAGAAACGATAAAACAGTAACAAGTAGGAAATGTTCCTGCGGTATTCAAGCGAATCTTTTCTTCGCACTAACGATTTTGTATTTCTTCTAGCTGATGCAATGTACTTTAAGGCGCACCAGACCAGATATGACAATTGTACTCAAGCTTAGGGCGAATCCTTGTAGATAGTAGCCAGATCAGATGGAGTGAAATATTTGTTGCGATGAGAAATATGTGGTCATTCCAAAGCTTTTCGTTACCGCACATACCGAGAATTGCAAGATTTTCAGTTTCTTTGATGCAAGTGCCATTCATGGATAATGGAAGGATATTTAGGATTCCACCCATTTTGTTATGCTGTCTATGTCAGAACTTAACGTTCTTCACATACGTAGTTGTTTGAGTTCCACATGAGAAGTGGAGGGACGTTCCTCAAACTTATATGAGAAGCTGAGAGTTCTGTCGTTAGCAAAAGAGTGAATTGGATTAGAAGTAATGGACAAGAGATCATTAATAAAAATGAGAAAGAGCAGCGGAGACAAAACAGAGCCCTGGGGAACACCAAAATATATGTGATGTATTTTAGACTTGAACTCGTCCAAAACAACTTGAATTGATCGGTCCAAAAGATAGCTTCTAATCCAATGAAGCAGTTTATCAGCGACTCCATAAGCACGTATTTCTGACAAAAGAGCTTGACGCCAAACTCTGTCAAATGCCTTAGAAATATCGAGTGCAACAGCTTTACTTTCTCCAAATAGATGCAAAGATATACCATCAAATATGGGTCCCAGGCCACACGGATGTTGAGGGGAACTGCAGGAACTCCAGTTGCTACCGGAATGGGCGGAGGTGGGGAGTCCTATCGCGACACTGAAATTTGAGCTTCGGAAACTTGCAATATTTCAAGACAGGTCTGGCCGAAGCTTGACTTGAAGCGCTCAACTACGCTTATTTCCCTACAAAGACGTGAACTAAGAACGGTTGTAGGGATAATCACAGGACACTGCCTTCTAGGGAAACACGCGAGAAGGATGGGTGTCGAATATAATGACTTTTGCAGAAGTTGCCTGGACGAGGAGGAGGAAGAGACCATAGAATATCTTCTTTGCTCATGTCTGGCACTAATGCATAGAAGGCATAAACACTTGGGTAAGCGGATAATGAATAACATATCAGATCTCGAAAACGGCGAATTGGGAGATATACTCCGATGCATTAAGAGCTCCGAAAGAAACTTCTGATAAGGGGAAAGGTATAAGATCCTGTGGTAACACAAAGGACCGGTCTAAGTGAGCTTTAGCTGCCACCGCAACCTAACCTAACCTATACCATCAAATCATCAGTAGAACGTTGCCCACGAAATTCATACTGCCGGTCACTAAGGATTTCGTTGGTTTCAAGATATTTCTTGAGCTGAAAATTGATCAGCGTTTTCATGACCTTGGAAAGAATGGATGTAAGTGTATGGTTCGGTACGAAGAAGGAGGCGAGGGCTCGCATTTTTTGGATTTCCAACTTCTCGAGAAGAGTCCAGAAGAACAGGATATATGGAAAAACTTACGCAATGTTAATGCCAGCACCTCTTCAGAACTAATGTGAAAATACCATCAGGCCAAGCGAATTTGTGAGTGTTGAGATCATTTAAAACTCTAGCAACTACACGAGTACGAATGAAGATCTGTCCCATAAAGTATTCAATACTCGGAGGTGCAAGCGACAGCAATGCACAATCTGGAAGTGTGGAGCTAGCTGCAAGATGTGCAGCAAACAGATTGGCCATGCCCATAGAGCTGGCAACTGGAATGTCTTATAAATGAGCGTTGGAATCGACGATGAGGCTCTATTTTCGATTCTTTTCACGAATGACCAAAAATTCATACTACCTTTGGGACATTGAAATACTTTTGCCTCAATTTTTGGTCGTAGGCGTATTTGACTCGCCAAAAATGGGCATTGCAATCATTTCTGGCTCGTTTAAGATTTGTTCGGTTTTCCTCCGTAGGTATTGCTTTGTAAAACCGAAAGCATACCTCTAGAAGCCTCTTTACAGCTCGAGTCATACCCTCCATCTTCCTTTGCTTTAACAGACTTATTCCTGAAATGAATAAAGCCGCTGATACCAATAAGGATGGCATCTTCGGTGATATCCACGTTGCTATCGCGAAACAATAGCGAGCAGTCAATTACTCCCAAAGAATTTGTTAAGGCCGTCCCAATTGGCTTTTTTTTTAGTTTTTTCTCTAACTGCGTAGTTTATTAACGAAAAGTTAGCTGATTTCTATGATCTGTATGATCTGACGAGCTTAGAGGCGATAATAAATTGATGGAGTATTTATCAGGACGAGAGGTAAGGAACAAGTCAAGGGTGTTCGCGGAATGATTTGCAATGTCAGGTATTCGTGTAGACTCACTTACTGGATCAAGGTGACTATAAACTTAGTAAATATCTCAACACACCTTAATTCTGGTGTTGTCAGGCCAGAATGGAAAAGCCACCCAGAACTGTGTACATTGTAATCGCCTGATTCCAGTATCGAGTATCGTACTCGTATTTTGTGGCAACTCTTAAAATTGAATCAGACAGTGCATCAAACTCGCTCTGAATTGAAACATTGTCTAAGTTGTGGCTTCTGTAAAGGAAACAGTAGTGTATGTTCCGCTCTTGTACCTTTACTTTGCCTTACCATATGAAATTAAATTCCGGATTGGAACATTGGCTGAATTGAGGCAAAAGTCTGAGTAAGTTTTGCAACAATCTCACGAAGGTATAGAGGTGCAGCTATTTAGCTATTTAAAATCTTCTTCGGCCGAACTCATAAAGAATCCTGATTCGAAAGAGGTAATTTTCCACCATTCCAGAGATATAAAAAGATACCGAGCTTCATCTCAGCCAGAATGCCCAATTGAAAGGTTGTTTCCAATTCCTAAAAGGTCTACAAAAGGAACATACAATTGCTAGTCACCTTCAGCTATTATTGAGAAAGGACGTAGGTGTCCTTTCTTTTCCTTTTTTCCTCTTGAAACTAAAAAAAAACAACCCTTACAGTGCGTCTATCTTAATCTAATATTATTTTGAACCTTGACCTTTCAAAGAGCTTTAAAAGTTGATATACACTCCGTCTGCGTCTATAGCATGAAAGGGGATGATTCACATTAGGGCAATACCCTGCGGCCTTCAAATCTATACAGTGGGTGTCAAGTTCGTTTGGATGTCCTTCTGGGATTAAGTATCCTATCTGTTTGGCTGCTGCTGTCCTTCCCCAATAAAAGCTTCCCACACAAATACTTAAACAGAAAATCACTTAGAGTAAATAGCTGCTGGTATTATTTCTATTTCAGATAAAGAGGAACGAAAGAGGCGAGCACAAACCGGGACACCTCGTCCGCAGCGTTCGTGTCTGTGCGTAATTTATTATTTTTATCGTAACTTGGGAGTGTGAACCAAACACCCACCTCCCATTCACCAAACACTAAAGAATTTCTTACACAGAGACGCTGGGCATACAGAGAAGGCAGAGGTATCTGGATGGATCCCACTGCAGATGGATGTGGATGTTTTTGTGAATGACAGAGACAAAAGTGAAAGAGAAAGTGAGAGATAAAAAACATACAGCAACAATAATCCAATGGTTCTGAAACAACAACAATTGTCGTCCTTCGCTTATTGTGGCTGTGGCTGTAACATTTCATTATCTGGAGCGGAGATTCTCGCATCATCCACATTGTAGCGTCGAGTTTCGTGTACGCAAGGGAGCCACACAAAATAAGAACAGTCGGAGTGCAATCGCGACTTTCGCTATAGTCACTGTGACGCTGTGACAGTAACTGTCCATCCATCCATGCGCCAGTTGTCGCAGGTCAGTCAATTTTAGTGTCGACGTATCGCCCCGCTTGGGTTCAAGAGCGGACATTTCATGTGTTGTGTTGTTGGAGCAAGTGCTAGGGCCAGGGCAGGAAGGCAGATGAATTCACCGATTTCTTGATGTCCCCTCCGCACAGACATCGACGAACGTCTGCGATGTTAGTCCTACGTGCTGTGTGCTTCTGCGAGGCGATTTAAGGTTGTTGCCTCGCGAAGGAGAGGCAACTATTCACGAGTCTCCGGTCGCCACTATCGTGTGTTTTGGGGTTCGAATGATGGCAACGAAAGGAGACTCGACGAAGTCTTCTTCTTGTGGGGAGTGCGAGTGACTCTGATATGTGTTGTTGTGTTTAGGGTTTTCCTCTGTTGATTCAATACTTGAGCCACAAGCGGAAACATGTCCAGACGCACATTTCGTTGCCTCACGATTTGTTGTTTTTTTTTCTTTCGTCGTATCGTTTTTTGTGTCAGTCTTCGAAGCACATTGAGGTGCATTTGGAACAAACTGGTTTATCGCAACTCAACAACTGTAAGAGATGCATTTGTACCGGAGTTGGACTGTGGATGGCGAGTGGCAGTTTCGTATTTATGCATCGAAGAATGTTTATCTCTCGCGCCTTATGCACCAGCAGCGAATCATCCGAGTGTTGTGGGAGAAGCAGCCACTACGAAGTACGAACCACAATCTCTACTGTCCAGCAGCAGAACTTATAAATGTTTTCCTTCGACAGAGATGGCAGTGACTTCACCTCTTCTGGTACCTGATGGTCAATCCAATTTAAGATGCGTCGGTTGGTGTCCCCCTTGAAGCAACCAAAAGTGCGGCTATAAATTAATTTTCGCACGTAGTTGGTTGATATCGTAGGGAGTGTGCATGCAGTAGTAACGGCCGCGAAAGTGGACTCTCCAGCATTAGCAGGGAGAGGACATTAAACTATTTCCGACTTTTCAGCTGAACTGTAGGAAGATAGAAGTCTTCTTGTGCTCACAGGTACCCAATAAAATCGAAAGTGAAACAAAATAAAAAGTATTGCGTATGCCGAGTGACGCAATTCATCAGGGTCAAATCCCAGCTTGATAAAAGGGAAAAGTTTTATCTTTAAGTTAACAATTATTTTAATATTGCACTAAGCTTGCTTACCTTTTGACGTCCGATCGGAAACTTTTTTGAGTTTTTTTTTGTTTTGCTTAAAAGTTTGGTCTCCCCACAAATCTAAGCATCCTGCCAGTCAAAAAAGTTAACAGAATACACTTGTAGATCCTGCTTTTTATAAAATCTCTCTTTTCTCCATCAAGACCCGTCACGCAACCCCAGTCAAGACCATCTCAAAACGCCCTCATGACCCAACGACCCAAATAAGATCAGCTTCAAGATTCCGTAAAGACCCATTCAAGACGCACCTAAGATCCCACTCAAGACCACCTTAAAATTTCCTCAAAACGTCACTCAAGATCCTATCAAAACTTTAACAAGACCCCCTTAAGAAACCATCAAGATCCACCTCAAAACTCCACCAAGACCCCACTCAAAATCCTCTCAAAACACCCTCAAGAACCACATCAAAATCATCTCAAAACCATCTCAAAATTCCCGATCCAAATTTTTTCAAAAAGTGTTGTCAATCGGAGATACACATGTGTATAAAATTTGAATAAAAATTGTATGGGTGCCCCCCGACCCCGAGCCCGGTCCCTACAAAATTTTTACTAAAAGTGTTGTCCATCAAAGATTCTGTAACGAGGTTTTCCCAACCGGGGTTCTAGCGTCAGGCGTGAAGGCAAGGACTTCGCTCTTAAACCATTCAACTGTAAGGAATTCTACCGTTAAGCGTGAAATGTGTCCTGCTCTAACCATTGAGTCAATACTGGTTCATCTGTCGAGACGGACGTTGATTGACGTAGACCAATCCGTGTCCGAAGAGGATCTTGGAACTATGCCCTATGTTGGCGGGATTCACGTTAATCGAAAGACACATCATGTCCGCCGAAGGTTAATTCGAAATTTCCAATAGGTTGGTACGGTATGATAAGTCTTCAACTAATTCAAATGGGCTGGACAAAAATAATTGCAACTCATCGGCACACGGATTTTTGAATTTTTACAAACACTTGGCGATAAGAGCAATAAACAATAAAGGTCATAAAATCGAACCCTGAGGGATGCCAGCTAAAATCACCTTATAAAGTTAGAGCTAATGTCGCCGCAATCTTTACGTGTTTATCAAAAGCCTTGAAGAAATCAAAGAACCAGAATACTCTCTTGAGTTTGACAATCGCAGTAAAGCGGCTATGCTCCGCTCTAAGGCCAGAGTGTTGTGGTGAGAGCAGTTTGTTCGCAGCGAAATAACTGATTGTTTCGCTATAGATCTCTGCAGAACCCTCGACAGCCAGTTTAGTATGCGTATCCGCCTATAATTATTAGGTGAGGGCGCTGATCTAACGGCTTCTTAGCTAAGGGGATAATTAAACAATCTAGCTAGCTTGCTAACTTACTAAGAAGGTAAACAAAACCTTTTTGTCCGCCTGATTTTGTTGTCCTTATAAGGATCTGAGAACTCGTAAATTCTCTCAAAGACGTAAAAAGCGATATGGTGTGCCACGACAAACCTAACAGGAAGCACATTAGCCGGCTAATTTGTCTCCTTGCAAAATACAAAAAAAAAATCAAGATGAGCGTCATACTTTTCCGTCTTTCTGTAATCCAAAGACACCATGACAATGGTCATCTAGTCATCTCCCATACCGTCAGTGTGACGCCTCGTCCATGATCCGAGTGATTATTCATTTTCAATGGCGTCTTAGACCCTCAGAATCGCACGCTATGTGATTCAATGCCGGCGATTGAAAGGTGAAAGAGCACAACAACAGCAACAACAACTACTGTTAAACAGGGTGTGTCGAAGACGTTTTCCATTTGAAAAACGGAATAACATTTCAGTTGTGCTGCGTAGAAATTGGCCAGCACCTTAGCTCAGATTACAATCGACCCTGACTCAATCCATCATCCAACCCATATTGAGTACACTCATGCACACACATCCATATACAGTTGCTCTACAGCACAGCGTTTCAACTGATGACTGATATCGACGGACTGATACCAGACGGCGGCGTCGACACTCGACAGGTTGAATGACCCAATTCGCAGCAACCTTTGACGAGTTTGTTTACAATAATTACTGGCGCAATTTTTTGTTGTTGTGCTGTTTTTTTTCCGCTCTCTCACTGTCTCCGCTACATCAGCAACTGTAACTCAATCAAGAAATAAATGAAGGACGGACAGAAAAACGTATGGCGTCGTTTCAGGCTCCACGCTCCACCCTCCGGCTTGTAATGAACATTGTGGTAGGTGCGGTACTGCCATTTGTTACGAAATTCACTGAAAGTTCGACGCTCAGCTCAGCTCGACGGCAGACACACCAGCAGAGACTTGATTGCTGAGGGTGCAGCTTTCCAGCTTATCCTGTGATCTGTGCTTGTGAGTGTGTTGGTTCTTCTTGTTTTGTGTTTTTCAATAAGGGTCGAACGCCTTCGTTGAGTTCATTGATTGATGATGGGTTGCGATTGGTTCATATTGGCGCGACGCAACTCGGTTGTCGCAATAGTATTAGTGGAAAGATTGCGACATACGATTTGGTACTAGTTGCTCTTCTCGCTTGCAGATGTGTGACTATTTGATGAAATTCTGGAAGATTCTGTGTAGCATATAGGCAGAAATCATAGTAAGTCTTCATAAATTTGGAATTAAAAAAATGTTGAATTGTCTCAGGGTGGTTCAAAAACGGACCAGCGGAAATATAAGTTCTTAGCGGCCAGTTAGAATATCACGAAAACGATGGGCAGAGAAAAATGCTTAATTTTATGAAACCAAATAGACCTTGGCCTTCTCGGAATATCCTTGGCCGGGATAAGTTTTATCTTCAAGCCCTCCCATGTACTGCTAATCTTTTTAAAACCCTTACCAAGAAAATTGAGAGACGCCTGGTCCTCCCATTTGATGACCTGGAAAACCGTAAGGACATCCGAGCAATTAAAAAAGACGTTTACCTTATTCATAAGGTGTCCCATGACCGATTCGAACGGCCTATCGTTCTTAATGGCAGCACATCTGTTTAGAATGGGTTTACTGCTTTTCGAAACTTCATCGATCAGCGTCACATTTACGCGACTGCTGCCCACCTCTTTATACGAGGGTTTGAATGCTCTATCCTTCTAACAGGAGGAAGTTATGGTCTCCTTGCCCTTATTGGCCACCTTAGCATTCCAAGTGAAAGATGCCTAGGTTGGCCCACCCTACGTCGGGAGCCAAGCCTTCTTCGCTTCGCTGCTGGGCTAATCTTGAGACCTGTTATGTTTTTAGCTAGTGGCAGGAGTGACAGACACCTCGCTGCTGCCCAGGCCTTTTGCTATACTCCTCTAATATTTTCTGGTAACGGAAGCTATCTTCAGCGTCTCTGTCGTGAAAAGTACCCGCTGCCTTATTCTTTGCAAACTTATCCAGAATTCTGACAATCCACCGGTACTCCTGCTTCCGACAGATGCTTTGGGTACTACGCTTTTTGTCTTGCTTCTTAGGGTCCGCACCTGCGGCCTTAGGTATTGCTGTTATCGTTTGATAATGAGTCTGATATGGTCTGGTTATGGAGATCTCGACTCGCACTGCCCTGTAGACGAACACCTAACCTGGTTCTTGCGTTACATCAATCCCCTAGTGCCTGTTGACTAGACCCCAGAAGATTATTTCCGGACGTCCTTCCCAGCTTAGTCTTCTCCTCTTCCTTAGTATTATTGAAGAAAAAAAATTTGTTCTCCATACAAATCCCACGAGTGAGTCAGAACGTACAGTCCATCCTGTCCATCCTGCCCCGGGCTGACGTACAAAGATAAGGAACTTAATACAGCCGACTTTGGCTGAGAACCGGAGTGGACCCTTAACGACTACTTATCTTTAGCCACCTATTGATCAGGCAGCCATCGGCTTAGCTTAAAAACAAGTGAAAAACAGTTTACTGAGGATTGAATTGCGCCGTTACCTCACATCCTCGTCTTATATCCGGGCTTGGGACCGGCTGATAACTATCCAATAACTATCTGACAGAAGTCAGGGGGACTGGCTCATAACATTGCGGCGATGGACGGTACTGATGATAAATTGATTTTCTGATTGATATTAAATTTTAAGCTCGATGCTACGACTGCCACTGCTTGGTTTGTTGGCCCTTATTGTGTGTCTTTTCTGGCGGCTGGTGCGTGGCAGCAAATGGCTTCGTCAGATGTAAGGCAAAGTGCAACACCCGGAAAACACTGCAAGTGGGCCCTTGTGCCGTAAAATAAGAAATATCAGCATTGGAGGCTCATTTTATTCAAATGGTCTGTCCTGCTGGGTATTTGTCCTGTTGGTGAAATTAAAATTTAAATGAAAACAATGGTATGCATTAAAAATTAAGAAGAAGAAGAAACACAGAAACATAGAAGACATATTGGCAAAAAAAACCTTAAATTTTCCTCTTAAAAAGCCTGATGGGAACAAGGACACTCAGAGTTATTACCAAATTTTGGTTTTTAAAGTGACATCGAATTAAATGTCCCACACGCCACACCATTAGGAAGGACGAATATTCGCAAAAGAGCAAATGAAATTTCTATGGATAATGTCGCGGCGTCTACTTATAGTCGCCTCCACTATACGTGTGTCAGCAGACACCAGACGGAACACAGCGATTCATTCATGTTCGCCACCATCACCACCACCCACTCGAGAACAAAATGAAGCGCGGCCAATGGCCATTGCGGTCAACTTAGCTGCTCCGGTGAGCCACGAGCAAGGCAGGTTCATGACCGCAGACGCAGCACGATGTAGAGTTGGCAACGGTTAGACTTAGGGAGAGGGAGTGAGTGTCGAGTGGGTGGAATGACGGCTTCGTTTAGTATTTTACTACTCATCGTCTCATCGTTTATCATCGAATATTTTGATGTCGTTGTCGTCGTCGTCGCCGGTTGATTAACTTTTGTCGATTCCCAACAACAGCCACTACCTTCTGTAAACAACTTTGCTTCACATAATCGGCTTAGGATGAAACGAGGACGTCCTGAAATTGTTATTATTTGCAAACGCGCACCAGCTCCTCTTTCATTTCCGATGATCTCATTTGGAAATTAAAATTATCATCACTCAACGTACGTATGAATAAATGTGTGTTTGGATGTATGTGTATCATACTACATACATAATACCTGCACATATGACGAACACCAAACCAAAAACTCCCTGGTGTCATCGGAACGATAAAGCTTAGAAAATAATCAAATACTCATACGTTGGGAATACTAAAAATTAAAATTCCAAAATTTGTTAATTTTTGTGGGAAAGGGACTAATGGACGAAATGACGAAAAACTTCTTCGGCACTCTAACTCTAAATTTTTTTACCATAAAAAAAATTAAAATCTGGATTAAGATTAGGATTTAATACTGGAGCACGTAGGTCGAGCAAGCGCAAAACGGGTTATGCGTAGATATGGACGTTGCGTAATAGCACTATGCTCAGGTCTGGACGCTGCATAGTTATGCAGGATCGTAAGTCGAGGGGAGCGTAAGACGAGCGGTGTGTAACTCGGCTCATACGTAGATCAGTTTGTTTGTGACAACACGGTGCGTAGAAATGCATGAGAGTATTTTGAGCAGAGAGTAACAAGGATGATGCCTGTGTCTGAAAGTTGCATGACAGCACGATGCGTAACCCAGAACGTTGCATATAGTTGGAAGATGAGTAAAAATACAAGATCTTTAGTCGAGCCGATCGTATACTAGGTGATGTAGAGATCTGGACGTTTTCTTAAAGTACGATGCGTAGGCTTGGACGAAACGAACTGTTTGGGGACGTTAACTCGATTGGATCATAGCTCGGGTGATACATTTATCTGGACGTTGCGTGAAAGCACAATACGTAGGCATGAACGATGCATAGAGATGCAAGAGCGTAAGTCGAGCAGAGCGTAACTCAAAGTAAATGGCTAAATATATGTAGATATGAACGATGCGCAGAGATGCAAGAGCGTAAGTCGACCGGATCGTAACTCAGAGTAAATGGGTACCTAGACGATGCGTATTGATGCAAAAGCGTACATCAAACAGAGCGTAGCTCAGGTGATGCAAAAATCTGGATGTGGCATGACACGTATGCCTGGGCGATGCGTAGATATACAGAACTGTAAGGCAAGTAAGAGCTTAAGTCAAGGTAGAGCTAATTCTGGTGATGCGTAGCTCTTGTGATGCGAAGATCTGAGCGTTGCGTATGTCTGTGTGAGGCGAAGTAGTACAGAAGTGTAAGTTGAGTGAGACACATTTCAAGTGATGATTAGTTTACACATTAGAGATAGCAACGTTCAGTTAAGACTAAAGCCAAATTTGTAGCTTACCAAAGCGCGATCGAGCCAACAAATACAGAATATCTGCTCGGATGTTTCCCTTCGTTGGCGAAATTCTGTCGTCTAATTTCTTCTGTGTTCATTGTGACTAACAATGGGTAACCTAAACGCTAAACGGTTAATAGCCCACAAATTAAAATTAAACAACTCCTCCGTATTATCATATTGCCATCCTTCTTCGTAGACTTTCCCTTAAAGCCATCCTCTTATATTTACCATGATGTCATGCCAGGCAAAAATTGGCAGACATTTTAAAAAATCCTCATTATGCCTCTGAACCTTTGCGGTGTGTAACTCGGCATTGGAAAGTCCGCATCGTTGTCCATTAAGAAACGCTGTTTCTTGTATGGATTTGCAGACTACAGTGGGCTTTTATAATCAATCCACTTCCACTTTGTCGTATAGTTAAACTTTTTGGGTTTAGAAAATACAACGATGTGCCACTCTCTTTTCCATTTCCGTCTTTTTAAATTCTTAATATTAACTTCGCGTGATCGTGTGTTTGTCTGTTGTGGAATCTTGCGATCAATTTTTAACCCACTTCACAAAGCCCGATTTTATAGAAACTTTGCACAAATGCGTATTTCTAGTGACAACACTTTCTGTTAAAATTTGGTAGTGATCGGGGGGCTGTAGGATCGGGGAGCTCCCATACAATTTTTTTTAAATATCATATCTCATAGCGGCATCAGGTCACGCACGTGTTTTGTGTGCGCTGGTGCGCTCTGTATAGCGATGCTTTACAATTGGGGTTGTTTTGTGGTTAAATTGCAGTGCTTCGCATGAGTTTTTATTTTTCAACATTTATAGTGGAATTCAGAATTCTTCGCGTTTAGGTAAAATTTTAGCATGCAACGAAAGCTACGACACGAAAATTTGTCACGAAATACATTTTTTACTTATGCATTGCTTGTTGTTGTTGTTATTTGGGAATCTTTTGAGGGACTTTTATGGGTTATATGGAGTTTTTTGGGTGTCCTTATGGGGTCCCTTGGTGGTTTTTTGGGAGGCTTTTGGGGGAAGAGGGCTTTTTGGGGTCTTTCGGTTTCTTTTTGAGATCTTTTGAGCGACATTTAGGAGATCTTTAGGGTGGACTTTTGGGGTTCTTTTGGGGGTCTTTTTGGGGTCTTTTGCGTTTTTTTTGGGTATTGGTTTGACCGTATTTTAGGAGTATTCTGGTGGGTCTTTTGAGGATCTGTTGGAATTTTTTTGTTGATAATTTTGGAGGTCTTTTTGGAGTATTTTGAGAGTGTTTTTGGTTCCTTTTGGGGTTTTTTGGAGGGGGAGGGTTCCTTGGAGATCTTTAGATTTATGGTCTTTCATTTAATCCATAGGATCTTTTAATTGGCGTTTTGAATGATCTTTTGGTGGTTTTTTGAGGGTCTTTTGGGAGTCTCATTAAGGTCTTATGGGGGTCTTTTGGAGGTCTTTTTGTGATCTTTTGGAGGTATTTACGGAGTGTTTTGAACATATTTTAGGAGTCTTCTGGTGGGTATTTTGAGATTATTTTGGGGGTCTTTTAGAAGTCTTTTGGGGGATCTTTTTGAGTGTTTTGAGGAGTCTTCTGGTGCGTTTTTTGAGGGTTTTCTTTGAGGATTTTTTTGATAATTTTGTATTTTGTGTGTGTTTTTTGGTCCTTTAAGTTGTATTTGAAGGGTTTCTTGGGGATATTTTGGAAGTCATTTGAGGGATTTTCATTTTATACATGGGGATCTTTGGAATTGTATTTTGGAGGGTCTTATGGGGGTCTTTTGGTGTCTCTTGAAGCTCTCATAGGGTCTTATGGGAATCTTAGTGGGTCTTTTTGGAGGTCTTTTGGTAAATCCAAGCATCCACTTTTATTTCTACAGTTTTTGGGATTTCTAAGGTGCAACAACTGTATGGCATTTTTCAATCTTCTTGTCTGTGAAGCGAACATTTTGCCCTGTCTCATTGTCAGCTCGAAGTTGTCCTGAAAGAAAAGTTATTGCCTTTTGCGAATGCAGTAGCAGAAACCATGATGACATATGTCCTGAACTAATACAATTCCAACTTTAAAACTACTTTTACTTTTATACGATTCCGAAAGGCACATAAGGGACATTATGCGCTTATGTTCTTCAGCAAGTGAGGGTCTTGAAGGTATCGTAAAATTTTCAAAAAAAGAAAACACTTGTCCACAAACAAGTGGTATAGACTTGGCGTGTATGTATACGTGAATAAAAATGTCATTTGAATTGACAATTATTGTCCCTTTCCTTATGAGAGATTAGTGCCTGGAAAAGCGTCTTACCTGGCTATTTATGTTGACGCTTTACAAGCACAAGCTTTGTCTTCCTTTGACGACGGTTGAAATCGATCTCTCCAGATCGAATTGAGAAAAAAGTAACATGCTGACGTTTTGAAGGCTTAAGCATTTCTTTATTTGCCGATGATTAGCTCTGCGTCACCGGACTTTACATGATGTTTCTGCAAAAGTCCGGCGTCCGGTCCAAAAATCGTGTCCAACTTTCCTTGTAAATGAAAAATTCGCTACAATTCAAAAGAGACGTACTAACTACAAAAGCAGTCATCGCTTCCTGGTAATGAATGCGGTCTCTGGCTAATTAATTAATTTCGCACAAAAATGATTCACAAACAAAAACAACAACAATAATAATTTTGCGTTCTTTTTCGGCTTTACCGCGATGATAATTACAAGAAACCGAAATGAATCATTTGAGCGGACATCGCCTTCTCGCGGTCAGATAAATCATAATTTTCCAAATTGAAAGAAAAACCGCAAAGGTTTTTTGGTTTTTTTTTTTTTTGGGCGGCGGCAGGCGGACCACATGGGAAGCGTAGTGTGTGTATCAAATTCAGAGCCACTCACCACTCGCATGGCACGGAACACCAATTTACATTTGTACCTTTTGGAGAGGCGGCGATAGCGTAATCTCCTGCGACTTCATTATATCACACGCCGACGACGCACATATACTCGAGTATGGCAGCATACATAGTAATTACCTTTGGAAGCGTTTAGCATACCAATTTGGATGGAACGTGACTTTGCATTTGTTTTGACCTCTGCACGGAGGGGAGAATAGAGGAAAGTGGATTTGGATTGAAGCTGATTTCTGTTGATATACGCCG
Organism: Nephrocerus scutellatus; assembly: GCA_947095585.1. NCBI lineage: Eukaryota > Metazoa > Arthropoda > Insecta > Diptera > Pipunculidae > Nephrocerus > Nephrocerus scutellatus. The sequence continues at coordinate 123,357,770 of OX352762.1, forward strand.
CCACAGCTTGTCCAAGTGGGCGGTTTGATATACCGCGGAATCGGTCATAATTACGATGAATATCGCATGTGAGGTGAGCGCTGAGTCCGACGAAATTAGACGAAAATCTTTCTGAATCCCAAGTGGCAGTCACCTCTATTTATATTGGAGATGAACAAAAATGGACGCGTTTTCCTGAGAAGAAGGCGCAGCAGCAGATTACGGGAAAAATCTTTTGAAATGATTCCCATGCAAGACGACGAGTGGTCGAGTTCTTTAAATAAAAACGCCAAATGCCATTCGGCCAACGATGGATGCTCTCCCGCAGGTAATACGATTTGGGGCTTTTTATATTGTTGCCACATGGGGACGCGCGGTGATAACGACAACAACAACAACAACAATAATTATTATGACGAAACGTTATAGAGTCAACGCTCGTTCGTTATTTGCTGTATTAGCGTGGTGCGTGGGAGGCGGCACACCGCCAAGCCCGAGACCATTGACCAATTTTCGCATCGCGTGTTCCCCAGAGACGGGCCAAAGAAGGAGGAATAATTTTCTGTTCGTTTATAATTTTTTTCTGGTATTTTAATTTTTCGTTTCCATTAATCAAAATAATCGCAACGACATCGCCGCCGGCCGCGTCGAACCGAAGACCCCATGCGATGGTGAAGGCGACGACGATCAGAACGAACGAATGAACCTTTAGAAGAGATTACTCATGACAGCTTTTAAAGGATTTCATCATCAGCAGCAGCTTTGTCATCAACATCATTTCATCATTCCCCCGATTTGGTGCTCTGATTACGCTGCCCGAAGGCGGTGCACTCTTAGATTTGCTGAATTCACTTTGTCGAAGTCGAAATCAAAAATTATTTTTTTTATTCAAATTTCTAGCCGAGAAGTGACAATAATTCATTTAATGTCAATTGGAATTGGGTCTTATAAGGAAAATATTCCTCAATTTAAAAGTTTAAGAATCACTTTATGACACTGAGGAACATGGGAAGAGTTAAGTAAAGAGCTCAGACAAATTGTTCTTCCGAGACGATTTTGTGCTCAACTCATGGACCGAATTCCAAACTGCACGTGTGCATACAAAACACGAAACAGGCGCTGATGAGATGGAAAACGCCGCTAACGGCCGAAGAAAAACTCGACCGCATTTACGACAACTTCCGAGTCATCATCATATTTGGCTCTACAACCGGGGTCCGGTCCTGGCCTCCCGCAAAAAGTCTCTCCACCGGTCCCGATTTCGAGCCGATGTCATCCAGTTTGGCATCCCTAAACTCTGGGCGTCCTGGTCTACGCCATCCTTCGAGCGTAGGCTTGGCCGGCCTCGCTGTAGTGTTCCATAAATCCTACCACAAAGGACTTTTCCGAACCTCCGAATACCGCCTCTATATTAAGAGACGGGAGTTCCCTAACGCTTTGGCTAAGGTTTATGACTACATACAAAGTGCGTTGCCCTTATCTCGACTATCACTTCCACCAGCTCGAACAGGGGTACTACTGTTCCACTCTACCGCTCCACCGAATCGACCAGCGGTATCCACAGCCAATATAATCCGCTCGATCTATTCCACCAACCGAAGTACCAAAAATAAGTCGTCTTGATACTGTATATCAAGATATTTTAGCGCCATTCCATCCCATACCGGCAAGTCGACACCCCGCTCGATCGACCAGGCTAACTTTTTTATCACTTCAACCAGTTGTCCAAGCAGCCTAACTAGACTTTTCAAGCTGACGATCACCATCCGTTTAAAGGCAACGCATCAGTAGAATCCAGACGTCAAATCATCCCAGCAGAATCGCCACCGAATTGTCTTCACACACAGTCCGCACTACGGCCAGAGTCAAACTGACAAGTGCGACAAGTCGTACGACGTGTGGACAGGTAGAACCACACCCGCCGTGATTGTCATGTCGCACCGAAAAAGAAGAAAAAGCCAAGACTCAGCTGTGGAAATACCTCTGAGAGATGTACTTATCATTAAACCGTTACGCAAGACACAACACCGCTTTCAGATAAACTGTCACCGCTACTTGGCATAAAACCGCATAAAACCGAACCGCCACCACAACATACAACTTCTGTACAAACTTTACTGTCCGTCCATCCACCGATAATATGCAACTACACGCTGATGACAGCTATTGTTCCTTCTATTCGTACCGCTGCAAAAATTATAACCGTTCCGATGATTAATACCGCCCCGACGATGAGTACAGTTTTCACTCCGATCACCGATACCACTCCGCAGATGACTACCGCTCATAAAATGGCTTCCATTCAAATCACCGATAACACTCCCAAGATGACTTCAGCTTCAATTACCGATATCGTCCCACAGAGGACTTCTGCTCCGATTACCGATACCGTACCACAGAAATTTATTAAAGACATGTCCAAATTCGTCTGAGCTTACTGTTATAATCCAATAACAATAACTTATTTAAAAAAAAAAAAATTGACACGCGCCACACGCGACACGTGACACGCGTCAAATCATCAGAAGCCAAGTTTTAAAACAAGTATTTAAAAAAAATACACGCGACGCGCGCAATGTGACACGCGTCACGTCATTGCAAGCCAAGTTTTAAAAAAAAAAATTTACACGCGCCACACGCGACACGTGACACGCGTCACGTCATCGCAAGCCAAGTTTTAAAACAAGAAATTTTAAAAACAACATAGACGCGCCACACGCGACGTGCGACACGCGACGTGCGACACGCGACGCGCTTCATGTCATCGCAAGCCAAGCGCTTACCAATTGTTTTAAAACAAGTCCCATCAAATTCTGACTGGTAGAAGTCGCGATATAAACTCGGACAAGCGTACAAGCCGACAAACCGACAAACCCACAAACCCACAAACCGACACACGTACGCTAGAAAAATTTTCTTGTCCTCTGATTATAAGCTTAAATGTTCTGTGTAGACTCCTCGAGTATTTTTGTAAAAACTTAACATTTAGCTTTTAATTGGGTTCTGACAAGGCTGCATTCTTACACCAATACTTTTTATTAAGGGTTTAAGTCTACCGAACTAAGAGTAAATAAAAAAAACTTTACAATTTCTTGTTCTATGACCTCTGACTGGGTAGGAAAAGATAAACATTATTCGCAGACGTGTCTAGAACTAAAGCGCGGGTATACTGCTTTAGTAAGTTGTAATTACGTCCTAAGTTTGTGGCTCTGGCTCGTGGGCATAACCCAGCTGGTGAAGTCATAAAGTCTACTCATAAGTCTGGCCAAGTTTGCACCAAAAAATAGTTTCTGTTCTGTATCTATTTTGATTATTCTGATTGGTGGAAGTGCGATCAAACCTGCAAGTGATGGCTATCGATAACTTTTTGTCCAAAATAGAAAAGCTAGACCCTTCCAAGTAAACTTAAACAAAAAAATGGTAAAAAATCATTATTACGGAACATCACTCTCGCAAACACTGATTCACGATGACGACCATAGCAACATAAGGAACCTAGACTTGGGTGACCAAAAATCGGAAAGAGCAACAAATGTATTTCAATATCCTTCGGAAATCCCTTTTGCTAATAGCAGCACATATTTTCGGCAGAAAGTATAAATAATTGCGACACGACACGATATGAGACACCAAAGTTCATTACACTTAACGGTGCCAGAGCAGACATAAATATTTTTCCTTTAACTACCACCTCTTAACCTTTGGCTGACAAATGGCATGTTCCACATCTGAACCTTTTATTGCAAACAACAAACAAAAACAACAACAACCAAACAAGAATACATTTTGCCGACACATAAACAAAAGAAGTCTTGTGATGCTGAAAAAACGACAGACCGACCCAACAACAAATCGACTAAGTCGTTGGGGGGGCGGGGAGGTTAAAAGTTATGACACTTTAACAGCTTACAGTGCGGAGTGTAATAACAGCATCAGAGGACAATAAAATAATAGCAACGAACGACTGTTGCCAGGACGATTGTGACACGATTTTCATAAGAAAATGTCACAACAAGTTAAGTGCGGTGTACTCGAACGTACACGACGGAAAGTGGTCACTGCCCGTATGTGTAGTGCCTCCTCTGAGGTGCACCACTTTCCCGCCATGAATAATAACTTGAACTCTGCATAATTTGTATCGAATGACATATGCAAGTATGGGGTTGGGAGCAACGACAACGACGACGACAACATTAATGATAAATTGAGTTTAAGCGGAAGACCGACAAAGGCAACAACGAAGACTGCGCTACATTACCAGGACATTGTTTGAAATGAGGAGGCGATAAGCAGTACAGGACCTGTATATATAAAAAATAGTAGTTTCTCAAAGAATGAGCAGACGGAACGGAGAAAATAGAGTCGCATAAGTAACCAACTTTGCTCCTTGTGTGAGGCACAAACCCCAATGTGCGCACATGACGTGCCTTAGCCAAATGTATTATTCATTCAACCAATGATCCTTCGTCACTTACCTACTAACTAGCTGCACACAGCATTTGAGTTTTTTCACCGCCTGCCCGCTCGGCTTCTCATAATATGCAAAAAAATAAACCGGCGGTACCCATTCAAATCGCATCAGTTGGTATACAACTGCCCTGGCCATGGCGATGACTTTCTTCGGTCTGGTTATGTTTATGGCATAGATGCATAACCCCAATCCCTGTTACGTTGTTGTTGTTGTTGTTGTTATTGATGGTGGTTCCTGCTCCAGCTCCGACTGCATCTCGACTTTTGATGACGATTGTCTAACCGAAGAGCCGGGAATGCCATTGAAGCAGCAACAGAAGCACAAAAGTAAAAACAGAGTGAGACTCGGAGGCCAAAAAGGATGCCCAGAAGAATAAAGGTGGAAAGTGTGGAAATGGCAGCAAATGGGCAGGGAGACCTTTTCGAACAACCTCGAAGAATTAATTTATATGCATAAAGGATATACGAAAGCAAGGAGGAGCAGCTTATTGCGCGCTCACAGTGGGAGCCGGAACGCCCGACTTTTGCTCGCTGGGAATTTCCCAAAAGTTCAAAGACTTTGGCATTGGAGTGCGGTTCATTTATTTGTTGTGTGATGAATAGGGAATCGGAATACTCGGAAACTCAGCATGCAGTAAAGGATTTTCTCGTAACGTGATCGCTCCGTTGATGGCAGTTCCCAACGTATGATTCTTGGTCGTAATGGCACTTTCTGTGCTTTCGCGGCGCTGTCCATTAACATTTTTCGTTTGTCATGAACTAATTTCGGACCAATCGGTTTAGTTTAGGAAGGTTGGCTGATGAAACCGAAGAGAAAAGGAACTCCAATCGCAGTTAAGCAATTGTTCCATATTTCCATTCAGTGGGAGTATGCTCCGGGATATTTGATTCCAATCGGAAGACATATGACATTTGCTGGACATAATTTTTTGACACAGTAGCTAAGCAAATGCTTTTCCTGATTCATGAAAAGTTGCACAAAGATTTTGGGGAAGAATTCTGAAGAAATGGTTTTGAAAGCTTTGACATGAACACACATCTATGGGACCTTAAAATGAAGATGATTACCTTTTTAATCATAAGCATAAGCAGAGCTAGGAGGCTTCTCACAGCTTACTTTTAAATTCTCATATCAACGTCGCGTGTTCGTGTCTCGGTGGATGGCTGGTGGAATCTTGTGATCGGTTTTTAACCCACTCCCTTAAGACCGATTTTGTGTTAACTTTGCACACATGTGTATCGCCGATGACAACACTTTCTGGACAAATTCGGAAGGTTTTGATTTGATTCGTTTTGGGGTTTTGAGAGATTCTTGAGTGGGGTCTTGAGGGGGTTTTGAGAGGGTCTTGAGTGGGTTCTTAGGTGTTTTTTTTTATTGGCAGACGCTGGAGGCGTTAAACCCTTATGATGCTGTGCACAGAGTGGGTACTATGGTATCAATGAAAGAAAGAGGACATGTCCATGTGCATGCATCTTGAATCAGAGTGGTGCGGAAATACAGAGCTTGGTGGTAAAGCATACGACGTAAGTGTTGTAAGACTAAAAAAAAGAGTCTCTAACCTAAGAGTGTGTTCAAAGATAAGCTTAAGGGTAAACTGAAGAGCACTCAAAGTACTATGAGAATTGAATTGGTTGAATTCATGGAGGGGCGGAATGCAATTGGCTATTTTTCTGGAGCAACGTTGATGGAAGAATCGGTAAAAGAGCGACGAACAGGAGACATTTCTGCGATGTTGGATGGAATCAATTGTTCTTTCAATATTTTTGTCACCTATAATTCATTCATTGCACGGTTCTGTATTCTGACAAGCAGATTCTAAGTGCTTCGGACCAAACATGACAGTTATACTTAAGTTTGGGGCGAATTAATGCCATTAATGTTAAGAAGCTAAGGCACTTCGAAGCATTTTTGGCGACGTAGACGTAGTCATTCCAACGAAGATTGTCGTTTAAATTTCCTCGATTATTGACTACTATAACGCTGCAACGGCAGAAGACAGCATTGGGTTCTTAAAGCGTTCATTTCGGCTATATTTTGTTCTATCCCCTCTTTGTTATGCTGTCAAGGTCAGAATTTACCGAGCTTACATACGCTGTTGTCCCAATTTCACATTCGAAAAGGAGGGACTTGAAGTAGCGAACATATAAGCTAAAAAGCTAAGAGTATTGTCATCAGCAAATGAATCTTTTGGATTAGAAGTTACAGAGAGAAGATCGTTAATGTAAATAAGAAAGAGTGTCGTAGACAAAACACAGCCCTGAGGGACACCAGCATTTATGCGGTGGATAGCAGACTTAAAACCGTCCAATACAACTTGGATTGAACGATTTGAAAGATATGTTTTAATCCATTGAAGCAGGGTTACATCGATTCCAAAGGCACGCATTTTAGGCACAAGAGCTTGGTGCCAAACTCTGTCAAATGCCTTTGAAATATCAAGTGCTACAACTTTGCTGTCAAGGATCATTAACGGTGTATTTATCAGGATGAGAGGTAAGTTTGAGGGGGTTTTGTGGTTGTGTTGAAGGGGTCTTACGGTCCCCGGTCAGTTTGACTAGAGTGTAAAGGGGGTCTAGAGGGTTTTTTGTGGCATCTTAAGCGTGTCTTAATGGGTGTTTCTATAAGACTATGACGGGAAGTTGAGTAAAGTTTTGAGGGGTTTTAAGGTAGTCTTAAGGGGTCTAAAGTGGGTTCAAAGGATCTTGAGGGCATTCTAAGGAGTGGGTTTGGGTTTGAAGCGGTCTAAAGGACGTCTTAAGGAGGTCTTAAAGACATCCTGAAAGAGTCTAAGCTTCATGAGGTTTTCTTTAAAGGTCTTTAAGTGGTTTTGAGTAGGTTCCTGAGTCGGCTTAAAGAGGGTCTTAAAGGGGGTCTTGAGTGGGTGTTTATGGCAATTGGAGTTGGTCTTAAGGGGGTTTTGAATGGAGTTTGAGTGGAGTTTAAAGGAGGCTTACAGAGGGTCTTCATTTGGTCTTGAGGAGTTCTTTTTCTGGTCTTAAGAGGGTCTTGAAGTGGTTTTTAATGGGTTCTGAAAGAGGTTAAGAGTTGGTCTTGAGGGCGGTCTTGACTGAGGTCTTCATTTAGTCTTGAGGGGGTCTTGACGACGTCCTGAGGGATTTCTTGAGGCTGTTTTTGAGGTGGGTCTTCAGGAGATCTTTTATATAAGATATCATAATCAATATATTTTGCACGATATCATATTACTTATCTGATATGAACTAACAGGTGTCCATATAAATTTTCGTGAGTCCCAGCGCTCACACATTTCTTTCTCTAGTAGTAGTTAGTAGTAGGTTTTGTGTTTCCCCGACTTTCCAAGTTTTCTCTTAAAAAAAAGGCTTGCAAGGGCTTAGGGTAGTGGTCTTGTGTTTCCCCGAATTTCCAATTTTTCTTTAACAAAAGAAGTCTTGCAAGGGTTCTGTTGTGGTCTTGTGTTTCTCCGACTTTCCAGCTTTTCTCTAACAAAATAAGTCTTGCAAGGGTTCTGGTAGTGGTCTTGTGTTTCCCCGACTTTCCAACTTTTCTCTAACAAAAGAAGTGAAAACAGGTCTTGATCCCGATTTTAGAAAGTTGTTAATTTTAAAAGTATCTATACATTTATAGATAGTTACAAAAAGATAAAGATAAGTATAAATACAAACTAATACCATACGGATTTGTAACAAAATGCCTGATTGCATTGCGTTTTTTTCTAGAACCAACTTACGGTTAACCTCCACTTATCGTATAGATGTAAGCTTCCTACCTTGCCTTGCCTTAATCAACTAACAGCGTGGTGTTTCGACTTAATAACCGCTGTTACAGTTACCAGTTAATATAAAGGATTTTTTCCGATTCGATCATTTTTATTACTTTTTAATACAGATGTGTCCGTTATTTCAATTTAATGTATCCACTCGGCATTGTTCCGCTCTAATTGCCACCCTGGCAACAGCCACAAAAACTGCGCTTATTAATTATCTTTTCTAAGCCGATGGCGGAGAGCTCAAACATGACAATAAAAAAAATAAAAAAAACACTAAAAGTCATCTCGACAAGAGCATTGGATGGCTTTCTCACAAAGGTGCAAGCTGCCTGACTGCGACTAACCAGACAAGAGGCAAGCCAAGAGCTGAACTCCAACTGCTGCGGCAGCGCCTATCAACTGATGTGCATCGCCATTGGACTCAAAGCGAAGCGGAGCTCTTCCACTCCCTTTGGTAAAATGGTGTCAGAAACGTTAAAAAGTACAACAGCAACAACAAGCAAATCACTTGAAACTGGTTATCCGGTGAAGAAGAAGAAGTTTGGAGCCAGAGCGAACGCTGACTGACAAACGACAACATAAGAGCATGACTTAGGAAGAAGATGAAGAAAAAGAAGAAGAAGACGATGACGAAGAAGTGCGCCCGCGGTGTCTTCACATCCATTTTACATTACCATGACCGCTGCGTTGCATCACACCAACCGCCGCATCCGCCGCCACTCAGCGATTATGTGTGTACACATAATCTTGCCTATATATCTTCCGGGAATCATCGGTCCTCGTCCTCGTGCCCGTCCATAATTAATTCAATTGTGGAACACCAGTAGCAACAATTTGATTTGGTTTAATGTTTTGGCTCAGTCCGGCCATCCGTCCGTCCGTCTGACGACGTTTCGCGGCTATTCGCGGCCGTCTAGTTGTTTGAAGGCTTAAACCCAAAAAGGAGCAGATTAATGCTGATATGTGTAAGCGATAAGCGGGGTTTATGCGGGAAGGAGTATTGGGAGGGCTAAGCTTGTCGCTTGATGATGTTGATGACGATGATGATGGTGATCTGTGGTGTGGTGTGGTGTGGCACACCGTCACGATGGGGAGACTTATGTTGCTGGGATTGGATTGAGATGGCAAGATACTCGTACACCGCCAAGAAAAGTCCACTTTTTCTTCTTTTTATTTTTGCTTTTCCTCTTTCTCCGCCTCATCATCAGCGTTCTGTGCGATTCGACAGCACATGTTTATGCAGCACTTAAGGTCTGTTGAGTTGTGCTGCCGATGGTGCTTCTGCTGCTTGAGCTGTGTTGTTGTTGTTATTGTTGTTCTTCTTATCCAACTGGAGGGATCTCTTGTTAAGTTTTTTAGCTCCGTTTTTGATTCAACTCCAGCATTGAGAAGGCGAATTGGATTGCACATACACTGGATGTGTGTCAGAGCCGCTTGTTGAAGTTGGAGCTTAGAGGAGAATATGCACTTTTAGGTAATTGTGGTCTACTTGAGGATTTTTTGATGTTGCATTAATCGTCGAGCAGTTTCAGCTCGGCTTGTCATAGAAAAACAGAAGATTCCACGTTGTGCATCCTTTAACTTGAAAATCATAATCTCTAAAGTATTATTGGAAATTAATTACTTACTTTACGTACTTTATGAAAAAAAACCGATGGCACTCACTCGTCGGACCGTGAGGATACAATCAAAACCCTACTTCAGGTTCATTTCCCAGGTTCATCTACTCGTGCACCATACACGTGCCCGAACGCATCTGACTTAAGGATCTGTTAAAATCTTCAGTCCGGATAATGGAAAATGGACAGTACGCTCCTTAAAGCCATTCAATGCTACCGATGGTGATGGTATCTTTTCAGTGCTTCCGTAGAAGGCAATCGATCTCTTCCGGTCGGTTATGATTACTTTATTTAGAGCCAGCTGAGGTTACATCCCAACTACCTAGAGACAGATAAATGTAATATTCATAAGTCTAACATCATTTGTCCTCAAAACCATGGAGAGACTCATTGATGTGCACATTAGAAGCTGGCTAGATAGTCTACCCCACTAGTCTCAAGTCAGTTTGCATGCATGAAAGGTAGAAGAACAGAACTATCTTGTGAAAAAGATAGAAGGAACTTCTCGTTCGAATGAAGTGGCCCTGTGTGCCTTCCTCGAAATTGAGGGCTCATTCGATAACACTGGCTACGACTCAATAGCAAGAGCAATCAGTAGCAGAGGTATCGAAGACTCGAACAATCAATGGATAAGGGCCATGCTCGAAAGCCGAGAAATTACTTTCTCCTTTCGGAGGAGTGTCTGTCTGTGTCTTTCTGTGTCTTTCTTTGTCTGTCTGTGTCTGTGTCCGTCCGTGGAATATGGAACTTGGAGTTGGACCTGGAGTCTTTAGACCCTACATCAAAGTCTCGGTATCAGTGGAAATAAGTTCCACTGTTTTCCAGGCCAGTATAGCTCTAAGCTAAGCGCCAGAGTAGGAGGAGGGGGAGCCTTCTGTGACAGGATGAAAGTATAAGCATATCCGTCCTAATCCCTTATGGCTTATGGCCAAGACATGACAGTAAGGCAATACAGTAATATGGAAACTAAATGCCTATGCTCAAGCCTTGACAGTGAGGCGTGGTACTGATGGCCTATGGTCAAGACATGACTGTGTGGCAATACAGTGGAGGGAAACTGAATGCACATGCTCAAGATACGACAATACAGCGATAGAGAAACTGATGGTCTATGGTCAACATACGACAGTAATGTGGGGTACTGTAGGCCTATCGTCAAGATGAGGAGCCGACAGTCAGACGGGCACTGACGGCCTATGGTCAAGACATGACAATGAGGCAAGACAATACAGTGAGAGGGAAACTAAAGGCTATGGCCAAGACACGACAGTGAGGCGGGATACTGAAGACCTATGGTGAAAACACGGCCCATGTTTAACACACGACCGTAAAGAGGGGGGATTGACGCAGTTTAGAGAGGACACAAACAAAAGTTTTCTTTGCTCATTTTTCGACTGTCTGGGTTTTTGTTTTGTGTTTTGTCGGATCTTTAAAAAACCGTGTGTGAATTTTATGCCTTGCCCATATATTCTGAAATTTAAATATATATGGCAAATTACACATGTGCAGCTGTGTAACCATTACATTTTGTATAGCTGCCGCAACTTTTTATATGTGCGGTTATGTGTTCGTTGTCAGCAATCGTTTTTTTGGTTTCCTGCTTGTGCTTGGGAGCAGGCAAGCATAAACGCCATTGTGCGCAATCTGAGGACGTACAAATCGGACAACTGATGCATATGGTGTGTAACGAACTTCGTTAGAATCTCAACACGGCTGCACAAAGATTCTATAATGATGAGATCTACAAGCGTTACCGTGATGTGAACAGAATTAAGCTCCAGTGTTCAAGGTGCCCTGACTCACATGAGTGAAGAGGATCTTGCCCGGAGTGCCTTTGCGGTAGGATTTTTGGTACACGACAGCCAGGCCGACCAAGTCTTCGCTGGTGGAATTGCGTCTAATAGGACGCCCATAGTTTAGGAATGCCGTACTGTTAAAGATCGGGATTGGTTGAACGGTTCTTCCAATTCTTGGCTGTGCACCATACCATGCAGGTCTTTAATTCTATGGGAAAGCGAACACATATTGTTAACGTATCTTCGAAGTATTTAAGGAAAGATGTAAATGTCCATTGTATACGGCTGTTGTTAGTCGTTAGAGCAGCACGAATAACAACCCCGAGAAATAGTTGTGGTGAAAGTATGCAGCCCTGCTACACACCACTTTTGACTTCTAATCATCTGACACCTTACTCCCATTATTGCTATGCATGTCATGATACTTAGCACTCTTATAGCTGGCCTTAATAATAGAATGCCTTTTCTGAGCAAGGCATACCATTATGAAATTAAGTAGGATTTACTTAACTGATGTAAACGACCCATTACATGCAAATCGTATGCTGTCGTTTAATGTGATTTTAGTCGGTTTCGTCAAATGTTTGTTAACTTACGTGGAAGTAAGACGCGTGTCAATGAAGTAAAACATTTGGTATAAAAATTTGACAGCTTCTGAAAATGACAGCAAAAAGTGATGAGACAAACAACCGGTTACTTATGGATAACTTAAAAAGAAAAGACAAACAAATGAAGCATTTCGTTTGGTTTTAACATAAGAATAAGGTCACTGTTGCCCATTATAGTTGAGGCTTACTTCTGGATGGACCTTCAATGAAGACAGGAAACATTGTTCTTAAAGGAACATCAAATTTAGCAGCAAACAAATATTGTCAGGCGTTCCACAGGGGAGTCATCTCAGTGCATCACTGTTCATTTTTGGTTAATTGTCCAACACCATATGTAGATAATCTTTGTTGGATAGCTTTTATGTTTGGGACTGATGTTCGACTTTTATCTGTCATTCTATAAATGTTATCTTTTTATAACATCTGAAATTTTCTCGTCTGCGACAATCTTGCCGAAGATCTAAGATTAACATTGATGTACATTGAACTTTATGACAAATGACAATTCAACCTCTACGACCTATGGTTGCTTTTTGATGTGATCGTATGCTGTACCGATTAGACTGTGATTAAAAGGTCTGCTTATGAATGTTATATTGATCAGGATATTCGTCCTTATGGAGGACAAATAGAGAAATAAACCTAAGTTAATATCAAATGTATTATGTTCCGCTACCAACACACTGAAGTCTTCCACAGAGCCAACCACCATTGCTTCGAAATCCAACGACATAAAAAAAACTCCCATTGGCGCTCAAATTTATTTGCATCGTCGTCCACATGTCACAAAGTCGCTCTTGGCCTTTAGTTTGGTCTTCAACATTATTTTATGCCCAATGTGCGATCCAAGGAGGAACGAGGCAGGCAGGCTGCTCCAGCTCTAGTAAGTGGTGGGGGAATGTCACGATGACATCGCTTCGCAACGAAAGCGCTGCATACTCCTATAACGTTTCTGATGCTATCGCATGGTGCAATTTATTGACCATTACAGTGGCCGTAATTCGCCATTTACCGGGACTACCAAGGATGTAGCCGAATCGGGATCGAAATCGAACATTGATCGGTTCGTTCGTTTGTTCGTTCGTCCGCCCATGGTGATGGTGCAATTTCCACAGAACTTAGACGTAGATACTTCGATCCTAGTTTATGTCCTCGTAAGTAGAGCCGCAGTCGCAGTGATTCTCACGAATTTCGCATTAGCTGTGGTGTTTCCCTTTTTGTTCTTCCTCTTCTCCATCTACTCTGTTGCAGAGTTGATTCGATGTCGCGATAATTTGGATTTAAAACATTCACGAGTTATCCATAGAGACATACATATATATATGTGATTGCTTCAAGGAAATCCGTTTTTTATTTCTAAGAAGTAAACCATTGTCACTACAATCTGCATAATTACGCGCGGTGTCAATTGATTCTTCCGGCAAAGGCATCACAGAAGGACTCTACGCCGACTACGACTTAAAAACCCATTCGCGATAGAAGAGACTCCGTGAAAAAAACTTTTGGTGTTACTGGGATTCGAACCACAAACCCCCTGCTCAGTAGCCTCGGAGCCCATTAGTGGGATTTTTTTTAAAAGCATAACAAAGATAAATAACAAAATCACGCACGCATTAGCAACAGCGATAAATTATATTTCGGCTGACAGACACGCGCACCCTGTAAATACACCAACAACAACTGGGGACCTACACCAACTTGGGTCGTCTATGTATCTAAGTATGTATTTATTGCATTTACAACAACAACTACTGCCATAGATATGCATATGTGCACTAAAAACGATAAGAAACATTCTGCGCTTCGTTATTACATCACTCGCAAAAGAAAGAAACGATCAAAAGTTAACAACAACAACAACAATTAACAACGAGTAAGTCATACTAGCGATAAGCTAGCTGCTGGTGAATAAATTGTTTTGTTTAATTTTTTTTATAAAAGAAAATTAAAAGCTAATTTTGTATTGTCATCCGAATGGCAGTTGAAAGTAAATAGAAGAGCGAATGGAACGAAACTTTATGGCAACTACTGGCGACTGTGTGACGGTGAGTCATTGCAGCCCGCCAAGTGACAACCTTGAAATGCTCACATTACTTCCTTAAAATTGATAAGCTGCGGGTAAATAAAATGCAACACGGAAGTTGCAAAAAATGCAGACGTTGCAGAAATTGTAGAGTTCCCCAATCGTACGAAATCCGCGTATATGTTACCCGTCAGTTGCTTTATTTAGGAGGAAGAGCAGAACGAAGCCAAAGCTCAAATTACATATTCACAGATACACACACACATACCGATAAATAGCGATTGTGTAATGTCGTACCGAGTATGTACGGCGGCGAGAATAGTTCTGGTTCCAGCGGCACTGACGACTCAGTGACTCAGTCGTTCAGGTTCTTAATCGCCATAAAACGCTCTGTATGCTGACTGACACCTGGTGGCACGATCACTTTTATTACCAGGCGGTGGTTTGTTTGCTGGCGCAGACCTGTACTGGTATAACCCGCTTGTACGGCGGGTCTTATTACGACATCGCGTCAATGAATGACGAAATTCCAAATTGAAGGTGGATCTTGCAAAAAATTAGAAAGTGAAGTGATCAGTAAACAGGTAGCAGAAGTAACCAAGTCTAGACTCTATAGTATATGCTGACTAGCTTCCATCATCGTATATTTGCGTCAACCGAGCCGAGGTCTGGTCCTGGCCTCTTACAAAAAATCTCTTCACCGGTCGCGATTTTGAGTCGATATGATCCAGTTTGATATACCTATCCTTTGGGTGTCCTATGATCCTTCAAGGGTAGGTTTCGTTAGGCCTCATTGTCGTGTTCCATAAATCCTACCGCAAAGGAGGAGTGCACTGTCCACTGGAGACACCCACAAAACTTATTTCTCTTCACGATGTCAACATCACCTTAGTAACTCTCGTAGATCCAGATCTCATCATTATAGAGTCTCTGGAATCGTCCTTTCTCACATACGGTGTCAACAATTCTCTGTCAGACCTTCCTTTCGAACGCAGCTAAAAGGTCACAGTGCTTTTTGCTAAGCACCCACGTCTCGGACCCACATGTAAGTTCTGGTATGGCCAATAAGAAGTAGGTGCCGTGGTTTTAATGAGCGTGAGGTTCAAAGTTCGAATCAGTGAAAAACACTGTAACAGGATTGTTCGAGAACTCGCGAGCTCGCTGGCCAACCATTGTTCCGTTACGGTGTTGTTACAAATTCAAAACTTATTTTGTGTTTGTTTTCTGGACTAATTTTCTCTTCTATTATTATTCATACTTTTTAGCTTTGTCATTTTACATAGCCAGAAACAAAAATTAGTAATTCGGGAGGATTACGATCAACCGGAAAGAGGTGTGGCTTAGAGCAAAAGGCTTCATAAAAAAATGTATTTGGTGAACGGAATGTTCACTTCATTTTCACCAAGAATTGTATATTATGCTCGTTATGAGTACGGTTGAGAACTAATCCCAGACGGAGTAACTTATAATATTTCTCAGTCAGTATCGCCCCACATAACTATAAGGTAATTTTTCCGCGCCATTTTTGTAATAACCGATTGTGAAGTATATCGGTGACAGTTAAAAATAATAATTTAATGCCCATTGATGTTTCTGTATTATACTTTTATTTGCCTTAATTCTGTCTGCTACTACCCGTAAGGCTTGATACTGCATTTAAAAAAAAAAAAAATTTCCTTATGCGCGTTGGTGAATCGAACCTGTGATTCCGGTGTATGTATTTTGATGTTTTAACTTATTTGACTATTGTCACAAGAAGCTATGTTCTGGACCACGAAACGGTCTATCGCGCCAATTATTATCTAAGCTGCTGGTTTTTAAGGCAATGAGCACACCGAGACTTGCATGTGAATTGGAGAGTTAGGTGCTTAACAAAGGCACTCTGACTTCCTCGTTTCCGCCTTGTTTGACAGAAAGTTAGGTAATTTTTCCGCGCCATTTTTGTAATAACCGATTGTGAAGTATATCGGTGACAGTTAAAAATAATAATTTAATGCAACCATTGATGTTTCTGTATTATACTTTTATTTGCCTTAATTCTGTCTGCTACTACCCGTAAGGCTTGATACTGCATTTAAAAAAAAAAAAAATTTCCTTATGCGCGTTGGTGAATCGAACCTGTGATTCCGGTGTATGTATTTTGATGTTTTAACTTATTTGACTATTGTCACAAGAAGCTATGTTCTGGACCACGAAACGGTCTATCGCGCCAATTATTATCTAAGCTGCTGGTTTTTAAGGCAATGAGCACACCGAGACTTGCATGTGAATTGGAGAGTTAGGTGCTTAACAAAGGCACTCTGACTTCCTCGTTTCCGCCTTGTTTGACAGAAAGTTAGGTAGAGTGGCGGTTTCCGCACCAGAATGTGTAATTTTGTTATCACAGACCACGGCAGACCTATCATGGGATATTTGGATAGTTTTAAATCCAGCCTGTAGCTAGTACGAGATCAGTTCAATGATCATGCGTCATGTCGGTAAAAACGGTTTGCCCAAAGTGCGAAGGAAACTCTGCAAAGTTAGTGGATTAGAGTTTCTTTCACACTTGCCTCTTCTCACCTCGTACAGAAGGTGTAATGTGGTATACCCACTTTAGGTTGTATATTTCACCCGCTTGTTCTAGAGTTATTCCCAAATGTTAAAATGTGATGAGTTATTAGGATTTCACATAATGTGGCTTTTCTGTATTGTAGAGAAGATACCGCCTAGATGATAGAGGATGCTACTTCTCCAGTTTGTGGAAAATATGTACATGAGCACAGGACTATGTTTAAAATAGCACAATTGTAGAAAAATATAAAAGAGCCACGGCAGCGTTAAGCTTCAGCGGTAAGTACTCTTGAACCGTTAAGTTAGGGAGACGACAAGTTTTAGCTGGATTCACCAACCAGCTGAAAGGAACTCATGAACTTTTTGTCTGTATTTTCGACCATTTTGAGAATTTTGGTAAGTGTCTAAGTCCAAAATAGCATTTTTAATATTCCGAGTATGAAGCGTGTCGCGTATCGCGTGCGGCGCGTGTGATGGGTTACATTTTTTTCGACTTCTTTGAGGTCCTTTTTAACCAATTTTCTTAGAGAGCTGAAATTTTGTGGTTGTGGTTTGTGTGAGTATAATGCGTGTTAAGTGTGACGCATGTGATGATGATGATGATGATGATTGGTTAAAATCCTTTTTTTTAAGATCGGGACTCAAAGTTTCCGTTGAAACCCTAATTGCCTTTTACATCATCCGTAACCCCATAGCCATTTTAATTTTTACGGTTTTTCTCTTTTTTATTTCTCCAAAAAACATAAAAATATTGAGATGGCAACTCTTGCGCTGCAGATTAAGTTGTACCCCTCTTACCATAAAAATAAATTCGAAAATGTCTTACGATTGTAACGCCGTCCAAACAAAACAGTTATTCACTTGACATACAATCAAGACTTCCAATAAATTCGGCCAATAGGCCGAAAACATTATGGTGAATTGTATTCGTCCATAAGTCATGTTGTTGTAAGATGGTTCCATCCTGAGGAGAGCAAACGAGCAGCTGGTCTGCTGATGTATTGCGGTAATCAGCTGCGAATCTGCTCTTTGCAGACTCCAAAGTCCCCACAGTATCCCCACCACCGAGTGAGTGCATCAACAATAGAATGATAATCAATCATGTAATCGAGGGAATCGTTGGTTCCTTCTGCACTCCAGTCCATCGGCAAAGCAGAGTTGCGAATCCACTGATGCTTCCTTACTTCTTGTCCTGGCTACAGCTGTGCCTGTCATATCGCTGTGTCGAACGATGTTGATGGGATGGTTGATAAAGATGAGGATTATTTATGGCCATTTAGTTGGGGACAGGTGGAGCGAAGAAACTTGATTCCTGTAGAAATGGCGGCAGTAAGACTTTTAGATTTTTCAAAACCGTCCTACTTCCACCACGCGCCCAATTTTCACTTCGCTCCAAATTCATACAAAAATGGAAGCACACACTCTGCCGTGGCAGGAAATCATCTCTCGCTCGACTGGCTGACAATACGGTGCGGCGTTACTGGCGATAAGGCGAGCGCACTGAAATTGATAAAAATTATCAATCAGCTCAGAGTGCTCTCGCATACATAGCATTAATCGTAATCACTAAGCAAAGCTGTGCAGCTGCGGTTTTTGTATTTGTAATACAGTTGCATTATGCTTGTATATGTGCGTGTGTGGTTGATAAGAGCTAATGATATACTCATACATTCATTCGCCGTATGCTTCCATTGCACATGCTTATGATTACAGTCTGCTAAATTATTCTATAAATATTTGATTTAGAAAAAAGGAGAGAATATAAACTAGAATTTCTGAAAAGACTGGAATGACTGGAATGAAAACGAATGGAAAGACTGAATAGAGTGGCAATACTAGAAAAACTGGAAAGACTGGAAAGACCGGAAATACCGAAAGGACTGAAATGACTAAAAAAAACTGGAAATAGTATATATAAATACTGAAAAGAGTGTAAAGACTGGAATAACAGGAAAGACTGGAAAAACTGAAAAGACTGGAAAGACTCAAAATACTAGAAATACTAGAAATACTAAAAATACTAGAAAGACTGGAAAGAATGGAAATACTAGCAATACAAAAAGGACTGGAATAACTGGAAAGACTTGAAAGACTGGAAATACTAGAAATACTGCAAAAACTTAAAAGACTGTAAAGACTGGAAATACTATTTTCTAATATTTCTAGTCTTTCCAGTCTATCCAGTCTTTCCAGCCTTTCTAGTTTAGAAAGACTGAAAAAACTGAAAAGACTGAAAATACTTTTCGGTCCATTCTTTCTTTCCATATTTTCCAGTTTTTCTTGTATTTCTATTCTTTCCAGTGAAAAGATTGGGAAAAAAGTAAAGACTGAAACGACTGGATAGACTAGCAAGACTAGAAATACTAAAAAGGCAGCTAAGACTAGAAAAAAGTATTTTAAGTCTTTTCAGTCTTTTCCGTCTTTTCAGTCTTTTAAGTATTTCTAGTCTTTCCGGTGAAAATAATGGAAACAAAGAATAGACCGCAAAGACGGAAAAGGCTTGCAGTCTATAAAAACTGGAAAGACAGGAAATATCGAAAAGACTGGAAAGACTGAAAAGACTGGAAATAGTAGAAATACTTGAAATACTGGAAAGATGGAATTAACTGAAAAGACTAAAATAACGGTAAAGACTGGATATACTAGAAATACTAGAAAGACTGGAAAAACTTGAAAGCCTGGATGATTAGTTCGCATTGTTTGTCAGATCAACATTTATAAAAACCTCTTGAAATGTCAAAAAAAAATAAAGAAGGAGTTCATAGAGGTTTTAGATGTCGTTTGGTTTGGGGTCGCTGCTAAGTTGAACGTTCAAATGTTTAAGAGCAAACATCGTAGGCAAGCTAAAACGTCAAATTGTTAAATGTGGGAGGTCGCTCAAGGAATAAACATCAAAATGTTGAACGTCTAAATTTAGAAGGGGATTAAACGTACAAATTTCAAAGGCGGGAGGTAATTGGGGGCTGAAACGTCAAAATATTTGAAATATAATCATTCATCATTTTATTTCAAATATTTGAATATTTGACTCTTGTTAAATGTCAAAAAGACGAAGGCAGATGCTTAAAACTAAACGATAAGATGTCGAAGGCGAAACTTTATGACTACGCTCAAATGTCAAAATGTTCGAGATAGAATAATCAATGCTGTTATTAAATGTCATAAAATCAAAAGGCATGAGTTCATATGAGGCTTAAACGTCAGTATAACTGAGATGTCAATATATAAAAATTTTGGGGTTCGTAGATAAGCTAAACATAAAAGGCAGACTTCATATGCGGGTCTAAAACGTCAAAATGTTAAATGTGGGAGGTCGCTCAAGGAATAAACATCAAAATGTTGAACGTCTAACTTTAGAAGGGGATTAAACGTACAAATTTCAAAGGTGGGAGGTAATTGGGGGCTGAAACGTCAAAATATTTGAAATATAATCATTCATCATTTTATTTCAAATATTTGAATATTTGAATCTTGTTAAATGTCAAAAAGACGAAGGCAGGTGCTTAAAGATAAACGATAAGATGTCGAAGGCGAAACTTTATGACTACGCTCAAATGTCAAAATGTTCGAGATAGAATAATCAATGCTGTTATTAAATGTCATAAAATCAAAAGGCATGAGTTCATATGAGGCTTAAACGTCAGTATAACTGAGATGTCAATATATAAAAATTTTGGGGTTCGTAGATAAGCTAAACATAAAAGGCAGACTTCATAGGCGGGTCTAAAACGTCAAAATGTCACATGTGGTAGTTCGAACAAGGGATAAACTTGAAAATGTCGCCGACCAAACTTCAGACTTTAAGGTAAAATTTGAAAAGCTAAGAGGTAGTTTCGGTTTAAAACGACGTCAAAATGTCAATTTTTTAAGGTTACTATTATTATTAAACGTCAAAATTTTACGACGTCAGTCTTAAGCGGTTGATGTGGTGCTAAATCGTCTAAATGTCAATTGATAGTCTTATGGTTGGCCGGAGGGTTAAACGTCTGAGGTATCTTTTGAGCAATAATCAACATTAAAAGTGAGCGCGGTTACGTTGTTTTGTAGTAAAAGAAATTATTGATTTATATCTATGCATCCTTGATTTCGTGCAACCACCGCAGCTAGATTATTTCCCATCGATTACAAATCAATTAGTTCCGACTTAATGAAGCAGCCGTCCATTGAATTGCATCGCAGCTTGGGATTTGGATTTCACTTGAAGCTCTATTTAACTTAATTTTAATTCACACGCCTGCACACATACACATACAGATGGAGGTGATGACGGAGAAAAGCGTAGCATTTAATTAGTCGAACATAATCAGCGTGGCGTACAGACACACATCGCTCCGAAATTGGATCAATGAATGCACACGATTGCTTCCTCCTTTTCTTCTTCTTCTTTTTAATTAATTCACCTGAATAGAACGCAATCGTCCGATGGTGAGAAACGTATAGCTGGACAGACGGACTACTCACACCCTGAAGAAAGTTAATGGATGAGAAACAGAGTCGCTTGGTCAGCAACACGAACGGGAGCGCTTAAATAGGAGTTGAAAGGACCGAGCGGGAACTGTGGGAGCATAGAATTGGAGACATGACATGTCTGATTGTCTGGGTCTGCAAATGGCAACGGATTAATCCGAATCTGCAGCATTGCAACATTGTCCAGTCGGTCGGTCGGTCGTTTGTTCGTGCTTGGGACAATGCCGCATGCAAGACATTTCCAGAGTCAATCAAAGCTACAATGTTGGCTGTTGACTGTGTTTGGCTGAGCACAAATTGGAGGTGGCCGCCAACTACTGCCTCTGGTGATGTATGTTTGTGTGTCTGTTGCGTGGATATCGATCCGATATCGATGCTGCAAATCGAATCTAACCAAAAGAACCGATTATCGCAGTGCGCTCCCAGTCCAAGGAAGGTAGACAAACATTTTCCAAATGACCAAATGCTGGTGCTAAAGTGTATGGTGTCTTGTCCTTATGATGCTTTGGTGCAGCTACAACTATCTTTACGTTTTTTCTCAACGACAATTGTGAACTTGGAACTGGATGTCCACAGAGGGAGACCAAGGAGAAGCTGTTGGTTTGGTAACAACTCTGCAACAGACAGCCCGCAAACGATTCCAAATCCAAATGTGGAGTTAAAAAGATGCCAGATTGTCGCTAATGTTGCCAATAACTTAAGTCGGAGCCCGATAGCTGTGGCTATAGTTGTTAGATAGTCACTTGGACGGTTCCATGTTTGGTGGCAACTTGACGCCTTATTACGTTCTGCTGTATCAAGTTGGAAAACAAAGACTATGCACCCTGTAATCGCATTGCATCTATAAATGATACAATAAGGCAAGGTGTTCCGCCAAATTAGTCGCGAAGTCACTCCAGCTACAAGTGCAATAGAAATTCAAATAAGAAGTGGGGGGAAGTGGAATCAGAAATAATTAAGGAACACAAAAAGTTTCCAACACGAACACTGAAATGTTCAGGTTTCCAATAAAACTGTGTAAGGACTCCCGCATAGTCATAAACCGAACACTGGTGCTATTTACAAGGTCTATGTTCGTCCAAAACTTGAATTCGACTGTATTTCTAGTCGAGTGCTCCAAAGGCTATCTTGCATCTTCTCGAAAGAGTACAAAACAGAGCTAGAAAATTTATTGTAATGACTGTAACGAGCGTGCGCTTAAGTTCTTTCTCATTTTAGTAGTGCCGATGCCGCCGTTCATGTTAATATCATCATTATCATTATATTTGGCTCTACAACTGAGATCCGGTCCTGACCTCCAGCATAAAGTCGCAATTTCGAGCCAATATATTATCCAGTTTGAAATACCTAAAGTCTGGGCGTCCAGTCATCGTTCAAGCGTGGGCTTGACCTGCCTCCTTGTCGTGTTCCATAAATCTTACCACAAACGAGGAGTGTCCTTCCCACTGAAGCCACCTTCAGAGTTTACTTCTCTTTAAGATGCCAACGTCCACAAAAGTAACGCTAGTTGATCACATCTCATTGTTGTGGACTATGAAGTATCCGGAATCGTCCTTCCTCACATACGGTGCCGACAATTCTCCATAAGACCTTTCTTTTGAACGCAGCCAAGAGGTCTATCTGGTCAACCAGGTCTATCCAGTCTATAAAGACTGGATTGACTATTGAAGAACGAGTGCCGTCATTCTAGTTGTTAATTGTGCTACGCTTGACTACTGAGATTGAGGTTAAAAGCTCGAATCACAGAAAAACACCAAAAATCATTTTCATGGCCTCACCTTTGAGGAATGTCTGACAAACGACCGAGAGTAATGACTGATTTCCTAATTCGCCTCTCGAATATGGTTTTCTATTTTAGTTTCTGCATTCACTTATCACCAGCATCTTCATCATCGTGATCATCATCATCATCTACCACCGGGGTCTGGTACTGGCCTCCGGCAAAAAATCTCTCCACCGGACCCTATTTCAATTCGATGTCATCCAGGGCGTTCTGGATAACATCATCCTTCAACCGCTACGTCCCATAATTCCCATAACTCCTATCCCTTTCTACGATGATCGGTTCTATGCACCGAAAGGTTTCACAAAATGGCACAAGAATCGTAAAGTCAGCAATAGGTTTAATAGACCTGTAGCTGCTACAACAACAACATAAATCCTACCGCAAATAACTTTCCGAGTAGGATCCTCTTCGCTCATGCGAGCTAGGTGTTCTGTCCACCGGATCTCCCAGAAGGGACATTGTGTATTACTCTATGATTGGGTAGGATACTTGTACACCTCGTGACATAAAATGACTGGAGTGCTGGTTCTTAGAATGTCTAGATGACAATTGTCTTCGTATTTAGTAGCCCAGTCTGCTGCTGGAAAGCCTAGGATATTTTGCTAACCTTGGTTCGAGGTTTCTAAAGGATGTGATGCTATAGGGCTTACTTTGTCATCATCGAGTCACATAAAAAATCTCACCAAAATCGCATTGGTACTACGGAAAGTTGGATAGAGCCACGGACGACGATAGCTTGAGGTTAACGGAATGTGTGCCAACTTTTGGTTATAAACCCAGTTCGTTCTGGGCATAATCATCGTAGTGGTTGTGGTTTACTACTAAAACTCGGGTAGGGTGTTGGCGTAGGTGCATCGGTGTGTATTATATATATATATTTGTGTAGGTAGGTCGTGGAGTTGCGCATTATTGTAAGGCCGGAAGCGGCCATCGATAAATCGAAAAGGAATTAAGATGGATCCTACTCCAATCAGTTAGGTATTAATAATCCGTGCTCGAAGAGGACCGTGTGGTAGAGTCTTCCCAGAAGGTACTCACGTTTCTGTCAACTCTGTCAATTCTGTCGACATCGGGGTAACGTTCGTAGATCTGATCATAACCGAGTTTCCGCAATAGTTCTTCCTCACATATACGAGGTAAAAAATTCTCCGGAACGGCTCCCCTCTCGAACGCGGCTAAGAGGTCAGAATTCTTCTTGCTAGGCACCCAAGCTTCGGATCCAAATGTGAGTATTGGGTATTACCATTGTCTTGTACACCAGCAGCTTGGATGTTATAGTTAGATTCTTGTATATGAAGAGTCTTGACAGGCTTTTTTGGCTTTTAGCAATCATGCTGTTATCGGCTGCTACAATTCGTCCGATATGGCTAAAGGATTGCACTCAATACTTCAAATTCGCTCACCACTATTTTAATTGAGGGACCAATGTTGGATCTTCTGCTTGCAGAGATTTTGCTCTCATTCATGTAAAGCCCTAGTTTTCGCGACTTGCGCTCGATCTGGTTGAATGCTTCCTGTGCAGCTGTTCGATTTCTACCAACGATGTCAATACAGTCTGCGAAAGCCGGTATCTGAATGGACTTATAGAAGATTTTTTACTCGCCGTTACGTCAGACTCTCGGATAATTTTATCAGCAGATTAAAGAGGACGCAGGCCAGTGCATACCCTTGTCGGAGCCCGTTTCAAATGTTAAATGGGTTTGATAGTGATCTGGATACTTTTACTTGGCTTATAACATTGGTCATGGTCAACCCGCATAGTCTAAATAAAGTAATCATACCCGGTAGGATGAGATCGATTGCCTTCTGTAGAAGCGCTGGAAAGATCCCATCACCGCCGGGAGCTTTGAAAGAAAAGAGCCTACTGCCCATTTTACCTTAATCGGACTGAAGATTTTACCGAAAACTATTTACCCTACTATTAATATAGATCCTTCAGTCAGATGTGTTCGTAGTAGAGTAGAGTAGAGTAGACGAACCTGGTATGTTTGGGTCGTCCTTATTCAGAATTGAACTCTGTAAGGGCGAACCTACATTCATCCCAACTCTACGTGTGCTTAGCCAATTTGAAGAGTTTTCTAACATTCTTCCTAAGCTTAGCCAGCTGGTCATTCTACAGCTGATTTTAGGGCCAAAGCTGTTATGATAGGAATACAGCAACACATCAGTAAGTCGATATGCTGCCTCATCTAAGTCCCCCGTGGATTTAATAGATGTTTTTTTTTATATAGGGACTCATTGCCAAGGGAGGACTCCCTGAATGACTTGCGTCACGGCAATAAGTTGGGCTAAGCCCTTTATGTGGCAAGAATATCTACATTAGAGAGGACAAGTCCCCGATATAGATTCCAGTCCGTCGACTTTGTATCATATCTAGAAGAAGCATGTGACAGTTTTCCAGGAAAGTCAAACCGTTTTTAGCAAAGTTGGATATAAATGAACTGGCGAGAGTGAGATCAAGTACCTCTTCGCAAATCGCATTTATGAAGGTAGGTTTGGATCTTTTATTTAGTATATCTACATTACTACTAATAAGATATTTTAAAATACACTCACCCCTTCTATTGATGTCACTGCTGCTCCAGACCTCACGATGTACATTTGCATCGCATCATATAAGATACTGGAGGTTTCTGTTCCGGCAGTGCTCTATCAGATCCCGGACCTCTTAGGACGGAATGAAGTTGTCGTCGCCGGGGAAATATGCTGAAGCACACATTATGTTCTGTGTTCCCCTCTCGATCGGAACTTCAATCAGGTCTTTCGTTATGAATTCTGGAATTGGAAGAAATTTTATCAAGCAGGCCGCTCTTGGCACTGGCTCCCCGCATTTACAGGTCAACTTACTTGTCCCGTTCCATAGACCTTTTATCTGTTGTTGTTGTTGTTGTTGTTGTTGTTGCTGTTGCAGCTCCAGGTTTGTTAAACCTATGGCTGAGTTGACGAATCTTGGTGTAGTGTGTGAAACACTGAAGTTCCTTCGGTGCATCGAACTGATTGTCGTAGAACCTTTTATCTGTCCTCGGTGTTGCTGGATTAGTAGCCCATCTAATGCCTTCCCAATAGAAGAGTATCCGGATTTTTTTTCGAGATACATTAACGATTGTGTATGCGTCAGAATCAGAAGTGCCTGATTCCAGGTCATCAGTTCTGACGCCCTCCCGTGTTACATACGGGGCCCGTATGGCTACGCCATCTGAACTCTAGGTAGGGTTCGGCTCCTAAACAACAGACCGTGCAGTTGAGGTCAACATGGGGTTGGCCATCGAGAACTCAACAGCTTCTCTAGATACAGCGGGTTGCTCAACTGTATGACCAGAGGTTGATGCGTCGATCTCATAATTCATAAAACTTGAATCAATAATGCCCTCGACTATACGGGAAAGAAGTTCACCCATGACAGAGCCCAGTATTCCATGGGAATAAGGTCATTTGAAACCGAAGTTCGCGAGGGTATTCAGAAATCCCCGCATACTATCGACTATGCACCATCTTAGCCATGCATCCATCGACGTATGCTGTTCCACCTTGGATTAGGAATACCTCCTACTGAGGATAGTCCGTTGCCTCAAACCCTCCTCCTTTACCCGGGCTTGGGACCGGTATGCTACCCTTGTAGCTATTAATTTAAGTCAAAACATACTTATTGTGTGCTTATTGTATACATGTGCTTATTATTCCTAAGACCTTTACTTATACACTGTCATGGGTTTTTCAATAAAAAAAAATATAAAAAACCAAAGAAGTTTGGTTGAGGCTCTACTCTACTGGCGAGTGCAATTGAACAACTTTACAGTTTTATTGCCTATAATTCGAGAGCAACTTTACGAGTGTTTATCCCCAATATAGCCCTTCCATACTTGCACACACTCACCCCAGACACTGAGATCACAATTCACAACCGACACAAAATGTCGTGCCGCAATAAATGCGAACCACGAACGAAACGAAAGTCCTTGCGAGTGCCATTACCGCAACGACGGCACTACACTGTGACTGAAGTTCACTTCCAGCCAACACCTTAGCGTTGTATAAAAGTGTACGTAAAACCCCGCCGGATACCAGGACCCGCCGAGCACTACACTTTCATGTCATTATTTATTGCAGTCGTGTCGCAGCCATTAAATGCCCACCTCAAGACCTCCGATTGTGTCTGGATGCAGTGACAACTTTCAGATTAAGGATTACTCGTTGGCATTTTTTTTTGCTCTTTGTAGCTATTGTGGTTGTTGTTGTACAAAACCGCACCAAGATAAAATCTCGGCACATACTTCTACAAGCTTAGCGTCGCGTGATGTAACTCACTTCTAGAGGTAGCGCGTCGTTCTCATCGTCGTCGTCGTCGTCGTCGTCGGAAGATATTGTCGCATCTTAGACAGAAGCTCCCAGAGGTGAATGCAAATTACACATTTACACCCAACTAGGTGTCATCCGCCCGACTGATGTCGCTGGGGTGGTACGAAATGTCATGCGATTGCAATGCTACGTGCATCGCATGCAGCATTCAGCCGCCGCATTATTGGACAATCCTGTAAGGTGTGCCCGTCATAGTTGCGGAAATATTCGACACCGCAAGTGGTGTCACGTGACTCCGTTTTCTGCTTCAACGCCATTGTCATGGTGAACACTTAATTCCTTAATTGCACAGAAGTGCAGAAGGTTAAGGTGAATTCTAAATAAATGGAAGCATTAAAGTGTTCCGGGTGCGGATTTGGGATCAAAACTTAAAAGATCATCGCTTGTGATATCTGAGGATTATGAGCCATCGTTGAAGCGATAATTATGCGTATCTGACGACTTAGTTGTCGTGACTCAAAGGATGGACTGACTTGACATTTCAGTCACCAGCTTCTATTTGCAATAAAGCAGAGTTTTTTCTTCGTTTAGGTTAACAGAATGGCATCCGCTAAGGATATTTGTAGGGAACCTTTCAAGGACTTGCGGGGTCAATGGTACAAAATCGATAATTTTTTTGCCGTGTCAGTAGGAATGTTTTTCAAAGACAGTCGCCGGTCAAAGTGGAATTCTTATGAACAAAACAAAGATTTGATGGAAATGACTGGTCAATTTCTTCACCAAACTTTGCCTTCAATAAATTGTTCCCGGAACAAAGATTCTGCCAGCAAATCAAATCAAATCAGCACTCAATTGTGCGTCTATCGAAGGAATCTCTGCATTGATTGGCACATTCTGCCAGCAAATCATCATACCTTCGTCTTGTGCGTCTATCGAACGAGTCGGCACATCCAGAATTGCTAAATGGCCAACTAAATGAGGAATTGCAGGCTCCACCAATGACCGACGACCACAGAGACGACAGAGCGATATGATCGATCAGATGGTATCCCGGCGAAGCTGAATACATCAGGTTGTCCCGTACTACACTAAGCAATTCATGAACTAATAGAGGCACCGCTAGAAAGCAAATCACTAGAACGCACATCACTAGAAAGTACAAATAACGACTACACGCGCTGCCAAGGAGGCTCCGCTAGAAAGAAAATCCATTTCACGACATCACCCGTTGCCGAGAAGGCGTCTCTAGAAGTCCATCGCTGCGACAACGCACTCATCAATACACGATACCAGGACCTACGCACCTCAAGGAGCCACAAGGAAATTTGAATGAAGATTGGAGAAATTTTTAATAGTAACTGAATACAAGGAAAGAAAACGAAATTCCGAGAACCTAACCAAAGAAATCTTATTATTGTAACGACCTCTACTATGAACAGAACCCTGGTCACACTGAGGACCATCCCGGATGGGAAAACCTCGCTACACGTGGTATAACATTGTTGAGTACCGCGTATAAGATTTTCTCATCTATCGTTCAAGAAAGAATAGACTCATACGCACATCTCATCGTTGGTCCATACCAGTGTGGCACAATCAACAACTGGTCAGATTTACACCCTTAGGAAGGTGATGGAAAAATGTCTTCTTTTCTTCTTTCTTTCCTTTACTCCGCGGGGGAGCACAGGGCTTCTACAAACGCCGGCCAACGAACTCGATTTAACGCCTGAGGTTTCAAGAGACGCCATTCGGTCCCCTAGGATCTTGCTTCCTCTTGTATTGTCCTTTTCCATGTCATGCTAGGACGGCAAACTGGACGGTTTCCTTGTGGATTCCAGTCGAGCGCTAGTTTTGTAATGTCGTCCGCTGGCTTTCTAAAAGTGTGGCTAATCCAGCTCCATTTTCGTCGTCTGATGGTGAGCGCGATTGCTTCCTGCTGTGTTACTCTCCGCAAGTCTTGATTTGAAATGAAAAATGTCTAGAGTTTCAAAACTCACTACACCATAGCATAGCAAGAGTAGAACTTTATAAAGCCATGAGAGAATTCGGCCTGCGTCCTCTTCAACCTGGCGTTGGAGAAAGTGATCCGAGACTCTGACGTAACGGCGAGAGGAAAAATCCTCTATAAGTCCATTCAGATACTGGCTTACGCGGACGACATCGACATCGTTGGTAGAGCCCTAAAGGCTGTACAGGAAGCTGTCATCCAAATTGAGCAGGCGGCACGAAATCTGGGGCAAAACAAAGTACGTGGTGGCCACGTCTGCGAGCAGAAGATCCAACATTGGTTCCTTTTAAATTAAAATAGTGGAGCGCGAATTTCTGGTAGTGCATTCCTTTAAATATCTCCGGTTATCTGTAGCATCCGTTAACAGCATGGAACCAGAAATACGCGCACGGTTACTTTAAGCCAACAAAGCCTACTATAGTCTGTCAAGACTCTTCAAATCCAGGAACTTAACTATAAAATTCAAGCTGCTGGTATATAAGACAATGGTCATACCATTACTTACATATGGATCCGAGACTTGGGTGCTTAGCAAAAAGCATTTTGACCTCTTAGGCGCATTTGAGAGAACGGAGAATTGTTGGCTCCACATGTGAGGAAGGACCAGAGACTCTATAATGATGAGATCTACCGTTACCGCGATGTCGCCTTCGTGAAGGCAATTAAATTCGGTAGGTTCCGGTCGGCAGGACACCTAGCTCCCATGAGCGAATAGGATTCTGCTCGGACAGTCCTGCGGTAGGATTTATGGAACACCAAAGCGAGGCCGGTAAAGCCTAAGCTGGAAGGATGGCGTAGACCAGGACGCCTAGAGTTTAGGAAAGTAAAACTGGATGACATCGGCTCAAAATCGGGACCTGTGCGGTAGGCCAGGGCCGAAAACTAGTTGTAAAGCCAAATGATGATTGTTTCTTTGTAAAAGATGTTTTTTTGCTTTGATATAACTTACTAACGAATTAACTGTCAAACAACAAGCCGTTATACTACATTTTCTTTTAAAATAAGATAAGACTATGCTTTGCTTTCGAGAAATGGAGCCGAAAATTGGCCTCTAAGTTCGTGCAATTTGACACCTCTCGATTATTTCCTGTGGGCCACGTGAAGTTCCTGGCTTATGCTGATGAAGCAGCAAGAATTGACGTCTTGGAGGCTAACATTGTTCGTCGTATTTGTGACATACGGCCAGCAGGGTTCTCTAAAAGTGGACGTCCATAGTGCCCTTCGTCAAGAACAGCCGCGGTGGTCCTATGCACGGATGTCTCGAAAGAATAAAATAATTTGATTATAATTGAATTCTTTGTGTTATTTGTTACAATTTTAAGTTCTCTCGGGCTTAAAAAACACCCCATATATTTAGAGGATATTTCGTTTGTCTCTTACGGGTCCTTTGGGAGTCTTTATAATAAACAAAAACTGACATTTGTACTGATTCTTCTATATGTCTTCTGTAATAGAGAAAAATTAAAAATTTATATTAGTACGGAACAGCAATTAAAAAATTTGACACTTTTGTCGAATACTTTGTGACTAGCAGAAATACCCGGCGTATCCCGGCTGTCCCATCCCACTGACCCCCGCCCACTGACACCCCACTAACTAATACAGGCAAAAAATGTACACCTGTTCGAATATTCTTTATATGAAGATCATATACAGGGAAAACTACATTTTCCACCCCAGCGCCACCTAGCGGGTCAACGACTTTCTTTTAATTTAAATATTATATGGTGTGAATTTGAGCCAAATCGTTCCATAAATAAGAATTTTCGGGGGGGGAGAACGACACCAGCGCCACCTAGCGGGAATTTCACAATTTACATAAATTTTTACGCCACCTACAACTCGAAACGTCATCATTCGTTCGCTGTTTTCGTTTCAATTCAAATCAGCATGAACTGTCATGGCAATATATGAAATTCATTGGAATGACAGTGGCGCGATCTGTCGAAAATTGATCGTACCAACTCAGAAACCTTCGTGGACTCATGCACAACAACTTTGCTAAAGATCATCACATGATAAAATGCATAGTTTGCGATTCTATAAATGACATAGACAAACATTCTCGGCTATTTGTCTTCATCGGACTCAGTTACATATTCTTTCAAAAAAGAAACCAACAAATGACCCACCCTATACATGGAGAAAAACCTCGAAGTGGGAGTTGAGATCGTGATAAGCCGATCTGACATCTGACTGTCTATACAGAGGAGTGTCATTCACCAACAGGCAGCGATCAAATCTCTATCTCTCTCTATTAGAGTATGCAGTCAGTCTGCGTATTTCCAAATCATTCGATCGCAGGGGCGCCACCGTGACACCACCACCACCGCCACCGACACTTGTCTGATTTAAAGTTTGTCAGCTGAGTCCTGAGTCATTAAAAGCGTTGGCGATGGCGACGCCAGCTCGTCACGCATTCAATCTACACTCTTGCATTGCGTTAAGGCTTTCGCGTTTCGCTCGTTCGTCAGAAAGTTCCGTGCTTTAGCGTCGCGTATGTTGCGGGACAATAAAAACAAACAAAAAATCTGATAAAAACATTGCGCGTTCTCCGGCAAATGGACATGATGGATGCAGCGGCTTATAAAGTTCTGGGTAGTTTCTCTACCAGACGACATGCAGCGAGAGACCACACAACCAAACCTCACCGCTGTTCACCGTCGATGTTCACTCTCTTGTAAATCAGCGATTAAGAACATGCAACAATTAGAGTTGTAAGTACGACGGCCGGCAAAGCCGACAGGTGCGACTCCTTCCTGATGCACCAGACCAACCGACCGACTGTCATACTAACTGAGAACTCACATTTTATGACACCGTCACGTTCTTGTTATGATTTGGTTTTGTATTGTCCCCCCCCAAAAGAGTTCCCTCCAGACCACAGTTTTTCGCAATTTATCTGCTGCATGTTCGTTTTTGGCACATTATTTATCCGCCCATCAACATAATCGTTGGACATCGCCACAGAACCCTGCCGGCTCAGTTCAACTCAGCTCAGCGCTTACCTCTTTCTCCTTTACGTGCTGGCATGTTGGTGAAATTCGTGATCACGCGATGATTTTTTTAAAAGACTTGCCCAGCACAGCAGCAGAGCCCTTTTTGCTTCCTTTGCATGACTTCTGCTGTTCCATGTGATGTGTCACATAACGATAACCAAAAGCAAGCGCAAACGGGTAACCCTCAACTCCAAGTCCGAGAGTCTGAGAGAACGAGAAACTCGCACCACCCAATTTAAATTTAAATTATGGCTAAGTTCTCGTTGTTGTTGGTGTTCGTTTATTCGCTGAACGCTGTGCAGCACTTACTTAAGATTAAGTTAATAAAACGTGTTAACAAGGTGAGCGTCGATGCAATTGGAAGGACGCTGAAGAAGTGCCATTCCGCTACTCCGCCACTCTACCAGCGTTCTACCCGTTTCAAGTATGAATTATGCTAAATGCGGACGTAAATGGGAACTGCTACTGGCTAATAAATTATTTAGCAACTGTGAACATCTCATTGAGCGTATGTTGGAGAAGTGCGCACTTCTAGTTACGTGTGCAAGTATTGAAGATTCCTTTTGGCACATAAATGTCGCAGATATGACACCTCTGAGTAATTTATTGTACGGGAATTTGGTGGGAAATGGAAGGAAATATTTCAGAGACCTTACGGAAATAAGAAGTAAGATCACGTCTAGCATTTGTGTGCGAATTTCGGGAGCTATCACTCAACCTTCTAATGGTTTTCGGTTGGAGTTCAAGACTTAAAATGCAAAGAGAAGGTGAACGAGGGTGTTGTAGGCCTGTAGGAATCAAACGTAGGGCTGTAATGATGTAATTTTTCGGATATTGTCTATGTCGGGATTTAGGGTTCGACTTCGCCCTGTATTTCGATACAAGAATTAGTTGCTACATCTGGTTGACCAGGAATCATCGTTCGTAGCAGCTTTGAATTTCGCCTAGTGGTTCGTTTTCGTGGTGGGTTGATGAAAGGGTTGTGCTGTGAGGAGCGCCTCTGCCAACTCCAGGTATAGATAGGAATAGTGAGGTGTTCCGCAGAAATCCTCACTACGCGTGGGGAGAGCCTCTGTTGAGATCAGGTAGTTCAGTCGTGTGGCGTTGCTCAGGACCAGTAAGAAGAAAAGGGGGACATTCTGCACTTAGGGCTTCGAGAAAAGAAAACAATATTTGCCTGATTCTTAACTGATCATCATTTATTTGTTACTGGCTGAAATAACCAGCTGCCTGGCTGCCCCCACCACGCACAACCCACTCCCCACACTACCACCCTCCCCAGCCAAACCCAACTGACTACCAAGACCCTTCAAGACACAACTTGAGTTACCCCACCACATATATCAGAACTATTAATCAAGAGAACGGTCTAAGAGTCAATCTCATACAAAGAATACCTAATCACCAACCACGTCAACCCCATTAATACCACTACCATACTAATCAACTACAAACATCCACCCCAACCGTCCCCACCAAATTGAAAAGTTTCATCTATATCGGATGAACGGTCTTCGAGTTGAGCGTGAACAGACATACAGACATGCAGCCATACTGACATAAAGACATCGCATAGGCGATAATAACTTTTTCAATTAGGATGGCGATTATACTTCACACACGGTCTGTGATAATTATTATTTATATTATATGTATACTAATATTGCCACTGTTAGTCACTCTATCGCGCACGCACCATTATGATTCTAAAACTGTGTTGAAATATCATCAGTACACTAATTCGGTGTTTCACAAACTTTTAACATAAAGATTAACCAACATGGCAGCAACGCTTTCAGTGATACTCACACTTTAATCTTCTCAAACTTTTTCTCTAAGTGATTTTCAAACTTTTCGTTCAGTTTTTCTCAAACGAGATCAGTGACAGTGACACTCAATCTTTTCTCGTAGTGGTTCTCAAACTTTTTTTCTCGGTGATTTTCAAATTTTTCTTTAAGTTTTTGTCGAACGTTTCTTTCACTGGTTCACAAACTTTTAACAGAAATCAGCAACGCTTTTCGTGCTACGTAAACTTTTCACTTAGTGATTCCCAAACTTTTTCTCTCAGAGTAAGCCTTTCGTTCAGTATTTCTCAAACGTTTCTTTCAGTGGTACTCAAACTTTTAAATACAACTTAAGAAATAATTTTATTGACATAAAATTTCATAACACAAATAAAAGATAATCGTGGCTTATCTTTATAAGGGGCTGCGCAATCCTCGTCACTGATAATAGACGGAAGTAATTCATTGAATCGGAGATGATTTCTGCTACCAAAGGGTTTATTTTTATTGAGAAACTTCTCTCCAAGGGAAATTCCGAACAGTTTCGTTGTCCTGGTTTATTTGAATACAGACCCAAAGTTCGGCTTTAACTTTTTAAGCATTCGTCGTCATCCCAAAGGGTTAAGGTAAAGGTAAAGGTGAATCCAATTGCACGTAATACAAGGACAGTTATGACAAAAGTAATGACTTCTAACTTGACGATCCTGACATAGCAATCCAGATTTTGTACTTTCATTACGCAACAATCCGCTACAACGCAAGCAGGCAGACTTATTGCCCTTCATCTTCTTTATGTGCCATCATCATCCATTCCCTCCCCCTTAATTTTCTGTGACTGACCTAAAACTTCAGCCCAATTCAAATACAAAGTTTGACTAAATTCGTGTTACATGTTGGTCATTTGTTGTAGTTGTAGACCATCGGTCGGTTGATGTCGGTTAGCTTTTTAGACCAAAACTCGAGTCCCCCAAGCTCCAAGGTAACAACAACAAAAAAATCAATATTCGATTTCCTCTTTCTTGTTAACGTTGATTTGCCTGCTGCGTTTCTTGTTGTTGTTGTTGCTAAGTAAAATCAACAACACCACATGCTGTGCTGTGCACAACCATAGATACATACACATACAGATACAAAGCAGTACCAGCAGTACAGCAGCGGATAAATGATTAATATTTTCCAAAGCTTCGCTGTTGCATTATTTTTTTGATGAAGTCTCTCTGAAGCGGGCCAGGTGTTACACAGCTGTTAACAGCGTGAACTGATGTAAGAAATCGATCATCGGTAGTTAATAAAAATGATCGCTGTTTGACCCACATTTGTGGTACACCGTACATACTGGATGGATTTTTCCTCTCCTCTCTTGAAAGATTTGACTGAAATGCGTCTGCCCTGAGCCGCCTCAAAAGTCGAACATTTAAATGCGACGCACCCAACCAAGTGGCACAACGACGATTAGATTGCCCTTATCATTTGCAAATACAAAGTTTTTCTGGGTCAGCTCGCATCGCCTACGAAAGTTGGGCGAGATGTAAGACGCGATCGTGTAGACCGCCCTGCTGTCTATCAATTTCATGAACAGAACAACAGTAATAGCTGATGGCAGCCGCATACCACTTGAAGAGCGATATAGAAATGCTGAACGTTTTATGTGCGGTCAAAGGCCATTCCACCACTAGCCAACCACCAGCAGCAGCCATTCAGGGCTGTACAAAAAAAAAAGAGTTTCATTACGTCGCTGTCGCGTCGCGATAAGGCGCACTAGTCGCCAGTGAGTCTTGCTGGACTTGCAAATAATAGCTGTTGCCAGACGAGAGACGACTATAAAGCATTCCGCTCCACCGCCAGCACCATCACTGTCCCGCGAGCGCACAATCAAATAAAATGAAATCGTGTGTTTTGGAATCGTTTCTCTGCTGGAGACAGACCATCTGATGGATTACTGATCGATGGAGGAGAAACCAACTATGCGCTATGATGTCATCACTTAACCCCCCCCCCCCATCACAGTGAGCCCTGAGCACAATGACTTAAAGTGACGCTGCAATATTTCAACGGATTGGCGTGAAATTACTTGGAAAGAGAAGAAGATGAATCCATCGCTCTCTGGAAGACAGGAACGCATTGTACTCGCATCGTAATTAGAAAATGAGTTCCTGACTGACTAACTCAACGATCGGAGCTAATTTCACCGCCTATTCGTGCGGAAAATTAAAAATAAACATTTGCGACATGCAACGGCGGTGTCGCCGACCGACGACGACGACGACGACGAGTCTTGTCCCATCTGGCGCAGCCCTCAGAGTCACAGCCAAATCGGTTTCGGTCATTGGAGGAAGAGAAACCAGCCTCTGCATTCATTTGCTGCGAACCTAAAATGAAAATTATTTCCGACAAGTTGGATAAATTCAGGGAATCTACCACGAACCCGAATACGTGACATGTGAATGGCATTCCTCCTTTGCCATCACCGGTCACGGACCGTAGCGGGCGCATTAGTCACCGTGTGATTCGCTGAAATCTTGTGTCTGACGTGTGTTTGGCGAAAGCGGTACGTGCATAAGCGATGTCAGATTCCAGGAATCGATGGATTTCCTTTACCAATTAAGTCCACTCAAGGCTGCTTGTCGGAGGATTGTACGTTTTTTAAATTAAAAGTAATTTACGTTGTTCTTAGTTTAATAACATACGCTGCAGATGGTTGTTCGGAGAATTTTATTGTTTATTGAAGAAGAGTCAACTGATCGAGAACCTGAAAGACCGAACTTAAGAAGGCGGCTCGGCGTTCTCCTACTGATTTTTTATACAAAATGAAGAACCTAGCGTCAATTTCATCAGGCAAAATCCTTTTCTGAATTATTCCAAACCCATTCTAACCCAAGAACCTATTCTAAAACCTTTAACAATGAAACTGAAGCTTTACAATTAATGGTTCCGTATTAAATGAGGAAACCCCAGACGATGAATAAGAATAATTCTTTGAATCAGTAGAACGGTAACGGTCCAAGAGCCTGCCTTCATATGTAGAAATCGTTCTGTGGAATATCAATGCAAAAAAAGGTCAAGTCCAGTATTCAGACTTAATTGCTCAAGGGGATGAACTGCCCTGCGTCCTGTTAAACAGTGATCCTAGATTCTTTTATCTTACGCAGCTCATATTGGCGTCATTGGTAGAAAACCAAGAGCTGAACAGAAGTTTGCACCCAGATTGAGCGGGTGCCATGAAATCTGGCCTAAAAATCCATCATAGTTCCCTCATTTAAGACAGTGTACCGCAAAAGAGGAGGGAAATAGTGAAATCCTTTAACTACCTCGGGTCAATTGTAGCATCCGTGAACACCATAAAAACAAAAAAGTGCTTAAAGCTTAAATAAAGCCTAATATGGGTGTGTCAAGACTCTTCTTATAGCCAACAAAGCCTTCTTTACTCGTTTAAGAGTCTCTTTAAAGCCAAAAAACCTCCATTAATCTTTTAAGACCCTTCTTAAAGTCATCAAAGCCTACTACAGTCAAGACTTTTCGGATAGCCAACAAAGTCTCCATTAGTCTTTTAAGATTCTGCTTAAAGCCAACAAAGTCTAGTGAAGTTTGTCAAGACTCTGCTTAAAGCCCACAAGTCTTTTTTAATCTTTCAAAACTATCCTTAAAGTCAATAAAGCCCACTACATTCAGTCAGGACTTTTCGTATCGCCAACAAAGCCTCCTTTATTCTGTCAAAACTCCTCTTAAAGCCAACAAAGCCTCCTTTAGTCTGTTAAGACTCTTCTGAGTGCCAACAAAGCCTACTAAATTCTGTCAGGATTTCTCTTAAAGCCAACACAGCCTACTATAGTTTTTCAAGACTCCTCTTAAGCAAAGAAAGTCAGTCTATGAAGACTCTTCTTAAAATCAACAAAGACTCTCCTTAAAACCAACATAGCTTCAATTAGTCTTTTAAGAGTCTACTTAAATCCAACAAAGCCTACTACAGTCTGTCAATACTCTGCTTAAAGTCAACGAGGCCTTCTTTATTCTTTTAAAACTATCCTTAAAGTCAACAAAGCCTCCTTTAGCCTGTCAAGACTCTTCTGATAGCCAAAAAGCCTACTTCAGTCTGTCAAGACTTCTCTTAAAGACAACAAAGCCTATTATATTTTTTCAAGACTCTCCTTAAAGCAAGCAAAATCTGCCTGTCGAAACTTTTCTTAAAACCAACAAAGTCTTCTTTAGTCTTTCAAGACTCTCCTTAAAGTCAACAAATCCTTCTTTAGACTTCAGAGACTCTTCTTAAACTCAACAAAGCCTTCGTTAGTTTTTCAAGTTCATCCAGGTATTCTGGTCATAACTTTGCATTGGAATAAGTGCTGTATGGGTTGGTAAGAAGTAGGAGACGACTGCTCGCCTTTTTTTTTGGTACAGGCTGGAAACAAAGGTTGTTTTGATGAAAATTTCAAGTAATTCGACCACTTGGGAAAGCAGCGGGTATGGTAAAAAGCATTCCATATTCCACGTTTAATGGGATGATAGAAATGCATACACGGTAGGACTGGCCACCGCATTATTCCATAAAATACCCCAATTCACCGCCCATTTCCATAATATCTGGGTTTTCCCATTTTAAGGTGAATTTCAATGCTAATGAGCTTAGCAAATAATAAACTTTTAAGCAGGAGCCATATGCAGATACCAGCATGACCAGGCATTAGCAAAAACCTTATGGAAATTAGACGAAAATTTGATGGAATTTGCTGAATCACTTCCTTGAATTTTAATGGCACGCACTTTCCTGTCTCGTCGTCTAATCTACTCGGTTACAAGTTCGCTGCAGAAGATCGATAACCGCTCTCTGACAGGAAAATGCTTCTGGTATGCATTATTGTATGCCATCCCGGGACACACATAATGCTGCTGACGTGCTGACGAGTTAACAAGCTGACGAACTGACGAATTGACGTCGCACGAGCCACATTTCACCTTCATTCACTTTAGCCGCGTGATAATGATTGAGTTTCCACTGATTCCATCTCTATTCTGCAGAATAGAATGACACTGATGCGAATTTACTGCAGGAAATGGCAAAAATGTGATTTTGAAAAAGGATTACACTTAGTTTGACTTTGTTGGTGGTGTTAATGGCACCCCCACAGAGTGGGGAACACTCCATTTTTCCGTTGCATGTCATTTTGTGATAAATTGTCATCCATGGCAGAAATACTGGGAGTATCGTTAAGTCTGGAGTTGAGTGAAGTTTTGTGATTGAGGCATTTTCACGCGGGAAACTCGCAGAAATACCACCACCACCACCACAACCACCAACTGTTACTAATGATGATGCAACAATCGAATCACTGAGTCCTACTGTCTTGTGTTGATTAGGAAAAGACTTTCGCCTTCTCATCACATTTAAGTCCTCGATATATGTATCCTTGCTGATTCAAAGGAAGCATCAGTCTGCTTACTAAGCATATTTTATACCAAAAAAGTCAAAAACGATCGCCAGTGTAGCCTGTGCTGCTATTTGGCTGTACCGTTGCAAAAAGTACAAAAAAGGACACACTGTGACTTGAATTTTCTTTTAAAATATCTTATCCTCATGTTAGTAGTTGTATCTATTTCTGTTTTTATCCCTTAATAAAAGAAATGTTTATCCTTATCATTTAAACTAAAAGCTTTTATTTACCTTTGATGTTACGACATGAGGAATAATCCTCTATAAGGCCATTCAGATACTGACTTACGCAGACAATGTTGACATTGGTGGTAGAAACTAGAAACCAAAGTGTTGTACCAGAAGATTTCACTCATGGAAACGTTAATTATTCGTAGACTTATGCAACATCTTATGCTTTTCTAAAGCAACGTTCTACATGTGATCTGATAGCATATATCACCGAAAAGTGGAGCTGCAGTCTATTCACAAATTTCTTAAAAGCAAAGTTGTTATACTCGATGTTTCCAAGACATTTGACATAG
This sequence comes from Nephrocerus scutellatus, assembly GCA_947095585.1. Lineage (NCBI taxonomy): Eukaryota > Metazoa > Arthropoda > Insecta > Diptera > Pipunculidae > Nephrocerus > Nephrocerus scutellatus. Next base: position 123,397,850 of record OX352762.1, read on the forward strand.
TCTGGCATTAATGCCTATTAAATTTATAAGTCCCTGCTGGATTGGACCAGTGATTATATCTTTCTGGCCGGTAAATCCAGATCTTACTGGACGGTTACAAATTCAATTTTCACCGCATAAACACCGGTGTTCCACAAGGCTCTTGTTTATCTCCGAAACTCTTTCTCATAAGAAGTAACTGCTACTTCTAATCTTTAAGTGTATTAGCCGCAGAAATACGCAGAAAGCAAAGCAAAGTATTTTAAGTCATACTCATTTTCATTACTAATTCCATAAGGACACATCACCAATGATGTGTAGAATGAATTATATTTGTAGATTCCAAGGTACGAGTCGCCTCTACTGTGTACTCTCTGTGTACAAAACCTAATATGATAGCTCCTTACCCTGACTTAAAACCGATGCATTCATCGATCATACAAATTCAATGCAACTTCTGCATTAATTTTTGCTAAACTCTTTGATTAAAATTTAAATAAAATTAGAATTAATTGTAAGCGAGGCAAACTATTACTACGCAACGCAAAAGCGAACCAACGCTTGACGCATCCGTCCTTTGTTTGAAGTGCGGACGAGGACTTCCTTTGTTTTAAGAACAACAAAACAATAAACTAAACTGGGCTAACTAAAATGGGAAGCACTTGTTAAGGGAGCACACTCACACACCCATACACACACTCACACTCACACGCATTCTCAAGAAAATGCAAAACTTTTCAAACACGTGTCCTGACGGTCATGACGGACACCCGAGACTCATCCGCATAGACAAAGACATCGCAGCGCAAAAGTGGTTCAAATGCGACAGCGATGACACTAATCCACTGGAGTTTATCGTATCAGTGCGACTGACTAACTGACTGACTGACTGACTGACTGACATTCTGTTTAATTTATTTATTTATTTAATTGTTGTTGTTGTTGTTGCTCGTAGCGGCTGTGGCGGTGGCGGTTGCCTGTTATATAAGTTGCTAATTAATTGATTCAATGCGCGATTGGCCATAAGTCTGCAGCGATCAGCGATCATCGTTTGCTCTAAGTACGTACTCGAACTGGAACTACCATTGTCTTTTGTTGTAGTTGTTGGTGTAGTTGCTGTCATCGATAACTAACAATAATTAAATGCGCATTAGGAGTGCAGTTGCAATAATATGGAAATTCAATTCAAGTTACGAGCGGTTTGTAGACCGCCATGCACCACCACCCACCCTGCACCCACCGACTAAGTTTGACTCAACTGCAATAGAGCGGAAGATTGTGATGGAGAGTTGCAAAACAAAAGCCAATCACTATGCAACAGCGTGCCGTGCAGGGCGAGGAGTGAATGCGCTCATAAAACTGCTGATTACCGTTTTTTGTTAATTAATTGATTACAATTGTGGTTAATATATTAATGCAATAATAACAGTAATTATCATCAAATAACAATAAAACTGATAATCATTTCGATTTAGCGTACGGCGGCGGTGTTTAGTTGATTCCGCCACCGCGCGCCTTCCCTTGCAAAAGTCGCAACCGTCGTCGGACACCCAAACCTTATCGCATCTCTACACGTACGTCACAGTTTCATAAACATGAGCAGTTGCAAACGCTCACACACACAGACAGTATCTCAAGTGAAAAAGAAAAACTTAAATTTTATCAGTCACACACAGAAACACACATAGATACTTTTTGTTAAGTGCAGCGCGTGTGCGCCGGGGGCGAGATTGATCGCAATTACTACTCGTGTTGTTTGTTGCGCTGTTTCTAGCAACAACAACAACAACAACAATTACTATTAGTATCGCACATTTACATTTAATTCAATTTGAATTGAATCGCGCTTATCGCTTAGCTAGAGTGGAGTTTTGTTGTTCTGTTTGTTCGTTTGCTTCCTAAGCGATTCCGGCAAAAATCTATATCGCGACGTCAGCGTCAACAACAACAACAACAGTTACTATGCTGATTACCGCCTAATGTGCAGCGCCCACCGCCTAAGATGCGTGATGCAACATGCGGTACGCCGCAATAATTAATGCGTTGCAATTTAGAGAACAACTTGAGCTTCTGCTTAACAAGCGTATGTGTGTCGTCACATCAACAATCAATTTCGCAATCTCAATAAATATTGTTGTGAGTTATTGACTGCTTGACAGGTTTATGCAACGCTTCAATAACGCAGCAACGCGCTGATGCGATAACGTTGGGTGGTTGGCTGATAAGCGCGTCGCCCATTCGTCGACAGTGTGTCTGGGCGAGTTGATTAGGAAACAAATGGGATGTGTGGTGTGGAGGAGGTTGGAAATCTTCTATAAGACTTCCCATGTGTACCTTTAGCATTAACATAAGTTTCTGTCAGGTTTTTACTGACTAAAACCAACCCCCATTCTGCTGGCCTGTTTACTCCCTGCGGCACCACCAATTAGGGCATTCCTTCACAGAGCAGCTTTGACTAAAAAATCCATCTCTTTCTTGCAGCCTGTTCATCTTGGCGAAGTTGCAGCACCACGCTCACTATGACCTCGTATAGATCACGTTCCAAGCTTCTTCGGTGGGCACCATTGCTTGAGTGACTGACTAGCTCTCCAAGTAGCTGTTCCAGCAAGCCCCTCTTGTCAATAAACCTCGCGCACTCTTGCAGTACGTTTTCTGCGTTATCTACACTGCTCTTGCAGTGAAGACAGAATGGCTCGTATTTGTGGAGATACTCACGAAAACATCCACATACCCCAACAAGAACTGTGTCAGGTGGTAGTTTACCTATCCATGTTTTCTTGATACCCACTCTTGGATGTCTGGGATCAGCTTATGCGTCCTTCGGCCTTTTCTAGGTGCTTCCCATCTACACTGCCTCTCTATTTCGCTACGTTTTCGAATGTCTTCTCTTGTACCGCTGACCTCCATTGAATTGTTGGTTCGTGAGGTCTCTCACTGCCGCTGCTTCTATTGCCATGATGTCAACTGGCATCCTACCTGCTATTACTCCTGATGCATCGCGGTGGAGTACGTCCGGAATGCACAGCATACTCTGTGCGACGGCAGTATGTATGCTGCTGTAACTCCATTCATGTAGCTAGCGCAAGAAGTCGCCGGGTGCCATATACCGGGTGGCTGACATGAAGTGTTACCAACTTCAGACTGTCATTGCTGTCAAACCAGTGATGACAGAGCGCTCAAATTTACACTAATGACAGTTCATTCCATTGTTTACAAAAGCATTTTATGTGGGAAATAATTAGAAAAAAGTTATCCGCAATGGAATTCAAGCGTATTGCTCTACATTTAGCTGGAAAACCACAGCCGCAGATTGTTAACCAGTACAAACAACTGCATGTGAATAAAATGTTTGTGTATCGCACCATAAATCGTTATAACGATACTGGCAGCGTTGCAAAACGCCATTGTGGTGGACCGAAACGCACTGCAACATCGCCGGATATCATTCGGAAGGTGAATGCCAAATTGGCTGGGAATCCGCGCCGTAGCGGCAGAAAAATAGCTCCTGAGGCGAACATTTCACTCAAACGGATGCAGCATATATTGAAAGATCATCTTGGACTAGAGGCCTTGAAATTCCAAAAAACGCATGGTCTCACCGATGCTCAAAAAAAAGTTAGACTGGAAAGAGCAAATGAGTTGTTACGCTTGCACGAAAGTGGCGATTTGCCGAATTTGGTTTTCTCCGATGAGTCACCGTTCGTTATTGAGCAGTATGTGAACACTCAAAACGACCGGATTTACTTGCCCGGCCGTTCTACTTAAAATTTGGACCAACGGATTGCCATTCGAAACCAAGCGCGGCCGATGGTGAAGGTTTGGGCCGCCGTAAAGGCCGAAAGCAGTTCACCGCTCGTTTTTTTGGACCGTGGCATCAAGATAAATGCTCAAATTTATCGGAATCATGTGTTGGAGGGAGCGTTGAAGCATTGCAGAGCAGAGCCTGAACATTTCAATAGGGCGAGTCATAAAGCGCGCGTCAATCAAGATTGGCTGAGAAACAACGTTCCGCGGTTCATTTCCACTGCCCAATGGCCACCAAAATCACCGGATGCAAATCCGCTAGATTTCTCCGTTTGGGATATTTTGAAAAGCAAAGTTTGGTCAAAAAAATACCAAAGTTTCGATCATCTCAAGTAAGCGCTTCGCCGGGATTTGGCCAAAATACCGCAGAGCCACTTTCGTGCTGCGTGCAAGAGCTTTGTCGGCCGGTTGATGGCCATAATCGCGTCTAAGGGTGGCCAAATCGAAAACTGCTAATGCAATTCGAAAACTGAAATATTTGTGAATATTTTATACTTTGAAATAAAATTCATCAAAAACTAAAAATTCTGTGGCGTTTTGTTTTGGTAACACTTCGTGTCAGTCACCCACCGCATACATTAATATCGAGATATAGACCATTGCCAGCAGTTTTCTTATCGGCTGGGGAACCAAGCAATTTCGCAAGCGATTCGTATGAAATTTGAAATGTAGGACTAAGATGCGTTTATAAAACTTCTTCCTATAGAAATTCTGGGATATGGTCATTTGGGTCTGGAATTTCGGGAACTATTCCATTTTGATATTTTGAGATACACGTTCGTGTATCCGTCCCACAGACAAGAAGGTCCTTGTTTCCTTTTCTTTCGTCCCGGACAGACGTTGTCCTGCTAAAAACCGGCGGCCGTGTATACGACACAGCCTACTCTGTTTTTTAAATCACCTTTCTTTGACACGCTAACAATAACACCATCCTTCCAGGCCCTGCGATAGGTGTTCCGCTATGAATGGAGTTTTCTTCGGATATTTTGCCAATTCTATTGTGGAAGACTTGTTCGACCTTTATTAGCATTCTCTTCGATGGAAAAGAGAGGAGGGGGGGGGGGGGGGAGAGAAAGCTAATTGTATTGTTTAAAAACCTTTTAAGTGGTTCCCGCACCTATTCCCATCAATGAATTATTTGATCACCCATTTCTCACTCAATAACTGTTCCTCTATAGAGTTGAATGTATGTATCTATGTGTATATGTGGCCATCATTGGATTATCATCGAAACGGATTAAGATAACGACAACGCAAACAGCACACAATGCCGTCGAGCGAACTCATTTGCGTTGTAAATTGTGTGGTGCGGCGGAGTCTTATCATGATGCACAATCTCGGGCGGGACACATCTCATTAATTATTAGTCCCGTTTCTCAAGCGCACACTCAAGCCTATACAACGACGACAATTTATTGTAATTGGTTTTTTTTCTTCTTCTTTTTGACTTTATCATCCATCCACTTATATACGAGCAACGGTGGCAGCATATTTTTGCATCATTTTGCCATGAATTCTGCGGTCGCGTGATTTACCGCCGCCGATGTTGTCATTAAACGAGCGGCTCGTAATTTCGGATGAATTTTTAATTTGGCATCATCGCCATCGCCGCATATGTTATCGATTCCGCTTTGCTTTCTTCCTTTTGTTAACGACACAGTAATTTTTTTAATGGTCTTTTGAGATTGAGCAGAATCGGCGGAATTGTGTAACTTCGGAGACTCCCTTTGTATGGCCAGGTCATAGAGGAGTCGCGGTCGATTCGGGCAGTGGCGGCGATGGCTGTTCAGCTACAATGACCCACATTCACAGCGCATGCAATTAATGAATTAATCTCTGCCACGCAGCTGCTGGCGCTGGCGTAAGGCTACAATAACGAGCGTGAAGAATCGAAGATCAATTGGTCCACAACTTGTTGAATTATGGTGGGGGGTTGGTGGTTGGAACTTCCAATTAATGGATATCTTTAGTTGTGGTGGGTAGGGGATGACAATCCGAGATAAAAACAGAGCACTCATTACAGTGAGTTCCCAGTGAGTTTACTAATCAAATCTCTTCGTTGCCTTAAGATAGCGAAGTACTTGATCTACTTTGAGCGATCGATGTTCTTCGATCGTTATTATATTCCTACCAAAAACGTTCATTCTTAGCCTGGAAAAAGCAGCAAATGTACAGTTGTTTCTTCTTCCTGCAAGCAGGACTTAAATATTAGATCCAATATAAATCCCACTTTGAAAATATGAGTTCCAGTCGCGTTATGCCTGTAAGTAAACCGACCATGCTCCGACAGTTCATTCTAGAAATTCCTTAAATGAACCTGGCGGTGGCCTATCCACAAAGTGCTTGGTAGTTTTACATGTATTTGTGAAGTTCCAATAGCGCTCCTGTTCGGCTTCCATAAATCTTCGAATACCAATAGTTACGCTTGCCTGACTCAAGCCTAACATTAGTTTTTGGACCAGTAGGAATATCGGAAGAAACACTTCTTGCGAGTGCACCAGTAGATTCATTTCCTTTTATAACTGTATGGCCCGCGGAACCCAGTGAAATGTCTTGGAATTTTCTTTTGCATTCCAGAACAATCTTCGAGATTTAATTTATTTCCAATTCAATGTATTTCTATACAAGTGAGAACAAATGTTCTCTTGTATTGTATAGCGGTCAGCCATCAGCAGAATAGGGCGAAAAACACAGAATGAATGAGAACTGCAGATGGCCGTAACTATCTCTGACTGGTGGAAGTGCGATCAAACCTAGTGACCGCCGGTAATTTTCCTCCAATACAGAAAACGCTCAATGATCGGGATAGTCCCTTCAAAGTAAGGTTGTCGCGAGGCCAATAACCTTGCCGGTAAAAAAACAGAACCAAAAATTAGCATCGGATACACTGATGAACGACGACGACCACGGCAACCAAAACGGCTAAACGATTTAAGAATTTACTCATGGAACGTAGCGCTCACTGTATAGAGCTCGAGCTGCACACCAGCTAGCCGATACTCTGTCCAAATATAATGCTGATATAACAGCAATCCAGGAGATGCAGTGGACGGGGAATGGGGTTAAAAAAAAGCAGAATTTGACATATATTACAGCTGTCAAGCAAGAGATCATTTGAGCACCCTTCGCATGCAGTGCAGATTTAAAAACATAAGCCTCACACCTACAGAGGATTCCCCAGATGATGAAAAAGAAGAATTCTTTGAAAGGGAAAGGGAATGTGGAAGGCCGTGTCCTTCCTGTCCCTGTTGTAGAGCCAAATATTATGATGATGACTCTACTGTTTTTTTTAAATCATAGGCAACTTGTTTTTGAACAATTTACTTGAAAGCTCGTCGGTCTGATACTCCGCGGCACGAAAAAATTATGTTTTCGCTTGAGGAGAGTTTCGAAATATTGAAAACTTATTTTCAATACCGGTGTTGTGTAGCCGAAACCGAGTGAATTTTGAAAAGAAATATGGGTCGTGAAAGAGGGCCAAGCGAAACCGCTGTGGTGAAATTGGTAAAGAAAGTTCACGAGAATGGCTTGCTATTGGATAACAGAAGTGGTCCTTGAGCAACGACAGGTCGCAAGCCAGAGAATATTGAGGCTGTGGCCGGCCAATATCGACGCCAATCGCAAAAACTGGCCATTAGTCGCACCAGCCTGAGCAGAATACTTCTCAAGGACCTCGGATTATTCGCTTCGCTCCAGATGACTCAGGAGTTGAAAGCAAACTACGATCCGGTTCGATTTAAGTTCTCTACGTGGACCACAGACCAGCTTGATATGGACGTCGATTTCGAAAAATCGTTTTTTCAGACGAAGTGCATTTCCATCTCGGGGGCTATGTAAACAAGCAATACTGCAGATTTGGGGCTAGAAACAGCTACACGAATCGTATAGACGCCAAATGCATCCATCAAGAGTGATAGTTTTGTTTGGATTTTGGAGTGGTGGCCCATTTTTCGCCAAAAACGCTGCTAGAAACGCGCGCCGTTACCGTCAATGGCGACTGTTACAGAGCCAGCTGAGCAACTTTTTATGGCCTCAAACCGCCTGACAATCGAATTCTTTGGCAACCGAAAAATTAGCTGTTTCTGGGGATTTCAATTGACCTGCGCGGAGCTGCGATTTGACGCCGATTGACTTTTTTCTATGGGATGCCGTTAAGGATAGATATTATGAAGATAATCAAGAGACAATCCAAGCTTTAAAAAACAGCTAGTTTTTATTTTTGTCAACTAAAGATGTAATTTGTGAATTATTAATAAACTTGTGTTTTTTGTTATTTGCAAAATCCTTAACGAACTTGAAAGCCTAAATTTCGTAACATGATCATTGACAAATCATCCTGCAAAGAGTTAGTGAAAAGTACCTTCAGATTTCCTGACTGAACTGAGCTTAGCTCTGTTGCCTTTCTGAAAGATTATGCAAGGTATTGCTGTTCTTTAAAATCATTTATTTCCCAGCATAGGACTAATAGATACTTGAAGTTGATCCGATTTCTTTTTTGTTGTTGCTGGACTAGATCGTTGATTGTCAAATAACATCACTCCGAGGGAGTTCAAACGAATCAATAACTCTTTAAATCGGTTGCATGGATTATCATGATTAGGAATGATCTAACTTTCTAATTAAATTTTTCCCAACCTCCCCCTCTTTTAAACGAAAAACTCCAATCTTCAACTGAATAATTATTTGAGTTAAAATGATATCCCAACGATACAGCAACGCATTCTGGAGTACCTACCACACACTTTGGTTAAGAGTGAAATACGCGGTTGTTAATTGGCAATCGATTGAAGTGGTGCCTCATTCTCATCAGGTTTCAAAAACATTATTGCACTCTACTGTGTAAACAGCAGCACAGCATTTGCCCATCAACTCTGCTGTGGGGATCAACTCTCAGTCTTGAACTTTTGGTTTGTTTTTCCGCGGTTGCTAGTGCTCTATAGTCTATTAGCTGATTGATGTTGGTGCTGATGTTGATGAGTTTGCCGTCGCTGATTCACTGGGCGAGAACGATGTTACCCGCAATGGCTGGCCATCAAAGGGACTGAACGCTGAAATTACGAAACCGAGAACATCGATATTGGTGCTATGTTCTTTTCCTTTAATTTGATTATTGGATGGATCCAAGTCAATTGCGTCAATTGGCCTTTGAACAGACATGTTCTGTGCGGCAATTGACATGACGATGCGATGATGTACACGCTCAAGTGTCTTGCACAATTTGGAGTCGAATATTGTCCGTGCGTGGAATTTCTCGTTCACGCTCTGATGTCATCTCAAGGAAAGGCTTGCGTGTAGCCACTTTGAGGAAATATCGAGATCATGTGATGGGAGCAGCTGTGTTAAGCAAGAAATTGTTCTGTTGCTGTAATAAAAATTAAAAAAACAATCGAGAGCACACATAATTACACATAAGTAGATCAGTTACATCAGATGGATGTGCGTCCTATTAATGGATTGCTTTCAGTAGTAGCTTTCAATAGACGCCAATATTAAAATAGATCTTTACTAAATTTTCCATCTGCTTGTACAGAAAGGTTAGAAAGTACTGAAATAACGAATGACCTGGGTTTTCTAATAAGGATAGGAACCTTTTTTGGCGAGGGCGCCTCTTTTGCCTTAGGTGTGAAACAATAAAATACTATGGGATTGTAACGAAAAATTTGAAGAAAAAAACCAAATAACAAACAAAACAATGCCTCTTTCGATTACGTAAAACCATGCCCGAAACCGTACCCACGGGTAAGCTATGACATGGTTTTGTGGTGAATGCTTTCGAAACCGTAACCAAATTAAAGAAGAACAACAAACTGAGAAATTAGCCTGCTTGCTCTGTCTTCGCCATCTTGCTGAATAAACGAAACAATACCCGTCTATTTCCGATGGGTAGCAAAGTTACAGTGTTGGTTACAAAACCTTGCAAATAAAATGAAAAATCAAACCGTACCCCTGGTCTTCTTTAACTCCACTTTAAAAGAGCGAATGTGTGTACTTATGTACGCGCATTAGAAGTTATACTTGTTTGGCATACTTTCAAAAAAACCCCTATGACTCCCAAAATAGTCATCTAAAGTCACTAAAAAGGCTTCCAAAATACCACCAAAATACCCTTAACAGATCTCCCAAAAGACTACTAAAAGACCGCTAAAAGACCCTAAAAATACCCCAAAATAACCACCAAGAATCTTCCTAAAAGATTTCCAAATACATACTCCCAAAAGATCTCCAAAAAGAATCAAAAAATACTTTCGAAATACCCCAAAGTAACATAAAAAGATCACCAATAGACCCTTCATAATCCCCCTAAAAGACTCCTAAAACACTCCAAAATATCCAAAAAAGACATCCAAAAGAAGACCTTCTAAAGACCCCTAAAAAGACTCCCAAAATACCACCAAAATACCACCAAAAGACCCTCAAAAGACCCCCAAGAGGAACCCAAAAAAACTTCTCAAACACTTATAAAAGACCCTCTACAGACCGCCCAAAAGCCCCTAAAAAGACTCCTAAAATACCACCAAAAGACTCTCAAAAGAACCCCGAAATACCGTCTAAAGACTTCCAAAATATCCTCAAAAGACTCCATAAACAGGACAAATTACCTCCAAGACACTTTAAGTACTACCAAAAGATTTTAGCTGCCCCACAAAAGATTCCCAAAAGCGATTAGTGGTTTGTGTCCTGGTTATTGGACGTAGCGGACAATGAAAGAGTTAAAAATGGCACACGACTCTGAGCAGCTACAAAATTTCAGCTTGAAAGCTTTTTAAAAGGGACCCCAAAAAGTCAACGCGATTCAAAGATTTTTCCATTTTCTATCACACACTCCACACGCGACTCGCGACTTGAGACTCACGCAGGTCCTCATAAACGCCAATTGAGACTAATAATAATCATATTCGTCGCGACTGACAGTTGCGGTCCAAGGCCTAGCTTCTCGCGACTATTTGTGTTGTGCGTGTATATTTTTGGACACAAATGGGAAGGAACTACAATTTTAGGCCTGATCTGAACGGCGAATTGAGAAGCTTTCCATGACAAGTTATTACTCTCGGGGTATCTAAATTTTTATGTTTTATTCGTTATTCGTTTTTCGGGTACAAACATTTATGTATACATCGAAACACCCAACACAGTCACAGTTATTTGGTAATAATCGCCAAAATATCTGTTTTTGAGGTCAGGCCTATTTCAAAGTATTTTCTTTTTTCCAAGCATCACACGCGCCACACGCGACTCGGGCTACGAGTCAAACGCGTGATTTCAACCCATCATACGCGCCACATGCGCCATATGCGGAATATAAAAAATGCTAATTTGGACATAGACACTGACGAAATTTCAGCTCTATAGGTCGTGTGTAAGATGCTTAAAAAGGACCTCAAAGAAGTCGAAATATAAATTTCAACCCATCACACGTGCCAAAAGCGACGCACGTCACACGGGGAATATAAAAAATGCTATTTTGGACTTAGACACTCAAAAAAGTTCAGCTCTCTAGGTCGTGTGGAAGGTGATTAAAATGTCAACCGATCACACGTGCCACACGCGATACACGTCATACGGGGAATATAAAAAATGCTAATTTGGACATAGACACTGACGAAATTTCAGCTCTCTAGGTCGTGTGTACGATGCTTAAAAAGGACCTCAAAGAACTCGAAATATAAATTTCAACCCATCACACGTGGCACATTTGGGGATCTGCATTGCGATTGATCGGGAAACTACTGACTGCTCAAAACTTGGTTTGGGCCAGTAGCGTAACAATCAAGTTCGTGATGTAGTGCTTGCTCTACCTCCTCGTGGTGGTCCCCGGGCAACTATGTGTATAAATCCTTATACATGTAGGCTAAAACTGCAAGTGCGAACGGTCTAGCGTTTCTAGTCTAGGTAACGTGGGCTAGCACCCTGCGGTACCGAAAAATACCCGCTACTGAAACTGACACAACGCCTCGGATAAGTAATGATCGAATAATGACGACTTTTGGCTATTGTACCCGGACTAAGATTGGTTTCTGGAATGTGAGGACGCTCCTTGACTCTGGAAGTGAAGGACCTCATAATGCCAGATTTCTTCAACTGGAACGTGAGTTTCTTCGATATAATTTGGACATACTGGGAGTGAGTGAAGTAAGATGGTTCGACGCGGGAGAGTACCAATCCCCAACGTGTAACACTGTGCTACTCTACTCTGGCAAACCCTCCGGCAGTACTCGTGAATCTGGAGTGGGTCTGCTGCTAACGCCAACAGCACGTAGAGGCCTAATTTCCTGGCACCCGCATAGTGATAGGATCATATCGGCCAGATTTCGGACTAGAGTACGGCGCGTCACGATCATACAGTGCTACGCCCCAACGAATCCCTCGACTGAGGATGAAAAGGACAACTTCTACAATCAACTAAACGCAGTATTCAACGCAACGCCGAACGGAGATATCGTCATCGTGATGGGGGATTTGAATGCCAAGGTTGGCAACGACAATGAAGGACTCAAGCATGTGATTGGGAAGCACGGCCTCGGCGAACGAAATGACAATGGTGAAAGATTTGTTGATTTCTGCAACACCAACAACCTTGTTATAGGAGGCACCATGTTTGAGCATAAGACTTGCCACAAGGTCAGCTGGGTGTCAACTGACAGGCAATCATCATCCAACCAAATCGACCATGTGGCGATCAGCAGACGTTTTAGGAGCTGTCTGTTAGACGTCCGAAACAGACGAGGAGCCGACATGGGTATGGTACGTGATCATCACCTTATGGTAGCTACTGTCCAGTTACGTACTGCATCAGTTCATAGAATCCGCAATATCATCCGAATGCCTAGGTATAACATCGACCGGCTAAAGATCCCCTCAGTACGCCAACAATTAAGGGATCATTTATCGCAAGGAGTGGAAGCAATCAGCAGCTCACTGCCGACAACCATCCAGGAACATTGGAAGGCTGTGAAAAATGTTTTCACATCTGGAGCGGAAAGTATTGTTGGTAGAAGCCAGGCAAGGCACAGCACGTGGCTTACCGAAGATACCTGGAGGCGGATTGAAGAACGTAAACTACTTAAAGCTCGTATTGTAGATATCCCAGCAGTAGCGAGGAGCGAGCTAGAGTCCATGTATCGAAGAAAAATGAGAGAAGTGCAGCGTAGTGTAAGACGTGACAAGCGTAACTATATTA